>BSBN01000138.1:6073750-7347500 GCA_027924645.1 Cunninghamia lanceolata | reverse complement strand
AAAATGGGCAACCAAGAAATTTAAAAAACATACCTCCAACCACTCTTTATGAAACAATTTTTTGTAATTCTTAGGTACTTAAGTTTATTAATTGCCATTTTATGAAAAATAAAAACCAATACTTCACCTAGAGTTTGGAGTGTAGATGACTCCAAACTAAGACAAGGGTACTATGGAGAGTCTCGAAAAAATAAAAATTGTAAATAGAAATATTTTTAATGAAAATTAATGCAAACCACCTCTGTGGTTGTAGATCACATGCTTTGAAACTGATGCAAACCACCTTTGTAGCTACAAATTACACGCTTAGTTATAGCCAATAAAGAACCAAAACAAACCATTAAAAAAACATAGAATAGCCAATGAGGCAAAGCTCCAAGATTACAACAGAAAAAGAAACATTTTATTTCCCAATTTGAATACAACACACAGGTCTTGTAATGGATTCCTCAGCCCATTCCCAAACAACTAACTTCTACCTAGCATGCCTCCCCTAAAAAAACACCAAAACTAAAAATAAAAAAGAACACACTATCCACTACAGCCGCCACCAACGGCAACAACAACCCAAAATTACCAAAATAGCTCCATGTTAGGAAACATGCAAAACAAATGAGTAGTAGGGGACCCATCATAAAAGGGCATTTACATCATCCTCCCTATCTTGTAAAAATTATGAACCTCTCATTTTTAGAGGAACCTGATTTTGTAAACTTCATCTCCAATTTTGTCCCTACTAATACAGGGGTACCTTGTAATAGTCTTTGGGTGCCTTGTAATAATCTTGCCTTCAAGGTATTCTTTTGAGATTGCTTGGCACAATTTGAGCCACCATTAAATCTTCAACCAATGCTATTCTAGGGTCAAGGGGAGTCCAGTGCCAATTCCACCAAAGCCAAGTGAAATCTAATGCAAAACTAACCAAATAATTTTTGTTGCTACTACCTATTGATGTGTTTTTTATGCACATGCAACTTAGAATAAATTACTAAGGTAATCTATCATCTCTTGAACAAAGATACCAAAAGCTAAACAATGTGATATAGTGGGTTATCTCCAAGGTTCCAATATGTTGGTTCTCAACTTGCTCAAAGGATAGCCTTAGTTGGTATGATGTGATATTGTTATTTCCTCAAAGGGACTTATGTAGACTTCTTGCTTCACTCAGCATATTTCTCCTTTTAGTGTGGATGATGTATGCACGATGCCTTAATAGGCAGATGTAACAAAGGTTATAACCCAATAATAAAGAAAAGGAAAAAAAAAAGGGTTTAGAGAAAATAATCTAAGGTCAATGAGGCAATGATGATGCATGAATAGACAAACTCCTCAAATAAACCTAACTCCACTTCGTCAAGAATGCCTACAACTACATGTAGTAGGTGCAATCTCCTAAGGTTAGCGAATGGTTTTCAAATCATGAAAGCTCATATAATCACCCATTGGAGGGCGCAACTCAAACAAGCATCCACAATCAAACTTAAGCGAATTATAATGAAGCTCAAACTAGCTTTACACAACACTCCACCAATGATGGATGTCAAAAGCATGAGCTAGGAGTTGATCAAATATTCAATACATACATGCATTACATCAATGAGCTACTACTACTCTACTTTTTATTTACTTAGAAACATCTCTCCATTTCATCAAGATACAAGAAACCATGTTATTCCACAAGACAACACTTAGCACCAAGCAAGCTCCAATGTCCTTACACTAATCTTGAGAAATATTTACAACAATTTTGAAATACTCTCAGATAATTTTGAGTCTCCCCCTACTCTACTCCTCTACTCTACTTCTAATGATTCTCTAATCCCCTTTCTAATAAGAGAAGTTAGCTTTATATAGAGCTCCAGAATTACAATGAAGGGCTTGGATTAATTCAAATAGCTAAGGGCCCAGATCATGCCATCTCAGCAATTAGTTATAATAACTTGCTATTTTTAGTACATAAGAGAGGCAATGAAGGCACATTTTCCAAGAAGATAAAGATGAAATGGAATCTTTAGAGCATCTTCCACATGGGCGTCCTCTTTGACTTCTTTCTTTTTGTAGGTACAGGTACAATGTACTTAGACAAGGATGATGTGGCAACATTTGATTGGTGAGGATGATGTGCATGCCACGTAGGTGCCACCTCAGCAACTCTTATGGATTCCAATAGTTAATTCAATATGTTTTTGGGCATATTCCCAAATTGTATCATTTGTGTGATGTCTTCAAATGTGATTGCTTTGATGAACTTGAATGTTTGGGAATGTATCCTTGCTAATTTTGCCTTGTGTCATTTGTATGTCAGATGAGTATGATACATGTTTCTCATTTGCCTAACTCAGTGATACTTCTCCTTACAAGATATATGTGGATCTTCTTTGAATGCTTTTTCATAGAGAGTAGTGTAGATAATGATGCTTCCTTCATAACATGGAGTAGGAGACTTCTCTTCGAGACTTGAAAATATAGGAAGAACTTGAAGTTTGATGGATGAATGTCCTCTATGATGCTGATGATAAAGTGTACTGGCATGATGAACTTGAAGTGATCTCTTAGAGTGGTAACATGATGTCTCCCTTGTAGTGACTACCTCCTAACTTCATTCCTTGCTTGAAGATGGTTCTAGGCACCTTGGTCCTTGGATGACTTCTCAACCCCATTGATGCTCCTGTAACACAGAGAAAGCAACATATTAAACCACTGATAAACATTCAATTTCATAGCATATAGGAATCATTCCCAATCATATTCAACACCTTACTAGTCTAGGTACAAATTTAGGTTTGAAGAGAGGTGAAAGTGTGCCTAACATATTTAGTGTGAATTTATGGTTTCAAACTCTTGTTGATGCTTAAAGATATTCATTCTTGACAAAGTAAAGCCTCCTCATCATTGATTTATGCCCTTGTACTTGAGGCACAAATTTAAGGTTGTCTAGGTGTGAAAATGTGCTTTCACAGAAGTCTTACTGAATGATGTTTGTTCCAAGGACTCCTGCTTCAAGGCATAGATGCATGATTATTTAGGTGCAAAAAAGTGCACCTTGATATAGATGAGTGTTTACTTTAACTTTATGAATTCAAACATTGTGTAGGCTCAAGGAGAAGTTCAAGACACTCAAATATCCTCACAATTCATGGAATCAAGCATGTTTTTTCTTAGGTGCAAAAGTGGACTTGTATAGAGGTAAAAATGCGCCTAGCCTTGAGATGTGTATTTTGTGGACTAAATCAACTTTGGGAACTCCAGGAAGGTTATACCTCTTAAGGTGCAATCATTCTATGGATTTAGACATTTTCATTTTAGGGCGCCCAAAGGTGACTCTACAGGTGCAAAATTGCGCCTATCTATTTCAAGGTGATAAACATGCAAAACTTATGGTTTCAAGCGAGCACATAGATGTCACGATGACTTCTTGCCTTAAGGTGATATCAAATTTCAAGGTTTCAAGCCTCTCTTTTTTGCAAGGCGTGCTTTAGTGACTCTCCTTGTGTGAAATTACGCCTAGACTTGGGTAAATGAATATTTGGATTTGGGCGATTGTAGGTGTCTCGGGAGATCTAATTCTTTCAATGCGCCACTTTCTTTTATAACTTCCATCATCCTTTTCTCAAGGTGCACATTTGTGTCTCTAAATGATGCTCCAAGCCTAGGCACACATGGGTGATTCTACTGGAGTAAAACTACACCTAAAGTCTTTGTACCATTTCCTTGCAACATTTTCAATGTTTAAAGCATTTTAAGGATCAAAACATCAATTTCATGCAGGGCGCCACAATTTGGAGTGATTATAATGATGAAAACCTCCTTCTAGATTAAGGTGCACTTTGCTCACAGTTAGACTCCTGAATTTCTCCTTAATGCCAGCTTCTCCTTTGTTAAGATTCCATCTAAGTCTAGAACATGAGGTTGTCATTCAATTGTTTGAGATGCAACTTACCTTGTCATTACTAAGCCCTCAGCTTCCACAGCCTCAGAATTTGGCACACTCTAGGAAATTATGGTTTCCACCATGAGGTTATAGATTCAAACACCAGATCGACTCCATCATGAAAAAGTCCTAAGACATCATCCCAAACTCATGACAAAGCACTGGAGCTCAAAAAAGGGGGGTCCCCATTTGCAATTGGGCGATATTGTGAAAATGTCACAACATCTAGCACCAATCCGAATAAATGTTCCTGAACATTTCAAAGACAAAGACTCAATCCAAACCCAAAACCTTCAGACACTCCTCTACTCATCAACCAGCTAGATGACGAACTCAAAAAGGAAAAGAATCATAGATTGGATCAAGACACTTCATCTTTTTGGTGTGAAATTAAGATAAATTACAATTAAAATAGGTTTATTAATTATTCTAGTGACAAACATGAATCAAGTTTTAGTATTTCCATGTACACCCACACACTAAGATGAACAAACATAAATACATACTCAAAGGATCAAAATTAATTGTCAGCATGACTATCCATATCCCAAAGATCCAAGTGTGTGCAATTGATTCATTCCCATCCTTTGGCAACTAAGTTCACCCAAGATCCTCCATGCTAAGCTATGAAGTTGGTATCATTTTACCACCAAGAAAATCCTTTGATGTTGAGATGTGATGAACCTTGATGGAAGAGAATGATTATTCTGATGATTGTTCAAGTAATAATTCTTCTACAGTGATATTCTTTCCTGATAATGCTTTTGATGATCTTTGATACTAATAATCTTCAGATAATATTCTTCATATGAGAGTCTTCAAATGATAATCTTCATATTGATACTTTGTAGTGGGTCTGGTGTTAAAAAAAACACCTTTTATTTTCACCTAGTAGGCTAGTAGTACTTAGTACCACCCACCACTCTCATCTGGATCTACAGTATTGGTGTTGGTGGTAAAAATGGAGACCCAAACTTTTCACTTAACACAAGATCACCTAGACTTACTTAGAAAACCTCCAAATCATTAATGTGTGAAATATGTAAGACCCCAAAATACTTCAAGTACTACTAAACAACTAATTCATCATCCAGGAGCAAGCAGTCATGCTATCTGAACTTAGCAATGGAATCCATGGGAAATCCATCGGTCATGACCCATGTTCCTCAAAAGAAAACTAAGAATTCATAAAGCTTAAGATTTATCATTTTTAAAACATTATAATCAAAAGATAGTAGTGTCAAGACACAATATATGATTAGCTTCCCAATCAAGTAGAAAGTCTAACAAGATGATGAATTGAAAGAAAAATGCCTTCGAACTCTAAGACTTTCATGAATGGATGTCTAAGAAATGAACCAACATATTATCATGAATTGAAACTAGAGTATGTGTTTAAGATAACATCACCTTGTCACAAGCAGGGGAACCAGACACAACAAACCACCCAAACCAAGCAACAGACAACTAATCTACGAAAGCAAACAACTACCCAGTGAAGGAAAGCACACAATAGAAAGCAAACTACCCCAAAGCAAGCCAAACAATAGAAAAGAAAAAAACTAAGCTAAGACAAACCACCACTTGAGTCAAAGGACCTCAAGGTAGCAAACCTACTCTAGGACACAATAGGAAATGAAAACCTTAGTCTAACCTAACTATGTACAAGCAATAGACGAATGCGACCCAGGACACCTAAACATATACCTGCCCTAATATGATTTCTCAGTATGAACAAGAGTAGCAATGCAGCAGTGACAGTTCTCCATTCGAAAAACTCATCCTTGAACTCAGAGAAAAACTCATCTCTCAGGCAACAGTCCTCAAAAGAATTTTTTTTGGCACTATTATGATTAGCTTAGGATTCTCATTGGGACCATGATCCATCCAAATGCAAGTTGTTCTACCCAAACCTCCATAATCAAAATCATATTCAACATGTTCATGGTATTCGAGATCATCATCAATATTACTATTAATGCTATCAATTAGAAGTTCATGATAGTCAAATTCAAAATTCTTCCAATCAATAAAAGGGAAAGAGACAACTTGATGTTCGTCACTATCTACCAAACATGGCCTACCAAACATTCGATCATATTCAAAGCATCCATTAGGAGGTCACCACTGATGATAGATGAGCTTCCCGTCTTCTTCATATTGCATGACCTCGTCAACTAACTCCTTCGTGATCTCCAACAGTGGTGTCAATAGCCTCTTGATCTCAGCATCCATAGCGGCAGCATGCTCTTCAATTGTTATTCTCTTTGGCTTGATATCTTCTTGTATAATAATGGAAGCATCGAGTGCCCCTCCAAATTGCTCTTGTCTACTCATGGGCTCTTCATCAGCATACTCTTGAATCTCAAGAATCTCTTGATGTAATGTAGATGCATACTCCTCAAGAAACTTATCTTCATCAATTTCAGGCTCCTGCCACAAGCTCAAGCTCTTTTCTTCTTTAATTGCCACTTCCATACTTTGAATATCATTTATGCTTGCTTGAACATCATCTAATGCCTTAGTAATTCTCTTCCCAATGACCTTTGCATTTCCCGGAACAAGATTTACAAATTCATACTCTTCATCAATACATTGTTTGTCGAGGTCTCTTATGCATTCTTCACTGTCAGATGAAGTAGAAATTCCTTCTTCTTTTGATAGTTCCTTGGATCTCAATTCCTCCTTGACTTGGTTGATAGCCTCCTAACATATCGAACAAGTGAACTCTGAATGATTTGCATTATGCACTCTACACCATGAACAAGGAAGTAAGAAGTATTTTACGCTCAAGCCCTTCTCACTAGGTTCCTCACTAGTTAGCTCTTCTTTGATGAACTCCTTGAACCTCATGAAAGCTTCACTTTCACTTGAAACTTCAACTTCCACCCTTGTACTCTCAACTAGCTCATAAACTTGTGAAAACTAATTCCATCCCTGAAAGAAATGTTAAATAATACAATTCCTTGTGATCATTTGTACCATGAATTTGGCATCCATCCTGTGATGCAAAGTCAGCCAAATCACCATTCCTTGGATGAAGTTGTGCATTCAAGCTCTGCCAAAGTTGGGTGATATCCACTAGAGGATCATACTTCTGCCTAAATCCTTGAAACTGCTTCACATGTGATGAGAAATCCATCCTAATTTTTTGGTATTTTTCAATTTTTTACTTTTTTGTATTTTTTGAAATATAAGAGATCTTGAAATCTCAAATCTTTCCTTCAAAGCTCACTTCAAACTTCAATCCACTACTAGAAGTATCTTGCTACTTTACTTGAAATAAAGAATGTCTATGTTTTGCCCTCCTTCTAGAGCCAATTCTATTGATGTGTTTTTTATGCACATGCAACTTAGAATAAATTACTAAGGTAATCTATCCTCTCTTGAACAAAGATACCCAAAAGCTAAACAATGTGATCTAGTGGGTTATCTCCAAGGTTCCAATACGTTGGTTCTCAACTTGCTCAAAGGATAGCCTCAGTTGGTATAATGTGATATTGTTGTTTCCTCAAAGGGACTTACATAGACTTCTTATTTCTTCACTCAGCTTATTTCTCCTTTTAGTGTGGATGACGTATGCATGATACCTCAATAGGCAGATGTAACAAAGGTTATAACCCAATAATAAAGAAAAGGAAAAAAGATAAGGATTTAGAGAAACTAATCTAAGGTCAATGAGGCAATGATGATGCATGAATAGACAAATTCCTCAAATAAACCTAACTCCACTTCGCCAAGAATGCCTACAACTACATGGAGTAGGTGCAATCTCCTAAGGTAGTGAATGGTTTTCAAATCATGAAAGCTCATATAAGCACCCATTGGATGACGCAGCTCAAAGAAGCATCCACAATCAAACTTAAGCTAATTATAATGAAGCTCAGACTAGCTTTGCACAACACTCCACCAATGATGGATGTCAAAAGCATGAGCTAGGAGTTGATCAAATATTCAATACATACATGCATTACATCAATGAGCTACTACTACTCTACTTCTAATTTACTTAGAAACATCTCTCCATTTCATCAAGATACAAGAAACCATGTTATTCCATAAGACAACACTTAGCACCAAGCGAGCTCCAATGTCTTTGCATTAATCTTGAGAAATATTTACAACAATTATCAAATACTCTCAGATAATTTCAAGAGTCTGCCCCTACTCTACTCCTCTACTCTACTTCTAATGATTCTCTAATCCCCTTTCTAATGAGAGAAGTGAGCTTTATATAGAGCTCCAGAATTACAATGAAGGGCTTGGATTAATTCAAATAGCCAAGGGCCCAGATCATGCCATCTCAACAATTAGTCACAACAACTTGCTATTTTTAGTACATAAGAGAGGTAATGAAGACACGTTTTCCAAGAAGATAAACATGAAATGGAATCTTTAGAGCATCTTCCACATGGGCATCCTCTTTGACTTCTTGCTTGTTGTAGGTACAAGTACAATGTACTTAGATAAGGATGATGTGGCAACATTTGATTGGTGAGGATGATGTACATGCCACGTAGGTGCCACCTCAGCAACTCTTATGGATTCCAATAGTTAATTCAATATTCTTTTGGGCATATTCCCAAATTGCATCATCTATGTGATGTCTTCGAATGTGATTGCTTTGATGAACTTGAATGTTTGGGAATGTATCCTTGCTGATTTTACCTTGTGTCTTTTGTACGTCGGATGCACGTATGATACATGTTGCTCATTTGCCTAACTCTATGATACTTCTTCTTCTTACAAGATATATGTTGATCTTCTTTGAATGCTTTTTCATAGAGAGCAGTGTAGATAATGATGCTTCCTTCATAACATGGAGTAGGAGACTTCTCTTAGAGACTTGAAAATATAGGAAGAACTTGAAGTTTGATGGATGAATGTCCTCTATGATGCTGATGATAAAGTGTACTAGCATGATGAACTTGAAGTGATCTCTTGGAGTGGTAACATGATGTCTCCCTTACAGTGACTACCTCTTGAATTCATTCCTTGCTTGAAGATGGTTCTAGGCGCCTTGGTCCTTGGATGACTTCTCAGCCCCATTGATTCTCCTACAACACAGAGAAAGCAACATATTAAACCATTGATAAACATTCAATTTCATAGCACATAGGAATCATTCCCAATCATATTCAACACCTTACTAGTCTAGGCACAAATTTAGGTTTGAAGGGAGGTGAAAGTGTGCCTAACATATTTAGTGCGAATTTATGGTTTCAAACTCTTGTTGATGCTTAAAGATATTCATTCTTGACAAAGTAAAGCCTCCTCATCATTGATTTATGCCCTTGTACCTAAGGCACAAATTAAAGGTTGTCTAGGTGAAAATGCGCTTTCACAGAAGTCTTATTGAATGATGTTTGTTCCAAGGACTCCTGCTTGAAGGCGCAAATGCATGATTATTCAGGTGCAAAAAAATGCGCCTTGATATAGATGAGTGTTTACTTTAACTTTATGAATTCAAACATTGTGTAGACTCAAGGAGAAGTTCAAGTCACTCAAATATCCTCACAATTCATGGAATCAAGCATATTTTTGCTTAGGCGCAAAAGTGGACTTGTATAGAGGTAAAAATGCGCCTAGCCTTGAGATGTGTATTTTGTGGACTAAATCAACTTTGGGAACTCCAGGAAGGTTATACCTCTTAAGGCGCAATCATTCTATGGATTTAGAAATTTTCATTTTAGGGCACCCAAAGGTGACTTTACAGGTGCAAAATTGTGCCTATCTATTTCAAGGTGATAAACATGCAAAACTTATGGTTTCAAGCTAGTGCATAGATGTCAAGATGACTTCTTGCCTTAAGGTGATATCAAATTTCAAGATTTTAATCCTCTTTTTTTTGCAAGGCGCACTTTGGTGACTCTCCGAGTGTGAAATTGCACCTAGACTTGGGTGAATGAATTTTTGGATTTGGGCAATTGTAGGTGTCTTGAGAGGTCTAATTCTTTCAAGGTGCCACTTTCTTTTATAACTTCCATCATCCTTTGCTCAAGGCGCACATTTGGGTCTCTGAATGATGCTCCAAGCCTAGGCGCACATGGGTGATTCTACTGGAGTAAAACTGCGCCTAAAGTCTTTGTGCCATTTCGTTGCAACATTTTCAATGTTTAAAGCATTTCAAGGATCAAAACATCAATTTCATGCAGGAAGCCACAGTTTGGAGTGATTATAACGATGAAAACCTCCTTCTAGATTAAGGTGCACTTTGCTCACAGTCAGACTCTTGAATTGCTCCTTAATGCGAGCTTGTCCTTTGTTAAGATTTCATCTAAGTTGAGAACATGAGGTTGTCATTCAATTGTTTGAGGCACAACTTACCTTGTCATTACTAAGCCCTCAACTTCCACAGACTCAGAATTTGGCTCACTCTAGAAAATTATGGTTTCCAGCATGAGGTTATAGATTCAAACACCACCGACTCCATCATGAAAAAGTCCTAAGACATCATCCCAGACTCATGACAAAGCACTGGAGCTCAAAAAAAAGGGGGGTCCCCGTTTGTAATGGGGCAATGTTGTGAAAACGTTACAACACCACCCACAGACCTAAAACTTCTTCCCTTGTCCCAATCATGCTTCATACCACTACTCTTAGACTTAGTTAGGTTATCATTGACCAAACTCTTGATAACATTCTTGGAGTATTTATATGATCTTGCTCATACTTCTGCTAGAAAAGACAAAGCTAACATTTCAAATGCTCCTTCCTCTATCCACAATTTTAGATGTTTTCTTCCCTCATGTTGTATCTCATAAGTATTCTCTCAACCATGATGGGTTGGTTGCTTTCTGTTCATGTTGCCAAGGCCTACCTAATAGTAAATTACGTGCATCCATCAATACCACATCACATAACTCTTCATCCACGTAAGGTCATATTTTGAAAACAAGACAAGATTGATCCACAATATATTGTGATCCTTCTTTAGCCAAGAAATCTTGTAAAGGTTAGATTTAGAAATGCAAGCAAGTTGTAATTTGTTAACCATTTATGTGCTCACTAGATTGTTAATAGATCCACTATCTATGATTACCTTGCACACTTTGATCCACAATAGATACCTTCACCAAGATGAGGTCATCCTCAAATTGAAACTTAAGACCATTGACATATCTAGCTATTGCTTGTCCTTCATTCTCTTGTATATCAGTTCAAAATTGAAGCCTTATAAATTGCTTAGTATAAGCTTGAATACCAGCACACATGCCTTCTCATCACTTCCTTCCTCCAAAAAAAAAACTAACTTCTACCCAACATGCCACCCCTGTAAAAACAGAGAAACTGAAAATAAAAAAGAAAACACATAATTGACAACTAAAGCCGTCACCAACAGTAGCTACAATCCAAAATTACAAAAATAGCTTAGCAAAAGGAAACCGACGGGTTGTGGAGGACCCATCATAAAAGGGCAGTTACATTAATAATTAGGAATAGTGGGTGCTTTGGAAAAAGATTTTCAGAGATGAGAAGGGGATGAACAATTTTCTTTCATGATTTACACTTGGCAAATTCTACATATGCGAGAAATTCTGCACTTGGCAAATTTATACACAACATCCTCAAGATTTCAAGAGATAAGGAGATGACGAAAGCACTTGGCAAATTCTACATATGGGAGAAATTCTACATTAGTCTAGGGCTGTTATAAACAAAGCAAATGTAAAAAGGCTCACTTCATTGCCATGCTCAGGTTTGAATTTAGAGACCTGATGCAGAGGGATAAACGATTTGTCAAGAACAAGTGTTTTCAGATTGGATTGAATCTACTAAAGGTGTTTCAAATCGCTAATCCCATGAGATATTAGAAGACTCAAAAGAATTTAAGACAAACCAAGCAAAGTGAAGAATAAAACTTCGTAAAATACATTGATGAATTTAGTGCAAGACAAATTTGTAGTCACAGATTAGTCCCTAATCATTGAACTTGTCCCAACACAAAATCAAAAGAAAAATCTGATCCTAAAGCAATTACCAATCTTAGATTCTCTATTTTTAATCCTAATACATCAAATTCAAATCTTCATCAATCTTTGTACATTTATCTATCATAAAGCTAAGTACAATTCCTACATATAATTTACTAGCACAAATTATCATAATATCAAATATCCAACAATCATAATTAATATATATATATATAATGAGGAAATTTAATCTAATTATAAATACTTATAGTAACACTAACAGCGTTAAAGTCACAAGTACTAATGCTAAACTTTTAAAAATATTGGACTTTAAATACAAACCTAGTAACATGCTCAGCAATTGGATCCTCTTCCTTCGTCAGAGTAAAGGTGTTATTTTCCCTCGACATCTCTTTAACACTGTTTTTAAATTCTCATTCTTTACATTCGTACATGGAACTTCATACCAACGTAACTATTTGCCACAACAAAATATGTTATGCTCCAAAAATGGATATCCTTCAGCGCCTGTGCAAAGAAACATTTCATAATGCTAAATTTCAGATTTACTGATGTCAAGATGCGTTTGTGAAGCCAGTTCGAGAGATTTTCACCATGCGTTAGGCCGCATTTTCACTTTGCATCATCCTGTGTTTGAAAGATCCTTTATTCAACTAGACCATACCTGAGACAACTCAGTGGGGCAAAATATTTTTAGGAGACTTTAAATTAGCTGCAAATTAAACTCCAAAAGTACCCTATTTTCTGCAACTTAACTCTTAGAATATAAACTGTTTCGAACAGCAGAAGCTAAAGAGCATAATCACATTCAATTCATCTGATGAGAAAATCTACAGCAAGTTCTCTATTAATTTATGAATAACCAGAAGAACAAACTAACACAACGGTAGAAAAAACTTTAAAATCAGTCAGAGAATCGTTCAGATTCCTTCTCATCCTGGTTAGCCCCTTCGTGATATCTCTTCAGATCTCTGTTCTTCCTGCCCCAAAAGAACTCCCCTAACCAACTTTCCCAAAAGACATACGAACCCCTATCTCCCCTACAACCATACAGAGTTTTAAACCTAATCTAACTCTTCGAAACCAAAAATAGCAAGTAGCAGACAGCTGTTCTGTTAAGACTGGACAAAAAACAGAGTTGTTGAACAAACAACTATTTTTAGTAAAACATAAGTCCTAAAATGACTGAACAAAAACTCAACCAACAGATCGTGGGAGGAGACTTGAGGAAGATGCTCTGCATCAACTTTGGAGTGGCCCTTCGTACCGAAATTCCACAAAGAGCAAGAAATGACAATGTATAATCCAAAAATTAGTACTGAATTGTTGGTGGTTTCATTTAGGTATAGACAAAAGCCCAAGATGGAGTGACCACCATGGTCTGAGAATATTTCTTATTGGTATTCCATCCTAAGAGCCTTTATCTAATTTCAGGCTTGTTGGCACTATTATGTCTAGTTGATTTGTTCCATCTACCTAGTACTTTCATTTTACATTTACTTTCACTATCTTTCTTCAAGTTTCGAGCTCACTACCTCTAAGAATGTTACTTCAGTTTGAACTATGTCTTCTACTGATATACACTTTTCTGCAGAGATCCTCTGGTTTCATTATGAGATATCTTATGGACACCTGGCATTAAATTATTAGGTGCTTTAAGTTTATTAATTGCCATTTTATAAAAAAATAAAATCCAATATAATTTACCTGCATTTTGGAGTGTAGATGACTCCAAACTAAGACGGGGTACTATGGAGAGAATTGCTGCTCTTATTAATCTGCATCAGTTGTCCCCTGCAATTAGAAAACAATAAAAATTGCAAATATAAATATTTTGAATAGAAAATTGATACAGACCACCTCTGTGGCTGCAAATCACATGCTTTGAAACTGATGCAGACCACCTCTGTAGCTGCAAATTACATGCTCTGTACTAGCTGATAAAGAACCAAAACAAACAAACAAGAAAAACATAGAATAGCAAATGAGGCAATGCTCAGAGATTACAATTTCCCAACTTGATTACAGCACACAGGCCTTCTCATGGCTGCCTCAGACTGTTAAAAAATACTAACTTCTACCCAGCATGCCCACCCTAAGAAAACAACAAAACTAAAAATCAAAATGAAGACACATAATTGACCACTACAGCCGCCACCAACTGCAGCTACAACACAAAATTACAAAAATAGAACTGCAGCAACAACACAAAATTACAAAAGTAGCTCAGCAAAAGGAAACAGACGAGTAGCAAGGGTACCCATCATAAAAGGGCAATTACATCATCCTCCCTATCTTTTATAACTTATGAACCTCCAATTTCAGAGGAATCTGATTTTGTAAACTTCATCTTGAATTTCGTCCTTACCAGTAAAGGGTTGCAACTTGGGACTCCTTGGCAAAATCGGAGGCACCATTAAATCTTCCAACCCATGCTATTCCAGGGTCAATGGGAATCCAATGCCAATTCCACCATCCAATGGGGCTGGTAAAGCTTGGCAAAGCCAGGTGAAGACTCTAAAGCAAAGTTGACCAAATAATTGCCGCTGTTACCACCCACAAACCTGAAACTTCTTACCTTGTCCCAATCATGCTTTGTAGTTTGTATCACTGCCCTCAGACTGAGTTAGGCTATCACCTTTAACCAAACTCATGATATCATTCTTGGAGTATTTCTATGATCTTGCTCATACTCCCATATTTCAACATCCCTCTCCATCCAACAAGAACTCCTTGTAGGCCATTGACATACCTAACACATAGGCGTTCTCGTGGCTTCCTCAACCCATTCCCAAAAAAATTAACTTCTACTCAACACGCCAACCCTCAAAAACACAGAAACTGAAAATAAAAAAGGAAACACATAATTCACCACTAAAGCCGCCAGCAACAGCAGATACAACCCAAAATAACAAAAATAGCTCAGCAAAAGGAAGCAAAAGGAAGGACCTATCATAAAAGAGCAGTTACATCAAAAATTAGGAACAGTGGCTGCTCTGGAGAAAGATTTCCAGAGATGAGAAGGGGAGGTGTAGGGCTTTGCAAGATAATATTGCAGCACTAAAATTCCAATTTAACTAAACAAATTCATTTTACATATACCTTTCAATTCTCTTTCCTGATTTACACTTCCTAAAATTTTAACACTGCTAAGTTTTCTATGTTGTTAAAATCTTACCAGATTTTAGAATCCATCAGATTCACTACAAACAAATCTTTCAGTACCTGTTACCATTAGGTAACTAATCTTAGTTGTGATTCAATTCAAGGAGAAGAGTTGAAAGAATATTTGTATAAGCTCTGACGAACAGAGTGCATGATAGTTGATAGAGTGTTTTGTGAGAGTGATGTTAGTGGAATTTGGGATTAGAATTCTCATTTTGTACCCAGGTTAACTATACTAAAATTTGTGTTTCACCATCATTATAAATGTTTATGCTTGATTCAGATTAATTTTTTTTTGGATATGATATTTGCTAATTTGCTTTTTCTATATGACATCAATTTTTCTGTCTATATTACATCTATTGGAACACAGACCAAGATTTTGGAGTTATATTGGGTACTTGAATTTTTATTTGCTCTTGCTCTTCGGGTACTGGAGCAGTTGTCCCTTGCCACCTATAAGTTCTGTTTTTAGCTGTTGAAGTGGATAATTTTTATTTATCACTCCCAAAAGAGACTCCTCCTTGTGAGTGGGCTGAATAAACATCCCCACAATCAATTTTTTTCGCCATTTTAAAATAAAATGATTATTTAACACAAGTGAATAAGATGATTAGTAGAATAATAAACCCTATTACTTAAAACAGAGAATCGGATTTTAAATCTTACCATTTAAATAGTAAAAAAAACTTAGAACTGATTAATGCTTAAGCAGAGCATCCCTTGCCACATACCAAGATTGAACCATGTAGGCAGTTGTCAACCACCGATTTTTTTAAAAGTGGGGGAGGAAATTAAAACATTGAAAGTGGAATTTGAAATACCTTTTTAAAAAAAGACAGAGAAATAAATACTGATACCTTCAGCAATAAAAAAAACTTGGGAGTTCTTAACAACTCCAATGAAGTCATGAGCATTGATTTGGGAAAAAAAATGAACATTAAATTTGGACCGTATATATTTTTTTTGCTTGGAAAAAGGCACAGAGGAGTGCCCAAAATATATTGATCACAAGAATGTAATTACAGAGTTTTGATTTACATTTCTCAGGGATATCTACAAAATTCCACATGTTAACCTTACAAAATTTGGGTAGTATATATTAGCATCTATCATTTTTCTTCATTCCAAGAAGGGGTCTGTCCTTCCACACATTGAATATGGCCATAATCATTCTGTATGCTTTACAAGAAATCTTCGGACTATATTGCCGGTGAAAGCAAATGGAACTTCAACAATATAAACAACTTTTGGAATAAATGCAAAAGAGAGCATGGAATCAAATACCCTAAACAAGTTACCACAGAGGACAACTAGCACCACATAGGACAACTTATCCTTGCTAGTGAGGATGCTCTCCTTAGATACAGAAGATCTGTAAAGAAGTTCATACATTGACCTTCACCAATTTCGTGGGATAGCTGAATTTCCATTGTTTCAAGAGAGGGCGTACTCTGGAGCAAGCAACTTATTACTGCAATCTCTTTGTAGTCAAGCTCAAGTGCTTCTACCAGTATTCTCTTAAGGTTAACATGTGGAGAGGTGAGGCAAATAGGTATAGGATCTCTTGCCAGCCCCTGCTTTGCAGTGCCATGAATAAGTAACTTCATCAAGGGTTCCTTTCTCACATTGTTTAAAAATAAGCCTTTCATCTTTTACTTATATACATTCAAAATGCATGAACTTAAACTATCAACTTAAAACTTAAAACTATTGAGCTTGAGGTTAGGAAGTTTGTGTAAATACCTGTAGAAAGGAGCCCACTATATGCAGCCACTGAAGATTTGAAAGCTTGTGAAGCAGGTCCAATAGAGGAACATCCATCTTTGCTTGCCTTGGAAAATCCTTTCAAGGACTGGAATGCAAGTAATGAGGTGCAGACCTCCAGATTGGGGTCTGCTTACCCTTCCTTAGAGACCCCAAAATAAGATTCAGAGAGAAAGTGAGTTTAGGCATCTTAGTGTAGAGAAACCTCCATCTCTTGGAAAGAATACAAGATTTAACAACATCTCTTATTGGGATTTTTTATAGTATGAAAGAAAGAAGAGAATCAGGAAGTGCGTAGAATGCATCGTGGGTAGAACAAGAGAGTGATGAGATTATCTATAAAAATATAGAGCAATAGTGAAGTTGAAGATTCTCAAACACAGACCAGTGCCATTAATAGCAATATCTAATGGCAAGAATTTCCTTCCAAATGAAACATATTACTTGTCTGATGGTGGGAAATAGGCAAGAACTATTAATATAAGGAATTACAAAGCTTGTAGGGGAGTCCTAACAAAAATTTGGTTAGGACTTGGACGAGATTATACGCTTCAATTTCCTTTCCTATATAACCACTATGGGACGAAGACTATTTTTTTAAATAAATCAATGGTTGGGATTTCTCAATAGCATAATGTTTGGGCGTCTAGTTGAATTATTTTTGTGGTTTAGTCTCAACACAATTCTTATTTATTATCTCACCTTACATTAAATTATTAGTGGGTTTTGTCTCCTAGATAGAATTGTACATGTGATTGTATCCCCCTTATTTGAACGTTACTTTCACTCTCTCTAAACTAATTCTTTTCCAAAAATAGATAATTGTTTGTCGACTTGCATATGAAAATGTGTGAATCTAGCACTTGAAATGTCATATTTAAGGACAAATCCTATAGCACTAATCAATGATCCAAAGCTCATCTCATAGCATCATATGAACATCATTCTAGAGAGCTTTCAGTTGAAATCACATAGCGATGTGCACCTACATCAACAGGTATCAATTTAAGCATATCGTTTATAGTTTCTTTAGTATGTTCATACTCTTGTGGATAATACCAAAGAGGTGTCTTACTAAAGTGCAAGCAAGTCCCAAACTTTAATCCTAGCACCACAAACTCTAAAAGGTGTCCATTACCACTACCTTAGTTCTAATTCAGATGTCACAACAAGAGCACAAATTTCAAAGGTAGGTGACAATCATCAAAAAAATCATGTGAGACCAAATAGAATCACATATAATCCCATCAAATAGCAATGTAAACTACATGAGTCATCCTTTAAATCTATTTTTTTAGAGTTCCATACTAATTGTTGAGCACTCCACTTAAACATCATTTGGTTCAATGGTCAAATGGTCAATAGCAATTTTGCACCTTATCGACACCAAAATGTGGTATATATTTGTCCTATTTTTATAGGCCAAAACTAACTTTTGACTTTGAGCTGGATGATGTTTAAGAATAGTCATCATTAAGCACATCTATGTAATCCAAATCAACAACATCAACTTCTATCATTATCAAGAGTTGAGCATTCTAGATAACCTCCTATTTACTTTATTAATTACTTATTGTGTTTTCATACTCAACTTTTTGTAATATATTTCTGGTATTGTTTACATTGATTGTGATATTATTTTCTAGACCTAAATTTATGCTTGTAGAGACTTTAAGGTTTCACTTATTTTCCTACAATATATGTTTAAATGTAAACAACTATTATAATTATTTGTCTATTTCCTTCATTAATCTTTTCTCTATAAAGTGGTTCCATGTGGTGAGCATTAATACACTACCCTGATAATCATGACATTATTGTAGAGATCAAACGAGCATAATTTGCACTTCTCTATCTTGTCTTGCACTCGTTTTAGCATTCATTGATGATACTTGCATTTTTTTTTACCATGTTTTACCCTCTTAGAGCTCAAATCACCTTGTAAATACTTTACCTCTCTTAAACAAGATTAGCATGTTGAACTGCAAGAATCATGTATTACCACTTGTCCTTGTTGTTCATCACCTAGGACATTAGCACAACGCACGTGCTCTTATCCCCTAGATAGGACTATACATGTGCTTGTATCTTGTGCATTCAAAAACACCTTTTCTTGGCTAAACAATCACACCTCTTGTGAAACCATAACCCTGATATGTTTCGTAATTTTTGAGTTGTAATGTCCCTTGTTGCTTATTTTATATTTTTTTTATTTGTTTGTATTTTCCGATTTCTGCAAACAAGAAACAAACTACAACAGTGAGCTAAAAATTTAAATAAGAGGTTAGAAATGTAAGAATCAAACCCTCATTGGTTTTTATAAATCCTCAACTACACCAATAGTATTAGATCTAGCATGTAAACAATAATTTTCCTCAAGTATGTTTGTTGATTTGAATTTATTTGACCATTATCAACTAGTAGGCAACCTTTAAATCACACGGATACATCAGATCTAAGTGTAAACAACCATCAACCACTTGGAAATATCAAATAGGAAATTTAAATGGAAACTTTTTATCAATGCGTAATTGTTGTAGCAAATTACAAATGATGAAATAAGGCAAACTAATAATGAATTTACCCTCACAACTAGTATGGCCAGTTGTAGTTGATAAATCAAATTTGAAACTCTTGAAAGATACCTTCAACAACCTTTAAAAAATTGTTGATCAAACCCTCCAAATGTGCTAATCAATTGTAATGAATACCAAATCAAATTGTAAAACCCTTGAAATTCCCCTTGATAAGGCAGCGAACTGGCTATATGGTGGTTGCAATTAGGAAGGTATGGTTGGATGAATAGTAGGGCTGGTGGCAGTGGCTAATAGTAGTTAATAACTCAATTTTTTTATGTTTTTCCTCCTTACCAACATCAATCAAATTATAATATTTTTCCCTTCGATTTTTAGCTTTATTTGATGACAACAATTCAAATCCAACACTTGTCGATGCATAATATATCTCCAAAAGATGGTGCTCAATTAGGGTTGACTAGAAATGTCATAAACAATTCAGATCGAGCTCTATATGATGCTAAAAAATTCATCAAAAAATTGAAAATCAATATATAAATCCTTAAATATGCTTGGTCAATGAAATGATGATATTTGCTTGCAAAAAACATTGTTGTGGCACTGTAGCAACATTGTACCAACACTACATAGAAAACTAAAAAAATCTCTAAATCCTCCACAAATCAACACAAATGTAATTCCTAGATGGAATTGCCCAAGATTGGAAACAAGGGTTTTCGTCCTTGATCCAAATGTGGAATTCAAGAGGGTTTTTGTCCTCTCAACCCTGAACAAACCAAGGGTTCTGTCCTTGGATGCCCTAGATTGAACAAATTGTTCAAATCTAAAAATTGGATGCAAATAAGATAACTTGAATGATGATTCTCAAATGAAGATGGGCACCTCCTTTCATAGTGCTAAGAAAAGGGCCCTTGAGATGAAAATTCCAAAAGTATTTTAAAATATTTTTATTGATTTAATATACATTTAAAAATGCTTTTTATTTTGATATTAGTATTCAAAAGTACTTTTTTATTTTCATCTTAGTACTAGTGTTTAAAAATACCTTTTATTTTAATTATAATAATATTATTAAGTTACCCTTGAAATTAGAAATTATTGGGCCCACCTTAAATAATATTAATAATTATTTTAATCTGAAAAAAGGGGACATGATAGTCTGCCCTTCCTAGAATTGATTGCCCACAAGCAATTGCAAACCCAGATGATGAATCATGTTGTAATGTCCATAGAGTCTAGATCTTGTACTCATCATATGATATATCTCCTGCCAAAGAATGCTATGCAAACCCGAATACTTGAGTGTCATTGTGCCAATGTCATGAGTCAAACTATGTTGTCCATGTAATCTGGATCTTGTACCTATCAAGTGAGACAACTCTTGCCAAAGGGTGTTGCAAGATCTAACATGTCCACAATACAAATCATGTAATTTTATCACCTCTTTGAAAAGCAACTTGACCTCATGACTCACATCATAAATGCAAACCTTAGGGAGACCCATAATGTGATGCATGTTCTTTGACTAGGATCAAGCAATGAAGGTGACCAACTCTCCATAGGCTCCTCTTTATGTGATGACAAAGGATGGCTTCTCCCCAATGTTTGAAAACTCCCATGTACTTGTAGAATTTGAATCTCATGCTTGTCATGTGAAGCAACTTGGGCCAACAAGTACAACATTTCCTAACACTATTACCCACAACAATTTTATGCAACCTTTGCAACTTAGGAAATAATTTGGACAACAAGTATGCATGATCCACATCATCAACTTCTAAAAATCTCATGATAAGATCCCAAATAGTATAAGACAAGGAATGCAACTCACCCTCAAGATGATCCTTTTTTATTTGATGATGCCTGAAAATATCCACAAACTCCCACAAGACCCATAGCTACCACAAGTATTTACCTCCATGTTTTTTGTTGATCACTTGCACAAATATATACTTTTGGACTTACTCCACCATGCCTATGCTACACTACTCTAGTATCCATTTGAACTTCTCCTTGAGTTCTTCTTGTGGTGCTCATAACTTTCTCAATAGGAAGGATATGTCCAACAAATTTCTCATTAACTCTAGATGGTATTCTTTACTCAATCCCATAACTAATAAAACTTGTGTGGCTACAAATGATGCAATGTGATATTTAGGAATGATGATGATAGCAAAGAATGCCGTTTATTGAAGTGGCTCAAAAATGGACATTTACAGCATCTCAAAATTCCAACAAATGGAAAGAATGCTTAACACTAGCTATTGTTCGCGTCTCCCCTCATTTCACCACCATCCCAATAGTAGATGATCAATGTTTTGAAGCATTTAGCTGGAGTGAACTATTGTTAGAGCAACCATTCAAAAACATTCACAATGATATTTATTCATTAGAGAAAGATATTACAACGCATTTAGAAAAGAATTTCAAATAGCTACCAGCTATGGTATTTGAACTGCACATATCCAGATCCACTGATAGAAATTGATGATGGAACTCCTTTTGACTGTAGACATTGAATGCAAGAAGATAGTCCTGAAGTCTAGATTAGTACAAAATGAAGATATAATGTAATACTTGTATCTCATAAATTCTTACCAATGTTTTTAACTAAAACATTCATCAAGGTTGAATTATAGAGATATAGAGAAATGTGGAGAGTTAGAGAGATAAAGAGGGAGAGAGGAAGTGTAAGAGAGAGAGAAGGGGAGACATATTGAGAGTGAGAGAGAGGCTGGAAAAGAGAGATGGGCAAAGAGAGAAAGACACACACACACACACACACACACACACATATAAAGAGAGAGAGAGAGAGAGAGAGAGAGAGATTCACTCTCTTTTCTTTATCTCCTTCCCTTTTATATGTCTTATCTCTATCTCTCTCACTTCATCTCTCTTTCTTTATTCCTCTCTCTCTCTCTATTTTTGTAAAAGTACCATTTCATGGGGCTCCAATGGAGCTACATGATCTAGACCAACTCATACCAAGCCTACTTTTTACATTGTAAAACTACCATAGCCTAATCTTTAATGTAGGGTTTTCTATTAGACTGCTTGACCATAGCCCTGAGTCTATCACACAACAAAACATGTTTTGCCACTATGTTTATGCAGTTAAGCTTAGTTTTGTAATCCTATGATGACAAATGATTTTATGTTTTAGGAAATGTCTCTTCAATTGTCATGGGTGGAAAAGGTAAAATCTCAAAATAATTATTCATAGGAAGGTTATGCATGCTCATACACCCTTTGTCATACTATACACATTCAAAATAAAAGTATGGTGGGTCTTGCTCAAAATCTTTACGCTTTCATTGCTGACCCAAAATCCAAATCCAACCAATCCTTTAACATGGTGTGGTAAACAAAAATTTATATCTTTATTTTCTATAGGCAAACCTTTCGAAGACATGCTTTCTTTGAGCTTTATCTTCTGATAATCCTTTTCTAAATCTAAGTGCTTTATTTTATGAAATTTGATTTTCTACACATCCTCTAGGCTTTCATTCAATCCTTGCAAAAGGAAACCATGGTTAGCATGATTAATCAAACTAATAACCCTACAATTGTAATTGGCAACATCCAAGCCTATAATTAGTCACATGTTGATTATGCAAACAAATTTGCTTCATATAATCAAAATAATGTCTATAATTTTCAATACTTATTTTTGCTAGCCTCTTCAATTTTAGGGAACATTACTCTGACAAACTAACAAATTACTAATCTATTTAAGTGTAGACAAGTAGAAATAAAGAATTAGTTACCAGAGTACCATGTGGGTCTATAATTGGCAACATCCATACTTGCAATTAGTCCCATGTTCATTGTGCAAACAAATTTGGTACATAGAATCAAAATAATAATTATGTCCATAATTTTCAATACTTGTTTTTGGTAGCCTCTTCAATTTGGCTAGGAACTTGGCTACGAAAAATAAGGAATTTATAATCTATTGAAGTCCATATTAATACAAAATGAAGGTTTCAGGTTACACATGAATGCATTGCATGCCGTACATAATTCACAATCCATAGAAATTTATAGAAAATAGAGGAATAGAGAAAGAGAGATAGAGTGGGAGAGAGAGAGGGGTAGAGATAAAAGATATAAAGGGAAAGAGAGATAAATGCCAACACTTAGGGAAACATGTCATTTGCTTAAGGGCATGATAGTTCACCTTTAAGACATCTTTACTATACCCATTACACACTAAAGTATAGCTATCTCTAACAATAACATCTTGTCTCCAAGCTTCCTTGATTCATTCATGGCACAACCAATACAATTGGAAATAATTTCGCTTATTGAAGTGGCTAAAAAATGGACAACGCATACCACCAACTATTGTTTTTACTCTCCCAGGTCATTTCACCACCATCTCAATAGCAGATGGTTAATGTTTTCAAACATTTTGTTGAAGTTAACTATTTCTATAATAGCCATTCAAAATTAAGATATTACAACTGTTTGACAAAATAAAAATAGAGCAAAACAAAGCAGATTTGCACAGTAAAGAACAGAGCAGATAAACACTTAAAAATTATATTATCAGCATTTAACACTTGTACATAGCAGTTATGATCTTGTTATATGAATGGAAGGGAGGCTACATTATTTATAAACTTTATGAAGACCACTGGAAGACTCTGGAAAGCTACGGTGAAGAGAAGAATCTATAAAGAAGTTTCCTGTGCTGGAGAATTCTGGAATATGCAATAAATGTCTACCTATAAAATATTGTAGCTTGTATAAAATAAACATTATTTCCAACACCCCCCCATAATGTTTATTTAGAAAGGATAGGAATTTACTTGAGTTGTAACAAGTCTCTAAGTTTGACAAATTTTACAATATGCAATGCTTTTGTAAATATGTTAGTGAAATTCTAGCTCTACCACTTGTCTTTCAATCAAGTCACTGTAAGCACAAAAATCACACACTGCCTCCATGAGGACCCCTATGATGATTCAAATCCTTGTCACGCACATGTAAGTGTGAAAATAAATCCTTTGGGCAGCAGGCCTCTTGATGACGTGTCCTCTTTTCTTGTTTTGTGTCGTTTCTTCTTTGTCGATTCTCCTTCATCCCCATTTGCGACACTTGTTGACTTGCATTTTCTAGCTTTCAACCTTGATCCTAAGCCTTGTGAGTGTCTTGTAGGTGAGTTTTCACCTCTCCCCTTTGTATTTCATCTAGTGCACCTCATAGAAGCCTTCTAAAGGTCCCCGAATCCATCTCCCGCTTTCTATTTTTGATTTCGACCAACCAATCCAAATCTCCCCCTATTATTTCCAGATCCCCACTGGGGATCCTAAAGATGCAAGTAGAGATTTGGATTCTTCCACATGACTGACCTATTTCTTGATGCAAAAATCCCCCTTTTCCTCCCCTATACCTTCTGCCAGCCTAAATTTCTGCATTCTGCACTTTTGATCCCGGATCTCCCCGAGTGACCCATGATCTCCCTGGCCGACCCTATTTGATGAAGGTGGTGACCCTGTTATCTTTTGACCTGCGGAAAAACTCAAGTTTCTCTCTCGTTTTTGCTCTCTTTTTGCCTGTTTTTCTTTCTATTTGCATGATTTTTGATCCTTGATATGGAGTTAACTATTTCATGCATCCACACATGCATAATTAGCTCTATTTGATCTCAAATTAACTCTTTAATCATTCTCATGCATTCCTTTACCTCTATTTCTTCTTCAGTGATAAGTTGTCATTGCTTCATCACTCCCTAATCAGCTGAGTTCACTGGGCAATCAACCTTGTTAACTCCCCAATCTATTTTTGTTAACTCATCAATCAAATGAGTTAACTCTTCAATCAATTCCACCTCTCATCCCTTCTTCCAACCTATAAATACCCCTCACCTCTTCATTATTTTCCAAGTTGAGCAAGTTGGAGAATACTCTTCTCATCTTCACAAGCTTTTTCAAGCTTCTTCACAGGCCTTTGAGCCTCTTTCTTCGTTTATTTCTTTATTTATTCAAAGCTTCAAATCTTTCATTGTTGCATAGCTTCAAAGCTCTTCCACAGAGGCAAATTCATTGTACACCATCTCTTGCCAAGTTTGCTCTCTAACCTAGCATTCATATGCTCATACAAGACGTAAGTGCCTTTTACTTTCTTTGTTTCAATCAAGCAACGCTATGCTACTCAATTCTTAGCCATTGTGCTCAATTCAAAGCTCATACAAGCTTCACAAAAGCTTCTTTTTTCTTCTTTGGGTCATTTTGTTGTCAAGAGGATCACCTGCTACCACAGAAAGATTTGAGGTTGCCTACACAAGGATACTGAGGGTAGTGGAGTCAACAAATCTTCATCTCTTTTAGGTTCTTTCATTGCTTTTGTAGTAATTAGATAATCACATTGCTCTTGGGAATAGTAACATTTTTCTTTTTCCTTGATAGATTAGATCTTACATGCTAGATTAATTATTTTTACATTCCTAGATCTACTTTGTTAGAAAAAGCATCTTCCCTTTCCATTAAATTAGATTGCATTGAAAACACCAAAAACCCACAAAAACATAGATTAAACTTTGCATTGAAAAAGACATATAGGATTGCATACATATTTCTTTCATAGATTAGAAGCATTTTCCTTTCCAAAATATTCTAAAAAATACCAAAAAGATGCTTTGCATGTTATCATTTAGTTTGCATTCATATAGATCTGTTAAAATAGACAACATTGCAAACCCTTGATTCCATCATGAGGTAATCACAGTTGAACTAAAGTCAAACCCTAGGTCAAACAAAACCCTAGATCTGGTTAGCAATTATACGATTCCCTCTATCCTGATTCACGAATGTGTTTAGGAGTACGAAGAGAGTGGGTAAGGGCTATCCACGATGAGATCGAGGAGTTGCATCAGCAACCTCAACAACAGACACACATTCCACCACAAGAGGACCCATTTGTTCTCTTGTTGATTGAAGAAATTAGGCAATTATGACTACACAGAGCATTTCTCAGGGACATAGAAATAGTAGAAGCCATCAACAGAAACAACTATTTGCCCACACAAAGGTGGAATTCAAGGAATCCAAATAGAAGAAGAGAGATTTGTGACCCTTTAGGTCATAGGGTTATCTCAACTACCACATCAATTGAGCGAAACATACAACAAAATGCACAACAACAAAGGCCACAAAACTTGCTAACCTCCCTTTGCAAAGTCTAGCTCTCCAACAAGCCAGACCCCCGTCGTGTCTCGCCTCCTCTCGACTGGCTACTTCCACATGAGCAAGAGTGACGTGGCGGATCACCCCCTGGCAAGGAGGGAAAGGGTCCGTGTGCATGTCAAAATCTGACCCGATAGCCTAGGCAATCGGAGTCACGATTTTGAGCATACAATCATGAACAAAATGATGATGCACTTCTATATGCTTAGACCTGGCATGATATACATAATTTTTTGCTAGCTTGATCTAGTGCTTTGATTATCACAAAATATTATAGTAGGAGAGTCTTGTGGATGGTATGTGTCTTCAAGTAGTCTTCTAAGCCACAATGCTTCTTGAGATGCCTTTGATGAACCAATATATTTAGCCTCTGTTGATGATAGGGACACTATTGATTGCTTTTTGCTGCTCCAAGAAATTGATCCTAATCCAAGATGAAAGAGGTATCTCGAAGTTGATTTTCTATCATCAATATCACCTGCATAATCAAAATCTATATACCCAACTAGAGTAGGCTCTCCTCCATATTTGTATTCAATGTTGAGCTGATAAGTACCCTTAATGTATTTTAATATTCTTTTAGCTGCTTTCCAGTGTTCCATATGTGGATCTGCCATGTACCTGGATACAATACCAACTACATATGCAATATCTGGTCTAGTTATAGTAAGATACAAAAGACTCCCAACAAGTTGTCTATACAAGTTTCCATTCACCTTCTTTTGAGTAGAGTTAACACTCAATTTTAGTCCTACTTCACATGGTGTATTAGATGGTTTACAATCACTCATATTAATTTTTTTTAATACATCAAGAGCATATTTTGTTTGAGAAAGCATGATCCTTCCTTCTTCTTGCCAAACTTGTATGCCTAGGAAATAGTGCAGTAATCCTAGATCAGTTATTTCAAAAGATTGTTTAAGTTGATCCTTGGTGCTTTCAATACACTTTGTGTGATCTCCTATAATGATTAAATCATCTACATAAAGTACAATGATAACAGTTTTACTATCAATATGTTTGACATACACATCTGGATCAACTTTGCTTCTTTTAAATTCTTCTTTTATAAAGTATCCATTAATTTTGGAGTACCATGCCCTTGGAGCTTGTTTAAGACCATATAGAGATTTCTTCAGTTTACACACTAGATGTTCTTCACCAATTTTAACAAATCTTGGTGGTTGTTGCATATAAATTTCTTCTTTTAAATCACCATGTAGAAATGCACTTTTTACATCCATTTGAAAATTTTCCAACCAAAGTTTGCAGCTAGAGCAACTATTGTACAAATGGAAGTCATTTTAGCAACTGGAGCAAAGGTTTTAGTATAGTCAATACCTTCTATTTGTGAGAAACCTCTAGCCACTATCCTTGCTTTGTGTTTTTCAATAGCTCCTTCTGATGTGAACTTAGTTCTATATGTCCACTTGCAACCAACCACATTTTTTCCCTTTGGAAGTGTTGTCAATTCCCAAGTTCCATTTTTCATCAAAGATTTGTATTCATCCTTCATAGTTGCTTCCCATTCATCTTTTCCTTTTGCTTCCTCATATGTACTTGGAGTGTCAACCTGCATCACCTTAGTCATAAGAGCATAGTTAGCAAACACATTTCTAGGACCTTCTTGGTAGATTTATTGAATGCTTCTAGTCTTTTGTGTGTTTTCATTATCACTTTCACTTGATTCTTCAACTTGTGTTCCTTCTCCTCCTGCAAAAGATTGCACACCTTGATTTTGATCATTAGTATAAGTAGGCTTATCTTCTTGAGTCAAGATTAGAAAGTAAGATAATGTAGGAGAATGATTACTTTTAATATCTTCATCAAACCATACATTCCTTTTGATATGAATTTCATTTGTTTTAGAATTATATAACCTAGATCCTTTTGACTCCTCACTATACCCAACTATTATGCACTTCTCACTTTTCCTTTCAAGTTTGTTCCTTCTTTCATCAGGAATGTGGGCATATGCATTACAACCAAAGACTCCAAAATGAGATACTGTAGGATTTCTACCACTCCATGCCTCTTCTGGTGTTATGTTCAAAACTACCTTAGTAGGTGTCCTATTCAAAATATAAACTGCAGTACAAATTGCTTCAGCCCAAAATTTAGCTTCTATATTTCTAGAATGAAGCATGCATCTAGCCATTTCTATTATAGTTCTATTTTTTCTTTCTACAACTCTGTTTTATTGGGGTGAGTAGGAGACAGTTGATTCCTTCTTTATACCATGTTGTTTACAAAAATCTAAGAAAGTTTTGTTCATATATTTCATTCCTCTATCTGTTCTTATTATCTCTAAAGATCTTCCACTTTGATTTTCAGTTAATGCCTTAAACTCTCTAAACTTATCAAACACTTCATCCTTCCTTTTTAGACAATATACCCAAATTCTTCCAGTATAATCATCAATAAAGGTGAGGGCATACCTTGATCCTGCAAGTGATGGTGTTCTAAAAGGACCCATTACATCACTATGAACCAAATGTAAAGGAGTCTTTGCCCTCCATGATTTACCTTGTGGGAAACTTTCCACATGTTGCTTTCCCATAGCACATCCTTTACACACCTTGTGACTTGATGAGATTTTTGGAAGCCCATGCACCATATATAGTTTTTCCATAAGTTTGAGACTTTGATAGTTGATATGTCCCGTACGCTCATGCCATAACTTTCTCATATCATCATATTTGGCAATAGCACACATATTCTCATTTCCACCTTTGAAAGAAATTCTTGAAATTTATATAATCCATTCTCCATTTTACCAATTGCAATCACTTCATAATTATTGTTTACATCCTTGATTAAATATTTGTCATTGTAGAACTCTATTTTATATCCTTGACTTGCAATTTGAGATATAAAAAGAAGATTTGTTACCAAGTCCGGAACTAACTTCACATTTTTAAACATGCCATTATCAACTTTAACATTTCCTATCCCTTTGACTTCTAAAGCACTATTATTTCCCAAATATATATATTTTTGCATTACTCTCATTTAATGAATAAAATTGTTCCTTACTGTGAGACATATGTTGTGTAGCACCAAAATCAATAACCCAATCATCCTTAAAAGAATTGTTTTCTTTAAGTGCAACACAAAAAGCATTTCTTTTAGAATCAAAAGATTTTGTAAACTTGTTTGTCTTCTTTTCTGTATCTCTATTTCTCGTGTAACATTCATTTGCCTTATGACCCATTTTCCCACAATAATTACATTTCTATTTGCTTTTATTATAATCCTTAGATGGGACAATTTTATTTTCATACTTCCAATTCCTTTCTCTAGACTGATTATCTTGTGACTTTTTGTAATTTTGTTTTTCCTTCATTACGAATGCTTGAGATTCACCATTTAATGTTTCTCTTTCTTTACTTTGAGATTTTTTCTTCTTGCACTAGCTTGACACATAACTCTTTAGATTTCATACTTTTTAATTTATCTGCAGTATCTAGTCCCCTTATGAATGATTGATAAGATCCTGGGAGACTTTGTAGTATTATTTGCACAAAATTTGTATCATCTATATTATTTCCAAGAGAAGCAAGCTTATTTTTCTTTTCCTTTAATTTACTTAGATGAGGGACTAATTCTTGTGAACTTGAGAATTTCATATTATATAACTCTGTGGTGAGAGTTAGGATCCATACATCACCTGAATTTTGATAAATATTTTTTAGAATATCCCATACTTTGATTCCACTTCTTTCATTGTAAACTTCTAGAAAAACTTCTTTTGAAAGTGTAAGCTTGATTAATGTTGCTGCCTTTTTGTCCCTTTTGTCCCAATCTTCTTGATCTTTTCCATGACCTGTTGGTCTTGGTTCACTACCAATAACAATATCATAATTCTTTTGAAATGTTAGAGCAATCTCTATATGGGATACCCAATCATAATTATTTTTTCCATTTAATTTAACTGTGGGCAACGAAATACCAACATAATCCATTCCCTCTTTTTTGAGATGGGATTTGAAATAAATTTCAAACAAAATTTAAATTCATAAATGAAAGTCTCTCACCAAGTTTCCAGAATTGATATTCTTTTCTGCTACAACCAGATTCCAACCTACAAGATTAAAAAGAAATCTAGTCTACAAAATCCACAGATGCTACCCAAGATTTAAGGCTACTCTGAAACCATGTTTGAAAAAATAAAAACAAAGCAAACAGAGCAGATTTACACAGTAAAGAACAGAGTAGATAAACACGTAAAAATTATATTATCAACACTTAACACTTGTACACAACAGTTATGATCTTGTTATCTGAATGGAAGGGAGGCTACATTATTTATAAACTTTATGCAGACCTTTGGAAGACTCTGGAAAGCTACGGTCAAGAGAAAAATCTAGAAAGAAGTTTCTTGTGCTGGAGAATTATGGAATATGCAATAAATGTCTACCTATAAAGTACTGTAGCTTGTATAAAATAAACATTATTTCCAACAACAACCCATTGGGAAAGAATTTCAAACAGCTACCATCCATGGAATTTGCACCGTACATCTCTAGATCAATTGACAAACACTGATGATGAAACTCCTTTTGCAAGAAGCTTGATGAATGGAAAGTCTTATCAAGTTTGTACCTAGGCCTACCATTTCAACTGGATGGTCTTGACATGCTTGGTAAATAAGAAGAGGACTAGTTAAGTGCACTATCATTTGCAAATAATTGACTAAGAAAAAAGGCCAAAAAAAGGTTTTCTCATCTCCATACTTGTTTTTACCCACTACTATTAAAAAACAACTTTACTTGCATGCATGCCAACATATTTTATTTACTCCATTTCTTTTATAATGTGGACAACAACACATATCACTGCATTCTTTTGATGTTCAAGTGATGGATGGACAACAACCATTCACCATCAACAAAACACACATATCACTACATTCTTCCAATGTTCCAGTGATGGATGGACAACAACCATTCACCATCAACAAAACTATATGCTCTCTTCTTAAGAAATTTTAGTGTTCAATGTAAAATTATAAAGGAACCACTAATTACTTTTATCTACTTGTTATCTGGCATACACATTACACACTAAAGTGCAATGGCTAGTTTTTGTTCCATAAAAATTGAAACTCACATAAATCATAGTAATCATAAATTATACTTATTATAAATATTTAATCAAACAAATATAAATATAAAACAAAGTGATGGCATGCCAAGTAGACACTTGTCATCTCTACACATACACATCATCTATATCCCAATTCACAACAATAAAATAAAATTAAAAAAAAAACTTCATTTAGGGTGGAATAATTTGAAGTTCACTTCAAGACTGCTTGGAATAAGGATTTCAATCAAGAAATTTGGTGTGTTCTTAATGTATCATGTGAACTTCAAGTCATAAGAGGTAAGCTCTTTTTTAATGTCATGACACTAATTTTGGGGTTTCTTTTTCCATTTATCTCATTTATGTTTTTTTTTTAAATTGTGTAAATTATAGTTTTTGAATTTTGTACCCCTGGATTTTAATCTCCTGATCAAGTTCAACAGTAAAATGAGCCATACCAATCCATCTTGCCTTAAATAACCTTTTACAATCTTTATTAAATTTTGTAATTTCGAGATGCACCTCTTTACAATTGGAAAACTTGATTTAGTATACATTTTTTATATATATTGAAGAAGTTTACAAATATGGCTCATGCCAGCAACTAGTTGCAAATGGGACTAATACTTAACTCTTATGAGCATTAATGAGACTAATACTAAGCTCCTTACAAGAACTAATGAGACCAATACTTTTCTCCTTTTGAGGATTAGCATAAGAGAACAACTTAGATATCCATAATATAAGCCAACAATGGAATACCAAGAGTCACAACTTAGAATTCCACATTAGATGTCCCTTTGGGGATTTGAACTTGGGTCTCCACCATGAGAACCCAACCTTTTAACTAATTGAACTCAGTCCCTTAGACAAGATTTAGTATACTTTGGTAAAGACACAAACCTGTATAACCAATCCTTCTGTAAACAACAGCTCAAAATAGCTTCTATTCTACTTGAGACTTTTGTTTAGTGTTCTAGGTTGAATGCCAATTATACAAGTGGAGGCTCTAAAATCCCCTATGAAAAATAAAAACTTCATTAAGAATTTCATTTTTATTGATGTTACATCCATAATTTTGTCTTGTTATTACTTTTTACTTTCACTTGTACATAAGTAAATCTATTTTGATGTTTAGATTAATATCAAGAAAAAACATAGATTCTATTGAATGTCATTTATGAAATTATGGATATGCATATGTTATATCGATTTAATAATTTGCATTATGAGAATTTGGTTTATTGTTTGAATAATGATGCACTGATCATAATCTATTAATTTCAAGTTTTATACAGGATTGTAGATTACGGATGACTCTTAGAGAAAAGAGAGAGAGAATATCTTTCAAGGAGAGGAATATAGACCTTGGGTTACGAGTGTTCCTTTTCCAAATGAGTATAAGTGTTTAACAAATTGTGAACCGGTATTGATAGAGGTAAGTCATGTTTTGTCAGTATAACTCTTGGATCTATTCGACATATAGTCGATATCTTTTAATTCATTTCTGGGCTAGTTGTGTGTGTCGACATTGTCATTCATAAAAGAAAACGATGTCTTATGAGTAGAACATTGCCCATTTATGACTAACATAATATTACATCAACATTGTCACAAAATTGTTGTGTTAGCATCATCAATTCAAAGAAGGTTAAATTGCTAACATTAAATGTCATATGATGATCTTAGCAAGTCAAGTTGACGTGATTTAATGAGAGTCTGTGAAGGGGAGACAAAATCAACCCTTTCACATTTTTTGTAAGCCTTTCAACTAATTATTATTATTATCATATATTGGCCAAAGCCTAAATGTGGTCCAAGGCTATTATACTTTCTACTATTTTGGAAAATTCATTTGAATAGGATTGTTGTGGATTCAAATGATTAGTTTTCTTTTTCCTTGTAAGGAAGTTGTCATGATAAACCTGATAATTTATTAACCGCTTGCTCAATCAAGGAGCATCTATAGGCATGCTTTTAGGAATGCATTTCTTTTGTTTCAAGTAGTGGATCGAACAACTCTAAGTGATCACTTAATGATCATATAGTGGTATTATAGAGATGTCGGCCTCTTTGAGAGGAAATAGTGGTGTTTCAAACCACATTCTTTTCCACTCCATGCATAAGCCGCCTCTTAATCGACATATGTTAACTTTGTGCCTTATGTGGGATTGGTTGCAATTGAAGTAGATATGGGACTGTACATGTATACCTAGTGTTTCTAACTATTAATCGTGGGTAGCAATGAGGATAATACTCATTAAGAGTCATGGTAGAGTTTTATAAGGGAGACGACTCTGTAAGAGTCAACACCATCTATATCATGCTTGGAAGAATTGCTGTGGGTAGCAGGTGATAGAAAACAGTCATGGTGAAGGAAGTGAATGTCAGCCTTAGGCATCTAGTGGAGCTTGTAGCCTGCAACTCAGTTTATCCTTGAAAGCCATCCCTTGCCAGGTTATCTTTTCTGCATAGTATGCTTTGTTTACAATGATGAATTGAATTTCTTACAATTGATATCCACTGTAGTGTCTTGTAAGTAGATGTTTGAGTTTGCTAGTTAGGCCAAACCATATAATTTGATGTGATTTTGATTAAGAACAATGGTGTCTGTTGTGATAGAATCATTGTTTTATTTGTTAGATAGTATTGATAGTAAACTGTTTAATTTAATATATAGGAAAATCAATAGCATCGAATGAGTCTTTGTTGGTTGATGCATTCTTTTTCTATTGAATTCTAAAACTAGAGCACTCTGAGCCGAAACAAACGATATGTTTTATAACTGTTATCATGTCCAAACTACCTTGCGGTGACAGTGTGATCATTGCAATTTGCACACCTGAATAAAGTTCTTTTTAATCTATATTATAGTTATCATGAGACTTATAAGCTTGAACCAGTCACCATGATGTTGAGATATGTCATGTAGCATATCAACTTATGATGTTGTAGTTTTAAATCATGCAAAAGACATTCGGTTTTATTAGTGAAATATGATACTTTGATATGTATATTCTTTGGATATGTGTTACACAACCTAGACATTAAAATAGGTTGATAACAATTTGAGCTATCCTTTGTTTAGTTTTATATCAAAACGAATCCTATTCAAAAACCCAGATTCTTAAGTAATATTTGGAAAACTATTTTATATCTAGTCGAGTGACGGGAAAACTAGGAATAATTTGGTAGAAGAAATAAGATACATAGGACAATCCTTATTACTTATTATATTAATCTTGTTCAATATATTTTTTTTATAAACCATTATGATTGGAATGGAGAAGTCTAAACTTGAATATGACCTAGTAAGGAAATATATATCTTTTGATTGTAACTGGCCTACCAGATTGATCCCATGGAATCCCGCTTGGTGGGGACTGGCAAAATGCCCTTAGTAGAGAGGGGCAAGTCATTTCCAATTTGTATCGATGAGATCTGCATAAAATGACCTCAGTAGAGAGGGGCAAGTCATTTCCAATTTGTACCGATGAGATCTACATAAAATGACCTGGTGGACCTACCTTAACACCACCTACACTTACACCCACACTTGCACCTACACAACTCTTTATATATATATAGAATCGAAACCATTGTGATTATCAATGATATTGCAATAAGGGGAAATAGAAAGGTTCTCAAACTCTATTGTGTAGAAGGAAATATCTTTTCCTAAACCATATTGTTCTAAATATTGATTAAGTAAACCTAGGGTTTGTTTTAATCCTTAGACTCATAGTTATGAGGTATGGTTAGTTTGAATCTCGGATTTTTTAAGGTTACAATGAAAATCCTTGTATCGAAATATGAAGATAAATGATTAGTTATAACCATATGAACTCGTCTAAGTCAAGTAGACTATTGCTTTGAAAGATGTTAACACTATTTACTTAAACATAATTGGTGAGGACAAAACTGTAAGAATATGATAGTATCCAAGTCGAGTTGGGGTGGGTGAACATTTCGACCACGTTCATTGCGGACGTTATTGATATTAAAACTTTGGCCAAAGTAATGCATTTGTTTTCTTCATGCATTGTCAGTTCACCATATCTAGATTACATAACCTATCAGAAAATCATACTTAGCTAGAGGGTATTTAGGGTTGTATGATTGATAGAGTTGTGTAGGATACAACAGTATGTACTCGGAAGGAAAATTACCAGTGGTCACCTTTGGTCTATATTCCTCATGAAGGGTAGGGTCACTTCCTATGTGGAAGAGTGTGGGAGACCACCGGTTTGTGGATGGAGGTAAAGCACTAGGAAGATGCTCTCTCTCTCTCTCTAGCAGAAAACATGCCGATGCTTGTGATAAAGATGTCAGATATTTAGAAGTAGTAATCACTCCAAATTTGTTTATGAAATTGATTTACTTATGCAGATATTTGTAATTTAAAAAAATAATATGTCATATTGTATTATGTAAGAGAATCTTGCAATTTGTTGTTACTTGATTATATGATATATAAAAGAAAAAAAAATTCTCTCATTTTTACCTTGTTGAATTTATTTCATGGTAAGTTCTCAATATTATTGTGATTTTAGAACATGGATGTTACATATGGTATCAGAGCTACTAGGTTCAGCACTAGGGCTTATGAGACCACTATGCTCACCTATAGTCAACATTATGCGGTTATCTAATGTTTAAAAAAAAAATTGTGCCAAGATGGTACGTCTTAAGAAGACAGCGAGAAAGTCAGTTAATGGGAATAAACGTTTCCTTAAAGTAAAAAGAGAATGTGAAGCCATTATAAAACTTTTGAGGGATCTAATGATGAGAGTGACATATGGTTAAGTGATACTGAAACCCTTGTGAATGCCTATACTCAAATCAAACGAGTGAGAAAGGAAAATATTGAAAGAGTTAAGATCACAACTAGAATCCTAGGATATATGTCAGATGAGGATACAACTATGGTTAGGCAAGATCCCCGCATACCCCCATTTGCTGAGATCATAGAAGTTAGGTCAGATAGTGAGTCAGAAGGTTATATACCTTGAAATTATGTATCTAAAAATGAATCTAAAGGATATACTCCTCTTGAGCACAACTTTTGAAGTCATTGTAGACACCCTAAAATGACCGTGTCGCTGCACCACTTGCTTTTTGTAATCTATCTAATCACCTGCATTTCAACGTTAATTAAATAATCTAATTATTTAATTAATTTCACCAAATTCTTCTAAATCACATACTTTTGACATTAATTAAATAAATTCTCTTTATTTAATTAATTAAATTAAATTCCTCTATTATTCTTCCACAATTAAATAATTTTAATTATTTAATTAGATCATTATCCTCTTTCCAAAAATCAAATCCACATTAATTAGATAAATCCAATTATTTAATTAATTCATCACAAATTCTATCTTATCTATAATTAAATAATTTACATTATTTAATTAAATCAAAATCATTCTTCCAAAATCATGCACAACAATTAAATAAATTTATTTATTTAATTTGCTTTCAAATCTTCTAAATTAAATAATTTTAATTATTTAATTACTTCTTCCAATAATATCTTCTCTAAATTTAAATAAATCAAATATTTATTTAAAATTGCTTTTTTTTCTAAATTGAGTTATTTCTAATATAACTCAAGCTTTCTTGCTCATGCAATTAAATATTTCTAATATTTAATAAAGAAAAATATCTTCTTATTCTCATGCAAATCCCTTCTTCTTGTTTTAAATCACTTAACTGATTGTTATATTCTATTAATTGCTTTAACTCATTCTTCTATTCTTGATAACTCCTCTCATGCAAAAGAAAACAAGACACTTATCTTCTTCTTATTCGTTGCACGTTCTTCAACTATTCTCCTCCATTGATTCTTCTGAATTATCTGGACCATTGATTGATCTTTATTGAAACTTATATAAACCCCCCTCATCTCCTTCATTAAGCCTCTCTCTCTTCGATTTTATTCTCAGGCATACTTAACAACGCTTTGAGTATACATCACATCGATTGAACAACCTCATGATCTTTTGACATTGATCTTTTGAGCACACTGCTTGCTTGTTGCTACTATGGTTTCGCAACGATAATTGAGCAATCTACATTTGATCCAAAGGAAACAAATACAAATTTCGGTAAAAGTCTTTATTTCATTGATTATTTGTCATGGCTTTTATTTAAATTCGTTTTCTTTATGTTATTGGGTTCTTTGATTTAATTAGTTTGATTTAATCAATTTTTCCTCATACACATTTTGGCATGCCCGGTGGGACCCATTGGTCCTGATCTAATATAAAATTTGTAGAATTTTTAGTTTGATTTCACAGGTTTTTAACACTTTTTTTCAGAGAGATCTGAAAAAGAATTTTTAAAGGAAGGTTGCTAAGCAAAAACGGAGGTCACGGTTGCGTCTGGAAAGGTCGAGAGGTGAAGAAAAACATAAAATTTGGCCTATTTCGGTGAAGGTAAAAATTTTTTACCTCGGGCACGCAACCCGAGGCCATACAATCACTGTGAGGTACAGTGAAAAAAATATTTTTTATTTTTTAAAAAAAGTTTTCTTTTTTTTTCGAAAAATTTAAAAATAAAGCAAAAATAGAAAAAATCCAAAAATAAAAAAGTAAAACAAAAATTAAAAAAAACAAAATTCAAAAGACAAAAGTCAAAGTAAAAAAAAAAAAAAAGTAAAGCAAACAAGAAAAGTACGTACCTATGCATGGAGGGTACGGTGGTACTCTACTGACAAGGTACTAATTTTTCTTTTCTTTTCAAAGTACTTTGACTTTTTTTTCAAACGTAGGTTTTATTATGGTATTCTTTTTTTCTAAAAGAAAACTTTGAAAATCTAAAAATAAATGTTTTATTTTAGAAAAATAAAAAGAAAAAAAAGTTATATTCTTTTTCTTTAATTTTTAAAATAAAGCACCTTCAGCCCAGCAGCAGGTCACATCAGTGACCAGGAGCCAGTCACCAGGGGCTAAAACAGACCCTTCTTCAATGAGCTTTTTAAACTAATAGGTGTTTTCAAACCTCATTATCTTGGTCATACGGACACGTATTTCAGTACATTTTTTTTGAAATAGGCTAGAATTTCGTGATCTACATCGTGGTGAAATTGAGTTTTTCTCAAGATTCTCTATTTTTCTAGAAAATTAATTTTCTCACTGTTGTCTTTGTCTCGTCACAGTTTTTTGACTTTTCAAGCTTCATAACTTTCACAAACGGACTCGGATTCAGGTGATGTTTTTTTCGAAAGTTGATATTTTTCTGTCCTCTACATAGTGGTAATATTTTTTCAAGGATTTTCTGAGATTTATTTTTTAAGACCACTCATTGGCCTATTCTCAATCTATGACTTCAAACACTTGCTAACTTTTGAGTTTGTGTGGACCTAATATCACTTGTTGTAGCTTCTTATCACTCAAACAGCGAAATGGGTCTCTCTAACATGTTCATGTAGGACGAGCATTGAAGAAATCTCGAACTATTGCACTAAGTCTTAGAAACATATTGCCATTCTTAAGGGATAATTGAACAAATCATTTTCGCAATCTAAGTCTTCAAAACATATTGCTTTTCTTAAGGGAAAATGGACATGTATGCAAAAACACTTCAATTTTCTAAGGGACAATGGACATGAATGCCAAACACTTCAATTTCATAAGGGACAATTGACAACTACAAACGTGTGTGTGCCTAGTTTAGTTGCACCTTATTTTTCTTATAACGGGACAATTGAACCTTTGTTTGACATGCTTGCTCTTACATTTTAGTAATTCCTTTAGAAGGGCCTACTTTTGGATTGTGCTTCATCCAAAAGGGACGACCCTAAGCGGAGTTTTCCTTTGAACCACTATATAAGAGGGATAAGGCGAAAGCCAAGTCCTAATCGACGTCAGCCTTACCTTGTGGTGCCAAACTGAAAAGAGGTGTACTAGCTCTTTGTGGAAATGATTTTCACATTGAGCGAAGTGTTTGATACTCTTAGTAGGATTGGTTAAAACTTTTAGTAGCTTGTCGCATTGCTCGTAAGGCATTGGTCCCTCAAAGTTACTAAGAACCATTCTAGATAGAGACTACCTGACCTACCTCCAAACATTGCGGTAATCATCAGTGCAAGGGGAATCGATTTAAGCCCTTAAGATACTCACCATTAGCTCCCTTGAGAAGAGATAGTACTCCCTTGGCCATAAAGCTCTTGTGACCTACTTGAGCTTTCCAAGGGGAGGGTGAGATATCCCTACCTATCGTCTCTTGCAAAGATACAAAACTGACACCTTTATGGAATGATATTTTTATCGACGGAGTATTAAGCTGTGAGCTGATCTACTGCAATGAAACCTTGTCTCTAGGGATAAAAAGTGCTTGTTATTATTTGCAATTATCTTATACCTGTGGAAACATTGGGCTTGTTTGAGCCTCGAACATACACTATTTGTTGTGTCAGTCCTTGTTTTTTGACCACTTGTTTGTTGTGTTTTCTCTTGCCAAAGACAAAATCCAATCAGAACCATAACCAAATCTATCAAAATTGCCTTTACAAACATCTGACACTACTTCAGTGCCCTTGGTATTACATCAGCTTGCCTTTGGTAGTACAGTAGATCACCTTTGGTATAACAGTACCTCGCCTCTGGCTAAAACTCTACTTCAGCGCCCTTGGTATAATAGTAGCTCACTTTTGGTCATAGCAGCTCGCCCTTGGTATAGCAATATCTTGCCTTTGGTAGCTCAGTCCATCGCCTTTGGTATTATAGTAGCACGCTTTTGGTTGCACAGTCCTACGCCTCTGGTCAAACAGTATAGCATCTTTGGTCCAGTAAATTGTGTAGCAAGAGTTTTTCTTTTCCAAATCACAAACAGAAACTGAGCATTACCTCTCTTGTCCTAGTATATTCCATGGTAACCACTAGGCTCCAGCAAACTATGAAGTCCAAGCAAGTTGTCCCTAGGAAGTGCAAGTCACCTCCTCACACACCGCAATCGGGTCGTCTCAACATTACTCCCAAGGTCACTCCTAGAACACCTGCGGCAAGATCTACCAATTCGCCAAGCAGGCCACACGTCGACCAACCAAGCAATTCCCAAGAAGGTAGGATCCCTTTGGTAAGTACACCCCAATGCACCACCGGTATGCCTCAAGATTTTGTCCCACAAGGTTATACTATTGGTCAAGTACCATCTTAGGAGGAAAGGGTCCCTTTGGTAAGCATTCCTCACTATACTGCAGGCATGCCTCAGGATTTTGTCCCTTAAAGTTATACTATAGATCTAGCCCCATCTCAAGGAGAGCGACACTTTGAAATAGGTCAATCCTCTCAAGCAAATGAGCAAGATCTTGATGAATTCATGCAAGATCCTAGAGCCATAGCCGCCATTGACAAAATCCTTAGCGAGAACCAAGATCATTTCTTTCGCTTGCTAGCAGAGCAAAGAGCTAAATTACCCAAAGATTTTGATCTAGCCAATCTCAGTGAGCCTAGCAACACCCAAGACACCATACAGGTGGTCCAAACCATGTCAACAGTGACAACGCCCTTACCTGAACCAAGCTCGCAATATAGGAATCCCCTTTATCAAAACCCAACAAGAGAGAGACCTATATCACCACTTCTGACTCCTATGGAGATCTACAAAAATCAGCAAGAAACTCTCCAACGTCAAGCGGAGCTAGCTAAGCAAGCCACCTTAGCTCAATCAAATATGCAACAACCTCCTAAAGTGTCCACACCAATCGCAAGTGGAATCTTGGTTACTCCTTCACGAATAGGTTTCCCACCAAATTACACTCCAGGGAACAACTATGTAGCCATGCAACAAGGGTCTCAACAAATACCACCTCCTATATCATCAAACCTTCATGTCTCTCAACCAATTAGGGTCATGCAACCCCAACCACAACATTCTTCTACTCTCATCACCAATCAAACTCAACCATCGCAAATCACATCTACCTATGTCCCTCCTCCACAACATTCATCCGCGCTAAATTTTTTCAACACCTTACCTATCCGCCCTCAACATTCCCAACATCAAGTTTCCCAAAGCTATGTGCCGCCATCGCAACCCAATCCAATGCACTTTAGCTTTCCTCCACCCAATTCTTTCCTTCAACCATCACAAAGCCAACATTCTTACCTAGCTCCACCTCCACCTCTTCCAAATCAAAATGTCCAATTCCAAACCAATCTCAACCCAACATACAATGCATTTGATCCCAACCAATCATACGACCCTTATAACACCAATGCTCATGGCTTACACTACAATCTTCCATATAGACAACAACAACCACTTCTAGGACAACAGGATATGTTTCCAACCCTTCCCACATCGATGGAGCAAAAACTTAAGGAAGTTCAACAACAACTATCTGATCTTACATTTGGCCACACCAAGAAGACCTTCTCTTTAGAGGAAGTGTGTCCTTATCCTTTTGATTGGTCATTACCAATGATCTCTTTTCCTCAAAATTTTACTATTCCTAAGTTTGATAAATACAAAGGAAAAGGTGACCCAAAAGACCATCTTAGGGAATTCTATCTTGCTTTCTTCGAGGTCTCACATAACGACACATATCTTATGTGTCTCTTTCCTCGCAGTCTGGGAGGTCAAGCTATAGAATGGTTCTCACACTTACCCACAGTTATCAAGTCTTTCAACAACCTAGCAAAGAATTTTGCCACCCACTTTTCTTACAACATGGAGCATGAGATTTCCATGACTGATCTATGCAACAATAAACAAAAAAATGGTGAAAATTTCATTTCTTTCCTTCAATGATGGAAAGAAATGGCTAGCAAGTTCCCTTTCAAGATTTTGGAGAAACATCTTGTTAGCATATTTGTGCAGAACCTCAACCAAGAGTTAGGTTTCCATTTGCAAACTCTTAATACTACAACCTTTGACGAAATCACATACAAGGGAATCAACATTGAAAAAGCCCTCATTGCTAAGGGTGTGGTCAAAATCTTCAAAGAAATGAAAGAAAATGCTCCTCATAAAAAATCAAGTGATAAATCTAAATATTGGAACAAAAACGAAAACGTAGTCAATGATGGTGTGGTCGATTCTAAACATATCCAAACATTGCAAACACCACTGCAGCTTTCCAAACCAAGTCAAGCTCCACCTCAACAATAGCAACAACAGCGGCAACCGTATCAAAATCAACAACAATGACAACAAGAGCGGCCTCAACATGATTACCCTCTGTGACGTCCATTCACTCCCTTGGGAGTGCCCATCGAATCGGTCTTACAACAAATTTTGTAGAAAGGTCTCATCACCTTACCTGATGCTCCCCCATATGGAGAACCTGTTTAAAAAATTGCACGTTACAGAGACAATGAGTATTGTGAGTTCCATAGGAGCAAAGGGCACAAAACCGCATCGTGCATGAAACTCAAGCACCTAATCCAAAATCTCATCAAAGGCAACCAAATCACTTTTGAAGATGACCCACCAGCTCAACATATGAACAAAGACCTTGATATGTACAGGGAACCATTCCCTCATCATGGTCCACCTCCTCCTCAGGATAGAGGTAAAGGTATCAATCATGCTTCCACATCTTTCAACTCCATTGTGGGTCGTTTTGAAGAGAGTCGAGTGTCTACCCTCACAATTAAAGGTAAATCTATAGATTGCGCTGTTACTACTTATCGTGGTCGTGTCACCATTCATGGTCCTACACCCAGTCTTCTGGCTCAATTAGATTATAACCTTGTGGAACATCTAGGGAAAACGCCCGCACAAATCTCTATCTTGGACCTTCTACGGTCATCACCTGCACATAGAGTAGTGCTAGAAAAAGCTCTCCAAGAGTCTTCGGCTCCTAACAACATAACAGTCACAGATTTCCAAGCTATAGTAGGTAACATTGCTTCACCCTACAATGTGGTCTTCTCTGAGAAAGATCTCCCATCCCATGATCCTTGTCACAATGCCCTTCATATTGAGGTTCTCATCCATAAGCGCAAAATCAAACGCATCCTCATAGATGGTGGTGCTGGTCTCAACATCTGTTCTTTAAAGTTACTTAAGCAATTGGGATACTCTAAGGATCATGTCAACTCTGATCATAGTATTACAATCAAGGGGTATGATGATGCTGAACGCCATTCAGAAGGTGTTATCCACTTGCCTATACAACTGGGCCCTGTCATGCTTGAAACCAGGTGTCAAGTCCTTGATATTGACCTGCCTTACAACATTATCCTAGGCCGCCCATGGATCCATGCAATGAAAGCCGTTCCCTCCATGTACCATCAATCACTAAATTTTCCATACAATGGTACGGAGATAACTATCCCAGGAGACCCTAATCCTTTTGAATTCTACCGTGTCTTGCAAGGCAGTTATAAGAATTGCAACTAGGTGCCTAACAATGAAAAAGCCCTTGAATCCCCACTATAAGTTGACCCTGCAATGCTGACTACAGCCTCTACAAGTAACCCTAATCCTCTCCCTAAAATCAAAACTTGCATTCGGGATATAGGCTTTGGAACATATGATATCTCAAAATCTTGTTGTGTAGGGCGGATGCCTTTGTCTGCCAAATCTTACGGCCAACCACCCATTGCCAAAGTAACTAAAAAAGCGGCTATTCCTCCCCTAGCATTCCTAACCCAATTCCAACAGGGAAAGTTATTGGAAGAGGAAACTATTGAGGACATTTCTTCTTGGCTCTATAAGGAGAAAGAACTAGTCACAATACCAGTCAAGCAATATGGCAATGGCTTAAGGATAGTCAAAAACATGGGCTATAAAGGCAAAGGTGGCCTTGGGAAATATAATCAAGGAACTATGGAACCCATTGTTGTGACAAAGAAGCTAGACAAGAAGGGATTAGGATTTGGTAAGAAGGTACCACACGCCTTGGACATCGAGTATATCCTCAACGAGGTAGCTGACACTTTTCCTGCCGATTTGACATCTACAGAGGATATCATCGATGACTCTTCCCTCCATATGACCAACCTATTCACAGAATCCTCCATTTTTACACTATCCTCCGTATCCTTAACCTCCACCACAAACACCCAAAATGTAACACTTGTCTACCCCAAACTTATTGATTGGGACCAACAAGGGTCCCCCATTATAGATGTATTTCAGAATGACGAAGCTATAGCTGAGTTCATGGGACTTCGGGAAGGTATCCCTCTTGGCGATCATAAAGCAGGTTTTGTAATGGAACTAGAGCAAACAACTTATTTTGGTGAGAAAGCCAAATCCTCCAGTCGCAAAAGTACAAATAAAGAAAGATCTCTAGGTGAAAACCACACTGTGGTAGCTCCTGATCACAAAATAGTAAAAACAAAGGACATATCCAAAGGTGAAAACCCAACTGCGGCACCTGAGGATGGAGGATTTGACCTTCCCCTACCATCTAAGTACCAAGAGAAGTCAACGCTCCTGGTGGAAGATTCTACAGAGATAAACCTTGGCATAGAACAAAATCTAAAGACCACATTCCTAGCAACATCATTATCTAAAACAGAGCACAGAAATCTTAACAACTTCTTGCAATGAACCATCAACTTTGCATGGACCTATGCCGATATGCCAGGGTTAGACCCTAAGCTTGTTGTTCACTACCTCACAGTTGATCCAAAAGTGAAACCAGTCAAGTAGAAGTCGAGAAAGATGCACCCATAGATAGCTGTCTTGGTAAAAGTGGAAATATAGAAATTATTAGATGCAAAGTTCATACAACCCATTGACTATTCAGATTGGGTCTCAAACATTGTACCTGTGTCTAAACCTAATGGGCGCATCTACATGTGTAATGATTTTAGACATCTCAACAAGGCATGTCCCAAAGACGACTTTCCACTACCAAACATTGACATTATAGTGGACTTGACAGCAAGTCACGAGATGCTTTCTCTCATGGACAGATTCTCAGGCTACAACCAGATAAAGATAGTAGAGGAAGATCAACATAAAACAACCTTTACTTGTCCGTGGGGCAATTATTGTTGGTGTGTCATGCCGTTTGGTTTGAAGAATGCAGGAGCAACCTATCAGAGAGAATGATAGTGATATTCCATGATCTCTTTCATCACATCATGGAGGACTATGTGGATGATATACTAGCTAAATCCTCTAGGACAGATCTTCGACAAGCTCAAAAAATACCAAGTAAGACTCAATCCAAAGAAGTGTGTATTTGGTGTAACATTAGGGAAGCTGTTGGGATACATAGTATCTTGTAGAGGCATTGAAGTAGATCGAGCAAAGTAAAGGCTATAGTGGAGATGCCTCCACCCAAGAACCTTAAAGCACTAAGGAGCCTTCAGGGAAGGTTGCAGTCCATTCGGTGTTTCATCTCACAGCTAGCAGATAAATGTAAACCATTTCAACACTTGCTCCGAAAGGATGTCTCATTTTGATGGGACGACAAGTGTCAGGTAGCATTTGATCAACTTAAAGAGCATCTAGCTACACCTCCTGTATTGGTTCCACTAGTCGCGGACAAACCTTTGATATTATATATATCCACTACAAATTTGGCCCTAGGAGCCTTGCTAGCACAAAATGATGAATCAGGAAAGGAGCATGCAATTTATTATATCAGTAGAACCTTGGTGGGATATGAGCTCAATTATTCACCAATGGAAAGGGCTTGTTTAGCAGTAGTGTTTGCTTCTCAAAAGTTGTGGCATTACATGCTGAACCTACACACAAATCTGATAGCCAAGATTGATCCCTTGAAGTATCTACTAGCAAAAGAAGCTCTTATAGGCAGACTAGCAAAATGGGTCATGATCCTTAGTGAGTTTGACATTGAGTACATGGATCGTAAAGCCATCAAAGGACAAGCCTTCGCTGATCAACTAGCAGAAGCACCCATGCAAGATACACACCCTATGGTAGCAAACTTTCCAGATGAGAATCTATTCACGCTGTCTAACTCAATAATGTGGAAGTTGTACTTTGACGGCTCTTACACACAGCATGGATCAGGGGCTGGTATTTTGTTTATCACACCTCAAAATGACTATATTCCTAAGTCATATCAGCTTGCATTCCCTTGCACCAACAACATAGCCGAGTATGAAGCACTCCTCATAGGTCTCAATACATCAGTTCAATGGGACATCACAGAATTACAAGTGTATGGAGACTCACAACTAGTCATTCGCCAAGTCACAGATGAGTACTAAACAAAGGATGAAAAGTTGGTCCCCTACAAGCAACTAGTGGATGCCTACAAACCATACTTCTCTTGCATCACATTTGAGCAAATTCCAAGAGAGCATAACAAAGCTACAGATTCTATGGCTTTTATAGGGTCACTTATAGACATGTCTGCAAATACACAGAAATGCGAATTCTTGATCGAGCAATTGCTGATACCCACCGTCGACGTTCTAGTTACTAAAATCATCTGCGAACTTGTTGGTCCCAATTCCCCATGGTATGAAGATATCTATGAATACCTTAAACACAACACCTTTCCCCCTAACCTTTCCTGCACCCAATGCAAAACCTTTATCCGTCGATCCTCCCGTTACACCATTCTAGGTGATACACTATATCACCGAAGTCTCGATGTATCCTCTTACGATGTCTTAACGCAAAAGAAGCTAAAGTTACCTTACAATACATACACGAAGGTGTCTGTGGCACACATTCTACTGGTCCTAACCTCGCTAAGAAGATACTCAGAACAGGTTACTACTGGCCTACAATAGAGCAAGATGCTGCACAGTTTGCTAAGAAATGTCTACAATGCCAGCAACATGGAGCTTTAATTCACGCACCAGCTCATGAACTACAACCTGTGACAACTCCATGGCCTTTTTCTCAATGGGGTCTCGACCTCGTAGGACAGATCCACCCATCCTCTTCCAATGGCCACAAATTTATCATTACCGCCACTGAGTATTTCACGAAGTGGGTTGAAGCCATTCCCATGACCTATATCACTGGTAAGCAAATAGCCAAGTTTATCCTTAACTACCTCATATGCTGGTATGGTATCCCCCAAGCTATTTTCACTGATAATGGGAGGCCATTCAATAACCAAGATGTCTATGCCTTATGCATACAATACAATATCCGACATGGCTTTTCAACTCCCTACTATCTACAGAGTAACGACCAAGCTAAGGCTTCCAATAAAACCATTCTCAAGATTCTCAAGAAAATGGTCAATGAAGCTGGCCGTGATTGGCACTTACAACTCAATCCCACCCTATGGGCCTACTGCACTAGTATCAGAACACCAACTGGTGCCACACCTTATGCCTTGGTCTATGGCTCTAAAGCCATCCTACCTATAGAGGTCGAGATCACATCCCTTAGAGTATCCATGTAGGACTTGATCGACGGAGACGAGTATCGTACTTCCAGATTAGCTGAGCTTGAACTACTAGATGAGAGGCACCTTGCCACGCTTAATCACGTCCATGTCTATCAAAACCGCCTCTAGCGTAATTACAACAAAAAGATCAAAGAAAGATGGTTTCAAGTTGGTGATCTTGTCCCTAAAGAGAATCAGAGAAATCAAGCAGATCGAGAAAAGAAGGGCAAGTTTGAGCCTAACTGGTTAGGTCCCTTTATTGTCACAGCAGCATATGGATCAGGAGAGTATACTTTAGCTACACCTAATGGCATTCCTCTAGATAAGCCACTTAATAATGTCCATCTCAAGAAGTTCTATGCCTGATCCTCGAAATATTCCAAAAAAAAAACACAAAAAAAAAAATCCGTCCTCTAGTGAAAACTTGGTAAACAGTTGCCTTGGATAAGTACCATAGTGAAAACCTGGAAAACAGGCACTATGTGTAGAGTCAGCATCTATCTTCTATCGAGTCTTGTTCATTCTATGCCCATGTTCACAAGCTTCATCCATCCATCCATAATAAAACCATTGACCTTGTTTGCATTTCCATCTCCCTATCTAGTGTAGCTTGGGAATTTGTCAATGTCCATCATCTCCATCCCACATCTTGGTCTATGTCTACAGTTAACACTGTCTTGTCCTAGGTCAAGCTTTTTGTGTCTTCTTCATCAGTCATCTATGCAAATTCCTCTACCAGAATGGGGGCAACTCTTTCCTTAACCTAGGTCTAGGAGGGGTTCCTTGTTTGTGTTTCACAAAAGGCTTCAATCTTTTCTCCTTTTTGTAGATAACACCCTTTAACAGACACATTGCTCCTACGATAAGGATGTTATCTCTTCAATGTGCTTTTTCCTACATCATCACTCTAACTAGAACTACATATCATTTCTTTTCAATCTTAAGGTACCTTGATCCCATGGATATGGGTATGTAGGCAGTCTGGAATACGAAGGAAATTTCTAGTACTCAGGTACATAAGATCTCCTCACCACCTTGACCCACTCATCACTATATCCAGAACTACATATTATCATTTTTCATCTTTCCTCGTAATGTGCCTTGATCCCATGGATACAGGGTATGTAGGCAGTCTGGAATATGAAGGATGTATCTAGTACTCAGGCACATATGATCCATCATTCTTCACCCATCTCAACCCATTAGCATGTCACCTTTCTGGTCTTCCATTTATCAAAATCCATTCACCTTGACTTGACTAACTCAAGCAGCAAAACAACAAGCTAGCGCATCCTTTCAAAGCAAAAGTTCTTCACAAACCTGAAGCAAAGTGGCTTACTTCCAGAGTCATCTACTGTCCTACTGTTCTGATTGCCAACATTAGCTACATCTAGCTTACCCAAAGCACCAGATCCACAAGCTTGTCTTCTGTAGAATGTTCCATTGTCGAGACCAATGCACGCGTCTCCTGTGACATGTGGCATTTCTTGCAGCACGACATTGTCTTTTTCAGTAGATGGCCCCCTTTAATGGACACAGATTTCCTATGATAAGGCTGTTATCTCTCCGATCCAATCTATCCTGAGCAACCTCTTTGGCAAGAGAATATGTTGGCTGTATGTTTACTTTGTAAGTCAGTCAATTTGTGTTATGGTTTATTTTTTGTTCCTTTATCCATTACCTATTCAAGGCTACCTTGATTTATCTATAATCTTGGTATGTTGCGATGCAGTACGGATTGGGGGCATAGTCATTGCTTTTGTGTGTCATGTTTGAGGAATGATCTTTAGTATCTTTCTTAACATCATATTTATCTTTTGTGTGTTATGACTTAGCATCTTACATATTTAATATTCTTCTTGCACTTACATGTATTGAAATTTATTTTATGTTCAAGACTATGGCTTATTCACATGTTCCAACAAGGTCATATTATGTCTAAGGGATCTAAGTTCAAACTGCTTGCTTGCAAAGTCAATGTCCACGCACTCAAATATTACAGCACCTTGGTCTTTTATACCTTGGTGGCGAACTATCCACGTGCCATATCAAAAATAAGGATTGCTCTTTATAAACATTTGTGAAGTCATTACAACAAGCTCATTCATTTACCCATGGCCTTATATAGTTTTCCAACAATGATCGATCAACAATCTTTTCTATCATGTTCTCTTCTATCTCCACTTTCTTCTATTTATCATCAACCCAACCTTATCTGTCTCCAACAAAATCTTCTAGTCGAGCGTCAACACAGTTCTTCTATCACTTCACTGTCTTTCCTCTCAAGGGGGCACCTTACACCAACTACGCTGGGGCAACTAGCTACATTGGGGCATCAATAAATTGTATCATGTCTTCAACAACCATTTTCTTTGACGCAACGCTGTAGACTGCATTGCATCAAAGAGGGGCAAAATGTAGACACCCTAAAATGATCGTGTCGCCGCACCACTTGCTTTTCGTAATCTATCTAATCACCTGCATTTCAAAGTTAATTAAATAATCTAATTATTTAATTATTTTCACCAAATTCTTCTAAATCACATACTTTAGACATTAATTAAATAAATTCTCTTTATTTAATTAATTAAATTAAATTCCTCAGTTATTCTTCCACAATTAAATAATTTTAATTATTTAATTAGATCATTATCCTCTTTCCAAAAATCAAATTCACATTAATTAGATAAATCCAATTATTTAATTAATTCATCACAAATTCTATCTTATCTATAATTAAATAATTTACATTATTTAATTAAATCAAAATCATTCTTCCAAAATCATGCACAACAATTAAATAAATTTATTTATTTAATTTGCTTTCAAATCTTCTAAATTAAATAATTCTAATTATTTAATTACTTCTTCCAATAATATCTTCTCTAAATTTAAATAAATCAAATATTTATTTAAAATTGCTTTTTTTAAAAATTGAGTTATCTCTAATATAACTCAAGCTTTCTTGCTCATGCAATTAAATATTTCTAATATTTAATAAAGCAAAATATCTTCTTATTCTCATGCAAATCCCTTCTTCTTGTTTTAAATCACTTAACTGATTGTTATATTTGTTAATTGCTTTAACTCATTCTTCTATTCTTGATAACTCCTCTCATGTAAAAGAAAGCAAGACACTTGTCCTCTTCTTATTCGTTGCACATTCCTCAACTATTCTCCTCTGTTAATTCCTCTGAATTATCTGGATCGTTGATTGATCTTCATTGAAACTTATATAAACCCCCCTCATCTCCTTCATTAAGCCTCTCTCTCTTCGATTTTATTCTCAGGCATACTTAATAGTGCTTTGAGCATACATCGCATCGATTGAGCAACCTCATGATCTTTTGACATTGATTTCTTGAGCACACTACTTGCTTGTTGCTACTATGGTTTCGCAATGATAATTGAGCAATCTACATTCAATCCAAAGGAAACAAATACAAATTTCGCTAAAAGTCTTTATTTCATTAATTATTTGTCATGGCTTTTATTTAAACTCGTTTTCTTTATGTTATTGGGTTCTTTGATTTAATTAGTTTGATTTAATCAATTTTTCCTCATACACAGTCATTTCTTGTATAAATAAAGAATGTTCTTTACTCCTAATATGATATAAATAAAGAAGAGTTGTTTTTGTACCAAACTATTATTTGATTTGAGTTTATTATGTTCTGATTTAATGGGATGCATTATAATCATGAACTAATAGACAACTCAATATTCTTAGGTGTGAGAAAAATGATAAACATGGTTCGGACAAGAACTAACCAAGGAGGAAGTCAAGAGGAAAACCACTTGCCAAATAATAAATTGGATCAGATCATAACCATGCTTGAGGAAACTAAGAAAAGACTGGGTGATTTGGAAAAGAAGGTGGATGATAAAGGGAATTTTAAGGGAGGAGGTGAAAACTCTCGTGAAGAAAATTGAGAGAATCATGAAGAACAAACTAGGAGAATGAAACCTCAGAAAGAAGCAAGGGATAGACTGACCTTAGAACTCTCTAAGGATATGAAAAAGGTCACTCCACCAAAATTTGATGGAAAGGTGACTGGAGATGCAGTGGAAGCTTGGTTGACAGAAATGGAAAAATATTTTGAGATAAGAAATTACTCGGAAGTAACCAAGATAGTTTGGGGAGCATTCCAACTAGCAGAAGAAGCATCCATGTGGTGGATGAATAAGAAGATGGAATTGAATTTAAGTTCTTTAAGGTTAACTTGGGATGAGTTTGTGGATCTCTTTCACAAAAGATGGCTACCACAACTTTATTTTGATAAAAAATTGACTGATTTTCAGAATCTTCGTCAAGGAGACATGACAGTGGTGGAATATGGAGAAAAATTCACCCGTCTTCTAAAATATGTGCCTCAGTATCAAAAAGATGAGAGATTCATAATCAGAAAATTCATCATGGGTTTAAATACTCAAATTGGTGGAGAGGTGGATGTACATGGTCCCACAACAATGAATCAAGTGTATGAGAAGGCGATCAAGCAAGAACAAAAGCTGAAATCCATCTCGACCTATCGTGATAGAAACCACAATAGATTTAATGGAACTCTTGTTAATCAACCATTCAAGAGAAGAAATGATAAGAGTTATGAGAACAAAATAAAAGAAAAAGGAACTCAGAAAAATAGGGGTGGACTGGAAATGAGAAGAAGAATGGTAATTACAAAAGGAATGAGGATAACAATGGAAAGACTTCACAAAAGAGAGGACCCATTGGAGGATGCTTTACTTGTGGGGGCAACCATTATGCTAATCGTTGTCTAAACAAGAATCAAAATGGTCAACAAAGAGGTACTGCACTACCTACTCAACAAGAAGCTTTCCAACAAAAGATTCATGCAGCCCTCAACAATCGTCAAGTAGAGTATCAAATCACACCCATTGAAATGACAGGTACCTTGTTTGGAGTCCCTATATCTATTTTAATTGACATAGAAGCCACTGAAAACTTTGTTTCTCCTAGAATTTTGATTAAGTTTCCTAGAAAAGATGGGTACATGTCTAAACCTTGGTCAGTAGAATATGCTAATCAATCTAAGGCTCAAGTAGAGCAATGTTTGTTTGAGGCCAAGATTGATCTCTCTAGTTTTTCAACGGAAGTAAACCTGTATGTAACCCCCTTAGGTTCCTATGATGTAATCCTAGGAGTGAGTTGGTTATGGAAGCATAGAGCTCAGGTTGACTATTTTTCAAAAATAGTTGAATGCTTAGATGATTTGGGAAATCAGACCCAATTCAAGGGATTCAAAGAGAAGTTAAGATTAGACCTATCTTTGCTAAGTAATTGAAAAGGGTTAGACGAAAAGGTTGTCAGTTGTTTGTAGTTAAAATGGAACAAGTGGAGGAAGGGTTAGAAAGCCCTAGTTCATCTTTTGAAGAAAAGTATCCCTTTCTTTAGAATTTTCAAGATATTTTTCCGAAAGAACTTCCAGGACTGCCTCCCAAGAGGGTTCTTGATTTTGCAATTGATATTAAACCAGGATCTAAGTTTAGATCAAAAGCACCCTATCGTATGACAACTACAGGGTTAATGGAATTGAAAGCCCAATTACAAGAATTGTTGGCAAAAGGTTTGATTAGACCTAGTGTTTCACCATGGGGTGCTCCAGTTATTTTTGTCAGAAGAAGGATTGAACTCTTCGTTTATGTTTAGATTATCGTATGCTTAATAAAGCAACGGTAAAGAAAAAATATCCTTTACCACATATTGATGATCTCTTTGATCAAATGCATGGAGCTACAATATTTTCAAAGATTGATTTGCGATCAGGATATCATCAGTTAAGATTGAAAGATGAGGATATCCATAAGACAACTTTTAAAACCAGATATGGGCACTATGAGTTCACAGTGTTGCCATTTGGTTTGACGAATGCCCTTGCCGCATTCATGAATCTCATGAATAGTGTATTCAGAGATTGTTTAGACAAGTTTGTTCTAGTCTTTCTGGATGATATACTTATTTATTCTAAGAATGAAGAAGAACATCATCGACATTTACAATTGGTTCTACAACGGTTAAGAGAACATAAGTTATATAGAAAACTTTCAAAGTGTTCATTCTTCCAAAAGGAGATTCAATATCTAGGACATATTATATCTGCTAATGGAATATCTGTTGATCCTGCAAAAATCATAGCCATTCTAGATTGGCTTGTACCCACAAATGTGCATGAAGTGCATAGTTTCATGGGCTTGGCTAGTTATTATAGAAAGTTTGTACTAAATTTCTCCAGTATTGCTAGTCCAATCATTTCCCTACAAAGAAAAGGAAAGTGATTTGAATGGATAGACAAATGTTAGGAGGCATTTGATCTTGTAAAGGAAAAGTTAACTTTAGCTCTAATTTTGAAGGTTCCTAACCCCGAAGGACAATTTGAGGTAATTATAGATGCCTTAGGAGAGGGATTAGGGGGAGTGCTTATGCAAGATGGGAGAGTGATAGCATATGAGTTTAGAAAATTGAAATCTTATGAGAAATATTATGCACCACATGATCTAGAATTGGCAGCAGTTACTCATGCTTTGCAAATGTGTGGGCACTATTTGTTAGGAAAAACCTTTGTACTTAAGTCGGACCATCAAAGTCTTAGGTATATTTTCTCTCAACCACACTAAATGCCCGACAAAGGAGATGGTTAGAATTGATATCTGATTATGGCTTTGAGATAAACTATATCAAAGTAAAAGAGAATAGAGTAGCTGATGCTTTGAGTCATAGAAGACATATATCTTCAATTGTCTCTATTCATGGAAATTTCAAAGATTTAGTGTTGCAAAATTTGTCTAGTGATGAATATTATGAGTAGATTAAGAAGGCTCTAGAGGTTAATCCTAGAGACCCAAGGTATGATGGGTTTCTATACTATTCAGGCTTAGAGGTAGAATGTATGTTCCTAATTCAGTTGAATTAAGGAATCTAATATGGAAAGAAGTTCATACCGCACCATACTCTGGACATCCAGGAGTGACCAAACATCTAGTGGATGTTAAACTTCTTTATTTTTGGAAAGGAATGAAAAATGATGCTGCGAGATTTGTAGCAAGTTGTTTAGAATGCCAGAGGGTTAAAGCAAAACATCAACACCCAGCAGGATTGTTGTACCCGCATGAGGTACCAGAGTAGAAGTGGCAAGTCATAAGTATGGATTTTGTTCAAGGTCTTTCTATGTCTAGGAATAAACACGATGCCATTTTAGTTGTGGTTGATAAACTCACAAAGGTAGCACATTTCATACTAGGGAATTTATCTGATGGAGCACCAGTGTTAGCCGCAAATTTGTTCAAGAAGTGTTTAGATTGCATGGTTTCCCTGAAAAGATTATCTTGGATAGAGATGCACGTATAACATTAAGGTTTGGTAAACCTTGTTCTCTACACTGGGGACTAAACTCGATGTGAGTACAGCTTATCATCTTGAAACCGATGGGAAAACTAAGAGAGTTAACGAGGTTTTGGAAGATTTGTTGCTAATGTATTGCATGGATCAACAATATAAGTGGGAAGAATACTTACTATTGCTTCTTAATCCAACTAGGTGCTTATTCCTAGTTATCCCTACAAAGTAACCATCAATGATCAATAGGATTTCTGGGCCAGTGGCCAATAGTACAGGAGATAGACTCTATAATATCTCCTCTTCTTCTTCAGGCTCTACAAAACCTAGGGGGTATTCCCTATACAACATCTATGAAATGCATCTACAAGTTAGCTGGGATGTTGATACAAAGCAGATGAATCCTCTCTTATGCAAACCAAAACTGTGAGATAAGTGCAAAAGGGCTAGCTTTGGGCCTATATTCAGTTGTAGACAAAGGATTTTGGTCCTAAACTACTTCTAAAGTCCTAATGGTTTGATTTTGAAGTTTAGAGTGTGATTTTTGGTATTTGGATGCAAAACTAGGACTTTGGGTGTAACCTCAATACATGACTGGATCGGTGCCTATCCGAGGCTTAGAGTCAATAGACATACACATGTGAATGATCATCATAAACTCATAACAAAGACTAGATATCAAGGGGATTGCTAGGTATCTGCCTTACAGATACTTCCCAAAATGGAGTATCCTGTTATCTCTACTTACTGATATCCTTATTGCAATGTCTTCTTCCCAATACTTGATCTAAAATGTTTAATCTACTCCTTGAGCAGAAGTGAGAAATCAAGCATTCAACACAGCAAACCCATATTCTAGAATCATAAACACCCCGTAGATGCTTGGATTCATAAGAAGAACACAATCAACTTGGAGACAGATAACAAAATACATGCATTATAACATTATTCATTTAAATCAGTATGATATCAGTAGATTTATGCAGAAAAATATACAACATGAGACTCGTAAACTCATAAGATAGCCAAGACAGAGCCACCAATGAAGTCGTATCTTATTACAACACCAAAATCTTTGTCTAGTTTTTCAATAAAACAATGAGTAACATAGTTTGACCTTTATACCAAGACTATAAACTCAGCAGAATTAATTACAAGGCAAATTAGAAATCTGCTAGATACAATGCATGAGAAATGGTGCTCAAAAATAGTAAATGCAATAGAGAGACAAAGAGGAATGAGCAGGTGAACTCGGGATCTGTATCGCCGCCCAGGGATTTTCTTCATCAATCGGCTGGTTAACCTGTCAACTCCATCGATCATCCTCTCTAAACTACCATCAATGCCATTAGCTACCCGCAGCCTCTCTGAAATGCAGCAACGATGTACCTCTGAAAGTGTCCCACTCAAAAATGGCTGCACAAGCTCAGGAAAAATCCTTTGCTGCAGGTTCAAAACAAGACCGTCGATCATCCTCCCATCGCTACAATCAACATCACCCAAAAACATTGAAAAGTTGTCAGCTAGTGAAATCATGCCACGTAGGCACCTCATGTTTCTATCACTGGCTTTTCCCCCTTCGATTTTGCCCTTTTTAGCCTTTCAAAATCCTTGTATATGCAAAATGCATATACATGCAATAGTTCAATATACAAGGCGGATCCCAAAATATTATGAAGCAGATTGGAAACTTATTTAGGTCCGGCTTGTATCTCTTTCCTTTGTATATTGGCTTGTATATCGGCATATACAAGTGCTTTACACATACAAGGCGGATCTTAAAAATTTATCCACCGCATTTGACTTCTCCTTCGGGTTCGGAATGCATATTTCTACTTGTATGTTTTGAATGTGTCGATATACATACAACTGCCATTGTATACAACTGGTGGGCCTAATCCATTTTCTCTCCTTTGCACATTTCATTGCACATCGCATATACAAATACAATGTACAACTGCTTTGATACAACTGCGAAACTCTAAAGAATATGCCCGCAATGTACCTTTTCCTTTGTATGTCAGAGATCTACAACTCCACTTGCATATACCCACGGGCCCCACTGAATAGACCTCCGCCCACTGTTCACTTTGCATGTCGCAGGCCTTTGTATTTTTTTCAATGCATATCTATATACAACCTGATATACAAAGTGGGAATATTCCTAGGAATTTGCAAAAGATTCCCCTTGTTCATGCATCTTTTCAAGCCTGATATGCATTTAAAAATGCATATAACTCATTTTTTCAAAGGCCGATAAAGACTTTGCAAGCCTTCCAATGCACATTAAACCTGCATGTATATACAAACATCCTTGTATATACAAACATCCTTGCATATACAAAAGCACTTGACTGCTCATGCAGGCGGTAACATAGGCTCCGATTGGGGACGTGCAGGCGCAAGGCTGCAACGAGAACTAGATCACTCCAGGGCAGACCAGGCAGAACACAAAATGTAAAACAACACCGACTATACAAGGAGAGCACAGACTATTTACTGCTAATTTACAAATGTGCACAGAAGGTACTCATTTATGAAAAATAGGGCTTCAGGAATTGACCATGCACTGGCAGTTCTAGCAATTCACCACTTAGGGCCTGGAGGAAGTAGGAATTTTCTCCATGAATATTGCTAATTTGATATGGACCCATCCATAATGGCTCAAATTTATTATGCTTACCCTTATCTTGGCTCTTCGCATTCCAAACAAGGACCAAGTCACTTATCTGAAACTTTCTTTCTGTAGCCTTTCTATCAAACAAATATTTCATCTTCTACTATTTCTTGATGTTTGTCATGTGTGCCTCTCTTTTGATTTCATCCAATGCAACTAGCTGGTTTATCCTTTCAGTCATTGAGTCCTCAAACTCCGTATCATTTTCTTGTATAAATCTATAGACTGGCAAAAGGTTGTTCATAGGTAGCCTAGCTAGTGCACCATACATTAACTCAAAAGGTGACCTTCCAATTGATTCCTTCACTGTCATCTGGTTGGCCCACAATGCCATCTTTAACTTTGAATCCCATGCCCTTTTACTCTTATCCATCGTCCTCTTAATGATTTTCATGAGGCTCTTGTTGCTTGACTCTGCTTGACCATTTCCTTGTGGGTGATATGGTGATGCATATGATAGATTGATCCCATATTTGTTGTAGAAATCAACAAATTCTCCAGAGCTGAAGTACATGGCATTGTATGTGACAATTGTAGCTGGCACTCCAAACCTGATAACAATGTGCTCTAAAATAAAATCCATCACCACCCTGCTCATAGCTTTCTTAGTTGGAATGGCTTCAACCCATTTGGTAAAATAATCAGTAGCAACCAGAATCCAACTGTGTCCTCCACTTGATTTTTCTAAGATTTCCCCTATAAAATCAACCCCCACTACTAAAATGGGGCCTCTACAGTTACAGTCCTAAGGGGTAATGCACCTTCATACTTGAGCTTTCCTGAAAACCTTTGGTAGGAGTCACATCTTCTTACCATTCTTTGTGCATCTGAGAAGAGAGTTGGCCACCAGTAGCCTGCTCTGAGAATTTTGTGGGTTGTTGTCTTGGTAGCGTAATGTCCACCACATCCTCTTGTGTGCAGATCACTTAGAATATCAGCAACCTGATTCTCATCCACACATCTCAATAGGACACATTTAGGATTCCTCCAATATAGCTCTCCTTGAAGAATTATGTATTTGATTGCATGTAGCTTCAAGGTCCTTTTCTGACTATCACTGAAGTGGGAAGGACAATTCAAATTTTGTAAGTAATATACAATGTCCTTATACCAATCAGATTCTGTCATATTAATAGTTGCATTTTGTATCATGTTCACTTGGCATGCTTCCAGATTTGACTGTGTCATAATTTTGCCAAACCTTGTCCTCTTACCAGCTTTGTGATATGTATCTCTATGTTGAATTCTTGTAGTTTACTTATCCATTTGCATCTTCTTCCAGTTACCTCCTGCTGAGTAAAGATATCCTTAACTGCTGCATGGGGCAAATATGCAGCTATCTGAGAGCCTACTAAATATGGCCTGAAGCTCTTGATTTCTCTAACCAGTGTATATGCTTGTTTCTCCATGATATCATACTTCAATTCAGTTTCTTGTAATGACATGCTAAAGAAGGCAATAGTTTGTTCAAAACCCTCCTCATTCTTCTGCAATAAACATACAACAATGGTGTGGAAAGAAGCAAATGAAAACAACTGAAATGGCTTAGAAAAGTCACAAGATTTTAGCACAGGAGCCATCTTTATGGCCTCTTTGATGTTCTGAAAAGATTTAGTTGCTTCATCCTCCCATTTGATAGTTGCATCTTTCTTCAACATTTTAGAGATATCCTTTGTGGTCTCTGCAAAATTAGGAACAAATCTTCTAACAAAAATAATTTGTCCAAAGAAGGACTGGATACCTTTCACTGTTCTAGGGATCTAAATTTTGTCAATTGTAGGCACCCTTTTAGGATCAATCCTAACTCCATCCTTGGAAACAATGTGCCCAAACAATTTTCCTTCCACTACCCCAAAAGCACATTTCTTTGGGTTGAGTGAGATGCCATATTCTAGTGCTTTAATGAAGATCTATTCTAAGTGCATGCAATGTTGCTCCTCCCTTTTTGAATAGGTAGTCAGATCATCTTGATATACAGCTAGGATTGAATCAATCAATCCTGCAAAAGCAACATCCATGGCCCTCTGAAATGCAACACCTGCATTTGTCAGTCTAAATGGCATTCTCATATAAACATAGGTTCCCCATGGAGTGGTGAAGGCAGTCCTCTATTGTTCAGATTCTTTTACCTTCACCTGATTGTACCCTGAAAATCCATCCATCATGGATAAAAGTTCATAGCTAGTCACCTTCTGCAACATGGCTTCCATGTTTGGCAATGGATAATTGTCCTTCAAAGAAGATACATTTAGATTTCTAAAGTCCACACAAAGCCTTATGTCACCATTTTTCTTTCTGACTGGGACAAGATTGGATGCCCAAGTTGAGTGTCTGATAGGCATAATTATTCCAACCTCCCTAAGCTTCATAAGCTCTTCTTGCATTTTTGGAGCTAAAGTTGGGATGATAGGTCTCTATTTTTGTCTAAACAGTTTAGCTCCAGGCTTCAAAGGGATCTCATGCTGAAATAAATCTTCTCTATAAGCTTTTAGGTCCTCATATGTCCAGGCAAAAACATGCTTGTATTTTTTCAACAATGCAATCAACATAGTTCTAATATATGGCTTGAGTTGTTTGCCAATGTATACCCTTTTGGGGGCATGAGATGTCCCCAAGTTTATCTCCTCTAAGTCATTCTTATTTGTTGTAGATGCCTTTGTAACGAATTGGTCCCTATTGCCAAATGCTCTCTCTAAGGCAACAAGTCCTCTGGGAATCTTATTTGTCTTGAGTTGAATTACTTCCTTCCCCATAAGAGTTTCTTTTCCATCTACAACTTCCACAAAGTTTTGAAAATCAATCTCCTGATTTTTATATTCATCAATGCAATGTAGAAATCTCAGTAAATCTTTGTCATCATTAAATACCTACCAGCTACATACATTGTCTGGTATTGTAGGTCTGAGTCTAACCTCAACATTGGTAACGTCAGACAAATTATGTCATCTGGCCTTATGGCTACATTGGCTAGAAAATCTGCCATGACATTTTTTGATCTCTCTATCCAGTTTATTGAGAATGCATCAAACAATTCAATTGTATCCTAGACATCATGCTTATACTGTTTTAACCTCTTGTTTTTTTATGCATACTTATATGTAACTTGGGAAACAATTAACTCTGAATCTCCAAATACTCTTAGCATCTTAATTCCATGTTTTAGAGCAACATTCAATCCTAACAACAGAGCTTTATACTCTGCAGTATTATTTGTACAAGCAAACTTCAGCAAGAAAGAGAATTTTAGAAACTTACCAGCTGGACACAGAAATACAATTCTAGCACTAGATCCTTCCCTTGAACAAGCTCCATCAAAAAACATGGTCCAGAGACCCTATTGGTCAAGCTCCTGAATGCACATGTCTCTCCCTTCACTTTCTCTATTATCTGAGACAACCCTGAAATTATCACAGTCAGTATCAACAAAACAGATGTGCTCCTCTGAATCCTGATCTTCAACTGTCTCTTGTGACCTTTCTTCTCTAACCAATTTGACATCTTTGCCATTCATTGGGATCATGGCATATGATAGATCCAGTTGCATACTGCCACCAATCAACGTTGCCCATCTTCTTGACAACAACATGCCATACTGTGGCTTGATATCAACAACTGTTATATTCATTTTGTAGGTTTTTTTCTGGATATGCTGCCAGTGTGAAGTCCACATCTTTCATGATTCCAATGACTGGTACTTCCTTAGCATCCATGGCATAGCATTTTCCACATGCCTTGTCTATTTTTAATCCAACTTGATGCATAATGGCCAAAGGAATGATATTCATTGATGCTCCTGAGTCAAGCGTACAATTCTTAATCACTTTTCCATTTATGACAAGGGAGACATAAAATGGTTCAACCTATGAAGGACACTTCGTCATGGTCACCCCCAAATATACTTCAGGAACCTCATCTTCATCAATACACAAGGCTTGCTTATTACGCTGAGTCTCAATATTCTGATTAGCTTGACGGGGTATTCCTGAAATTAGGGACAACATTTATTTTTGAACTCTTCAACTTTCATCAGCTCCATCAGTGGAACAGAGACTTTTATCTGGGACAAGACTTGAGCTATGTCAAAAGGAGCATAATTTTGAATAATAGTTGTAGCCTGATCTACAGTTTTGTTTTTATCTTGGTATGATCTAGCTTTAATTTTTATGGCTCTCTGATTGTCATCTTTGATCTGAGAAATTTTGTTTTGATCCTCAACCTAGGGAATTCTATTTTCTGACCCTTGAGAATCATGACCTATTTTTTGCTTAAAATTTTGCTTATTATTTCTCCATTGTTTCTGTTGTGGTTCAATTCCTTTATGACTATGCACTGGCTGGCTCGCAAGAGTATTCTCTGGTTGGTGTGAGTTACTTACCTAATCTTTACCCCTGAGATTGTAATTGATTTTGACCTGAGCCACTACTGTAGCTGTGAGGGCTCTAATCTCTTCATCAAAAGCCTCCTCAAGTTATTCAAAAAATTGTGTGAGTCCTAAGCATAAGCATAACTATCCTCATCATCTTCATCATAGGGAAAGTGCTGGCAGACTTGAATATCATTATTTGTGGTTGCACCAACATCATGAAAAAGATATTCCCAGTTTGTAGATAGCATATTGACATTGTCATCTGCCATGTAATGCGGTTCATTACATTCATCACAGGCAACAACATTATTATATAAAGACTGAGCAATCATACATTGTGACTGTGAGTGAGGCATTTGACATATGATGCACCATGGGGTATCATTAACAATATTAACGGCCTTCTTCAAAGGATAAGGTGTTTCCTTAACATTTTGAGTCCTTGGATTTGGGTTGTTGTTTGGGAGAATGGGTTTACCATTATGCCAACTGGTATTGTATAGCATATCATGTAATGATGGTCTTCTTTCTTGCCTTTGGTAAACCTGTCTATCAGGACCTACCCCTTTGTCATTTTTAGCCATTCTATAGCTCAGGTCCTTGACAATAGTTGTCAATTTATCTAATTTATCCTCAGAAGTAGATGCATTGCCCTGAACGCTTTGAGATTTAGTATTTGGATTTTACAAAATTTTTACATCATCTCTTCTATTTGTCTTACTAGATGCTCTTCTATTATTTTCAATAGTTGTTGCAATTTTGAAAGCATCTCTGAGGCTGTGAGGACCCTTATCCCTCAGTTCGTAAGTTGTTTTGGCATCAAAAGCATTGATGTACAACACTATGCACATTGGTTCATTAGGCCTCAGGTGATGTGGCAATTTGTTCAATACCTTCATGAATCTAGCATTGAAATCAACAACCTATTCATTTGATCCTTTGGTAATGTCAGTGAATTCATTGATGAAAAAACTAGGATCAATTTTATCACCATATTGTTCTTTGAACATCCTTCTGAAATCATCCCATGATGAAATACTCCTATCAGGTAGACCCTTGTACCATTCTTTGGCTTCATTAACTAAGGATTGCATGAATAACTTCATGAAAACATCCTCATGTTCAACCTCAAATTTGTCCATGACATTCTGAAAAGCTTTTAAGTGGTCTTCTCTTGACACAGTACTATTTCTTGAAAATTTAGGCACTTGTGGCCTCACATGTTTGTCAATAGGATTTGGGTAACTAGGAATGCCATAAAAAACCAGCTACCTGAATTTGTCTAGCTGCATAAGCTGTCTACCAAGTTGATTAGCATTGGCATTTCTATTTGCATTCTGATTTCTTACATTATTAAATGGTACTCTAGCATTATTTGCATTCTGTCTCTGATCATTATGCTGATCCTGCACTGGTTTCTCTGCATATTTGCATTTTCAAGGGTGGGGACTGCATCATGTTGAGTAGTTCTAAGAGCTTGCACTTTCTGCCTTATGTCATCTCTAATTTTTACTACTTGCAAATATTCTAATTCTGCTCTCAAACTCTTGATTTCTTCAGCTAATTCCTCATCTCTGGGCATGGAAGAGGATAGTTTCATTACATTCTGATCATCATTATCATCCCTTGGGGATTCAACTTCTTCAAATCTATCGGGGGAATCAAGGAAAGGGCATTCTTGAAACACTTCTGACCTCATTCTCAATCCACTACCCTGTTGTCTTTCAAATACGTTTTGGATCTCAACCTCAGTGTTTGAAAAATAAGGTATTGTCTGCTCTAAAGATCCAGGATTGTCTTGAATATTATCATTACTTCTAGGAGAACCCTCTCGACTGGCTTAGACAATCCCTTTTCTTCTATACATCATTTTTCTAGGTAATTCTTCAAATAGAGGGTTACGCAGGGATCTTCTCCCTAGCATACAAATTTTTACTTTACCGGTTGGGAGATTGGTTCGGAGTCGCCACCTATAATTAGGAAATATTTTCTTTTCAAATTAGGGTTCTTTCTCAAAGCAGTCCCCAACAAAGTTGCCAAATCTGTTGCTTCTCAATCTGACTGGGTGCTTATTCCTAGTTATCCCTACAAAGTAGCCATCAATGATCAATAGGATTTCTGGGCTAGCGGCCAATAGTACAGGAGATAGACTCTATAATATCTCCTCTTCTTCTTCAAGCTCTGCAAAACCTAGGGGGGTATTCCCTATTCAACATCTATGAAATGCATCTACAAGTTAGCTAGGATGTTGATACAAAGCAGATGAATCCTCTCTTATGTAGACCAAAACTGTGAGATAAGTGCAAAGGGGCTAGCTTTGGGCCTATATTCAGTTGTAGACAAAGGATTTTGGTCCTAAACTACTTCTAAAATCCTAATGGTTTGATTTTGAAGTTTAGAGTATGATTTTTGGTATTTGGATGCAAAACTAGGAGTTTGGGTGTAACCTCAATACATGATTGGATCGGTGCCTATCTAGGGCTCGGAGTCAATAGACATACACATGTGAATGATCATCATAAACTCATAACAAAGACTAGATATCAAGGGGATTGCTAGGTACCTACCTTACAGATACTTCCCAAAATGGAATATCCTGTTATCTCTACTTACTGATATCCTTATTGCAATGTCTTCTTACCAATACTTGATCTAAAATGTTTAATCTACTCCTTGAGCAGAAGTAAGAAATCAAGCATTCAACATAGCAAACCCATATTCTAGAATCATAAACACTCCTTAGATGCTTGGATTCATAAGAACACACTCAACTTGGAGACAAATAACAAAATACATGCAATATAGAATTACTCATTTAAATCAGCATGATATCAGTAGATTTATGCAGAAAAATATATAACATGAGACTCGTAAACTCACAAGATAGCCAAGACAGAGCCACCAATGAAGTCGTATCTTATTACAACACCAAAATCTTTGTCTAGTTTTTCAACAAAATAATGAGTAACACAGTTTGACCTTTATACCAAGACTGTAAACTCAGTAGAATTAATTACAAGGCAAATCAGAAATCTACCAGATACAATGCATGAGAAATGGCACTCAAAAATAGTAAATGCAGCAGAGAGACAATGAGGAATGAGCAAGTGAACTCAGGATTTGCATCGCTGCCCAGGGATTTTCTTCATCAATCAGGTGGTTGACCTGTCAACTCCATCGATCATCCTCTACAAACCGCCATCAATGCCATTAGCTACCCGCAGCCTCTCTGAAATGCAGCAACAACGTACCTCTGAAAGTTTCTCGCTCAAAAACGGCCACACACGCTCAAGAAAAATCCTTCGCTGCAGGTTCAAAACAAGACCATCGATCATCCTCCCATCGCTGCGATCAACGACACCCAAAAATGTTGAAAAGTCATCAGCCAGTGAAATCGTGCCATGTAGGCACCTCATGTTTCTATCGTTGGATTTTCTCCCTTTGATTTTGCCCTTTTTAGCCTGTCAAAATCCTTGTCTATGCAAAATGCATATACATGCAACAGTTTAATATACAAGGCATATCCCAAAATATTATGAAGCAGATTGGAAACTTATTCGGGTCCAGCTTACATCTCTTTCTTTTGTATATCGGCTTGTATATCGGCATATACAAGCGCTTTACACATACAAGGTGGATCTTAAAAATTTATCCACCGCATTTGACTTCTCCTTCGGGTCCAGAATGCATATTTCTACTTGTATGTTTTGAATGTATGTCGACATACATACAACTGCCATTGTATACAACTGGTGGGCCCGACCCATTTTATCTCTCCTTTGCACATTTCGTTGCACATCGCATATACAAATACAATGTACAACCCCTTTGATACAACTACGGAATCTCTAAAGAATATGCCCACAATGTACCTTTTCCTTTGTATGTTGGAGATCTACAACTCCACTTGCATATACCCGCGAGTCCCACCAAATACACCTCCACCCATTGTTCACTTTGCATGTTGCGGGCCTTTGTATATTTTTCAATGCATATCTATATACAACCCGATATACAAAGCGGGAATATTCTTGGGAATCTGCAAAAGATTCCCCCTTGCTCATGCATCTTTTCAAGCCCGATATGCATTTAGAAATGCATATAACTCATTTTTTCAAGGGCTAATAAAGACTTTGCAAGCCTGCCAATGCACATTAGACCTGCATGTATATACAAACATCCTTGCATATACAAAAGCACCTGACTACTCATGCAGGCGGTAACACTTACCACTTGTGGAATTTGCTTATAATAATTCCTATCATTCTGCTATTAAGATGGCACCATTTGAAGCATTGTATGGGAGAAGATGTCGAACTCCTATAAGCTGGAATAAGCTAGAAGATAGGATTATCATCGGACCAGAAATGCTAGCTGAAATGGAAGAAAAAGTTAAGCTGATCAAAAAAAGATTGGTAGAAGTCAATGATAGACAAAAGAGTTATGTGGATGCAAAGCATGTACCAAGACAATTCTCTATTGGAGAGAAAGTTCTCTTGAGGGTCAAACCTCAAAAAAGTTCTATCAAGTTTGGAAAGTCTTCTAAACTAGCTCCTCGTTATGTGGGACCCGTTGAAGTACTCGAAGTGGTCAATCCGGTTGCCTACAAAATTGCTCTACCTCCAATCTTGTCTAGAATGCACAATGTTTTTCATGTTTCTTATTTAAAGAAATATACTGCAGGTGATAATCATATTGTAAATTAGAATTCTTTATAGATGCAGGACCCAGGGGTGGTCATGATCAAGCCACTCAAAGTGCTAGAAACACACAAGCTCCGCTTGTGTAATAGAGAGGACTTGCAGTGCAAGGTCCAATGGGACCAATATGCTAAAGAAAATGCTACATGGGAGGACTACCATGAATTTTATCAAAAGTTTCCTCATTTGTTTAATACTTTTACCAGTTAAAAACAATAAACTTGCTTTTAGTTGCATTTTGATACTTATATCATTGAGGACGATGAATCTTTAGGGGAGGGATATGTTACATCCCTAATTTTGTCTTGTTATTACTTTTTACTTTTACTTGGACATAAGTCAATATATTTTGATGTTTAGATTAATATCAAGGAAAAACATAGATTCTATTGAATGTCATTTATGAAATTATGGATATGCATATGTTATATCGATTTAATAATTTGCATTATGAGAATTTGGTTTATTGTTTGAATAATGATGCACTGATCATAATCTGTTAATTCCAATTTTTATACAGGATTGCAGATTATGGATGACTCTCAGAGAAAAGAGAGAGTATCTTTCAAGGAGAGGAATATAGACCTTGGGTTACGAGTGTTCATTTGCCAAATGAGTATAAGTGTTTAACAAATCGTGAATCAATATTGATAGAGGTAAGTCATGTTTTGTCAGTAAAACTCTTGGATCTATTCGACATATAGTTGATATCTTTTGATTCTATTCTAGTCTAATCGTGTGTGTCAACATTGTCGTTTGTAAAAGAAAATGACGTCTTCTGAGTAGAACGTTGTCCGTTTACAACTAACGTAATCTTACGTCGACATTGTCGCAAAATTATTGTGTTAGCATCCTCAATTCATAGAAGGTTAAATTGCTGACATTAAACGTCATATGATGATCTTAGCAAGTCAGGTTGACATGATTTAATGAGAGTCTGTGAAGGGGAGACAAACTCGACCCTTTCACATTTTTTGTAAGCCTTTCAACTTATTATTATTATCATATATTGACCAAAGCTTAAATGTAGTATAAGACTATTATACTTTTATCTACTATTTTAGAAAATTCGTTTGAACGGGATTTTTGTGGATTCAAATGATTAGTTTTCTTTTTCCAAGTAAGGAAGTTGTCATGATAAACCACTACTTATATATATATATATATATATATATATATATATATATATATATATATATATATATATATATATATATATATATATATATATATATATATATATATATATATATATATTTGTGATTAATACCTTATAAGTTATTAATCGCTTGCTCAATTAAGGAGCATCCGTAGGCATGCTTTTAGGAATGCATTTCTTTTGTCTCAAGTAGTGGATCAAACAACTCTAAGTGATCACTTAATGATCATATAGTGGTATTATTGAGATGTCGGTCTCTTTGAGAGGAAATAGTGGTGTTTCAAACTACATTCTTTTCCACTCCATGCATAAGTCGCCTCTCAGTTGACATATGTTAACTTTGTGCCTTATGTGGGATCAATTTAAATTGAAGTAGACGTGAGAGTGTACATGTATCCCTGGTGTTTCTAATTGTTAATCATGGGTAGCAATGAGGATAGGACTCATTAAGAGTCATGGTAGAGTTTTATAAGGGGGACGACTCTGTAAGAGTCAACACCATCTGTATCATGCTTGGAAGAATTGTTGTGGGTAGCAGGTGATAGAAAACGGTCATAGTGAAGGAAGTGAATGTCGACATTAGGCGTCTAGTGGAGCTCGTAGCCTACAACTCAGTTTATCCTTGAAAGTCGTCGCTTGCCAGGTTATCTTTTCTGCATAGTATTCTTTGTTTACAATGATGAATCAAATTTCTTACAATTGATATCCATTGTAGTGTCTTGTAAGTAGACGTTTGAGTTTTCCAATTAGACCAAACCATATAATTCAATGTGATTTTGATTAAGAACAACAGTGTCTGTTGTGATAGAATCGTTGTTTTATTTTTTAGATAGTATTGACAGTAAACTACTTAGTTTAATATATAGGAAAATCAATAGCATTGAATGAGCCTTTGTTGGCTGATGCATTCTTTTTTTATTGAATTCTAAAACCAAAGCACTCTGAGCCGAAACAAACGATATGTTTTCTAACTGTTATCATGTCCAAACTACCTTGCGGTGACAGTGTGATCATTGCAAGTCGCACGCATGAATAAGGTTTCTTTTAATCTATATTATAGTTATCATGAGCCTTATAAACTCGAACTAGTCGCCATGATGTTGAGATATGTCATGTAGCAGATCAACTTATGATGTTATAGTTTTAAATCATCCAAAAGACATTCAGTTTTATTAGTGCAATATGATACTTTGATATGTATATTCTTTGGATATGTGTAACATAGCCTAGACATTAAACTAGGTTGATAATGATTTGAGCTATCCTTTGTTTAGTTTTATATCAAAATGAATCATATTAAAAAACCTAGATTCTTAAGTAATATTTGGAAAACTATTTTATATCTAGTCGAGTGATGGGAAAACTAGGAATAATTTGCTAGAAGAAATAAGATCCATAGGACAATCCTTATTACTTATTATATTAATCTTGTTGAGTATATTCTTTTTGTAAACCATTATGATGGGAATAGAGAAGTCTAAACTTGAATATGACCTACTAAGGAAACATATATACATATATATAATCTAAACCATTGTGATTATCAATGATATCGCAATAAGGGGAAATAGAAAGTACTCAAACTCTATTGTGTAGAAGGAAATATCTTTTCTTGAACCATATTGTTCTAAATCTTGATTAAGTAAACCTAGGGTTCGTTTTAATCCTTATACTCATAGTTATGAGGTATGGTTAGTTTGAATCTTGGATTTTTCAAGGTTACAATGAAAATCCTCGTATCGAAATATGAAAATAAATGATTAGTTATAACCATATGAATTTGTCTAGGTCAAGTAGACTATTGCTTTGGAAGATGTTAAAACTATTTACTTCAACATAGTTGGTGAGGACAAAACTATAAGAATATGATAGCATCCAAGTTGAGTTGGGGTGAGTGAACATTTCGACCACATTCATTACGAACGTTATTGATATTAAAACTTTGGCCAAAGTAATGCATTTGTTTTCTGCATGTATTGTCGGTTCACCATGTCTGAATTGCATAACCTATCGAAAAATCATACTTAGTTAGAGGGTATCTAGGGTTGTATGATTGATAGAGTTGTGTAGGATACAACACTATGTACTCGGAGGGCAAATTGCCACTAGTCACCTTTGGTCTATATTCCTCGTGAAGGGTAGGGCCACTTCCTATGTGGAAGAAGTGTGGGAGATTGCCGTTTTGTAGATAGAGGTAAAGCATTGGGAAGATGCTCTCATTCTCTCTCTCTTTCTCTCCAGCAGAAAACATGCTGAAGCTTGTGATAAAGATGTCAAATATTCAGGAGCAGTAATCACTCCAAATTTGTTTATGAAATTGATTTACTTTTGCAGATATTTGTAATTGAAAAAGACAATATATCATATTGTATTATGTAAGAGAATCTTGCAATTTATTGTTACTTGATTATATGATATATAGAAGAAAAAAATTTCTCTCAATTTTACCTTGTTGAATTTATTTCATGGTAAGTTCTCAATATTATTGTGATTTTAGAATGTGGATGTTACAATTGAAGCTATTCAAATTTGATGACTGCCCTGAGCTTTGAAAGAAAATGTACCATCACATAAAGATTGTGAATACTAATTCGCTTCAGATGAAAACGAACATTTATCGGATAGTTACTGATATAAAGACCTCTGTTTTGCACTTTCTAGTTTGAATTTTGGGGATAATATGCTTGTGGTGATATTGAAGTGACCAAATTTTCTACATTTTTGGCTTTGGATGAAATATATGAAGAAGTTTTCAGATTGAAATATCTACTAAATATTTTCTTGTAGTACGTCTGATTAATTAGAGATTCTGCATTTTTCTTTGATTATGAATAAAAAACATAGGAAAGTTTCTCCTAACCCTGCAACTGACAAGCTACATTTCTGAGAGTTTTCCAGTTGCAAGCATCCAAGAATGCAGTAATAAAACTTTTAATGTGCTACACGTAGGAATTACTTGCCAAGATGACGCCCATCCCACAGCTATAATAGGATGAACATGTCAGCTTCCATACAGAAATTTCTGAAACCAACTGTCCTAATTCTGGGGGCTTTGTATGTGGATCCTGCATTCTCTGAGATTTTATACAAGTAGAGACATTGCGAGAATTCTTAATTGTTAGGTATTTCAGGCTTTCACAATATTCACTTTTTTCAATAAGTAACCGTTTCTTTACCTGAGAGAAGGAGGATTGCTAACACATTCACCCACACCTCATGCTTTCGTGCATTTATGTCTTATAAGCTTGCCTTGACTGAATTATTATCTTGGCTACTAACATTGCTTAGAGGTGGGTGGTTTGGGTGCCTTTGCCTTGTAATTCTTCACCAATGTGCATGGTTTAAAAAGGTCATAGAAGAAATGACTACTGATAGAAAACAGCCATCAAAACATAGTGAAACATCCCACAAAAGTGAAATATTAAAGTCTTAAAATTGTATTTGCTAAAGTATAGACATTAATTGAATTCATCAAATTGCTGAATTATATTGAAAATATTCATGTATAATCTATGCTTAGGAGAAAGAAGAAAATCTGGCATGTTTTCCATGTTTGATGCTCAACATTCTAGCAATATGATATTTTGCAAAGCCATGGACTCCTGATTTGTCACACTTCATTCGTAGTATCAGTTTCTTTTAAATGTTACTTAAAACTCAAGTATGGATCTTGCAGGTGACATTATTAAAACATTGAAAGAGAACAACAATCAATATACCTGAGGTAATGTAAACGTTAAGCTTACAGGGGCCTTTGGATTCTGCTGGGGAGTGGAACGAGCTGTTCAAATTGCATATGAGGCTAGGAAGCAATTTCCAGATCAGAGGCTATGGATTACCAATGAAATTATTCACAATCCATCAGTGAATCAGGTAGACACTCCAGTGGCATTGGTGCCTGCTAAATTAATTTCTATCTTGTTTTCCAATAAATACTGGATATCTTCTAACCAACTTACCTTCGTGGTTACCAACTTATTTAGCGGTTGAAAGAGATGAAAATTGAAGACATTCCTGTAACAGAAGGAGGAAAATCATTTGATGTTGTGAACAATGAGGATGTGGTAATTCTTCCAGCATTTGGTGCTTCACTACAAGAAATGCAAATTCTTGATGAAAAAAAAGTGCAGATTGTAGATACCACATGCCCTTGGGTATCCAAGGTAAATACTTTGTGATGCAATGTGGACATAGAGTTTTATTGCAGCTAGGATAGTATTATACCATTTTTTTTCTTTCTAGTGTGAAGTAAAAGGGATAATTCTGGGTTAACTATACCATTATATGTTGTTTCTCTTCCTAGGTGTGGAATACCGTTGAGAAGCATAAGAAGGAAAGCTTTACTTCAGTAATTCATGGAAAGAAAGGCCATTAAGAAACAATTGCTACTTCATCATTTGCTGGGGCATTTGTAATCGTGAAGGACATCAAAGAAGTACTTCAGAAATACTTATTGCATGATCAATTTCCTCATGGAATTCATAATTAATCATATTGTAGCCTCTAGGTCATTTGGGTTGAGAACTGATGTTGGTAGTAAGGAAGAATTTCTTAAAGTAAGTATTTTTTTTGCATAGCTTTCTCCCTTGAGAAAAGAATCTAATACACATTGGATTACTCTTCTTTTAATATCGTGATTCTAATAGAACCTTTGTACTACTAATTTGATGTAAAGAAATTTGAGAAGGCTGTTTCAAAAGGATTTGATCCTGATAGAGATTTAATCAAAGTTGGAATCGCCAACCAGACAACAATGTTGAAAGGAGAGACTGAAGAGATAGATAAAGAAGACACCCTTAATTTAATTGTCAATGCCTACTACTGGGTGATTGGCTGAAGTGTGGGATGTCTTTTTATCTGAGTGAGCCCTTACGCTGTTGGATTCTGCATACAGGGAAATTTCTTGAGAAGACGATGATGCAGAAATATGGGGTTGAAAATGTCAACAACCATTTTATGAGTTTCAATACTATTTGCGATGCAACACAGGTTATTAGCAGGATACACATTCATATTTATGTTTGTTTGGATAATTTGATTCTCATGCTACTTGAACAAATTGTCAAGCTGCAAGGGGAATATTTATTAGACCACATATAATTGTTCCAAATCTTTAATTTTGGTAGTATATTCCTGTTTTCTAACATTTTTCTGTTTCAAGTGGTAATGAACACAAAGTACAAATGGTTAGCAATGCCGAGTCATTCCCTAACACAATGAGATGCTCGTTTCACAATTGCCAAAAAAATATTTTTCTGTTCAAAGGATGTGGGAAAACTGTCTGTAATACCTGATCCTAAGTCAATGAAGCAGGGACCATCTTCCAACAAGACCAAACTGTTAAAAACTAGTCCATTGATACATTCAGTGGGTTATACTATGTCCTCTAGTTTGATTTCGAACTTCAGATAGTACATAAAAAAGACAAAATCCAGAAGTCAGGTTTCACTTTTGACATTTTAAATGAGCCTTACCTCATCTAATCATTTGATGCCATTCCTTTTCCTTTCCCCTCCCTCCCCAAGAGAAAATACTAACATCAATTGGTATATCAAGTCAAACTCAAGCTTCATAAAGTTCAATTAGCAAAGGAAAGCCCAGATAATTAGCAGGTGGTGTGAACATTTTGCACTTTACTCATAAACATAGAGATCATGAGTTACCTACCTCTTTCTACCTTGTTTCTTCAAATTGGTTTTACTCAATATGTTATCTCTTTCTTCTGGATCAAATTGGTCTCAACTGTAGATTGCAGCAAACCTGCAGTTTCCTGGCTAACACTGGTTATAGTCATCTCTAGGTAAGTTGCGTGGAAGAGATATTCAAAGGAAACAAAATATTCCTAAATATGTATATAATTTGATATAATTTCCAAAAATCCTTAAAGACTTTCATATGACACGTGGAATCTGGTATCCATAGTAGAAGTTAAAACGAAACCAAAGGTTTGGATTTCAATATTACAACTGATATCTTGCACCAAGTCACTAATTATTCTTAAAAACTTTATCTGAGCTTGAGAATAGAAGTACTGCTAATCACATATCTTTATTCTCGCCATTTGTTGCATCAATGCAGGAAAGACAAGATGCTATGTATGATTTGGTGAAGGAAAATCTGGATCTTATCCTTGTTGTAGAGGGGTGGAATTCTAGCAACACATCCCATTTACAAGAAATTGCAGAACAAAGTGGAACTCCAACTTATTGGATTGATTCGGAAAAGCGAATAGGTCCGGGAAACCGCATTGCATACAAGCTAAGTGTGAGTTAAGCATGAGTCCCCATTGTTTATCATTTTTTACATGGAAATTTGATTTCTATTGTCTTTGGTATATCATTTGTTTTTAAGTTCTGAAGTTCTGTATTTCTCTTTGCCCCTTTCACCAACAAATCCTAACAGCACGGTGAGCGTGGAGAAAGAGAATTGGCTTCCAAGTGGTCCACTCAATATTGGAATCACTTCAGGTGCATCAACTCCAGATAAGGTATTTTACTGCTCCTTGAGTTGCTACAAGTCTCAGCAGTTTCGTAGTAAATTAGTCCTTGTACCCGATAAAAGGGCAGCAAGTCCAGGACTTATGACATGTTTTGACCTCATTTAAGTGCTGTTATCTATTCCTAGCAGCTTCAAGATTATAGCATCTTCACATAAACACCCACATCTGAGGGGGAAAACTATATGATAGATAAAATGCACCACATTGATGATGCAAGTTTGCTCCATAATTGCATGGTTTTAAGTTTGTAACAATGTTTTGGTGCATTTTTTAAATCAATTATTTTGTTTCCAGAGGGGGTGCACTTGTACGCAACAGGTAGAGGCAGAGACATGTACACATACATTTTTTTATGCAGATTTTGATTAGGAACAACTAATTCAGATTGATTATTAACAAATACTGGAGAATGTCTCGAAGGTGGTTTTCAAACTGAAGAAAGAGGAGAAGAATTGAAAGAATATTTGTATAAGCTCTGACGAACAGAGTGCATGATAGTTGATAGAGTGTTTTGTGAGAGTGATGTTAGTGGAATTTGGGATTAGAATTCTCATTTTGTACCCAGGGTAACTCTACTGAAATTTGTGTTTCACCATCATTATAAATGTTTATGCTTGCTTCAGATTAATTTTTTTGTTGGATGTGGTATTTGCTAATTTGCTTTTTCTATATGACTTCAATTTTTCTGTCTATATTACATCTATTGGAACATAGACCAAGATTCTGGAGTTATATTGGGTACTTTAAATTTTTATTTGCTCTTGGGGAACTGGAGCAGTTGTCCCTTGCTACCTATAAGTTCTGTTTTTAGCTGTACTTCCTCATATTGAAGTGGATAATTTTTCTTATCACTTCCAAAAGATACTCCTCCTTGTGAGTGGGCTGAATAAACATCCCCACAATCAATCGGTTCAAACATTAAGAGTATTTTTTCTCCATTTTAAAATAAAATGATTATTTAACACAAGTGAATAAGATGATTAGTAGAATAATAAACCCTATTACTTAAAACAAGAGATTCAGATTTTAAATCTTACCATTTAAATAGTAAAAAAAAACTTAGAACTGATTAATAATTAAGCAGAGCATCCCTTGCCACATGCCAAGATTGAACCATGTAGGCAGTTGTCAACCACTGATTTTTTAAAAAGTGGGGGAGGAAATTAAAACATTGAAAGCAGAATTTGAAATACCCCTTTAAAAAAAGACGAGAAATAGATACTGATACCTTCAACAATAAAAAACTTGGGAGTTCTTAACAGCTCCAATGAAGTCATGAGCATTGATTTGGAAAAGAAAAATGAATATTAAATTTGGGCAGTATATATATATTTTTTTGTTTGGTAAAAGGCACCGAGGAGTGCCCAAAATATATTGATCATAAGAACGTAATTACAGAGTTTTGATTTACATTTCTCAAGAATATCTACAAAATTTCACATGTTAACCTTACAAAATTTGGGCAGTATATATTAGTATCTATAATTTTTCTTCATTCCAAGAAGGGGTCAGTCCTTCCACACATTGAATATGGCCATAATCATTCTGTATGCTTTACAAGAAATCTCCAGACTATATTGCCGGTAAAAGCAAATGGAACTTCAACAATATAAGCAACTTTTGAAAAAAATACAAAAGAGAGCATGGACTCAAATACCCTAAACAAGTTACCACAGAGGACAAATTATCCTTGCTAGTGAGGATGCTCTCCTCAGATACAGAAGATCTGTAAAGAAGTTCATACATTGACCTTCACCAATTTCCATTATTTCGTCGAATAGCTGAATTCACATTGTTTCAGAGGGCGTACTCTGGAGCAAGCAACTTATTACTGCAATCTCTTTGTAGTCAAGCTCAAGTGCTTCTACCAGTATTTTCTTAAGGTTAACATGTGGAGAGGTGAGGCAAATAGGTATAGGATCTCTTGCCAGCTCCTACTTTGCAGTGCCATGAATAAGTAACTTCATCAAGGGTTCCTTTCTCACATTGTTTAAAAAGAAGCCTTTCGTCTTTTACTTATATACATTCAAAATGCATGAGCTTAAACTATCAACTTAAAACTTAAAACTATTGAGCTTGAGGTTAGGAAGTTTGTGTAAATACCTTAGAAAGGAGCGCATTAAATGCAACCACTGAAGATTTGGAAGCCCGTGAAGCAGCTAGGAACATCCATCTCTGCTTGCCTTTCAAAGGGACTACTAAGGCATATGGAAAATCCTTGAACGACTGGAAGTTTCCTACTATGTCAAGAAATCTACTTGTTGAAACATATTGTGGGCTGAATGCATAGAAGTCATCCATGGACAATTCCGTCAGAGCATTTCCATAGTCCATTTCAAGATGAAAGATGTAAGAAGAACGCTCATAGAACCTTACACCATTTACATTCAAATCGACACTCTTGTCCACCGACATACTTTTGAGTTTGGGGCATAAAGACACTATGCATTCCACATTCAAATGTTCAATGGTGGGAGAAAAGATTACGACATTACCCAGCAGCCAACATGTAGTCTTTAGTCTCCTTCATTTAGCTCTGCCCTCTTCTGCGAAAATTTGTAATGACGGCACATGATTGGCTGCTGGGTAATATCGTAATCTTTTCTCCCAAACATTTGAATGTGGAACTCATAATGTCTTTATCTGTTAAATTGCTCACATTTTCACGAGAGAAGCTCCGTTGGTTATGATCGAACCCGGCATTGTGGATGTGTAGGGCCTTCAGATTGTGTGAATGCATAAGCAAGATGTTGGAAATTATATTCTCAACGCGTGACACGAGGAATGCATCCAGGGAAGGGTAAGCAAGCCCCAAAATAAGATTCAGAGAGAAAGTGAGTTCATGCATCTCAGTGTAGAGAAACCTCCATCTCTTGGAAAGGATACAAGATTTAACAGCATCTCTCATTGGGATTTTTGATAGTATGAAAGAAAGAAGAGAATCCTGAAGTGTGTGGAATGCATCTAGGCAAGCATGATTATCAAACATAAGATGCAAAACAAGAGAGTGATGAGATTATCTGTAAAAATACAGAAGTCAAGTTGAAGATTCTCAAACACAGACCATTGCCATTAATAGCAGTATTTGATGGCGGGAATTTCCTTCCAAATGAAACATATTACTTGTTTGATGGCGGGAAATAGGCAAGAAATATTAATAGAAGGAATTACAAAGCTTGTAGGGGAGTCCTAACAAAAATTTGGTTAGGACTCGGACGAGATTATATGCCTCAATTTCCTTTCCTATTTAACCACTGTGGGACGAAGACTATTTTCGATAAATAAATCGATGCTTGGGATTTCTCGATAGCATAATGTTTGAGCCTATAGGCGTCTAGGTGAATTATTTTTGTGGTTTAGTCTCAACACAATTCTTATTTATTATCTCACCTTAGATTAAATTACTAGTGGGTTTTGTCTCCTAGATAGAATTGTATATGTGATTGTATCCACCTTATTTGAACATTACTTTCACTCTCTCCAAACTAACTATTTTCCAAAAATAGATAATTGTTTGTCGACTTGCATATGAAAATGTTTGAATCTAGCACATGAAATGTCATATTTAAGGACAAACTTTCCTATAGTACTAATCAGTGATCCAAAGCTCATCTCATAGCATCATCTAAACATCATTCTAGAGAGCTTTCAATTGAAATCACATAGTGATATGCACCTACATCAACAGATATCAATTTAAGCATATTGTTTATAGTGTCTTTAGTATTTTCATACTCTTTTGGATAATACCAAAAAGGGGTCTTACTAAAGTGCAAGCAAGTCCCAAACTTTAATCCTAGCACCACAAACTCTAAAAGGTGTCCATTACCACTACCTTAGTTCTAATTCAAATGTCACAACAAGAGCACAAATTTCAAAGGTAGGTGACAATCATCAAAAAAATCATGTGAGACCAAATAGAATCACATATAGTCCCATCAAATAGCAATGTAAACTACACGAGTCATCCTTTAAATCTATTTTTTCAAAGTTCCATACTAATTGTTGAGCACTCCACTTAAACATCATTTGGTTCAATGGTCAAATAGTCAATAGCAATTTTACACCTTATCGACACCAAAATGTGATATATATTTATCCTATTGTATAGGCCAAAATTAACTTTTGACTTTGAATTGGATGATGTTTAAGAATAGCCATGGTTAAGGACATCTATGTAATCCAAATCAACAACATCAACTTCTATCATTATCAAGAGTTAAGCATTCTCTAACCTCCTAATTACTTTATTAATTACTTATTGTGTTTTCATACTCAACTTTTTGTAATATATTTCTGGTGTTATTTACATTGATTGTGATATTATTTTGTAGACCTAAATTTATGCTTGTAGAGACTTTAAAGTTTCACTTATTTCCCTACAATAAATGTTTAAATGTAAACGACTATTATAATTATTTGTCTATTTCCTTCATTAATCTTTTCTCTATAAAGTGGTTCCATGTGGTGAGCATTAATACACTACCCTGATAATCATGACATTATTGTAGAGATCAAACGAGCATAATTTGCACTTCTCTATCTTGTCTTGCACTTGTTTTAGCATTCATTGATGATACTTGCATTTTTTTACCATTTTTTACCCTCTTAGAGCTCAAATCACCTTGTAAATACTTTACCTCTCTTAAACAAGATTGGCATGTTGAACTGCAAGAATCATGTATTACCACTTGTCCTTGTTGTTCATCACCTAGAACATTAGCACAGTGTGCTCTTATCCCCTAGATAGGACTATACATGTGCTTGTATCTTGTGCATTCAAAAACACCTTTTCTTGGCTAAACAATCACACCTCTTGTGAAACCATAACCCTAATATGTTTCCTAATTGTTTAGTTGTAATGTCCCCTTATTGCTTATTTTATGTTTTTTTTTTTTATTTTTTTATATTTTTTGATTTTTGCAAACAAGAAACAAACTAAAACAGTGAACTAAAAATTTGAATAAGTGGTTAGAAATGCAAGAATCAAACCCTCATTAGTTTTTATAAACCCTCAACTACACCAATAGTATTAGCTATAGCATGTAAACAATAATTTTCCTCGAGTATGTTTGTTGATTTGAATTTATTTGACCGTTATCAACTAGCATGCAACCTTGAAATCACAATGATACATTAGATATGAGTGTAAACAACCATCAACCACTTGGAAACAAATAGGAAATTTAAATGGAAACTTTTTATTAATGTGCAATTGTTGTAGCAAATTACAAACAATGAAATAAGGCAATCCAATGATGAATTTAGCCTCACAACTAGTACGGCCAGTTGTAGTTGATAAATCAAATTTGAAAATCTTGAAAGATACCTTCAACAACCTCTAAAAATTATTGATCAAACCCTCCAAATGTGCTAATCAATAATGAATGTTAAATCAAATTGTAAAACCCTTGAAATTCCCCTTGATAAGGCAGCACACTGGCTGTATGGCGGTTGCAATTAGGAAGGTACGGTTGGATGAATAGTAGGGTTGGTGGTAGTGGCTAACAGTAGTTAATAACTCTCAATTTTTTGATGTTTTCCCTCCTTATCAGCAGCAATCATATTATAATATTTTTCCCTTCAATTTTTAGCTTTATTTGATGACAACAATTCAAATGCAACACTTGTCGATGCATAATATATCTCCAAAAGTTGGTTCTCAACTAGGGTTGACTAGAAATGTCATAAACAATTCAAATCGAGATCTATATGATGCTAAAAAATTCATCAAAATTTTGAAAATCAATAAATAAATCCTTAAATATGCTTGGTCAATGAAATGATGATATTTGCTTGCAAAAAACATTGTTGTGGCATTGTAGCAGCATTGTAATGACACTACATAGCAGACTAAAAAAATCTCTAAATCCTCTACAAATCAACACAAATGTGATTCTTAGATGGAATTGCCCAAGATTGGAAACAAGGGTTTTCGTCCTTGATCCAAATGTGGAATTCAAGAGGGTTTTTTGTCCTCTCAACCCTGAACAAATCAAGGGTTCTGTCCTTGGATGCCCTAGATTAAATAAATTGTTCAAATTTCAAAATTGGATGCAAATAAGATAACTTGAATGATGATTCTCAAATGAAGATGGGCACCTCATTTCATAGTGCTAAAAAAGGGCCCTTGAGATGAAAATTCCAAAGTATTTTAAAGTATTTTTATTGATTTAATTTAGCATTTAAAAATGCTTTTTATTTTGATATTAGTATTCAAAAGCACTTTTTTATTTTCATCTTAGTACTAGTGTTTAAAAATACCTTTTATTTTAATTATAATAATATTATTAAGTTACCCTTGAAATTAGAAATTATTGGGCCCACCTTAAATAATATTAATAATTATTTTAATCTGAAAAAAGAGGGGCATGATAGTCTGCCCTTCCTAGAATTGATTGCCCACAAGCAATTGCAAACCCAGATGATGAATCATGTTATAATGTCCATAGAGTCTAGATCTTGTACTCGTCATATGATGTATCTCTTGCCAAAGAATGCTATGCAAACCTGAATACTTGAACGTCATTGTGCCAATGTCATAAGTCAAACTATATTGTCCATGTAATATGGATCTTGTACCTATCAAGTGAGACAACTCTTGCCAAAGGGTGTTGCAAGATCTAACATCTCCACAATACAACTCATGTAATTTTATCACCTCTTTGAAAAACAACTTGACCTCATGACTCACATCATAAATGCAAACCTTAGGGAGACCCATAATAGGATGCATGATTATACCTATTCTTCTTTGACTAGGATCAAGCAATGAAGGTGACCAACTCTCTGTAGGCTCCTCTTTACATGATGACAAAGGATGGCTTCTCCCGAATGTTTGAAAACTCCCATGCACTTGTAGAATCTGGATCCCATGCTTGTCATGTGAAGCAACTTTGGCCAACAAGTACAAAATTTCCTAACTAAATTACCCACAACAATTTTATGCAACCTTTGCAACTCAGGAAATAATTTGGTCAACAAGTATGCATGATCCAGATCATCAACTTCTAAAAATCTCATGATGAGATCCCAAAGAGTCTCCCAAATAGTATAAGACAAGGAATGCAACTCAACCTCAAGATGATCCTTTTTTATTTGATGATGCATGAAAATATCTACAAACTCCCACATGACCCATAGCTACCACAAGTATTTACCTCCATGTTTTCTGTTGGTGATCACTTGTACAAATATATACTTTTGGACTTACTCCACCATGCCTATGCTACACTACTCTAGTATCCATTTGAACTTATCCTTGAGTTCTTCTTGTGGTGCTCATAACTTTCTCAATAGGAAGGATATGTCCAACAAATTTCTCATTAACTCTGGATGGTATTCTTTACTTAATCCCATAACTAATAAAACTTGTGTGGCTACAAATGATGCAATGTAATAGCTAGGAATGATGATGATAGCAAACCCAAATATGGAAATTGTTGGGATTGCCAAGATCAACATGTAAGAACTAGAATAAACTTCCACAAGCTATAAGCACATAAAATAAACCTAATTGATATATTCAAAAGTTAAGTAAGATGTACAATGATGCCTTGTAAAAATAGGCAAGAAAGAAGAGATGAGAAGGTAGGTAACAACAATTGACTACCCCTCCAAAAGGTTGTCTACTCAAATGACATGCGTTTGAGCAAGTGACAAGTATGCATGCATTAGGTGTCTCACAAAGTGAGGACACATGTCTCAACCACAAGAGGTGAGACAAAACTCTAAAAGTCTCTAAGTGGGGACTTAAGCATAGTGTGAATAGGACACGGTCAATCTAGATAGGTAAAAGTTATTTTCACACTAACACCCCCTTAAGTGAAACTTAGAGAGAACTGATACAAAGATGATGGGTCCTAGCTACTAGGCCATGTTAGGTACCCATGTACAAATAGTTTTCTCATAAGTGGAGTAAAGGAGAAAACCGAGTTCAAAAGAAAAATGATACATGATAAAATTGTACAAGTGAAGAAGAAGAGGATAGAAGGAGGACTCAACATGACCCCCCAATGATTACTTCTAACACCAATGTACAATATATGTTCCCCCCATAGAAGAGAAAAGACGAGAAGGTCTATGTGACCCCCCTAGAAAATGTGAAGGAATAAACTCCATGCAAAGAAATACCTCCCAAAACTAATATGAGAAGAGAAACCATGCAACATCCCCTCAAACAACCTTCCCTCAAAATACCTCTTGTAGTGGTGGTAGAAGCTCAACACGGGATGCTGAAGATGATCCATGAATGTTGAACCACATTTCTCCCTTTAGGAAGAAAAAGAACCACAAAAGTGTGTAAGTGATCTTCCCATTCCAACTAGGAAAATACAAGAAGAAGGATGAAATTCTTTGAATTCTGCACATTATTCAAAGACACAGATGATCCCCATGATGTCTTCGAAGGATGCTCAAGTATTTTTAAGTCAATTCTAATGTGTGACAAATGCTGATAAGATGAATCAGGTACCATAAATGATTCAGGAACAGGAATCACTAATGTATGGTGACAACTAGACTAGTGAGAATATGATACTGATGCAGTGGATGTCAAAATCAATGATGACTGAGTCAAATATGTGGACTCATGAAAATCTACAGAATCTGTCACTATAGAAGATGATGTAGTCAAAGAAAGAGAAATCATATCCAAAGAAGATAATGTTGATACAACTTCATCGAAGCTATCATCAAATAGAAGACAAATGTCCTCAACAGTGTCTTCCAAATCTACAATGTGGGACTCTACAAACAAAAATGATATGTCTAGTAGAAATATGTCCCAATGTAGTAAATATAGAACAACAATAATAATGCCCTGATGCAATGAATCACTGAAAGTCAATCTGAATGTAACATCAAGTACTGGTAGTTTTGCAATCCTACAAAGAAGTGAAAAGGTAGCATGTGAGAAATGAGAACACATTTCATCTCCATGTTGATTACTCCCATAATAGGTACATTTGATTTTGCAGTTTTAGACATGATCTAATTATGAGCAAAAATCAATGTAGAAATACAAGATTGCCCCTTGATATTATTATGTCAAATTTATAAGACATCCCAGAAAAAGTAGACAAGAAAAAGTTACAAGTTGTGCAAGTTTGGAAGACAAATCATCTATTTATAACACATGGAGATTTTTACAAAGTTTTAAAAAAAGGCTTACCAAAACTGAATTTTACATACACTAATGAATTCCTTACAAAATTCTGATAACTATCAAAAACAATTTGCAAATTTTCAATAATCGGAGTGAAAGTTATGTCCTGTCAAAAATTACGCAATACAATAGACTTCTAAGGCTTAAAAAATAGTCAATAAAACAAAATTTTGGAAAATAAACTTCACTACTACGAAGTTGACGAAAATACCTTTCCATTGACTGTAAATTTGCAAAAAATGGACTCCCGATGTGAATTTTATTGCAAACAAAAAAAAGAGGCCCTCCTTTGGCAAGTTACAAGGCCTAGTGGTTTGCCTCGCACAAAATTTTATCTTTGGCGATCTGGAGTAGTAGCTAGTTGTCACACCAAATTTCATGGTTACAATATATGTTTGTGGTTAACAAAATGTTTGTTGTTACAAAAAATGTTAGGGTAACGAAAAATGTTAGTAGTGTAAGAAAACCGCTAGGTTTTACACAAAATGTTGTCTTTACATTTTTACTAACATTAAATGTTAGCATCTACCACTAGTGGACGCGAAATGGAGCAGAGCGAAGGGTGCGAATTCGGTAAAGAGAAAGCAGAAAGTGAAGGCAAAAAGAGGGATGAATTCGGGGTAGAGAAGGGCGGTCCAGGCAATAATGTTGGCTCTCCAAAGATTGGATTAAGGTCAAGGGCTTGGGTTGAAGAAGTAGAAAAGGAAATTCCACTAAAGAAAATCTAGGATAGGGAAAATTTGAAAGCATGGTGTTTTCACTTAGAGCAGCAAAATCCCATTTTTCACAATGGAAGAATCAATTTTTTGAATCGACAACAAAACAATTAGAACCGATGGAGGGGTCAGGGTCACAATCGTCAGTTTAATTCTAGTTTTGGAGAGGGAGGTATTGGTAAGAGATCTAATGGAGGAAGAGAGACAGGAAATTTTCCAGGTAATAAAAAATCAATGGTGCTAGGCGGGAGGTTGTTGGGTCCCTCCATAGATTGTTTGAGGAAATTAGGGCTTATTGCCAAATGGTTTGGTTCCAACCTAGATTGGGAGGAATTAAAAATCTGGTGGCATGAAAGATGGGGAAAAGAATTAACCCTAAAAGCCTTATCCAATGGATTTTTCCTGGTAATTTGTCCATCAACAAAAGTTAGAAAGGAAATACTGGAAGGTATTTAGCTCATGGATGGTTATGGATTTTACTTTAGTGATTGGCAAATTGGTTTCGATCCAAAGAAGCACAGGTTAAACTATGTGCAGGATTGGTATAAGATCCCAAATTTACCAATAGAGTTTTGGGATCAGAACATTTTGGAAGAAATAGGCAATCATTTGGGAAAATTTATTTGTGCAGAGGAGTGGAAGGACCAAAAGGAAGAAGGTTCCTTTGTTAGGATTTGTGTTGAAAATTGGTCGGATAATCCTCGCTGCAGAGAAATAGAGATCTACATAGATTGGGGAATCTTGAAGCAGCCTATAATTTTTGAACCAAAACTTTAAGGAAGATGGGTAGCTACATTGGGATGGAGGTCTTAGGAGCATCCCCAAGGCAAAGGAAAAGAGAAAATATTCAAAGAAAAAATAGAGGGGCTTAAAGGCAAGGGATCTGAAGACAATCATGTAAAAGTTAATGTGGAAAAATGAGTAAAAGAAATAGAGTTGGAGGCAATTTTAGACAAAGAGAGTGAAGCTCAAGGTCCCTAGCAGTTTCAGATGAAGTTAGTAGATCCTCATGTAGAAGTTGGAGTTCAAACAGAAGCTGTGAATGAAGAAACTGAAAAAGTTGGATCACCTAAAATTCTTTTGGTGGAAGCTGTAGAAAAATTTTCCCAGAGTATCAACAATAAAATTTCAGAAACAATAGCAACCATAAAACCAAATATGCAAAAGGAGGATTTAGAATCTTTAATTGAAGTGGGAAAGGAATTGGTGGAGATTGTAAAGGCAGCCAAAGAAGGTTCATTCAAGATTGACGAAGAGGATTTAGATGAAGATTGGCTTGTCGATGTTAGAAAAGAGATGGAAGATCTAGATTCAGAGGATAAAGTTACCTCCCCAGCTCCTAAAATGGTGGGCAAGGGAAAAATTCCTTTAAACACATCTCTGCTTGGATTAGGGAAAAAGGAGGCCATTAAAACTTCACCAGATTGTGGAGATCATAAATCTAGGGGTCACATTTCAAACAAAGAGAAACTAAAATGGGACAGTAAGGCCAATGGGCAGCTAAAGTTGTATGATATGTTGAGAGTAGGGAAGGAAGGCTCCCTTCTTGAACAACAATGAAAATCTTGTCTTGGAATGTTAGGGGCATGAATGCCCCTAACAAAAGATGCCTTCTGAGGCATCGATTAAACACAATACAACTGGATATCTGTCTTCTCCAAGAAACGAAGCTTGAGGAAATAGAAAACCAAAATTTTACCAGAAGCTTGAAGTAATGGAAAATGATCAATGTCAACTCTATAGGTCCCTCCGGGGGCTTAATGACTCTATGGAGACCACAGGGCTATCTTGATCAAAGAAGTAGCTTCCAACAGGGGTGGTGCACATGTAAGGTAAGAAGTTTGGCCTCTAATCTAAGTTTTCTATTAATAAATGTATATGGTCCAAATTCATATATTCAGAAAAGGGAATTGTGGTCCCAATTGGACACCATTTGCAATAGTGTTGTACTAGAGTTTTATATATTGGGAGGTGATTTCAATGCCATCCTAAAGGCAGAAGATAAAATGGGAGGTGTAGGTAGAAAACTTCAATCTCAGGTTGATTTTGAAAATTTTGTGGACCAAAATGAATTGATTGAGATACAAATGGGAAATGGTAACTTCACCTGGACCAATAGAAGGAAAGATTTTTGCAATATTGCAGAAAAGTTAGACAAATTTCTATTCAAAGGAGATTTAGGCAAGTTCCCCTTCAGCCTGGACAGTAAAATTTTACAGCTTTCCAGATCAGACCACTATCCAATCTGTTTAGAAATAAACGGACAAAGGAAAGCAATAAGATGACCCTTCAAATTTGAAAACATTTGGTTCAAGGATCCCTCATTCATGATCTAATCAAAGATTGGTGGTCGAATTGCAATCCGGGAGGTGTTGGATTATTCAATATATAACTACCAAGTTAAAACTAATAAAGGCTAATCTGAAACAATGGAATAAGGATCACTTCAAGAATATTTTTGAAGTCAAGAAGCAAATTGAGGACATTCAATCACTCAATGAAAAGATTTTAAAAGAAGGAATGGATAACATTTCTTACAATCAGGAAAAAGTCCCGATGAGTAAATTGCAAGATATTATGGCTAAAGAAGAGATATTTTGGTGACAGAAGTCCCACGAGGTTTGGCTTAAGGCTAGAGACAGAAACACATTTTTTTTCAAAACTCTACTAAAGTCTGAATAAATATTAACAGAATAACAGTTATAAAGATGAGGGATGGAAGGTTGACTGAGAATCAAGAAGAGGTAATCAGGACAATGGTGGATTTCTTTCAGGATCTTTTAAATGAGAATGAAGGTTCAGATCTACAGGCTCAACAAAATTTTTTAAAGAACATCCCCAAGTTGGTGATAAAGGAACAAAATAACATGTTAAATAGCAAGTTCACAAAGGCATAGATTAAGGAAGCTTTATTTCAACTTTCTCCTGACAAGGCCTTGACGGATTCTCGGCGGCCTTTTTTCAGAGATGTTGGGAAATTTTGGGAAAAGATCTGACTGAGGCTTATGAAGACTCCAGAAGTTCGGGGAAAATTCTAAGAGAGATAAATAAAACTTTTATTGCTCTGATTCCTAAAAAGAAAAACTAGAATCATTCGAAGAATATAGACCAATAGCCCTTTGTAATTCGATTTATAAAATCTTAGCAAAAGTTGTAGCTAATAGAATAAAAAAGATCCTCCCTGATGTTGGCAAGAGACACTACTACACATGACAAGTGTTGTCATTGATGGCAACTAAGTCCATCCCACACATATACAGTACAGTATCAGATCATACGGGAAGTCAGTTCCAAGATTTGTCCAGTCTAGATAGACAAGAATAGGGTATATGGCAGAGTTTAGTATTTTGGTCAGCGGATCTCTCCAATTAATTATTGCATGTTACGAATCTGAGGGAGTGTAGAGGAATGTCAGAACAATCCAAATCCAAGATTTCAGCCTCCGATGACAAAGGGATTAAAAGTTATGAGCATCTGAGTACCGAGTCCTAATATGATAGGACAGTTCAGTGAAGAACAGGCCAACTAGTGTTAGATTCTTTTGTAGATCTAGAAGAAGTATTTTGGTGAGTTGCATATGGGATATAATGTTAGTGGCTAACATGTATGGTGACCTATAAGTGATATTTTTGGTATGCATCAATATTAATGTATGGATTCAGCTGATAGAATAGAGTACTTGTATTGTTTGTTAAGTTCTTCATAAGGCCAACAGATAATTGATTGAGTTTGTTGATGTAGATATATATAACTGATGGATTCAAGTGTATTGGTATGTATGTGGTGTGCAATGATGGAGTAAGTGTGAAAAAGGAAGATAGAAGTGCGAAAGAGAAGAGATTTGAGGTCTGGATTATGGCAGAGCAGTAAACAGGGTAGAATAAAAATGAAGTGTGTAAAATCAGTATTCTATGCTTAACCGGAATTGAATTCTTGCATTGGCAGATGCTACTTATCAGTTCAAACAATCTGAAATCCTTTTGTAATCATTCTTGTAGGTAGTGAGCCTCTCTTGAGTAGTGAGCCCAAAGGCATGTGCCTTCCCCTTTTGTAATACTTTTAATAGAGTATAATCTTTGTGGGCTAACCCCCACCGTGGTTTGTTCCTTAACCAGGTTTCCATGTCAAAATCTTGGTGTTAAGTGTGTTGTTTATGTTTTTGCTCATATATTATTAATTCTTGCTTTTTATGATTATGTCATTAATTTGTTAAGAAGTGGTAAAGAAGAATTAATTGCAGCAAGCTTCAAAAGTTTTAAGACAACTGATTCACCCCCCTCAGTTGTCAGCCCTAATTCCAACAATTGGTATCAGAGCGAGGTTCCTTTGAAAAAGTTTAATAGCTTGAGGAAGATCTAGGAAGGCAATGAAATGGATGAATATAACCTCCAAGGGAAAATTAAACTCGCTTTAGAAGATCTTGAGCAATCCAGAGCAGAAGTCAAAGAGCTACAAGAGAACCTTAAAAATGCTGAAGACTTCATTGAGACTTTAAAAGAAAAATTGAGAAAATCCAATGAAAAGAGAAAGGAGCAACTTTTTTAGCTAGGAAATCATAATGAAGACAATAACAAGGATAAGGCCCTGAAAGAGAAGACAAAGGAATGTGACAAGTTAACTAAAGAAGTTGTACTAAAACATGAGATGGAATTCGGGGTAATGAGGCTAACCAAGGAAATTGAAGATAGGAAGAAAACTGAAGAAGACCTGAATCAAAATCTAAAAGAAAGAACTGAAGAATGTTGTAGATTGGATGGAATAGTTGGCCTCCTAGAGTCTAATCTACAAGAAAATAGAGAAAATGAAAGAGAACTTGAGAGGCAAATTGTCATTCTTAGACATGACCTAGAAGTTGCAAATGAATACAAGGAGAAGTTCAAGATCGGCTTAGCTAAACTTGAAGCACTGCTTGAAAGTCAGAAAAAGGATGATGACAAGAATGGTCTTGGATATGAGAAAGGTGAAAGCTTCGGATCTGGACAAAGAAATTTTCAACCAAGGAATGGGAGAAACAAACCTAGAAGACCTCTGGTAAGACAATCTAATGCTCAAAGATACCCATCATTCAATGGAAATTGTTTTAATTGCAATAAATTTGGTCATAGAGCTACTCAGTGTAGAAGCAGAGTAAATCAAAATGGTCCATCCTTCCCTCGTCAATGCTTCGAGTGTAAGAGGTATGGTCATAGATCAAATGAATGCATAAGTATGATAATGAACAACCCTGGAGGAAATGGCAACTCTTTCAATGGTTATTGCTTTACTTGCAATAGATTTGGACACATGGCTAATCAGTGCAGATCAAGAGGAAATCAAGTATATAAGCAAAGAAATGTGTGTTCTTTAATTGCAATAGATCTAGTCATATTGCAAGATTCTGCAAAAGTAGGAATAATGAAAGAAGAGGTCTGGTAAATAGAAAATTGGATGAGTAGAGACAAGACAAAGGCAAGGGAAAAATTGATGTAAAGGAGATCAAGAATGAACTAAGCAAGACATGGGTCAAGAAAAGTGTTATAAACAATAATAATGGGCTCACACTAGAATCTGGTGCTGACAATTCCTCTAGGAATTAAATCAGGAGCTCTGGCTCAAGGGGAGCTACATTGAAGATCAAATTTCCCTAGCCAGTAAGTAGGTACTTGAATTTGGCACAATGAATGAAGCTTGAGAAGCCTATTACATAAGCCAAGAAGAAATTTCTGGAAGAAAAGAAGCTAATACAACTAATTGCAAATCAATTGAGGATTAACTGCATGCAGAAACAATGTAACCAAATGTATTAGGGCAGAGCATTTATTACAAAGGCAAATTAGGTTTTGTGGAGGATAAAAAGATGTTCACTCTTCATTTGAATCACTTTGCACTCGAAGAAAGCAAGAAGAATAGGTCTAAGCTGAGATTACAAGGAATTGAAGTGTGATCGATGAATTTATCTATCAACCCTAATTTTGTGAAAAAGGTATTTATCTGCAAAGATTTGAACTTGTAATCTTTTTGCAATGGCTACACCTTTGGTCGTTGATATTACTGAAAGGCCTTGACCCAAATTTAAGAAACATCCACAAAAATCTATAGAAGTCGACCCATTAGGTGCATTTTCAAGTGTTCCGTATGGTGTGCTGCATATTAAAGATATTAGGGTTTATATTCATGCGAGCATAGATGAATTTGGGGACTTAAGATTTGTAGATTTGTTTGAGAGTCATCTAATGGATGAAAATCACAATCTTAAACCTAAGTATAAAGCACTGCATGATTTAAACATTTTATTCAGATTATGTGGTTTCCAACATTTGATGAAGATGAATGGGTTCAGTATGTTTTGAGTCGGATGCATGGTGAATTCATATGGCTGTTAAAACCATTCAAGATCACCAAGGATGTTATTAAAATTGTGACTGGGTTAAATTCAACCGGTGGATTACCCATGTTGAAATCCGTGAAAAACCAAATTGTTACCGATGCAACCAGTGCAAAGTTTGACAAGAGGGCAATGATCATCAATGACATTATAGAATTGGATGTTAAGTTTGCTTCCATGGTGATTGGCTACAAGATTTATCACTCCAGCAGAGAGAATTATGTCTTTGGAACTGCCATATATGCAGCATATCAAATATTGAAGGAGAATGCAAATTATGACCTATGTGAGCTGTTACAGAACCAGGTGATTGAGAACTTGAACAAAATCAAGAAAGATAAGAAAAACACTTTTAAATATGGTACATTAGTTCTATGTTTGTTCTTCTACTATATGAATGAAGTACCTGGAGTAAAGGGTGTACACTGGACTAATGATGAACCGGTTGCTATTCAGATCAGAAATCACCTACATAACATTGGTGACTATAAAGCTAAGAAAACTACAATCTGGGGATACTTCAAGAACTTTCAGAGTATGATGCATTCAAGGGAAAGAATCCCTACATCAATTGTTGAGAAGTACAAGAATGAAATATGTTTCATGGTTGACACTGATCAATGCTTAATGGAAGCAGTAGAACCCAGAACTGTTTGGATCATGCCTATGGGGGATGAAGTGGATGAGAAAATTTTGAATGTGTATGCTCAACACCTTTTGAGCAAGCCAAAGACACAACAGTTGAAATATTTGGGACATATGAGGAACTAAGTGTAAAACTGCATGACGAGCTCACAAAACCTAAAACCAAAAGGAAAGTAAGAAAAGAAGTTGAGTAGTTGGCTAAGAATCTAGGCCTCACAAAGGAAGTTGTGAGACAATTTAGGGAAAGAACCGAAAAGGCAGAGGAGGAGAAACAAGACAAGAAACAAATAGGTGCTCTAGTAGAATCTTCCTCCACTCTAAGGACTACTAGGAGCTCTGATGCTATCTCTGTTCCCCCAAAGTTTGCCAATCCTGAGAAACCTAAAGACATATCATTTGGTAAAGGAACAAAAAGAAAGAAAAAAAAGGCCACAAAAATGTATATGAGCACAAAAGATGATGAGAAGACAGAGATAGATGAAGACGTTAAAGAAATAAGATCTAAGAAAGCCAAGACTTCAAAGACTTCTGAGGACTAGCCTTCCGAAAGCAAAAAGGCAAGTAAGAAGCAAGAAACTGGTAAGGTTGCTATGACAGTTGATGAAATTGTAAAAACAATTACTATTCATGGAAATCTAAGACCTATCAGAGAATATTATGATAATTCTAATAAAGTAAATAAGAAAATCTTGGAGGATGCCACCATCTTGTACTTGAATAAATTCAATAGAGCTCTACTAGAAATTTTGCAAGAAATTCCTAAAAGTTTAAGGAATATACTAGAAAAGAGGAAGGAAGCCGCCAACGCCAAAGACCTAGAACTCAGAGAATAGGTCCTCTCCACCTTGTGTCCAGTAATGACCAAAAGGGAAGAAAATAAAATCCTCAAGGAAGTAAAGGAGGAATTTAGAAGCAAGATCTGGATGAACAAGCTAATGCTTGGTAAAACTGAGGAAGTTGTAAAAGAAAAAGAGGAGATTTTGAGGAAGGCTCTAGACAAAGATAAATATTATGTTGTTTTAGAGGAACAAGTTGAAGAAGGGAATCCTTTGGTTTCAGAACAAGAAACTTTAGACGAAGCTGGAAAAGGAAATGATCCTCCAAAGCAAACCTATATGGAGATACTAAGTCCTACTCTAGATGACTCTGAGAAGAACAAGGATCAGAAATCGGAAGAGGTTGAAGGCAAAAAGGATACCCAAGATCAAACAAATGGAGTTAACACAGAAATAAACATGGAAACATAAATTCCCACTGAAGTTGGCTCACAACAAAAGGAAGAAGAAGAAGTCAAGGGTAAAGAAGATAAAGCAGAAGAAGATGGTGTAAATTTTGATGCCCCCAAACAAAATAGTTTTGATACTGAAACTGAGAAAACTCAAGGAAAGGAAGATGGCCCTGAAATTATGGCAAGAGACACTGTAGATGTAGTGAAGAATTTCCAGAGTAAAGAAATGCTAGAGTTTGATGAACCAGAACTGATTCAAGGACCAATCAACCTGGATACTCTCTCTCCAATCTAAATGATGAAAATAGCATCTTTCACACAAGCTAAGGCAAGTGAAAAGATATTGAAATCCCACACAAAGGACAGTGAGCTGTTAGGCCTTGCATCCGGTATATTGGAAAAGATAATGCCAACTTTCCTGAAGAATCAATCTGATTCTCCCTCTGAAAATCTGAAGAACCTTGTAAATTATGTGAGTACACACTTTGAGTCTTTTAAGAAGTCTACAGAGATTAAAATCTAGAATGAATTTTTGGATAAGAGATTTTGTGAGCTAAAGGACCTAATAGGGAAAGATAGAAAGATACTTGATATCAGTATAAAGAGTATTCAAAATTATCTCAATGATGGAGGTGATGTATACAAATTTTATCTATCTTGGCCCAAAGTTATTGAGGATATTGAGAAAAAGATAAAGGAATGGGAACAAAATTTGTTGAATTTATCTCAAAATTTTGATCCTCTAACAGTTTCTCCGGTAAGTCAGGAGTGTCAAGCAATTAGCTTGACTGATTAAATAAAGAAACTTGTTAAAGAAAAGAACAATATTATGGAGAGAATGTGTGATCTCCGAGGATTTATTGCCCCCAAGTTAGAAACAATGTTTACTGCCTTATCAGAAGCCTAAGTTGCAGTCCGGACAGGTGATCCTTCAGATATGAAGAAAGCAGAAACACAAGTACTCCTTCTAAGAGAACAAAGCTCAATTTTGGATGGCATGAAAAGTAGTTGGGCCTCTGAACTTGTGCAGTTGAAAAATAGTTTTGCAGATATCCTCAAGTTCATGTAAATATAATGCATGGATTGTTTGTACATATGTGACCTTATATACAGATTTCTTGTGAAAGTTTTGGCTTGCAGATCCCACCCTTTGCCATTGATGTCAAAGGGGGAGTGAGAGGCAATGAAAAATGAAAGAAAATGAAGAATCCATCAAAGGAGGAGTAGTGGAAGAATATATAAGTGTACGCAGTAGGGGGAGTCAGTCATGACACTTAGTCATTTTTCACTAAGTGTTGCCATCAATGCCAAAGGGGGAGATTGTTGGCAAAAGACACTGCTACGCATGACATGTGTCGTCATTGATGGAAACTAAGTCCATTCCACACATATGTAGTGCAGTATCAGATCATACCGGAAGTCAGTTCCAAGATTTGTCCAATTCAGATATATAGGAACAGGGTATATGGCAGAGTTCAGTATTTTGGTCAGTGGATGTCTCTAGTTAATTATTGCATGTTGCGAATCTGAGGGAGTGTAGAGGAATGTTAGAACAATCCAAATCCAATATTTCAGCCTCTGGTGACAAAGGGATTAAAATTTATGAGCATCTGAGTACCAGGTCCTAATATGACAGGACAGTTTAGTGAAGAATAGGCTGACTAGTGTTAGATATTTTTGTGGATCTAGAAGTATTTTGGTGAGTTGTGTATGGGATATAATGTTAGTGGCCAACATGTATGGTGACCTGTAAGTGATATTTTTGGTACGCATCAATATTAATGTATGGATTCAGCTAATAGAACAGAGTACTTGTATTGTTTGTTAAGTTCTTCATAAGGCTGACATATAAGTGATTGAGCTTGTTGATGTCGATATATATAACTAATGGATTCAAGTGCATTGGTATGTATGTGGTGTGTGATGATGGAGTAAGTGCAAAAAAGGTAGATAGAAGTGCAAAAGAGAAGAGATTTGAGGTCCAGATTATGGCAGAGCAGTAAACAGGGCAGAATAAAAATAAAGTGTGTAAAATCAGTATTATGTGCTTAACCGAAACTGAATTCTTGCATTAGCAGATGCTACTTATCAGTTCAAACAATTTGTAATCCTTTTGTAATCATTCTTATAGGTAGTGAGCCTCTTTTGAGCAGTGAGCTCTGGGTAGTGAGCCTGAAGGCATGTGCCTTCCCCTTTTGTAATACTTTTAACAGAGTATAATCTTTGTGGGATAACCCCCATTGTGGTTTTTCCCTTAACTAGGTTTCCATGTCAAAATCTTGGTATCAAGTGTGTTGTTTATGTTTCTGCTCATATATTATTAATTCTTTCTTTTTATGATTATGTCATTAATCTGTTAAGAAGTGGTAAAGAAGAATTAACTGCAACAAGCTTCAAAAGTTTTAAGACAATTGATTCACCCCCCCTCTCAGTTGTCAGCCCTAATTCCAACACCTTACATTATAGCTAAAGAAAAAATAGGTTTCCTGCCTAAGAGGTCCATTTTAGATGGGGTGATCATAGCTCAAGAAGCCATCCATTCAGTACAAAAAAACAAATTCCCTGCAATGCTAGTCAAATTGGATATCAGAAAAGCCTATGACAAAGTTAACTAGAGATTTTTATTTAAGGTAATGGAATCATTTGGCTTTAATCTTGTCTGGTTAAATTGGATTTTTGAGTGGGTTTCTAGTCCAAAATACTCAGTTCTCATTAATAGCTTGCCAAAAGGCTTCTTCAATGCTTCAAGGGGTCTTAGACAAGGGGATCCGTTGTCTCCTTTCCTATTTATTATAATGGTGGATGCTCTGGATAGATATCTCGGTAAGACAAGTCAAGAAGGACAAATCACAGGTATTCAAATCACAAGGAGTATGCCTAGAGTTTCACATCAGCAATTTGCTGGTGATACCATGTTGTTTGGGACAACACATGAAGGGGAGGCCATAAGATTTAGAGAGATTCTGAATCTTTATTCGAAATCCTCAGGTCAAGAAGTGAGTAAAGAAAAATTAGAAGTCTTCTTTTTCAATACTATTCCTGGGCGGGAGGACAAAATTTTGAGAATTTTGGCTTTTAAGAGAGGAGCCCTCCCTTGCAAATACCTTGGGTTACCTCTGGTCAAGGGTATTTAACCAGCGAAAACATGGGACACTCTCTTAGAGAGAGTTAAGAATAGATTAGAGTCATGGAAAAGTAAATGGTTCTCTTGGGTAGGCAGGCTAACTTTGATCAAGGCAGTTATAGCAGCCATTCCTACTTACATGATGTCATGTTTGCCTTTGGCAAGCAAGATCAATAAGGAGCTTATTTAAAAGATGAGATCATTTTTCTGGAAAGGCACTTTAGATCAGTTCAAATACCCTCTCATTAAGTGGAATCAAATATGTGAGCAAAAGGAAAAGAATGGGGCAGGAATAAAGGATCTTCTAAAGCAGAACAAAGCCTTAGGAGCAAAGTTGGTTTGCATGATGCATGCTAAACCATATTTAAAATGGGTAAGGTTGTTGAAAGCCAAATATCTCGATGAAGAGGAGAATAGCATTTTTACCTCCAGATCTTACCGAATGGATCAAAAATTTGGAATTTCATAAAAAATAGTTGTAGTTTGATAACCAACCATTTGACTTGGGAAATTCAGGCAGGAGGTGAAGCTAAGTTTTGGGAGGATTCCTGAGAAGGCTTCCTAGCTTTAGTAGGAAGAGAAGAGCTTACCACAGTTATAATTCGAACAAAACAGATATGGGGGGATAAAGTGAGAGATTATCTCTCTTTTCTAGCAGGAGAGGAGGATGCTCTTCCCAATTGGAAATGTGTTAGGAATCTGGGCCTCAATATCAGAGAAGTAGAAGCCTTTGAAGAGATTATGTCCCACCAAGTTATTTGTTGCAGGGAAGGAAGAGGTACTCTTAGGTGGAATCCCTCGCCCTTTGGTCAGTATATAGTGAAGGATGGCTATAGAATTTTAAATAGAACAAATGAAGTAGAAGACACATTACCAATTAAACTTTGTTGGAACAAGCAATGTCTTCCTAAGGTAGGAGTGTTCACCTGGGTGGTTGTACAAGGTAAAGCCCTCACGACTGATAGATTCAGAAGAATGGGTTTTGCTAGTTCGTCTAGATGTATTCTTTGCAAGGAGGCTGAAGAGGATGGAGATCATCTATTTCTCCATTGTCCATACTCCTCTAAAGGATAGCAATGGCTAATCAACAAGTGCTCCACTCCTCTCAACAATCTAAAGGACTAGTTGTTAGCTTGGCCCATTCTTTTCCAGAAGGCAATGTTTGGCAGTCTTTGGATAGCTACTCCCTCCATCCTAATATGGGAGATATGGAAGGAGTGAAACAGAAGGACATTTCAAGATAAAGAAATGCCTATCCAGTCCCTTCTTAACAAGGTTGAAATAAGCATAGTAGAAACAATAAACTCTAGACTGGCAGATAGGGGTTTGGCCCAATATCTCTTCACAAGGTGGGATGTAGAAATGCTCAAAAGATGGTTAGGATTGAAACTTGCCCTTCAAATAGGTCCAAGAGGTTCCTTAACTTAGGAGGCAAGGAAAACTGTGCAGTGAACACCCCCGGATCCTGGTTGGTATAAGTTGAACTTTGACGGTGCAGCCAGGGGTAACCCGAGCCCCTCGGGCGCTGGATGTATTATTCGAAACTCGAATGGAACATCAATAGGAAAACTGGTGACTCCCCGTCCTCCTAGATCTAACAATGATGTAGAAATACAGGTGCTAATCCTAGGACTTAGATTGAGCAAAGAACTCAAAATTAGAAAACTAGCCATAGAGGGTGACTCAATGTTGGTAATTAACAGTTTGAGATCTAGAAGATTAATTAACTAGAGGCTACAAGCCAAATTGGAATTGGCCCTGAACTTGATTAATGATTTTGATCAAGTCACAATCAATCACATTTTAAGGGAAGGTAATCAAGAAGTGGACAACCTGTCAAATATTGGTGCTAATGGGTTGTCAATTAAGGAGATCCATGAATCAAGAGTATAGATTGCAGGCTAATTTAGAAAAGATGGAAGTGGGTGGTAGGGCGGACACCTTGCCATCATTTCATGGATGGCAAGGCCGAGGTGGCAGCGGTGAGTGAAGTTTTATGAAGACACCTAGTAGAGGATGGCAGAGTTGTTAGTAAGATGGGAATGTTTCATGATTGCAAGGAAAGGTGATGGTGTTTGAATTAAATGATGGAGTAATGTTATTTGCCCAAAATCGAGAAGCTTCACGGCTGAACTAGCTTCATAAACAAGTAGAGAAGGACAATTGTTTACAAAGTTCTTGTCTTCAGCTAGTCTGGCAGAGAGAAATCATCTATGCCTTCCGCTTTGTGGTAGTTTTCTCTGCAGAGGTCATTCACTGCAGAGGGATGGACACTCCAGTAAGGTTGGTAAGTAGAAAGAGGCAAATGGCCTTCCTTGCTAGATCACGAAGCTCCATTTGTAGAGAATTCTTCATCACTCAGATCCTCTAATGGTTGGAGTAGTGAGGATGATTCTGGGTAAAAGATATCTGAAGGACGATGAAAGATACAGAGTGGACTCAGATGTTCCTTCGAGGGTTTTGACAATGCTACTGGAACTTGGTATTTCCAAAACAGAGGTAGAAAATATAATGAGGAGTCTTTTCATTCTAGATCTTATGGGAAAATTAGAGAGCACTTTGCAGGCAGTGACTCTGGGTGTGGGCATTCCAAGACCTAGAGATTTGGCCCTTCCTAATGATCTAGGGGAAGTCATCAAACTTTATCTGTTCATCCTGGACATTAAAGGCTTTAAGCTCAAATATCTGAAGGACCAGGTGCAAATTGTAGTTGACTTCATTAAGAAGCTATTGGGCTTAGTAGAGGAGGCAGGGTTTCAGTGGGTGGCAACCTTCGTATAGTAGTTGGAGGACTTCGATAAGGAGTAAGGTCTTCAAGGTCTAAGGTTTCAAATTTTGTTTGAGTGTCTCTGTTTACAGCTTGTAGGCTTCATTTTGGCCATGGAAGCCAATATGTGTATAAGTTTATAACAGTGAAAAATGACCCTACGTGGTCAAGTATAGTCTATATGAATAGAGGCAAGTAGGTTTGGGGATTTCAATAGTCATGAACAGTAAACTATGAAAAGGCATAACTAAATGTATCTCTTTATTTTTAGCTTAATATAAATATTATCATTACACAAAAAAAAAAACATTAAATGTTAGCTACAACAAATGCGAAACCATGGCTAGGTGTTAAAACATAAATAATGGCTATGAATAAAATCATGTGACAAATGTTAAAAAAACCACGATTTTGGCAACGAGATTTTTGGCGGTGGTGATGTGAAGTTATTGGAATCTTGACCTCTATGCAATGACTATTGTAGGAAACCATGACCTTAGTTGGTGAACTCCACAAATAGTGACCTAAATAAATAGTGATCTACAATTAAATATTGACTGTGAATATGTGGAAGCCATGGCAAAACAAACAACAACCAAAATGGATGGAGGGTCGATGGTTTGCAGGAACCAATGACCAACATGTCTTGCTAATGACGACTCATTTGGTGACCAAATCATAAAATGCTTGCAAAAAATGTTAAATGGCGAGCATTCAAGATGGAAACCTGCGACCAGTAAACTACCTTGGTGTCAAGAGGGTTAGTCAAAAGGGTCGACGTCCTGTCAAATGTTGACTTTAGGAAAGCACTAACCAAGACCATTGCAACAAAAATCAAACCCTCAACAACCAAGGATGTACACATAGGCAATGAAGAAGCTTTTTCTCGAGCCACAAACCCCGATCTAAGGGAACCATCAACCAGAAGGATGTCGTGAAAAATTCTTGAGAGATCTAGCTAAAAGAGGTTGAATCAGAGATTGAAATGTCTCAATAGGAAAATGAAGGCCGATAGACCTTAAACAACCGACCCTCCTTCAAAAATTCCCCCCAAAACGATGATTTATTTTGCCCAAATTCACCCAAAAATAAATTAGAGCTCCTGCGAAATTGAGTTTTGCTAAAAGAAATTACTTTTTTGATCGATAAAAATATGTATGGTACAAAATTTCATAATGTTGTATCGTTCTATGGTACAAGGGGATAGGGGCTAAAAATGATAAGCTATTTTACCTATCTTAGGCCTTCTAAACTCAATGGCAGGGTCTTTTTGGCTCTATGAGGAACTCTTGACTAGGCTAGGTGCAAGATTCGCTCAAAACAGGAAGGGGTTTGCTAGTATGGCTTTGATACCATGTCGGTATTGTCAAGATCAACAAGTAAGAACCAAAATAAACTTCCACAAGATATAATCACACAAAATAAGCTTAATTGATGTATTCAAAAGTTAAGTAAAATGTACAATGATGCCTTTTATAAATAGGCAAGAACAAGGAGGTAGGAAGGTGGGTAACAACAACTGACTACCCCTCCAAAAGGTGCAACACTTGTCTACTCAAATGACAGGTTTTTGAGAAAGTGGCAAGTATGCATGCATTAGATGTCTCACAAAGTGAGGACACATGTCTCAACCACATGAGGTGAGACACAACTCTAAATGTCTCTAAGTGGATACTTAAGCATAGTGTGAATAAGACCTAGTCAATCTAGATAGGTAAAAGTTATTTTAACACTAATAGAAATTATGTAGACAACAGTCTTTGCCATACTTCATGTGCAAAATGTGGGCATCAATTCTTACCCTTATACATGGCTTGTATTCTTGTGAAAATACATCTGAATTTGAGCTTCTTTCATCAAACTCACTGACATCCTTGAAGTGCCTTTTTGTTGTGTCAAAAACTTCATCTATATGAAAGATGCCTTGAAACACTACCTTCTTTTCCTTGAAATGTGACCATGGCATGCTCAAAATTATGCTCATCTCTCCTAGAGTATTGAAATGCACCCTACTTCAATCGATTTCTCTTTGCTCTTTGCTTATGTGGATTGCTCTATTTGCTAATAACATAAATATTGATCTCCCAAGGAATGAAAATGACAGCATAAGTTTATTAAAATGAGAGATGCCTAGAAATGGAGAAAGAGGCTTCATTTATAGACCTGTGAGACAATAGATCTATGGTTGAGGATGGTTGAGAGAATGTGCACAAATGAGAGAAGGACAAGTGTCCTTGTCTTCTAATGCATCAAGGGAGTTAACATATCTAATTAAGGAGTTGATTGAATAGATTGATCAGATGACTGAATTGATTGAGTAGTGAACTAAATTGATTGCTTAGTCAACTGAATTGATTGACTAGTTAACTAGATTGACTAACCTGTTAACTGATTTGATTGATTTAGTTAACTAATTTTGATTGATTAGTTATCTAAATTGATTGAGAGTCGGCTCTTTTGATTGATCTGTTAACTGATTTTGATTGGAGGAATTTATGGTGGGTGAGGATAAATGGGAAATTAAATAAATAATTATTTAATTTCATGTGCACATGTGATAAATAAATTAAATATTAAATTTAATTCATTTTGGAGGAAAAAGACTAATTAAATAAATAATTTGAATTTATTTATTTAAATTGGAGGGAAATTGATTTTAATTAAATAATCAAAATTATTTAATCAAATATGGAGGATAAATTGATTTAATTGAAGAATCAAGATTATTTAATTAATGTGGAGGATAAAATTGACTTAATTAAATAATCAAAATTACTTAATTAACATGGAGGATAAAATTGACTTAATTAAATAATCAAAATTACTTAATTAGTATGGAGGATAAATTGATGATGAACTTAATCAAATAATTAAGAATTATTTGATTAATTTGAAGTACGACAGGTGCATGTATGATCTGGAAATAGGTCAATTTTAGGTGTCTACATTTTGCCTCTCTTTGAGATGGTGTTGCGAAGTAACATCATTTTAAAGAATTTTAAAACATAGTGCTATGATGGGTAGAAGAATAGAAGAACTATATGATTGGATTAGAAATGATGATGCCCCAATCGATTAGAAGGAGTACCTGGTGGATTAATTAATGGGTGGAATGATGCCCCCTTGAGAGGACATACGAATTGGAAGAATACGGGTGTGCTCTCAAAATGAATGGATATGAAGAAAAGAAGGAGATAGAAGATGGAGAACAACATAGAGAAAAATGGAGAAGAGAAAAGGATAGATGATGAAAATGATGAAACAATTGATTAACAAAGAGAATTATGATGGACAAATGATTAACACATGATTGATAATCAAATGATGAGGATAGAACAAATAATTGAATGGGAGAAGTTACGCTAATATGCATAATAGAGAAATCCTTTATTTTGATATATCATAAGGATATTATGCACCAAGGTATAAGAACTAGGGTGACCATGTATCCAATGCATAAGATAGTTGACTCTACAAACAAATGGTTTGAGTTTATTACTACTAGGTATAATAGAACCTTGTCGGATAAGTGAATGGAAACTAGTCTTAGCATAGAATAGTCTTAATAAAAGGAAGGTCTTTGCAAAGCCTCAAATGTAAAAGATATTGATATGCAAGATGCTAATCCCATCACACACAAGATAGGTATTAGACCTAATAGGAGAATAAAATCATCCCTCAAACATAGCATACAAAGGAAATGACTATGCCCCAATTTATATAGTACTGCGACATACCAAGATATAAAAAGATCAAGGTAGTTTTGAATGTACATTTTAAAATGGACACAATATAAATCAAAAAGAAAAATGAACAACTGATAACACAGATAGACAACCAACATGTTTTCTTGCCAAAGAGGGTATTCCAGAAAGATTTGCCGGGGCCTTATCTTAGGAAAGATGTATCTGTTAAAGGCTTTGGATCTAAGATGTATGGATATACCTAGATATAGGCAAATGGTATGCGATGACGTATTGCTATTTTAGGAGTAGTCTTTTTGTTTTAGATTTGATAAGCACTTTTAAACTTCCACAAGGATGCATAGTTCATTTTTTCTTGAGTTAGTCATGTCTAGGTGGTAGATGGATATGATGGATTGCGGTAAATGGATGAAGTGACAAAGATGAATTTATTATAGGTTGAGATGGAGGATGGGGTAAATCATATGTGCCTAAGTACTAGATACTTCCTTCATATTCCAGACTTCCTACATACCCTATATCCATAGGATCAAGGCACATTGCGATGATGATGATATGTAGTTCTAGGTGGTGTGATGAATGTGTCTATTGACGAGGTGTTATGAAAGTGAGGATGGATAAGTGTTTTGTGAAAGATGAGTGATGATAGTGATGATGGTTTGCGAATGATGAGGGAAAATGTGAAAACTTCCCTTGATGTAAATGAGGATCCATTCCTAGCCTTAGGTTAAGGAAACTTGCCCCCATTCTAGAAAATTTGAAAATTACCCTTGATATAAATGAGGATCCATTCCTAGCCTTAGGTTAATGAAATGTGTCCCCATTCTAGTAAAGGGTTTTATTATGGAGAAAGATGACTGACCATGGATGGAACTGACTATAGGATAAGTGAAACTGGATAGAATGACTATGGATGAGACACAGATAGAATGCTTGACACTAACCAATTCCTAAGCCATGATAGACAGACAAATGGGAATGTGAAGGTCAACAAGTTTTATTATGGTTGGATGGATTTTATTATGAAAATGAGATGGATGGATGGGAAGACCGAATAGATGGTAATGTTTACTCCTACATATAGCGTCTATTTTCAAGGTTTTCACTATGGTACTTATCTAAGGTGCCTGTTTACTGAGTTTTCACCAGAGGACGAACATTTTTTTTGTTATTTTGTTATTTTTCTATTTTTTTGTTATTTCTCTATTTTTTGATTTTTTTTTAATACTTGGATGGAATAGGTGGATATGGACAAGAAGAACTCAAGCATCTAGTTCCATGAAAGGTGATGGTTCCATTTAAAGATGGATAATGCACATGGACCATGTCAAACATTATTTGCTCATAGATGTTGGTAAGGGATTGCATGAGAGGGAGGTGAAGTAGGTAGATAATGGATTATGATGTGGATAATGTATGGAAGGAATGCAAGGATGGATGGAAGATTATGGATTATGATGTGGATTATGGATGGAAGGATAGTGGATCATGATGTGAATATGGAAAAGCACAGACCATAGGGATACAATGGATGAAATGTGTAGGAAAATGGATTAAAGATGGGGAGATGGTGGTTTGTGGAAATTTTGTGGAGTGGAAAGGAACCAAGACCAACAGTTGCACCCACCGAATTGGATTTTGAAGCTTTTAATTAGAAGGAGTTGTAGGAAGTAATGGATGCATTTGCTTAGGGGAGGATCGATTTAGGATTTTAGGTACCCACATAGACTTAAGGTTTTTATGATTTTTGCATTAGGACGTATGGGATGAAGAAATTTGTGATTTTTGGATGAAGTGAGATTTGTGGGCTTTTTGGGATGAAGGAACTTGAGATTTTTAGAGGAAATGGGATTTTGGGATATTTAGGATGTGGATGCTTCATTTGACTTGATTTCTTTTTTCTTGGGGACCCAAACCATTTTAGTTTTGGACTTTTCTTGTGAAAGTAAGGGTTTGGGTAGCCTTTTGGATAGATTTTGCTTGGACTCTTTGCCTTGATGCCCTAAGGCATAAGTATTTTTAGGAGCTTTTGCTTTATGGCTAGAGGCATCCAAACCTTTATTTGTGAATCCCATGGACTTGGTGGAAGCTTCATGTTTGGTTGATGTGTGCATTTTTTGATCATTGTTAGGAATGTGAGCAGATTTATGGATGGAGGGATTAAAAGTGGATTCATGGATAAATGCATAAGGGGATTGGATGATAGGGATATAAGGTGTTGGGATAAGTAGAGGTAGAGTGGATGGAGGTGTTGGGGCCTGAAATTGCCCACCATTTTTTGCAAAAAATGTCAAGTACCCACGATGAAAATTAGAATCCACATTGAAAGTGATTCGAGGTTGCCTTTTGAATTTCTTGAAAATTCCTTATTTTTTAAGAGTTATGACCAAGTCAACGAAGGTCAAACTGCATATTGGATAGAATGCATGTATACCAAATATGAAAGGGAGCGCATAAAAACTTTGTGTATTTGAGCATGTATATTAGATACAAAGGTGAAGGGTCAAAGGTTTTGTATATTCAATTGTATGTATACAGTGAGAAGATACAAATACATACAAGTCCGGACCCGATTAAAGAGTTTAAATTTGGAGAACTTTATTTGAAGTCCGTGATTGTATATTGTGATGTATGTATACAAGATACAAAGACAAATGCATATGAGATACAAAGGAAATGTATATACAAATGCACGAAACACTGAAGATACATATGTGGGCCCCATCGCCAATGGATATACAAGTATATACAAGCCCGGATTTGAATGACAAATCAAATATTGTGAATTTTAGCTGGGGTCAACTATTGCATATAAAGAACATGCATTCGATCTACAAGAAGGTGATACAAATGCGGATTCAAAGGCGATTCCAATTCATTTCATAAACTTGGTCAGGCCCGCTCGTGTATACAGAGGAAAATGTATCTGATATACAAAAGAGATGTCTGTGATATACAAATAGGGGATGCAAGAAAATATACAAGGACTGATATGAAATTAAATCCAATGGACCAATTAAACTAACAACTATAAGCACATCGTTGTAACACATAAGTATTGGCGGGATGAATGAGTATATCCCACAAATAACCCAATATAACCATGCATTACTTAACAACCAACATGTATTGGTGGAAATAGTTTGTATCAGGGGAACAAGATCTGGTGTCTCACTGATAGATCGAAAAGAGAAGTATTAATCAGTGGGAAAGGGACATGTCAGTGGAAGCAGAGCTATAGTCTCACCGATACAATGATAATGATTACCACCAACTAGTACGGTACCCTGAGGCATCATTGTAATATTTGAAATAAATGCCCCTGCCGATAACATGACTAAAATGGATGGTGCATTTATCAACCAGAATTGAAACAAACTATACTGTTGGATGATTAATTCAGTCATTGCCAAACCATGAACACATCAGATATAGTGGAGCAGATATCTCAGTAAAAGTGATTAGTTGGCATCATGACGAGCACCAGATCAAAGAGTAGAAGCTTTGAACAGGCCTTTGATGGTCACAAGCTTCTGCTAGGAGATTAACGGAGCGGTCAACTCGTCTAATATTTTGTTTTAGTTATTTTTAGTTACTAAAAGATGTGACTTTTGAAAGGGGTCCATAGCTTGTTGCCTCTCACTTATAAAAGGAGAGACTAGGACCCATAGAAGATCACAATTACCATATTTTTTAGGTAAGGCATTAGTAACAAGATAGATTGCATACATCCCACTTATCCGTTTTCATATTTCAAAAGACTTATGTAATTACTATATATTATCTGAAGCAATATAATGGAGCAGACTGATCTTACATGGTGATCTATTTCAGTGTTCAACTATTGTCTCGGGATTGAATCTTATATGTTACTGTACTATCTCCAAAGTGGTTTTTTCTTATTATTCAAATTAACACAATTTGTCACAACACATTTATTGTTGTCGTGTGATTATTCTAATTGGTTTCTACCTAGAGTGAATTAAATTCCTTTCAAGTAATTTGTCTTAATTGCTTCCTACCAAGGATTAAAATCCTTTTAAACTAATTATTTTGGTTGTTTTCCCTCAAGTCAAGGATTAAATATCCTTTCATAATATCATAGTAATTTGGGAAAATAGCACTGGGATTAGTAAGAAGAGTACTGTGACTAACATACTTGCATGTCTGCATAAGGTGCAGACAATCAAAAGTGCCCAACTGTTAGAGTTAAGCTGAGAAGTAAATCTACCAATCCTACATATCTGTCTCTATAATCATCATTTATCCACTAACTCTATCCACCCAATAGATTAGGCACTGATCTATTTTAGAATTATTTATACAAATTTAATTCACATCCTTAATATTTCAAGCTTTTATAAAGAGTTAGTCAATAAGCTATGCAATTATCTCACACTTGTGTGCCATAGTGAGTAAAATTGCCCAAATAAGAATCCACTTAGATTTTAAATTTGCCTTGTCATTTAGGTATACCTGCCTAGGTCTAGCAGAACCTAAAGAATAGGGCGTTTTTAGTTGCATAAACCCTGTCTTGTTGACCAAAAACATGTCAAGAGACTAGCACCCTCTTGTGGTCTAAAACCAGCGTTTTTGAGATCCAACAAATTGGCGACTCTACTAGGGATTAAGCCCATTTTTTAGCCTTCCAACATAGAGTTATCTCAAAACATCATAACATATTTAAGGTTCTTCTAGGGAGAACTACAATCATTTTCCTACTTACAAAAAAGCAGGTGGCGACTCTAAAATTTTTATGATTAATGAAATAAATATCATATCAGAAAGGATAGACGATAGACATCGGAGATACATTATATCATCTGACATGAATGGAAGGAGATCTATACATCAAGAAAGTCCTAAGAAAAATAATCTCAAGTGGACAGACAAGCATGGACCTCCTCATGGAAAGAACAATACAAATAGGGGTGAAGTAGTACCCAAACAGCCTGAAGACAATGTAAACACATCAGAACAACCCTTTACAATATTCAACTCCCCAGCATACAATGATGGTGGAAATCCCTCAACAACTCCTAAAAAAATCAATACAAATGATAACATCCTCAATTACAAGACTGATTCTCAAGAAGCAACTGAATTTGAGGAAAGGATGAATGAAGAAAAGAGGCAAAAATAGGAAGAATCTGATAAGGGATTTTTATCACAAGAAGGAGAAGTAAACCAGGAGGGATCTGTAGACCATATTGTCGATTTTGATTATATGATTAATCAAGAGTTTGAAATACATTTGGAGTAGCAAAGACAATAATTCAGAAGAAGACAACAGATGATACAGGAAAGCCATGAGATAGACTGACAAATAGCACAATTAAAAATCCAAACAACAAAACCTCCAAGATATGTCCCTCCACATAAACAAGGTAGTAATGCCAATTCACATGGGATATCTCAGAATACATTTGCTCCGGGTACCTCAAAAATGCCCCAAAATGCAGGAGGTAATTCAAGACAATATGCTCAACATATTACGTCATCACAAAGACCCCAAGCCCCAAATACTGGCAGTATTCCCCAATATCACCCACCACCAGGTCATCATGGTGTCCCATAACATCAGCAACATATAGCACCTCAGAATATACACCCGCAGGAATGCATACAACAAAATTCTTACCATCAGCCTCCATATGGATACCAATATTATCCCAATCCACCACTTATGAATATGCCTCCACAAAACCTCATGAGTGTATGTAGGCAATTTGATTTAACATGATATCAATTATATCCATACCCTATGGATGACAACTGGAGAAATATGGTCCCCAAATTCACTGGGAATAATAGGATATCAGCTGAAGAGCACATTAGGAATTTCAATGCCTTTGTACAAGACATTGGTATGAAACATGAGGATGTAAACATGAGATTATTCATGAGGTCCCTAATCGAAGATGTAAGGGATTGGTTTAATGGTTTACCAGATGCCTCAATTAATTCTATAGCAAACTTTCATGACCAATTCAAAGAACAATATGGAAATTAGTATACCCTTGAATTTGCCTTGCATGAGCTAATAAGCATCTAGAAATACCAGAATGAGTCAGTATATGGCTTCAATCAAAGATTCTCCAAATTGCATAATAAAATACCACATGGATCCAAATTGACTGATTCAACAGTTTTGATTATCTATCTAAAGGCTTTTGATCCAAAAACTAAGTATGAACTCAGGAATAAGGCTCCCACGACCTTGATAGAGGCACAAAAGGAAGCTATCAGTATTGAAAATAGTAAGAAATCTACAGGGATGACTGGCAGAAGGGATAACCTTAGAATGCCCCAACAATCTAACAACCCCCAAAATAAGTAGGAATACTAGTATAGGAATGAAAGACCAAGGTTACATGATATGCCCTATAATACCAATTGGAAAGATGGAAGACCTTTAGAAAACAATAGAAAGCAGAGATTATGGGAAAGATACTCCTGACCCTTTTAAAAGAAGTGGAACACATGTGGCATAAAATAATCCATGGTGCTTAGCCTGTAATCTGCCTCACTCACATGATTATTGTGTGGTGGCACAATCAGTACAGGAAGAGGGAACATCTCATGGTCAGGAAAGAGACAACCATACTATAAAAATGCTAGCATTCAGACCCCATCAGATTAATGAAGGATATTCATCCATGGAGGAGGATGGATATGAATATGACATGGAAAACCAAAGATATAACACTAGTATGGGAAGACAGGAGGTATTTTCAGACCAAGATGATAAATATGAAGAACATGTTTATGATCATGGTGTACCATCACATAACCAATGGAGAAAACCAACTGAAGAAGAAAGAAGGGCTCTCACAATTACCGTAGTACCACAGGAAAAAAATAACTATAATCTAAGAATTAGAACAATCAATATAGATCAAGGAACACCTAGGAGTGTGTTCGTAAAAGATCATAATCATAATAGGGACAATATGAAAAATGCATCTAAAGAGCTGACAAAGATTGAACAAAGTAAGATAAAAGATAAAATACCAGTTGAAGAAAAGGGCCATAACAAAACAAAAAAAGCTGATCAAACAATGATTCCCTCATTTGATATAGCCCAAGAAGTATCTCAAGTGAAAATATCAGTACCGCTTCTTGAAATGATGAAGATAGATCAGTATAGGATTACAGTGGTCAAGATGATTTCAGACATACCAAAAAAGAAACAAGAAAAACCTGAAATCAAAATAAATAATGTTCGAATTGAGGATGCTAAAATTATGGAAGTATATTTGGGTGATACCTTAACAAGGAATCCCTCTTAGGTAGATCCTTTTTACACCACCTTGTTGATAAAAAATAGGCTAGTGAGAAATTGTATGATTGATTCAGGGGCAGCTATGAATATCATGCCAATAGCAGTCATGAAGAAGTTAGGAATGTGAGTTGACACCACATATGGCAAATGTTATGCAATTAACAATAGATCCATCCCAGTCGTGGGTATTATGAAGGATGTAGAGATAAGGTTGTTGGCAAGAGACACTGTGTGGCTTCATGATTGTTGTCATTGATGGCAACAAAGTCCATCCAACACATCCCCAGAACATGGTGTGCCTATACCGGAAGTCAGATTGAAGAGTGTTGCGGTTCAGTAAGCAAGAACAGAAGATGTGGCAAGGTCTGGATCTCTAAGAGAAAGTATCTTAGTAAAGTGCGGACTTGGGGAAGTCAAGAGGAGCACCTTGACTGATAGATTCCATGGATTGAGCCTCCAGTGATGGAAAAGTGAAGAGACATGAGTACTTAAGTGTTGGGTTTTTGTTTGGTAGAGTAGACAGAGGAAAAACTGACCGGTAGAGCATCAGACATTAATCCGGATGTGATATTGATTGTGATTAAGTTTCCTAAGGTATGATTCATGATTGGCCGACATGATTGATGACTTCTATAAGCATCTCTTTGATCTGCATTACTTGGTATGCAAAGATTCAGTTGATAGATCAGAGTTTGGGAAAATATTGAGTATTCTGAATGCCGACTAGAAAGTGGATGAAATCCTTGGTGCGGATATATATATATACCAGATGGATTTAGATATGGTGGTGTGTGGTGTGGTGTGTGAAGAAAAGAAAAAGAGCAGAGTAACATCAGTAATACAGGTCCGGTATGTGACAGGACAACAACTCCAAAGATGAGGAAGAATGAAGTGCAGTAGATCAGTTTATTGAACCTAACCAGAACTGAACCTCAGCATATGTGGATGCTTCTCATCAGTTCAATTATCCAATTTCCTTATATAAACTACTGTAGGCAGTAAGCCTCTTGTGAGTAGTATGCTCGGGCAGTGAGCCCTAATTGGCAAGTGCATTTTTGTACTATCTTATTCTTCTAACAGAGAATACAATCTTGGGTTACTCACCCCGTGGTTTTTCCCTTAACAGGATTTTCCATGTCAAAATCATTGTGTCATGTGTATTGATGTTATTTCCATTTCATGGTTATGTTTGCTTATTTGATTTGATGCTACATTAATTGTTAAGGAAGTTCAGAAAGCTAAAATAATTAAGATAACTGATTCACCCCCCCTCTTAGTTATCAACAAAGGTTAGCTACCTACCTTGAAGCAACATATAGAATTGACATAACTATAGTGGACATCCCACCCTACTATGGAATGTTGCTATCTAGATAATGGACTGCAATAGCCGGAGGAAATGCCCAGTTGGATTTATCCTATGCTACTATACCAGTAGGAGGGAAAGAGATTAAGCTTTGCAGAGAACCAAGATATGAGAATATCATAGAATGAATTGATCAAAACTAAGTAAATTTTTTCTGTGATACAGACCTTGGTATGTTCAAAATTGAGAAAAGTCAACCAGAGTTATAAAACACTGATCCAATACATCAAGAAGCCCAAATGGATGAATTTGGTGTATGGAAAATGTATTTTGATGGTGCATGTAGTAAAGCTGGTAATGGAGTGGGAATATTATTTATTTCACCAATTGGTAAGACTTTCAAGTACTCATTCCTACTAACATTTGAATGTACCAATAACATAGTTGACTATGAGGCTTTACTGATAGGCCTGAATTGTTGGCAAGAGACACTATATGGATTCATGGTTGTTGTCATTGATGGCAACAAAGGTCATCCCACATATCCGCAAGTCATAATGTGTCTCTACCGGAAGTCAGAATAAAGAATGTTGTGGTCCGGTGAAGAAGAACAGAGCATGTGGCAAGGTCCGACAGATTGGTCCGGATCTCTCAGAGGAAGTGTCTTGGTGCAGTGCGGATTTGGGAAAGTCAAGAGGACTACCCTGAGTGGTATATTCCAAGGATTTAGCCTCCGGTGATGGACAAAGAAAAAGATATGAATGGTTGAGTACCGGATTCCTGAGAGACAGTGAAAATAGAGGAAGAACTGACTGGCAGAGTATCAGACTGCTTTCCGGATGGGTTACTATTGATGACAGAGGTTGTGAAGGCATGAATCATGTTTGGCCGACATGATTAATGATATCTACAAGTATATGCTTGATCCGCATTGCTTGGTGAGGAAGGATTCAGCCGACAAAATGAAAGTTTATAAGAAACTAGACTGTTCCGGATGCTGACTAGAAAGGTGATGAAATTACTTGTGCGGATATATATAGAGGATGGATTTAGTTGTGAAGTGTGTTGTGGATGTGGAGAGATATGCGAAGAAGTCCAGAGAAAGAGGAGAGGTAGCAAAAAGGATCCGGTATGTGAAAGATAGCAGAATAAAGAACAGAGGAAAGATGAAGTGCAGCAGATCAGTGTACTGAGCCTAACCGGAACTGAACTCCAGCATATGCAGATGCTTCCAATCAGTTCAAGACTGTGATTCTCATCACTTTGTAGACAGTGTGTCTTCTTGTAGGCAGTGGGCCTCTTGTGAGCAGTGTGCTCGGGCAGTGAGCCCTAATTGGCAAGTGCCATCTTTGTAATTTCCTATTCTTCTAACAGAGAATAATTTTGGGTTAATCACCCCGTGGTTTTCTCCCTTAACAGGGTTTCCACGTCAAAAATACTGTGTCATGTGTTTCTTGTTTTATGGTTAATGTTTTATGTTTGATTTTATGCTGCATCAATTAAAAGGAAAGTTCAATAAGGGAAATAATTAGGATAACTGATTCACCCCCCCCCCTCTCAGTTATCAACACTGAATATTACTATAAAACATAAGATAAAACTCCTTACTATATATGAAGATTCAGAATTGATCATCTCTCAAGTTAGAAACATGTACTTATCAAAACATAAAAGGCTAAAACAATATAGAAATGATGTCTGGGATGATGTGGAGTTATTTGATGCATTCTCCATAGAATGGATAGATAGATCCAAAAACATAATGGCATACTTTTTAGCCAACATAGCTCTTAAAAGGGATGATGCTACTCTAGCAGGAATATCTCAAATAGAGTTCAAAACAAGACCTGCAATCCCAGATAACATATATAATTGGCAAGTTTTCAATGATGACACTGATCTAATTAAATTCTTACAGTGTATTGATCAATATGAGGCTCAAGAAATTGATTTTAATGCATTTGTGGAGGAAGTAGATGGAAAGCAAACTTTGTTTGGTAAAGAAATTGTCCAGCTTAAGACTAACAAAATTCCTAAGGGGCTAGTGGCACTAGAAAGGGTGTTTGATGGACATGACCGAACTCTTATGAAATAGACACGTGGTTAGTAAAAAGGGAAGACCTTGAAGAAATTAACTTGGGCATTGAATTGGCACCAAAAAGGGTATACATTGGGAAGAGGATAAGCCCAACAATCAGGAAGATGTTGATAGTCTTATTAAGGAAATATAAGCAAGTCTTTGCTTGGCCTTATGATGATCTCAAGGCATACAAAGAAGATTTGTTTCAACATGAGATCCCACTCAAACCTGATGCAAAACCTTTTAGACAAAAACAGAGACCAATAAACCCAACCTTGCAGCCCAAAATGCATGAAGAACTTATGAAGCTTAGGGAGGGAGGTATCATTAAGCCTATTAGACATTCTACGTGGGTCTCCAACTTGGTGCCAGTCAGAAAAAAGAATGATGACATAAGGTTATGTGTAGCTTTTAGAAATCTAAATATCTCATCCCTTAAAGACAACTATCCACTTCCAAATATGGAGGCAATTCTGCAAAGAGTCACAGGATGTGAGTTATTATCTATGATGGATGGATTTTTTGGGTTATAATCAGGTGAAAGTAAAAGAATCAAAACAATATAAAACTATGTTCACTACTCCTTGGGGCACATATGTATATGTTAGAATGCCATTTGGACTTACAAATGCTGGTGCAACTTTCCAGAGGGCCATGGATGTTGCTTTTGCTGAACTGATTAATGTTATAATGGTGGTTTATCAAGATGACCTCACTACATACTCCAAGAAAGCAGAGGATCATGTTGATCATCTTGAAGAGATATTTGTCAAAGCTTTGGAATATGGTATTTCTTTGAATCCAAAGAAATGTCATTTTGCAGTGACATAAGGCAAATTACTAGGACCTATAGTGTCCAAAGATGGGGTTAAAATCTATTCGGAAAGAGTGGAAGTCAAAGACAAGATTCCTATTCCTAAAATAGTTAAAGTCATCCAATCCTTCTTTGGGCAAATAAATTTTGTAAGAAGATTTACCCCAAACTTTGTTGAAATTGTCAAACAACATTGGGGCTAAGATAGATTGGTCTGCAGATGCAAAATCCCCTAATTTTAGTAATCCATTTCAAGTCTTCTTGTTTGCATCATACCATACTATTGCCGCAGTAATGCTACAAAAGAATGAGGAGGGATATGAACAACCTATATCATTTTTTAGTAAATCCCTCCAAGGAGTAGAATTGAACTATGATATTACAGAGAAACATGCATATGCTTTGGTGAAAGAAATGAAAGTTTTTAGACCTTACCAGGTAGGGGCAAAAGTGATTGCATATGTTCCCAATGCTACGGTTAAAGATGTGTTTGTACAAGCAAAAGTTACTGGGAGGAGATGTAGATGGATCAATAGAATCCAAGAGTTTAACATAGAGATCCAAATCACCAAATTAGTGAGAGGATAGGGTTTAGCTAAACTAATGGTTGAATCAAATCCAGAGGCTTCTCAAATTCACAATGCAGGAAAAGAAGAGAACGTGATTGCAAGCATTGAAAAAACAACTTGGTACATTAACATAATGTATTACTTGAAAAATCAGAATTGTCCTGAACATTTGAATGACAATCAAAAAAGAACTTTGAAACTGCATGCCTCTAAATATGTTTTCCTAGATGGTGATTTATATTGGAAGAATAGAGATGGGGTACTACTACTATGTTTGGATTAATCCCAGGCAAAAAGAGTATTGAAGGAAATGCATGAAGGAGTCTATGGAGGACACTCTTCCAGCAAAACTACTGCCCATAAAATTTTAAGAGCTAGTTATTACTGGCTAAGAGTTTTCAATGATGCTTTCACGTATGTAAGGAAGTGTGAAGCATGTCAGAAGTTCTCAGGAAAGATGAAATATCAAGGAGCACTGCCACTCAAGCCAATGCAAGTTGAGGCTCCTTTTTACCAATGGGGAATTGATTTTATTGGAGAGATATCAAAAAAATCCAGTGGACGTCATAAGTGGATATTGGTAGCAACTGATTACTTCATGAAATGGATAGAAGCCATCCCAACTAAACAAGTCACTAGCAAGGTTGTAATTAATTTCTTGATGGATAACATCATTACAAGGTTTGGGACACCTGTAAGGATAATCACAGACAATGGAATGTGTTTTAGATCAGATGAATTTAGAAAATTTTGTGAATCATATGGTATTGTGATTTCATATGCCTCACCATACCATCCACAGGCGAATGGATAGGCTGAGTCAAGTAATAAGAGTATCCTGAAAATTATTAAAAGGATCTTGGACAGAAATAAGAAGGCATGGGATTCTAAATTGAGGATGGCAGTATGGGCATACAGAATCATTGTAAAGAAATCAACTGGTAAGTCACCTTTTGAGCTAGTTTATGGAGCACAGGCTAGAATGCCCATGCAAAACCTGTTACCTATATACAAATTTATACTTCAAGAGGATTTGGATGTTTGTGAACCTATGGAAGAAAGAATGGAACAATTGGCAGAATTAGATGAGATCAGAAGATTGTCCCAAGAACATAATACTAAGATGCAATCACAAATGAAGTATTTATTTAACAAAAGGGCAAAAGATAGAAAATTCAATGAAAATGATATGGTCCTATTGTGGAATGCAAGGTGCCAGGATAAAGGGAAACATGGAAAGTTTGAAGCTCTTTGGATTGAGCCTTTTGTTATTATTGGCAAAGGAGGAGAAGATTCGTATTATCTACAAAATATGTCAGGAGAAAATCAGGAATTACCAGTGCATGGACAATTCTTGAAACATTTCGTTTCTTAAAAACTTCCATGCACAGTAGTCTAGGAAAAGGTCGAGAATTGCCAGTGCATGGACAATTCTCAAAATTGCCTTTTTACAATATATCTTCCATGCACAGTAGTTTTACGTTTTCATATCATTCCATTTCCCATTCATGGTCTACTCCCCAGAGATCTGGGATCTTGCTATGCCCACAAGGGGCATACATCCCTAGAAAGAGCCATTGTTGGGACCTGAAATTACCCACCATTTTTTACAAAAAATGTCAGGTACCCACGGTGAAAATTGGAATCCACATTGAAAATGATTCGGGGTTGCCTTTTGAATTTCTTGAAAATTACTTGTTTTTTAAGAGTTATGACCAAGTCAACGAAGGTCAAACTGGATATTAGATAGAATGCATGTAATCCAGATACAAAAGGGAGCGCATAAAAACTTTGTGTATTCAAGCATGTATATTAGATACAAAGGTGAAGGGTCAAAGGTTTTGTATATTTAATTGTATGTATACAATGAGAAGATACAAATACATACAAGTCTGGACCCGATTAAAGAGTTTAAATTTGGGGAACTTTATTTGAAGTCCGTGATTGTATATTGCAATGTATGTATACAAGATACAAAGACAAATGCATATGAGATACAAAGGAAATGTATATACAAATGCACGAAACACTGAAGATACATATGTGGGCCCCATCGCCAAAGGATATACAAGTTTATACAAGCTTGGACTTGAATGACAGATCAAATATTGTGAATTTTAGCTGGGGTCAGCTATTGTATATAAAGAACATGCATTTGATATACAAGAAGGTGATACAAATGCGGATTCAAAGGTGATTCCAATTCATTTCATAAACTTGGTCAGGCTCGCTCCTGTATACAGAGGAAAATGCATCTGATATACAAAAGAGATGTCTGCGATATACAAACAGGGGATGTAGGAAAATATACAAGGACTGATATGAAATTAAATCCAATTTGTTTTATAAACCTGATGGACCGATTGAACTAACAAAGGTAAGCACATCGTTGTAACACATAAGTATCGGTGGGACGAATGAGTATATCCCACCGATAACTTGATATAACCATGCATTACTTAACAACCAACATGTATCATTGGAAATAGTGTGTATCAAGGGAATGAGATCTGGTGTCTCACCGATAGACCGAAAAGAGAAGTATTAATCGGTGGGAAAGGGACATGTCGGTGGAAGCAGAGCTATAGTCTCACCGATACAACGATAATGATTACCACCAACTAGTACGACACCCTGAGGCATCGTTGCAATATTTGAAATAAATGCCCCTGCTGATAACATGACTAAAACGGATGGTGCATTTATCAACCAGAATTGAAACAAACTATACTGCTAGATGATTAATTCAGTCATTGCCGAACCATGAACAAATTAGATACAATGGAGTAGATATCTCAGTAAAAGTGATCAGTTGGCATCATGATGAGCACTAGATCAAAGAGTAGAAGCTTTCAATAGGCCTTTGATGGTCACAAGCTTCTGCTAGGAGATTAACGGAGCGGTCAACTCATCTATTGTTCTGTTTTAGTTATTTTTAGTTACTAAAAGATGTGACTTTTGAAAGGGGTCCATAGCTTGTTGCCTCTCACTTATAAAGGGAGAGACCAAGACCCATAGAAGATCACAATTACCATATTTTTTAGGTAAGGCATTAGTAAGAAGATAGATTGCATCCAACCCACTTATCTGCTTTCATATTTCAAAAGACTTATGCAATTACTATATATTATTTGAAGCAATATAATGGAGCAGACTGATCTTACATGGTGATCTATTTTAGTGTTCAACTATTGTGTCGGGATTAAATCTTATATGTTATTTTATTGTCTCCAAAGTGGTTTTTCCTTATTATTCAAATTAACACAATTTGTCACAACACATTTGTTGTTGCTGTGTGATTATTCTGATTGGTTTCTACCTAGAGCGAATTAAATTCCTTTCAAGTAATTCGTCTTAATTGGTTCCTGCCAAGGATTAAAATCCTTTTAAACTAATTATTTTGGTTGGTTTCCCTCAAGTCAAAGAATTAAACATCCTGTCATAATATCACAGTAATTTGGGAAAATAGCATTGGGATTAGTAAGAAGAGTAATGTGACTAACATACTTGCACGTCTGCATAAGATGCAGACATTCAAAAGTGCCCAAATGTTAGAATTAAGGTGAGAAGTAAATCTACCAATCCTACATATCTGTCTCTATAATCATCATTGATCCACTGATTCTATCCACCCAATAGATTAGGCACTAATCCATTTTAGAATTCTTTATACAAATTTAATTAACATCCTTAATATTTCAAGCTTTTATTAGGAGTTAGTCAGTAAGCTATGCAATTATCTCACACTTGTGTGCCATAGTGAGTAAAATTGCCCAAATCAGAATCCACTTAGATTTTAAATCTACCTTATCATTTAGGTACACCCACCTAGGTCTAGCAGAACCTAAAGATTAGGGGGTTTTTAGTTGCATAAACCCTGTCTTGTTGACCAAAAATGTGTCAAGAGACTGGCACCCTCTTGTGGTCTAAAACCAACATTTTTGAGATCCTACAAGAGGGATATTAGGAGTTGGAAGTAATGGAAGTAAAGTGGATGGAGTAATATTAGGAGTTAGAAGTAATGGAGGTAAAGTGGATGGAGGAAGGTGTATGGTCACATGCTTTTGGGATTTGTAGGATAACGGGGGAGGAATGACAACATATGTTTTGGCGATGCGATGTGGTTTATGATGGAAAGTAGTAGATTTAGAAAGCATGGAGGTAGTACCAACATCTTGAGATTGCTTTTCTTGGGGAATATAACCAAGGCCATATGATTTTGGAGGGACTTTGACATGGATGGGTTCTAAAATACCTTGTTCATGAAGGTCTAAGCCTTTACCTTAATAGTTCATTTTCTAGAGTATGTGGTGGGTAATGGGATTATGGGTGTTTTGGACACTAGATGTGAGCTCATTAGTTGATGGAGAGGATGAGGTGGTAGATAATGGTTGTTTCTCTCCTAAGAAGGAACATTCATGGATGAAGGTGGTAAGACCAAGGGTATATGATGGTGGATTTGAAATATGGTCAATAGTGGAGGACAAAGTAGCAATAAGATCATGTTCATCATTATGCTCATGAAGAACCATGTTATTTGTTTTATCATCTATGGGTGCTTGGGAGACAAGTGTCTCATCAAGGGAAGTGGAAGTTGTTGGATCATGGATAGGACTAGGTGGAGGATGGATGGTAGTAGTGTGGATAGCTTGTTCATGGATAGTTGTGGGATTATGGATATGATTAATTTGCTCATGGGTAGGCTCATAATCATAGATAATATCTTGATCATAAAAAATATAAAGGTTATGGATAGGTTGAACGTTGCTCACTTGCTCATGGTTAGGAACTTGATCATGGATATTATCTTGATCATAGAAAAGATATAGATTATGGATGGGTTGGATGGAGGTGCTTTGATCTTGATTTAGATAAAGGGTTGATGTTTCCACATGCTCTATATTATAATCTTGACATAACTCTTGAATTTCTTGAATGGAAGTAGAGGTAGAAGACTCACTGATAAGATTGATAGGCTCTTGATGGTCAACAACATGAAAGTTCAATGGATCTGGACTTGGACTCATGGTAGGAAACTCTTCAATAGGCTCAATGGGTTGTGGATTACATGATGGGGTTGAAGGAATGGACATGTGTGAAGGCTCATTGATAGGCTCTTGGATAGGTGTTTGATGACATGGAGATGGTTGATTCCTTGCTAATAGTCATTGGATCACATCCTTCATGAGTGCATGGGTAGATGGACAATAAAATGGATGAATAATAATAGTGGATGGTGTTGTAGGCATATGAGGAGGATTAGGAGGAGGGATAATAGGAGTGGAAGGTGTTGTAGGCTTATGATTAGGTAGAGGGATAATGGGATTGGATGGATTAGGTATTGGGTTAGCTGGAGGGATAATGGGATTAGGTGGATTAGGATTGGAATTAGAGGGATTTATTGGGGGTAGCTCAAGCAATGTTGTTTGGATCAAGTGTCATAGGGTTATCTCGAAGGGATCCTTTGGTGGAAGAGTGAAGGAACATGGGGATGAAGGTAATAAATGGCTTGATGGATTAGAAGGTTGATGGACCAAGGACTATGATAGGGACTATATAGTGGTGTTAGGATAGGACTAGGAGGCTCTTGTATGGGTATTTGATTGGATGAGGATGTAGGGTACCCATAGGATGCATAAACTAGAGTGGTTTTTCCCTTGTCAAAGGTACTATGAGGACTTAAGGACACATGATTTTGGTGCAAAGGATAACTTAGACTTGAGTGTTTGTGTTGTGAAGGAATGCGAAAGCCTTGTGAATGAATTTGGTGGTGAGGTGAAATGTTTAGATAAGGAGTTGGATGTTCTTGGGGTAGATGTTGTTGGGTATCAAAGGGATAGGTTGATATGGAATTGACATGATATGTGGGTAGGCTAGATTGGTATGGTGATGGGGATGACACATGGTATGGAGGGGTAATTTGTTGAGGTTGTGGTTGTAGGTGGACTTGATGTTGTTGTGGTTGGAATTGTTGTTGTTGTGGTTGGAATTGTTCGGTTAGATGTTCTTGAGGTATGGATTGATATAGATAGGGGTTAACAAAGGAAGAAGTGGGATAGGTTGATGTAGGGGTAACATGATGCATGGTTGGTTGGTATGAAGTTAAGGGGGATGACACATAGGATGGAGATGAAATTTGTTGATATTGTGTTTGTGTTTGTTGGGTTTTCATTTGGTGGGTGGCTAGGAGTTGTTGGGTTTTGACTAGGAGTTGTTGAAGTAGAGGTGATGGGTTTTGTTGAAATTGTTGGATGATGGATTGTAGTTGTTGTAGGTTTTGTTGGTCGAGGGGTTGTGGCATTTGGGGAAGTTTTTAGATGATGTATTGTAGATGTGGTGCTAGGGAGTTGCCCATGTGTGTAAGTCTTCGTATTTCAGCTTGTTCCTCAAAATAGGCATCATGATCTACAAGGTGCTCACCATTATTAGAGTTAGAAGGATATCCTCCTAGGATGTGGATTTTAGGTTTTTGATTTGACCTAGGTTTGTTGATTATCAGAACCATTTTGACAAGTGATGGATTAGATGGGGGTTAAGAATGGGTTAGATTGTGGTGAGAATTAAAAGAAGTTGGATTGAATTGGATGATTATTATGATGACGTGGATATGTTAGAATGATGTAGAATGTAATTTATGTTGAAGGCTTGACTTTGGAAATATTCAATCAAAAGACTTCACATGTACATGCATGAATCACACACATAAGACACAATAGCAAATTTGTATTTCAAGATTGATTGATATGATTATGAAGACATTTGAAGACACATCAATAAGCCTAATATTAATCAAGTGGGTATGGCCAATAGGTCTTAGTCTAGGATACACAAGTGGTCTAGGGATGTCCCTAATATACACAAGGTATGTGGGGCCCAATTCTGTGAAATGAAAGTGAAATAAGGCCACACAACCAAGAGAAGAGGATAACCCACCCTTCCCCTTCACTTCCCCAAGGTATAAAGTTCTTGGGGGCTTAGCCCAAATGACAAGATTTCAACTTCCATGAGGTGTGCCTTTCGATTCACTCCTCACTGTGTTGGAGTACAATACAACACTAAGAGGGGGGTTGAATCAGTGTTGTATAATCTTTTATAACTTTTTGCAAAATTTAATTTACAAGATAGAGAGAGAAAGACATCAATAAACTGTTAAACACAAATGCACAATTATGAATTAACACAAGATATGAGACCAAGACACAAAAGATTATACGAGAGGAAAACCCTCCTAGGGTAGAAAAACCTCTCAAAATTGCCTCACTAGCTTATTCAAAACCTCACTGGTTACAAATAGGTCTCACTGACCAAGGAAGCTTCACTAGCTTTACAAAATGCCTCACTGACACATAAAGAGGTCTCACTGACCATACAAGCCTCATTGGCAACAAAATACAGTCTCAAAACAATACAAGTAATATAGAGGATTTCTCTGTTTCAATACAAGCCCTTGGATTTGCATATATCTCTGCAATCATACTTAATTCAATCTACACATTTCTTTGCAATCATACTATATTTCATTCTCATTATCTCTACAAAAATTAATTCACCTGATTCAGATTATCTCTGCACAATTAATTGCATATTGTCTTCATACTTGATATGGTTCAATCTGAAAGTTTATTACATGATGTCTTCAACTTGTGTGCAAAAACATAATCTCATACATCACATACAAAAATCATCTGATCCATCTTTATTTTCTCTTCAAAGATATCTTCACAGAAATGTCTTCACCACCGCATTTTGATTCACACAACTCAATCATACAATGCACCTACAAAACCAATATATATGAGATGACCATTCATATTCTTCTTCTGCATAAACATTTCCATCCTACAAGAAAAATAAAATCAATCTTTGCAAGACCATTCCCTTTCCTCTATCTCTCTGCATATTCATCTTCACCATTAAATCATCTTCATAACTATACATATTCATTTTCCCAAAACTTCAATTTGCAAAAATTAATCTTCAAGAATAAAATCAATTTGGCCCTGTCAATAAAAATCTATCTCATGACTTCAATGTTTCATCTTCCCTTTTTCAAAAAATAAATCTTCAATATACTTCAATCGTTTTATCTTCTCCAATCTGCAAAAAAATAGTCTTCAAGAATAATAATATCCTTTGTCTGCAAACAAAAACAATTTCTCCAATTTGATCTCTTAAAAAATAATCTTTAATAACCCTTCATATTTCCTACAAAAATAAACTTTTGAACTCTCTCTATACAAAAAAAATCTCTTTATATTCCTTTAAGAATTCATTCTCTACAAATAACTCCAAAAATAATCTACCAAAAAAAAAAAAATGTCCTCCATTAGGATTCACTTCTCAAAAAAAAATCATCTTTATTAAGACCAAAAAGGGAAACAATAAAGCCCCTTAAGATTCTCTCAAAAAGAATTAAATCTTTACTAAATAAAATGCCTTCTGAAAAAAATAAAACTCCTCCTTTATTATCTCAGTTGCCATGAGGAAGAAATTAGAAAGAAAGCTCCTAAAAGACAGAGCTTTAAAATCTCACAAAATTGTCTTTTGAAACATACTAAATATACCCTTAAAAAGGCTTTAGCTCTGCAGTTTGCTAGAAGGACGTTCAGTGGCATGTCAAAGTGCATACCCATAAGGAAGGAGTCAAGGTTTAAACCATAGATGTGTTATCACATGCCTATTTTACTTTTAAAAGGAACCATTGATGATTACTTTGGCACCCCCTCATATAAACCATAACTGTTAACATTGGTAGAGGGAAAGAAAAGGCTAGTCAAAACAATGTCTTGAGAACCCTTCAGTAGGTCACCTTTAATAAAGGTGACTTGCTATTGCAAATCAACACCAAAATAGATCATAAAGTGCAAAAACTTATGACAGGCAGAGAAGGATTTAGAAAAGACTAGAAATGTAGTTAAGACAAGGTCTTTTTAGGGATATTAAAGACTTTGGAGCAAAGAGGAATAATAAATATAATCCCTAATTCTATTTTTACCCCTAGCATGCCATTTTAGATCAAATAGGACTGTTTAGAGTTTTAAGAGAATATTTTGGATAGTAGGAAAAACTCTAGACATTTTGTGATACAAAAATAGACATGAATGACAAACCATACTATAAGGAAATCCAACCATTTGGATATGGTCAAAGATATAAACTTTTTGCATGATCTAGCCACCAATATTTGATGTCTCTGCATGAATGATTTTATCACCAATAAATGACTAACCTAAGCTTTTGTAAGCATTTTTTGCATCCATGAACTATATGAACTTTTCACATACATCTGTGAGGAAGAGTTGATCACACTAGCATCAAGAAGACTTTCAAGATCCTGATCAATATCAATGTCATTAAATACTGATCAAACCCTATATCTACATACCAAACCAACTTATCATTCATGAGTCAAGATAATAACACATGAAACAAACTCTTGTCAATTCCATTGCATATCAGTCCTGTAAAACCTGTCAACATTGTTAAGCACATGAAATACACAAAGTATCATTATTACTCAACTTGTAGCAACATCAGATGATTCTCAACATTCTAATCTTGGGTATGACATGAGATGATCTTGATGAGCAACAACACCATGTGCATGCACATAACTCTTGTAACCTTTGAACACTATGAAGACCCTTGTATATCACATCAATAATGACTGATGTAGAAGCATGAAAACCCTCCTTGAAATCAATGATAATGTACTCAACACCTTTTTGACATCAATGACAATCAATCTCCATCACACTATTTATACTTTGTCAGAACATAAGAGTTGAGGTCATCCCTTGGAGTGGTGTGTCTCCAAGTAGACCTCCTAAGAAAGGTGACAATAGAAAATCAAGAGGTGTGTTTGATTTCACACACTTGACTCACACTCACAAATGTTAATTGACTTTTAGAAATGGAAATGTGTGTGTGTGTGTGTGTGTGTGTGTGTGTGTGTGTGTGTGTGTGTGTGTGAAAATGAATGGATTAAGGGATGCTTTTGATTCTCAAGATCACACGAAGTGCATGAGAAGAGTATACACACCTTGAATCACACTCAAATCCACCAAACAAAGAAAACACCCATTCTTTTTAAACCCAAATGTTAAATGTTTGAATGAAGACACAAGTTCATTTTAAGCCCAATTTAGATGTGTGATTGCAAACAATGGTTCATTTTAAGTCCAAATCAAAGTGTGATTGCAAATAAGGATTTTTGATTAAATGAAAAGACAAAAGTTGTATTGGGTGCACCTCAAATTTGATGCTAAAGCTGATGCATATGTTGTACAGTGCCTAATGTCCTCATAGATTCCACCAGAACAAAAAAGAAAAAAGAAACTTGCACAACCACTTATTAGATGAAAAATGAGTAATCTAAAAAAATTATGAGAAATATGATTAGTGATAGAAAAATAGATAGTATGATCATATTCTACATGAAATTATATGCCCTTTCAAAAAAAATTGCACTAATTTTTGTTAAGAAATGTAAAAGTAATAATGGTTTAAAGTTTGTAAAGAAGGGTTGACTTTGACTAATTATACCTGAAAATTTTGATCAAATTTGCTGATGAAATTTACACCATTGAAAAGTTCATCGAATCAGATTTCCAACATACTTTTGTGTGATTCTAATATGATTTGCCCAAGTTGTACAAAAAAAGAAAAAAATGCCCTATTTTGGCATGTACAGGGCAAGATGAGGCAATCTGGCAGTTAATGGACAACTAGCAGTTAAAGTTTGTTTTGGTCACATGGGTGGTTTGGTAGGGCAGTTAAGTTTGTTATTAGGGGCTCTAAGTAGGCCCCTGGTCACCCATGTGACCAGGGGCTCATCGCCTGAATTTTTTTTTAAAATAAAAAATAAAAATAAAGAACAAATGTGGTTTCAGGTTTTTGTTCTGGTTGTTTTTTTTTAATTTTTGCTGTGTGTTGTTCTCAAAATCATCTACGCTCGTTTTTGTGGACAACCCCACGAAACTTGTCCATTTCATGAAACTACACTCTAAGATCGCAAATCAAGAAAAGATTTCCTTGTTCTCGTGCGAAGTCATTTGACATTCTAAACTCGTCTGCGACATTCCCTTGAATTGATTTCTCAATTTTCACGAGGATCATTTAAAGTCGTAAACTAGTAAAAATGTCATTTTGGTCATTTTTAGGAGTTGGTAAAATTTTTGACTCTTGATATGCAAGAGCGGCGGAAAATGCCACTCCTACATATTATTTTTGACTTGTTCTTGTTTAATGCAATGACGACATGTTTCGCCGCTGTTGCATCGTTTTTAAGTTTAATATGTAATGGCGGCAAAATTCACCGCCATCACATGTGTTTTCCATCAAATATGTAAAGGTGGTAAAATTCGCCGCCATTACATATTTGTTGATTGTAGTGTCGTAGCAGCCGAAACCGCTGCTCGAGCGAGATCTCTGGGATTTTGGGTGTCGAGTGCCATTAATGGCCACTCGTGCCATGCATTTAAGCTTTGGTTTCAACCTTTTAAATGTGTTCTTAAACCCATTGTTGCTTGTCATTTCTTATACTAAAACCTTTTAATCGATCCGCCAACACTCTCTTCGACCGTTTGATCGCATGCTCCTGAGTTGTAACAGATTTCGTGTTGCAGATCAAACCTAGGGTTTCAAGCTTTTTACACGTAAGTTTCTTTTTGTTTCTCTTCCCCCTTACTCATTGTTTGTTTGTATTTTTGGTTTATAGATTTTTGTTATGTTTTTATTCTTCTGTTGTTTATGATTTGTGTCTGGAATGTTTTTACCCATACAACATAGATTGCCGTTAGGGCTTTCGTTTTGAAGATGCTGTGTCTTTCGTTAGTTAAAACCTTCATTGTGTACCAACCTTGCCTTCGAAATGTGCAACAACGACCAAATTCGCCGCTTAAATCTTCCAAACCTCGCAACTCCCATTGTGTGCAATGACGGAGGATTTTTCTGTCCTTACACCGAAGACTGCATAAAACCCTATGTAGAAGCAGCGTTTTCAACCGCCCGAACACTACAAAAGCCAATCACTCACATGTGGTGTTGATGGGATTCGCTGCTCAAGTGTTCAACCTCAAGTTTTGATTCAAATGCAATAGCGGCCGATTCAACCGCTCCTACACCAAAACTCATTGTCACTTCCCTGCCAGAGCGGCCGATACACCCGTCTGAGCATTTGCTAGTGGTGAGACCCATTATATGCAATAGCGGCCAAATCACCCGCCCGAGCAGTTGAGATTTTCAACTTGTCACATGTAATAGCGGTCATAAACACCGCTCGAACATGTTTATAAAAACTTCCAAAATACATGCAGAAGTGGTGTTTTTCACCACCTTTACATTTGATAACTCTCCTAATATGCAATAGCGGCCAAATCACTCGCTCAAGCAAATTTTCTTGATTTTTCCCAACACTAGAAAATTCACTTTTCAAAACCAAAAGCCCGCTTTCACCTTCACCTTGATTTGCGCACTCAAGCCCTTTAAACGCATGCTTTCCTATCCATGATCATCAAAATGCAGTTGACCCAATTTATCCAATTATTCCCCTAACTGCGAGATCATGGCCTTTTGTAGTTCTCAATCAGTGTTCGTGGTGGTATTCAAATTCACAGTTTTCTCCAGGGCTCATGTTAGAATCATCTCTGTCAAAGTCCAGAGCCATGAAGTACAAGTACAAGGGTGTCTTTCCGGTAACGGCAGTGCAGTCGAACGTTGATGAAATCAGAGACACAAAAATTGGGCACGTAGACATGGCCAAGTTCATAGATAGAACTAAATAAGCAAATCCCTCCAAGCATATGCAAAAAATCATTGACAGCAGTATTCATTTGGTCACATCATTTCCTATAAGTGCACATAATCTTGAATTTGTTCTACAAGTGGCCAGCCACTACAACAGAGACACTAGAGCTGTGACGGACTCACAGGGAAATGTTATCATGAGATTGGATGCAGAATTCATGGACAAAATCTTCATGTGTCCACTAATTGAAAACGTTGGGCAGATTGATTTTGCTCAGGGTCAACAAGACTATGACAATGATTTGGAATCTGCTAGGAGGCACATAAACAGCAAATGGTTAAAGATTCCTAGGGCAACTTTGACCAGATGGCCAAAAGACCTTCACAAGAGTGATTTTGTGGAGGAAGTGTGTGATTTGATTACTCTCTTGAGTCGCATCAGAGGACTCTCTTCTGCTTCTAAGTTTCAGGACTGGATGTACACTTACATCAAGGTGATTCTAAGGGGTAATCAGAAGATATTCTGGGGTGAACAGATCAGCAATGCTTTGCATGAGCAACTGATAAGGGTCAATACTACCTTCAAATTTTACATGACCTCTTATCTTGTCTATGCTACTGTAAGCATGAGGAACTTTCCAGGTTTAACCCAAGTAGGGGACAGGAGATTGGTCCAAGTGTATGAATACTACCCCCAAATCACTCTGAAAGGGTCAATTCATCATTTTAGAAGAGTCAATGATGCATTCTTCTTAGTTTTCATGTGCTTGTGGGATGGTGAATTGGTTCAAAAAAGAGTTTCTAATTAAGCATGGCAGGTTGTAAATTCTTTTGGTTGCTTGTTCTTGCAATTTCCCACCTTCACATATCTTCGGGTAGGATACTATCCTGGTTACCCTTACATGCTGCCACGGTATCCCAGTGATCGCATTGTTCTTATGGAGCTTTGCAGACAATTGATTGTGGTACACAACAAACAGATGGAGCTTAAGAGGTCGGGGATAAAGTTTCCCATTGAAATTGGGAGGTACTCAGTGCAATCTGCCAACAAAGCAAAGATAATTGACTCCGAGTTGCAGTTGGTCACCATGAAGACCTACAAGAAAAGAAATCATTTTGACTTCAGAAGGGTTCAAGATAAAATCAAGAGGAAGTCAAATTTTCATGAGCCAATGGTCGAAGACATATGGGCAGATCTCAGGACTCAAAATGAGATCAAAAAACTAGATTTCTGCAGACTTCATCTAAGCCAAATTGAAGAACTAGGACTCGCTGATATTCCAGATGGAATGGAGGATGATGGGGATGTCCTAGATCACAAATATGAGGCAGAGAATGTTGAGGCTTCACCTCTCCCAGAGGTGAAATGGTCAGTTAAAGAGGAGACATCCATTAGGAAAAGATTCCAACCAATATTGGCAAACACCAATTTGTGGGTGGAAAGTAAGGGAATTAAGTTGAAAGAGTTCCTTACAGGGTCCGAAGAGGGAACACAGGAGCAAACAGGTAAGAAGGTGGAAAACCGAACTAAGAACAGGAGTGACACCCCTTCCTCCTCCAAGGTACACAAACCAAAGATCAAATTTGTATCCAAGGGAGGAAAGAAGAAGGAAACCACAGAGGCTTCTGATGCCACTAAGTCAGATGTTGAAGACACCAATGATGATTAGATGGAAATTGAAGATGTTGAGACTGAAGAACAAAATGTTCAAAGGTCTAAGACAAAGGTATTTGATGAAGTTGAACAAGGTGAAGATGAAGATACAGAGGTAGAGCGACTTGATGGTTCCCCTCAGACTCCTGTGAAAGACCTTCCTTCCAAGACACAAGTTCTTACACCTCCTCCTCATGTTCCATTTTTTGATGGTTTGCCAACAATTTCAAATGTTCCTCTTTCTCCAATTTTTGTTGTTTCTTCAGACAATACTCCTCCATCCATGAAAGCTAGCTTTGGAACTATTTTTGATTCTTCTGGTTCCATTCCAAGCTTATCTTCCCCTTCTTTTGATATCGGGGAACAAACTGTCTTAGAGAACCTTCTGGATGCTTCGTAAAAGGTTGTTGATACAGGTGTTGTGTTTACCAACACAAGTCCAATTGTCACTATCACTGGCACGAATATAGATACAGCCAAGCAAGTAGTGGATCCCCCTCCAGCTATTGATGCGTCTATACTTCCCCCATGGCTATCTGCCTATACTCCAAAGAGGAAGAAGCAAGCCATCTCACCTGATGAGATTGACATTGAAAAGCTGTTGCCCGTGAAAGCAAAGAACCAGAAGAAGAAGCCTAAGACTGTTTCTAGGCTGGTCACTGAAAAGGGGATCAGATATGCTGAAATTGCCAAACCTCCTGAAGATGCCACAGCTGATACTTTTGACATGAGCAGTTATGTCATCTCAAGGGTTGAGCTTGGTAAAGTGACTCATGAGGGTGTCAAAGCAGATTTCCAAACCACTGCCAGTACCCTACTTGAAAAGTATGATGAAGCCAAGAGGGAGAAGGAGCAATACAAAGCAAAAGCAGAATAACTAGCTGCTATCCTTCAGAAAATAGTAAAGTCATCAGAAATAGTAGAACCTATGGCAGTGACAGTGGAAGATCCCCTGATACAGAAGGTTGAAAAAGCCCAAGCTAGAGGCAAGATAGTGGGGGATGTAGTGGAGCAGTTGTTGGCTCAAGGACGAGTTCTGTTAAAAATCGCTGTGGAAAGAAAGGAGAAAATGGACAAAGCTAACGCTGAGCTGGACAATCTGGTAGATCTACTTTCACAAGAGCTACAAGATCAAGAAGAGAGCCTAGAAGAGTGGATAGATATGAAGAAGATCAAGATAAAGAATCTGATCACCATTAGGGTCGTCACCAAGAGGGAATCATATCTCAAGACCAAAGAGACTCTAGCTCATCGTATTTTCATAATAAATAGTCTACTTGAAGATCTATGCCAAGCTCGAGAAGCCAGCGAAGATAGTGATGTCACACTCCTACATCGGCTAGAAGAACTTCCTTGCACCTTGACAAGGGAAGATCATAGTTTCCTCACAACATAGGAAATGATAAGTTCTTTTGAAGAAATGGTACAAAAGAAATTTGAAGAGGAAGCTCCCTCAATGCTTTCAATGGATAACCTGTATGATCAACATTCGACTCTAGAGAACCTGAAGGATAATCTAGACAAGCATGAAAAGGCAGTAAAGGCGGTGAAAGATTCAATTCTCCGAGCTCGCACCATCTCTGAAAACATAGCAAAACCAGATGCATGCGAGATGTCAGTTGTTCAAACCATGTATCAGAATTTCCTGAGAAAAAAAGATAGAGGAAGCTAGTGCCTTAGCTTGTTTTTCTTAGATATTATGTAAATGGAATTTTGTTTTGGACATCTACACATGTAATTTTCCAAAATGTAATTACATGTGAAACAAGAAAAGTCATAAGTCAAATAGGACTCTCTTGTTGAATAAGTTAAATTAGTTGTAGATTTCCTAGATTTTCTCAAGGCCTTTCCCTATAAATAAAGGGGGCCTCTTTTGTAAATATTATCTTTTGTCTATTGCAAGAAAACTCTGGCGAATTGAGAAGCAAATCAAGACTTTGTGCTTTTTGTGAAAATCAATATTCAAATATTTATCAATACAAGAAAGCAAGTTCAATTCCAATCTTTGTGTTGGGATTATTTGTGTTGTGATAGTATTGTTCTTACGTCTTGCTATCATAATCTTATTTGATAATAACTGAAGTGTGGAGTTTGTTTCAAGCGATTGAAGAGCGCTCTTAATTTGATTCTCATAAACTTTGTGTTATCAAATCAGTTGTGGGTTATATGTTCATGTTTGTGAGAATACAATAGTTTGGAGACTTTGTGCTGCAAGTTGTTATATTCGATTTACTTTTATCATCTTGAAGAGGAGTGAAGACTTTGGGCTGCATTCTACTTCAAATAGTTCCGTTTACAAGTAGTAAGTGAGGTAACATAAAACTTTGTGTTTATGTGATTTTGTGATAATTTATAAGTCTTATATCAAGAGTTTGAAATATAAACATCTATTCTGAAAAAAGAGAATGAGATGAGATGGAACCACCACAAACATAGTTTTTAGTGTACATAAATTTTATAAGTTGTTTGATTTGCAAAAGTTAAGTAATTAGAGGGAACCTCCCCTTGCTGAGAGGAGAGACTTTGTCTCATCATAGCTGTGGCTGATATACCCATTTTGCCGTTAGCGAGTTAACGGCAAAATATTCACCCAATAGTTTTTTGGCGACTCTGCTGGGGAAGGAACGCGCAACTTGAAGCCTCACACTCTGAGTTGAAGCATTTTTAGTTCTTTTCCATTTTCTTGCAAAATTTTGTTGAGCACAATACATTCTGGCAAATTCCCAGTACACCAGAAGCAAGAGGGCTCAGGGTATTATTGATCCTGCATTTGAATTGATGCAGCAGAATAATTTTGGTTTCTTAACTCCACGACCTCGTCTTCAGCGCACCAGGAGTTTTCCCCCTACAAACACCAGGTCTCTAATACCAGGTGAAGTTTCTATTGTCAGTGCTAATAGAGTTTTGGCTGTTCATACACCACCAAGGTTTGTTATACCACCTTTCAATCAGCGCGTCATGGCAGCCCAAGGCCCTTGGGGTAATACCTTTGGTCCTCTAAATTTGACCCCACCATTGCATGAACTACCTCATAGTTCAAGAAAGAATTTCCCCAAATTCTATGGTGACGGGAAAGTTCATCCTGATGAGCACATTGCGGCTTTTTGTATAGCTTGTGGTGTGATAGGTGTCGAGCACGAAGATGTTGCTATACGACTCTTTGTAGAAACACTACAAGGCGCTACTGTAGACTGGTTTTACCACCTTCGAGCTCAGACCATAACGAGTTGGGCTACTCTCAAAACCAAGTTCGAAGCCAGGTTTAAACCTACGGAAGATGCTCATGAATTGTTGGCACAGCTGACACAGATGGAAAAGGAACCTCATGAACCAATGCGAGATTTCATCGCTAAGTTCAACAAATTGAAAAACAGGATTCCCACTACCACTGAGCCAACGGCGGAGAACCTTAAATGTTTCTTTATCAATACGCAACTTTCGGAGGTGAGTTTCCTATTGAGACGAGCTACTCCTACTGATCTTGCTGCAGCTCAGATTCTGGCAACTGAAGTAGAAGATGATCTTATCCTCGCGGGTAAGATAAGAAGGGATACTAATAGAAATAAAAGCTCCTCTTCTACCGAGAATGCTTCCACAAGCACCACGGATCCCATGGTGCAAAAGCTAGCAAATGAATTGCTAGCTCTGAAGAGACAAATGTCCCAAGGTATGTCTGCGCCTCCTTCTTACCGAGATATACCATGGAGGACATTTCCAAATAATTCATATCAAGGCAATGCTGCTAGGAATCAAGGACAACACAACCGTCTTCCGCCTACACAGGGGAAGCTTGCCATCGAAGCAGCGCCGGTCAACTCTGCTGTTGGCTATTATGAAGCTAAAAATGAACTTTCTTTCCAACCTGAGTTGGATTATGAAAATGGTGCTAATCTCTTCACAGAAGGAGAAGAAGAGTTAGCTGGCGACTCTACTATCAGCTTTCTGAACTATCAGGACGAAGCTGAAAAAGGAGAAGTGTGTGAAGGAGCATATGCTGTTTTCACTAGGTCTCAAAATCAGTCAGCTCTTCAAGCTGATAAAGGGAAGGTGAGAGAAGAATCTCAACCGGTGATTTCAATCGCTAAACGGGGGACTCCGCTACCTTTCCAATCAAAAGACCCGGTGGTTAATAAACAAGTAAGTGCCTCTAATGAATTTGTACCTTCCACTTCTACTCCTCAGACTAGTGTTGTCTCTACCAAAAATCAAAGTGATGGTTTTTCTTCCTTTGTAGCTAATTCTTTTCAGCAGTTCGATATAATAGATCATGCTAGGAGAACTAAGATACAAATGTCTGAAGTTGAATATTTATAGGCTAATCCTGAACAATTTGATAGATTAGCCAAATATGTCAAAAATAAGGCCGTCCCTACAGGACAAGAGTTTTCCAAAGCTACTCATGACTCCTCCAAAAGTAAACCTACCCAAAACAATCTTGTTACTACTCCCCCTGAAGCCTCTGGAAAAATTGAACCTTTCTATGTTTTCCTATTAGTAAATGGACATAAATTGAGCAATTGCGTAATAGATTCTGGAGCCTTAGACAATGTTATGCCTACTAAGGTAGTAGATGCCCTTGGCCTCACCTTAACCAAAACTTTTGGGAGGTGTTTCTCTATGGAGAATAAGCAAGTTCCACTTTTGGGTCAAATCAAAGACACCCAATTTGCATTTGTAGCTTTTCCAGATAAGAGAATCAAGATGACAGTCTTGGTAGCTGATGTTCCAGCTTCATACGGCATTCTTCTTGGACGTAATTTTTGCTAGGATGTAGGTGGGGAGTTGAACATGGATTTGTCTGAAGCTAGGATACCAGTTAAAGGTGTCATGCAGAAGTTGCTTCCTCAGAAGGAGGCAAAATACATTGTTACTCAAACATCAAATCCCAAAGCTCAAATTTTGTTTGAGTCCTCGAGAATGGGTAACTATTTTCTGTCTACTGAAGATTGTTCCAATTCTTCAGATGAGAGTACATCGGGTGATAGCTCTGATATGTTAGATGGAGACTCAGAAGAGTTTTCAGATGAAAGTTCAGGTGAGGGTATAGCAATACCAGATTCTTCCCTCACTGACGAAGAGGAATCTTCTGACCAAAGAAAGTCCAAGAAATCAAATTCTGATGGAGTCTAGATTTTAGAATTTGATGGCAGTTGTTCTTCTACCGGTTCTGGAGCCGGAGTGGTCTTGATATCGCCACAAGGTGATATTTTACCTTTTTCATATAAGTTACAATTTGACAATACCAATAACACCACTGAATACGAGTCCTTGTTGCTCGGATTGGAAGCGGCGCGTGCCAGAGGTGTTAAAACTCTTCATGCTCAAGGGGATGCCGAATTGGTGGTTTGTCAAGTAAGAAATTTGTACCAAACTAAAAATGAAAGATTGAGACACTATCGCAATCACGTATGGGATTGCATTGAAGGTTTTGATGCTTTCAATATTTCAGCAGTGCTAAGAGAGTTCAATGATCGTGCAGATTCGTTGGCTGTTTCTGCCACTCTCATGGTGCCTCACAAGGATTTCAAAGGAAATAAGTACACTATTGAGCTGGTCTTCCGACCAAGTGTACCTGATAACGCTGACCATTGGCAGGTGTTCAATGGTGATAATCAAATCATTACTTTCCTAGAAAAGATGGATAGTTTTGATGAGCTTTACTTTGAAGGAAGTGAATCACCACCTCGTGAATATGTTTCTGAGGTAGATTCGCAGACTGGTGAAGAATTTCTACAATTAAAAGGAAATAAAATCCCAAAAGGTTTGGTTTCCCTTGAGAAACTCTTTGATAAACATGAACGGTATATCAAGCAGCGGCAACAACAACAGGATTCAAGTTCCTCTATGGAATTTGAGTAGGTCAATTTGGGTTCGGAAACAGATCCTAAGATGGTCAACATTGGAAAATGTTGCACTACTAATGAAAGATTCAAATTCACTACCCTCCTCCACCATTACATTGATGTTTTGGCTTACTCTTATGATGACCTGAAGTCTTTCAGGCCTAAGGAGGTTCAACACGAAATTCCCCTCAAAGCTAGATCGTTGCCTCACAAACAGAAGCAGAGGTAATACAATCCAAAGATATCAGGTACGATTCTTTCTAAAATTCAGAAGATGCTGAATGCAAGGATAATTTTTCCAATTCATCATTCCACATGGATCGCAAACATAGTACCTATAAGGAAGAAGAACGGAGAAATTTGTATCTGTGTTGATTTCAGGAATCTCAACCAGTCTTCTTTGAAAGATAACTACCCTTTGCCCATCATGGACCAAGTATTGCAAACAGTGACTGGTTCAGAAATGCTATCTATGTTAGATGGTTTTTTAGGGTATAACCAAGTGGAGGTAAATGAAGCTGATTAGTTCAAAACTACCTTCACCACACCATGGGGCACATTTGCATATCACAGAATGCCTTTTGGTCTGATCAATGCTGGTGCAACGTTTCAGAGAGCAATGGATCTTGCTTTCAGAGATGAGATGGGTAAGTTCATCGTGGTGTACCTCGATGACTTGACTATTTTCTCCAAAACCGTCATGATCATGCACATCATTTGCGACAAGTGCTGGAGCGCTGTCAGCAAAATGGTATTTCCCTCAATCCCAAGAAGTTAGTTTTTGGGGTGACAGAAGGTAAGCTTCTCGGACACATTGTATCCCGGAAAGGTACTAAGATTGACTCGGAGAGAGTTAAATCTATTCAAAGTCTCACTTTGCCCGCAAGTAAGACTGCTATTCACTCTTTCTTTGGAAAGGTGAATTTTCTGCGAAGGTTCATTCCTGAGTTTGCAGAGAAAACCCGTCACATTGTTAATATGATGAAGGGCAAGGCCACTTTCCATTGGACTGCAGAAGGTAAGGAAGCATTCGAGGATATCAAGAGAGCAATTGCTCATGCTCCAGTTCTTGTTTGTCCCGACTACACTAAGGATTTCGTAGTCTATAGCTACGCTTCAGAACACACACTTTCAGCTATTCTGGTTCAGCAGAATGAAGAAGGCGTTGAATCCCCCATATCATTTATGAGTTGTCCTCTCAAAGCTCATGAATTGAAGTATTCAAATATGGAGAAGCATGCTTATGCCGTAGTCAAAGCGGTTAAGCATTTTAGGTTCTATATTCTAAACTCACACACTGTGTCATGGTGCTTGATACAACAGTCAAATCTATCCTAACTCAACAGGAGTGCAGAACAAAGAGAGGTAATTGGATTGCTAAGATCCAAGAATTCAAGATCTAGATATCAAGCCTACCAAGCTTGTGTGTGGTAAAGGTTTGTGTCAATTGATTGCAGATAATGTTCCAAAAGAGACAGGGGACGAAGAAGAGGAAGTTGTGGACACGCCAACTGTTCTTTTTGTTACTACAACTGACGAGTGGTATTCCAATATCGCTCATTTCCTTACCTATGGTGAGTGCCCTTCTCACTTGTCTTATAAGGAAAAGAGAACTGTCAAGTTAAAAGTTGCTAACTACGTCCTTTGGGACAATGGTTTGTACAAGAAAAGTCTTGACGGTGTATTTCTCCGTTGCGTGGATAAAGCGCAACAAGGTAGACTTTTGGAGTCTTTCCACAATTTGGCTTATGGAGGACATTTTTCAGCACCTGTAACGGCTCACAAGATTCTGCGAGCTCGATACTATTGGCCCACACTATTCCAATATGTGTACAATTGGGTACGCAGGTGTGAGTTATGCCAACAGTTTGTTGGGAAACCAAAATTGGCAGCCTTACCTCTAAAACCAGTGGTGATCGAGGAGCCTTTTCAGCAATGGGGTATTGACTTCATTAGCATAGCAAACCCATCATCAAGTGCAGGACATAACTATGTTCTCACTGCAACAGACTATTTTACCAAATGGGTGGAAGCTATTCCAGTCAAGCATGCTACTTCAGAGGTGGTATGTAGTTTTCTTAAGGAGAACATTATTTCCAGGTTTGGCATTCCAAACAAGATTGTAGCAGACAATGCTACTTGTTTTTTCTCTCATGAGATTACTGAATTTTGCTACGAGCATGGGATCATTCTTTCCCATTCTTCAGACTATTATCCGCAAGGGAATGGTCAGGCAGAATCAAGTAATAAGAATATGGTCACTATCATCAGGAAACTGGTAGATGAGAATCAGAGAACTTGGCATAAGGCATTGTTTGATGCTTTATGGGCAGATAGAATTACCCCCAAAAGGGTGATAGGCATGTCACCATTTCAGCTTCTATATGGTCTGAATGCGGAGATACCAATTACCTTGGAATTGCCAGCATTGAAGTTGGTAAAGGCATTGGAAGATAGAACTTTTGATAGTTCTATTGATAAAAGGATCATGTATTTGACTGAACTTGAGGAGTAGCGCACTATGGTGGTGGACTGTATTGCTGAGCACTAAAATCAAGTAAAGAAACTCTTCGACAAGAAGACAAAGGCTCGTGAGTTTCAGGTTGGAGATCAAGTCTTGTTGTGGGACAAGAGGAGAGAACCAAAAGGGATGCATGGGAAATTTGATTCCTTGTGGAGAGGTCCATTCACCATTCATCAATTCTGTGGTGAAAATAGTTTCTTGCTGGAGTATCAGGATAGAACACCATTCTCATTGCCTCACAGTGGACAACATCTGAAGCACTTCAATCCTTGAAGTATCAGATGAGTTAAAAATTGTACATTTGTATAGTTTTATGTTTTTATTTGTGTTTTCATTTAGTCTTTTGTGTCTTTTTCTTTTCAGCTTGACTCTATAGCCCAATGGCATGGATGAAGGCACTTAGAGACTGGATTCTACTTCCTTCAATTGTTTCAAAGTTTGATTGAAGGAATTTCCTCAGTTAGAGCCAGCTGTTGTTCTCAAAATCAGCTACGCTCATTTTTGTGGACAACCCCACGAAACTTGTCCATTTCGTGAATCTACACTCTAAGATCACAAATCGAGAAAAGATTTCCTTGTTCTCGTGCGAAGTCATTTGACGTTCTAAACTCGTCTGCGACATTCCCTTGAATTGATTTCTTGATTTTCGCGAGGATCATTTAAAGTCGTAAACTAGTAAAAATATCATTTTGGTCATTTTTAGGAGTTGGTAAAATTTTTGACTCTTGATATGCAAGAGCGGAAAAAAATTCTGCTCCTACAAATTATTTTTGACTTGTTCTTGTTTAATGCAATGACGGCATTTTTCGCCGCTATTGCATCGTTTTTAAGTTTAATATGTAATGGCGGCAAAATTCACCGCCATCACATGTGTTTTCCATCAGATATGTAAAGGCGTTTAATATGTAATGGCGGCAAAATTCACCGCCATCACATGTGTTTTCCATCAAATATGTAAAGGCGGTAAAATTTGCCGCCATTACATATTTGTTGATTGTAGTGCCGTAGCGGCTGAAACCGCCGCTCGAGCGAGATCTTTGGGATTTTGGGTGTTGAGTGCCATTAATGGCCACTCGTGCCATGCATTTAAGCTTTGGTTTCAACCTTTTAAATGTGTTATTAAACCCATTGTTGCTTGTCATTTCTTATACTAAAACCTTTTAATCGATCTGCCAACACTCTCTTCGACCGTTTGATCGCATGCTCCTGAGTTGTAACGGATTTCGTGTTGCAGATCGAACCTAGGGTTTCAAGCTTTTTACGGGTAAGTTTCTTTTTGTTTCTCTTCCCCCTTACTCATTGTTTGTTTGTATTTTTGGTTTATAGATTTTTGTTATGTTTTTATTCTTTTGTTGTTTATGATTTGTGTTTGGAATGTTTTTACCCATACAACATAGATTGCCATTAGGGCTTTCGTTTTGAAGACGCTGTGTCTTTCGTCAGTTAAAACCTTCATCGTGTACCAACCTTGCCTTCGAAATGTGCAACAACGGCCAAATTCGCCGCTTAAATCTTCCAAACCTCGCAACTCCCATTGTGTGCAATGATGGCGGATTTTTCCGTCCTTACACCGAAGACTGCATAAAACCCTATGTAGAAGCGGAGTTTTCAACCGCCCGAACACTACAAAAGCCGATCACTCACATGCGGTGTCAATGGGATTCACTGCTCAAGTGTTCAACCTCAAGTTTTGATTCAAATGCAATAGCGGTCGATTCAACCGCTCCTACACCAAAACTCATTGTCACTTCCCTGCTGAAGCGACCGATACACCCGTCCGAGCATTTGCTAGTGGTGAAACCCATTATATGCAATAGCGGCCAAATCACTCGCCCGAGCAGTTGAGATTTTCAACTTGTCACATGTAATAGCGGTCATAAACACCGCTCGAACATGTTTATAAAAACTTCCAAAATACATGCATAAGTGGTGTTTTTCACCGCCTTTACATTTGATAACTCTCCTAATATGCAATAGTGGCCAAATCACCTGCTCAAGTACATTTTCCTAATTTTTCCCAACACTGGAAAATTCACTTTTCAAAACCAAAAGCCCGCTTTCACCTTCACCTTGATTTGCGCACTCAAGCCCTTTAAATGCATGCTTTCCTGTCCATGATCGTCAAAACGCAGTTGACCCAGTTTATCCAATTTTTCCCCTAACTGCGAGATCATGGCCTTTTGCAGTTCTCAATCAGCATTCATGATGGTGTTCAAATTCACAGTTTTCTCCAGGGCTCATGTCAGAATCATCTCCGTCAAAGTCCAGAGCCATGAAGTACAAGTACCAGGGTGTCTTTCCGGTAACGGCAGTGCACTCAAACGTTGATGAAATCAGAGACACAGAAATTGGGCACGTAGACATGGCTGAGTTCATAGATAGAACTAAACAAGCAAATCCCTCCAAGCATATGCAGAAAATCATTGACAGTAGTATTCATTTGGTCGCATCATTTCCTGTAAGTGCACATAATCCTGAATTTGTTCTACAAGTGGCCAACCACTACAACAGAGACACTAGAGCTGTGACGGACTCATAGGGAAATGTTATCATGAGATTGGACGCAGAATTCATGGACAAAATCTTCATGTGTCCACCAATTGAAAACGTCGGGCAGATTGATTTTGCTCAGGGTCAACAAGACTATGACAATGATTTGGAATCTGCTAGGAGGCACATAAACAGCAAATGGTTAAAGATTCCTAAGGCAACTTTGACCAGATGGCCAAAAGACCTTCACAGGAGTGATTTTGTGGAGGAAGTGTGTGATTTGATTACTCTCTTGAGTCACATCAGAGGACTCTCTTCTGCTTCTAAGTTTCAGGACTGGATGTACACTTACATCAAGGTGATTCTAAGGGGTAATCAGAAGATATTTTGGGGTGAACAGATCAGCAATGCTTTGCACGAGCAACTGATAAGGGTCAATACTACCTTCAAATTTTACATGACCTCTTATCTTGTCTATGCTGCTGCAAGCATGAGGAACTTTCCAGGTTTAACCCAAGTAGGGGATAGGAGATTGGTCCCAGTGTATGAATACTACCCCCAAATCACTCTGAAAGGGTCAATTCATCATTTCAGAAGAGTCAATGATGCATTCTTCTCAGTTTTCATGTGCTTGTGGGATGGTGAACTAGTTCAAAAAAGAGTTTTTGATGAAGCATGGCAGGTTGTAAATTCTTTTGGTTGCTTGTTCTTGCAATTTCCCACCTTCACATATCTTCGGGTAGGATACTATCCTGGTTACCCTTACATGCTACCATAGTATCCCAGTGATCGCATTGTTCTTATGGAGCTTTGCAGATGACTGATTGTGGTACACAACAAACAGATGGAGCTTAAGAGGTCGGGGATAAAGTTTCCCATTGAAATTGGGAGGTACTCAGTTCAATCTGCCAACAAAGCAAAGATAATTGACTCTGAGTTGCAGTTGGTCACCATGAAGACCTACAAGAAAATAAATCATTTTGACTTCAGAAGGGTTCAAGATAAAATCAAGAGGAAGTCAAATTTTCATGAGCCAATGGTCGAAGACATATGGGCAGATCTCAGGACTCAAAATGAGATCAAAAAATTGGATTTCTACAGACTTCATCTAAGCCAAATTGAAGAACTAGGACTAGCTGATATTCTAGATGGAATGGAGGATGATGGGGATGTCCTAGATCACAAATATGAGGCAGAGAATGTTGAGGCTTCACCTCTCCCAGAGGTGAAATGGTCAGTCAAAGAGGAGACATCCATCAGGAAAAGATTCCAACGAATATTGGCAAACACCAATCTGTGGTTGGAAAGTAAGGGAATTATGTTGAAAGAGTTCCTTACAGGGTCCGAAGAGGGAACACAGGAGCAAATAGGTAAGAAGGTGGAAAACCGAACTAAGAACAGGAGTGACACCCCTTCCTCCTCCAAGGTACACAAACCAAAGATCAAATTTGTATCCAAGGGAGGAAAGAAGAAGGAAACCACAGAGGCTTCTGATGCCACTAAGTTAGATGTTGAAGACACCAATGATGATCAGATGGAAATTGAAGATGTTGAGACTGAAGAACAAAATGTTCAAAGGTCTAAGACAAAGGTATCTAATGAAGTTGAACAAGGTGAAGATGAAGATACAGAGGTAGAGCGACTTGATGGTTCCCCTCAGACTCCTGTGAAAGACCTTCCTTCCAAGACACAAGTTCTTACACCTCCTCCTCATGTTCCGTTTTCTGATGGTTTGCCAGCAATTTCAAATGTTCCTCTTTCTCCAATTTTTGTTGTTTCTTCAGACAATACTCCTCCGTCCATGAAAGCTAGCTTTGGAACTGTTTTTGATTCTTCTGGTTCCATTCTAAGCTTATCTTCCCCTTCTTTTGATATCGGGGAACAAACTGTCTTAGAGAACCTTCTGGATGCTTCGCAAAAGGTTGTTGATACAGGTGTTGTGTTTACCAACACAAGTCCAATTGTCACTATCACTGGCACGAATATAGATATAGCCAAGCAAGTAGTGGATCCCCCTCCAGCTGTGGATGCATCTATACTTCCTCCATGGCTATCTGCCTATACTCCAAAGAGGAAGAAGCAAGCCATCTCACCTGATGAGATTGACATTGAAAAGCTGTTGCCCGTGAAAGAAAAGAACCAGAAGAAGAAGCCTAAGACTGTTTCTAGGCTGGTCACTGAAAAGGGGATCAGATTTGCCGAAATTACCAAACCTCCTGAAGAGGCCACGGTTGATACTTTTGACATGAGCAGTTATGTCATCTCAAGGGTTGAGCTTGGTAAAGTGACTCATGAGGGTGTCAAAGCAGATTTTCAGACCACTGCCAGTACCCTACTTGAAAAGTATGATGAAGCCAAGAGGGAGAAGGAGCAATACAAAGCAAAAGCAGAACAACTGGCTGCTGTCCTTCAGAACATAGTAAAGTCATCAGAAATAGTAGAACCTATGGCAGTGACAGTGGAAGATCCTCTGATACAGAAGGTTGAAAAAGCCCAAGCTAGAGGCAAGATAGTGGGGGATGTAGTGGAGCAGTTGTTGGCTCAAGGACGAGTTCTGTTAAAAACCACTATGGAAAGAAAGGAGAAAATGGACAAAGCTAAAGCTGAGCTGGACAATTTGGTAGATCTACTTTCACAAGAGCTGCAAGATCAAGAAGAGAGCCTAGAAGAGTGGATAGATATGAAGAAGATCAAGATAAAGAATCTGATCACCATTGGGGTCGTCACCAAGAGGGAATCATATCTCAAGACCAAAGAGACTCTAGCTCATCGTATTTTCATAATAAAGAGTCTACTTGAAGATCTGTGCCAAGCTCGAGAAGCCAGCGAAGATAGTGATGTCACACTCCTACATCGGCTAGAAGAACTTCCTTGCACCTTGACAAGGGAAGATCACAGTTTCCTCACAACACAGGAAATGATAAGTTCTTTTGAAGAAATGGTACAAAAGAAATTTGAAGAGGAAGCTCCCTCAATGCTTTCAATGGATAACCTGTATGATCAACATTCGACTCTAGAGAACCTGAAGGATAATCTAGACAAGCATGAAAAGGCAGTAAAGGCGGTGAAAGATTCAATTCTCTGAGCTCGCACCATCTCTGAAAACACAGCAAAACCAGATGCATGCGAGATGTTAGTTGTTCAAACCATGTATTAGAATTTCTTGAGAAAAAAAGATGGAGGAAGCTAGTGCCTTAGCTTGTTTTTCTTAGATATTATGTAAATGGAATTTTGTTTTGGACATCTACACATGTAATTTTCCAAAATGTAATTACATGTGAAACAAGAGAAGTCATAAGTCAAATAGGACTCTCTTGTTGAATAAGTCAAATTAGTTGTAGATTTCCTAGATTTTCTCAAGGCCTTTCCCTATAAATAAAGGGGGCCTCTTTTGTAAATATTATCTTTTGTCTATTGCAAGAAAACTCTGGGGATTTGAGAAGCAAATCAAGACTTTGTGCTTTTTGTGAAAATCAATATTCAAATATTTATCAATACAAGAAAGCAAGTTCAATTCCAATCTTTGTGTTGGGATTATTTGTGTTGTGATAGTATTGTTCTTACGTCTTTCTATCATAATCTTATTTGATAATAATTGAAGTGTGGAGTTTGTTTCAAGCGATTGAAGAGCGCTCTTAATTTGATTCTCATAAACTTTGTGTTATCAAATCAGTTGTGGGTTATATGTTCATGTTTGTGAGAATACAATAGTTTGGAGACTTTGTGCTGCAAGTTGTTATATTCGATTTACTTTTATCATCTTGAAGAGGAGTGAAGACTTTGGGCTGCATTCTACTTCAAATAGTTTCGTTTACAAGTAGTAAGTGAGGTAACAAAAAACTTTGTGTTTCTGTGATTTTGTGATAATTTATAAGTCTTATATCAAGAGTTTGAAATATAAACATCTATTCTGAAAAAAGAGAATGAGATGAGATGGAACCACCACAAACATAGTTTTTAGTGTACATAAATTTTATAAGTTGTTTGATTTGCAAAAGTTAAGTAATTAGAGGGAACCTCCCCTTGCTGAGAGGAGAGACTTTGTCTCATCATAGCTGTGGCTGATATACCCATTTTGCCGTTAGCGAGTTAATGACAAAATATTCACCCAACACTGTGGTAATATTTAAATTTTTTTTTTATTGCGACAGTTTGTATTTTATTGTTGGGTAGGCATGATAGGGTTTTTTTTTCGTAGGTGGCTGGAGTTTGTAGGCTGGGCGGTAGGAGCTCACAGGCAAGCTATGGGGAAGTACTTAGGAGGGAGGGAGGCTCTCTATAGTGGGCGGAGTAGCACTTAGGGAGTGCGAGATTGGTGGTTTTGCTAGAGATCGGTGGAGGTGGTTATGCATAGGAAAGCAATGAGAGCAGGGAAGTGGGGAAAGGGGCGGCAGACATGTTGTTACTAGTGGGAATGGGCACAGGCAATAGGTAGGAGGTAAGAGGCAGGCAATGGAGATCAGGGAGAAGGGGGTGGGGAGTGGGTGTTGAGTGGGGAGAAGGGGATGGGAGGTCGACCAATGGTAGATCAAGGGTGGCAGGGAGGTGGGTGGTAGGGGTGAACGTAGGGGGAACAGAGGGGTTGGGGTATGGCGCAGGGTGGACAAGAGGAGAACTAGGCGGGGCGGGGGATCACTGCAGGGAGTGGTTAGGGGAAGCAGCTCAAGGGGCCTAGAAAACAAAAATTATTTTTTTGTATTGACTTTTGCTAAAATAAAAATAAATCAACCTAAAGTTTTTAAACGTTGCTGTTTATTTTTTTATTGCAGGTCGATAAAATTGATTTGTTATTTTGAACAACCTGTGAGGCAACTAACAGCCTACTTGCGTAGGCGATCGTATAGATTCGTACGGTACGACCTATGCAGGGGGCCATAAATTAAAAAAATTCAAAAAGTTTCCAGTAATGAAAAGTAGGGATGTTATATGTTATTTTTCACCTACGAGGCCTCCCTAACTCAACGGTGAGGTCATTTTGAGCGTAGGAGATCATTTGTGAAAGTTGAGTTCCTGAATTTGTCCAAAAAATACTTGAATCTGCAACAAAAAAGTTTAATAAACGCTCATAAATAAGAGGGGTTAGAGTATCGGGTGTGCCAAAATGTGATAGGGAAAACTTGCAATGCAAACATAAATGAAAGATAAACCAAATCAAGTACAAGTTACCTTCCTTTTGCACAAACAAATTGTCTACACTGATTGAGCATATTGAAATGCACCCTACTTCAATCAATTGCTCCTTGCTCTTCTCTTATGTGGATTGCTCTATTTTCTATTAACATAAATATTGATCTCCCAAGGAATGAAAATGACAGCATAAGTTTACTAAAATGAGAGATGCCCAGAAATGGAGAAAGAGGCTTGATTTATAGACTTGTGAGACAATAGATCTACGGTTGAGGATGATCAGAAAGATCAATAGTTGAGGATGGTTGAGAGAATGTGCGCGAATGAGAGAAGGAAAAAGACTAATTAAATAAATAATTTGAATTTATTTATTTAAATTGGAGGGAAATTGATTTTAATTAAATAATTAGAATTATTTAATCAAATATAGAGGATAAATTGATTTAATTAAATAATCAGAATTATTTAATTAACATGGAGGATAAAATTGACTTAATTAAATAATCAGAATTACTTAATTAACATGGAGAATAAATTGATGATGGACTTAATCAAATAATTAATAATTATTTGATTAATTTGAAGTATGGCAGGTGCATGTATGATTCGGAAACAGGTCAATTTTAGGTGTCTACACTTACCATGGCATCCCAGGCTATACCTTTTGACAAATTGCGTGGATCAAATTGTATGTCAGCTAGAAAATGGTTGTAACAATCATATGTTGCTCAAAATTTCTCTCTAAACAACAATGTATAGGCTAGAAAATGGTCGTAACAATCATATGTTACTCATAATTCCTCTCCAAACAACAATGTGTAGGCTGGAATACTTGCACTTAGTGACCCCAATAGTTGAGACCTCCTACACACAACATCAAGCAAAGAAATTTTCCCCATACTTGTAGATCTATAGCTACTCATGACAAATATCAAATTAAGACATTCACTAGCATATTTATATAAATATTTACCAAAACTTTCCAAAACACAACTTATAGTTTTGAGATACGAAGATACAATATAGATAGATAATATACCCAAATGTCTTTAATGCAAAATAGATAAAGGCTGACATTTGTTTTCTATACTAATCTTCAAAGTTATAAAATTCAAGAAAGAAGAGAAAAGCTATGAAAAGTTATTGATATTTTATCCTAGAATCAAAATTGGTAAATACAAGAAAGAAGATTCTAAATAGGATTTAGTTCTATTTGTGAACAATATTAATTAATTAAACTTGGAAAAGAAGGACTTGTCTAATTGTATGCCTCATAGATAATAATTTTAAGATAAAAACAAAGTTAAGGTGGTCAGAGAATAGTTTCATGAAGAAGTATAAAGTGTGAAAGTTTGCATTATCTTGTGCCAGAATGGAAGCTTAGGTGCAGGGTACGACATCAGGTAATATAGTCAGAATGTTGTGGTAGACATATAAGTAAAGTGGAAACATCCACAAGGCTGGTTAAACAAACCAAAAGTAATTACCATATTTCTACTAAGGTGGCTGCGGAAAGTATACCAGATGCCTTCATCTTCCAACTTGATTTGAATATAGAAAATGCTAAATGAAACAATCACAATGTATGGCTCAGAAAAATCTAAAGAAAGAGTATTATCAAAGCATAAGGGAGGGGATATATCAGATGGAATTTGCTTTTTACCCTACAAGCTGCCATGCATGCTGAAGGAGGAACAAGACAGAGCATGTTGGTAAAACCCCATTAGGCATTTGCAGTTGGCGTAAGACACACAGGAGTAAAAAGTTTCCAAAGATTCTAGCATAAGCCTTTGAAACACCAGGAAGAAATAGATGCCCTCTGCCTCCATGATACTCTCTCTCTGTTGAGAGAGTGAGGGAGCATACCTCTCGCACACATGAGTCGATATTAGTCGACAATCAATTAAATAATAAAATTTAAATTCATAATTAATTATTGAAAATAAGGGGTTGTGACACTAGACAATGTTATGGTTTACTTTGTATATCAAGAAATTTATTGGGGTATATATATTTGTGTTTTCTGTCATTACTGAGATTTTATTCTAAGCTTGATATGTGATGCAGAATTTTGTGAATATCATGCACTCTCTGTAAACCTTAAGTTTACTTCAAGCTAGTTTGTGGGTTTTTCATTTGACTCCCATTTCCAATTGTTTGAGTCAAATCTTAATATCTATTTTCTTTCTCCTCTCCCGCGACATCATTTTGTATGCCCTAAAGCTATAAATCTAGTCGCCATCTTTCATCAAGCCTTTTTCTTCATAATTTTTATCGACTCTCTCTGTACCATTGTGAATTCTAGTACCGAAAGAGTCTCTTTGTATCCTTGTTGAGGACTCTCAAATTTAGGGGAGGTTCAAGATAATATCGTCTGCTTACATTTGACTAATGGTAACAAAAGAATTTATATTCTATAACTCCCCTTGGCTAAGTAAATCTTTTTATTATGATTCTCTTTCTCAGAAATACATCACCCTGCATTCATTATTCATTTATTTATTTTTTAGAATTTGCTTCATTTCAGGATCATTGAATCTAGACGCAACTCTTACTTGTAAATATCCTTTACTTACATTTATGAGAATCCTCCTATTCTTAATAAATGGGTTGTATCATCCGATAGAATCATGCAAAGAGGAAGCACATAGGCTTTATCGATTTTCTTCTATTTTGGTTTAGATTTTACTCATCGTTAAAGCCGCCAATCAAAAGATATTCTTTCCTAATGATATCTTCCAATCCACCATTTTCTCTTGCAAGGAATTAGACTATGTCTAAGTGTTTGATAATAATGTTTAAATCTTTCTTTATCAATCATTTTACCAAGATGCCTTCCTTCTAGAAGTTCACCTTATTTTTTTGGCAAAGAATTTATTCCCTACTATCAAAATCTAGATCAAGTGATCTCAGAGGTTTGACTCTTCGAGATCCTTTGGCTTTATATTAAAACAACCTTCAAACCAAACTGTGGTTGTTTTCCTGCACCTTATTTCTAAATGTTGCACAAATTCTAGTAATCAAACAATAGCCTAAACTTTATTCTTATGTCATCTAATTTGAATTAAGACTTGTTTTATAGTTTAAATGCCCCCTATGAGTCTAGCAACTTGAATAGGATTTGAACCATTCTTTGACGTGATTTTCTTGTTGTTTCTCATTTTTGCATAGATTTCATTTGCGACTTGAATCAATTGAATTCCTCTTGTTGTTCCTTGTTTTTGCATGGGTGTCGAATATGGGCTCATAGAGAAGGATAGGTTACTCCTAGCATGTTTGTCGTCATCGGTGTAAAAAGATGCAAATCTTGTTAATCAATTTAGTAATAATTACTATTGATTTATTTTCACTCTTTGCCATATCATGATGTTTGAACATTTTCTACATGCTATAAAATGTTAGAGATATTATGATGCACCAAATTCCATCACACTTGTCAGTTTCAGATTTCTAGGCCCTTCGCATAGTGTCAGGTTTCTCCATTCAGGAGAAAATTGGGGAAGCGAAAGCTTCATGGTTGGGAGGATTAGACGCTCTGATGATGCTTTCTCTCTAGCTCTCATTTGTTTGAGGAAGTTGCTCAAGATGGTGAAGATATAATTCATTGCTGAGAAATATTTGTAACTATAACGTCGAAAAATATCCCCTTGGGGTTTTTCCCTCACAAGGTTTATCTCTCGGGTCTTTTATCTGCATTTAGGACATCTTGCATCATATTTTGACATCTTGATGAAATGAACCCTGGATTTTATGACAAATGGGACCTAGGGGGATCCCTTGAACCTAACCCTAACCAAAATAGGGGGGAGGACTTGGGCGCCCGTGCCCTAGTCCTGCCCTATTTTGGGTTAGTCCCAAATTTTAGTGTCGGCTTGTGACCATTATTTAGATCCTATGCCGACACAATAAGTTTGAATTACAAAATTCTTGGTAGGAGTGTTTGTAGTTGCATATAAAAGCATGTTTAGGTATTCATTTGTAAACTAGATAATCATTAGATTAAATTGGCATGAACATTGGAATTCTAAAGGTGATTCAAGGCTTTCATTGTGTTGCAAAAGTGGATTTGTGTTGTCTATGTGTTTGTGTTTGTAGATTTGAGCATTCATCTCCTCATGGCATGAAGAGCTTCTTCCTCCCATGAGATCTTCACTACAAGGTGACATCATTTGTGTTTTTGAGCATTTATCATTTGTTTTTTGCCTCTACCTCCCAAGGGTATGCACTCTCTATCTGACAATGGTGTTCAGAAGACTTGAATGTCTCTCCGAGGCTTGACTGACACAAGCCTCTAAACACCACAACCCCCTCCCAAAGTTTCTATGGTTGCAAGTTACAGATTGAAGATACATGAAATGTGGAGTTGCAGGAGGACATTACAGAGTGTCGGATTTGCAGATCAAAGTTAAAAATAGCACCCTGGACATGGGTGCCTACTCCTTAGTCCTCCTGATTCTATGACGGGAAAATCTCAGTGATAGCGGAACAGGTTGTATATCAAGTTTGTAGATCCTGAACAAAACCTTTGCATTGGACTAGGGCGCCCGCTCATTAGTCCCCAATTGTTCTGCTTCCCAAACTTTGAAAATAGATGCACATTTATTTGTCATTTTACATCTTCCTATAGTAGCATTTTGAGTTATATGTCTGTTTGCTTCTGTAATTGCATAATTAGGGTTTTGAGGTATAATTGAGCATAATTGAACATAATTGGCAATCAAATCACAAACATCCAAGCTTCCTTGCATTCCTAAGTGACCAAGGGTCTAATAGTGCTTTGCCTCGACCCAAAGTCCTTGAATGTAATTGGTGAAAGGAGGATAGACAATCAAATACCCACAAATCAACTATCCAAAATTTAACCCTTTATAGTAGCCAATTTAACAAGTTGTAAAGGACTAAGTCATAATTGTGAATAAGATTCTTGGGAAAGCTTTTGTAATTCAATTTGGAAATGTAATACATTTTATTGTGTATTGAAAAATGGATCTTGGAAATAAAGAAAACAAAAAATATATTATTCTTTTTCCCTAATTGTTTTTACTTTTATTCATTGTTATTCTTGAGGGGTCTTTACAACTTTCGAGCCCTTTCACATTTATTTTATTAGTGCTAGTGCAATGTCAACTACAACATTTGATTTACTTGTTTTAAAATTTAAAAAATATTTAGTGTTTCAATTTTTAGTAAAATTAGATTTAGCATATCTGATAAATGCAATTTAATAATTTTAAACAAATAATTTTATTTCATAGTTGTTTATTTTTTTTACATTTTATTTAACCTTATGCTAAAACTACAATCCTTCTTACCTTCATTCCATGTACAACAATCAAGCCACATAGGCATCAACCAACAACACTATAAAAACAACAAACACTTTACAAGCATATATGAACATCATATAACCTAGAAACTTTTCACTTAGTATACTTTCTAACTACTACACTTACCCACTTCTCATGCACCTTTCTTCTTTTATTTCATCACTTGCCTCTTCTTCCTTCCATTTCCTTGTGTTTCCCCATCTCAAACACTCTACTTATTTCCTTCACCAACCACCCCCCTATTACCCTTGTTCATGCCCTCTTCTTGCTATTCTCAACCCCTATGGCACAATCCTCACTTAAATCCTTCCTCCACCATGTCTCTTCCTCAACTACCTATTATAGGAAAGTTCAACACCTCTTCCTTTCCCCCTTCTAATAATCACTTTGATCATAATGTTCATTATGATCATTAAAATCCAAAATACAAAAATGTCACATCCAAGCTTCAAATCCTCTATGACAAAGTTGGTAAATTAGATGAATGTATTAACCCTTCTTCATTTGTCAATTTCCTCCACATTCTCTTGTCATCTCACTCCTATGGTATAGAAATCCTTTAGGGCATCAAACATGTTGTTAATAAGGTTACACCATCTCATACACAATCTTCTTCTGTTACCTTTTCTTTTTCTCTGCTATCTTCTCAACCTACCCCCCTCCTTATTCCTCTTAACCACAACTCTTTATTCCCCTCCCCAACACCTTCACCCCTATTTACTCTATTGCCATTTGTTCTTCTACTCACTTAATCTCCCCCCACCAATCAATTAGCCTCTATGCCATTATAATAAACACCCTTGGTTACTGCTAAGTTTTCTCTACTATTCTCTTTCCACTATAATTTACCACACTTAAATATTTGATCATAAAGCTTGTGGAACCCTCTCTGCCCAAGTTGGTAGCCTATTTGGATGGCAGGTATCTCTTTAGCTTAGTTGCATATATCCCTTCTCTCTTGGTGATAATCACTCATTCATTGGTCATTTCACATCTTCCAGGTATTTTAGAGGACGTTGATCCTTTTGCATCTCCATAATGCCTACATTTTCTTTCTACTATTATTTATAGATCATGGCTCCTCTTTTAATTCCTACACAAGATTATAGTCTTGAGTCACTAGATGACCATGATTTGGACAGTGATGATATGTTGGATGAGGAGTTTGACGAGTAGATATTACTGCTTCATCTCATGTGTATAAACATATGTGTGCATATTTATGTTTATATTGCATTTGTGATTGCTTGTTTTATGTTGGCATGTTTGTATTTTTCTGTGCATGTGTATGCATATGTTAGTTCCCTCTAGAGGACTCATGGAACTCATGTAAGTACATGGATATAGGAGGAACACCATGTTGTCTCTTTCTCTATTTGTCCCTGACCTTTTTCCTATGTGTAATGTTTGTTGTATGATCTTAAACACATTTTGGAGATGACATCGAGATATTTAGATCTCCTTCATGTCGACCCAAAAGTTTTAGGACAATTGTATGAATGTTTCTCCTTTTATTTTTACTTTGTTTCATTAGGGATGATGCAAATCAATCTTTGGTTCTTCATATTGATGAACATGTTGACTCAACCAAAAATGTTTGTAACTTTTAATTTTTTTTTTGCTATGTGCCTTCTTCCTTTTTAATTGTTGTTATGCATGCCTTGGGTAATGATGACAATTCCTCTACACAATTATTATCAAGTACAAACATATACTAAACTCGATGCATACAAATCCTTTTTTGTACTAATTTGTGATGTTGCTATGTTGTATGTGACATTGCCGTAATGCCCTTTATGTCATTATTTGGACACAATTTCAAGTGTACCATCCCATTTTATGCTAAGAAACATCTCTTTATTTTGCCTATTCAAGGGGAAAAATATTATTGACCTTATGGGCATACCAATTGTTATGGGTGTTTCCTAAGGACCTTTTTCTTGCCTTTTTCTACCTTAAAATTGATTGCATACACTTGATTTATGCAATTATTTAAGGGGGCATATAGCCATATCCATCACTTACACACTTTTGGCGTGCTTCTATAGCATCAAAAGTGTGTGTTCCCAAATGCAAAGAATACTTGGGCATGGACACACTTATAAAGATTACCTAGCAACAAAGTACAATTAGTACATGTAATACCTAATATTGTATGTGTATAGATCACCTAGAAACATAGACACTGGGACATATGATTCATGATGCTTTTATATGATTCCTAGCAATAGAGTATGCTAGACCAAGAATCATAGCTACACTTTCTTGAAAATAAAGAATGTTGAGATTGTGTGCTTTCATTTTCTAGAAACAAAGCAAGCTAGAAAATCTTGTCATGTAGGTTGATTATCTTTCTCTTTTGTGTGTGTGGACCCTTTTATTCTTAACATGTGTGTTGTTTAGATTTATTTTACATGTATTTTGTGTATGCTAGATTATATATGATTTGTTGGCATACTTTATGATATAGGTTATGTTTTTATGACATATTTGTGTTGTAGGTCTTATCCTAGGAGCATGCGCTCCTCACTCGAAGAGTGTTCCACATCATTTTTATATCCTTCACATACTTCACTTTTAGTATTTTTCTTTCTATACTTTAGAGCTAGCTAGTATCATGTAATCACATTAGCCCACTAAAGTAGGGGCAAAATGTAATATCAAAAATTGCATACCCTATAATTTTGGATCTATAAATTGTACTCATTTAGTGCTAATTCCATAGAATGTTTCTAAGATTCATTTTAGCCTATCCTTAGCCTTCTCCCTAGTCTAGATGCCAAGTGTGTTGTGTGCCTAGATGTTAGTGTTATCTTTTTGTGAGTTTTTAATATTTTTATGTTTATTTTGTTTGTTGTAACCATTTTGTAATGTTTTTAATTTGATTTCTCTAAGGTGAAATTATAGTTGTGAAGATATATGCATAGTTGTGATGACCAATAATATGGTTGTACAAATTTTGTTTAATGACCAAGACAATGTCTCTCAAACTTCCTTTTGTTTTGTAACTACCATTTCCTAGCTTATGTTAGATGTATAACAATATTTCCTAACTCTCTTACCAAGAACAATAAATTAGATGATAAAGGATTTAAAAAAAAAATGGACTCTCCTTTTGACAATCTCTCATCCAATACACTGGTTATGCCTTTTCTTCACACATAGTTCATAGACTTTTTTCCTATGCAATATTAGTTTCCTTTAGAACTTTGGATATACATACACTATGATGAGCTTTGAGTGTCCATTATACTTGGTTACATTTATTGCAAAGGGTTTTGAATCTTGTAGGATTCTCCTTGGGTGTTTTTCTTCTACATTAACATTTGTTGGAGCTTTGGGAGAGATGTCTTATTGAGCAATGGTAGCTTCTTCTCACTCTTTCTAAAATATTCTCTTATCAAGTTTCATAACAGGGTGAAACTAGTTTTGTTCATTTCTAGTCCTCTCTTTATTTCCTCTCTCCTTCCAAATTCCATTTAATATTGATGATTGTAGTAAATCCTCTTTGTGTTGCTAAAGTGTATTGTCTTTTGTTGAGTTGTGAATATTCAAAATGTTGTGAGGTTTTATATTGATTTTTCCACTTTTTCTCGTTGGCATCTTTGGATATCCCATTACATTCCTTATTCTCATTTCCATATACATTAAGATAGTGATAGCTATAGTGATTGGTATTCTAATATTTCATATTTTATTTTACCAAAGCATTTCTCTTAATTCTAGATATATGTAGGATATGAGCACACACTTAACTTGAATTTATTCTCTACTTAATTTCCCATGGAGGTCAAAAGACCAAAATAGAAGCTTGATCATTTTGACATGATCCCTACCAGTCACCCTCATTTTCTTTATATATATATATAATGACCTATCCAACCCTATCCATATTAGAGGTCTCAAAAAATTGACCCCCACCCTTTTCCCTATAAGTGTCCATACAACTCTAGTTCCATCTACTTAGTACTTTCATTTTACATTTACTTTTGCTATCTTTCTTCAAGTTCACAGCTAACTACGTCTAAGAATATTGCTTTAGTTTGAACTATGTCCTCAACTGATGTTCACTTTTCTGCAAAGATCCTTTGATTTCATTATGAGACGTATGGACACCTAGCAAAACAATATGATGTGCGTTTGTCAACCGAATGGTTGAGAGGTTTTAGTAGTTTGTTCTCCTTGAAATAGGAGTTGTAACAACCCTGCTTTGGTGTGCTATGTAGGTGTAGTTGAGTAAAAGTTTGATTAATCAAGGGACTGCTAATCTTTAGGGTTGTTTTTCTATTAAGAGTAGTAGTTAGAGCTGCATGTGTTTGGGGGTAAAAAGGAAACAAATGTTAATTGGAAAATATGCTCGCTGGCTTAGAACTTTTGATAGTTGGATTAAAATAGGAATTCCTTGCTCACATGGACTGGGCTATATAGGAACACATTTGGACTTGAATGAATACTTGAGTTTAACATATGTAAATGGTTACCTTTCCAAATAAGAAGTATATTCGTTGTGTTCTGTTTAGCATTAAAAGGTTAATTATTTACTACATGTTGTGCTCTATATTCTTCTTTTGTCTGCTGTGATAAATTCTTATCAGGAGTGAGGTAATAACTTGCAGATCTAAGAATAGAGATTAATTTGCATCAGTTAGAGTGTGGTTTTTTTTGTTGTTTGGTAATGCATATCCTTACCATATTTCTCTTCTACTCTGTTGTGTTCAATGTTGTACCTGCAACAAGTTTATTTTAACTGGCAGCAACAGGGGTTGTCTACATCACAATACCTTCCCAAACACATAGTGGGAGAAAGGACTTATTCCAAGGAAGGATTTGCATGTGATATACTTGAAAAAAAAAACATTGTGAGCTTATTATTCTTAAGTATAGTTTTGCATTTTTTTTCATGGCATGCATCAAAAAACTCTTATAGGATAGGAAAGATGAAGGAAAACATAAGGAAGATCATAGGTCATCAACATGAAAATAAGAAGAAAAGAGTAAGGAAATGTCGTGACATAGAAAAATATTTGATTAAGGCAAGGAACCAAAAAGCAAACTTGTGTGGAGGTGGATGACAAGGATATAAAAGTGATTTTTGATAAGGTGATTCATGTTTATTGGAATACTTGTAGCTCAACACCTCTTTCTTTATACACAATAACTCATGGGAAAAATGGGCAACCAAGAAATTTTAAAAACATACCTCCAACCACTCTTTATGAAACAATTTTTTTAAATTCTTAGGTGCTTAAGTTTATTAATTGCCATTGTATGAAAAAATAAAAACCAATACTTCACCTAGAGTTTGGAGTGTAGATGACTCCAAACTAAGATGATGGTACCATGGAGAGAGTTGTTGCTCCTATTAATCTGCATCGGCTTGTCCCATGCAATTAGAAAAAGTTAAAAATGTAAATAGAAATATTTTTAATGAAAATTGATGTAGACCATCTATGTGGTTGTAGATCACATGCTTTGAAACTGATGCAAACCACCTCTATAGCTACAAATTACACGCTCATTTCTAGCTAATAAAGAACCAAAACAAACCATAAAAAAACACAGAATAGACAATGAGGCAAAGCTCCAAGATTCAACAGAAAAAGAAACATTTTATTTCCCAACTTGAATACAACACACAGGTCTTGTAATGGCTTCCTCAGCCCATTCCCAAACAACTAACTTCTACCCAGCATGCCTCCCCTAAAAACACACCAAGACTAAAAATAAAAAAGAACACACTAACCACTACAACCGTCACCAACGGCAACCACAACCCAAAATTACCAAAATAGCTCCATGTTAGGAAATAGGCAAAACAAACGAGTAGTAGGGGACCCATCATAAAAGGGTAGTTACATCATCCTCCCTATCGTGTAAAAATTATGAACCTCTCATTTTCAAAGGAACCTGATTTTGTAAACTTCATTTGAAATTTTGTCCCTACTAATACAGGGGTACCTTGCAATAGTCTTGGGGTGCCTTGCAATAATCTTGCCTTCAAGGTATTCTTTTGAGATTGCTTGGCACAATTTGAGCAACCATTAAATCTTCAACCAATGCTATTCTTGGGTCAAGGGGAGTCTAGTGCCATTTCCACCAAAGCCAGGTGAAATCTAATGCAAAACTAACCAAGTAATTTTTGTTGCTACCACCCACAGACTTGAAACTTCTTCCCTTGTCCCAATCATACTTCATACCACTACTCTTAGACTGAGTTAGGTTATCATTGACCAAACTCTTGATAACATTCTTGGAGTATTTATATGATCTTGCTCATACTTCTGCTAGAATAGACAAAGCTAACATTTCAAATGCTCCTTCCTCTATCCATGATTTTAGATGTTTTCTTCCCTCATGTTGTATCTCATAAGTATTCTCTCAACCATGATGGGTTGGTTGCTTTTTGTTCATGTTTCTAAGGCCTACCTTATAGCAAATGACATGCATCCATCGACACCACATCACATAACTCTTCATCAACATAAGGTCCAATTTTGAAAACAAGACAAGATTGATGCACAATATATTGTGATCCTTCTTCAACCAAGAAATCTTGTAAAGGTTAGATTTAGAAATGCAAGCAAGTTGTAATTTGTTAACCATTTATGTGCTCACTAGATTGTTAATAGATCCACTATCTATGATTGCTTTGCACACTTTGATCCACAATAGATACCTTCACCAAGATGAGGTCATCCTAAAGCTGAAACTTAAGACCACCGACATATCTAGCTACTCCTTGTCCTTCATTCTCTTGTATATCAGTCCAAAATTGAAGCCTTATAAATTGCTCAGTACAAGCTTGAATAACTAACTTCTACCCAACATGCCACCTCTGTAAAAATAGGGAAACTGAAAATAAAAAAGAAAACACATAATTGACAACTAAAGCCGCCACCAACAGTAGCTACAATCCAAAATTACAAAAATAGCTTAGCAAAAGGAAACCGATGGGTTGTGGAGGACCCGTCATAAAAGGGCAGTTACATCAATAATTAGGAATAGTGGGTGCTTTGGAAAAAGATTTTTAGAGATGAGAAGGGGATGAACAATTTTCTTTCATGATTTACATTTGGCAAATTCTACATATGCGAGAAATTCTGCACTTGGCAAATTTATCCACAACATCCTCAAGATTTCAAGAGATAAGGAGATGACGAAAGCACTGGGCAAATTCAACATATGGGAGAAATTCTGCACTGGTCTGGGGCTGCTATAAACAAAGCAAATGCAAAAAGGCTCACTTCATTGCCATGCTAGAGGCCTGATGTAGAGGGATAAACGATTTGTCAAGAACGAGTGTTTTCATATTGGATTGAATCTACTAAAGGTGTTTCAAATCGCTAATCTCATGAGATATTAGAAGACTCAAAAGAATTTAAGATAAACCAAGCAAAGTGGAGAATAAAACTTCGTAAAATACATTGGTGAATTTAGTGCAACACAAATTTGTAGTCATAGATTAGTCCCTAATCATTGAACTTGTCCCTACACAAAATCAAAAGAAAAATCTGATCCTAAAGCAATTACTAATCTAAGATTCTCTATTCTTGATCCTAATACATCAAATTCAAATCTTCATCAATCTTTGTACATTTATCTATCATTAAGCTAAGTACAATTCCTATATATATATATATATATATATATATACCTACATATAATTTACTAGCACAAATTATCATAATATCAAATATCCAACAATCATAATTAATATATATATATATATATATATATATATATATATATATATATATATATATATTAATTATGATTGTTGGATATTTGATATTATGATAATTTGTGCTAGTAAATTATATGTAGGTATATATATATATATAATCTAATGAGGACATTTAATCTAATTATAAATACTTATAACACTAACAGCCTTAAAGTCACAACTACTAATGCTGAACTTTAAAAATATTGGACCTTAAATACACAAATACTATCACACCTATTAACATGCTCAGCAATTGGATCCTCTTCCCTAGTCAGAGTAAAGGTATTATTTTCCGTTGATGCCTCATGCAGACTCCTTTCTGTTTCAATGAAGCTGCAAATTAAACTCCAAAAGTACCCTATTTTCTGCAACTTAACTCTTAGAATATAAACAGTTTCGAACAGCAGAAGCTAAAGAGCATAATCACATCCAATTCATCTGATAAGAAAATCTACAGCAAGTTCTCTATTAATTTATGAATAACCAGAAGAACAAACTAACACAAAGGTAGAAAAAACTTTTAAAATCAGTCAGAGAATCGTTCAGATTCCTTCTCATCCCCGTTAACCCCTTCGTGATATCTCTTCAGATCTCTGTTCTTCCTGCCCCAAAAGAACTCCCCTAACCAACTTTCCCAAAAGACATACGAACCCCTATCTCCCCTACAACCATACAGAGTTCTAAACCTAATCTAACTCTTCGAAACCAAAAATAGCAAGTAGCAGACAGTTGTTCTGTTAAGACTGGACAAAAACAGAGTTGTTGAACAAACAACTATTTTTAGTAAAACATAAGTCCTAAAATGACTGAACAAAAACTCAACTAACAGATCGTGGGAGGAGACTTGAGGAAGATGCTCTGCATTAACTTTGGAGTGGCCCTTCGTACCTAAATTCCACAAAGAGCAAGAAATGACGATGTATAATCCAAAAATTAGTACTGAATTGTTGGTGGCTTCATTTAGGTATAGACAAAAGCCCAAGATGGACTGACCACCATGGTCTGAGAAGATTTCTTATTGTTATTCCATCATAATTGAACTTTCTCCTAAGAGCCTTTATCTAATTTCAGGCTTGTTGGCACTATTATGTCTAGTTGATCTGTTCCATCTACCTAGTACTTTCATTTTACATTTACTTTCACTATCTTTCTTCAAGTTCAGAGCTCACTACCTCTAAGAATGTTGCTTCAGTTTGAACTATGTCTTCTATTGATATACACTTTTCTGCAGAGATCCTCTGATTTCATTATGAAATATCTTATGGACACCTGGCATTAAATTATTAGGTGCTTTAAGTTTATTAATTGCCATTTTATAAAAAAATAAAATCCAATATATTTACCTGCAGTTTGGAGTGTAGATGACTCCAAACTAAGACGAGGTACTATGGAGAGAACTGCTGCTCTTATTAATCTGCATCAGTTGTCCCCTGCAATTAGAAAACAGTAAAAAATGCAAATATAAATATTTTGAATAGAAAATTGATGCAGACCACCTCTGTGGCTGCAAATCACATGCTTTGAAACTGATGCAGACCACCTCTGTAGCTGCAAATTACATGCTCTGTACTAGCTGATAAAGAACCAAAACAAACAAAAAAAAAAAAAAAAGAACATAGAATAGTAAATGAGGCAATGCTCAGAGATTACAGCAGAAAAAGAGATTACAGCAGAAAAAGGAACATTTTATTTCCCAACTTGATTACAGCAGAAAAAGGAACATTTTATTTCCCAACTTGAATACAGCACACAGGCATTCTCATGTCTGCCTCAGCCTGTTAAAAAAAACTAACTTCTACCCAGCATGCCTACCCTAAGAAAACAACAAAACTGAAAATCAAAATGAAGACACATAATTGACCACTACAGCCGCCACCAACTGCAGCCACAACACAAAATTACAAAAATAGAACTGCAACAACAACACAAAATTACAAAAAAAGCTCAGCAAAAGGAAACAGACGAGTAGCAAGGGTACCCATCATAAAAGAGCAATTACGTCATCCTCCCTATCTTTTAGAACTTATGAACCTCCAATTTCAGAGGAATCTGATTTTATAAACTTCATCTTGAATTTCGTCCTTACCAGTACAGGGTTGCAACTTGGAACTCCTTGGCAAAATTTCTGTAGTAACTTGGAATGAAGAAAAATGATAGATGCTAATATATACTGCCCAAATTTGCCCAAATTTAATGTTCATGTTTTTTTTCCTAAATCAAGGCTCATGACTTCATTGGAGCTGTTAACAACTCCCAAGTTTTTTATTGCTGAAGGTATCAGTATCTATTTCTCTATCTTTTTTAAAAAGATTTTTCAAATTCCGCTTTCAATGTTTTAATTTCCTCCCCCACTTTTTAAAGAATCAGTCGTTGACAACTGCCTACATGGTTCATCTTGGCATGTGGCAAGGATGCTCTGCTTAAACATTAATTTGTTCTAAGTTTTTTATTTACTATTTAAATGGTAAGATTTAAAATCTGAATCTCTTGTTTTAAGTAAAAGGGTTTATCATTCTACTAATCATCTTATTCACTTGTGTTAAATAATCATTTTATTATTAATACTTTTAATGATTGAACCAATTGATTGTGGGGATGTTTATTCAGCCCACTCACGAGGAGTCTCTTTTGGGAGTGATAAGAAAAATTATCCACTTTAATATGAGGAAGTACGGCCAAAAACAGAACTTATAGGTGGCAAGGGACAACTGCTCCACTACCCCAAGAGCAAAAATATTACAGATAAAAATTGAAGTACCCAATATAACTCCAGAATCTTGGTCTATGTTCCAATAGATGTAATACAGACAGAAAAATTGATGTCATATAGAAAAAGCAAATTAGCAAATATCACATCCAACAAAAAAAAAAAATCAATCTGAAGCAAGCATAAACATTTATAATGATGGTGAAACACAAATTTCAGTACAGTTAGCCTAGGTAAAAAATGAGAATTCTAATCCCAAATTCCACTAACATCACTCTCACAAAACACTCTATCATCTATCATGCACTCTGTTAAGAGCTTATACAAATATTCTTTCAACCCTTCTCCTTGAATTGAATCACAACTAAGACTACTTACTTAATGGTAACAGGTACTGAAAGATTTGTTTGTAGTGAATCTGATGGATTCTAAAATCTGGTAGGATTTTAACAACATAGAAAACTTAGCAGTGTTAAAATTTTAGGAAATGTAAATCAGGAAAGAGAATTGAAAGGTATATGTAAAATGAATTTGTTTAGTTAAATTGTAATTTTAGTGCTGCAATATTATCTTGCAAAGCCCTACACCTCCCCTTCTCATCTCTGAAAATCTTTCTCACTGTTCCTAATTTTTGATGTAACTGCTCTTTTATGACGGGTCCTTCCTTTTGCTTCCTTTTGCTGAGCTATTTTTGTTATTTTGGGTTGTATCTTTGTATGTGTCCTAATCCTTGCACTCTCCTTCTCCAACCTTGTTTCTGCAAATTTTTACAATGACTTTGACATCACATGGGGATATGATCGTGCTAAGATACTCTACAATGGCCAACGATTGCAGTCCCAACAGAGAGCAAGCTAGAACAGACCTCAAACCTTGATAAAAAAAAACTACTAAAACAGGCCTAAAGCTTGCCAAAATAGGCCGTTAAAGTGTTCCCCAAAACTAGCTAAAACAGGGCTAAATTGGCTACAAATTCGTACAGGCAACAAGTCAGATTTGGCAGCAGGTCCTTCACTTTATATCTTGGAATCCAATATCAACAGATTTAGATGTGATCAAGAATTAGATTTTTCGAGAATGCACAAAAATTTGGTGAAATGGCGTGTGATTAAGATGGCCGGACGGTTCCGAATCCAAATGCATGTTATCGTGTCTTCTGTTTTGAGCTTCCCTCGTATTTACCCCACCGCACCGTTCGCGCATGCATTCAATTTCTCTCTCTTTTTTTAATCTTTTAAACATGATATATATATGAGATCAATCAGGTGCTTATGTTGTTAATAATAATAATTATTATTTTATTTATTTTTTCTAGTTGGAAAGATTTTTTTTAATTAAAATAAAGTATAATACAAAGAAAATAAGTATCTTAGCTTATCAATTTCTTTTCTTTGTATGGATTTTTTTTCTTTTACTTATCTTCAATGTTGGGAGTTCACAAGTCAATAGTCCAATATTTGATATGGCTCCTATAAGAAAATTGTAGAGAACTTTTGCACTGAATGTTGTCTTTTAACATTTAATTTAATTTTATTGTTGGTTCATTAGTTACTCACTTTGTTTCAATTTTAAATAATCATTCTACAATTATTTATGTATTTTGGATTAGATTATAGGTACAAATTCATCCCCTAGACAAAATCATATTTATAGTTTAGTCTTTCCAATTAAAATCCAATTTCTCATTTTTCTAAAATGAATCAAATCTTGCCCTTTGCTTGCACACAAAAACTCTTTGTATTCAACATTTAGAATCTTGTATTTAAGGACAATTATATGTCATTAGTGTTGGCAAGAGACACATTGGAGCTTCATGATTGTTGTCATTGATGGCAACAAAGTTCTTCCCACACATCCGCAGGACATGGTGGGTCTATACTTGAAGTCAGATTGAAGAGTGGTGTGGTCCGGTAAGCAAGAACAGAGTATGTGGAAAGGTTCGATAGTCAGGTCCGGATCTCTCAGAGGAAGTATTTCAGTGAAGTACGGATTTGGTAAAGTTAAGAGGAGTACCTTGACTGATAGATTCCAGGAATTGAGCCTTCGGTGATAAAAGAATAAAGAGATATAAGCATTCAAGTATTCGGGTCTGGTTCGGTAGAACAGATAGAGGAAGAACTAACAGGCAGAGCATCAGAAGTTATTCTGGATGAGATGTTGATGGTGATAAAGGTTCCTAAGGTATCATTCATGATTGGCCGACATGATTGAAGACTTCTACAAGCATATCCTTGATCCGCATTACTTGGTATGCAAGGATTTAGCCGACAGACCAAAGTTTGAGATAATATTGACTATTCCGGGTGCCAACTAGAAAAGTGTTGAAATCACTTGTGCGGATATATATACAAGATGGATTTAGATGTGAAGTGGGTGTTGTGTGTGTGGAAATACGAAGAAAAGCAGAAGAATAAATAAAAGGCAGAAAAACAGGTTCGGAATGTAAGAGGACAACAACACTCAAGAAGAGTTAGAATGAAGTGCTGCAGATCAGTCTATTAAGCTTAAACCGGAACTGAACTTCAGCATGTGTGGATGCTTTTTCATCAGTTCAAGTTTTCTTCTTGTAAACAGTAAGTCTTTTGTAGGCAGTGAGCCTCTTATGAGTAGTGTGCTCAGGCAGTAAGCCCTAATTGGCAAGTGCCATTTTGTATCTTCTATTCTTCTAATAGAGAATAATATCTTGGGTTAATCACCTCGTGGTTTTTTCCCTTAACAGGGTTTCCATGTCAAAATCATTGTGTCATGTGTATTGGTGTTATTTGCATTTCATAGTTATGCTTGCTTATAGAATTTGATGTTACATTAACTATTAAGAAAGCACAGAAAGTTGAATTATTAGGATAACTGATTCACCCCCCTCTCAGTTATCAACAATTGGTATCAGAGCGAAGTTCCTCTAAACAGAGCCTAACAGCTTGAGGAAGATCTGGGAATTCAAATGGATGCATATGGTATGAAGGAGCAACTTAAGTCTGCCCTAGATGATCTTGAGCAGTCAAATTCTGAAATCAATGAATTGAAGGAAAGACTCAAACAGGCTGATGATTTCATAAATAAATTAAAAGAGAAACTGAGTCTCTCTATGAAAAAGAGAAAGGAGCTACTTTAACAACTGGCAAGACAAGGTGAAGCAAATGATACAAATGGAGATCTGAAGGAGAAAACCAAGTTATGTGAAAAGTTATCAAAAGAAATCATTATGGTAAGACATGAAATGGAATCATTAGTTATAAAATTTACCCAAGAGATTGAAGAGAAAAGAAAAATTGAAGATGATCTAAGACAATCTCTCAAGGAAAAATCAGAAGATTGCCACAAGATGGATAGAATTATCAGACATCTTGAATCTGATCTTGAAGATGCTAAAGATAATGAAGAAAAACTTGAGGATCAAATTGTCTCTCTTAAAAGGGATCTTCAAACAACAAATGAATATAAAGAGAAATTCAAGATAAGTTCTGCTCAACTTGAAGTTCTTCTTGAAAGTCAAAAGAGGGTAGATGACAAGTATGGTTTGGGATATGAGAAAGGAGAAAGCTCCGGATCCGATCAGAAGATTTTTGGATTAGAAAATCCAAGGAACAGGCCTAGAAGACCTCCGGTAAGACAGCCTAATGCTCAAAGATATCCATCCTTCAATGGATACTGCCACAACTGCAATAACTTTGGTCATAGAGCTGATTAGTGCAGAAAGAGAATGAATCAGACTAATACATCCTTGTTCGGACAGTGTTTCAACTGTAAAAGGTATGGCCACAAATCTCATGAATGCAGAAATATGCAAATGAACAATTCATTCAATGGTAGATGCTTTGCATGCAATAGAATGGGTCACATGGCTAATCAATGCAGATCAAGAGGATATCAATCAAACATGCAAAGAAATGTTGTTTGCCAAATTTGTAATAGATCCAGTCATATTGCCAAATTCTGTAGAAGCAAGAATCAGGACAAAAGAGGTCCGGCACATCATAATCAGAATCAAGACAAGGGAAAATAAAAAGTGAATGTGGATGAAGTTCAAAGTGAAATGAACAAGATTTGGGTGAAGAAAAGTACAGAGAATATAGGGGATGGATCTGCACCAGACTCTGGTGCTGATATTCCTTCTGGAAACTAAAAAGTGAGCTCTGGCTCAGGGGGAGTCTCAAGGAAAAACATTATCCCCCAGCCAGTCAATTGGTGCCGGAATTGGCACAAGGAAAATTACGGATAAAAGGGCTCTCAGAGAAACATCCAAGTAAATTGTGATTAAGATATGAAAGATCCGCAAGAAGTCTTAAACAGGTAGAGGACTAATCCGATTCCTCAGTCATCCGGTGAGAAGTAGGTTTCTCACAGTTAAACCCGACATGATTCAAACTATGGAATCTTGATCTGCGGATAGATCAAATGATTAGTGAAAGGAAGATGGATTATCACTATTCTCCAAAAAACAACTTTAAAATTTGTCTCAGTGATTCGGAAAGGTTATGTCTCTGAATAAGATAAACAAGGAAAATCAGAATGAATTAGGTTGCGCATTTATTGCAGGGTGAAAATTAGGGCTTTTCAAAAATAAAAGAGTTCATTCTTTCGTCATTTGCTCATTTGCACTCAAGAAGAAAAGAAAAAGGAGCTCTGCGTCAAACGGTCTCAACTCTCAAGATCAGCCATTGAAATTGTTTCATCTAGCTAATCAAATCTAGCTCTTTCAGCGAACACTTGAAACGAAAAAGGTATTTTTCATTGCTGAATATCTCTCTGTAAAATCCTTTTGAAAATGGATACTCTGAATATTGTGAAGATCTCTGATAGACCTCGTCCTAAATTTAAGAGGCATCCATATAAACCTCTAGAAGTTGATCCCCTAGGTGCCTTTTCAAGCATTCCGCATGGGGTTCTCCATGTAGAAGATGTTAGGGTTTACATTCATGCAAGCATTGAAGAACTTGGCGAATCAAAGTTAATGGATATCTATCACAAGCGGTTAATAGATGATTCTTTTGAGATCAAACCTCAGTATAAAGCCATCTGGGAGAAGCATTTTGCTCAGTGCATTCATTTCCCCTATTTTGAAGAAGATGAATGGGTCCGGTATGTGTTAAGAAGAGTGCATGACAATTTCTTATGGTTGAATAGACCATTTAAAATCACCAAAGATGCAATTAGGGTAGTAACCAGTCTGCACTCATCCGGTGGGATACCTGTTCTAAAATCTGTCAAGAATTAGACAGTAAGTGATGCAACCGAATCAAAATTTGACAAGAGAGCTATGACAATTGAAGATATCATTGATCCGGATGTCAAATTTGCATCCATGATAATTGGTTACAAGATTTATCACTCCAGTAGGGAAAACTCAATACCGGGAACTACAGTTTATACAGCCTTTCAGATGCTAAAAGAAAATGCTGACTATGATCTATGTGAACTTCTTCTAACCCAACTTTTGGAAAATCTGCAAAAGATAAAGAAGGACAAGAAGAACTCCTCCAAGTATGGTGGCTTGATACTCTGCCTATTCTTTTATTACATGAATGAGCTTCCTAGATCCAGTGGCTAGGTATGGTAGAATGATAGACCAGTGGCTATTCAAATCAGAGATTATATACATGGGCTTGGCGATGACAAGGCACAGAATATAGCTCTCTGGGGCTATTTCAAGAATTTTTCAAATTATGATGCAAGCAAGAGAGAGAATCCCCAAATCTTTAGTTGAAAAATATAAAGATACAATATGCTTTATGATAGAAACTGATCAGTGCCTTATGGAGGTAGTGGAACCAAGAATAGTATGGATCATGCCAATGGGGTATGAAGTTGATGAACAAATTGTGGAGCTGCATGTTCAACACATGCTCAGTCAGCCAAAGGATCCAAAGGTAGAAAGATTTGGAACCTTTAAAGAACTAAGGGTGAAAATTCATATAGAGCTAAGGCAGCCAGAGATCAAGAGGAAGGTGAGAAAAGAAGTTGAAGAAGTTGCCAAAGGCTTTGGCATCTCAAAAGAGGCACTTGATGCCAATAGGGAAAAGATGGAAAGGGCTGAGGAAGAGAAGAAGAAGGCAAAAAAGAAAAGTGAGGAAAGTGTTCCGGTAAAATCTCCCACCCGGACCAGATCATCAAAGAGATCTGCACCTACCACTGCTAAAAGCTCAAGGACAACTAAACCGGAAGCAAAATCATCCGGCAAAGGAGAAAAAAAAATAAAAATAAAAGCCACAAGAGCTTATGTGAGTCAAAGGGATGAAGAGGAGACTGAATCTGATGAAGAAGTCAGGAAAATGAAGAAAAAGAAGAAAACATCTGGTGAACCCTCTACCGGTCAAGGTGAAGAAGAAAAGCCAGAGGAATATGTTGAAAAACTCACTCTTCACATTGATGACATAATAAAATCAGTCACTGTGGACGGAAATCTTTAGCCAATGGTTGAATTCTATGGTGATTATGGTGAAACTGATCAGAAGATATTACAAGATGCCACAGTCAGGTATCTAAATGTCTACAACAAAGCATTCATTGAAATTATATCTCTGATCCCCAAAAGCTTGGAGAAGGAACTTGAAATAAGGAAGAACAATGCCCAAGCCAAAGATCTAGAAATCTAGGAACAGATAGCTATTTAGCTATATCCTTCAATCGATTCAAAGCAAATGAATATGATCTTCAAAGATTGCAAGGATGAGTTCAGAAGCAAAGCTAGAATGAATCAGCTCATGCTTGGTGAGACTGACAAGGTAGCCAAGAAAACAGAAGAGATCCTCCAAAATGCCTTCAAAAGATTCAATCTTCCTGTTATAGAGGACTTGGGTGTTGATCCTTCGGCCATAGGTGTTGAAAAAAAATCCACTGAGCAAATCATGGACACCGGTACAGAAAGGGATAAGGACTTGGAATCCTCTGTTCTGGAAAAGGAAGTGCATGAATAGACAAACATCACTCCTCTGGTTTCCCCTGCTGACTCCGGATCTAAAGGACAAGAAAGAATAAAGGAGAAAGAAGCAGAGGTGAAGGAAAAAGAAGATAACAGTACAAAGGTTGTGGAAGGAGAGAAAGCTCCAAGAGACAGTTCTGTGACTGTAGAAGAAAAGAAGAATCTGTCTTCGGCAAGAGACACTGCAGAATCAGTCAAGGACTTTTTGACAAAAGAAACTATGGAGATTGATGAACCGGAACTACTAAAAGGGCCATTTGATTTGGACTCTCTATCTTTAGTACAAACAATGAAGATAGCTTCGTTTGCTAATGCAAAGGCCAACGAAAAACTTCTAAAGTCTCACATGGAAGACTTTGAGCTTATAGCAGCTGCATCCGGAGTGATAGAAAAGATTATGCCATCTTTTCAGAAAGATCCCTCAGCCTCCTTATCCGGTAATCTTAAAACTCTAGTAAATAGTGTTAGCACACATTTTGATTCCCTAGAGAAGGCAACAGAAGATAAGGTTCGGAAGGAATTTTTGACCAAAAGATTATTAGAGATACAAGGGTTAATAACTAATGATAGGAGGAATATGAGTATAGGGATAAAGAGCTTAGAAAATGCTCTTAAAGATGGCAGAGAAATGTACAAATTTTGTTTATCATGGTCCAAAGTAACATTGGACATTGAGAAGAAGTAAAAGAACAGGAGGACAAACTGACAAATCTATCAAAGAATTTTGATCCTCTCTCATCTTCCATAATAAATCAAGAATGTCAGACTATTGCAGTCTTGAATGAAATCAAGAAGTTGGAGAAGGAAAAGAAAAATAGAATAAGCAGGTTGGGTGAACTCAGAGGGGTAATTATCTCCAAGTTAGAGGCCATGCATGAGGCCATAAAAGAAGCTCAGACCACAGCCTGGACCAGTGATCCGACAGATCTAAAAAGGGTAGATGCGTTTGCATTCCTGTTGAGTGGTCACATCTCAATTTTGGACAGGATGAAACAAAGTTGGGCAATAGAATTCATCCAATTGTAGACAACTTTTGCAGACATACTTCAGTATATGTAAGTATGCTATATGTATATACTTATGCGGCCAAGTATAGTTGAAATCTTGAAAATTTTGATGTGTGGACCCTACCCTTTGCCATTGATGTCAAAGGGGGAGTGATGAGTAGTGAAAAATGAGGAATCCAGCTAAGGGGGAGCTCCAGAAAATATACATAGAGACAGAGCATCAGCCAAGGGGGAGTATAGTATAACACTTAGTCATTTTTCACTAAGTGTTGCCATCAATGCCAAAGGGGGAGATTGTTGGCAAGAGACACATTGGAGCTTCATGATTGTTGTCATTGATGGCAACAAAGTTCTTCCCACACATCCGCAGGACATGGTGGGTCTATACCGGAAGTCAGATTGAAGAGTGGTGTGGTCCGGTAAGCAAGAACAGAGTATGTGGAAAGGTTCAACAGTCAGGTCTGGATCTCTCAGAGGAAATATTTCAGTGAAGTACATATTTGGTAAAGTCAAGAGGAGTACCTTGACTGATAGATTCCAGGAATTGAGCCTCCGGTGATAAAAGAATAAAGAGATATAAGCATTCAAGTATTGGGGTCCGGTTCGGTAGAACAAATAGAGGAAGAACTGACAGGCAGAGCATTAGAAGTTATTCCGGATGAGATGTTGATGGTGATAAAGGTTCCTAAGGTATCATTCATGATTGGCCAACATGATTGAAGACTTTTACAAGCATATCCTTGATCCGCATTACTTGGTATGCAAGGATTTAGCTGACAGACCAAAGTTTGAGATAATATTGACTATTCCGGGTGCCGACTAGAAAAGTGTTGAAATCACTTGTGTGGATATATATACAAGATGGATTTAGATGTGAAGTGGGTGTTGTGTGTGTGGAAATACGAAGAAAAGCAAAAGAATAAATAAAAGGCAGAAAAATAGGTTCAGAATGTAAGAGGACAACAGCACTCAAGAAGAGTCAGAATGAAGTGCCGCAGATCAGTCTATTGAGCTTAAACCGGAACTAAATTTTAGCATGTGTGGATGCTTTTTCATCAATTCAAGTTTTCTTCTTGTAAATAGTAAGTCTTTTGTAGGCAGTGAGCCTCTTGTGAGCAGTGTGCTCGAGCAGTAAGCCCTAATTGGCAAGTGCCATTTTGTATCTTCTATTCTTCTAACAGAGAATAATATCTTGGGTTAATCGCTCCGTGGTTTTTTCCCTTAACAGGGTTTCCACGTCAAAATCATTGTGTCATGTGTATTGGTGTTATTTGCATTTCATAGTTATGCTTGCTTATAGAATCTAATGTTGCATTAACTGTTAAGAAAGCACAAAAAGTTGAATTATTAGGATAACTGATTCACCCTGTAGGAGTCCAGGACAACACTAAGAGGGGGGGTGAATCAGTGTTGTGTAGATTTTTGCAACTTATTAGAACTTTTAATTTACAAGACTCAGAAAGAGAAAGTCATCAATAAACTATTACACATACATGTACAAGTTTGATAATAAAATTATGAGCAGGACCACATATAGATAAATCTCCACATAGAAGCAGATACACACATAGAAGCATATCATTAACACAAAAATTACTAGAGTGGAAAACCCTCTCGGGGTAGAAAAACCACTCGAAACTGCCTCACTGGCTTAACTGAAAAGCATGCCTCACTGGCAATACAAAATGTATCTAGGAGCACCAACTCCTTATGGAGCACCAACTCCAATACCAAATAGAAGCACCCACTTCCTACACTGATATACCTCACTGGCAGACAATTAGGTCTCACTGACCTACAAGCCTCACTGGCTAAAACAAGGCCTCACTGGCAAACCAATCCCCATCATCAAAACATAAAATAAGGTGTGCAATAAATGATTGTAACACAATCTGATTTGCACCATTTCATAACATTCTTTTCTGAATTTGTATATCTCTGTTCAATTACATACAACCTAATTTGCATTGCAATTGCATATTGTCTTTTTGATAATCTTGTCAATCTATGTATCTATATTTGATACTGTCAGTTCATCATTAATCTGCACAACATCACTCACACTATATGTATTCAATCTCTCATAATCTGTATATTTCATTTCTGTCTTTCAAAACCTATCATCAATGCACCTGGAAAACAATTTTGTACAGATTGAATAACCTTTCACTTGCACAGAAAAATCTTTTCATATTCCTTGATATTCTTGCATTTTTAAATCTGACCTCTTCAATCTTCAAAACCAAAATCCCATTCATATTCCCTCTTAGAGATGAAAGAAGACCTTTCAACTTTTTTCTCATAAAGAACCTGCAACAAATCCTAAACCAAACAAATTACATTTTTGCAAAAATAAAATCATCTTAAAGAAAAACTTTCATGCTTATTTTCATGTTCTTCTTCCAAAAAATACATCTGTAAACCCATTCATATTCCCTGCAAGAAACAAAATCATCTCTCCAATCTTCTTTTCAAAACTTTTCATCTTCTTTTCAATTTTCAAATTGAATGTCTTCAACAATTTATTTTTCAATAAATCAATTTACCTCAACAAAGCACTTGTAAACATCTCACAAAACAAAATCATCTGTAAAAAAAAATAAGTCTCCTTAAAAACTTCCAAGCTTTTACATACAAAACCATTTGAGCTTCTTCTTCTTCTCAATCTGGAAGAGTAAATCAAATCACAAAAACAATAGCTCCAAAAATATTATCATCTCCATATTATTTGATGGAAGAAAAGAAAATTTCTAATTATAAAGTACTCCATCAAATGGATGTCTTCTTCTTAGAAGGAAACTTTAAAACCACTATATTCCTTCTAATATCAAGCTCCTTTAAAAAAGCAATTTGATGCCTTAAATAAAATGAGAGAAGATCCTCATTTTTCGGTAAAAAAAAACTTTATAAACATAACTTAACTCCTCCAAGACATCGGGCTATGATGTTTTCCTTTTGAAGATTTTTATGTTATATATTTGATGCTTTTTCTAGTTTAAAAAAAACTTAAGACTTGATTCTCACCGCGGGCTCCATGCTCCTATTTGAAAATTTTTTCCCGCTCAAGCCTTTTCTTTAAAAGGTGATAAAGTTTTAAAACAAAAACTTGTTTTATATGAAAAGCTCGTGCCACCGAACTTGACCGTTTGCAAAAAGTCTTATCTGACATTAACACCCTTAACCCTTGATTTAGACTTTGCCACCCGATGAACATAATGCACAACCAACACATTCGATGGAAAGAAAGATGGGGCCAGTGGTCACAATGTATAATAACCCTTTGGCCGGTCAACATAAGTGAAATGACCTACAACATCAGGTCAATGAATTGTTATAACAAAAAGGTTATGTGTTACATACGGGCAGAGGAAAGTGAAGAGAGTTTCAACAAGGTTCAAACCTTAAATCTTAGAAATTGAACAACCTTTCTTTAACCAAAACTTGAAGAGTGAGTAACCAGTGACAATCAAGGTAGGAGAACAGAGGTCTGACAATAGCTCAAAACATCCTCAACTGTGAAACAATATAGTGTGTGGCATGTATAGTCTTATGCACCTTAGAAGGAGAAAATTGTATGCATAAGGATATGTTTACTAAGCAAGTTCTATGAAGATGGATAAGGGAATGATAGAAGACAACACTGAGAGATGACAAACTACAAGAAAAACACCAAGGTGATCAATACTCTCAAATACATGAATCTTGTATATGAATGCACATGAAATGCATGAAAGCCCATGACCAATTTCACTACCTCTTGTAAATCATGTCATCTGTTTTACTGAGATCAAATATGATTATGCCAAAACATGATGTCAAATGAACTCCATCACCTGTATCAACAATACCACTGATAAACAACTCATCACATGAGAGATATACACTAAACAAGCCAACTCAACTGACAACACTTATTCTGTCCATATGAACAACTCTTGATTGATGTTCGTGAGAGATATACTAAACAAGCCAATTCAACTGACAAACTGACAACACTTATTCTGTCCATATGATCAGCTAACAATTCCTAATGTATGAAGGCACCAATTCAAACTCAAAACCATATTGATATCAAATATTCATCCTAAAGATATCCTGAAACACTCTGCATCCCTGAAACATTCTTGAAACTCTCTTAAGAACATATTATCAATATGAACACACTAAAGCAACTCCAAACCATCAATACCTTTTTTTTGACATCAATGACAACCTGACTCCATCACACCCCCCCTCTTAGTTATCAACAATTAGTTCATATTAATTGATTATCAATATTGTAGCATTAAAATTTCTAATCAAAGCATTATAAAACTTACATTAGCAAATATTATACATTGATTTATCATTTAAGCACTTTGCTTCACTCTACACACCAATACTCTCCCTAAGGTGTTTTTTTGCACCAACTGATTGAGACATAGACAGACTTTCAGGCGTACATACACTACAAAGTAGAAGAGTAGAGGACCAATCTACATGGGAGAAAAATAAGTGTCCCAAGTTGACTGCATATACAAGCCAATTCAAGAGTAAAGTAGACTTTCTAGGCAGATCTATAACAATTAAGACAATATTGATTCAATAAAAGAATAATAAAGTTAAATTATTTTAACCTTCTCAATTTTATTTGCATTTATGGTTTCAACTTTTTATTTAAATCTAAATATATACATTATTTTATAATAATTCATAATACCTAAGTGTGTAGTTTATTTTTACAAAGCACTAAATATATTATTTCTCACAATATTTAGTTATTTATAAACAAGTTAGAAGAGTGAGTAAACAAAACTTAAGAAAAAATTGTTTCTATATAGTAAACCTGGCTACTTATATAGTAAAGTTGTTTTTTAATTCAATTGACCTTATTTTAATTCTATAGACATTCCACAACTTGAGAGAATGCATGAAAGTCTTGGAGATTTTTGCAGAGGAGTATATTGGAGACAAGTAAAAGAAAATAAGTTTTTTGAGTCTTAGTTTGCAATAAGTTTAATATAATTTTTCTTTACATTGGAGATAAGTAAAAGAAAATAAGTTTCTTAGTCTTGCTTTCCAAAAAAATTAATTGGAAGATGTATAAGATGAAAAGAATGTAATGGAAGTTGTCAAATATTATATTCACTTTATAATAAATGTAGAAATACAAATTTATGGTATTAGCAAAGTTTTTATTTACTTTGTCTGTTATGCTTTTTGATATTTTATAAATAATAAGTATGAGACATCAATCCATCATTTTTAAAATAGATATAAATATAAAGATTCCAATAACATTTAATCAAAAATGTCAAAAAAATTATCAATTCCACATAAGATATACATTATTTTATATTATGTACATTGTAAAGAAAGCAAATAAGATGTTCATTGGACCAAAATGATTATGGAGGAAGAGTGCTTTCCAACATCGCATCTTATTCATTTTAGAAGTCTCCCAATAAGATTTAATATGCAAATGTAAACCAATATTATTACATTCATACAAAATTTCTTATCTTTTGTTTTCAATATAAACGACATGCTCTTAAGATCATAATTTTAATTTTGTTTATGTTTACTTTATACCAACTTAATTTTTATGATGTTTACTTCATACCAACTTCCAAGTTTAGAAGAGTTCTAGGTCTTTTAAAATGACATTTCAAGTTACAAGTAATTTTTGCATTTACTATGAGGTGATCAGGTTCCTCTACATAAATAAGTGAACATCTCCAACTCATATATTTTTGTCCACTTCAATTTGTCCTTGTATGGGATAAAAGATTTGTTGATGTTTATTGCACACCAACTTCCAAGTTGAAAAGAGCTCTAGGCCATTTGAAGTGGTATCCCAAGTTACAAGTATTTTGCATTACTGCGAGGTGATCACCATATAATCTAAGCTTCACTACAAAATTAAGTGGAAATCTCCAACTCCTACATTTTTGTCCACTCTAATTTGTCCTTGTATGGGCTAAAATAATGTTGATGTTTAGTCCATACCAACTTCCAAGTTCAAAAGAGCTCTAGGTCCTTTGAGGTGGTATCCCAAGTTACCATTATTTTTTGCATTTAATATGAGATGATCACCATAACATAAGTTTCACTAAATAACTAAGTGAACATCTCCAACTCGAACTTTTCTATCCACTCTAATTTGTGCTTATATGGGTAAAAGAACTTCTTGATGTCACTTCATACCAATTTCCAAGTTCAAAAGAGCACTCTAATTTATCATTATATAGATTAAGAAATTTCTTGATGTTTACTTCACACAAACATCCAAGTTTAAAAGAGCTCTAATTCCTTTAATGTCGTATCCCAGGGTACAAGTAATTTTTGCATTTACTATGAGGTGATCACCATATAATCTAAATTTCACTATATAACTAAGAAAATATCTTCCTCTTACATTTTTGTCCACTCTAATTTGTCATTATATGGAGTTAAAAATTACAAATGAGTTTACTCCAAGTCAATAGGTGAATTGTAAAAGAATTATGTACACCACTAATGTCATGATAAAATGTATATGGTTATTATAAACAACCTGTTGTATATGTTGTTGTTATCTCTATTATAATATTATTTTATATGTTTAAACTTACATAATCATGTTCAAGCTTTAATTCTTTACAACCTTTACAACTTCATATTTTATTGTAACTTACATTATTCAATTAAAAATATAAAAATTAAAAATTAAAAAAACTAATGTCACTTCCTTAACATTCATGTGGGAGGTTTTCCTCCCAGAAAATTGTCGGATTTTTTGTTTTTGCCGTTCATTTTTTCATTTTTGCGGTCACTGACGATCTACATTCATTGAATATAATTTGGAGAATCACATGTCTATGTCAATTTTAGAACTCTTTCCTGTCTACCAATGCAAGTATAGTCCACATGTGTTTGTGAATGTGTAGGAACTTGTTCATAATATTTACAAATTATAGATATGGAAACACTGTCAGTTGACATGAAATTATGGGAAGAAACATTTTTATTTTTAAAATTGTGTAATTATAGTTTTATTTAAATATTATTTGGCTTGATAGTTAAATAATTAATAGTAATTAAATTTCACTTTATTTATATTAAAAAATAGTAAATAGTTTTCTTATTTTTATTGATCAAAATTTACTTTAACTCTTGAATGATGTTTGAATTTATAGTTGTAAGTGATTAATCAACTCACAAGTGACAGTCGCATTCATTTCTATATACTAAGTGTAGCATCAATTTCCTTGATAAAAAGATGATTTATTTGTAGCGAAATATAAGGTGAATATTGTGCTCGTCGACAATTTTTATTTTCTGTCATCTAATCAAACTATGTTGATTTCAGATCTTCTACATTACTATTTCATAGAGCACTGCCATGTGTTCATACAAGACAATAGTAGTGAGAAAGGAGCGTTGATTTAATATTCAAATGTGATAGAATATTTTTTTGATTTAATGAGTGACTTCAATTTACCCTCCATCGCCAAAGCTATAATGGTCATGTCACTAGCCATTAGCCAACGAAGCAGTAATAATATTAATACATCATACATGATTTGCATAGCTATAATAATATTTAGGAAAGTAAACTTTTTATTTCTTAGGCTTCCTTCATATTTTATCTCTTTAACTATATTTAATTGTTCCTTCACGAGGGAGATTTTATTTATCAAACATTGTGTAATATTAATAACGTATGAGGAATCACTAATAGATTTAATAAATAATATAAAATTAAAGTTATTGATAACTATGAGAACAATTTATTAATAAAGGGGTAAAACATAGATTTAATAAGTAATATAAAATTAAAGTTATTAATAATTATGAGAACAATTTATTAATAAAGGGGTAAATATAATTGGTAATAACATGTTTTTGATAAAGATAAGCAAGAAAAGGGTCTCAATCCCTTTATAAGAAAGCCCCCAGGGTTGAACAAGCAAGCCTAAATAGGCCAGAAACAACAGAACGACAGCATAGGCACATCAAGCCTAGCTGAAAAAGCCAACAAAAAGGAACTACACAACACCAAATCCTGACCTAGAAAATCTACCTCCCTTGACTCTAGGGTGCAAAGTAGCCACATAATGAGGAAGTCCTTTCTTCTTTCACTGAACCATCGTCCAAGAAAGCTCAGAGTCAAAATCTGTAGAACAAGGAGAGAGGGGATCCTTCCCCAAAGTTGCAACCAAAGAGGTCTCACGGTGAACCTCAGCAAATGCCATAGCCATAGAATCCGCATGCAGGGAAGTCGAGCTAGAAGTAAGCAAAACCAAAGAAGAAGTTAGAACTAAAGAAGTAGTAGTCCAACCTGGAGCAGGAGGAGCTGAAATGTGAGTTGAGATACGATCAAAAGAGTCCATAGAATTTGTGGGGTTCGTTGCAGCTGCCACCACACCCTTAGGAACAGTCCCAATATGGTGCTCATCCTCCTGGGAAGCATTGATAGTCAAGTGATCCAGGAGAGCGTCCTTCCACCAAGTTGTAGTGCCCTTGTAGCGTGAGAGGACAACCAGAGGCCAAATGACCAATAGAAAAACATCATCTACATCTAAATGGGGTACCCTCATAATCTAATAGTTGTTTCCAGGGCCTTTCCCCTACCAATAATACAACATCTCCATGAAGGGGTTTGGAGATGTCAATATCCACTAAGATGCGGGCTATCATTGAATGTCTCATGAAAGAGGTAGTAGAATCAACCTTCAGGAAACAACCGATAGCATTGTCACTGCCCTCATAGCAAGAATCCTCCCAAAACTAGAGAGGGATATTTGGGAGATGGACCCAAAGTGGTCTGATATTAAGTGGCTCGGTGAGGGGATTGAAGGAAAGAGTCTATGGTTTGATGGAAAGGGAATGCTCCCCCCACATCCAGACCTTGCCATCAAGCACTAAGTCTTGTTGCTCAAAAGAAGCAAAAGTCACAATAAAGAATCCTCGTGCACTGAGAAACAACTCAATCTTACCTTCAACAAGCGACTTCCATGATTCCGTGACCCAATTATGGAGATTGGGCAGAGAGGGCCAAAATCCATTGAATCTGCATATCACTCCTCTATTGTGAAAGTATTCCTCATTTTCTGTGACCCCAAAACCACACACCACAATAGGGGACGAACGAGCGCAAATGAATGGTCAAAAACCACGTTGGGGTGAGCAAGTCTGAGCACCTAAACTAGTCATGACTACAGAGAAGGACTTCTGAGGGCCCCTAATATCCCAAATCCCCACAGTTGACATTCCATTAACAACATCCCTGACTACGGGATCATTGTTCACTCTCCCTTCACTGTTCATGCCCCACCAGAGAGAGGCAACACATTAAGAACCCTCTTCTCATCAGGAGCCCTAGCATTAGCATCTGCAATAGAGGGAACCCAACGCTCAGACCCAAACATGCCCCTCTAAAGGCTCATATCACATAGATCAACACCATTTTCCTTTACATTTTCTTGATCCATGTTTGCAAAATCCCTTAAGTAAGAGTTCACAGTTGCATTCACAGAAGCGTTCACAATCGCATTCTCACTCGCAGGCATTTTGAATTCGCTAAAATAAAACTAATTTCCTTGATAACCTTTGTTATTAGATATTGTAATAACATGTTATTATCATTATAATGGTCTATTTATAGTTAATAAAATGTAATATTAGAATTTATAAAGTGTATGATTAGAAACAATATAATAGAATGATAATTATTAATGAAATGGATTGAAAGGATAAGTAATAAGGTGTTAGAGTTAGGATAACTTAGGATAACCTCTCTTATGGTTGTAAGCTCTATATTATTGGGGTGAAGAATAATAAATTCATGTTGGTTGTGTCTTAATTATATGTGCCATTAATTAAAATGGTTTGAAATATGTGATGGCAAAATGACTTGAAAAATCATTTAAAAACTTGTATAAAAATCTAATCATTTAAAAATTTCTTTTACAATAGGATTTCATTCATAAAAATGTATTATCTCATCAATAATTTCTTTTAATGTGGTTCCAGTGTGGGACAGTGAATATTTCGTTGAAATACATAGAAAATATTTCTCGGCTAAATATGAAAAATTAAATTTGTATAGACATTCCAAATTATATGTGAAGGCTAAAATATTAAGCGATTGATATCCCATAGGAAGTGATCCCACTCTGAAGATCCTTGTTTAGTGAATATTTTTTTCTAGAAATTAGTTTTAAATATAATCCACTTCAAGAGCAATTGGAAAAGGTGAAATTTTAAAACTCCTCATAACTCACATTACCATGTTTTATGTTTTGCAGTTTTTAATTAGGGAAGTGAACTTGATGTCAAATGATTGTATAGATATGTATTAAGCAAACCCAGAAAAGTGTCTATTGATGATAGGTCTTGATTTGTGGATTCAACTATAATTGATTTCAAATTGACTTTCAATGGGCCAAACATATGCAAAAATACTATGTAAGCTAAATTTGTTTTCTAGTTATGCTTATAGTTTTTTATTTATTTCCAATCATCAAGGGGATAGGTTCTTATTACCTGGAATGATATATATCAAATAACAAAGGGATATGTTGTTAGCTTGACATGCATCATTTTGGGGCAAGCACATTATTTCTTTTTGTTTTTCCCCATTCATTTTCACCTTTATGTTTTCTTTAATTATTTTACATTTTTTTATTGGTTGTGTTTAGGATGTAACTAAGCTAGGATGTATTGCACGTATCCATATTGAGGAAGCCTTGATGATAAATTTTTTAAATGTAAATGTTATTTTGATTATGTTTAAATTTATTGACTTGGTTAAGTTTACTATATAAAATAATGAATATAATACATATTAAGAAATTTAATGTTGTTGGTGTTATCAATTATAGGGTATCCTCTTTTTATACAAGTAATCCAATGGTTCAAGCTATTGGAAGTGTATAATTTATTTCAATTGTGTAGTTAATCAAAATGCTCTAATTTTTTTTGTTTTAGAGTTCTTTAAATTTATTTTTCTTAGAATTTAAAATACAAACTCAAACACCTTCTTTGCTTACACATTATGTGGAGGATACTTGATTCTCTAGCCAAATAAATATTCTTTTCACAAATGAACACACTTTATACAAAAGGCATTCTTCTTTAATTGACTATAAAGGCATGGTTTTATTATTGTTCTTTTAAGAGCAGTGACAATTGGGAACTAGCTACCACTACTTCCCATTTGTACTTGCATTTGTTTTTTGCTTAAGTTTTCTCATTGTTAAACTGGTCTCTTCAAAGTTGAATTAGCTCTATAGTATTAGGTCTCCAAATATTTTGTTGACAAGAAAACTCTCCTAGAAAATTAATATAGCGACCATTCTAAACTACTAACACCTAGGATACAATGGGAGCACAAAATTATTGAAATAACTACATTGTTTGTCAAACTTTTGAAGTTTCTTTTTCTCATGCATTTGTTATCCAACACCACCTCTTTTCAGATTATTATTCTTCCACTTGATCTTTACCAACTATCAATATTTATCTCATTTCCTATGGCCTCACAATAGCTATCTTTGGAGAATTCAAAGGTGGTGGGTGCCCCAAAATAGGTGGCGATATGGAATGACCTGGGTGTTTTGAGCAAGGAGCTCTTAGTTGTTTACAATCAGTTGTTGGAGCTTAAATTATTTTTGCTTGGACTTGAGGATGGAAGGAAAGAACTTGTTGGCTACCCACCGTCATGGCAAATTAGAGGTTACAAGTTTGTGTACTTGGTCTTTGTCAATGGAAGGTGAGCTTGGATTGTGTGGCTTTGTGAGAGAAATTATTTTGGGATTAATGTGGTGATTTGATAGATGCAAAAGTATATGTCCACATTAAATATCCCTTTATTTTATGCTTTCATCACTCAAATGTCTTCTATCTTGAGAAGGATAAACTAAACATATTTAATATTTATTATTTAATTATTTTTATTAAATATATAATATATAGTCTCTAATATAATTGTATTTATTCTTGTTTAGTATATTTTATGTAATGCAAATTATTAAATATATTTTAAAAATATTATTATATTATACAATCATTTATTTATATTAAATATTTATTATGCCAAGAGGCGTTCTACACTCACAGCAAGGGCTAAAAGATTCAGAATCCCATAAACAATTAAGATTCAGATTCCCAAGTAAACAAAATTCATAAAATGTGTAAATAAATAAATTTGTGGAAGCCAAATGGATAGAAAAATAGAAAAACTTGGGTAGTTATGGAGTGAAATCTTTATTACCTTTATAATGTTTGAAGAATATGAAAAGTAGTCTCTTTAAATTAACTCATGTGAGCATATCAAATATTCTAACTGCAAGTAATTTATAAATGCCAACAAATTGGAAGATATCTCTCAGTGTGTAGATATATTTTTTTAAATATAAATATACTAGTTTATAATGCAATCATATTTATTTTATATATGGTATTTAATATTTAATATAGTTATATTTGTTATTATTTAGCATATTTTATATAATGTAAATTATTTAGAAATGAGATAGAGAGACATAGAGGAGGATAGAGAAAGAGAGGGAGATAGAGAGACTGAAACAGAGAGGAAGAGAGAAAGAGAGGTAGAGGAAGAGAGAAGGGGAGAGATAGAGAGAAGAAAAGAGAAGTGGAGAGAGATAGAGAGAATGAAAGAGAGAGGAAGACATAAAGAGGTAGAGGAAGAGAGAATGAGAGAGACAAAGAGATAGACGATTAGAGAGAGAGACACAAATTTAATATGTATAACTTAATTATATTTATTTTATATATAATAGAGTCTCTAATATAATTACATTTATTATTATATAATGTATTTTATATAATGTAAATTATTTAATATATTTTAAAAATATATTATAAAATCATTTATTTATATTAAATATTTATTTACAATGTAATCATTTTTATTTTATATATAATATATAATATCTAATATAGTTATATTTGTTATTATATAGCATATTTTATATAATGTAAATTATGTAAAAGTGAGATAGGGAGACATAGAGGAGGCTAGAGAAAGAAGATATAGAAAGAGTGAGATAAAGACATGGAGGAGGATACAGGAAGAGAGATATAGAAAGAGAGATAGAGATAGAGATAATGAAACAAAGAGGAAGAGAGAAAGAGAGGTAAAGGAAGAGAGAAGGGGAGAGACAAAGAGATAAAGGGATACATAGAGAGAGAGGAATAGAGAAGTGGAGAGAGATAGAGAGAATGAACGAGAGAGGAAGAGAGAAAGAGAGGTAGAAGAAGAGAGAAGGGGATAGACAAAGAGATAGATGAATACACATGCGCGCACACAGAGAGAGAGAGAGAGAGAGAGAGAGAGAGAGAGAGAGAGAGAGAGAGAGAGAGAGAGAGAGAGAGAGAGAGAGAGAGAGAGAGAGAGAGAGAGTAGTCATACTAACTAATTGGATGCATTTCATCATTTAGAATAAAAATGAGTCAATATTGTTTGTATAAATGTTTTTCCTACACGCTAAAATTACTTAGAGGTTGTCAATTACATTTTATGACACTCTCAAAACAATGGAGGCAACTAGACAAATACACTAGAAAATAATTATGGTCAACCATATAATGCAATGTGGTCTCCACCTTCCTGACACTTTTCAAAATGGCACTATTTAGAGAAGAATAATGATTTCACTATACAATTAAAGTTTCAATAATGTTTTCCACTCTTTGACAAACATGGGGCTAAGAATCTACTCCAAAACATATGAATCCAAAGGAAATGTACAAATACTCTCCTCTTAAAGTTATAGGTATAAAAGAATAATAGTAACAAAAAACTAAACAAAAGAAACACATAAATACTACGAAACCATAGTGAAAAACCAACAATTATGCTGAAATTTGGTTAATTTTTGATGTAATTGATACTTCTAATATTTAGTATTTATAACTTAATTATATTTATTTTTTATATAATATATAGTCTCTAATATAATTGTATTTATTCTTGTACAATATATTTTTTAGGATTGTGTTGATCTCTTATTTATTATTATTTATGCAATTACAATTGCTTGGATTAAAATGAGTTCTAGGAGATTGTATTAGCTATAGCATTTAGTATTGTAAGATGGTCAATATATAATGTTAGTAGTTAAGCAATTGGTAATATTAAAAATGTCTTTTTGATGAAAAAAACTAAATGATCCATATTCTTTGCATCCTTCTATGCTTGATGTGATAACTAACACTATTTTTTTTTATTGATATAATCTACATATTTTTTACTGATATAATCTACATACTTTGTCACTCCACCATGGAGAACTCACTACAACTTTAAATGGCTTTTATTGCATTAAAAATATGAAAATATCTCTATCTTATGTAATCATCTACAACATCATACTAATGTTTTATCCTTCAATACACATGAATTTGATACTACCCTAAATATTATAATACAAGAGAACGCCTATGTTAGTGATGAAACCCAAATTCTATAAACCTTGTATTACTCCTATTCATACAAGGAACATTTACTATAAAAACTATATACTTTAAATGTAAATTGGAAATGCTTGTTATACATTGCAAAAAACAAAACACCATTGTCATTGTCTCATCTTACAGTATAAATGAATTTTTATTTCTATATTTTATTCCACAATTTATTACTTCCATTACTAATAGCCTATTGGCAAATCCGTTGCGCAAAAACTCCGTGCAACTTCTAGTAATAGAAGGAATTACAAAGCTTGTAGGGGAGTCCTAACAAAAATTTGGTTAGGACTCGGACGAGATTATATGCCTCAATTTCCTTTCCTATTTAACCACTATGGGATGAAGACTATTTTCTATAAATAAATCTATGGTTGGGATTTCTCGACAGCATAATGTTTGAGCCTATAGGCATCTAGTTGAATTATTTTTGTGGTTTAGTCTCAACACAATTCTTATTTATTATCTCACCTTAGATTAAATTACTAGTAGTAGTGGGTTTTGTCTCCTAGATAGAATTGTATATGTGATTGTATCCACCTTATTTGAACGTTACTTTCACTCTCTCCAAACTAACTCTTTTCCAAAAATAGATAATTGTTTGTCAACTTGCATATGAAAATGTTTGAATCTAGCACCTGAAATGTCATATTTAAGGACAAGTCCTATAGCACTAATCAATGATCCAAAGCTCATCTCATAGCATCATCTGAACATCATTCTAGAGAGCATTTAGTTGAAATCACATAGTGATATGCACCTACATCAACATATATCATTTTAAGCATATTGTTTATAGTGTCTTTAGTATTTTCATACTCTTGTGGGTAATACCAAAAAGGGGTCTTACTAAAGTGCAAGCAAGTCCCAAACTTTAATCCTAGCACCACAAATTCTAAAAGGTGTCTGTTACCACTACCTTAGTTCTAATTCAGATGTCACAACAAGAGCACAAATTTCAAAGGTAGGTGACAATCGTTAAAAAAATCATGTGAGACCAAATAGAATCACATATAGTCCAATCAAATAGAAATGTAAACTACATGGGTCATCCTTTAAATCTATTTTTTCAGAGTTCCATACTAATTGTTGAGGACTCCACTTAAACATCATTTGGTTCAATGTGTTGGCAAGAGACACTATATGGATTCATGGTTGTTGTCATTGATGGCAACAAAGGTCATCCCACATATCTGCAAGTCATGGTGTGTCTCTACCGGAAGTCAGAATAAAGATTGTTGTGGTCCGGTGAACAAGAACAGAGCATGTGGCAAGGTCCGACAGATTGATCCGGATCTCTCAGAGGAAGTGTCTTGGTGCAGTGCAGATTTGGGGAAGTCAAGAGGACTACCTTGAGTGGTATATTCCAAGGATTTAGCCTCCGGTGATGGACAAGGAAAAAGATATGAATAGTTGAGTACCGGATTCCTGAGAGACAGTGAAAACAGAGGAAGAACTGACTGACAGAGTATCAGACTACTTTCCGGATGTGTTACTGTTGATGATAAAGGTTGTGAAGGCATGAATCATGTTTGGCCGACATGATTAATGATATCTACAAGTATATGCTTGATCCGCATTGCTTGGTGAGCAAGGATTCAGCCGACAGAACAAAGTTTGTAAGAAACTAGACTGTTCCGGATGCCGACTAGAAAGGTGATGAAATTACTTGTGCGGATATATATAGAGGATGGATTTAGTTGTGAAGTGTGTGAAGGAACTAATATATATGCGAATAAGTCCAGAACAGAGCAGAAGTAGCAAGAAAGATCCGGTATGTGAAAGGATAGCAGAATAAAGAACAGAGGAAAGATGAAGTGCAGCAGATCAGTATACTGAGCCTAACCGGAACTGAACACCAGCATATGCAGATGCTTCCAATCAGTTCAAGACTATGATTCTTATCACTTTGTAGACAGTGTGTCTTCTTGTAGGCAGTGGGCCTCTTGTGAGCAGTGTGCTCAGGCAGTGAGCCCTAATTGGCAAGTGCCATTTTGTAATTTCCTATTCTTCTAACAGAGAATAATTTTTGGGTTAATCACCCCGTGGTTTTCTCCCTTAACAGGGTTTCCACGTCAAAAATACTGTGTCATGTGTTTCTTATTTCATGGTAATGTTTTTGTGTTTGATTCAATGCTGCATTAATTAATAAGAAAGTTCAGAAAGAGAAATAATTAGGATAACTGATTCACCCCCCCCTCTCAGTTATCAACACAATGGTCAAATAGTCAATAGCAATTTTACACCTTATCGACACCAAAATGTGGTATATATTTGTCCTATTGTATAGGCCAAAATTAACTTTTGACTTTGAACTTGATGATGTTTAAGAATAGCCATCATTAAGGACATCTATGTAATCCAAATCAACAACATCAACTTCTATCATTATCAAGAGTTAAGCATTCTCTAACCTCCTATTTACTTTATTAATTACTTATTGTGTTTTCATACTCAACTTTTTGTAATATATTTTTGGTATTATTTACATTGATTGTGATATTATTTCAGAGACCTAAATTTATACTTGTAGAGACTTTAAGGTTTCACTTATTTCCCTACAATATATGTTTAAATGTAAACGATTATTATAATCACTTGTCTATTTCCTTCATTAATCTTTTCTCTATAAAGTGGTTCCATGTGGTGAGTGTAGACACCCAAAATTGGCTCATTTCACATTTAGGCATTTCATCGCATTTTCCATTGCATCTCTACATCACATGCATTGTCTCGTCTAACACACTTGCAAGCAAACCCTAATCGTTTCTTCTATTCACCTCCGTCTTTCTTCTTGATTAATTAAATAAATTTTTATTTGTTTAATTAATCACCTTTCATTCTTCTATCTCCTTCTCTTCTATTCATCTATCTCTTATTAATAATTAAATAATATTATTAATTATTTAATTATTATCCATTTATTCCATTAAATAAATAAAATTCACATTTTATTTATTTATCTTCCATAACATATGAATTAAATAATTTCAATCATTTATTTAATTCATATTCCTCACCACCTCTCTCACATAGTGAATTAAATAATATATTTAATTCATTTGCATGCACACTCCCCAAAAAACCTCCACCGTCGATCTCCCTATTTTCTCTCCACCGTTGATCGAGAACCTTCCAAAAACACTCAACCCCTCTCAAATAAAAGCCCTAAAATCACTCATTTGCAACTCTTGGTCATTTCATTTGGAACCAAGAGTCTATCATTTGTGAGTGGAGTGAGAATATTTGGCATTTTTGGATTTTGTATTTTCATGACAATGGCTAGGCAACAAAACTTGATCTACATCATTTTCATGGAATCTCTTGTTGCATGTTGAATCTTCATCATTTCTTCATGGATCTACCCTTGCATGTTTGAAATATCTCTCGTATCCTTGATCATCCTCATGGTAGCTTTGAATGGATTCAGTTGCATGGAGAAGCAACCCACATTTTAAACAAGAAATCGTACAACCCAGGTGATATTATTTTGGTTTGCATGTTGTTGTTTTCATTTTTTTGGGTTTGATTTCTTGAGATTGGGTTGAATATTGATCTCACTCTTTGTTTTTTGTGATTTGGTTAAATTCTACCCAACACAAAATGACACACCTGATGGGCCCAGTCATCTGGTCTAAAATTTTGTACTAATTTTTTTTATTTTCTGAGTTCAGGTTCAAGGAAAGAGCGCATTTGGGGTAAAAAGTCACATTTGAGTGATAGAAAATCACATCTGCAGGATAAGGGATCACATGCGATTAAGGAAAAATTGCATCTAGTTAACCTACATGTGCATCTGATGAACAATCGGTCACATTTGGTTGCATGCATCGCATTTGGTTTAGGTCTAGGTTTTTTTATGGCTAACTTGAGTTTTTCTTGCAGGTTTTCATCATTTGGGTCTTTGCATGTAGTTTGCATGTCATCTTAGATTCAATCTTAGGCCCTCTAAGTCATTTTAAGTAGTTTTCTTCAAAGATCTTTAACTGGCATTTAGCATAATCCACAATCTCTAGCATCTTCACAAAAATTTAAACATGGGTATTGACAAAATCCTTCTTTTTAGGCATTCTAGGACCTCATACTTCACATGTAGAGACATGCAAGATATTTTGGTGCTAGGTTTTTATAACTCTATGGGCGGAGTGCGCATTTGATCAACAATGCATCACATCTGAGCAATAGAAGGTCGCATCTGAGTAATGGAAACTCACAGTCAGATGGCATGTAATCACAGTTGGTAAGATCCTATCTGCATTTGAAGTTCAGACACTCACCTTTGGTCATTTCTATACGCATCTAGTTTCTACTTCACTAAACTAGGGTTTTTTGGAAAACTGATGGTTTCTCGGTGCAGCTTGTCATTTCCGTATGTCCGAGAATGGAGGCAAACAAATTACTGATGTGTTTTTTGTAGGTTCAAGTGGTCAAAGAATCTATTGTTTATCACTAGAGTAGGCACATTTAGTTTTGGGAATTAAAATTAACTTTGTCTTCATTGTGCTTGCTTTTCCTTTTGTTTGTTTGCTTGTTTGCTATGATTGTAACCTGATTTATTAATGAAAGTATCATTCCCCCTGCCTAACCAATGAATCTAGGGTGTAAGAGAAATCATTGATAACTCTAGGTGGGCTTGCTTTCCCATTTTGAGAAGAGGATGACCTGGGCGGAAATAGGTCAAAGCTAGACCATTCCAATCCGCTTGATAAATAATGTGTTTGTGCCAAAAGTCACAAGCAACGGGTGATGATTTAGCTATGCCGACGAATGTTTCCCTCAAAACCCTATAGAGGATAACCTTTGCGGGCTAGGAAGCCTCCATTAACGGAGTGAATTGTCACATGCATAGCCACCTAAATGGAAACTTGAACTAAAAACCATGTTGTAGCAGCCAAAAACCCCTATTTGCCATCGCACATTTTCATGGCTTATGGAAGAGATAGCAAGGTACCTCAAGATCTACACATCTTGGGGACCTAAAACTTGGTGTGCCTGAGAAGTGAGTGCACTATAAGGGGGAGCCCATGCCCCAAGTTCCTGGAGCTATACACCATAAGTAGGCACGACTGGGGAAACCCAAGTGGGAACCTAATAGGTATAGTCCTTGCTTAGCCTAGGTTGTTACAAAGTTTGAGCATGGATTATGTGTGAGTGTCTGCCATTGTGTCTTCTCTGCCAAATTCACCAAAAACCATGCCTAAAACCACAATCTATGACAAAAATTGCCTTTTAACCATGTAAAACCACTTTTGAATGGCAACCACTCACATTTGATCAACAAACAATTGCTTATGAATATCAAAAAATTGCCTTTGGTTCTTAGAAAATTGCCTAGTCCATTTTCCTACAAAACTCACATCTGATCAACCTTCAATCACATATGAACTACATCCAGTCGCCTTTGGTCAACATCTACATGCCTTTGAACCTTCGCCATTCGCATCTGAGCAACAACTAGTCACTTATGAGCACCTACACATCGCCTTTGGTCAATAGGATATCACCTTTGGTTAGTCTAGTTCCCTGCAAAAATGCACCTTTGGACTCTGTAAGATCACCTTTGAATCTTAGTAGCTTACCTTTGGCATAATTCCAATCACTTGTGATCTATTGTCAGTCACCTATGAGTAGTATCCTGTTGCTTATGTACTATCCCCAGTCGCCTTTGGTTAGCATCCCATCGCCTATGAATTGCATTAAATCACCTCTGGGGTATCCTTAGTCACCTTTGCATTATTATCAGTTGCACTTGACACACAAAACATCACATTTGGTTTTCCATAACCTGCAAATTATTCTCTTAGTCAAAATCTTATCTAGTCAACTTTTCACAGCAAACCTAATCAGTTGTAGCCATCATAGCATCTCAGTTAGCTATTTACCAGTAGTCAAACCAAACAACATCAATTAATTAATCCCTTTTGATTTTGGTCAGCCTATCTTTTTCATCAATCAATCAATTTACCATCCAAAATTGGACCCATCAATCAATCGAACTAGGTCAAAATCAGCCACCAATCAAATCACCCAAGCATCAAAATTTGATCAATCCACCTTAATCAATCAAACCAAAAATCCAACTATCCATGCCTCAAACTAGGAGCTAATACAAAGAAACTATGGAAGCCAACCTTAAATAATTCCAATCCACTCCCCTCAAGGATGCTACCAAATTCACAACCCACACGCCACCCGATGTTTTCATACCTGAGGGTTACACCATTGGACACTCATCTTCATCAAACTTACCTCAACAATGACAATTTGAGCCCTCATCTTCTACAGTGATGCCATAGCCTTTACTTGTCTATGATGACTCATCAGATGAAGATTTACAAGACCCCAAGGCTTTGTGACATGCAAATAAAATAATAAAAGCTAACCAAGAATAAATCCTTTTACAATTGATCCAAGCCAGAGTCAAACTACCTAGCGACTTCGATGTGTCCAAAATCTGTAAAGAGAGCCCCACCAATGTTGCTACAGAGCACCCCACTGCTATTGTCACGATGTCTACCAAGTCCACCATACCTTCTATACCACCCTTGTCCAACCAACCCACTCATACACCTCAAACATCATCCACACCTATGAGGCCTAGTGTGTCACACATTACTACATCCATGGAGCCAGTATTGCCCCCACCTTATGCTATTAGTTCTACGGCCTCTAATATGAGTGGACCCTCCATTCGTATGTCAGCACCCATGCCATCTTCTTCCATGAATACCATTCCCACCCAAGTCACTCAAGCCCCACCTATGTCTAATCTAAATGTGTCACATGTTGGGTCATCTCGAGTACCTAGTACCTCCTTACACATCCCTGTACCACCTAGTCAACCAATCCAAACCTCACATTTAATCGTACCACCTAGTCAACCAATCCAAACATCACATGTCATCAAACCCCCTAGCCAACCAATCCAAACTTCACATATCCATATACCCCCTAGTCAACCCATTCAAACCCCACATGTCACATATAATCCAAACATGACCCTCATAGATCAACCTATCGTATCAAACACATCTTCTAATATCTCATATGTTGATCAAATACTTTCCCTTGGACAACAACCACCTCATGTTACTCCACCACCCATCTCCCAAGGTCCATTGATCTCAACACAGCCCCCATCTTACACCAACACTACCTTTGGCTCACATGCGATACCAACCTATACTATCAACCCTACACCAAATTCATACGCATCACCCCCACTTGGTAGTCATATTCAAAACACTTTTATCCAACCTCAAGACACATATGGTCCATTATACGATCTATCACAACAACATCCATCGAGTCAGCAATGGACTTATCATATCCCTCCACCAAATCACCAAGATCCTATGCAACAACATCAATCAATTTTATCCCAATATCAACAATGACTTCATCAAATGGAACAAAAAATTATAGACATGAGCATGGGCCAAAACAAGAAAACATTTTCTTCTAAGGATGTATGCCCATACCTCTTCGACAAATCGTTACAAATGATACCATTTCCCCCACACTTTGAAATACCATGGTTTGATAAATATAAGGGGAAAGGAGACCCAAACGATAACCTTCATACCTTCTATGTTGCCTGTCTCGATGTGACCTATGATGACATATCTTTTATGACTCTTCCCTTGAAGTCTAGGGGGACAAGCCATGGAATGGTTTTCTCACTTGCCTCCGAGCATCAAAACCTTTAAAGAATTGGCACACAAATTTGTATCTCACTTTGCGTTTAACATAGAACATGAAGTCACTATGAACAATCTTGTTAATAAAAAACAACGCAACGGTGAAACCTTTTCATCCTTTCTACAATGATGGAGAAACATGGCCAGTAAACTTTCTTGGCATATGCCTGAAAAGTAGCAAGTGGATATCTTTGTTCAAAACCTCCATCCTGAGTTGTCATTTCAACTATAGATGCATAGCACAACCTCCTTTGATGAAATTATATCTAAAGGGTCCAACATTGAAAAAGAACTAATTGCCAAGGGCCTTATCAAAATCTTCAAAGAAAACAAGGATAATCCACAGTCCTCCAATGACAAATCTCGCTTTTGGAATAAGAATAAAAATGTAGTAAATGATGGGGTTGTAGACACAAAGAACATACAAGCTATACAAGCACCTAACTAGGTCCAATCAGCACCTAGCACATCACCTTTTGTTCCTCGTGACAAAATCAATACAAGGACAATGAGTATTGTGGGTATCATAGGGTAAAAGGATATGACACCGCTGGCTGCATGAAACCTAAACATTTGATGCAAAATCTCATCAACTAAGGACTTGTTAATGTTACAAATCCAACGCAAACATCTAACTATGACCTCAATGCTTATAAGAATCCCCTTCCTTCCCATGATAAAGCAAGTGCTCCCAATACTAGGAAAAATGTTAATTACACTTATGAGTCCACCATTGGCCGTATTGAGTAGTCCCGAATATCTACTATCACTATAAGAGGAAGAGCACCTAACTGTGCTATCACAACTCATCATAGCCATGTAACCATTCAAGGAGTACCTCCACCTGCTATTCACCCAAACCTTGACTATAATATCCTTGACCATCTGGGTAGAAGCCCTACTCATATCTCCATCTTAGAGCTATTACGTATATCTCCCACTCATAAAACCATCCTCGATAAAGCCTTGCAAGAGTCCATGGTACCAAATGATATATGTATGACACAATTCCAAGCTATGATGACAAGTATCGCATCTCCTCATCACTTGACCTTCTTCGATCGAGACCTCACATCCTCTGATCCATCCCACCACGATGCCCTCCATATTGAAGTGTTCATTAACCAACATCGTGTTAAACGGGTCCTAGTAGATGGTGGAGCTGGACTAAACATATGTTCCTTGAAGTTAGTGAGATTACTGGGATACACTGAAGGTTGTATTGACGCCACCAAAAGAATAACAATAAAGGCTTATGATGATGGGGAAAGAGATTCAGAAGGGATCATCTTGCTGCCTGCAAGAGTTGGTCCTGTCACCACTGCTACTAAATGCCAATTCCTCTGATGGTGTCAGGTTGTCATTGATGTCAAAAAGGTGTCCTCAGTTTGTTTGATGTCATCAGGACTTGGTTGATCAGGTTTGGTCTTCAATGTGTCTTCTTATGTTCTTTGTGCATATTACTTTGATCTACAGAGTTCATGTTACTTGGTGTTGAGTTACTCAGGAGTTGAGTTGTTACTTCATGGTGTTGAGTTACTCAGTTAAGAGGTTACTTCATGTCATGACAATGTTCACATTCAGTGATAGTGTCTTGAAGATGTTGGGTTGTTGGTATGATATTATGGTCTTCATGGTCTGCATTCTTCATCATGGTTCAAGTGTAATGCAAGAGCAATACAGATCAAGTATTCATGTTAGTATTCTTCATATCTCTCTTAAAGAAGCTCATGTGTTAGGAGATTGTTCAAAATGTTCATATGATCATAAGATTATCAGGATCATACAGTGATGACAAGAAGGATGCCTTATTGCAAGCTTCATTGATCATTGATTACGTTGATGTTTGGTAATGAGTTATAAAGTTATGGTATCTTCACAGTTGTTGTTCAACGTTGCATGGTATCTTCACAGTTGTTGTTCAATGTTGCATGGTTTACAAGGCTTGCATATAAATTCATTTTATAAAGTGATGTTGACTTAGTGTTTACAAGGTTAAATGTTCAACTTCGACTGCCATAATCATGTAAAGGTTTTATTTGTATTAGAAGAGTTTCAGACACTTTAAGGAGAGCATAAAGCATTAAATATGCTTTAGTGAAGAGAGCACAAATATATGTAATTAAGAGGAGATTAGCATAACAATGTGTTATTTAACATATTGATCATTAAAGGCAATAGTATCTATTGGATGATTCATTCTTATGAGAATGGGCTCAAAAGTCTTTAGTAAATGTTTAAAACTTCAATGACTTAAGTCTTATTCTGCCCGGCAATGACAGTTGCAGTTCATTTGCACTTTATGTTTTAAACAATTGGTGACTTGATGTAGCAGGTTTACAACTTAAACTTCACCGCTTGAAGGGTTCTCAAATCATGATAGTAACCGGCCCTTCCTCCTGTGCTACCGGCTCTGTCGGTCTGTTCACAATTGCTTGAGCGCCAAATTTCAATCAACGGTAATGTTTAAAACCACGAGGAGCGCGAAAAGGATAATCAATGGTTTGTTTTAAATTTAGAAACTTTTGTTTTGACTCCTATTTTGACGGCTATTTGGATGTCTTATCCCTTTGACAGCACAAAGAGTGGAGTTTGTGTTTTGAAAAAGGCAGATTCCTTTTTGGGTATTTTATAGAGTTTATTTCTAATCTCGTGGCAGATTCCTACAAATAAACAAAAATTGTTTTTTTTGAAATCATTGCAGTTGGAAAGTTTTTTTTTAAGACTATATTTTGATGACAAGATTATTTTTTTTAAAGATTTTTTATCAGAGAAAAGAAGGTGAAAGGTTTTCATTAACAAAAATGAATCAGGGAGAAGAAGATAATAAATGATTTATTGAAGATGATAAGTGCAAATTGATCCTGAGATTTTATGCAAGGGCAAAATGTTAGAAGATGAAGGGTTTGAGAAGATCTTAGAGATGGCAAGGAAATACAAAGAAGTTTTTATATTTGATTTTTTTTCTATCAGATGGAAAAGGAATTGATGATTTTCTTGGAAGATTCTTTTCAGATGGCCTCATGAAGGTTATTCTTTAGAGAATACAAAAAGATGCAGAGTTATTTTTTTTTCAAAGGCAGATGAATTATTTTCATTGAAGATTTCTATATGATCATACCATATTTTTTAAGATGTAATTGTTTTTGCAGTTTATAAAGAATACAAAATGGAGAAGATTTTTTTTGAAAAGACAAAGAGAACTCTTGCAGATGATTTGAAGAACAAAGCAAATATGAAGTGTTTTTGGAGATTGTTTTTCAGAGATGAATTATTTTTGTTGAAGATTTTATTTGCAAAGAAGAAGAATAAATTATTGAAGGAATATGAAAAGATTTTGCAGATGGATATCCTATTTTGTTTGGAAATAATTTTTCAAGAAGATGAAAAGAAAATGAAAGGGATTTGATTTTTGAAAATGCAGAGATGGAAGATTATCTAAGATTTTGTTTAGAGATTTTATTTTATAAATTGTTTTGTGCAGAGAATATGAAAAGTTTTGAAAAGAGGAAAATAAATGTTTGCTTTGGAGATGAAAGGATACTTTAGTATTTCTTATAAGTATTAGTTTTGCAGATATACTTGGTAGTGTGTGGTGATGTGGATCAGCATGCAGTGTCGTTGAGTATATCCAGATGTAGGATTGATTTTGAATAGAATGGACATTTGACAGACACATGAGAGAAGAAATGTTTTGTATTGAAACAGAGAAACCCTCTGAATTCTTGTTTTCAATTTGTTCTGTATTAGGGGTTGGTGCTCCTTGAAGCTGGTGCTTCTAAACAGTATGCCAGTGAGGCTTGTAGGTCAGTGAGACCTTAACATTTGTCAGTGAGACACGTATTGTAGCCAGTGAGGCATGTTTTATCAGTTAAGCCAGTGAGGCAGTTCTGGAGTGGTTTTTCTACCCCTGGAGGGTTTTCCACTCGTGCAATTCTTGTGTCTTGATTCATATTGATCATCTCTCTATGCTTGTATGTTTTACTCATGAGTTTTGTTTATATGTTTGATAAAGTTATGTGCATACGTATTTGACAATTCAATGATAACTTTCTCATCTTTATGCTTTGCAAGTTAAAGTTTGAAAAAAGATTTAAAAATTCACACAACACTGATTCACCCCCCCTCTCAGTGTTGTCCCTGACTCCTACAATTGGTATCAGAGCCAGTTTCCCTTTTTGCAGCTTTATCAGCTTGGGTAGGTCCTGTGTGTGGAGTTCAATGGGTAAGTGCAGGAGAAATAAGAACATGAGAAATGTTAAGATTCATTCTGGTCAAAAGACATCATTCATATCAAATCCAGATGTTGATATAAAATCAGTTAATAAAGATGATGTTCTCCATGTTGAATCTAATATTGTTTCAGATGTTCCTCAGTTTGATGGTTCAAATTTTTCAGTTTGGTATGTTAGAATGCAAGTGTATTTATCCTCCTTAGGATATGATGTTTTAATGTCAGTTGAAAATGGTATTTCTGCAAATAACAAAGAGGCTCTTAAATGGAATCATATAGCCAAGAAGGTTATTCTATCTAGTTTATCTAATGATATTTCTTGTAAGGTTGTGCAGTGTGAAACAACTCAGGATATCTGGAAAGAACTAATAAGAATTTATCAAGATAATGATAAAGAAGAGGACACTCTAGTGTGTGAAGAAAGTGGCAATGAAGGAGTTGAAGTTCAATCTCAATCAGATTCAGAAGAAGCTAGCATCACAAGTGATGATGATCAGGATTATGAGATTGATATGGAAGGTGAGCTCATTTGTGCCCTTGGTGAGATCAAAGAACTCAGAATGGAGAATAAAAGGTTAAAGTTGCAACTTCAAGAGGAAAAGGAATCTAAGATAAAAATTCTTTCAAATCTTCAAGATGTAGAAAAACAGATAATAGATTTGAAGACTCAAATTGCAGAAGTTAAGAAAATAAAAGAAGATGTCGATAATCAACTAAAGGCCAAAGAAGTTGATTGTGAAAAGTATGAATCTGAAATAATTTTTTTAAGAAAGGAGTTAGAAAAGGCTTCCACTAAATTACACAAGAATCTGTTGTTTGAAAACAATATTGAAGAAGGGGAGTGTTCAAAAGCCAGGCAAACTCCCAGAAAGAAAATTGATCTTCATGCTAGTGCTCTTGAAGATAAAGAGAAGACAGAAACTGAAATAAATGTCAAAGATGAAAAGCATAATCAAAGAAGAAGAAAAAATGCTCCTGTTAGACAACCATACATGTACAGGTATAATTATTCTTTTAATGGTTATTGTTATGCTTGTAATCAATTTGGTCACAAAGCAATTGTTTGCAGAAGGAAAACTGACATTATTTGCTACAAGTACAATAATGTTGGACATATACAAAGTAATTGTGAAAGATATGATTCTGCATGGAAGTTTAACATGAGTTCTCAAAGGTACTATCAGTCATCTGATTATAATTGTAATATAGTTTGTTACAATTGCAACTCTCTTGGTCACAAAGCTTACAGTTGTAGAATGTTTGAAGGAATTGCATCATCTGATTTGAAATGGAAAGAAACAGAAAAGGTTTGGAGAAAGAAAGCACCTGTGAAAATTTGGAAGCAAAAACAGAGTCATGAGAAGGCAAATCCTAAACTTGTGCATTCTGCACAAGTTACATCATCAGTTGGATAATAGATAGCATGATGTGAGGGGGAGTTGTTCTTGTTCTATTTTTTTATCCCCAATAAGTTACAGGAGGAGATCAGTTGATCTTGTTTTGTTTGTCATGCTTGTCTGATAATGTTTGAAATGAAGTTTCTGATGTTTTGAGTTTCAGTGTATGTTAGGTGTTCATGATCAGTAACATGTTTAGTGGATCATAAAGTGTTCAAAAGCTCTCTGCACAAAGAGTTTGATGATGTTGTGACATTGATCCTATTTGTATATTGTTTGATACTTACATGATTAAGTTGTCATGATGCTTCTGTTAAGATGTTGTCAAGGAACTCTCACCTAGATTTGGTTTTGCAAAGTGGTGTTACAGGAAGAGCTTGATGGTGAAGGTTGTGCAATCTTAATTGGTTGGCTGATTTGTATTTGAGAGTCAAAAGGCACTAATTCTTGTTGATTGCAGTATGTTTCAGATGTGGTCATATATGTATCAGTTTTGACAGTGTGTTGTAAATAGTTGTGCAGAAACAACATGATAGTCTTCATTTTTTAGATGGTTTTCATTCTTTGTCATGTCAGAAAAGGTGTGCAAGAATAGTTTGGTTGCAGGTTGATAGTTCATATCAAGGAGTCAGTTTGATGATTATTACCTTGTTGAGTTATGTTTTATGACATGTATCTTGGAGCTTTTAGGTGATTTGAGGATAGTGCTTCCTTGTGCAGATGATGTAATAGTGATGTTTGTTCTTGTAAATGATTGACAGTGGTATTTATGAGCAGTGAAGCAGTGATTTGTTAGTAAACTTTAACACAAGGGAAACAGATAGATTCATTGGAGATTTGTCATGTGGATCAAAAAGGTTGTTGATTGAAGAAAAAAATTTTGTTTTGTCATCAGGAGTGTGTCAGTCTTCATCTTCATAATGGTATTGTCATCAGATGTAAGTTTCATGGTATCTTTTTGCTCTCAAGTTTGAAATGTTGATGTTCAGGATAAGTTTAGCAAAATTGCATTCAGTGCTTTGAAAGGTAAGTGGTTCTTATTTTTGGTTGAAGATAACTAGATAACAGGAGTTTATGTCTTCAAGGTGCTCTTAATGCAATGTGATTACAATTGTTATAATCATGCTATAACATCTTTCAGTGGAGTTATTTTCTCAGGGGGAGATAATGGTCTTTGTTATCAGATGTCAAAAAGGGGGAGAAAGAAAAATTGCATCAGGTGGTTTTGCCATCAATGACAAAGGGGGAGATTGATGGTGTCAGGTTGTCATTGATGTCAAAAAGGTGTCCTCAGTTTGTTTGATGTCATCAGGACTTGGTTGATCAGGTTTGGTCTTCAATGTGTCTTCTTATGTTCTTTGTGCATATTACTTTGATCTACAGAGTTCATGTTACTTGGTGTTGAGTTACTCAGGAGTTGAGTTGTTACTTCATGGTGTTGAGTTACTCAGTTAAGAGGTTACTTCATGTCATGACAATGTTCACATTCAGTGATAGTGTCTTGAAGATGTTGGGTTGTTGGTATGATATTATGGTCTTCATGGTCTGCATTCTTCATCATGGTTCAAGTGTAATGCAAGAGCAATACAGATCAAGTATTCATGTTAGTATTCTTCATATCTCTCTTAAAGAAGCTCATGTGTTAGGAGATTGTTCAAAATGTTCATATGATCATAAGATTATCAGGATCATACAGTGATGACAAGAAGGATGCCTTATTGCAAGCTTCATTGATTATTGATTACGTTGATGTTTGGTAATGAGTTATAAAGTTATGGTATCTTCACAGTTGTTGTTCAACGTTGCATGGTATCTTCACAGTTGTTGTTCAACGTTGCATGGTATCTTCACAGTTGTTGTTCAATGTTGCATGGTTTACAAGGCTTGCATATAAATTCATTTTATAAAGTGATGTTGACTTAGTGTTTACAAGGTTAAATGTTCAACTTCGACTGCCATAATCATGTAAAGGTTTTATTTGTATTAGAAGAGTTTCAGACACTTTAAGGAGAGCATAAAGCATTAAATATGCTTTAGTGAAGAGAGCACAAATATATGTAATTAAGAGGAGCTTAGCAGAACAATGTGTTATTTAACATATTGATCATTAAAGGAAATAGTATCTGTTGGATGATTCATTCTTATGAGAATGGGCTCAAAAGTCTTTAGTAAATGTTTAAAACTTCAATGACTTAAGTCTTATTCTGCCCGGTAATGACAGTTGCAGTTCATTTGCACTTTATGTTTTAAACAATTGATGACTTGACGTAGCGGGTTTACAACTTAAACTTCACCGCTTGAAGGGTTCTCAAATCATGATAGTAACCGGCCCTTCCTCCTGTGCTACCGGCTCTGTCGGTCTGTTCACAATTGCTCGAGCGCCAAATTTCAATCAACGGTAATGTTTAAAACCACGAGGAGCGCGAAAAGGATAATCAATGGTTTGTTTTAAATTTAGAAACTTTTGTTTTGACTCCTATTTTGACGGCTATTTGGATGTCTTATCCCTTTGACAGCACAAAGAGTGGAGTTTGTGTTTTGAAAAAGGCAGATTCCTTTTTGGGTATTTTATAGAGTTTATTTCTAATCTCGTGGCAGATTCCTACAAATAAACAAAAATTGTTTTTTTTGAAATCATTGCAGTTGGAAAGTTTTTTTTTAAGACTATATTTTTGATGACAAGATTATTTTTTTAAAAGATTTTTTATCAGAGAAAAGAAGGTGAAAGGTTTTCATTAACAAAAATGAATCAGGGAGAAGAAGATAATAAATGATTTATTGAAGATGATAAGTGCAAATTGATCCTGAGATTTTATGCAAGGGCAAAATGTTAGAAGATGAAGGGTTTGAGAAGATCTTAGAGATGGCAAGGAAATACAAAGAAGTTTTTATATTTGATTTTTTTCTATCAGATGGAAAAGGAATTGATGATTTTCTTGGAAGATTCTTTTCAGATGGCCTCATGAAGATTATTCTTTAGAGAATACAAAAAGATGCAGAGTTATTTTTTTTCCAAAGGCAGATGAATTATTTTCATTGAAGATTTCTATATGATCATACCATATTTTTTAAGATGTAATTGTTTTTGCAGTTTATAAAGAATACAAAATGGAGAAGATTTTTTTTGAAAAGACAAAGAGAACTCTTGCAGATGATTTGAAGAACAAAGCAAATATGAAGTGTTTTTGGAGATTGTTTTTTAGAGATGAATTATTTTTGTTGAAGATTTTATTTGCAAAGAAGAAGAATAAATTATTGAAGGAATATGAAAAGATTTTGTAGATGGATATCCTATTTTGTTTGGAAATAATTTTTCAGGAAGATGAAAAGAAAATGAAAGGGATTTGATTTTTGAAAATGCAGAGATGGAAGATTATCTAAGATTTTGTTTAGAGATTTTATTTTATAAATTGTTTTGTGCAGAGAATATGAAAAGTTTTGAAAAGAGGAAAATAAATGTTTGCTTTGGAGATGAAAGGATACTTTAGTATTTCTTATAAGTATTAGTTTTGCAGATATACTTGGTAGTGTGTGGTGATGTGGATCAACATGCAGTGTGGTTGAGTATATCCGGATGTAGGATTGATTTTGAATAGAATGGACATTTGACAGACACATGAGAGAAGAAATGTTTTGTATTGAAACAGAGAAACCCTCTGAATTCTTGTTTTCAATTTGTTCTGTATTAGGGGTTGGTGCTCCTTGAAGCTGGTGCTTCTAAACAGTATGCCAGTGAGGCTTGTAGGTCAGTGAGACCTTAACATTTGTCAGTGAGACACATATTGTAGCCAGTGAGGCATGTTTTATCAGTTAAGCCAGTTAAGCCAGTGAGGCAGTTCTGGAGTGGTTTTTCTACCCCTAGAGGGTTTTCCACTCGTGCAATTCTTGTGTCTTGATTCATATTGATCATCTCTCTATGCTTGTATGTTTTATTCATGAGTTTTGTTTATATGTTTGACAAAGTTATGTGCATACGTATTTGACAATTCAATGATAACTTTCTCATCTTTATGCTTTGCAAGTTAAAGTTTGAAAAAAGATTTAAAAATTCACACAACACTGATTCACCCCCCCTCTCAGTGTTGTCCCTGACTCCTACATCCTCGATGTTGAGTTGCCTTACAATATCATCCTCGGCCATCCTTGGATATATGCTTTAGGCAGTCCCATCTACATATCATCAATGCCTAAAATTCCCATATAATGGTTTAGAAATCATGATCCCTATAGATCCCAATGCCTTTGAATATTGCTGAGCCTTCCAAGAAACCTATCAAAATCCCAGTCATATACCCAGCAATACTGAGGCCCATCCATCCTCATCCTATGTTGATCCATCTGATCTAACCAAGCCATCCACTAGCAAGGCTATTCCCAAGATCGAAATCAAAGAACGAGGGCTTGGCAAGTATAGCTTACAGTAATCTTCTTGTGTAGGAGCCATGCCTCTGTCTCCCAAATCATATGGCAAACTACCCGTCTCCAAACTAGGTTCATCCAAAACCACTATCACTATCCCCCTAACTGTATTTATCCAATCAAGTTTACTTGATGATGAAGACGTGGATGGTGATATGTCATCCTGGGTTTTCTATGGTGAAAATGACCAAGTTTCTTTAGAAGTGGAAAGATAAAACAATGGATTCAGGATCATTAAGAATATGGGCTATAAAGGCAAGGGAGGACTAGGGTTGCAAGAACAAGGCCCTCTGGAACCTATTATAGTAACTAAGAAGTATAATAGATGGGGTCTAGGGTATGGAAAGGAGGTCCTGCCTTTTGCAGACATTAAGTTTATCCTCGATGAAGTAGCCAAAGCCTTTCTTGCAGAAGAGGCAACTAGACAGGATACCATTGATGTCTCTTCTTTCTACATCACCGAATTGTTCCAAGAAGCCTCCATTTTCATGCTATCATCTACTTCATCATCCACACCTCTAGACCTACAACTTGTTTACCCTAACCTAATTGATTGGGACCAATAGGGGGCACCTACCTTAGACACTTTCCAAAATGACGAGGCCATAGAAGAGTTCATGGGTTTAAGGCAAGGGTTACCTTTGGGGGACCATAAAGTCAGATTCATGATTGACCTTCCTTAGCTGGCATATTTTGGTGGAAGTGTCAAATTCTTCAGTCGCAGAAGTGAAATAAAAAAATAAAAAAAGAAAGGTCACTAGGTGAAAACTGTAAGGCGCCTCTTGACTATGAAAAAATAAAAATAAAAGACGTATCCAAGGGTGAAAACCTCTTTAAGGTGCTCGAGGATGGAGGATTTGACCTTCCTTTGATCACCACACATCAAGAGCGGTCATCTCTATTGGTAGAGGACTCTAAGGAAGTTAATCTGGGCACAACACAAAACCCAAAAATCACCTTTTTAGTAGCACACTATCAAATGAGGAGAATACCAACTTCACATCATTCTTCATGAAGAGAGCAATTAATTTTGCATGGACTTATGCAGATATGCCTGATCTAGATCCTTCACTGGTAGTGCACCATCTGGTAGTATCTTTGAATGCCAAGCTGGTCAAATAAAAGCTGCGAAAAATGTATCCCTAGATAGCTCTTCTAGTTAAGGCAGAGATTCAGAAACTTTTAGATGCAAAGTTCATTAAGCCCATTGACTATCCCGAGTGGGTTTTCAATCTTGTGCATGTTGCAAAGCCAGATGGATGGATCTGATGCTGTAATGAGTTTAGAGATCTTAACAGGGCTTGCCCTAATGATGACTTTCCATTACCAAGCATCGACACAATTGTCAACCTCACAACTGGTCATGAAATGCTTTCACTAATGGATGGTTTCTCTGGGTATAATCAAATTAGAATTACAAAAGAGGACCAACATAAAACTTCTTTCATCTGTCCTTGGGGTACCTATTGTTGGGTGGTCATGTTGTTTGGCCTCAAGAACGTAGGTGCAACTTACCAATGAGCCATGACCGTTATTTTTCATGACCTCTTCCATACCATCATGGAAGATTATGTGGACGACATCTTGGGAAAGTCTAAAACAAGAGAAGGCCACTTACAAGTGTTGGAACAAATTTTTGAAAGGTTGGAAAAATATCAAGTTAGGCTAAATCCAAAAAAATGTATCTTTGGCGTAACCTCTGGGAAATTATTGGGCTACATAGTCTCTAGAAGAGGCATTGAAGTTGATCCTACTAAAGTAAAATCTATAGTCACCATGCCTCCCCTGGCAAATTTGAAACAACTATGTAGCCTCTAAGGTCGCTTACAAGCTATCCGAAGAATCATTGCACAGCTCGCAGATAAATGTCATCCTTTCCAACACTTGCTCCAGAAAGGAGAGACCTTTAAATGGGATGACAAATGTCAGCAAGCTTTTGACTAGATCAAAGAATACCCAGCCACAACATCTGTGTTAGTACCACCTATCCCTGATTGGCCCTTGCTCTTGTATACTTCTTCAATGACAGTTGCCTTGGGCGCTTTATTGGCTCAGAATGATGACACAGGAAAAGAGCATGCTATTTACTACATAAGAAAGACTCTTTTGGGTTATGAACTAAATTACACAACTGTCAAAAAAGCATGTTTGTCTGTAGTGTTTGCCTCTCAAAAATTACGGCATTACATGCTAAATTAGACAACAAAACTCATATCTAGGTTTGACCCGCTTAAATATCTCCTTGCAAAAGCAACACTTACAGGAAGGATAGCAAAATGGGTAATGATCCTCAGTGAATTTGACATTCAATATGTTGATCAAAAAGCTATCAAGGGACAAGTCATAGCCGATCAATTAGCAGAAGAACCAATAACAAACACCCAGCCTATCCATTCTACTTTTCCTAATGAAAAAATATTCAGTGTCTCTTCTTTCAAAATGTGGCAGCTGTACTTTGACGGTCCCTACACTTAACATGGATCAAGAGCCAGAATCCTCTTTATCAACCCCCAGGGTGATTGTATTCTAAAGTCCTACATAATTGCTTTTCCTTGCACTAATAACATAGCAGAGTATGAAGCCTTGATCACAGGCTTGCGCATGGCCATTCAGTGGGATATCAAAGAGTTGCAAGTATTCAGGGATTCTCAGCTTGTAATTAAACAAGTCCAAGATAACTACCAAACAAAGGACAAGAAGCTCCTTCCTTAAAAGTTAATGGTTGATGACTTCAAGAAATATTTCTCTAAGATAACATTTGAACAAATCCCCATAATCAATAATAAGGTAGCTAATGCTATGGCAACCATTGGTTCTCTCCTCAACATGCCCACCAATACTCAAAGGTGTGAGTTCTTGGTAGAACAACTCCTAATTCCAGCTTTCGAAGTGCCTCAATCAGAGCTTATCTGTGAAATAGTTGGTCCCAGTTCCCCCTGGTACCAAGATATTTATGAATATCTAAGTAATGGCACTTTCCCTAGCCAACTTTCCAACACCCAATGAAAAACCTTCACTCAAAGAGCTTCCCGCTATACTATACTTGCTAAAACCCTTTACTGTAAGAGTCTTGATGGTATCCTCCTTAGGTGTCTCAACTCGATAGAGGCTAAAGTTGCTTTACGGGAGATACACAAGGGTGTCTATGGATCACATTCCACTAGTCCTAGTCTTGTCAAAAAACTTCTAAGAGTGGGTTACTATTGGCCCACCATGGAGTAGGATGCTCAGTAGTTTGCTAGAAGATGCCTTCAATGTCAGAAGCATGGGGCCCTGATACATGCCCCAGTGCAAGAGCTCTAGCCTCTTATTGCTCCTTGGCCGTTTTTGCAATGGGGACTTGACCTCATAGGCAAGATCAATCCACCCTCCTCTAATGGCCATAAGTTTATTATAATTGCTATTGAATATTTCACCAAATGGGTGGAAGCCATTCCTATGACCTACATCACTGACAAATAGATTTTCAAGTTTATTCTCTACTATATCATTTGCCGATATGGCATCCCAGAAGCCATCATCACCGACAATGGGCACCCATTTAAGAACCATGAGGTCCACAATTTATGTAACCAATTCCATATCCAACACCGATTTTCCACACCTTACTATCCATAGAGCAACGACCAAGTTGAAGCCTCTAATAAGACCATCATAAAAATCCTCAAGAAGACGGTCAATGAGGCTGGTCGTGATTGGCACCTCCAATTGAATCCTGCATTGTGGGCTTATCGTACAAGTGTCAGGACTCCTACTGGCACAACTCCTTATGCCCTTGTTTATGGTATTGATGTCATCCTTCCTATCGAGGTCGAGATCCCCTCATTGTGAGTCTCGCTCCAACATATTATCTCTAATGAAGAATATAGAACAACCTGTCTAAATGAATTAGAGATATTGGATGAAAAATGAATCACATTACTAAATCATCTGCAGGTTTACCAAAATCGTCTTCACCGTAGCTATAAAAAGAAGATAAAAGAAAGAAGGTTCCAGGTGGGCGACCTAGTCGTTAAAGAGAATTAGAGAAACCAACAACAATGAGAGAAACAAGGAAAATTTGAGCCAAATTGGCTAGGGCCCTTTGTCATCACATCAGTGTTTGGGTCAGGAGCTTACACTCTTGCAACCCTTGAAGGCCCCTAGATGAACCACTCAATAGCATTCATCTTAAAAAGTTTTATCCTTGATCCTTGCATCCTTTATTAGAAAAAAAAAAAAGAAAAAAAGTACAAAAAAACAAAAAAATCAAAAAAATCAAAAAGCAAAAATACAAAAAAAATACAAAAATCAAAAAAGCAAAAAATAAAAAAATCAAAAAATACAAAAAATCAAAAAAGCAAAAAAACAAAATCCAATAGTGAAAACCACTTTGGTTGCACTTTGGGTTAGCATCCAATGGTGAAAACTTGGCAAACAAGCACCTTGGATAAGTACCATAGTGAAAACCTAGAAAATAGGCATTATGGTAGAGCCATCTCTCACCATCTATTTCGCTACCTATTTAATCCCCATCGTGTCGTGCCACTTCATCCATCCTCTAATAGCCTCATCCACCCATGCCTAAGTTGTTCATCTCATTTATTATATCTTAGTGCCTTACTGCTATCATGGCTTGGAAATTGTCAAAGTTAATATATCGTTTGCAGCCATGGGCTCCCATATGAGTCACATACGGCTATCCTAATCCATATCAAATTTCTATGCCCTTTGTACATAACCAACACTGTTCCCACACTGGGGGCACTTGCTTATGCTTCAACATTGGGTGAATGCTTTAGAGCATCATGGTCAATCATAAAAAGTCCTGAAAAATATAAAAAGTCCTGAAAAAATCCCAAAAAATCATAAAAAGCCCTGAAAAAATAAAAAAAATTATAAAAAGTCATCAAAAAATCATAAAAAGTCCTAAATTTTTTTTTTTAAAATCCAAAAAAATTATAAAATGTCCTGAAAAAAATAAAAAAAATCATAAAATGTCCTGAAAAATCCAAAAAAAATATAAAAAGTCCTGAAAAAAATCCCCCCCCCCCAAAAAAAAATCATAAAATGTCTTGAAACAAAATCCAAAAAACATTTCGAACACCTTCAAATCGCCAACCCAAACCAAACCCCCCATCGTCATTGCATCCAAGTCACATCAACCATCCTCATCACCATCTCATAATAAACAAGAACTACATATCATGTCTATCATTAAGTGCCTTGATCTCGTGGATACAGATATGTAGGCAATCTAGTGTATGAAGGAAATACCTAGATTCAAGCACAAGATGATACCCCTTCTCTTTCTTTCATCTTTCCTCTGTTCATCTTTCGCATCATTCATCTCATTTTCTTCTAATCATTCATCTCTTACATCATCAATAAACACCCAGAACTACATGTTTATGATGTCTCATCATCATCGTGTGGTGCTTTGATCCCGTGGATACGGGTATGTAGGTAGTCTAGAATATGAAGGAAGTATCCAGTACACAAGTACCAACAATTCATTCTTCCACCCCTCTGTCATCTCTTCTTTCTTCTGTCTTCTTCTCCTCGACTAACTCAAGCAAAACCAAACTATGCAACTAGCGATAGCTCAAGCACTTATCAAATTAGGGTTTAACCAAGGTCCTTTGTTCACGTGTCTTAAGCCAACATATGCTATGCCAACCGATCATCTTAGCCTTCAACATGATATATCTTTCCTTTTAACAAGGCGCTATCTATCCAATCTATCCAAGAGCAATATGAATTTGGCAAGAGAACATGATGGCAAAGCCCTTTGTTTTTCTTTTGATTTATCTTTTGTCCCTTTCTAATACCTAGTCAAGACTGCCTTAATCTATCATATCTTGGTATGTTATGACGAAGTATGGACTAGGGCATGGTCATTTTCTTTCGTATGCTGTGTTTGTGGGATGATCTTATTCTCTACTATACCTAATGGTATCTTGTACGTGTTGGGATTAGCATCTTGTATATCAATATCTTTTGTATCTGAGAAGCTAAACAGTCTCTTATGCACTAAGATTATTCTATGCTAAGACTATTTACCATACATATAACCAACAAGGTTTATTATGTCTAGTGGAAATAAGCTCAAACCTTTTGCTTGTAGAGTCAAAGTCCATCATGAGCGGCTAGTATTCATATCTTGTATCTTGACAAGGTTGTATTAGCCTGTCCTACATTGGATAATCGACACCTTGGTCTTTATACCCTGATGCATAATATCTAGTGCTATATCAAACATAAGAATTTTAATTCTCCAATGTGTTATGCAACCATTCGAAGCTGCCTTTTTTGCCATCCATCATCACATTTCATGACTTGATCAACGGTTTCGTCATCATCTTTCTTCTTATCATCTGTCTTCAGCTCCTCATCTTCTTCACCTTCCTTATCATTTCACCTTCTTCCTACAAAACAAGTGTGTTAGACATAGTAATATCATCCATCATATCATACTAGTAACATACATCATTATCCATATCAGATATAAGCATTTACCATCTATCTATCATCTAGACACTTATGCATCTATTCATGTATCCATAGGTATATTCATTACATTTATTATAAGCATTACAATATCATAGCATCATCATTATTACATCATAAATATAAGCATGTACTCATTATAAGAATTGTATAATCATGATTACATCATAATTGAATCATACACATAAGCATTCATGTCATAGATATAAGCATCAAATCATCCACGTATATAGGTCCATAAGCATCAAATCACCCATAGCATAAAAGCATATAGAAATTAAAAAAAAATAGTGCATATCCATAACACATGTACATAAAGAATCATGTCATTGCATATATAAATCATCCATCCATGTATGTCATATGAGTCAATATACAAGTGTCTGTCATATACAAAATATGTACAAATTTGGCTATCACTAGGCATGCAGGCCTCAAAAATGATATACAATATGTACAACAACTAGCTATCCCTGCTGTCTTGGGAGGCTACTCCCTAAGGAGGCCTCACCTTGGTCTCTGCCTCCTCTGCCTGCTCCTCCTACCCCACCTGTATCCCTCTATCGCAGAGGTCCCATAATTGATGCCATTGATCTAGAGCCCCATGTCTGCCTCGAGGCCGATGCCCCTGATTGACTCCTGTAACTAGGCTACCTCTGATCTACAGGAACTACACCGTGGTATAGTCCTCTGTAGTACTCAGCCAAGCTCTGAGCTCTCGTGACCTCACCCTGCAATTGGCTCATCTTTGTCACCATATAGAGTGTAGCCTGATCTGTGCCCATGGCGGCTACAACAACATCCCTCTCAGAAATCAACCACTGAGTCCTCTGTACCACTGCATCTCTCTTGGTAGTGAGGGCATGTACCCTCTGTAAGGAAACATCTCTCTCAGTTGTGACTCGGGCTAGGGCCTCATCATCTGGTGCCATCTGTGTTGCCTGCTGTACATGTGCCCATAGCTACACTATTTGTGCCTGATATATCTCAACCTGTCCTCTGGCATGCCTCATTGTGACTACTGCCCTATGTCTGTTTGTTGTAGTCCATCTCAACTGGGCCCGTAGCCGCGCCCCTTGAGCCAGCTCTCTGTCTAACTGCCTCCTATGCCTAGCAGCTGCATCCCCATCTCCTCCACCCTCAGCAATTTGTTGTGGCTAGGGTGACATCTGAACCTGTCTAGGGACTAGCCCTAGTATCTGCCCTTGTACCCTTGGTGCCATTGTTGCTATAGGAGTTGCCACAACTCCCACCTATGGTGCTCGTCTCTGACCTCTGACTTCGTCCCTCCTAGGAGCATGCACAACCACCTCTCCCTGCTCTCCTGGCATAGTCAATCTCATAGGTCTATGCATAAGCCAATAAGAGTCATACTCTAGAGTCATACTTGCATCTTTCAGCCCACCTATCCAGTCCCAAACAACTGGCTGTAATCCCTCCAAATCATACAGAGCGACGTCCACAATAATCTCGGGGCCCCAATATAGAATCTCCTACCGTGTCCTCCAAAAAATCACATCGCCCACTGGCTCACCATGGAGCAAGCCAAACTGTCTCAACACTCTCTCTGGCAGATATCTCTTAATGACATATATGTTATGACCAAATAAATGAGGCTACCTAGCATATAGTAGCTCTGGAACATCATCATCCCAGCTCTTGTAGCCCTGCCACGGTCTCCAGATGAATTGGTCTAGCTCATCAAAGGTCCTCCTACAATACACTAGAGCATGGAGCTGCCTGTAGGTGGTGACTCCTCCATATATGTGCACATATGGCTGCCCAGGTGCCCACTGTCTCAACACCATTGGCCTCGTCACTGCAATATGCTCAAAATCCCAGACATGTAGTAGAATAACTCCAGCTGACATGCTAGATCCCACATTATATGTGTAGTCATGTAAATATTTGTTAGTTGTCCTAGTATGTAAGGGGCCCAGGCGTATCTAGTCCTATACTCAAACATGCTCTCCAACATGGTCCCCCATCCTACTGGGAATCCATGAGTTCACCGATCTGGCACCAAAAATATGATCACTACCACCACAACCCTCTACAACCGATACCATAATCTCCTCATAGTCTGCACGGGTACCTCAGGATCATCGTCCTCTATCTCTGTAGTCCCGAGCAATCAATACAAAGTTGTTGGCCCATGATCAGGATCATAGTCCACTTGATCACCCTCTATAGGAACCCGCAAGATACGTCGTACATCCTCTAATGTGACATTGGTCTCACCTATAAGAAGTAGGAACTATACTCACTGCACCATCTCTCTACCATTGCAGTCATCATGATAGTATGTGCTCTAATTGGTGTAAGCTCTGCTGCATGATCCAAACTGACAATCTCAAGAAATAGATGCTCCTCTACATCCAACTGACGAACTAGCCATAAGTGTGAAGGATGTACCTTCCATGAAAGAAAGGGTTGCAACACAGACTGCACCCACAAAATATTGACTTAGCATTTCTGACATATTTCACAAAATAACTCAAAAAATAAATAAATAAACTGCTAAGTTTGACCAAAAGCGACCACTTTTGACCATAGGTGACTTTTCCCTAGTCATTTGTGACTCAATTCATCAATTGCGGTGTGTTTTTGTTCATATGCGCATAAATTAACCATATGCGATTTTTTGTTACTCACATGCGACATTATTTGCCAAACGCACATGCCAAAGACCCAAATCCAAGTTCAAAACCATATGCGCATAGCAAAAACTACATGTGACATTCTGCTAATCAAATGCAAGGCATTTAACCACATGTGATGCGCTGCGCTTCATATGTGAGTTTTTTCTCCAAATGCGCATAATATACTCTAAAACCCTAAACAGTTGACCAGATGTGCATACAAATTTCTATATGCGACTGAACCATGTGCGTATGTGACTAGTTTCACCAGATGTGACTTTCTGTCACTCATATGTTGATTACCTATGCTCTATGCACCTTTGGTGGCATGAACCTATTAATGACAATTTGACACAAAATAAATACGCATTTGGAGGGTTTTTTGACACATACCAATAAAGAACCTCTTGCTAATTGTCCGTAGGTCCTCACCCTCTCGGCTCGGTGATCTAAACATGGAATCAACATCCTGGAAGCTCCACATGGCCCTCACAACTCACAGAGGCTCAAATCAAAGATTTCTACAAGAAAATGGCAAAAATGATATTCAATTAACCATTGGATGATACTTATATGGTCCTAACCCTATTCAGTGTTTCTAAGCCAAAAGCCCTAATTATCCATGCCAATTGTAACCTAGCCTATTCTTCTGCTGCTTTCTCTTGTCGCGAGTCAACCCAACCTTTGCCCTGCAGCCTGGATTTCCTCTCGAGGGGGCATCATCCACTAGTTTTACTAGGGCAAAGTCTATTTATCCAATGCATCATATCTTCTTTGAAACAACGCCCTAACGTACATTGTCTCAAAGAGGGGCAAAATGTAGACACCCAAAATTGGCTCATTTTGTATTTAGGCATTTCATCGCATTTTCCATTTCATCTCTACATCACATGCATTGTCTCATCTAACACACTTGCAAGAAAACGCTAATCATTTATTCTATTCGCCTTCGTCTTTCTTCTTGATTAATTAAATAAATTTTTATTTGTTTAATTAATCACCTTTCATTCTTCTATCTCCTTCTCTTCTACTCATCTATCTCCTATTAATAAAGAAATAATATTATTAATTATTTAATTATTATCCATTTCTTCTATTAGATAAACATATGAATTAAATAATTTCAATCATTTATTTAATTCATATTCCTCACCACCTCTCTCACATAATGAATTAAATAATATATTTAATTCATTTGTATGCACACTCCCCAAAAAACCTCCATCGTCGATCTCCCCGTTTTCTCTCTGCTATTGATCGAGAACCTTCCAAAAACACTCAACTCCTCTCAAATAAAAGCTCTAAAATCACTCACTTGCAACTCTTGGTCATTGCATTTGCAACTGAGAGTCTATCATTTGTGAGTGGAGTGAGAATATTTGGCATTTTTGGATTTCGTATTTTCACAACAATGGCCAGGCAACAAAACTTGATCTGCATCATTTTCATGGAATCTCTTGTTGCATGTTGAATCTTCATCATTTCTTTGTGGATCTACCCTTGCATGTTTGAAATCTCTCTCACATCCTTGATCATCCTCATGGCAGCTTCGAATGGATTCGGTTGCATGGAGAAGCAACCCACATTTTAAACAAGAAATTGTACAACCCAGGTGATATTATTTTGGTTTGCATGTCATTGTTTTTGTTTTTTTTGGGTTTGATTTCTTGAGATTAGGTTGAATATTGATCTCTCTTTGTTTTTTTTGATATGGTTAAATTCTACCCAACATAGTGAGCATTAATACACTACCTTGATAATCGTGATATTATTTTAGAGATCAAGCGAGCATAATTTGCACTTCTCTAGCTTGTCTTGCACTTGTTTTAGCATTCATTGACGATACTTGTATTTTTTACCATGTTTTACCCTCGCAGAGCTCAAATCACCTTGTAAATAGTTTATCTCTCTTAAACAAGATTGGCATGTTGAATTGCAAGAATCATGTATTACCACTAGTCCTTGTTGTTCATCGCCTAGGACATTAGTACAACATGCTCTTATCCCCTAGATAGGACTATACATGTGCTTGTATATTGTGCATTCAAAAACACCTTTTATTGGCGAAACAATCACACCTCTTGTGAAACCATAACCCTAATATGTTTCCTAATTTTTAAGTTGTAATGTCTCGTTATTGTTTATTTTATGTATTATTGATTTGTTTGTATTTTTTGTTTTCTACAAAGAAGAAACAAACTAAAACAGTGAACTAAAAATTTAAATAAGTGGATAGAAATACAAGAATCAAACCCTCAACTACACCAATAGTATTAGATCTAGCATGTAAACAATAATTTTTCTCAAGTATGTTTGTTGATTTGAATTTATTTGACCATTATCAAGTAGTATGCAACCTTTAAATCACACAGATACATTAGATCTGAGTGTAAACAACCATCAACCACTTGGAAATATCAAATAGGAAATTTAAATGGAAACTTTGTATTAATGTGCAATTGTTGTAGCAAATTACAAATGATGAAATAAGGCAAACTAATAATGAATTTACCCTCGCAACTAGTATGACCAGTTGTAGTTGATAAATCAAATTTGAAACTCTTGAAAGATACCTTCAACAACCTCTAAAAAATTGTTGATCAAACCCTCCAAATGTTCTAATCAATAATGAATGCCAAATCAAATTGTAAAACCCTCGAAATTCCCCTTGATAGGGTAGCGAACCAGTTGTATGGCAGTTGTAGTTAGGAAGGTACCATTGGATGAACGGTAGGGCTGGTGAAAGTGGCTAATAGTAGTCAATAACTCTCAATTTTTTGATGTTTTTCCTCCTTACCAATAACAATCAAATTATAATATTTTTCCCATCGATTTTTGGCTTTATTTGATGACAACAATTCAAATCCAACACTTGTAGTGATGCATAATAGCTCTCCAAAAGATGGCACTCAACTAGGGTTGACTAGAAATATCATAAACAATTCAGATCGAGCTCTTATGATGCTAAAAAATTCATCAAAATTTTGAAAATCAATATATAAATCCTTAAATATGCTTGGGCAATGAAATGATGATATTTGCTTGAAAAAAACATTGTTGTGACACTATAACAGCATTGTAATGACATTACATAGCAAACTAAAAAAATCTCTAAATCCTCCACAAATCAACACAATATGTGGAAGCCAATGCAAAACAAACAATGATGAAAATGGATGGAGGCTCGATGGTTTGCAGGAACCAACAACCAACATGTCTTGCTAATGATGACTCGTGATGACCAAATCATAAAATTCCTGCAAAAAAAGTTAAATGGTGAGCATTCAAGATGGAAATCTACGACCAAAACTACCTTGGTGTTAAGAGGGTCAGTCAAAAGGGTCGACCTCCTATCAAATGTTGACTTTAGGAAAGTGTTAGTAATTATTTATGTTTGGGGTTTTGAGCTTTGGATGTTCATAGGTTGGTGGGTTCATGGCTATCAGGTCTTTGCCTTCGTGTAATGTGGTAATGCCCTACCTGTATTTAGGGTTTCAAAGTTTAAAAATAGTGGACACTTTTCATTTCAAACCCTAAGAATTTGTTTGGCCATCGGTGTGAGTTCACTTTTATCTTGGCGACCGCGTTCTTCACTTGGTATATTTGTACCATCGCCAAGACTTTGTCTATTGGCAGCAGTGTTACATGTTCCACTGACGAGGATGGTTAGGCCAATGAGGGATGTTCAAGGTAACCATCGGCGTGAATTTTGTTGTCGGTGAGGGAATTTTTGGATCCTCCGATGTGTTCAATCTAGCCCATGGGGTTGCCATCAGCGTAGCATGGTGTATCAGTGAAGCTATTTTTGCTTCTGCCGATGGGAGGGGGTCACCCCGATGGAGGATCTTCATCGGAGTGACATTGCCTATCGGGCGAGCTGGCATGAGGTCTGCCGATGGTTGGTGTCTAGCCGATAGGTTTTGGTTTGAGGCTTTTCAAGGATGTAGTCATTGGCGAGAGTAATGCTATCGGCAGAAATATTTTGTGGTTCGCCGATGGGATGGTGTCCGGCTGATGGAGGTGGTCATTGGCGTAATGAAGAGTATCGGGCAAATTGTGGAGAGTTACGCCAATGGGGTTACTCTGGCCGATGAAGGTTGTGGTTCAATGGTCGGCAAGAGCAGTGGTATCAACAAAAATGTTTTTGGTTCCGCCGATGGGAGGATGTCACCCCGATGGAAGATGCCATTGGAGTGACATCGCTTATCGGTACAGCATTGGTATGATATTCTGATGTGGCTTGTCTCACCGACGGTGAGTGGTTGGAAGTTTTCAAGGTTATGCGATCGGTGTGACATGGGTTGTCGGTGAAAGGTCTTTCATTTGCTCTGATGGTGTATGTTACACTGATGTCGGCAGGAGTCAGGGTGATGGCTTGATGGTAGGTGGTTCAATGGTCATGCAGGGCAAAAGCGCACGACACTTGGATTATTCTTGTCTTGGTTTATAAACTACTCAAGCAAGCATTGCGAGATAGATGTGGGACTATTGATCTTACATTTTTAGAATGGTCAGCAGTGGATGCGATGGTGCACACGTGGTGCGTTTATATTGGCTATTGACTTTTCAGACCTTTTGGGCACTGCGGATCTCAGTGACGGAATCAAGATCAATGATCAAGTTTTAAAGATGCAGAGTTGGTCTTCCTTGCTTCCTTAGACTTGTTTTGGGTGGGAGAATTTTAGATATGTTCATTGCTACATCCCGTGGGTAGGTGGGCCATTATTGGCTGATTGCAGAGGTGCGATGGACTGGGTAACGGCCACCTACCAGTTTTATGAGATTGTCCCTGAATGGCGGTGCAGAGCTCGAGTCCATCTCCTCCTCGCCATTCCTTTGGCCTACTGCATTGATGACTTTTGAGTGCCTTTTCTTATGAATGTATCTGGCAAATTTTGAATTTGCCATGTAATTAATTACTCAAGGTACACTTTCTAGCTGTTTTAAGCAGACTGTGTTACTCTTTCTATGGTTGTTGAAAAAATTGGACACATCTGGTATTGTAATAAGAGACAACTAGTTCTGGTTGCTCTGGGCAGGTGATTTTGTGAGTTTATGTATCTCTTGTTGTATGTCTCATGCATGAATCTACTGATTTCATGATTGGTTTTATATGAGAAATGCTATATTTGCATGTGTTTTGTTAATTCTATCCCCAGTATTGCATGTATCCCTCTTCTGAGTCTAGACATCTAAGGGATGTCAGAGATTCTAGAATATAGAATTCCTATATTGAATGCTTGATCTTTCAACTTCTGCTCAAGGGGTAGATTAAAGTGTTTTCAGATTAAGTGTTGGGAAAGATATACTGCAATAGGGATGCCATAAGTAGAGATAACTTAACACTCTGTATTGGGAGGTATTTGTAAGGCAGCTATCACACACATCCTTTTGAAATCCAGTTTTAGTGTGTTCATGCTGATCATTCATAGGTGTATGTCTACTGACTCCAAGCCCTGGATAGGCACCAATCTAGCTCTGTGTTGAGGTTATACACCAGGTCCAGGTTTGCATCCAAACATAAATCAAAATCAAACTTCAACCACAACCATTAGGACTGTAGAATTAGTTTTAGGACCCAAAGTCCTCTGTCTACAACTGAACATAGGCCCAAAGCTAGCCCCTTTGCTCTTATCTCACAGTTTTGGTCTACTTACAGGAGGACTTATCTGCCTTGTATCAGCATCCCAATCTTTGCATAGTTATATTTCATGGGTGTTGAATAGGGAATACCCCCCCTAGGTTTTGCAGAGCCTAAAGAAGAAGAGGAGATAAAAATAGAGTCTATCTCCTATACCGTTGGCCCCTAGCCCAGAGATCCTATTGATCATTGATGGCTACCTTGTAGGGAAATCTGGGAGAAAGTATCTAGCTAGGGAAAAAACCAACAGAAATTGGCAACTCTGCTGGGGAATGAACAAGAAAAGTGATATCTTACAGCCTCTGGTGAAGTTTTGCCTGGCTCTACTGGTGGAATGAACCTGGAAAAATAGCTTTCAGCTATTGAAAATTTTGTCCTCTCTGGAGAGGTGGTGACTCTACAAGAAAGATTCAAGTGCAGATGAAAGTTGATGTGTGTGTTGTGATGAAAAATGTGCTATTCAGACTTCAGCATCTGGATTAGAGAAGGTACCTTGCTCCTTCCTACTTGTAATTGTTGTTTTATTGCATAGGTTAGATGCCAGGGGAGGTTATAGGTCTTAGGAATATATAAGATGTCTAAAAATAGGAATTATATGAATCCAAATATGTATAGACCCGTGCTCAACCAAGAGGGAGATGCAATGTTATGTGATAGAATAGAAGAGATAAGAAATAGGTTGATACTCTTAGAGGCTAGGCAAGCTCAGTTGAATAATGATAACCCTATTGTGTCTGCTAGTCAGAAAGCTAAACCTCTTGTCAGCCCTTTTGATCCTTTGTATGACCAACTGGATTTGTCATGGGTTGATTATAAAGTAGAAAGTATGCCTGCTGGGATATACTGTCAGATGCCTAGATTTAGTGGTCACAGTGTATGTGATGGGGGTGCACATATCCAAAATTTTTGCAGTTTTATGGAAAAACATTCATTTAGAGATGAGGATATGTGGATGAGGTTTTTTGTTAGATCCTTTGATGCAAAAGCTAGAGATTGGTATTTGAGCTTTCCAAAGAGATCCTTTGCCTGTTGGGATGAGCTTGCTGACTGTTTCAAAAAAGAATTTGCGAGAAAACCAGCTGATCTTATTGCAGAATTAATGAAAATTAGAAAACAAGATGATGAGCCATGTATTGATTTCAGCCATAGATTTGCACTAGCCCTTTCACAGATCCCAGAAGTCTTCAGACTTGATATTTCAGCCTGTGTTGGCATATATTTTAAGGCTTTTGAGGAGGGCTCTAGTGCAATACTGAGGGAATTCAAGGTGACAAGCATGCAAATGGCATACATTTTTTTAGAAAATGTAGAAAAAATGAGAAATGAGCACCTGTAGAAATCCCTGTCTCCAGGCCTTGGTGTGAGAAATGGTTGTGAAGCTGCAAATGACCAAGAGATTAAGGCATCATGTGAAGATGCCAGTGAAAGGACTAATGATGACACCCATTATAAGGTTAAGGCATTTGGCCATGAAAGCAACAATGAGGTTGTGGACAGCAATGAGCATCTTTTTGAATGGATTTGTGGAGATAATTGTGAGTATTGTACTCAAGACAAAGAAGATATAAGCAAATAGAGAAATAGTTCCATGTGTGAACCATTGCCTTCTTTTCAAACACATGGAGATCATGAAGAGTAGTCAGAGATTGAAACAAGTGCTAGTGCAGAGCATGATTGTTTTTTATTTGGTGATTGTTTTGCTTATGACACACAGGCTGATACTCTTCCACAAAGGGAACCCATTGGTGATGAAGATACATGCTCTGCTGCCCATGAACAAATGGCATATTATGATCAAGCTGATGTACCTGGATCATTTATGACACATATGGTGATGAGGATCCATTTGAGTATGGTGAAGGTTTGAACATTGTTTTTGACTTAGATTCTGTTTCTCATCCTGATGAAAGAGAAACCAACATACATCAGGTAAGTGACTGTAAAAATGTGCCTGATTGTAAAGAGGTGCCAGAGCCTGATCTTTTCCAGTTTGTTGCTACTATTGGTTGTGTACATGATGTGCACAATTGTGAATTTGAAAGCTTTTCTTTTGATAGGCCAGCTGATGAAATGAACCCTGATCTTCCTAGCTGTGTGGTGGACTCGGAATGTTTCTTGTTTTCAGTCCAGCTAGAGGATCACTTTGCAATGCATATTGCTGATGCAGATGATGATAAATGTTATATACCATATGAATATGCATTGCTTGATAAATATTGCATCCACTTGTTGCTTGATGCTAAGGGTTGTTTGCATAGGGTTGATGGTGACAAGCTAAATCAGAAGGTTGAATATGCAAATGACCAAGGTTGCTTATGGTCAGATCATGGTAGCATTCTCAGGCTTGACCCAATGTATGTAGATGAAAACAAGGTATTTGACAAAGGGAAATAAGGTTTTCCTTTTCTTGGTGGCCTTAGGCCATCAAGTGTGTTTGGTGATGCAGATTTGTAGCCTTATGACTCTGTGCCCAATGGATGGGGATTGGTCTGCATCCCAGAGATCTGAGGTCCTCGTTGCAGTCTTGCACCTGCACATCCCCAGATAGAGCCTATGTTAGTAATTATTTATGTTTGGGGTTTTGAGCTTTGGATGTTCACAGGTTGGTGGGTTCATGGCTATTAGGTCTCTGCCTTCGTGCAATGTGGTAATGCCCTACCTGTATTTAGGGTTTCAAAGTTAAAAAATAGTGGACACTTTTCATTTCAAACCCTAAGAATTTGTTTGGCCATCGGTGTGAGTTCACTTTTATCTTGGCGACCGCATTCTTCACTTGGTATATTTGCACCATCACCAAGACTTTGTCTATCGGCAGTAGTGTTACCTGTTGCATCGATAAGGATGGTCAGGCCGATGAGGGATGTTCAAGGTAACCATCGGTGTGAATTTTGTTATCGACGAGGGAATTTTTGGATCCTTCGATGTGTTCGATCTGGCTGATGGAGTTGCCATTAGCATAGCATGGTGTATCAGCAAAGCTATTTTTGCTTCCATTGATGGGAGGGGGTCACCCCGATGGAGGATCTTCATTGGAGTGACATTGCCTATCGGGCGAGCTGACATGAGGTCTGCCAATGGTTGGTGTCTGGCTGATAGGTTTTGGTTTGAGGCTTTTCAAGGATGTAGTCATCGGTGAGAGTAATGCTATCGGTGGAAATATTTTGTGGTTCGCCGATGGCATGGTGTCCGGCTGATGGAGGTGGTCATCGGCATAATGAAGAGTATCGGGCAAATTGTGGAGAGTTATGCCGACAGGGTTACTCTGGCCGATGAAGGTTGTGGTTCAATGGTCGGCGAGAGCAGTGGTATCGGCAGAAATGTTTTTGGTTTCACCGATGGGAGGATGTCACCCCGATGGAAGATGCCATCAGAGTGACATCGCTTATCGGTACAGCATTGGTATGATATTTCAATGTGGCTTGTCTTGCCAACGGTGAGTGGTTGGAAGTTTTCAAGGTTATGCGATTGGTGTGACATGGGTTGTCGGTGAAAGGTCTTTCATTTGCTCTGATGGTGTATGTTACACCGACGTCGGCAGGAGTCAGGGCAATGGCTTGATGGTAGGTGGTTCAGTGGTCATGCAGGGCAAAAGCGCACGACACTTGGATTATTCTTGTCTTGGTTTATAAACTACTCAAGCAAGCATTGCGGGATAGATGTGGGACTATTGATCTTACATTTTTAGAATGGTCAGCAGTGGATGCGATGGTGCACACGTGGTGCATTTATATTGGCTATTGACTTTTCAGACCTTTTGGGCACCGCAAATCTCAGTGATGGAATCAAGATCAACGATCAGGTTTTAAAGATGCAGAGTTGGTCTTCCTTGCTTCCTCAGACTTGTTTTGGGTGGGAGAATTTCAGATATGTTCATTGCCACATCCCACGGGTAGGTGGGCCATTATTAGCTAATTGCAGAGGCGCGATGGACTGGGTAACAACCACCTACCAGTTTTATGAGATTGTCCCGGTGCAAAGCTCGAGTCTAGCTCCTCCTCGCCATTCCTTTGGCCTACTACATTGATGACTTTTGAGTGCCTTTTCTCATGAATGTATCTGGCAAATTTTGAATTTACCATGTAATTAATTGCTTAAGGTACACTTTCTGGCTATTTTAAGCAGACTATGTTATTCTTTCTGTTGTTGTTGAAAAAACTGGACACATCTGGTATTGTAATAAGAGACAACTAGTTCTAGTTGCTCTGGGCAGGTGATTTTGTGAGTTTATATATCTCTTGTTGTATGTCTCATGCATGAATCTACTGATTTCATGATTGGTTTTACATGAGAAATGCTATATTTGCATGTGTTTTGTTAATTCTATCTCCATTATTGCATGTATCCTTCTTCTGAGTCTAGACATCTAAGGGATGTCAGAGATTCTAGAATATAGAATTCCTATATTGAATGCTTGATCTTTCAACTTCTTCTCAAGGGGTAGATTAAAGTGTTTTCAGATTAAGTGTTGGGAAAGATATACTGCAATAGGGATGCCATAAGTAGAGATAACTTAACACTCTGTATTGGGAGGTATCTTTAAGGCAGATATCACACACATCCCCTTGAAATCCAGTTTTAGTGTGTTCATGCTGATCATTCATAGGTGTATGTCTACTAACTCCAAGCCCTGGATAGGCACCAATCTAGCTCTGTGTTGAGGTTATACACCAGGTCCAGGTTTGAATCCAAACATAAATCAAAATCAAACTTCAACCACAACCATTAGGACTGTAGAATTAGTTTTAGGACCCAAAGTCCTCTGTCTACAATTGAACATAGGCCCAAAGCTAGCCCCTTTGCTCTTATCTCATAGTTTTGGTCTACTTACAGGAGGACTTATCTGCCTTGTATCAGCATCCCAATCTTTGCATAGTTATATTTCATGGGTGTTGAATAGGGAATACCCCCCTAGGTTTTGTAGAGCCTAAAGAAGAAGAGGAGATAAAAATAGAGTCTATCTCCTATACTGTTAGCCCCTGGCCCAGAGATCCTGTTGATCATTGATGGCTACCTTGTAGGGAAATCTAGGAGAAAGTATCCAGTCAGGGAAAAAACCAACAGAAAGCACTAACCCCAACTCTTGCAACAAAATTGAAACCCTCAACGACCAAGGATGTACACATAGGTGATGAAGAAGCTTTGTCTTGAGCCACAAACCTTGATCTGAGGAAACCATCAACCAGAAGGATGCCGTGAAAAATTCTTGAGAGATCTAGATAAAAGAGGTTGTATTAGAGATTGAAATGTCTCAGTAGGAAAATGAAGGCCGATAGACCTTAAACAATTGACCCCCTTAAAAAATTTCACCCAAAATGATGATTTATTTTGCCCAAATTCACCCAAAAATAAATCAGAGCTCCTGCAAAATTGCGTTTTGCTAAAAAAATTACTTTTTTGAATGATAAAAATCCGTATGGTATAAAATTTCATAAGGTTGTATCGTTCTATGGTAGAAGGGGCTAGGGGCTAAAAAAATTGCAAAAATTACCTGTGTCATAATTTGACAAAATGATAGGCTATTTTACCTATCTTAGGCCTTCTAAACTTAATGACAGGGTCTTTTTGGCTCTATGAGGAACTTTTGACTATGCTAGGTGCAAGATTCACTTAAAACAGGAAGGGGTTTGCTAGTATGGCTTTGATACCATGTCAGTATTGCCAAGATCAACAAGTAAGAACCAGAATAAACTTCCACAAGATATAATCACACAAAATAAGATTAATTGATGTATTCAAAAGTTAATTAAAATGTGCAATGATGCCTTTATAAATAGGCAAGAACAAGGAAGTAGGAAGGTAGGTAACAATGACCGACTACTCCTCCAAAAGGTACAATGCTTGTCTACTCAAATGACATGTGTTTGAGAAAGTGGCAAGTATGCATGCATTAGATGTCTCACAAAGTGAGGACACATGTCTCAACCACATGAGGTGAGACACAACTCTAAAATTCTGTAAGTGGATACTTAAGCATAGTGTGAATAAGAACTAGTCAATCTAGATATGTAAAAGTTATTTTAACACTAACAGAAATTATGTAGACAACAGTCTTTGCCATACTTCATGTCCAAAAAGTGGGCATTGATTCCTACCCTTATACATGGTTTGTATTCTTGTGAAAATAAATCTAAATTTGAGCTTCTTTCATCAAACTCATTGACATCCTTGAAGTGCCTTTTTGTTGTGTCAAAAACTTCCTCTATATGAAAGATGCCTTGAAACACTACCTTCTTTTCCTTGAAATGTGACCATGGCATGATCAAAATTATGCTCATCTCTCCTAGATCGAGCGTATTGAAATGCACCCTACTTCAATTGATTACTCTTTGCTCTTCACTTATGTGGATTTCTCTATTTTCTAATAACATAAATATTGATCTCCCAAGGAATGAAAATGACAGCATAAGTTTACTAAAATGAGAGATTCCTAGAAATGGAGAAAAAGGTTTGATTTATAGAACTGTGAGACAACAGATCTACGGTTGAGGATGATTAGAAAGATCAATGGTTGAGGATGGTTGAGAGAATGTGAACGAATGAGAGAAGGTCAAGTGTCCTTATCCTCTCATTCATCAAGGGAGTTAACATAGCTGATTAAGGAGTTGACTAAATAGATTGATCAAATGATTGAATTGATTGAGTAGTGAACTGAATTGATTTCTTAGTCAACTGAATTGATTGACTAGTTAACTAGATTTACTAACCTGTTAATTGATTTGATTGATTTAGTTAACTAATTTTCATTGATTAGTTATCTAAATTGATTGAGAGTCAACTCTTTTGACTGATCTGTTAACTAATTTTGATTGGAGGAATTTATTGTGGGTGAGGATAAATGGGAAATTAAATAAATAATTATTTAATTTCATGTGCACATGTGATAAATAAATTAAATATTAAATTTTATTCATTTTGGAGGAAAAAGACTAATTAAATAAATAATTTGAATTTATTTATTTAAATTGGAGGGAAATTGATTTTAATTAAATAATCGAAATTATTTATTCAAATATGGAGGATAAATTGATTTAATGAAATAATCACTATTTAATTAACGTGGAGGATAAAATTGACTTAATTAAATAATTAGAATTACTTAATTAACATGGAGGATAAGATTGACTTAATTAAATAATCAAAATTACTTAATTAACATGGAGGATAAATTGATGATGAACTTAATCAAATAATTAAGAATTATTTGATTAATTTGAAGTACAACAGTTGCATGTATGATTAAGAAACAAGTCAATTTTAGATGTCTACATTTTGCCCCTCTTTGGGATGGTGTTGCAAAGTAACATCATTTCAAAGAAGTTTAAAACATAATGCTATGTTGGATAGAAGAAGATATGGGTTTAGAAGAACTATATGATTGGATTAGAAATGATGATGCCCCAATCGATTAGAAGAAGTACCTAGTGGATTAATTAATGGGTTGAATGATGCCCCCTCGAGAGGACAGATGAATTGGAAGAATACGGGTGTGCTCTCTAAATGAATTGATATGAAGAAAAGGAGAATATAAAAGATGGAGAACAACATAGAGAAAAATGGAGAAGATAGAAGGATAGATGATGAAAATGATGAAACAATTGATTAACAAAGAGAATTATGATGGACAAATGATTAACACATGATTGATAATCGAATGATGAGGATAGAATAAATAATTGAATGGGAGAAGTTACACTAATATGTATAATAGAGAAATCCTTTATTTTGATATAGCATAAGGATATTATGTACCAAGGTATAAGAACCAGGGTGACCATGTATCTAATGCATAGGATAGTTGACTCTGCAAATAAATGGTTTGAGTTTATTACTACTAGGTGTAATAGAACCTTGTTGGATAAGTGAATGGAAACTAGTCTTAGCGTAGAATAGTCTTAATACAAAGGTCTTGTTAGTTTCAAGATAGAAAACTGAGAGGGGGCGTGAATCAGTTGTCCCAAAACTTTCCTTTATTAACCACTTAAATCCTTCTTCTAATTCATCAGCATAATAATAAATCAATCATGGAAACACAATGCAATAATTTAAGAGAAGAAACACATTTACACATATGACACCAAGATTTTAACATGGAAAACCCAGTTAAGGGAAAAATAATGGGGTGACTAATCCAAGATTGTATTCTATGTTAAAAGAATAAAAATAACAAAATCGCACATGCCAATTAGGGCTCACTACCTGAGCATAGTGCTCACAAGAGGCCCACTGCCTATAGGAGACACATTGTCTAAAGAATAATAAATATTACATACTTGAATTGAAGAATAGCATCTTCACCATGCTTGAGTCAGTTCCATTTAAGCTCAATACTTCTGGTCCGCCTTTCACTTTTCTCCTTTCTACCACACTCTCATCTTCTCCCCAATTGTTTTGAAATGACTTCACAACTCTTATGTATACAAGACATCAAATTTGGGATAATCATCAAAGTTGGCACATTTTATTTTATTATAGAGCAAATACACAAATACAACTTGACTTATTACAAAAGACTTCATGTGAATCACCACTCTGTCAGCCACACATATCTAGGACTTCAATCTTCTTTGAGGAACATGCCATCCTTCTCAGAACATCTTCAAGATCATCCACAAGATGTGTAAATCATCTGGTCAGCCAAGCTGAGGAAGAACATCATCATCCAGAAGTAATTCTTCAATTATGATCTCAATCTTCAATGCGGACCACCAACACAAACTGGACACAATCTAGAGACCCCCACAAGCTTGTCTGATTCACCAAGAACATCCACACCACTTCTAATAACTGAAATCATTCTCTTCTTCATCCAGAATCTTAAGAACACAGTCTATCATCACTATCATATTGAAATAGATGCTTGTGGACCTCCAGACCATGAACCAATTGAGTTGTCAATTCACATTGACTTACTAAACACTCCACCAAATCTGCAGAACAAGATATTTTATTTCTGGATCTCACCGGACCTATTTGTGTCACTCTGTCACCTCTGAACATATGCCAGAACCGGCTTTACTCATATGGCCATAACTTCTTCAAATGTTCATGCAAACCTCTCAAATCTTTACTGGATCACTTTTAGACACATATCTACAAACCCTTTGATGCGCATCCTCTGATTTTCATCTTATATGGGATCTTCTCTTCATAGAGCTTCACTGTCTTCACTGTTCTTCTTTGTTTCTGATAGGACTAATTTTCTCAATATCCTTAGCACACAACTCATCCAATCCTTGACATCAATGCAACAGGAGTATGTTGACATCAAGGACAACACCGGTTAGGCCCATACTTGCAATAATCTCCCCCTTTGTCATTAATGGCAACATATGATGTGAAAAACTATTTTAACCATCAAGACAAGAACTTCTCCTTACTGACTGACATAGCTCCTCCTATCAAAAACAACCATTCACATGTCTTCTTCCTTTACTATTCCCCCTTTGATTAGCAACCACTTTTTGTTTTTCACATGTCTTCTCTCCCCCTTTGACATCAATGGCAAAGGGCACATAATTGCATCACTCAAAATCATACAGACTGCTCCCCCTGAGTAGCAGCTTCCTATCATCAATCTGGACCATAAGATATGACTGTGAGATCCACTGGACTAATGCACATCAGTGCACCTTAATTCAGAACTGGAGGGGTAATAACCCCTAACTTCTCCTTGAGATACTCAAAAGAGTCCTTAGGTAGAGGTTTAGTAAAAATCTCTGCAATCTGATCCTTGGAGGGCACAAACTCCAATCTGACTTCATTCTTGTTCACCCGCTCTCTCAAAAAGTGAAACTTGATGTATATATGTTTTTTCTTTGAATGGAACACTAGATTTTTTGATATATTTATTGTACTTGAATTATCACAAAAGATTGTGATAGGTTCCTCATACTCCACTTTGATGTCTCTTAGAATTTGCTTCATCCACAATATTTGAGTGCAACTACCTGCTGCTGCAATATATTCTGCTTCTGCAGTGGATAGAGATATTGCCTCTTGTTTCTTGCTTAGCCAAGAAACTAATCTTTTCCCTAAAAAGAATGCTCCACCACTAGTACTCTTCCGGTCATCCACATCTCCTGCCCAATCTGCATCTATATCTACATGAAGAGAGAAATCATGATCTCTAGGATACCATAAACCATACTCAACTATTCCTTTTAGATATATGAGAATCCTCTTGATTGCCATGACATGAGATTCTCTAGGATCAGCTTGGAATCTAGCAACAAGACCTTGACAACATTCATAATTTTAGGTCTAGTTTGAGTAAGATACAATAGTCCTCCAATCATTGACCTGTATTTTTTCTGATTAGCCCTAGGAGAGTCACCATCTTTGCTTAGTTTACATCCAGTTGCCATGGGAGTATTCATTGGTTTTGAGTCTTCAATCCCAAATTTCTTCAACAATTCTTTCACATATTTGGTTTGTGAAATGAAGATTCCTTTCTTTGTCTGAGTGATTTGTAGACCCAAGAAGAAATTCATTTCCCCAAACATGGACATCTCAAATTCACTTTTCATTTGATTTGTAAAAGTTTTGCACATACTATCTCTTCCTCCAAAAATGATATCATCAACAAATACTTCAACAATCAAGATATTTTCATGATCAATTTTGAAGTACAAGTTACCGTCAGTAGTACCTTTATTGAAACCAATCTTTAAAAGATGCTTATCTAGTCTTTCATACCAGGCTCTTAGGGCTTGTTTTAGTCCATACAGTGCTTTCTTCAACTTGCAGACCATATCACCATGATTAGACAATTGAAATCCATCTGGTTGCTCAATGTATACTTCTTCCAAGTCACCATTCAGGAAGGCAGACTTGACATCCATCTAATATACTTTGAAATCCTTGAAGGTAGCAAAGGCAAGAAATAATCTGACTACTTCAATTCTTGCCACCGGAGCAAAAGTTTCATTTAAAATCAACTCCTTCTACTTGGGAGTAACCCTTGCAGACCAATCTGGCTTTGCTTCTAACTACTTCACAATCTTTATTCAGTTTATTCCGGAAGACCCATTTGGTTCCAATCACATTTTTGTTTCTAGGTCTAGGAACAAGATCCCAAGTGTGAATTTTCTCAATCTACATCAACTCTTCCTTCATTTCTTTAGTCCAGCTTTCATCATTGCATGCTTCACTTACTATTTTTGGTTCAATTTTTGAAATCAGACAATACTTTTCTGAGTCTTGAGAAATCTTTCTTCTTTTTTGAACACCTTTTATTTTATCACCTATGATCTCATCTTCAGAATGATTCAGTCTTACATACCTGGGAGTTTTGGGAATTTCTTGCACTTCTATTTTTTGGACAGGTTCATTCAAACTTATCTCTTCTTCCTGTATTTCAGGATTCAACAGATCAGTCTGGGTCTGAATCTCAGAGGGGGCTTAAACTTCTTGAACCAAAACATCATTCTAATCATCTTCTTCATATTCATAAAACCTTGAGGGTTTTTCAATACCTTCATCAACCTTCACATTTGTACTTTCTATAATCTTTCTCAATCTCTTGTTATAACACCGGTATGCTTTGCTTTGAGTAGAATAACCCAAGAGTATTCCTTCATCACTTCTAGCATCAAATTTGCCAAGGTCTTCATCTCTTTTAATGTAACATTTGCTACCAAAGACTCTGAAATACTTCATAGTGGGAGTGATGCCAAACTAGAGTTCATAAGGAGTCTTACTGGTATTACTTCTGATTTGTACTCGATTAAGAGTATAGACAACAGTGCTTACAACTTCTCTCCAGTAGATCTGAGGAACATTTGCTTCCATCATCATGGTTCTAGATGCTTCCTAGATGGTTTGGTTCTTTCTCTCCACTATTCCATTCTGCTGTGGAGTCCTTGGAGCAAATAACTATCTTTTTATCCCATGTTTCTCACAGAATTCTATGAACTCTCTGGATGTGAATTCTCCACCTCTACCAAACTTGAGACATTTTATGTTTAATCCAGTTTCATTCTCTACCATAGCTTTGAATATTTTGAATTTCTCAAGAGCCTCAAATTTTTCTTTTAGAAAAGTCACCCACATCATCCAGGAGTGGTCATCAATTAATAACATGAAGTATCTATCACCTTGCAAACTCCTGATTCTTGCCAGTCCACATAAATCAGTATGTATTAAGTCCAACAATCTGATAGAAGATTGTTCCTTACTTTTGAATGTGACTCTACTCTGCTTACCCAACTAACATTCTTTGCACAAGCTATTAGTAGGTTTCATTAGTCTTGGAATTTCTCTTATAGCCTGAGTGTGGCTTATCTTGATGATATCAAAATTCACATGACACATTCTCCTATGCCACAACCAACTCTGATCAATTTGAACAAATAAACAACTTTTGCTAGTACCAACCAAGTGGAAGATGTTACCTTTTGGTTGAGTACTGGATGCAATCTATGTTCTAGAACTTTCAAAGATCTTACATTTTCTATTTTTGAATAAGAGATCATATCATTTGTCCACCAACTGTCCGACATTGAGAAGATTGTGCTTTAGACATTCAACATACAGTACATCACTAGTTTTGTTCTTTCCATCAAAAGAAATAGTTCCTCTACCTTAGAATTATCACCAAATTTTACAACTCCTCCTTCATATCTTTCCAAATCTATGAACTTATTCTTGTCACTAGTCATATGGTGAGAGCATCCGCTATCAATGACCCATTCATCATTTTCTTCAACTTGAGCAGCCAGAGCCCTTTCTATCACCTTCTGATTGATAGATTCAATAGGCATTAGATCTTCTTCTTTGATAGCAATAAACACCCAGTCACTTTTAGATTTGTTTCCTATCTCAGATTCATCATCTGTTACTCCTTCATCATCATCTCCTTGAACATAATAACACTTCTTTTAAAATCTTGATCTATTAGGATTTGGCCTAGAAAATCTTTCCAAACACCTTGAGGCAAAATGACCAATCTTGTTGTAGTTAAAACATTTGAAAGATAATTTTCCTTCATACTTACCAGATCCTCTTGGCATTCTCTTTGCAATGAGGGCCTCAAGTTGTTTTTCTTGCTTTCTCATACCAAGATGATTTTCTTGAGGAACTTTCTCCTGGATCATATCTCTGTTTTCCTTTTGTAGAGGCACTAACTTTGAATACAGATTCAGTCTTGGGAAGTGCATCACCAAACTTAGCTAACTTGAAAGTAGATATCTTACCAACTAATTGATCCCTTGTGATAGTTTTTAAGGATTTGATTTCCTCAATAGCAACAAGTTTGTGTTTATAAGTAGGAGGTAAGGATCTGAGAACTTTAGCAACAATTTCATCTTCATCCAGTACTCCACCAACACATCTGATGCCACAAACAAGCTCATTTACTTTCATCATGTAAGAAGTGATAGTATCATCTTCACTCATCTTTAAGTTTTCAAACTTTCCTTTCAGACTTTGTAGCTTGGCACACTTAACATATTTGTCCCCTTCATATAGATTTTCAAGCTTTTTCCAAATTTCATAGGCAGTCTTCAAACCCATAACATTTGTCAGCTCTGAATCAGACAAGGCACTTAGTAGGGCTTCTTTACCTCAAAGATTATTCTCTGCATCTCTGATTTCATTTAGAGTTGTAGGGCCATTTGTTGGGGGAACATATTTAATTGAGGTTATGTTCCAATACTGATATCCCATGCATTGTATGTGACATTCCATGCAGCTTTTCCAAGTAGTGAAGTTTGAACCATCAAACCTTGGACTGTCCTTCTTGTAGTTTGACATTCTAGATCTCCTCAAGCAGTTAAGCTTCTTCTAGAGGAACTTAGCTCTGATACCAATTGTTAGTTTCAAGACAGACAACTGAGAGGGGGGGTGAATCAGTTGTCCCAAAACTTTCCTTTATTAACCACTTAAATCCTTCTTCTAATTCATTAGCATAATAATAAATCAATCATGGAAACACAATGCAATAATTTAAGAGTAGAAACACATTTACACATATGACACCAAGATTTTACATGGAAAACCTAGTTAAGGGAAAAACCATGGGGTGACTAACCCAAGATTGTATTCTCTATTAAAAGAATAAAAAGAACAAAATAGCACATGCCAATTAGGGCTCACTGCTTGAGCACACTACTCACAAGAGGCCCACTGCCTACAAGAGACACACTATCTACAGAATAAAAAATATTATATACTTGAACTGAAGAATAGCATCTTCACCATGCTTGAGTCAGTTCCATTTAAGCTCAATACTTCTACTCTGCCTTTCACTTTTCTCCTTTCTACCACACTCTCATCTTCTCCCTGATTGTTTTGAAATGACTTCACAACTCTTATTTATACAAGACATCAACTTTGGGATAATCACCAAAGTTGGCACACTTTATTTTATTATAGAGAAAATACACAAATACAACTTGACTTATTACAAAAGACTTCATGCGAATCACCATTCTGTCGGCCACACATATCTAGGACTTCAATCTTCTTTGAGGAACACACCATCCTTCTCAGAACATCTTCAAGATCATCTGCAAGATGTGTAAATCATCTGGTCGGCCAAGTTGAGGAAGAACATCATCATCTGGAAGTAATTCTTCAATTACGAGCTTAAACTTCAATGCAGACCACCAACACAAACTAGACACAATCTAGAGACCCCCAAAAGCTTGCCTGATTCACCAAGAACATCCACACCACTTTTGATAATTGAAATCATTCTCTTCTTCATCTAGAATCTTAAGAGCATAGTCTGTCATCATTGTCATATTGAAATAGATGCTTGCAGACCTCCAGACCACGAACCAATTGAGTTGTCAATTCACATTAACTTCCTAAACACTCCACCAGATCTGCAGAACAAGATATTTCATTTCTGGATCTCACCAGACCTATTTGTGTCACTTTGTCACCTTTGAACATCTGCCAAAACTAGTTTTAATCATATGGCCATAACTTCTTCAAATCTTCATCAGACCTCTCAAATCTTTTTTGGATCACTTTTAGACACATATCTACAAACCCTTTGATGCGCATCCTCTGATCTTCATCTTAGATGGGATCTTCATTTCATAGAGCTTCACTATCTTCATTGTTCTTCTCTGTTTCTGATAGGACTAATTTTCTCAATATCCTGAACACACAACTCATCCAATCCTTGACATCAATGCAACAGGAGTATGTTGATATCAACGACAACACCGGTTAGGCCCATACTTGTAACAGGTCTTTGCAGAGCCTCAGATGTAAAATATATTGATATGTAAGATACTAATCCTATCACACACAAGATAGATATTAGACCTAATAGGAGAATAAAATCATCCCTCAAACATAGCATACAAAGGCAATGACTATGCCCCAATTTATACAGTATCACGACATACCAAGATATAGAAAGGTCAAGGTAGTTTTGAATGTGCATTTTAAAAGGGACACAATATAAATCAAAAAGAAAAAAATGAACAACTGATAACACAAATAGACAACCAACATGTTTTCTTGCCAAAGAGGGTATTCCAGAAAGATTTGAGGCCTTATTGTAGGAAAGATGTATCCATTAAAGGCTTTGGATCTAAGATGTATGGATATACCTAGATATAGGCAAATGGTATGCGGTGACGTATTGCTCTTTTAGTAGTAGTCTTTTTGTTTCAGATTTGATAAGCACTTTTGAACTTCCACAAGGATGTATAGTTCATTTTTGCTTGAGTTAGTCATGTCTAGGTGGTAGATGGATAGGATGGATTGCGGTAAATGGATGAAGTGACAAAGATGAATTTATTATAGGTTGAGATGGAGGATGGGGTGAATCGTATGTGCCTGATTATTGGATACTTCATATTCTAAACTTCCTACATACCTTGTACCCATAGTATCAAGGCACATTACGATGATGATGATGATGATATGTAGTTTTGGGTGGTGTGATGAATCTGTCGATTGACAAGGTGTTATGAAAGTGAGGATGGAAAAGTGTTTTGTGAAAGATGAGTGATGATAATGATGATGGTTTGTGAATGATGAGGGAAAATGTGAAAACTACCCTTGATGTAAATGAGGATCCATTCCTAGCCATAGGTTAAGGAAACTTGTCCCCATTACAGAAAATGTGAAAATTGCCCTTGATATAAATGAGGATCCATTCCTAGCCTTAGGTTAAGGAAACTTAACCCCATTCTAGTAAAGGGTTTTATTATGGAGAAAGATGACTGACCTTGGATGGAACTGACTATAGGATAAGTGAAACTGGATAGATTGACTATGGACGAGACATAGATAGAACACTTGAAACTAACCAATTCCTAAGCCATGATAGAAGGACAAATGGGAATGTGAAGGTCAACAAGTTTTATTATGGTTGGATGGGTTTTATTATGAAAATGAGATGGATGCATGGGAAGATCGAATGGATGGTAGTGTTGACTCCTACATATAGCACATGTTTTCTAGGTTTTCACTATGGTACTTATCCGAGGCACTTGTTTATCGAGTTTTCACTATGGTACTTATCTGAGGCACCTGTTTATCGAGTTTTCACTAGAGGACGAACATTTTTTTTGTTATTTTTCTATTTTTTTGTTATTTCTCTATTTTTTGATTTTTTTGAATACTTGGATGGAATAGGTGGATATGGTCAAGAAGGACTGAAGCATCTAATTCCATGAAAGGTGATGGCTCCATTTAAATATGGTTGACACACATGGACCATGCCAAACATTATTTGTAATGAGGTATAAATAACCTCATTTCTTTGATGCAACAAATAGCCTTTTTGCATTACCCAATTCCCTAGCCTTGCCAATTTATTTATTTTTATAAGCGATATTTATCTATTTTTTATAAAATGTTGTACAAATCCTTATTTCCTAAATTGATTGAAACTAGCTTTTAAATGTTGATTTAATGGCATAAAAATTTGGGTAACTATGCAGGTTAATGCATTGCCTACAAAAGAATTGGACATCATGCAACTGTGGATGAGTGTGTCGAAAGTTGGGGGCGCCAGAAATTTTAGGCTTGCATTAAATGAAGACTTTGTTTTAATTCTGTTATTTCTGTGGTTACTCAAAAGATATTATGGCTCCACTCAGAGTCCTTTTTATGTTTTAAAAGATAGCAATAGTAAAGATTCTATTTTTCAGTTATAAGACTTCTTCAAATGACATTTTCCCGCCATCTAAAATTTAGGAGTTTTGAAGTAGTTCAGTTTTAGTTGTTGCTCGAAACATGGATATAAATATATACTATGGATGAATGAAAGGTAATCCCTTAGTTTTTAAAATCATCAGAGCTGTGTACTTGCAATTTTTCATGAATGCAAATGATGTTCTGGGTTTTAGTTTCTTTGGAAATATGAAGATTTGAATGGAGTTATCATGTGCTATGAAAGTGATTGAATGTGACCTAAGTTAAGACAAGTTTCTCCCACAAGATGGCCACTCACGAGATTGTAGGATAGATAAGTATTTTCATTTCTGTGGATGTTTTCATTCTGTTGAAGATAGTTGATGTTTAGTTTTTTGTTGTTAACCTGCAGGGTGTGTATTTTAAAAGTTAAACTGTTGTGTATTGTTGTTTTGAAACTTTCTGTGTTGATTAGAAGTTTTCCGGTGCATCTGCCTTAGTTAGAATTACTGTTTTCTAATAGTTAGAATTTGGAATGTTTGCAGCATAGAAAATTGCATTTCTGAATTGTTAGCATAGAATTTATTTGCTTTCTAGTGTAGAATTTATATGCTTTCTAGTCTAGAGTTTTCATGCTTTTTAGTATAAAATTTGAATGCTTTCTGTAGAGGGATATAATTACTGTTTCATTTCATGTGTTGTTTCAATCTTTCAACAAGATTAGAAAACTATTTCTCAATGAAATATCCAAACTCCCTATTGCATACAGCCTTGTACACTACCCCGGTCGATAAACTGATAATTTTCATCTAAACTGTTAGGACCTTACGACAGCCTATCAATTTGCTCATAGATGTTGGTAAGGGATTGCATGAGAGGGAGGTGAAGTAGGTAGATAATGGATTATGATGTGGATTATGTATGGAAGGATTATGTAAGGATGGATGGGAGATTGTGGATTATGATGTGGATTATGGATGGAAGGATAGTGGATCATGATGTGAATATGGAAAAGCATGGACCATAGGGATACGATGGGTGAAATGTGTAGTAGAATCTTCTTCAAAGAAGGGAGAACACACTATATACCATAATGTAATAAATAATGTTAAAGTAAAGGAACCACAATGAATGAATAACCAGAATGTCATTATAAATTCCCTAGTTCTCTTCCTTTAAACATGTATAGTTTGCTAAGGGGAGATCCTTTGGTGAAATGGTGGGGCTTCTTGCCTATAGTGCCAACAACCTAGGTTAAAACCTCGCGGGCTTTCCCTCTACCATGTCAACAATTGAGGGCCCCCCTAGATCTTGTATCTTAATTTACCCGTGGCATGTGGAGTAGGGCATTTGCATGTCACCCAGGGGTACATCCCTGGTCCTAATTTTAAATATATGATATAGTATGATCCTTGTAAGATGTAATGGAATACAAAAAAATGTAGGGCAAACTTTTTTATGTTCAGAATCGGTATCAGTTTTCAGAGATACCTCTGTTTGCCACATAGGCAAATCAAATTCCTCTTTGCAAGGAAAACAAAGATACCCGCTGGAAGTGTACATTTGGAAGAACCAATAGAGAAAGAAAATCTCTAGGGCAGATAATCGAGGAAATCATAATAGAGAAAACTTCACCAATAATGGACCTGTGAGAAATAGGTTTGGGAGGAATCAACAAAATAACGGGTGGAGAAATAATCAAGAGGTCAGGTTTAGAGTAAAAAAGGGGTATGAATATTCATTCAAATACTCTCAAACCTACTTGGGAGTGCTTTCAAAGATGCGCCTTATTCGCCAAATGGTGTGGAGCTAGCTGCCCTACAACAAAGATAGCAGAATGGTAGATGGAATCCTTTAGAGGCTGGGTAAGTATCAATTTCCTCTATCAAGGGTTTTTCATTGTTGAATGCATTAATGAATTCCTTAAGAGAGAGATATTGTATGGAAAGCCTCTCTTCTTTGAGGGCTTCAACTTTTATTGCATTGAGTGGAAACCAAATTTCTATTCGGGTAACCACAATCCAATCAAAATCTCCAAATGGATTAAACTAAAAAATTTGCCCTTGGAGCACTTGGGAATGGAAGCCCTAGAAAAAATTGGGGAGCAATTTGGAACTTTTATTGGGGTTGACGAAGATTTTTTCTTTCGAAAGATAGGTGTCGAGCCAAAAAATTGTGTCAATGTGGAGTGTGGCATGAAAACCATGGATACCTTGGAAATAATAATGGAGAAGGGGAGATGGACTCAATCAACCACATTCGATGAAGATCCAAAAGGGGGAAGATGCATCCTAGGGCCAGGATTTCAAACAAATTGCTCGATGCACAACAATAATTCAATCAAAACCCCTAATTTAGACTAGAACCATATTCTAGCTAGGGCACAAACTGAAATAGTTATAGATTAGAAGGGCAAGATGCCAATGGGAGAAACAAACATGTGGACCAACCTTAATAAGAAGGAAACTTCTCACAGCTCTCCTTCCCCAAACACAGAAACAACAAACCATATCAAAGAAATTGTGGTTTTTGATAGAGAAGCCTACCATCAACCCCACTTGGTTGAAACTGTAAGGGTAGAAAAGGAGCTTTTGACCCTATTGAAAGACACAGAGGCACTTTGAGATACTATAAATTTGTAGCTACTAGAGGTAACAAGTGTTAACAACTCACTCCCCTAAGAGGACCCTCAATGCTTTGACCTTGGAGAACCAAAAATTTCTTAGGAAAATAGGCTTTCAAAGTAGGGTGGAGTTAAGGATGAAAGTAAAGCATCCTCTCTAGAAACAATATTGGTAAAGGATGTAGAGTTTTCAGTTTTGACAAAGAGTAGCGGGGGGGATGAGGAGTTCTCAAATATAGACACAATCTATAAGTTCCTTGGGATTTCAAGAGATGAGGCAAGGCTTCTGAGGTCTAGGGCAACCTCAAATCTAGACTTAGAAGAAAAGAAGAAAGCTCTTCTTTAGGAGCAACTGGAAGAAGGTGAGATAGAAGATCAAGAGAATGATCCCCTATTCCTAGATAACAAATAAGAATTGAAAATGGGGTAAGAGAGGTTGGGTATCCAACAAACTCCATCTAATAAACCAAAGCCAGACTTTGGGAAGAACTCTAGCAAAAAAGTGGGAAGAAAATCATTGAATGAGTTAAGAGTTAAGGATGGGGAAGCTGAGGAACAGCTTAAAATCACAACACTATTCGAAGCATGGAAGGGGAACCACCTTCCCAAGGAGCCATGAGGCTCATATCATGGAATGTTAGGGGCCTAAACATCCCTAACAAAAAATGCTTGGTCAAGCATAGGATTGGGTTGACCAAGGCTAAGATAATACTAATCCAAGAAATAAAACTCAACACTATGGAAATGGAGACATTCACTAAAATTGAATTGAATTGGAGATTAGAATCAGTTGAATCGGATGGATCCTCAGGGGTTGGAAATCATCTGGAACTCAACATTGGTGAACTTTGAACCATTGGGGGCTGGGAAGCACTAGATTGGTGGCAAGATTAGGAGTTTGGCCATTAACTTGCAATTTCTATTGATCAATGTTTATGGACCGACCTCATGCATCAGTAAATAGGATCTATGGGCAGAATTGGATAACTTCATGATAGCACATCCCCACCCTCATATTTTAATAGGTGGAGATTTCAATGCCATCCTCCATAGACAAGACCAGAGAGGGGGCATATCTAGGCCTGGGAAGAATAAGAAGGATTTTAGTGACTGGGTCGTAAGGACCAATTTTCTAGAGATTGAACTTGGAAAAGATGCTTTCACTTGGAACAATAGGCACTTGGACTTCAACAACATAGCCAAAAAATTAGACAAATTTTTCTTTGGGGGGACCTAACAACTTTCCCTTTCACATTGGAGGGCAACATTCTCCCATGCTTAGGTTTGGACCATTATCCCATCAAGCTTACTATTTTAGGAGACGAGAAGCTAATAAGATCTCCATTCAAATTTGAAAATATGTGGTTCAAGGATGAATTTTTTTTGGATATAATGCAAGCCTGGTGGAGGGAAGAATGATTTGAAGGTTTAAAATTGTTTTGCTTTCTCTAAACTAAAGCATGTAAAACAAAGGTTGTTAGAATGGAATATGGAACATTTTAAGAACATATTCCAAACTAAAGCCCCAATTGAAGAAGATTTGACTAAATTAAATGTGGAAGTTATCCAGAAGGGCATGACTCAAGAAAATTATCTAAAAGAGAAAAGGCTATTGTTGGAGTATGAAGACGTTCTCTCCAAAGAGGAATTTTTTTGGAAACAAAAATCTAGAGAGAATTGGATTGAAGCAAGGGATAAGAACACTAAAACTTTCACAACATCACAAAACAACAAAGGAGTATAAACATAATTGCAAGATTGGAAATTGAGGACGAGTCTCAAATAGAGGACCCCAAAGAAATCAAGGACAAAATTGTAGATTTCTATCATGCATTGTTGAAGAATTGGGAAGGGTCCAACTTTGCAGCCCAGCAGAAGCTCCTCCAGCACATTCCCAAGGTGATCTCTGAGGATCAGAATAAGGCCTTAAATACCAAATTCACCAAAGTAGAGTTAGAAATAGCCCTCAATCAGCTCCATCCTGACAAGGCACCTAGTCCAGATGGATTTCTAGCTGGTTTTTTTAGAAATGCTGGCATATCTTTAGAGAAGAGCTAACAGAGGCCCTTGAAGCAGCTAGGAATTCTGGGAGACTACTTAGAGAAGTAAACAACACTTTTCTCATTCTCATTCCAAAGAAGGAGAAGACTTCAAAATTGGAGGAATTTAGGCCAATTTCCCTTTGTAATACTCTATACAAGATTATGAACAAGGCCTTGGAAAACAAGCTCAAACCACTATTATCCAACATCATCTCAGAGGAGAAAATAGGGTTTGTCCCTGGCAGATCAATACTAGATGGTGTCATCATAGCTCAAGAGGTTATTCACACACTTCAAAGTACTAGAGAAGTTGGAATGTTGATAAAATTGACATTAGGAAAGCTTACAACATAGTAGATTGGAGCTTTATTACAAGGTAATAGAAGCCTTTGGCTTTAATAAACCTTGGATTAACTAGATATTTGAGTACATATTAAGACCAAGGTACTCTATTTTGGTCAATGGGTCACTAAAAGGATATTTTGAAGCTTCTAGAGGACTAAGGCAAGGGGACCCAATCTCCCTCTTTCTTTATATCATAGTGGTTAAGGACCTTGGAAGGGCTATCAGAAGCACACAAGCTATAGGTCTCTTAGAAGGAATTACAGTTACAAGAAACATAAGTGTCACCCATAAATAGTTCATGGATGATACCATATTGTTCAAGGCTGGCAAGAAATCAGAAGCTTGACATTTTTTGAAAGTGCTATCGCTTTATGAAAAGGCCTATGGTCAAGAAGTCAACTAAAACAAATTAGAGGTATTCATTCTCTTAACCCCCCAAAGAAAGAAATGGAAATTTTGAGTATTTTAAACTTTAAAAATGGAGCCTTGCCATGCTCATATTTGGTTTTGCCACTAGATAAAGGCCTGAGAAACTCCAAGCTGTGGGATCCTCTGAAAGATAGAATTGATAAAAGAATGAATTCATGGAAAGGGTGTTGGCTCTCCTAGGCTGGGAGAATAGGTATGCTTAAGGTAGTAATATCCTCATTACCTATTTACCTATTGTCTTATTTAGCACTCACATATGGAATTAATGCATCTGTGATACAAAAGATGAGAAGGTCTTTTTGGCAGGGTTTGGTTGATAGGGATAAAGTGGCCCTCATCTCTTAGGAAAAGGTATGCAAGCCCAAAGCTTTTGGTGGAGTAGGGATTAGAAACTAGATGTGGTAGAATAAAGCTCTTAGAGATAAAATAGTTTGGAGAATGCTCAAAGAATCAGATTTGAAATGGACCAGGATCTTACAGACAAAATATCTTAATAGTGAAGATCCTTTAGAAATAGTCAAAATAGCCAACCCTCCTAAGGGCTTGCGGGTTTGGAACTTCATGATGATCTGTAGACCAATAATATCTGACTTCATATCTTGGGACATCCATAATGGGGAGATTGTTCTATTCTGGGAAGATTCCTGGGTGGACATCCAAGGTTAGATAGCAAGATATCAATAGAGCAAACCAAATAAGGACTATGTGTGCTTCTTTTAGAATGATCCAACCTTAGGGTAGAAATGGAAGTATTTGTCTTCATTCCTGCTTCCACTATAAGAAATAGCTCAACTTAGGGGAATTATTTTACAAAGAAAGCTAGTGTTTAGGAGGGGTACAAATAAATTGATATGGGATGGGTCCAAAGTGGTTTCTTCAATTCTAAGGATGGGTATAGAGTAGTAGCAGGAATGGATGCTTAGTCTAGCACTGACATCCCCATCCAATTATGTTGGAGAAAATAGTGTGTGCCCAGAGCTGGGGTTTTTGCATGGGCAACCTTCCAGAAGAAAATATTAACAATAGAAAGGTTTAGGAAAATGGGCTTGGAGGGCCCATCATGGTGTGTACTATGTAGAAAAACAAAGGAAAGTATAGATCACATCCTTCTTGGATGTCCATTCTCTCAAGAATGCTAGCAGTGAATATGTGCAAAATTGGGATGGATTATGACTCTTCTAAATGATATCAAGAGTCTCTTCAAAGGATGGCCTGTCAAGCTATGGTCGAGACTTCTAAGTAGTTTTTGGATCATCTGTCCTTCCCTCCTTATATGGGAGATTTGGAAGGAAAGAAATAGGCGTATCTTTGAAGATAAGGAGATGCCAATTGATTCCTTTTGCAACAAGGTGGAGGCTATTGTGGTGGAGGTGGTCAATAAAAGAACAAGTCTAGGTCCAAGCCAGAAAGGAAAATTCACCTATTGGGATGGGAAAATGAGACTTAGGTGGCATGGAATAAGAGTTCCTCCACACATTGAGAGTGGAGAGAAGGCCTCTTCCAATGAACGTAAGCAAACTAAATGGAAACCACCAAAGGAAGGGTGGTACAAATTGAATTTTGATGGTACCTCAAGGGGAAATCCTGGCCCCTTAACCGTTGGCTGCATAATTAGGTTATGGAATGGAGAACTTGCAGGTAGACTAGCCATTCCTTTGGACAAAGTCACAAACAATGTAGTAGAGTTCAATGCCCTTACCTTTAGATTACTCTTCTATAGGGGTTTGGAGGTGGATAAGGTGGAAATTGAAGGCGACTCCACTTAAGTAATCAATGCAATAAGATTGGGGGATATGCTGAATTAGAATTTGAAGGCAATGTTGGACAGAGTTCTAGATTTGCTTAAAAGTTTTAAGGAATTCATAGTGAATCATATTTATCAGGAAGTTAACAAAGAAGCTGCTGAACTAGCTAATTGGGCTATTGATGGGAAGGAATTTGGAGTGATTGGGCCTTCCTCACAAAATAATGATAGCCCTGCCAAATGAAGTGAAGACTCATGATGATGTAGACGAACTCCCTTGACATGCTAAAAGTTGAGCTGGCGTTTCATTAAGAGACACACACTTGATTAGACATTGGCTCGAAAGAGCTATCATTCAACATTAATCTCTTCTAAAAGAATGTACTAAGCATAGATGTAAGTGATGTCATCCCTGAAGGTTATGATGATTTTCATAGGCATGGGAGAACACCAAATCTGAAGGATGAGATAACTCTTGATGCCTAACTCAAGTGAGGCATGCAAAGTGTAATGGGAGCTCTTTAAATTCATGATGAGATTGGAAGAATTGGCATTATGAAAGAAGCCATGGAGACTCCGATCAGATTGAGAAGCTCCAGAAGACAAGTTTCCTTATTGGGAAAAAATACTAACAATCGATTATTGGTGATTTGCAAGAAGAAGAGTATAATCTTCATTGAAGTAGTGAAAATGGTCCTAGGTAGGGGATTTCTAGTCTTTGAGGATAGGTATCAAGTCATCATTGATATTTCCTCGAGGTTCCTAGCATCACTATTGGACCTTGGAGATTCAAGGGTCAATGCTCTGGTTTGTCTTAGGGAGACTTTAAAAGCAGGTATTTTGGTAGATGATGTAGATATCACCATCTTTGTAGACCTAGATTCTAGGATTCCTTGGGTCAGGGATCTGCCTAAACTTTTGGAGCCAAATGCCATAGTGGAGAGACTCCCATTTCTTTTGGATGTGAGGGGCCAGTAGCTAGACAACCATAGGAGGTGGGTGGCTTAGGGTAGAGACTTCATCCATTGAGCCATTGGCATGGACATGGAGGAGTCTTTAGCTTGTATCAAGGCATTTGTGGTCCTAGTATTTTCAGGTGAATTCTACTAGGAAGATTAAGTGGCCTAAGGTAGGGTGGAGGTAGGTGGCCTGGGTGGTTTCTTTTTGGTTTGAGCAATGGATTTGTGATGGTGATCGAGGTATCCAACTAGAGTTTGATGACAACATTTGTAGGCTCCTTGGTTGATGATATTTTGCTTGCTCTTTTTGAATTTTTGTTTTAGTGATGCAACATGAAGGCCGCCCTATAATTAACTTATGGAATTGAGGGTTGAAGCTTAAGTTCTCCCCCTTTTCTCAGCCAAGATGTAATTTTTTGACTAATTAATATAATAGACCGCAAATATGTTTGCGCATTATCTAGCAAGAAAAAAACATGTATAGTCTACTAATTGAACTAGAATAATTCAATTAAACATGAGAGATAGGTTTTATAAAAAATAAAATTGGATTTTACACTTTAAAACAATGAATGAACTTGATTCAAAGGTCAAAATTCTGATGCCCAACTGAAAGCAGGCTGCAGAAAGTAAACCAAAGTCTATTGCAAAACATGAATACTACTACAGGATCACTAGAGTTTGTCCTATCACTGATCTACCCTCATGTACATGTAGGAATTACTATTTTTATTTATAGTGACTAAAAATATATAAGACAAACATAGGAAAACATAGGAAATAGTACTAGGATATCCTAGAGTATGTTAAACCAAACAAAAACATTGGAATGGGGAAGGAAAGATAGCAATACAAAACCACTAAAATAGAACATTGAATTTAGGAGATGGCACACCTACTTTTTTGATAGGAAAATGTGTTGAGGGCATAGGAGCTTGTTGATATGGTCAAACCCCTATTTAATCCTTTTAGCTTCAATTAGTAGTTGAATAATTTTTTGTGTACTTAGCTTAAATATGTATAAGACTAAGAGCTAAATAAACTTTAAACAGTGAGAGTAGTGATAAAATAAATCAAGTATATAGAAATATATTATTATTCTTATTGTGTATGAAAGGAAGATTAGGAGTTGTGCAATCCAAATGTGCAAAGGAAACAATACAACATAATAACAATAACATGAATAAGAATGATATTATTGTGAACAATGATCTCAATATCCAAATAAAAACATAAACATACAAATGTTAGCAATATGGAAATAACCAAAAAATATTGAGGACCAACAAAATAAGCTATCAGAATTGTCCCAAAGTAGTGGAATGCAATAGCATGTAGAATTTGGAATACCCAAAGGAATGAAAAACAAGGGAATATATTGTTGTAGATTCAATATTATACCCAGAGTACCACAAGAATGTTGTAGAAGACCTACATATAATATTGAGAGTTTAATAGTAATCTGATGTAGGAGAGTCATAGAATATCAAAAGCTCAAAGTATCAAGAGTGTTGAAGAGAAAATATCAGAGCATGAGAGATATAGAATACTACAGCATACAAGAAGAAAGTTGTATGTTACAATGGAGGAATAAAAGATAATACAAAGAAACATTCCTTTCAAAATTTTAATTGTTGCCACACTATTTCAAGCAAGGAATTAAGGCAAGGTAGTTTAGTAGTTAGATAAACTCACATAGTCGGCCATATGACCATCCACCAATAAAAACACCTTTGATTTGGCCATTGGAAAACAATTATGCAAATGCATTCTATTATAGACATGGATACTTCTATGGGGACGTCTGTGCACCCACAATATGGTCGAAACACATGCTTTTAACAAATAAGATCAAAGATTAATTAGAATGGAATATGGTACCAGAAAACATAATATTAATCACAAGAAAATAAATAAACATAAAACTAGCACTTAGATTAGGAAAGAAGGCCAAGGTTTAGGCTAAAGTGAGTCCTAACACATACTATGAGAATGAATGCTAAACAAGTATTATTTAAAGAGTTAAATTGTAGGGTATAAAATTTTGACTCTACTTTTTGCCCCCACTTTAGTGGAATTATGTCACTACGTGATATAGCCTAACTAAAGTACAAAAATTAAAATGCAAAAAGTAAATTATGTAAAATAAATAGTTAAGATTTGAAACTTGTTTGGATACACTATAGAAAGTATACACTACAATGCCTTTATATGAGGGGTTTATTGTTGATAAGCTCCAGACAACTAAGAGGGGGGGGTGAATTAGTTGTCTCAAAACTTAAACACTTCTACAATTAAACATTAATTACTTATCCACAATTATTATAAATTAACAATGAATGCATGAAATCAGAAACTTAACCACAAATACAACATCAAACACAAGAGACACCAGATTTTACGTGGAAAACCCTAAGGTGGGGAAAAACCATGGAGAGGATTAGCTCTCAATATATATTGTAATCTTGAAATAATGATGTTCAAGCTTGGTCACTCCACTGGCCTAAACATACTGGCTCACTACCATGAAGAACAACTAGGTCTAGCAGGCTCACTACCTCAACCCTAAATCTAGCAAGATTATAATAAGGGCTGTTAAACCCTACTGGTGGCTCACTACCACAATCAACACCTTTTTATGTCTATGATTGAAGTATAACAATTCCTCTACTATGCTCGGCCTCTGCTCTACTCTGCCTTTTCTTTGCTCCACCTTTTTGGACTTTTCTTATTATCTTTCCATCTTCACTCAAGGACATCTTTTCCATGACTCAACTACAAGTATTATACACTTCAACAACCTTGGAATGATCATCAAGGTCAGCATTATAGTCATCAACCATTGGAACAATCTCCAAGGTCAGCATTACAATCATTTACAAAATAGGTCTTGACCTATTACAACATTATGCAAAGAAATTGAAGTAAAGATGTATGCAAATCATGCCACGCCTTAGCTAGGACTCAAACATGATCTTCCACACAACAACATGCTTCCATAATCTTCAAGGGATCTCTACAACCACTAGAATTAACCAAGTCAGCTAAGACTAATTACATGCTACGTTATCTGGGAACAATCTTCAAACACAATCTCAATTCCTTAATTTGGACCAAAGTCCATATAGGAACATGATCAGGAGGTATCCACAAGCATGTTGTAATCATCAGGAGCAACTACACAAACCATAACCACTTTAATAATAGGATCTTCACACCGGAACACATGAACTTCATTGTCTTTAACTGTCATGAAGGAAAGATAGATTACGAACCACCAAACCACAAACCATTGCAACTGTAGGCACTTATCATCATCCCAAACTTCCCTCTAGAATTGTAGAGCAAAATACTTTATTATGGAGGAATGCGAAGCATAATACTTTCTCCATGTCCTAGTTGAACTTATAGAAAAAGTAGGTTTTACTCTAGTGAATGCAACTCTCTCAATTCTTTACACCAGAGGCTCAAACTCAAGATTTAGCATCTTCAAACATTCCTTTAAGTAACGTCCAATCTACAGACCAAGATCTTCATCCAAAAAGAAATGCAGAGCAATCTACTAGACTATTCTTTCAACATACAACTCACTATCTATACTACACTTTATTGTAACTCACTTGTTTCTTCTGGAGAGGCTAATTTTCTCAATATCCTCAACATACAAAGCTTCTAAGAAAGTAATAGAATAAGATACAGTTGACACCAATGACAACAAAGATATGTTGACATCAATGACAACATCGATTAGGCACATACTTGCAACAATCTCCCCCTTTGTCATTGATGGCAACATATGATGTGAAAAACTGCAATAGTCATAAAGACAAGATACTCCCCCTTTCTCTTTACACACCTACACTTTTTCTTTCTCCAAGATTCCCCCCCTTTTTCTTACACATATGCACTCTTTATCTATCTAAGTTTTTCACATGACTTCTCTCCCCCTTTGACATCAATGGAAAAGGGCACATACTTGCACTCTTCTACTCTAATCCAATCTCTTTTCTAAACTCTCTGACTACTCCCCCTAAGAAGTAACCCTGAAAAGCATCAATCTAGATCTCTGAGTACCTTCAGACTAATGCACTATTGTGCATCTTAGTTTGGAGAAGGAGGGGTGATAACCCCTAACTTTTCTCTGAGATACTCAAAGGTATCCTTAGGTAGAGGCTTGGTAAAAATGTCTGCAATCTGATCTTTGGTAGAAACATACTCCAACTTGACTTCATTCTCTATCACCTTTTCTCTCAGAAAATGATACCTAATGGATATGTGCTTTGTCCTTGAATGCATCACTGGATTATTTGATATGTTTATAGCACTTGTGTTGTCACAAAAGATTGCAATTGGATCCTCATACACAACTTTGATGTCCTTCAAGGTTTGCTTCATCCATGACACTTTAGTGCAACTGCATGCTGCTGCAATGTATTCTACTTTTGCAATAGATAGGGATATTGAATCTTGTTTCTTGCTCAACCAAGATACTAACCTTTTTCCCAAGAAGAATGCACCTCCACTTGTACTTTTTGTGTCATCCACATCTCTGGCCTAATCTGCATCAGTATATGAACTGAGAGTAAAGTCACTATCCTTAGGATACCACAAACCATAATTCATTTTACCTTTTAAATATCTCATAATTCTCTTGACTACCATCACATGTGATTCCTTGGGTTCTGCTTGAAATCTTGCTACAAGACATACTGCATGCATTATGTTAGGTCTGGTTTGAGTCAGATAAAGTAATCCTCCAATCATAGATCTGTATCTTTTCTAGTTTGCCATGGATGAGTTATCATTTTTACTCAACTTACAGCCAGTTATCATAGGTGTGCAAACTAGTTTAGAGTCTTCCATCCCAAATTTCTTTAACTCTTTCACATACTTAGACTGAGAAATGAAGATACCTTTGTCTGATTGACTTACTTGTAGTCCTAAAAAGAAGTTCATCTCTCCAAACATGGACATTGAAAATTCACTTTACATTTGTCTAGCAAAAACTGAGCACATACCTTCATTGCCTCAAAAAATAATTGTTGGGAATTAAGGTGTCTCAACGTTGGCAATTCCTTGTATTATTTCATTCTATTTATTTATTTATTGCCTATTGTATAATTTGGATGCAAATCCTATGTTGTCATATTGTGGGAGTTGGCACGGTGATGTGTCATCCTACATGGCATATGACCACATGTAATTTTGTCATCACATGAGGAGATAGGTGTCCCACTTAGTGGTAGGAATATTTTTCCATGTGTCAGCATCTTGAAATGTGTGTAAGGGAATATTGACTGAAACAGTCATGATAGATTCCGATGACAAAGTTATGACATGTAAGAGTTAGAAATAGAAGATCCTATGACAAGTATGGACATGTGTCGAGAAGCATCTTTGAAAAAGGCATCTTTGGGCACCCCAAGGTGGACTATCACATGTAAGAGAATATGCTATTTATAGCCTATGTATGACAGATTCACTTACAGCTGTCAGTTATGACAGCTATGATAGATTCTATGATGGCTGTAAGAGTCGTAAGAGCATCTGTCATAGCCCATTTTAGAAATAGGTGACCTCCTTGGGATGGGGTGACTTGACAAGTGTCAGGGACATCCTACAGTGTTGGACAAGTGTCCATAGGCATGGATTTTAGGCCATGTTGGATGCCCATCTCAATGTGGAGCCATTTTTGCCTTGTATTTGCTTTATAAACAGGTGCTTTGGAGAGGTGATGCTGTTGACCTATTTTTCCTCTAGCAGGAGTCAAAATAATTCAAGCAGGATCAGTCAGTATGCATATCCCCATGAAAGCCATATTTATGATCCTGAGGTCTTAACCCAATCTCAAAAAATCTGAATCTTGCCTGAGGAAGCTTACCATGTGAAAGAACTTGACAAAATAGGCAAGTTTGCTTTCTTCATCACCCTGATATTCGCTAAAAGGAGGAAGTTATGTGGCGTCATCATCTGGTCAAGCCTTGATGTTCTAATATCAGGTCATATTTCTAAGATCGGGTCATATTTCGAACATCGGGTGATATTCTGAATATCACCCGATATTCCAAATATCACCCGATATTCCAAATATCACCCTATCTTCCATATATCCCCCCCATTCGATAACATGACGATGACATCATGGTAACTGCAGTGATTAACCAAGTCATATGCCACTGACGTCATCCAGATCCATTCTAGGGGAGGATCATCTTTCTTGCGAAGGGAGTGATATTTCCAAATATCAGTCATATTCCAAAGATCACCCCGATCTTACGATGAGGCTACAGTGCAACCTGATATCTTGCGGGGGGTGATATTTTTGAATATCATTCTGCCTTGAATATCATGATGATGTTGTCACAACCCACATGGGGTCATATTTTCCTTAACACCAGTTAACATTTGAAGATCATCCTGATGTTCGACATGATGGTGACGTCATCAAGATGTTTGCGGACATGATCATCTGGATCATCGGCGAGACATATGAGGTCGGAAGCGCAGGAGGAGCTTCCTCTGATGCATCGGTTTATGCCAAAGAGGTTGAATATCATCATCAGGTTTCTTCAGGATGAGGATGACATTTCCAAATATCAGGTACCTTACAAATATCGCTCTTGCTTCTGAATATCACCCTACTCTAATGTGCTGATGACGTCACCTGGATATGGGGAGGTATGTTGTATGAACATCATCAGGAGGATCTTTCCTCCGTGACATGCTGCTGATGTCATCCTAATTTTCAAACATCGGGATGATATTTTATATCATGTTACTTCCGGCAGAAGGATTTTTTCGCATCAGGAGGACATTTCATATCGGGGATGATATTCTATATCGGGCTAACATGCAAATGGCTCGTCGATATAAGGAGTCTTGCCGATGGGACATGATGAGGAGGATGATGATGAGGCTCATGATAATGCCGTCGGGAGCAAAATCACTGACATTATATATACTCACGGCTTAGCTTATAAAGTGATGAAGACGTCGCCTCTGGGTGCATGTGGGATAATCAATTCCCGCAGAAATTTGAAAATATCATGATGATGACATTTTGGCAGGAATTCTTCAGGAGGTTTTTGGAGTTGGATCTGCATGTCGGTCAGGTGGACCTTTTCAGCGATGACCTTTTTGAGTTAGTGCAGATATTTCCCACATTCATTACAGCGCAGGAGGACACAGCTCGCATTGATGGCCCAAAATATCCCGCCACCGCTTCATCTCTAGTCTTTTCTCCGCCGACTGATTGTCGAGAACTATTAGAAGCAACTGCTCGCATTCAATGCTAGGTTATCCTCAGCCATTCTGAGGATTAGATCAATGACGCAGCTGCTTGCATTGAATATCAAAATATCTCCCACCTGCCCCTGTTCTAGATCTTTTGGCACCATTACTCCTGGCAGGTGGATGTCCCTTCAGGAAGCTATTTTTTTATTGCAGCTCCCTGAGCAGATGTTGTAATCGACCTAGGTTAGATGAAGATGCTATATAAGCTGAGGCTTATGATGTAAATAGGGTTGGAAGTTTTTTGGAGCATCCTGTTCTCCCTATTTCCAAATAGAACTTTTCATGCTGTAACCTTGCCTTTCATTAGATATATGCAAGCTATCATGCCTTTTGTTGATTTCTCTATCCCTGTGTGAATCTGCATATGGTTGTCTGTGAATATCTCTTGTTCCTCTCAATCATCTTACTTCTTACCTCTGTTAGAATCATCTATTCTATGTATATTTACTTGTTGTATCTAGTTGTGTTGTGCATGCTTCAGTTTTACAAAGGTTCTTTAAAACTGTCTGGTGCATCACCCTTTCATGTTTTTAAGTATTGTTGCTTTATCTTTCATTTCAGCACATTTCTTCCCCTTTTCACCCTAAAATACAGTAGTTTTAGGTTATAACTAGACAAAGAAGCTGGCCTTCTCTGGAGGTTTGATCTCATTTAGCAAAGTCCCACACTTAGAGATCAATCCCATGTTATTCCAGTTTGCAGAGCTTTAACAGCTTCATGCAAGGGTGCAAAACTGGGTGATAACAACTTTGGCACGCCCGGTGGGACCATACAAACTCTTATTACTAGTTTTGATGTGCAACCAGTGATTTTTTGACCTATAGAAGGTTTAAAATTTGCATATTTGGCGACTCATACTGAGGAAGATCAGGCAAACCAGTTCCGCTGATATATTTTTATGAAAAATATACAAACTAGGAGTTCAAGTTCAAGCTCATTTGATTATCTACAGCTTTCTCCACCTAAGAGGTAGAGTAGAACTGTAGTAAGAACTCCCTATTCTAAGAGGACATTGTCAACCCCACCAAATTTCAGACCAGTTGCCTCCGTAGTCCTTGTAGCAACTCAAGCAAACCCACCTCCAGCTGCTCAGATGGCAAGAAATCAGCCATTTGTGGCTTTTGATGGGGGGAGCCCTTTGAACTTAGCAGTACATGATGCCATACCTATGGCGGCCTTGAAGAGTCTACCCTATTTCATAGGGGAAACCCAAACTACACCTATTGAACACATAAGAGATGTGGCTTCCCTATGTGGAGTACATCATGTAACACAAGAGAATGTGGCCATCAAATTACTAGCTGCCTCATTCAAAGGGAAGGCATTACAATGGTTCAGAAGTCTACCAGTACAGACTATAGGAACCTGGGATGAACTAGGAGACAAGTTGAATAAGCAGTTCCAAGATAAATCAGATAATCTATCATTAGTGGAACAGATGACCACCATAAAGAGAGCTCCTCAGGAACCAATGATGGACTTCAACTTCAGATTTTAGAAGACATGGGACAGAATCCCTACCACAGTAAGACCTCCAGCTGAGTATGCATTCTTATATTTCTTAAAATCTTTAAATAGTGATATTTCAGTGATGATACAATCACTAGGAGGTGTAAGCCTACCTAATGCCTATGAAATAGCCATCAGAGCAAAGAACAGTCTAATTCAGGCTGAAAAAATAGCACCTAGACCCCCTATGCCCATCTTCCCTGAGATCCAGGCTTCTATGCCTTTACCTACCCCATACCCCATATTTTGTCCCTACACCTGTTGTTGCAACATTACCAAGTACCTCCACTTCTGAACCTGCTGCCTCTAGTTCATCTCAAGAGCTAAAGGAGATAAAAAAGTAGCAGTAGAAAATAGAAAATATTCTGCAGACTTTTGGGAATGATCTAATAAACATTAAGAGGCAACAATCTCAAGGTAGGCAGCCTTATCAACAAGAATATCAGGGGCAAAACCAAGCATATCAGGGGCAGGGTCAACCTTACCAAGCCAATAGGTCATCTTATCAGAACAATCACCAAGGTGTCAGGCAAAATATGAACCAAAGGCCTTTTCAGCCTTACAATCCAGCACCTGTTAATGCAACAAGGGACCTTGTTCTTGTTCAAAATAACATTGCAGTAGATTATGATTGGTGTGTCCCATGCCATATGCCACACAATTAGGCATCCTGTTCAAGTGGAGTCCTAAATCAGGCTCTAATGGCACAAAATGTGGCAGCCACACAATCATACACACCAAATGATGGAGTTGCACAACAACAAGAGCAACCTCAGAATGATTCTGCTTTCATGAATTGGCAGGAAGGAGAATTCTGTGGGGTAAATAGTGATAGTAGTCCAGTTGCTGCCAATACAAGGGCTAAGAAGAGGGGTTATGAGGTTGAGCTAGCAGTAAGCAAAGGTAGAGGACATACCGATGCTTCCACATCCCATAATCCTTGCATCTTACAAAGAAGTACACCAGCAACAGCAAGGGAGATGCCTCATTTGTAGGTTGATACTGCTGCTACAAAGTCCAGTCAGAAGGTAGTTGCCTCTCCACCTTTCAATATTATTGAAAACATGAAAAAGATGAATGTAACCATGTCTATGTGGAACTCCTTAGCAATCCCTGGCCAAAAGATGATGTTGCAGTCTACCTTGTCTGATTTGAAGGCATCCAATGATACCACTGTTGACCTAAATAGGACTATTCTTGCTAATTCATCCCAAGATGACATCAAGCAGCCTAACCAAGGTGCCAAACCTCTTCCCTTTTATGTATCACTGATAATTGGGGACAAACTAGTGTGCAATTGCATGGTGGATAGTGGAGCAAGCAGTTCTGTCATGCCTAAGTAGATTGCAGATCAGTTAGGGCTTAAGTACCAGCCACTTAAGAAAGGTGTACTCCAGTTGGATGGTACATCTGTTAATACTGTGGGTATCATAAGAGACCTAGTTCTCACCCTACACAGCTGCCCCAATGTTTCTATTTCACAAGAGGTGTTCATAATAGATTTGCCTCCTCATTTTGCCATGTGCTTATCAAGGGAATTTACAGCCAAAATAGGAGGATATTTATCTTCTGACTGGTCCCACATGTTTTTTAAGACCAGATATGGCACCAAAGTAACTTTGAAATCTAAGTTACTTTCAGACTATCACATAGAGCCTTACACACCTAGTGTTGCTAATGCAAATTGCATTATCTCTGATGACCCTGAACTAGTTGCTGCTCTGGAACTACAAGCTGAGAGCATACCAGAGGTACTCTTGAGGGAGTGGGCCTTTGAAAATGTTGTGGATGATCCTGAGGGACATATCCAAGAAACTGGCATGGGAGTGTACATATTGCATGAGCATGAAGTAGCAATACCAAGTCTTCTGAAGAAGGCAGAGCAGCAGGTAGAGCAACATGATGAGGTATGGAAAATATATTTTGATGGCTCTAGGGGCAAAAATGGATCTGGTGGTGGTGCAATGCTTGTGTCACCACAAGGTAAAAATTATTATGCTGCTTTTCGTTTTGCCTTTTCTTGTACTAACAACACTGCTGAGTATGAAGGGTTGACCAAGGTCTGCAGTGGGCAAGGAGGAAGATTGGCTGTCTACAGGTATTTGGAGATAGTGAGCTCATTGTGAATCAGGTGAGGGGACTGGACCTTACAAAAAGTGATGCCTTGAAGTGCTAAAAACATAGGGTATGGAATTCGATTGAAGAGTTTGGTGCTTTCAATCTGATCTCCATTCCAAGGAGTCAGAACTATCATGCTGACAGATTAGCTTTAATTGGGGCTCAATTTGACATCCCTAGTGATATTCAAAGGGAGAAGGTTCAGCCTTATGTAAAAATAATTTCTAGGCCTTCTATCCCTGATAATAATATTAATTGGCAGGTTTTTGACAGTGATGAACAGATCTTGAGGTTCCTATTAGAGGAAGCTAAGTTTTCCATAATGAATTAGGATAAACTCAAACAACAGTATGACAATGATCAAATCATTCAGCTGAGAACAAATAAGCTACCAAAGGGATTGGTCACCTTGGAATCTATTTTTGACAATGATGACCAAAAGAAGAAGACAAAAACTAATATGCAGGTAAAGGAGGAGCTTTATGAAGAACTAGAAGTTTTCAAGGGTAGACTCCTTAAAATTGGTAAAATCTGCTCAACTGAAGACAGAAGAGCTTTCATTGCTCTTTGTAAAGAATTTTAAGAGGTGTTTGCTTGGGATTATGCAGACTTAAAGGGATTTGATCCTCATATTACCCAACACACCATAGAGTTAGAGCCAGGTATAAAACCTGTGAGGCAGAAACAGAGACCTCTGAATCCAAAGCTAGAGCCCCTGATGATCAAAGAACTAACCAAGCTGATTGAGGGGAAGATCATCTTTCCAATCAAACACACTTCTTGGGTTTCTAACCTTGTACCTGTGAGGAAGAAAAATGGGGAGATCAGGCTGTGTGTTGACTTCAGAGACCTCAATAGAGCCTCCCTAAAAGACCACTACCCATTTCCTTCAATGGAGCAAATTCTGCAGGTGGTGGCTGGCTCAGAAAGGTTTTCTTTGCTTGATGGATTTTCTGGTTATAACCAGGTGCTAGTCAAGGAAAAAGACCAATTCAAGACTGCTTTCACAACTAAGTGGGGTACTATGGCCTACAGGAGGATGCCTTTTGGCCTCTGAAATGCTGGCTCTACCTTTCAAAGAGCCATGGACATGGCCTTTAAGGGTCTGATGTATAAGCTAGTGTTGGTATACCTGGATGACATAACAGTCTTCTCTAAGAATGCATCTGAGCATATATCCCACCTAAGGCTAGTCTTTGAAAGATGCAGGGAGTTTGGGATATCCCTCAATCCAAAGAAATACATTTTTGCTGTTCATGAGGGCAAGTTGTTGGGGCATGTTGTGTCAAAGGAGGGTATTACCATTGATAAGGAGAGAATAAGGGCCATTTTGGAGTTGCCCTTACCCAGTCATAAGAAGGGACTGCAGCACTTCATTGGCATAATTAACTTCCTAAGAAGGTTCATACCTGATATTACAAATCTCTTAAAACCCTTGACGTCTATGTTGAAAAAGAACATAACTTTCAGTTGGACATCAGAGGCCAGACTTAGCTTCTAGTCCATAAAGGAGGCATTAGCAATTGCACCAACCCTGATCAATCCAGATTTCTCTAAGGACTTTATCATGTATGCTTATGGAGGCCTAGATACCATCTCTGTGATTCTGGTGCAGCAGCAGAGCGAGGGTTTTGAACAACCAATCGCCTTCTTCAGCCAAGGGTTGGAGGAGTATGAGAAGAAGTATAGTTTCATTGAAAAGCATGTCCGGGCAGTAGTCAGGAGCCTAAAAAAATTTAGGCATCTTGTTTCAAATAACAAGATACACCTGATGGTGGTTCATCCTAGTGTGAAGGAGTTCCTGCTGAGTAAAGATGTTAATGAGAAAAGGGCTGGTTGGATCACCAAGGTCATGGAATATGATGTGGAGATCAAGATAACCAAGCTGGTCAGAGGCAGAGGACTCAACGAGTAGCTTGTCACCAGTTCTAAGGATGAGGTAGAGGAAGAAGAAGGGGTGCTCCTAATCATAGAGGAGGAGCATCAAGATGATACAGCAGCAATAGGTACTAGTTGGGTTAATGATATGACCCAATTTTTGCAAACTGGTAGATGTCCTGCAAGCTTAGATAAAGCTAAAAGAAGATACTTTAGGCTGCAATCCATTCCATATGTTTTAATAGAAGGTATCCTTTTCAAAAAGGACTTTAATGGTGTATTGCTTAGATGCGTTGATACTGATCAGACTGACAGGGTGCCACATGAATTCCATGATGGAACAGCAGGAGGTCATTTTGCCCCAAAGACTACTGCTTGGAAAGTAATGAGAGCTGGCTATTATTGGCCTAGCTTATTTAAGGATGCCCATTGGAACCTCAAAGATTAGAAGGCTAAGGGTCTCATAAGACTCTATCTAGCTGACTCTATCCTGTTGAATGTCCATGAGAAGAAGAGCATGAAAGACCTTTGGAAGAAGTTGGGTGATGTTTATTAGGCCAAGTCCTTGGTGAACAAGCTTTTCTGAAAAAGAAGTTGTTTTCTCTAAAGATGGAAGATGGAGGATCTGTTGTGGGCCATATGAATGCTTTCAACATGATTGTTGCACAATTGACATCTATGGGTGTGAAAATGGAGGAGGAGGATCGGTGTAGGACCCTGCTTTGTTCTTTGCCAGATTCATGGGATCATCTTATCATGGCTATTGAAAGCACCACTACCACCTTTAAGATGGAAGATGTGGTGTCTTTGCTATTATCTGAAGAGATGTGGAGAAAGTCTTCTGAAGAAGCCAAAGAGGCTCTTGTGGTTCGTGGAAGACCCAAAGAGAAAGGGAAGAAGGACAAGAAAGGTGAAAAAGGAAGATCCAAATCCCGTGGGAGATCCAAATCTCCTGGAAAGTCCAAGGCTCTCTATTGGAACTGTGGGAAAATCGGGCATTTTTGAAAGGAACGCAAAGAGGAGAAGAAAAAGAAGAAGAAGAATGCTCCTGATTCAGATTCTGACAAGTCACAAGATGATGGTGATGCCTTCATCGTAGCCTTGGCCACCCATGCATCTGATGATGTGTGGTTGATTGATTTTGGTGCATCATTCCACATGACCTCACATTGAGAATGGTTTATGAAGTATGAAGAGTTCAATGGTGGAAGAGTGTACTTGGGTGACAATTCTCATCTGAAGATTGTTGGTCATGGAAGAGTCTCAATTTGATTCCCTGATGGATGAGTGAAGGGGATCACTGGGGTTATGAACATCCCAGGCCTTACACAGAACTTGCTTTCTATAAGTATGTTGAATGATGCAGGTGTAGGTTGTCTTTTCAAAGGATGGATGCAAGATAACTAGAGGATCTATGGTGCTTGCAAAGGGTACTCGAAGAGGTACTCTGTTTCAGCTGGAGGCATGCATTTTATAGTGCAATAATTCTTCTGACTCAAAGAAAAGAGCTACAGTCACTTCATCCCCACCATCTCAATGAGTAGTGAAGAAATCTATTGTAACTAGTTCTGATGGTAGTGCACATGCTTTGGAAGTTAAGCTTCATGCTGAAAAGACTATGTTATGGCATTTGGGATATGGCCACATTGGTAAGAAGGGTCTTAGAACCCTGAAAAAATAAAAACCTCATTGAGGGGTTAAATGATTGTAATCTTGAGTTTGACTTTTGCGAACATTGTGTATATGGAAAGCAAAATTGTGTTCAGTTTTACTCTAGTTCTCACAAGTCTTCTAGTGTATTGGATCTTATTCATTTTGATGTGTTTGGTCTTGTTAATGTTCCTTCAATTTCCAAATCTATATATTTTTTATTTTTTATAGATGATTATAGTAGGACATGGTTTTATTTTATCAGAAGCAAGACTGAAGTCTTTAGTTAGTTTAAAGAGTTTAAAGCCTTTGCTAAAAATTAGACTAGTAAAAAGATTAAGTGTTTGAGAACTCACAACGGTGGTGAGTTTTGTTCGGCAGAGTTTGATAAGTTTTGTAAAGAGTAAGGGATTGAAAGACATAAGACAACTACATACACCCCATAGGAAAATGGAGTTGCAGAGAGGATGAACAGGACACTAATGGAGAAGGCTAGGAGTATGCTTAGTGGAGCAAGCCTCGAACAAAAGTTTTGGGCTGACGCTGTAGCCACTGCTTGCTATCTGGTAAATAGATCTCCTACGTCAGCTCTTGTTGGCAAGACACCTATGGAGATGTGGTCTGGTAAGAAGCCTTCAGTTAGACATCTTCGTGTTTTTGGTTGTGAGGCATATGCACTTGTGCCTAGGGAGAAACGGTCTAAATTGGAGAACAAGGCTGTTAAGTGTATTTTCATTGGCTATGGTGTTGATGTGAAAGGATACAAGATTTGGGATCCTGTGGCTGAAAAAGTGTTGTATAGCATAAATGTTATCTTCAGAGAGCTAACACCTTCTGTTGTTCTATAGCTAGAATAGACAAAAAAGAAAGAGGATACAATTCAATTTCCTTCTACCCCTAAGAAGACTGAACAGACAGACCCTGTGAGACCTGATGATGAGGAGAGCTCTAGTAGCTCTTAAATCTTAGAAGAAGAAGTAGAACCTCAACCTCAGCCATTGAGGAGGTATACATGAATGAGAAAACAACTTGATAGGTTTGGTTATTCATTACTTGATTCTAGTTGTGCTTTTTCTTTACTTACTAACACTGATGAGCTTAGAACTGTGAAAGAGGCTATGGGCATGAAAGATGCATGTTCCTGGAAGGAGGCCATGGAAGACGAGATGGATTCTTTGGAAAAGAATAAAACATGGGACTTGGTGCCTTTTCCTGAAGGTCAGAAACCCGTTGGATGCAAATGGGTGTTCAAGAAGAAATTTGGTGCAAATGGTAGTGTTGAAAAGTACAAGGCTAGATTGGTTGTGAAGGGGTACTCACAAGTGGAGGGAATTGATTATGGTGAAATTTTCTCTCCTGTTGCAAAGCTAACATCCATTCAATTCCTATTATCTCTTGCAGCTGCTTATGACTTAGAATAGATGGATGTGAAGACAACTTTCCTTCATGGTGATTTGGAGGAAGAGATTTACATGTCACAGCCAGAGCATTACATAGAGAAAGGTAAAGAAAATTTGGTTTGCAAGTTAAATAAGTCTTTGTATGGTTTGAAGCAATCTCCTAGGATGTGGTACTTGAAGTTTGATGCCTTTGTGTTGGCAATTGGATATCTGAGATCAAAATTAGATCGTTGTGTGTATTACAAATCTGACAATGATCGCATTCTCATTATTGCATTGTATGTTGATGATATGCTGTTGATTGGGAATGCTAAGAATATGATTTCTAATTTGAAGTCTCAGTTGTCAGCATAGTTTGAGATGAAAAATCTAGGGGTAGCCAGGTACATTCTGAGAATGGAAATCAGAAGAGACATAGCTAATAGAAAACTTTGGTTAAGCTAGAGTAAGTATGTGAAGACTGTGTTGGATAGGTTCAACATGGCAGATTGTAGACCATTGTGTGCTCTTGTTTCATTGGGGACAAAGTTAATTGTTAATGATTGTCTAAAATCTCCTAGTGAGGTGGAGGACATGAGTAGAGTACCTTATGCTAGTGTTGTTGGCAGTTTGATGTATGCTATGGTCTGCACAAGACCAAACATTGCCCAAGCAGTGGGAGTCCTTAGTCGATTTATGGCTAATCCTAGATGGGTACATTGGGATGCAGTTAAGCAAGTATTCAAATATTTGAGGGGTACTTCCAAGTATTCCATATGTTATCATGGTAATGTTACAGGACCTCTACATTCAATTTGTATTCATGGATTTGTGGATTCTGATTGGGCAGGTGACATTGACAGCAGGAGATCCACTAGTGCCTATGTGTTCACTATGTTTGGTGGTGCAATTAGTTGGATGAGTAAGAGACAACCTGTGGTTGCTTTGTCCATGACAGAAGATGAGTACATGGCAGCAACTCATGCTTGCAAGGAAGCCATTTGGCTTAAGAGATTATGTTTAGATATTGGTGTTGATATAGGATAGATTACGATTTGTTGTGACAGTCAGAGTGTGATTTGCCTTCTGAAGAATCCAACTTTCCATGCCAAAACAAAGCATATTGATGTATAGTTTCACTTCATGTGAGACATGGTAGAGGATGGGAACGTAAATTTGGAGAAGGTAGATACTTTGAAGAATGTTGCAGATGCATTAACGAAGCTAGTGGGCATATAGAAGTTCAAATGGTGTTCAGAGTCTATGGCCCTCTCAGCCTATAGCAGTTAAATCCAGTTATTTCTATTGGCTCTTATAAGGTGTTTGAAAAGTGGGAGAGTGTTGGGAATTAAGGTGTCTCAACCTTGGTAATTCCTTGTATTATTTCATTGTATTTATTTATTTATTGCCTATTGTATAATTTGGATGCAAATCCTATGTTTTCATATTGTGGGAGTTGACACGGTGATGTGTCATCCTACATGTCATATGACCACATGTGATTTTCTCCTCACATGAGGAGATAGCCATCCCACTTAGTGGTAGAAGTATTTTTCCATGTGTCAGCATCTTGGAATGTGTGTAAGGGAATATTGATTGAAACGGTCATGATAGATTCCTATGAAAAAGTTATGACATGTAAGTTAGAAATAGAAGATCCTACGACAGGTATGGACATGTGTCAAGAAGCATCTTTGGGCGCCCCAAGGTGGACTATGACATGTTGTAAGAGAATATGCTTTTTATAGCCTATGTATGATAGATTCTCTTACAACTGTAAGTTATTATAGCTATGACAGATTCTATGATGGTTGTGAGAGTCGTAAAGCATCTGTCATAGCCCATTTTGGAAGTAGGTGACCTCCTTGGGATGGGGTGACTTGACAAGTGTTAGGGAAATCCTACAGTGTTGGACAAGTGTCCATAGGCATGGGTTTTGGGCCATGAGGCCATGTTGGATGCCCATCTCAATGTGTAGCCATTTTTGCCTTGTATTTGTTTTATAAATAGGTGCTTTGGAGAGGTGATGCATTATGTGATTGACAAGTACTGTTATGCTATCAGATCATCTCTAGATATGAGTGTCAAAGACTCCAGCAAGAGCATTGGCTCTATGACTAAATTGTAACCTTCATTGTTTATGGAAAACATTTGAGTTGTGTTTTGGAGTGTGGGGTTTTTCACCCGATAAGGGTTTTCCTAACATATATCTTGTGTCTCTCTTCTTCTGTCTTACATTCTTGTGTATGTGTTTGCTACAATATCTCTATTATTGGGTTAACATAATCTATAATTGTAAAGATAAAATTGAATTTGCACTCTCCTCCCCTCATTAGATTAGTGTAGGAAGCAATTTCTGCACACCTAGCTTCCTTTCAATAATATCATCAACAAAGACTGCAATAATCAGGATTTGTTCATCATTGATCTTGAAGTAGAGATTGTTGTCTATAGTACCTTTACTGAACCCTATCTGTATTACATACCTGTCCAATCGTGCATACCATGCCCTTGGGGCTTGTTTTAATCCATACAAAGCTTTCTTCAATATGCATACCATGTCACCCTGATCTAATGACTGAAATCCTTCTAGTTGTTCAATATAGACTTCTTCTTCCAACTCTCCATTTAAGAAAGTAGACTTCACATCTATTTGGTAAACCTTTAAATCTTTGTAGGCTGCAAAGGCCAAAAGCATCCTGATTGCTTCAATCCTTGCCACTAGAGCAAAAGTTTCTTCAAAGTCTATTCCTTCAACTTGAGTGTATCCTTTGCATACCAACCTTGCTTTGTTTCTTATCACTTCACCATTTTCATTCATCTTGTTTCTGAAGACCCACTTTGTGCCAATTACATTCTTATATGCTGGTCTGGGAACAAGATCCCAAGTCTGATTCTTCTCTATCCACATCAATTCCTCTTCCATAGCCTTTGCCCAATTCTCATCTTTGCAAGCCTCATCCATAGTTTTAGGTTCAATCTTGGAAATCAAATAGAAATTTTCTTGTTCCTTTGCAACTTTTCTTCTGGTTAAGATCCCTTTTCTCTTATCTCCTATGATTTGATCTTTAGAATGACTAAGTCTTACATACCTTAGAGTTTTGGTAGCCCTTACCAGAGCTTGTTCTTCTTCATCTGAGCTATCTTCATGCTGCACCACTTCTAAAACATCCTGATCATCCGACTCATATCCACTTGATTTTGAAGACCTTTCATTACATTCATCAACTTTAACATTTTCACTTTCAATGATCTTATTCAGCCTCTTATTATAGCACCGGTAGGCCTTGCTCTTAGTGGAGTAACCAAGGAAGATTCCTTCATCACATCTACCATCAAAATTGCCTAAACTTCTTCTCTTTTGATATTACATTTGCTACCAAAAACTTTGAAATATTTCACAGTAGCAACTTTACCATGCCACAATTCATAAGGAGTCTTAGAACTATTACCTTTTACTTGGACTCTTTTTAGGATATATACATCGGTGTGAATTTCCTCTCTCCAATATGCTTCTGGAAGATCAGCTTCCTTCATCATGGTTCTAGTAACTTCTTGAACTGTTTTATTTTTCCTTTCAACAACTCCATTTTGTTGTGGAGTTCTAGGCATATATAGCTGTCTCTTTATTCTATGTTCTTCACAAAAGAAATTGAATTCATTTGATGTGAACTCTCCTCCTCTATTTGACCTCAGGCATTTAATTTTCAAATCCATCTCATTTTCAACCATTACCTTAAATGGCTTGAACTTATCTAGAGCTTCAACTTTTTCTTTCAAAAAGGTGACCCAAGTCATTCTAGAATAAGCATCAATAAGCAACATGAAATACCTATCTCCTTACAAAATTCTTACACTGGTAGGTCCACAAAAATCTGTATGCACTAGCTCAAGTAGTCCTCTAACTGATTGGTCCTTGCTTTTGAAAGTTATTCCTGTCTATTTCCCAAATTGACACTCCTTACAAATAGGATTAGCAGGCTTCACAAGCTTAGGTAGATCTCTAACATCTTGTGCAGTACTTATCTTCATAATATTATCAAAATTTATGTGACAAAACCTTCTATGCCATAACCAACTCTCATCAGTCTGAGCCAACAAGCAATAGTTATCAGTTCCTTTCAAGTGATAGATATTACCTCTGGTCTTCTTACTAGTTGCAATGACTATTCTAGAGCTTTCTCTAATCTTGCATCCATTGCCCTTGAAGATTAAATCATAGCCCTTGTCACACATTTGACCCACACTCAAAAGATTGTGCTTTAATCCTTTCACATACAAGACATCTTCAGTATTATGCTTAACATCAAAAGAAATAAATCTTTTTCCACAAATCTTACCAGTTGTATCATCTCCAAACCTAACCAATCCACCATCATATCTTTCCAAACTCACAAACTTATTTGTGTCACTAGTCATGTGGTGAGAGCAGCCATTATCAATAACCCATTCATCCTTTTCCTTAATGACCTGAGTAGCCAAAGCACTTTCCACTGGTTTTTCTTCCTTCACATAGTTAGTAGAATTAGTAGCCACAGTATCTTCCTTAATAGCAATAAACAAGCATTCATTTCTAGAGGTACTAGTATTATCTCGTTCACCATTATCTGATACTCCATCATCATCAAAATCTTCAACATAATAACACTTCTTTTGGGTCCTAGGCCTGTTCTCATATCTTTTTCTATTTCTTTCAATTCTTTTAGGACATCTAGAAGCAAAATGACCTACTTTACCACAGGAAAAGCATTTGAAAGGTAATTTGACTTTATACTTACCAGATTCTCTTTTCAGTCTATCCACAAAGTTGGCTTCATTTTCATCAAACTCATCATCAGATTCTACCTTGTACTTTTCTGATCTAGAAGTTCTTCCAGTAGTACTGGCTTTGAAGGCCGTCTCAATTTTTGGTAGAGCATCACCCAACTCTCTCATTTCAAAGGCAGTAAGCTTACCAAGAAAATGATCCCTATCAACCTTTTTACTTGCATGAATTCTTCAATTGTAGCTACCTTGTGATAGTAGGACTTGGGCGGAGATCTGAGATTTTTCATCACAATTTCCTTATTGTCGAGAGTTCCCCCTATGGCTTTTATATCTATGACAAGTTCATCAACTCTTTTCATAAAGGCTGATACATTTTCATCTTCATTCATCTTCAAACTTTCATATTTCACTTTCAGACTTTGTATCTTTCTAGAGAGCATAATTTGTTCCATCAAAATGCAACGCTTCCTTCTTGTAAGACATTTTGGATCTTCCTCAAGCTGTTAAACTTTCTTCCGAGGAACTTGGTTCTGATACCAATTGTTGATATGCATTAGAAAACTAAGAGGGGGGGTGAATCATTTGTATCAAAACTTAAACACTTCTGCAATTAAACATTAATCACTTATCCACAAGTATTATGATTTAACAATGAATGCATGAAATCAGAAACTTAACCACAGATACAACATCAAACACAAGAGACACCAGATTTTACGTGTAAAACCCCAAGGTAGGGAAAAACAATGAAGAGGATTAGCTCTCAATATATATTGCAATCTTGAAATAATGATGTTCAGGCTTGGTCACTCCACGGGCCTAAACATATTGGCTCACTGCCATGAAGAACAACTAGGCCTAGCAAGCTCATTGCCTCAACCCTAAACCTAACAAGATTACAATAAGGGTTGTTAAACCCTGAGGGCTATTAAACCCTACCAATAGCTCACTTCCATGATCAACACCTTTTTATGTCTGTGATTGAAGTATAACAATTCCTCTACTCTGCTCTATCTCTACTCTACACTGCCTCTTCTCTACTCTGCCTTTTCTCTGCTCTGCCTTTTTGGACCTTTTCTTATTAGCTTTCCATCTTTGCTCAAGGATATCTTTTCCATGACTCAACTACAAGTATTTATACACTTCAACAACCTTGGAATGATCATCAAGGCTGGCATTATAGTCATCAACCATTGGAACAATCTCCAAGGTCGACATTACAAACATTTACAAAATAGGTCTTGACCTATTACAACATTATGCAAAGAAAATGAAGTAAAGATGTATGTGGATCATGCCACACCTTAGTTGGGACTCAAACATGATCTTCCATGAAACAACACGCTTCCATCCGCAACTACTGGAATTAACCAAGTCAGCTAAGATTGGTTACATGCTATGTTATCTGAGAACAATCTTCAAGCACAATCTTGATTCCTTAATGTGAACCAAAGTCTAGATAGGAACATGATCAGGAGGTATCCACAAGAATGTTGTAATCATCAAGAAAAACCACACAAACCTTAACCACTTTAACAATAGGATCTTCACACTAGAACACATGAACTTCACTATCTTCAACTATCATGAAGGAAAGATAGCTTGTAGACCACCAAACCATTAACCATTGCAACTGTAGGCACTTATTATCATCCCAAACTTCCCTCTAGAACTACAGAGTAAAATACTTTATTATAGAGGAATGCAGAGCATAATACTTTCTCCCTGTCCTAGCTGAATTTACAGAAAAAGTAGGTTTTACTCTGGTCAATGCAACTCTCTTAGTTCTTCACATCGGAGGCTCAAACTCAGGATTTAGCTTCTTTAGGCATTCCTTTAAGTAACTTCCAATCCATAGACCAAGATCTTCATCAAGAAAGAAATGTGGAGCAATCTACCAGATTGTTCGTTCAACATACAACTCACTGTCTATACTGCACTTTACTGTAACTCACTTGTTTCTTTTGGAGATGCTAATTTTCTCAATATCCTCAACATACAAAGCTTCTAAGCAAGTAATAGAATAAGATACAGTTGACACCAATGACAACAAAGATATGTTGACATCAATGACAACACCGATTAGGCACATACTTGTAACATTTATGCCCCTAGACTTCAATATACAACACATATTAGAAAAAAATATACATGTCCTTCAATATCAAATTTTAGAGAAAATATAACTTGTAAAACAAAGTGTTAACACATCATAATCATCATTTAACAAATATATGGTATAGATAAAGGAAATTAAAGAACACACATGAAAGGAAATAAAGATATGTATAGTCATGGAGGATAGACGTCTATATAGATGTAGAAGAGAGAATAACATATATGCGAGGACATAGAGGGAAAAGAAAGAAAGATATGATTCTTGTGCTAGTGTACTCCATTGCTAGGAATCATAGGATAATGCCATGAATCATATGTACTAGCATGCCCTATTGCCAGGTGATTCATAAGTGAACATGATATCGAGGATCACATGAATTAGCGTACTATTTTTTTAGGTGATGTTGGAAAAGGTATCCAAGTACAAGCATAATATATACTTGGGACCATTAAATTTTGATGCTAGTAAAGCATGCCAAAAATTGTAAAATAGAGTAATAGTATATACCTCCCTTTAAAATAATTGCATAGAGAAAGGTTATGCAATTAATTTTAAGGTAGAAAAGAGGATGGAGAAGCAATCAAAGGGGTTCATTCTTAAGAGAGAACATCATTAAAGATCAAGAAATTTCCCCCCAGAAGTAGGAAAAATAGAGAAAAATGATGTTTTGTTTCTAAGAATAGAATGGTGCACGTGAGATTGTGCCCATGAGATGACATAGAGAAAAGTGAGAAAATGTCACATAAGGAAATGCAACATCATTAGACACACAAAAAGGGATCTAAAAGCTTTGGGGTTAGTATATAATTGTAATTTAAAAATAATAGATATATAAAGGAATTGTTATCATCCCCCTCAGCATATAGAACAACACATACAAAGGAAGAAATTGTATGATAGTTAGAGATTGAAAATTTTAAAACAAAACAAGTTTCCATTTGAGTCAACATGATTCCATGTGAAAAAGAAACATAATAATTTGTATCATTCCCAAGGAAACAAACAAAAAAAGAAGTAAAACACAAAAAAATTCTTTAAAATATTTTGGGTCAATATAAAAGATGTGTTGGTATATCAATAATTTGCATCATTTCCAAAATTGGCTAAAGACAATGAGGAATGAACATAGGAAGAAATAAGATACAAATAAAAGAATCACACTACATGGTATTCTCCCTATATCCATGTGCTTACAAGGCAAACATGGGTCCTCTAGGTCAAACTAACATACATACGCATATACAAGTATATGTACACACACATATACACAAAGGTTTGTACATGAATATAATGTTCGTCAACAATCATCCCGCAGATCATCATCATTTTGGAAGTACTAGGAATGAACTTATTTTCTAGTAGTAGGAGACGATTGGGTTTTATAGGAGTAAAATCAGAAGATGGAGAGGGAAAATTAGGCATTGTAGGAAAATAAGAGGGGGAGAAGGTGCATATCTAGAATAGACAAGAAGAGAAACATCCCCTAGAATATCCAAAGTAAGAGTCAAAGCACGAGTTAATATCACTAACAAGGAAAAATCAACAACTAATCTAAAAAGAGACTCACTAGTTCTATGATTTGTTGGATCCATTATAGAAGCATAAAAAATCCTAAGATCCTCATTATTGTTAGTAGACATGTTAGTACAAAGATCTATAGGTTGTTTAGAGGAAACCACAACATCTCGAGAAGAGGAAGATGTCAATGGTGTTGGTGGACTAGGAGGTAGGAGTTTTTGCTTAGGTTGGTAATGAGGAGGAGTGGGATAAGGTTTAAGTTTGTGTTTAGGATGAAAGTTCAAAGATATGTTGCATTTTAGGCTAAATTTTTAGCACATCAAAATTTAAGCATTTTCAAATAAAAGTTAGTTTGGTCTAAAAATCTGTTTTGAATGAATTCACTCTAACTAAAATAGATCTAAACCACAACTTTTTCAACTAGAAGTATTCACTAGATACATATGTAGCTTCACTTTAGTGTCAATATACTAAAAAATAAAATTATTTAAAAAACTTTATGTTCCTTCCACTTCTACTCATATAAATAACATATTTTTAAAAAGAAAAAATACCCTTTTGTAGATCTAAAAGTGTAGTTTTCCAAAAAAAAATTATTTTAATTAGTGTTTATATTTTTTAATTTTCACTAAAAATAGGTCTTCAACACCAAAATATAAGGTCTATTGTCTTCTCAAAGAAAAAATGTGATGCACTGGAAGAGAGATTCCATGTCAAGGTGATATAACCATTTTCTATCGTGAATAAATAGTCAGAACAAAAAGTGGAGACCCCTCGAAATAGTTATGTTTTCAATACACACGACTTCAAAGATTTATTAAAAATCTATATTTATTAAAATCAAAAATAAAATAATATATGCACTAAATTTTCAAGTTATCAATACATAAAAAAATTGAAGGAAGAAAAATAAAATTTACTATAAAAAAATTTAAAGATGCCCTTAACCTCATTTTTTAGCATTTTACCAACAATTAATTTAGAGTGTCAATTTTACAAAAAACTACATTCAAATTATTAAATATTTTAAAAATCTATAAACATAAACTATACTAAAATATATATACTTTTCATTAGTTTACACCATCTCAAAATTTAAAAAATGTATGTCAATTTTATGTGATTCAATTTAAAAAGTTAGATGAATGTTGGTTATTTCCTTTATAAAAAGGTGGCACAATTTTGAACTTTCACGTTTTTGTTTTGGGTGGTGGAGATGGAGCCATATCTATGATCGATGGCTTAAGAATGTTTGTGAAGGATGAATGGCTATGTATAGGTGGATGGGTTGGTTCTATTTTAGACTGAGGATGAGGAGGATTTTACAAAATCATAGGCACAAATGGGAAAATGGGGAGAGAAGTAACATTGGAGAGGTTTAGAGGTTGACTGAAGGGTGGCATATTAGGTGTATCTAATATGGGAAGTTGAGTGGACAAGAGAAAAAATATTAATTGTTTTAAATTTCTTCTTTCTTTTCTTATAAAGAGATTATTCTTTAGGTTGTAACTGAGAATTAGGTTTGCTATTAAGTGGAAGAGGTGTAGATGAAATCAAGAAATACTCATGGTAGGGAATTATTTTGGGTATGGTTTTAGGCTTAGTTGAGGGTGGGGGTTTGGTCTTTGATTGAGGTTAATCTTGAACTTTATCATTTTGCTTAACTTTAGGTTGCTGTTTAGGTATGGGTTGGGTTTGGGTTAATGCTTCAAGTATGGATTGGGACTAGCTTTAGGTTGGTATCTTTTCTCTAGAGGGTGGATAAAAAGACTAGGAGGAACATAAAAAGGCTAGGAGGATAAGATGGGATTATAGGAAAGTGGGGTGGAATGCCTAAGAGAGAGAGAACCCCTAAACCCAAGCAACACAATGACACACTTGACATGCACACTAATGCTCTAAAAATTATGGTGATACAAGATAAAGACTTACTAAGACATGGGTCATGATGCAAATAGGACATTGCAAAAATCTAATCAAACCCTGAACATTCCTTCCCTACCCATGGACTTTGAGTTTACAAGAAAAAGGATCAAAACTACACTAGCTTAGACTTCAAGGTCAAGTTTGAATAGTCTTAGACTTTAGGAGTAGGAGTGCATAATCTCAAACTTCAAAGTTTGAGTGCACTTTTGTAATGATTTGGTTCCCAGAGCCGTATGTTCACAAACTCAAGTTGCATGACCGAGTTGCCAAATCTTAAACTTTGGGTTCTAAGTAGCATCAACCTAGACTTTGGATTTTATCTAACATCTTGTACTCCTTACAAAAGATTACTCACCTATCAAATGCTAAATGTTGAGCACTAAAACCGAAAGGGACTATGATTTAGACTTTAGAGATTGATTCACATTCTACATATCAAACTCAAAGTCTAACATACAAATTACAACTCCTAAAAAATGTGAAGTTGAGTTTAAAATTTGACAACTAACTTAGACTTTAGGGGGCGACCTACAACATGCATTTTGGACTTTGAAATTCAAATGAAATACATGCAACTTTTTAAGAACAAGATCATGTTACAAAAATGGTTGCCATTGCACCAAAAGATTGACCTATTAATGCCTGATACAATTGCTAGAGTTAATGAATCCATGGGAGGTGGTTAAGCCTTGTCATGAACCCAAACGCTACGCTGCACAACACAAGGAGACCAAGGGTACACACATTGCAACAATCCCCCCATGCAAGTTAGGGTTTCAAACCCGTGACCCAGGCTTTGATACCAATTGTTGCAAAGATGGTTGTCGTTGCACCAAAAGATCGACCTATTAATTCCTGATACAACCGCTAGAGTTAATGAATCTATGGGAGGTGGTTAAGCCTGCGCTGCACTATACAACACAAGGAGACCAAGGGCACACACCTTGCAATAGATCAAACTTTTAGGGGATGACAATTCAAACTTTGGAGTCTAATTTGAAGCATGCATTTGTTACTTCAGGGTTTGAATTGCACTTGGAAAACCTACAATTTTCAATATCAAGGATAAACTCCCCTTACCTTTTAATTTAGAATTTGGGATTCAAATTATAACTTGCAACTATGCAAAAAAAATATAAGGTAGGGACAACAAGCACTAGATTTTAAAAATCTAAGAATACCCTTTTGATCTAAATCCACCCAACAACACACTTTTCAAGTCACATAAATATTTTAATTTTTTTGCCATAGTAATGGTAGTAAATCCACTATTTTTCACAAAAAATAAAAATGTATTAAATCAAAATTTCAAGAATACCCTCTTGTTCTAATTCTATCTAACAACACACTTTCATGATCACATATAAGTTTTAGAAAATTTTGTCATAGTTTGAACAGAAAAATTCATTTTCACAAAATGTTTTCGTATAGCATTGAATTCTATTTAAAATTAAAATTCTACAACAAACAAAATGAAAATTACCTCTATTAATTAAAATGCAATCCTAAGATTCCTTTTCTCTTTCCAATAAATCCAATCAATCTCCAAGCTTTCAATCTAAGGTAGGTTTAAAGAGAAAATATTCTTTATTTCTTTTCCTTTCAATTTCTACATATAACATATATAATGAATAATAGAAATTCCTTTTTCTCCATATAAGCCTAAAGAGATAGAACATAAAATAGCCCCTTTCACATTCAAACTTATCTTTTTTCAAAATACATATTTTGCACAATTAGATATGTTCATTCAAAATGACTAATGATCTCTTTTTCCAAATAATATACACATAGCTTTTTAAATTAATCTATTTAGATAAATTTTCAATAAAAAATTTATTAAATCGTACAACACTTTATTCCCTAAGCAATAAAACCTATTTTAAATTTCATTTCACTTGAAATAGAATAATGCATAAGACCTTTTTTCCACTGGGACATAATTAATTAATCATTCAACTCAAAGCATATTAAATATTCCACAAACATGACAAACATATCTGTTGCAAGGTGTGTGTGCTTGGTCTCCTTATGTTGTGCAGCGCAATGCTTAGGTTCGTGAAAAGGCTTAACCACCTCTCGTGGATTCATTAACTCTGGCAGTTGTATCGAGCATTAACAGATCAATCTTTTGGTGCAACGGCAACCGTCTTTGCAACAATTGGTATCAAAGCCTAGGGAACGGGTTTGAATCCCTCGCTTGTGTTGGGGGGATTGTTGGAAGGTGTGCACCCTTGGTCTCCTTGTGTTGTGTTGTGCAATGCTTGGGTTCGTGACAAGGCTTAACCGCCTCCCGTGGATTCATTAACTCTGGCAGTTGTATCAAGCATTAACATGTTGATCTTTTGGTGCAATGACAACCATCTTTGCAATAACATTTTTAAAATTAAATTACAATTTTCTTAAAAATACACAACTTAACTAATCAAATACTTTTCTCTTTTCAATATTCTAATAACATAATAGAATTTTGATAAAACTATTTAATCCTTTGCACATTTATCAAACAAATGCACAATTAATGATAAATTAAGACATTTAAGAAGATACATTCACATGTCTAACACATAGGGGATCTAGAGTCATGATTGATTTAGATATTGGTTTCATGGGTTTCAACATCACATGTCCTATTACTCTACACAGAGTAGGATGGGTTTATAGAATCAGACACATGTACCCACAAAAGTCATAGTGTGACTAACTTAATCTTAGGGATGCTAGATGAAATCCATGTCCTCTCCTCCACATTCCTTACATTGGCCAAATACCTATAATTTCTTGCACACACAATCAATCATTACATGCCTCTGTCCAATACATAACAATAGGTTAAGCGAATGATATAATTATTCAATGACATAAGATTTACATTTAATAAGCACATTTAAATTAAATTATCTATCTAATTAATATGATCATCGTATGATTAAACATTTATTAAATAAGATGGAAAAGGGTTACATAGGTAGGCATTACACACCTTATGTACTCTTGTAAGTAATATCTTGTAATCTTATTTTTGTATATTTGCATCCTTTGAACTATAACCTGAATTAACTAAGAGCATGATTGAAGGATTGTAAAATTAAAAAATTAGATACACAATTGATACTAAGTTTTTTCTCTGAGCTATGACCTGAATATTTAGTGTTTGTGTCTACCTTCTATGCTAAAAAGAGTGCTCTAGAGAGTGAGTTTAAAATGCCCACATTTGAGGTTTTTTCTATGTCACTCACTAGGGAGCAAGATAAGCTTATTCAAATGGGCACTTTGAAGTCTTTGAAACCACAAGCTTTGCTTGCAAAAGATGGGAAGGATTCTAGTGGAAAAGAGAAGAAAAGGAACAAGCCTAAGGATAACACACAACAACATTCCACATCCACATCCATAGAAGAACATGAAAAATATGCTTCTAAAGGGGAACCATTTAAGGAGAATCACAAATGTGCATATTGCAAGAAACATGGGCATTATGACCATCAATGTTATTAAAAATAAATTGATGAGTTAAATCACCTAAAATAAATTGATGAGTTAAATCACCTTCTAATGAAGAACTAAATCAAATTGCCTCCAACTATGTTAGAGGATTCATCCACAACTTGTCGTGCATAGTTAGAGAAACAAAAGGGTAATGCACTTGTCAAAATTGCAAATTCTAAGGTAAGGAGATGTATCCTTGATTTTGGAGCTTCACATCATATGTCTTCATCACAGAGTATGTTTTCTTCATTTGAGACTTGTTTTACACCACATATTTTGATGTGTAGCAACACACATATATGTGTTTGTGGGAGAGGGTCTATTGACATAGACAAGGGATACTTTAATGATGTCTTTTGAATTCCTTCATTATTAACCAATGGGTAAAATTTTAGAACTATGTCACACTTTTATAAAGGAAATGGGCAACACAAATATATTTTTCCAACTTAAATGATGAAAATGTCATATGTATGTTTTGAATTTTAAAATGATATAAACTAATGAAATGTAGATATTTTAATGTAGTTTATTCTTATATTTTTAAAAAATTAGCAAGGATATTTTTTTCATAAATATAATAGATGAATTTTAATTGCTGATTTTAAAAAAAAGTGACATTGATGGGACGGCAAGAAAAATATAGCAAAATTAACTTTTTTTATTTTTCCATCTTAAATAATGAAAATGTCATATGTATGTTTTGAATTTTAAAATGATATAAACTAATGAAATGTAGATATTTTAATATAGTTTATGCTTATATTTTTACAAAATTATGGGCAACACAAATATATTTTTCCAACTTAAATGATGAAAATGTCATATGTATGTTTTGAATTTTAAAATGATATAAACTAATGAAATGTAGATATTTTAATATAGTTTATGCTTATATTTTTAAAAAATTAGCAAGGATATTTTTTTCATAAATTTAATAGATGAATTTTAATTGCTGATTTAAAAAAAAGTGACATTGATGGGACACCAAGAAAAATATAGCAAAATTAACTTTTTTTTTTAATTTATTTTTCCTAATTAGACAACTCAAATATCTAGTGCATGGACAAAATTTAATTTTTAATGAATAATTATTTTTAATAATTTTTAAAATTTAAATTTAATCAGAACATATAGTTTTCATAGGACATCAACTTTTGTATAATTTTTTTTAATTAAAAAAATACCCTCTTGGAGAAGACTCACTCCTCTAGTGCTCCGTATATTTTAAAAAAAATTTAAATATATTTTACCTATTTATTTTTAATTTCTAATTAGCTACATGTTTGATTAAATAATAACTTACTTGCAATAAATTTGAAAATAATCCTAATGTAATTAATTAAAATATATAAACAAATATATTTCTAAGCTCTAGACTCTAACATCTACCAAAGGGTATTTTAAAATTTTTATGAAAATGCCCTTTGGTTGGAGAAATTTATAGTTGAAATTGAAGTTATGTTCAATTTGTTGTAAATGGGGGGTTGGCTGCCACATGGGATGCCACATAGATAGTTTTGGGTGAGATTGTACCACTCAAAAAGGTTCTAGGTGGAACATTCTCACTTGAAACCTTCAATGCAAAAAAACACCCTTTTAAAATTTCAAATCAGATTTTATATTTTTTAAAAATTTAGGCAAAAAGGTTTTGGCCATAACTATTTATGCCACATAATGCCACGTAGGTACTACATGGTTCTAGGTGATCTTGTTTAGAGTGAAACTATCTCTATAGAAACTATTTAGTTGGTCAAAAGTGTGACATGGGTTTGAAATTTTACCCCAAACTCCTTTCTATTCATTAGATCACTCATTGTGGGATAGGGAAGAGTTTTGAGTTCACATGAGATTTTGTGATCATTTGAGATTTTCATAGTAGAGATATTGTTGCAATTGTGGATGTAGATGATTGGTTTGGATTGTACACCTCACATTTTGCACTAGATGTTCCTTCAACTGATGTTCACACTTAGGCATCTAGTGTGGATAGTTTTGAGGAGATAAAATATGGTCACTTGAACCTTGGTTTCCTTTCACCAACTAAGGTTCTAGAGACATGTGTTGACATTCCCTCTCCTACTTCTTCAAAGTTTAGAGTTGCTTTGAGTGGGGCTTCTCATGATTCTTTGCAATAAGATCATATTTATTGTCTTCTAGAGATCACTTCTTGAGATGAGTACTTGATATATATATATATCATGTTTGTTTTGTGAGTCCTTTCTTACAAATTTAGAGGACACTCTTGAGGACATCCACATCTTCTTTGATGATAGTTCCATCATAGTTGTTTTCTTTGTTAGTGTAAAAAGAGACATTACCTATTTAGTCATTTCCTAGGTCCTCTTTACACTAGTCTACTTAAGCTAGGACTTAGGTGTCATTAGGTGCATTCAATAATGTACATCTAGGTGCATTTAATATTTTTGCACCAGTTGTCTCATGTCATAGCATTAAAACACTTGTCATCTTACAATTTTTGTCTTACATACATTTATTAATTAGTGGTGCCTAGGTGCATTTATTATTTGTGTCATCTAGTTAGTTTTTCCACGATGTCGGCCTTATGCCTAACCTCTCACCTTGCCTATATAAGGGAGGTATCTCATTGTTCAATTCAATTGTGTGAGGTTTTCTTGGCATTGTTGTTTTGTCTCTTGTTGTGGAAGTTTGCTATGATTGTAGGTGTTCTTGGGCCTTCTTGAGTCCACCATTGACTCTTACATGGTATCCTTCTAGATGTCATTTAATATTGTGTCTATGTCAACCTTATGCCTCACCTCTCACCTTGCCTATATAAGAGAGGTATCTCATTGTACAATTCACTTGTAGTCAATTAAAGCTTTCCATCTTGTAAATGTTATGCATCATTATTCTTGGTAATATTGTTTTTCTCTCTTATTGTGGGAGATTGAATTGATTGCAGGGGATCCTGGGAATGCCAAAGTCCATTATCAACTCTTACATGGTATTTGAGCTCATTTATCAACTCTTACAGTCTCATCGTCTTTGGATTTTGTTCTACATCCATTTCCAAAAAGTTATGGATTGTCACATTCTTTAGCTAGGTTTGGGAATGTTAATTTGATAGTGGCACCTCTTGGCACCAACATGGTGACATTTGAGTAACTTCTAGAGGCATCATACATTCTAAGTTTTCTTCCCCCAAATTCTTTTTAGGAATGGAAGATATCCTACATACTCCTATTTTTATTTCTTCCTAACTAGAGGAATGTTATTCGACGATCATGGGTTCTCTTTAGCATTCATAGTTGAGCTCTACCATTAGCACAAGAGACTACATTTTTGGGGGGGACTGCATGGTCTCTCTTTTTTTTCCCTTTCTTTGGGGGAGTTTTATCCTATGGATTTTCTCCTTTTCATCTTTTGTGAGGCATTAGAGTACCTAACATGGATACATAGTTGTCTAGACCTGTTCATTTATTTTTCTTACCCACCTCAGCTATGCTTATCAAGGTGTTAGTTCTTATTTGTTTTCTTGCATTTATAATTACTTTATTACAATATTTGCACATAGGTTAGGATAAGCTTGCTCAAGTAGGTATCTAAATAGGTAGGTTATATTTGCACATGTGACTTGTACTTCCCTTGTTTTATGGAATTACACAATGCACATGTGAATACATCATCTTTATCCCACATTGGTTGTACATTCACATCTCTTGGTGGTGTATCCTATATACCCAACTTTTGTACTCTTATAATCTCATTTTTGTATAGTTACATCCTTTAATATCATATAATTATTCTCTCATATTGGGTATCTTTATGCTTTCATTGAAGCTCAATCTTGGTTGGCTATCTCTATAGCTAAATCTCACAGAAGATTCAAAGACAACTAGCATGCAGTGGACCTATTAGGAATTGAAAAATTAGTCCTCAAAATGCCCATTTTGCCCCCAAAAATCCAAAATTACTATGCAAATTTATTAGCAAGGGTCACCATTGGATAGAGAATTAAATTCTGAGTAACTTTGCCTTTTGAACTATCTTGAAATTCCTTGAAATGAAGAAGTTATGCTTAGTCAAAGTTTTGGTTTTTGTGTTTTTGCCTTATCCAAAAAATGGTTAAGTCCCAAACATTGTTTTCCTTAGAAAATTCTCTATATTTTCCCTTTGTCGACAAATTAGGTTTTTTTCCAAACTTTCTAACTTCTCACGGAGTTCAACTTTTAGCCAATTCATTAAGAAAGGCAATATCGAGGCAAAGGTCATGGTAAAGAGCAAAGAAGAAGAAGTCAATCAGCATAATCTTGGTTCAAGAACTCGATGGTTCAGCAATAAGGAGTTCACCCAACAGAAATTTTTCCTATAAGGAAAGTGGAGTAAAAAAAAGCTGAAGTTTGAGAATGTTTCATTTTGCTGATAAGGAAAATATGTGTAAGGGAAAAAGGGGAAAGTTTTTGAAGTTCAAGGAAAAGCATTTTTGCCGACAAGGGTAAATAAAGAGATAAAGGGAAAAAGAAGAAGTCTATCGGCAAGGATTCTTTGGTTTGAAGTTCTTGAAGTTCACCGATAGGGAATTCACCCGACGGCCTTTTCACTGACTAAGAGGAAGCATTGGAGACAATAAGTTGTCTAAGGCTATGAAAAAAGAAAAGGAGTGCCTTCGTCAGAGATTTTACTCAAAACCAAACTTTCCTCAAAGTTCGCATTTTTTGTATTTCACCAATAAAGCAATAAAGGGTAAGGCATGGAGCAAAGTTTCAAAAGTTCTAAAATCAACAAGTTTTCTGATAGGAGTGAAAACATAAGGAAAAGAAGAGGAAAATAAAAAGGTTCAAAAAAGTTTAAACTTGCCAATAAGGCAAATTTGTATATGGATAAAAGGTGAAGCTTCCAAAGTTTGAGTTTTATGTGTTTTGCCGATTAGGCGATGGGCATCTCAAGGGAAAGTTTTTCTTGGTTCAACATAGTGGCATTTTTCCAATAATGAAGAAAGTGTTCTATGGCCCAAGGTTCTAAAAAGTTTCATTTTGCCGACTGAGAGGAAAAAGGGCAAAATTGTCTAAAGCATGAAAGGAAAAGTGATGCTTTGTCGAGAATCGATGGAAGGCCAAACTAATGAAATAGTTTGGTTTTGTGGTAGTTTGACGATAAGTCTTTTTGCCGACATGGTCAAAAGGAAAGTAAACATGGTTCAGCAAATGTTATTTTTTCTGATAAGGCAGCAAATTGCTTAGTTCATGAAAATAAGTTTTTACCGACTAAGGAGATAGAAGTTAGTTTGACAAAACATAATTTTGCTGATAAGAAGAAGAAAGGATGGCAAGTTTGAAAATGTTTGGATTTGCTGAGAAGGCAATTCAAAAGGGGGTTCCTTCCAATAGTTCATATTTCAGTGACTTTACCGATAAAGGGGCCTGGTGTGCAAAAAAGGTAAAGTTTGGCAAATGATGAAATTGCTGATAAGGAAATTGGTTCGGCATGGGTCCTTTTTGTCGACAAAGCAAAATAAGAAGTTTCTAAGGCAAAAGTGAAATAAGTAGGTAAAGGAAGCTTGGTTCAAGAATTCATACATTTGCCAACAAGGCAAATAGACCCAAGGAAAAAGCCAAAAATTGGCTAAGGCAAGAAGGATATCGGTGAATTAGAAGGAGGAGGAACTAGTGAAGTAGTTCGAGATTTTCATAATTCGTCGATAAGGCAATAAAATGTGTACTTTTCTCTAGGTTTTGAAAATCAAAGATTCACTGATATGGTAAAGCTAAAGAGGAAAGAAGCCAAAGTTCCTAAGGTTCTGAAATGTTAGATTTTGCTGATAAAGACAAAATGACTTAAGTTTGGCAAAAAGGAAATTTGCCAACAAGGCTGATATAAAGGCAAAATAGCTCAAGTTCGCAAATGTTGACATTTGTCGATAAAGCATAGAAAAAGGCACCGAGGGGTAAAGTTTTGAAATGTGTGAAATCATCGACAAGGTGATAACGGAGTTAGTTCAAAAAATGAAAGATTTGTTGACAAAATGCAAATAGCTTCCAAGTTCTGAAAAGATGAAAACCGCCGATAAAGGCAAAAATAAAGATAGTTCAACAAAATAGATTTTTGCCCATAAAAGGTGAATGAAGGTAGCTAATGGGAAAGTTTGAAAAAGTAAAAAGTTTTCGATAGGAAAGAAAGAAAGGTAGGAAGTTTTTGATGGACTCAATTCACCGATACATGGGAGATGGAGATGAAGTTCGACAAGTTGGATTTTTGCTGACAAAGAGGGATTTTGTTGAGTTTGTAAAAGGAGAAAATTGCTGATAAGGCAAGGTAGTGAAAATGAAGAAGGAAGGCTTGGTTTGAAAAGTAAAAATTTGTCGACAATGCATAAAAGAGGTTGAAATGATGATGAAGAAGACATCTTCCCAGTTTGAGAAAATGAAATTTGCTGATAAAGAAAAATAGTACTTTAGAGGATAATGGAAAATAGAAAATACAAAAACTAAAGATGGTTCGCCTATAGGGCGAATGAAAGGAGAGAAATGCAGAAGCTCATGACAAACATTGAAAGCCCTAAATCCAATAAAGAAAAAAGGGCATTGGGTTTCAACTCCTCCAATCACCTGGGAGTGTTCCAACCACTTCTAGGAGTGCCATCAATATGAAGTGACTGACTGACATCAAGACAAATGCAGTTAAGGGAGTTGTTGAGGATTTCAATATACAATTAAGGAGTTTGTTGAAGATTTTTATGGTTGTTGAATATTTTGGCACCTAGATTTTCCCCAGATCTTTCTTAGACTGACTTAGGGTGGCTATAAAGGCAAGATTAGTTCTCTTGTTAGGGGTTGGTCATCTTTACCATTTTTTAGGCGACTAAGTGTAGAGTTCTTGAGGGTTCCAAGGAGTTAGAAAAATTATAGTTCTCAAGAAAATAAAACAAAGGTTATGAAAGGTTTTTATAGATTGATTTCAATTATCATTGCATGATTTTCTCCTTCTTATTCTATAATTTTTCAAGGAAATCCTAATTTTAGTTAGGTTTCCTCTTGCCACACTTCGTGGTATGATTGTAACCATTTATCAGATGAATTAGACAAATTCTTAAAACATTACATGTTATGTAATGATATCTTATATGGATTAGATGAATGATTATATGTAGATAAAGGAATACTAAGTATTTTCTTCTTTGATAGCTGACTTTCTTGCATCTGGGTATCTAGAAACTGGGTATTTCATTTCTTTTGTTATTTTCTTTCTACTGCTAAACTGTGGACTATGTAACCCATTGTATTAGGCACCTGTCTGAAGTGTTTGATCACCCACGCTCTTTAAAAATCAAAAGAAACTTATCATGTGTGAATCAAGTAGTTAGTTTGTATGTCTTGCAAACAAGCATAGTCGCACTTTCCATTGTCAATGGGAGTGCCTTCTCATTAGATATATAGGGGTTATTATTGACAACCAGTTGTTTTAGGTCTAGTGACAGTCTTTGGGGTCTAGAAGATGATTTGGGTTTGGTTGTCCTTTCATTTTTAGTTGTTCATCTGGTTTTGAATCCAATACCTTTTAGGTATACCCATTGGAATATCCCTCCCAAGTCTAAGTTGAGTTGAAAGTACAGAGGAGCCTACCCACTCCTGTTAGTTGGCCAAAATCACTTTAAACTTGTTGATGAACCTCTTCCTATCACCTAGAATGACCATTGCTGGCCTAAGTGAATTAGGAATGTTTTTGGTTTTAGGGTTGTAGCTATTTTGGGTCCCAAAAGATTGGTGTCGTTGTCAGGAATAAAGTTACTATAGCCATTTCCAGGTTTTAGGCAGCAGGAACATTTTTCAAACCTCTATAAAAACATGTTTGTAGTTGTGTAGTCTATTACTATGGATAAGTTTGGCATCTCGTCAACTTACGTCAACAGATTGACACCATTGCTAGAGAACTCATACTTAGGGTTGAGATTTGAAGACCTTTGCAACATAGTTACTAAAGAAGTTCTTCCCAGTAGGGAAGTGGTGACTCTGTCAATGAAAAACCTAGAAAGTTAGTTTTTTCAACAGTATTGAAATGGATCGTAGAAGAAGGGTAGAGGATTATTCAAAACCAGAAAGCTTTTCAAATTGCCCAAGAAGTCTACGGGATAAGGGTAGAAGAAGATACCCTAATGTGGTACAACCATTAAAAGCCCAAGACCAAGTGGGTATTTCTGGAAGAAATGATGCATTTGATGACCAAAGGAATCAACATCAATACACTTTTGATGACTCTACTAACAATATACTTAGAATAAATAGAAGATTGAATAGAGATGGGTATGATGTTAGGAAGAAGAGACAGGCCTTATGATGTTGATATGACAACATTTAGCATGCTTCATGAAAATGAATAGTCTCTCCAGAATGATCAACAACATGTTTCACCCACTAGATCACTTGGAAGAAGGCACGATATCATTCCTAATGAGGAAAATTCACAACAACAGCCTAGTAATGATGAAGAAAGAGAAAGAAGAACCCAAGATGAATTGGATTTGCTTGATCACCTCAGAAGTAGGCAAAGGGAAGTGTAGGATTTACTTGAGCAACAACAAGTTCAACTTGCTCAACAGCAAGGCTCGAATCAGAATGCACAACAACAACATGCACATTAATAGCAATACAATCAGCAGAATAACTAGAGACAACAACAATGTCAAATGGGACAATAGGGCATGAATCAGGTCCCTGCTCACAATATTAACATTCAACCACCACAGAATCAAGAAAACTAGTAGCATGGCAACATTCAAAATGTTGGGCATGCACAGCGAAGGCAAGCACAGAGGTTTATTGCATAGAGATAGCCATTGGGAGCTGAAAGGTACAAGTAACTTGACTTCTCTAGCATCCCTAACTTTCTTAATCCTATTCCCAATGAGATTAGGGGAAAAATTTCACGGTTCCAATGTAACAATGTTGTTACTAGTGAGGAACACTTGAGACACTTCATTAATGTCATAGATGAGTATGAGATTGAAGATGAAGATGTAATGATGAAGTTGTTTGTGCACTCATTGGAAGAAAGTACAAAAGAATGGTACAAGGCTCTCCTAGACAACAATATTGACTCATGGGATGAATTCATGAGAGCATTTAGACTATAGAATGGGGATACATGATTGACCCCAAATTTGCTATCCATGAGCTCACAATAATAAAAAAGGGAATTAATTAAATTGTTGCTAACTTCAATGGCAGATTCATTATGACAATGAGAAAGGTACCTCCTCAAAGGAGACCTAATGAATCTATGTGTGTGGTTTTATATTGTGGTGCCTTTGATTCTAAAATTGGTTATTGCTTAAGGGACAAGAGTCCTCCAATACTAAGGGAGGCCTATGTTGTGGCCATCAATATTGAAAGTAACATGAGAGCCTCTGACAAACATGTTAAGAGATCTAATGTGAAGATCTCTCAACCCAATAGAGCAGCTTTTAATAAGCCTCTCACAACTAAAGACAAGTTAGATAAGCTTATGGGGGTTATGAAAGACTTATCCTACAAATTTGTTTGAAATGACAAAGGGTTGCCACCACAAGGTGTTGCAACACATTTCAATGAAGGTTAAAGACTAGATAACCAACCTTACAACATAGATTGGTCTGAGAGACCACAACAAAATTACAAACAAGTTATCCATAGGCATGTTAGTTTCAAACAGCCTAAGAGGGATACACCTGATCCATTGAATAAGGATCAAGCAAATTTTCAAGATAAGAGTCCTTGGTGCTAAGTGTGTTTCCTTCCCCATGACCCAGTAAACTGTACAGTTGCTCATTCAATGAGTAGAGATGAGGAATTTTCTAATGAAGGTGGACCTAAGTATTACAAGGAGGAGATAAATTAGTTTGACACACATGAGTATGAGAAGATGGGTCACGATCTAGATTATCACAACTATGAGGATAATGATCATATTTTTCAATATGATCATGATGAAGATCAAAAGAGATATTACTTGCCCACTCATGATTTTGGGCACTTGAGGGATCTCATGCAAAATAAGTACAAATAATCCAAACCTTCTAAGAAGGACATGAAACCTCTCACTGATGCCACCATATTGTAGGTTCAAGGGGGCTATCAGTTGCAAAATAGGCATGTGCCTATGCAGAACTCTCCTATTGTTGAGCCAAGACATGATACAGAGGATAATGAGAAGAAAAAGTAGAAGGTGAATGTGGAACAGAAAAGTAGTATTGTTCCAAAGAAGATTATGCATGAGAAGAAGAAGCTTCCAGTGCACCCTGTAGCAACAAACAAAAATATGTACAAAGAACCCAACATCAACTGAGCAACTAGTTACTATTCCCATATTAGGGGTTCATTTCCCAAAAGGCAGTTACAAACATGATCAGTCTCAAGCTCAAAAGGAATCAGAAAAGGAGAAGGAGAAAACAAAGGAAAAGAGTAAGGATATCTCATCTAATCAAGTAATACCTTATATTCCTTCTGCAAATGATGTAAATATTTCATATGATATTCCTTTGCCAAGTTATCTTCCTATTGACATGGCTCAAGTTTTTAGCCAAATCCAAATTTCAGTGCCAATAGGGGAACTTATTAAAATTCCTGAGCATAGGGATAGAGATATTCCATTTATCACAACCTCTAGTGCACCTACATAGTCCATTATTGCCCCTGTCAAAGAAGATGAGACCATAGAGGTATATCTGGGATCAACTGTTGTTAATAGTAGGATGTGAATAGACCCTTTTTACACAATATTGATTATAAATGGTTGGTTATTACATAACTATTGATTATGGAGCATCCAGTAATGTTATGCCCTTGTTTATCATGAATCATTTGGGTTTAAAAGTATCCAAATCTTTTGGAAAGTGTTTTTCTATGGATTCTAGGGAGGTGAATGTGATTGGTCTGGTAAAGGATGTTGAGATTAAGCTTGATGCCTAACCAGACAAGTCTTTCCTCATGGACATAATTATTGTGGATTGCCGTGCCAAATGGGGTATGTTATTATCTAGGAAATGGGCAGCTTCCATGAGTGGAAGTATACAAATGGATCTATCATATGCCACAATTCCAGTTCAGGGTGTTGAAGTGAAGTTACATAAGGAGAAGAAGGTAGAAGATGAACTCCTAGAGGATAGATATAAGACAAAGGATGATCACACCAATGTCTTTGACACTGAAATAGACCATTTCATGGGATATTGTAGTAATGATAATCCTGGTTTGGAGGCTTTACCTTCTAATCCCGTTACTCCTGTTTGTCGTACATTGGAGTTATGGACTTTGTATTTTGATGGTGCATACTCAAGGGAAGGCTTAGGTGCTGGTATTATTCTAATATCTCCTAATGGTGAGTAGTTTGGTAAGTCTTTTAGACTTGATTTTTAGTGCACCAACAATGTGGCCAAGTATGAAGCCCTCTTGCTGGGCTTAAATGTTGCTCATAAACATAGAATCACATGTTTGAAATGTTGGGATAAGGTGGCATTAACCTTGTAAATCTCAATATTGTATTTATTCTATTTATTATATGTAATTTGTAATTATCCATGAGGAGATGTACTAGTTTCACTAGCAGGGGTAATTTTAGATTCACCAAAGGTTATTATGGAGTGACATTTACTGTTGGCAAATGTAAAAACTCAAAGTAAATGAGGGTAGGCATGATCCCTTGAGGAATATACTATTTTTGGCATGTATGACAACTGTCATAATGTTTGGTAAGTGAATCTATGACAGCTACAAGCTGTCATAAGATTCTGAGATTCTATGATGCATATGCTAGATATGTTAGTTGTATATTTGCTATATTTAGCCCAAGGTTCCTATCTTGGAAATATATTTGTTTGTGGAATCTATGACAGTTATGATGCTTCATAAGATGTTGTAAGAGGCTAGATTTAGTCTTGGGCACCCAACCTTTTGCATGGCTATTTTTGGACAAGTGGAAGGTGCTTGTAAGATGACATTTAATATTTGCATGTTGGGGAATCTCATGAGAGAGAAGGTGAATGCCTAGGATGAGTTGGAAAATGTTTATATAAGTATTTTCCATGTATTTGTTGTTGCAATATAGATTTTAGGTACTTAGGTGTTGTCGAAATGTTGTCGAATTGAAGACTTGTGGAGAGAGTTGTGTAGTTGATGTATTGTACAGATCTTTTATAGATTAATACAAACTTGTGCCTCTTTCCTGGTGGAGTTTTTTAGCCACAAGGGTTTTCTCCACATAAACACTATGCCATTGTGTTGGGTTCTTCATGTTTGACATCTTTTTTGTAGTGGGTTTTATGTTTTGTTACAATCTCCATTGTTAATGCACACTTAAATATTGCTAAAATTTATTCCAATCAAATTTCCATTAAAGTAGTGTTGCTTTCATTTCTAACATTTGGTATTAGAACCTAGCCACCTTTGACTCTTGGGTGGTAGTGTGGAAGTTGTATCTACAATGGGAGATTTGGTTGCATTTGTTTTGCAGATCTTGTGTTGATATTATGGATGCATCCACCATTGCATCAACCTCTTGATTGGACATTGAGAAGTTCAATGGAATAGAGTATGAGTTGTGGAAGCTGAAAATGGAAGATTTGTTGGAAGAAAGAAACCAATGGTTGGCTATCCAAAAAGAGAAGAAACCTGACGTTGTTTCTCAAGATGAGTGGGATAGACTGGATAAAAAGGCACGAGGAACCATCCGGTTGTGTCTTTTAGACTCTGTCCTATTAAATGTCACAAAGGAAAAGACCGCATACAAATTGTGGAATCAGTTGGGTGAGATCTACCAAGCCAAGAGAATGGTAAATAAACTTTATTTAAAAAGGGAATTGTTTTCTTTGAAAATGAAAGAGGGTTAGTCAGTTGTAGAGCATTTAAATTCTTTTAATTTGTTGATGAGTCAGCTTGCTTCAGTAGATGTTGAAGTTGATGAGGAAGATAAATGTACCTTGCTTCTTTGTTCTTTACCTAAATCATGGGAACATATCATTTTGGCTATCACTGCTAACCTCACAAATATGAAGTTGGATACTCTTGTTGTAGTTTTACTGGCATAGGAATTGAGGAAGAAGAGTTTAGATAGTTCAGGTGATGCTCTCAGTATCAAGGGAAGGTCTAAGGAAAGAGGACCAAAGGGAGATCAGAAAGGAGCTAAGGATAAGTCCAAGGGCCGGTCTAAGACTCCTGGTAAAAAGAACAGAGTTAAGTGTTGGAACTGCGGTAAAAGGGGATATGTGAAGGAGTGCAAAAACCCCAAGAAACAATGGGAGAGTGCTTCAGATAAGTCCTCGAATGCAGGTGAAGAAGTTTTACTTTCTGCATGTAATCTTGTTTCTAATGATCACTGGTTGGTTGACTCAGGATGCTCATTTCATATGACCCCGCATAAAGAATGGTTCTCCACATATGAAGAATATGATGGAGGTAATATCTACCTTGGTGACAAATCTACATATCTGATTGTCGAGAAAAGAAAGGCATTGTTGTGTTTCAGTCATGAGAGGATTAAAACCCTCCTTGGTGTTTTGCATGTTCCTGGATTAGCTAGAAATTTGATTTAATTTTCAAAGTTGAATGATTTGGGAATGCATGTGACATTTGACAAGCATGGCTACAGATTGGTGAGAGGGAACTTGGTGGTAGTGAAAGGGAAGAGATTCAAGAACTTGTTTAATCTTGAAGCTAATACAGTTTGTAATGTCTCCTATGTATCTAAGGCCACTACTAAAAATACATGTATGTTGTGGCACCATAGATTTGGCCACACAAGCAATATTGTACTAAAAACTATTAAGAATAAAAATTTATTGAATGGTTTCTCCTATTCTGATGAGTACTTTGATTTTTGTGAGCATTGTGTGTTTGGTAAACAAAATAGAAAATCATTTCCTTTAGGAAGAAATAGAGCAAAAGAGAAGTTATAAATTATTCATACAGATGTGTTTGGAACTGTGGATAATGAATCTATTGGAAAATCTCATTATTTTGTTAGGTTCATTGATGATGTATCTAGATATACATGGATTTATTTTATGAAACATAAATATGAAGTTTTCACTAAGTTTAAGGAAATCAAAGTCTTAGTAGAGAACCAATCAGGTTTAAAGATAAAATATTAAGATCTGACAATGGAGGGGAATATTGATCTAAGGAATTTGATGAGTTTTTCAAGCATGCAAGTATAATCAGGCAAAAAACAACTCCATATACACCACAATAGAATGGTGTTGTAGAAAGGATGAACCAAACAATTATGGAAAGAGCCAGAAGTATGCTTAGTGATGCATAGTTGGATAAATGCTTTTGGGTAGAAGTTGTGTGTACTACTTGCTACTTGATAAACAGATCTCATTATAAGGCTCTTGATTCGACACCTTATGAAGTGTGGATAGGTAAGACCTTCTATTTCACATTTAAGGGTTTTTAGTTGTGAGGCTTTTGTTCATATGCCTAAGGAAAAGCAATCTAAGTTGGATCCAAAGGCTAAAAAGTGTACATTCATTGGATATGGTGATAATATCAAAGGTTATAAGCTTTGGAATCCACTAACCCGCAAGATTATCTTTTCTAGAGATGTTATTTTTAGGGAACTTAGAGCTATTTCTGAACCTGAATAGCCAAAAGAGAAAGAAGAAAAGGTAAAGAAGGTGCACTTTGATTTAGAGAAGCAAGATGCACCTCAGGAAGAACAGAATGATGGATTGGGGGGTGAAGAAGAAGAAGAAGATTCAAGTAGTTCTGATGAAGATGAGTCTGTAGTTATAGAAGAAGTCGCAGATGATCATGTAGAAGAATGAGTAGAGTCTCTTACTCCACCCTTGAGGAGATCCACAAGACAATGAAATCCAATTGATAGGTATAGCCCACTAGATTTCCATTGTGTATATGCTTTATTAAGTACTAATGATGAACCTAGATCCTATAGGGAAGCTATTTCTGTAGATGATAGTGAGTCTTGGCAGCTAGCCTTGCAGGAGGAGATGATGGATTTAGACTCTTGTAACATTTGGGATCTTGTTCATTTTCCCAAAGGAAGCAAGGCCATAGGTTGTAAGTGGGTCTTCAAGAAGAAGTTTAGAGCAGACAGGTCATTGGAAAAGTACAAGGCTAGACTGGTAGCCAAGGGCTACTCCCAAAGAGAGGGAGTTGATTTTGGTGAGATATTCTCTCCTATTGCTAAATTGACTTCTATTAGATTTCTCTTATCCATTGTTGCAACATATGATTGAGAGATTGAGCAAATGGATGTTAAGACTATGTTCTTGTATGGATATCTTGAAGAAGAAATTTATATGCAACAACCTACAGGTTTTGAGGTAAAAGGAAAAGAACATTGGGTTTGCAAGTTAAAGAGGTCTCTTTATGGTCTGAAATAGTCCCCTAGAAAGTGGTATCAAAAGTTTGACTTATTTGTTTTGAAATTGGGTTTTGTTAGAAGCGAGGAGGATCACTGTGTTTACATTTATTATGTTAATGATTCTATATTGGTTATTGCTTTGTATGTTGATGACATGTTTTTCATCAATACTAAGGGTGTGATCAGTGAGCTTAAAGACCAACTTTTAGGTGCATTTGAGATGAAGGATCTTGGTGCTAAAAGGTATATTTTGGGAATGGAGATCAGGAGGGACAGAGTTAACAGAAAGATTTGGTTGTCACAAAGTAAGTATGTGAATACTATTTTGTAGAGGTGTATTTTGTAGGACTATAACCCAATTAGAGTTCCTTTACCCATTGGTACTAAGCTTTCATTAGATATGTGTCCAAAGACTGAGGATGATTTTGAGGATATATCTAATGTTCCATATGCTAGTGCTATAGGGAGTTTGATGTATGCAATGGTTTGCACTAGACCAGATATTGCCCAAGCAGTGGGAGTTTTGAGCAGATTTATGTCTAACCTTGGTAGACAGCATTGGAATTATGTGAAGAAGGTGTTTAAATATCTTGCAAGTACTCTTGATCATTGTTTGGTTTATTCTGGTACTAATAGTGTTGATAAATCTTTGGACATACAAGGTTTTTTTGATGCAGATTAGGCAGGTGACTCAGATAGTCGAAGGTCCACTAGTGGCTATGTGTTTACTCTATTTGGAGGAGCAGTGAGTTGGATGAGTAAGAGGTAGCCCATAGTTTCTTTGTCCACCATAGAAGCAGAGTATATGGCTTCTACTCATGTCTCTAAGGAGGCAGTTTGGTTCAGAAGATTGTGTACAGGTATTAGTTTTGATTGCAGGATCATTCAGATTGGTTGTGATAACTAGAGTGCTATCAATTTGGCCAAGAATCCCATGTATCATGATCGGACTAAGCATGTTGATGTTTAGTATCACTTTGTTCGAGAGTTGGGTGCAAATGGAGAGATTGAGCTGAAGAAGATAGACAATCAGGAGAAGGTTGTAGATTCATTGACCAAGCCTATGAGCACAGAGAAGTTCGTATGGTGCAGAGAGGCCATGGGCCTTGTTTCTAGTGCCTGATTATTTTTCATTTGATTTCCTATGGGTTGACTTACAATGTATAATGTCAAGTGGGAGAATATTGGGATAAGGTGGCATTAACCTTGTAAATCCCAATATTATATTTATTCCATTTATTATATGTAATTTGTAATTATCCATGAGGAGATGTACTAGTTTCACTAGCAGGGGTAATTTCAGAGTCACCAGAGGTTATTACAGAGTGACATTTACTGTTGGCAAACGTAAAAACTCAAAGTAAATTAGGGTATGCATGCTCCCTTGAGGAATATACTATATTTGGCATGTATGACAACTGTCATAATGTTTGGTAAGTGAATCTATGACAACTGTAAGTTGTCATAAGATTCTAAGATTCTATGACGAATATGACCAATATGTTAGTTGTATATTTTCTATATTTAGCCCAAGGTTCCTATCTTGGAAAGATAATCTTTTTTGGAATCTATTATTGTTATGACATGTCATAAGATGTTGTAAGAGGCTAGATTTAGTCTTGGGCACCCAACCTTTTGCATGGCTGTTTTTGGACAAATGGAAGGTGCTTGTAAGATGGCATTTAATGTTTGCATGTTGGGGAATCTCATGAGAGAGAAGGTGAATGCATAATATGAGTTGGAAAATGTTTCTATAAGTATTTTCCATGTATTTGTTACTACAATATAGATTTTAGGTACTCAGGTGCTGCCAGCATGTTGTCGGATTGAAGACTTGTGGAGAGAGTTGTGTAGTTGATGTATTGTATAGATCTTTTAGAGATTAATACAAACTTGTGCCTCTTTCCTAGTGGAGTTTTTTACCCTCAAGGGTTTTCTCCATGTAAACACTATGTCATTGTGTTGATTTCTTCATGTTTGATATCTTTTCTATAGTGGGTTTTATGTTTTGTTACAATCTCCATTGTTAATGCACACTTAAAGATTGCTGAAATTTATTCGAAGCATATTTCCATTAAAGTAGTGTTGCTTTCATTTCTAACATGAAAATACATGGTGACTCAGTATTAATTGTGTAGAAGATTAGAAGGACATTTGTTGCCAAGGACAACAAACTCATAGTGTACCAAAATGTAGTTTGGGACACAATGAAATTATTTGATGCTATTGGCATTGAATGGATTGATAGGACTAAAAATGAAGAAGTAGATTCCCTTGTTGTGGCTGCTTCAAAATTTGATCCTCAAATGAATTTTCCTCATGGCCAATATGCTATGGAAATACTTACAAAACCAACAATTCCTGATAACATTTATAGTTGGCAGGTTTTCAATGACACCAATCAGATTTATAATTTTCTAAACTGTATGGATGGATTTGATAATCAGTTGATTGATTGGCAACCAATGATAGAAGTGGATAATGGTAAGGAAACTCTATTTGGTAGTGAGGTTGTGCAATTAAAAATAAATTCTATTCCAAAGGGGTTGGTAGCATTAGAAAGAGTGTTTGACAATGTAGACCAATGGAAGAGTAAAAGTAAGCCTATTAAAGAGGACAATGTTGAAGGTATAAACTTGGGAACTAGGGAGGCACCTAGAATGGTTTACATTGGGAAGAAGTTGAAGCCTCATGAGAATTAGATGTTAATTGCTATGTTCAAAAAAATTAAGAAGTGTTTTGCATGGTCCTATGATGAGCTTAAGGCTTATAGGGAGGATCTATTCCAGCATACCATTCCCCTCCAACCTGATGTAAAACCATTTAGGCATAAGCAGAGGCCTATAAATCCTACCATTGCTCCTAAGATGTAAAAAGAACATTGAAGATGAAAGAGGGAGGCATTATCAAACCCATTAGACATTATGAATGGGTATCCAACCTTGTTTTGGTAAGAAAGAATGGGGAAATCAAGTTGTGTGTTGACTTTAGAAATCTGAACATCAAATCCCTCAAGGATAACTATCCTCTCCCAAGCATGGATCATTTATTATAGAAGGTTGTTGGTTCAAAATTGATGTCAATAATGGATGGATTCTCAAGATACAACCAGGTACTGACCAAGGAGTCTGAACAATACAAAACACCATTCACCATTCCTTGGGGGACCTATGTATACCTAAGAATGCGATTTGGATTAATGAATTTTGGGTCAACATTTCAGCAAGCTATGGATGTAGTTTTTGTTGTTGATGAGATCATGATGGTCTATTAAGATGACCTGACAACATTCTCAAAAGAAAGAGGTGAGCACTGCAAGCATCTTGAAGTAATCTTCTAGAGGTGCTTAGATTATGGGATTTCTTTGAATCCCAAAAAATGCCAGTTTGGAGTTGAAGAGGGCAAGTTGCTTAGGCACATTGTGTGAAAAGATGGGGTAAGAATAGATCCAGAATGAGTAAAGGATATTGATCTCATTCCCGAGCCTAAAGTAGTTAAAGGAATACATACTTTTTTGGGTGAATCAACTTTGTTAGGAGATTTGTTCCTAATTTTTGCTGAAAAGACTAAATCCATTTTTAAGATGCTCAAGAAGGGGCAATCTATTACCTGGGAGAAAGAACCATCTAAAGCATTCAAGGATATTGAAGAAGCTATCAAGGAGGCACCTGTATTGATAAGTCTAAATTATTCTAAATCCCTTCAATTAATTTCCTTTGCTTCTTTTTATACTGTTGTTGTTGTTCTACTCCAAAAGAATGAAGAGGGATTCAAACAGCCTATAGGATTCTTTAGTAAGTCTTTACAGGATATTGAATTGAATTATTCCATAATGGAGAAGCATGTCTATGCACTGGTTAAGGCCATAAAGAATTTTAGATCTTATTTCATAGGGGCCAAGATCATAACATATATGCCACACACAACAGTGAAAGATATCTTCACACAACAGGAAGCTTCTGGGAGAAGGTGCAGATGGATCAATAGGATCCAAGAATATAACATGGACATACAGGTCACAAAGTTGGTCAGAGGTCAAGGCCTACCTAAGATGATGACAAATTCCAACTTAGAGGTAGTTGAGGTAGATGAGGTAAATGTGTCTCAATCTGTTGGTATGTGTGCTTTGGATGACAATCCATGGTATAAGGGTATTATATTTTATCTTGAAAACATGAATTGTCCACCATGTATGGATGAAAATCATAAAATAACACTCAAGATAAAATCCCAAAGGTATGTCCTGATCCAAAATGAGCTCATGTGGAGAAACCACGAGGGAGTATTTCTCAAATGTTTGAATCAAGAGCAAAATAAAACAATGATGAATGAATGTTATCATGGTTTTTGTGGGGGCCATTTTAGAGCCAAAACCACTGCCCATAAGATTTTAAGAGCTAGATATTGGTAGCTGTCCTTGTTCAAGGATGTGGCACAAGAGATAAGAAAGTGTGATGCTTACCAAAGATTTTTTGGCAAGCTAAAATTTGTTGGGGCATTACCCCTATTACCCCTTACTATGGATGTACCTTTCTAGCAGTGCAAATTGACTTCATTGGAGAGATACAAGAAAGGTCCAGTAATGGTTTTAAGTGGATTCTCATAGCCACTGATTATTTCAACAAATGGGTAGAAGCAATTCCCACTCACAATGCAACATCCAAATTGGTTGTTGACTTCATGGTAAGCAATATAATCACTAGATTTGGAGTGCTAGCTAGGATTTTGGCAGACAATGCAATGTGTTTAAAATCTCAAGAGATGCTAAACATGTGTTCTAAATTTGGCATAAATCTTGTGCATTCATCTCCTTATCACCCCCAAAGCAATGGAGAAGCTGAGTCAAGTAATAAAACCCTAATGAAAATTATAAGGACACTAAATCAAAACAAGAAAAGATGGGATGACAGTTTGAAGTATGCTCTTTAGGCTGCTAGGATAACTTTCAAGAGATCCATTGGTAGAAGCCCATTTGAGCTAGTGTATGGAGCAGATGTGAAGATGCCCATCAACATAGAGTTGCCAGTCCACTAGTTTCTACAAGTGATTGAAGGGGAGCAGTATAATGCAATGTCTCAAAGGATTTTACAGCTAACTGAAATGGAAGAACAAAGAAGAGATGCACATGAAAAAATGTTGCACTAAAAGAAGAAAATGAAGCTCTTATTTGATAAGAGTACTATGTCAAGAGACTTCTAGGTTGGTGAGTTTGTGCTCCTCTGGGATGCAAGATCTGAATATAAAGGGAAACATGAAAAATTCAATCCCTTATGGCTTGGGTCTTATGAAGTTACAAAGAAACTAGTGCTTAATGTCTACTATTTGATTACCCTGGAAGGAGAATTGTTGGAGCTGCCTATTCACGGTCAGCTTTTAAAGCATTACTTTTCATAAGTAATTATTTCCTTCAAATTTTGTGATGAAATCTTGCTATATCTAATATTTTTTGACCTCGAGTAGTCTTGACCACTATTGGTCTTGATAGTTTTTGTTTGGTTCTTGTGTTTCATTTTTTGGTGTTTTTTGGTTTCCTCAGAGATTTGAATTCTCGTTGTGCCACTGCACTATTAGGACTTGAGAAATCAATCCTAAAAATTCCCATTTTGCCCCCAAAAATCCAAAAGTCCTATGCAAATTTCTTAGCAAGGGTTACCATTGGATAGAGAATTGAATTCTAAGTAACTTTGCCTTTTGAACCATCTCAAAATTCCTTGAAATGAAGAAGTTATGCTTAGTCAAAGTTCTGGTTTTTTTGTTTTTGCCTTAGTAAAAAAATGGTTAAGTCCCAAACGTTGTTTTCCTTAGAAAATTCTCTATATTTTCCCTTTGTTAGCAAATCGGGTTTTTTTCCAAACTTTTTAACTTCTCACAGAGTTCAGCTTTAGTTGATTCGCTAATAAAGGCAACAACAAGGCAAAGACCACAACAAAGAGTAAAGAAGAAGAAGTCTATCAACATAATTTTGGTTCAAGAACCCAATGGTTCATCGATAAGGAGTTCGCTTGACAGACTTTTTACCGATAAGGCAAGTGGAGTAAAGAAAGACAAAGTTCAAGAATTCTTCATTTTACCAATAAGGCAAATATGTGTAAGGGAAAAAGAAGAAAGTTTATGAAGTTCAAGGAAAGGCATTTTTGCTAACAAGGGCAAATAAAGAGATAAAGGAAAAAAGAAGAAGTCTATTGGCAAGGATGCTTTGGTTCGAAGTTCTTGAAGTTCACTGACTAAGAGGAAGCACCGAGGGAAAGAAGTTGTCTAAAGCTAAGAAAAGATGAAAGGAGTGCCTTTGTCAGAGATTTTGCTCAAAACCAAACTTTCCTCAAAGTTCGTGTTTTTTGTACTTCGCCGATAAAGTGATAAAGGGTAAGGCATGGAGCAAAGTTTCAAAAGTTCTAAAATCGACAAGTTTGCTGATAGGAATGAAAACATAAGGCAAAGAAGAGGAAACTAAAAAGGTTTGAAAAAGTTTAAAGTAGCCGATAAGGAAAATTTGTCTATGGATAAAAGGCGAAGCTTCCAAAGTTCAAGTTTTCTTTGTTTTGTTAATTAGGTGATAGGCATCTCAAGGGGAAGTTTTTCTTGGTTCAGCATAGTGGCATTTTGTTGATAATGAAGAAAGTGTGCTATGGCCCAAGGTTCTAAATAGTTTCATTTTGCCGATTGAAAGGAAAAGGGCAAAATTGTCTAAGGCATGAAAGGAAAAGTGATGCTTTGTCAGGGAATCGACAGAAGGCCAAACTAATGAAATAGCTTGATTTTGTGCCAGTTTGTCGATAAAGTCTTTTTGCTAACATGGTCAAAAGGACAGTAAAAATGGTTTGGCAAATGACATTTTTTCCAATAAGGCAGCAAAGTGCTTGGTTCATGTAAACAAGTTTTTTCCAACCAAGGAGATAGAAGTTAGTTTGGAAAAACACAATTTTACTGATAAGAAGAAGAAAGGTTGGCAAGTTTGAAAATGTTTGGATTTGCTAACAAGGCAATTCAAAAGGGGTTTCCTTCCAATAGTTCAAATTTCAATGACTTTGCCAATAAAGGGGCCTAGTGTGCAAAAAAGGTAAAGTTTGGCAAATGATGAATTTGCCGATAAGGAAGTTGGTTCGGCATGGGTCCTTTTTGCTAACAAAGTAAAACAAGAAGTTTCTCAGGCAAAAGTGAAATAAGCAGGTAAAGGAAGCTTGGTTCAAGAATTCATACATTTGCTGACAAGGCAAATAGACCCAAGGGAAAAGCTAAAAATTAGCTAAGGCAAGAAGGATATTGGCGAATTGGAAGAAGGAGGAACTAGTGAAGTAGTTCGTGATTTTCATAATTCACTGATAAGGTGATAAAATGTGTACTTTTCTCCAGGTTTTGAAAACCAAAGATTCATTGATATGGTAAAGCTAAAGAAGAAAGAAGCCAAAGTTCCTAAGGTTCTAAAATGTTATATTTTGCTAATAAAAGCAAAATGACTCATGTTTAGAAAAATGGAAATTTGCCAACAAGGCTGATATAAAGGAAAAATAGCTCAAGTTCGCAAATGTTGACATTTTCCAATAAACATGGAAAAAGTTGCCAAGGGGTAAAGTTCTGAAAAGTGTGAAATCACCAACAAGGTAATAAAGGAGTTAGTTCGACAAATTAAATATTTTCCAACAAAATGCAAATAGCTTCCAAGTTCTAAAAAGATGAAAATCGCTGATAAAGGTGAAAATAAAGATAGTTCAGCAAAATAGATTTTTATCGATAAAAGGTGAATGAAGGCGGCTAATGGGAAAGTTTGAAAAGGTAAAAAGTTGCCAACTGGAAAGAAAGAAAGGCAGGAAGTTTGTGATGGACTCAATTTGCCGATACATGGGAGATGGAGATGAAGTTCGGCAAGTTGTAGTTTTTCCAACAAAGGGGGCTTTTGCTGATTTCGTAAAGGGATAAAATTGTTGATAAGGCAAGGTAGTGAAAATGAAGAAGGAAGGCTTGGTTTGAAAAGTAAAAATTTACTAACAGGGCATAAAAGAGGCCAAAATGATGATGAAGAAGGTGTCTTCCTAGTTTGAGAAAATGTAATTTGCTGATAAAGAAAAATAGTACTTTGGAGGATAATAGAAAACATAAAATACATAAACTGAAGATGGTTCGCCAATAGGGTGAATGAAAGGAGAGAAATGCAGAAGCTCATGGAAAACACCAAAAGCCCTGAATCCAACAAAGAAACAAAGGCATTGGGTTTCAAACTCCTCCAACTACCTGGGAGCATTCCAACCACTTATAGGAGTGCCATCAATATGAAGCAACTGGCCAACATCAAGACAAATGCAGTTAAGGCAGTTGTTGAGGATTTCAATATGCAGTTAAGGAGTTTGTTGAAGATTTTTATGGTTGTTACAAATTTTGGCACCCATATCTTTCCTAGATCTTTCTTAGACTGACTTAGAATGGCTATAAAGGCAAGATCTCTTGTCAGGGTTGGTCATCTTTACCATTTTTCAGGTGACTAAGTGCAGAGATCTTAAGGGTTCCAAGGAGTAGGAAAATTATAGTTCTTTAACATATAAGACATAGGTTATTAAAGGTTTTTTCAAATTGATTTTAGTTATCACTGTATGAATTTCTCCTTCTTCTATAAATTTTCAAGGAAATCCTAAGTTCAACTAGGTTTCCTCTTGCTACACTTCCTGGTATGACTATAACCATTTATCAAATGAATCAGACAAATTCTTATTACATTACATGTGTAATGATCTCTTATATGGATATAGACAAATGATTATATGTAGACAAAGGATTACTAAATATTTTCTTCTTTGATAGCTGACTTTCTTGCATCTAGGTATCTAGAAAGTGTGTGTTTCATTTCTTTTGTTGTTTTCTTCTTGCTACTGAACTGTGGACTCTGTAACCCATTGTATTAAGCACTGGTATGAAGTGTTTGATCACCCACACTCTTTAAAAATCAAAACAAACTTATCATGTGTGAAGCAAGTAGTTAGTTTGTATGTCTTGCAAACAAGCATACCTGCACTTTCCATTGTCAATGGGAGTGCCTTCTCATAAGCTATATAGGGGTTATTAGTGACAACCAGTTGTTTTAGGTCCAGTGATATTATTTGGGGCCTAGAAGACAATTTGGGTTTGTTTGTCCTTTTATTTTTAGTTGTTCATCTTGTGTTGAAGCCAATACCTTTTTAGGTATACCCCTTGGAATATCCCTCATGAGTCTAAGCTAAGCTCAAAGTGCAGAGGAGCCTACCCATTCATGTTAGTTGGCCAAAATTGCTCTAAACTTGTTGATGAACCTCTTCCTATCACCCAGAATGACCATCCTTGGCCTAGGTGATTTAGGAATGTTTTAGGGTTTAGGGTTGTAGATATTTTGGGTCCCAACAAGACCTAGGATGATGTGCTATGATTACTATTATTATGTGCTAGATTCATTTTATTCCTTTTGTAAATTAAAGTCTAAATGTGGTTAATTGATTCTTAGATGAGCCTCCTTGTTCCAAATGATTTCAAATGAATGAGGTGTTGGGAATTAAGGTATCTTAACCTTTGCAAGTTCCTAGCATTTATTATTTAATTGTATATTTATATTTGCTTATTATTGTAATTTTTTATGTGAATCTTATTTTGTCACTTTGTGGGAGTTGGCACGGTGATGTGTTATCCTACATGGAAGGTGACTAGATGTATTTTTGTCCTCATATGAGGAGATAGGCATCCCACTTTGTGGTAGAAGTCTTTTGCCATGTGTTGGCATCTTTTAGGTGTTGTAAGAGGTCTATGATACATAAGAGTTATGATAGATTCCTATGATAGAATCTATGACATGTAAGAGCTAGAAATAGAAGATTCTATGACAAGTGCGACAAGTGTTAGGAAGCATCTTTGCATGGAGAAGGTAGGTACCCAAGTTTTCCTATGACAAGTTGTAAGAGAATCCGCTATTAATAGTCAATTATGACATATTCTCTTACATTTGTAAGTGTTGTCATATATGACAGATTTTATGACATTGTAAAAGCATCTATCATACCTTTTTTGGGCAAATTTGGGGTACCCAATTTTGGGGGTTGTAAGGGATGAATGGGAATCTCTTACAAGTGTCATTCACTTGTTTTATGGCCTTGGAAATTGGGCCATATGGATTTGGATGAGATTCTTGTGTTGACTTGCTCTAGAAGCTACCCCCATTCGTAGTATTTCTCTATTTATATAGGTGCTTGGAGTTGGAGTTGCATAGTTGATTTGCAAGTATCGTTATGCTACCGAAATTGCTCCATAATACTACAACAGTGGTGGGATCCTAAAAGAACTTGGATCTATGATTGTATTGTAACCATTATTTAATTATTGAATAATACATTGGGTTGTGCTTTGAAGTGTGGGGTTTTTTACCTGAAAAGGTTTTCCCCACATACATCTTGTGTTATTGTATTGCTGATTTGATTTATGTTTGTGTTTCTCCTTAATGTTAGCTGAAAAGATTAAAAATTTGCATAATACTCCCCTCATTAGTTTAGTGTAGGAATCTATTCCGTGTACCTTGCTTCCTTTCAATTGGTATCAGAGCCTGGCCAATTTTGGTCCTAGTTGTTGGGTAGAGGGTTTTTTGTACTGATATTTGATTAAGTGGGAGCTTGTGCAGAGTATTTTGTGATCTTGTTGTAGGAAGGAGATGGCAAGCACATTCAGAAGAATAGATTTGGAGAAGTTTAATGGCAGTAATTTTGAGTTGTGGAAACTCAAGATGGAGAACATGTGTAAAGTACTAAAAATTTCCACATCATAATTACTGAAGTAAAAATCACATTTAAACATCAAGTGAATAAAGTAACTATAACATCATAAAGAAGAAGTGATAACAGTAACTTCTAATATCATTGCAAGATTCTATTCATAAGTTTGACATCTAATCAAGTATCATTACATCATTTTGAAATCATTTACAAAGTTTTCTATATCAAATAATACACAAGTTTCCAATAATGGCATAATTCCTTACAATTCATTTTGAATTACAAGGAGAAGTACAACTGTCAACAAGTCACATAAATCCAATAATCAGTCCTTGACCACCATCGAACAACTGGTCCTTTGTCATGTCAAAGGACAAGAACATGGTTCAGGCACTTTTTTTGCCCAACCACGAAGCTTACGCTTCCCCGGTATCCTTCAAACTGAAGGATGCTCGACCTTGCTCGAAGGGCCTAGTAACCTGTAAACAAGTGCAAGGTGGAATCTAGCGTGTGCCTATCAATCTACATGCATTTCTATCATGAATGTAGTATCTCATCATAGGATATGGTAGGGAATATAAATATGAGTACTAGGCTATCAAACCATTTGTTACAATAGAAAACATTTCTATTTCAACATCATTTTAGCTTTGGCCAAAGCATTAACTGATTTCATGGCGTGTAGGTTTGAAAAAGAAACCTACTTCCCTGTTACTCATACTCGACACCCATCCCGAAAGGCAATCTTTCTTGCATAAACACGGAAAACATTCACACCATGCCAAGCATAATTGTACTAAATATAAAAATATAAAACCCCTTTACAATCATTCAATATAGGAGGAAAGAAACTCAACTTCTGGTAATTACAATCCTTATTTGTTACCTACGTAATTTGTTTTGTGGAAAGTTTCACAGTGGTTTATTCAATAAGTTTGATGTGATTTGAGAACTTCACTGATTTCCTTCATGTTATAAGGCAATGATACAGTGTGCCACATTTGTAGATAAAGAAAAGTATAACCCTACATATAAGGTATTGAATGATAGGTTTAATAATTCTAAAAACATATGGATTCAACTATTAGTAAATTAATCTTGCAAGCATAACGATTATCTATATTTTAAGATTTCAAACAATAAGAATTTAATAATATCGGTCAAAGGTTATTATTCAAATTGATATATTTTAAAATAATTTCAAAGGGAGTAGGGTAGGTGAGGTATAATTTCCTTTGTTCAACCCATAAACTCTATCATGTATTCAATTATAATGGTTGTTTGTCTGCTCCAATTTACATATAGCATAAAAATGACTAAAATATATAAAAATAATAAAAGAAGAAAATGATCATATGGTCGGACTGTTTAATAGTTAAGGTGGCTGTTATCTAACAAAGAGTTTGATTTTCCAAAGTAAGTCAGAGGAAGCAATTGCAGATTTGAAAAATTCAGGAGAAGTGGTCGCTTAAACATAGATGCCTTTATGAGGCCTACTAGCAACTACAGGAAATTGTAAGAAAAAAATTCTGCTAAGAACTTTATTGGATCATAATCCAAAGAGGCCCAAATCAACCATAGGACAAACGATGGTGTCAAAGATAGAAAACAGTTTGCCAAAGGCCAATTATTGTCCACTAGTCAACAAAATATGGATTGAAGTTTAATTGATTACTGAGTCAATACTAAGAAGATCAGAGACTCAGAGATTGCTAAAAAAAAGAGGACACTTAGCCGGTAAAAAAAAACAAGAACGACATCACAAAGGCGATCCTAGCTTTTATTAAGAGAAGAAATGAATGTATTAATAGTCTAGGTTAATTGTAAGTAAGGAAGATTGGAGAAAGAGCGTTGGTTTATATATATATATAATTGTATACGCCTAAAAATGACACAATTCACATTCCTCTAAATTTGAATAAATCAAATCAAATTTATTTAAATCCTCTCAATCTCCAAAAATAAAATACAATCAAATATTTTATTTATTCTTCCAAAATCATGCACAACAATTAAATAAATTTATCTATTTAATTTGCTTTCTTATCTTCTAAATTAAATAATTCCAATTATTTAATTGTTTCTTCCAATAGTATCTTCTCTAAATTTAAATAAATCAAATATTTATTTAAGTTGTCTATTTCTTCTAAATTGAGTTATCTCTAAATATAATTCAATCTTTGTGCACATGCAATTAAATATTCCTAATATTTAATAAAGCAAAATATCTTCTTATTCTCATGCAAATCCCTTCTTCTTGTTTTAAATCACTTAACTGATTATTATATTATTTTAAATGCTTTAAATCATTCTTCTATTTCTTAGTAAATCCTCTCATACAAAAGAAAGCAAGACACATGTCATCTTCTTATTTGTTGCATGTTCCTCAAGGTTTCTCAACTGTTGATCTTCTCATTCTTTCTATACTGTTGATCTCTTCTTTCCCAAATCTATAAGTACAACCTCATTCTTCCGTTTCATTCATCCAAGCTTTAAGTATTGTTACTCTGTAGGAATTACAACGTGCCTTTGGCACCAATTCCTTCATTGCTTGTGATCACATTTTCTACTACGCATCACACACCACTATCATCGTTGTGAAGCTCCTCTTCATTGCGATATTATCATAGCCATTCTCAATCGACATTCTTGAAGCATAGCAAGGAAGTGCACTCTCTGAGGGCCCTATTTCATACATGCAAGGATGATTTAGATAGGCAATCAATGGAAGTTTTGAATTAAGGAGGTTTGCTTTGTTGTTCATTGCTTTATTTGATTGATCTTCTTAGTTCACTATTTCATTAAAGTTTTGGGTATTTGATATTGATTATATTGTTTATTCATTGAATCCAATTTTCCCTTAACATTTTTGGTGCCCACTGTGGGGCTTAGCCCCCAAATCTAACCCAAAAATTGAGTTTTTGTGTTTTAGAAAGCCGTACACAGGAGGAAACAGCACATACGTCAATTCCTAACACACATCTGTCACCTGTCACGGCACATACATTTTTGCAACGCTTATACCCTTTGTTTTGGCACATCTGCTACCTGTCACGACGCTTTCATCAGTACAACGCATATACACTCTGTTACAGCGCTTTTACACTCTGAGACGACGCATTTGATAATCTAGTGCATATACACTGTATTTCAGTACTTTCATCCTCTGTTCTAGCACATATGTAATTACAGTGCTTCTGTTGACTGTTTCTGTGCATTTAGTCTCTGAAGTGATGCTTCTATTATAGGCAGTGATTTTAGGGTTTTCTAGGAGATTTTTGCTAACGCTAACATCTTTGCAAGAACTCTCTTGGTCTATTTTGTAGGCTAAGTACTGGTTTAGATTCATATAGTTGCACTTGTTAGCTCACACTTCGATTTCTAAAGGGAAAGTAAATTGGATGCTCATGCAAAATCTCACATAGTTTAACTAGGAAAGTGGTAATTGAATCATTGCTATCTTGCATTGCAACATTGCTATCTTTTCAAACTTATTGCTATCTGGATAAAATTGAACTCATCATTGTTGTCTTGGTTAAAACTGAACTATTGCTATCTCGATTGACCATCACTTCAAAGTTAACAACTCGTGCTATCGTGGATAAAATTAAACTCATCATTGCTATCTTGGTTAAAACTGAACCACTGCTATCTCGATTGACCATCATTTCAAAGTTAACAATTTGTGCTACGTGGTTAAAATTGAACTCGTCATTGCTATCTTGGTTAAAATTGGACCATTTCTATCTTGCTAATCACTTCAAAGTTCTGTGCTTGCCCAAGTAGATAGCTCATCTAGTTTTTCTCATTTTAACTAGGGGAAAAGAACCACTGTATACTATGTTTTGGGAATGATACCAGGCCTATGCTCTCCCCTATCTTGGGTGATCAAAATGCCAGACATATCATTTTTGCATGTGTTTTTCCTTTAGAGTGGCTTGCTCTTGGATACCATTCATCCAAGTAGGAATGAGCCTAAGTGGTAACAGGCTAGATGCCAAGCCCTTCCAAGCCACTATAAATAAATTGTGTTTGGAGCGAAAGCTTCAAACAACGAGTGAAGTTGTGTTATACCGACAGCCAACCTCCCCCAAAACCCTCCAAGGTGCAACCCTTGCAGGCTGGGAGACTCCATGACGAAGAGTAGTGCTGCCGCATGTATAACCACTCAAATGGTTGCCTTCATTAAACACCTTTGTTCTAGTGGCCAAAATCCCTTGTTATCCATTTGAAGCCTAGGATTTTGTACTTATTTTTCCTTCTAGTCCAAATAGAGTCAAAAAATCACAAAAAAATAAAAAAGCATAAAAAAAAAATAATTTTGTGTTTGTTGTGTTTTCTTGCCATAATTTCAAAAAATCAGATCAAAAAGACCTTGCAACCAAAGTACCAAAAACATAAAAAATTCTAAAAAATTGCAAAAATATTGAGAAAAGCCAGAGCGGCGCATCCATCCTCTATTTCTGTGCATTTGTGCTGACTTGCAGCGCATTTGTAGTGACTATCAACACTTTTATTGACTGTTCCAACGCATATACATTTTAGCAGTGTGGCATAGTGCATTTATCCATTCCTACAATGCATTTGTTTCAGTGCATACATGATAGTGAGCACTTGCACAATTTTTGAGAGGAGAATTTTACCAGTTCTAGGTACCCATTTTGGTCTAGTGTCAGGTTTAGAGATCAGGTTCCACCTTGCAGTTAGTTTTCCTTTCATTCCATATCAAAATCTCTCTTTCGTTAGTCATCCGTTTCACCTTCTATCAAATTTTTCTAGTCCAAAGTCAAAGGTATCCCATATTAGGTCAACATAAGCCCCTTTTTCATACCACTTTGGATTTAAGTAACCCTAGTAGGTCACAGAACTTTGCTAGTGGTCTTAGTGCACGACTAGTCCCTACACAGTAAGACAAGTATCAAGTACCCTTACTAGTGGCTACCATCTTGTATCGGTCGTCTTACTTGGAATCATTGATTGAGAAAGTCCCTTGTCCAAGTCTTGTCACAAGTATCCCATTCTTAGCAATCTACATCAGCACCTTGCCAAAATCTCTAGTCCCATTCCACCTCATCCTTCGTCACCTTGCATGGTCCTTACTAGATCTTAGTACAAAAAGAAACTTGAAATGGCTGAATAATCCAACCACACCATCACTCCTCATGATAGTGATGAAGAAATCTCACACAAAGATTATCAAGGAACCCTCCAAGATCAAAAATTCCAACACTTGTTAGAGAAAGTACTCCATGATGATCCTCACAAATATTTTTACTATCTTACAAATCTTGGAATTAAACTCTCTGCAGATTTTGATATAAGCACAATCCAAGAAAATGTGGAAAATAATCATGAAGAAAGGGGAAAGAAAGCCATAGACCCAAATGCAAAGGACAAAAATGAAAAAATGAAATAAATCCATAGACCAAAACGCTCCTATGGAAGAAATGAGGAAACAACTCGAGGGTCTAAAGCAACAAATGTCGGATCTCAAGATGGTACCAACACAAAAACCTATTCTTTGGAAGCTATTACACCGTACCCCTTTGATAAAAGTTTGAACATGACACCATTTCTCTATCAATTTGAGGTTCCCAAATTTGACAAATACAAAGGGAAAGGGGACCCTAGAGATCACATTAGGGAATTCAACATAGCTTGAATGGAAGTAGCTCACAATGAGACCTACTTAATGAGACTATTCCCTAGATCTCTAGGTAGTCAAGCCATGGAATGGTTCTCACGGCTCCCACCGGGCATCAAATCTTTTGATGAGTTAGTCAACAAATTCATCACGCACTTTTCTTACAATATTGAACATGAAGTCTCTATGCTCGATTTATGCAACACCAAGCAAAAGAGTGGCAAATCATTCACCACCTTCATACAAAGATGGAGACAACTAGCAAGTAAATGTTCATATGATGTACCAAAGAAGCAACTAATAGAGATGTTTGTCCACAACCTCAATACCGATCTTAGCTATCAAATACAAATACAATGCCCTACTTCATTCTTGAAAGTCATCGAAATGGGATTGTTCATCTAAAAAGCTATGATCACCAAGGGGAAAATCAAGTTATATAAGGACACACCTACCTCCAATTATACGACTGACAAATCAAAGTTTTGGACCGAGAATAAGAATGTTGTCAACGATGGGGTAGTTGACGCCAAGGTGGCAACTCCTAAGCAACAACCCATTCTCACTCTCAAAGGAGAGGCAAACAATATTACACCCAACAAAACATTCTCTCGAGAGCCAAGACTATGGTTCAACTCAAATCCAAGGCGAAAGTTCACACCGTTGGGTGAGTCTCAAGAATCTGCATTAAGGAAGCTATTGGCTAACAATGAAATCTCTCTACTGCCAACAAGTGATTACGAGCCTCAAATTAAACCTCACTATTGGAAAGACACTGACTATTGTGAGTATCATAGAGCAAGGGGACATACAACCAACAATTGTATCTGTCTCAAACATGTTATTCAAGATGTGCTTGATCAAAATCAAGGAGGAACCCAACAACATACCTCCAATGAGACACATGTGGCTTACAAAGATCCACTTCTCAATTATGACAGGTCGTATAATAACAACAACAACAACAACAGCAACAACAACAACTGTAATAGGCAAAATCAGAATGGTGGGAATAATAATGCCAACTACGCAAGTGTGCCATTCGACTATACCATCAATTGCATATCAGAGCATGTCCCACAAATCAATGTGGTCATACCCCACCAACAATTAGAGCCTAACTGCAATGATTGCAGTATCATTACCCGCAGTGGTAGAGTCACATTGAATACCATCCCTCCAAGGTCATCGCCTTCTCATTCCAACTTCCATCAATATAATGTCATAGACCAACTACAAAAAACTCTGGCCCACATTTCTATCTTGGAGTTGTTGCATCTATCTCCTTCTCATAAGGAGATTCTCAATAAAGCCTTAGTGGAAACCATTGTCCCCACTAACTTGGCCCAAGAGAAGTTTTAGGCCATGGTAGGTAATCTGACCACCTCAAGTACCATATCATTCACCAAATAAGATGACCTCTCAGTGTCTCAACCTCATAACACCTCTCTACATATTGTTGCCTTCATCCACAAGCACTGCATCAAGAGGGTTCTCATTGATGGGGGAGCCAGTTTAAATATTTGCACATTAAAGCTAGTCCTTACATTGGGGTTCTCTAAAAATGCCATCGATCCAAGGAAGAAGATTACTATCAAAGCTTATGATGAAGAGGAGAGAACTACAAAGGGAATAGTAGTCCTACCCATATAAGTGGGACTAATAATAAAAGATGTTGTGTGCTAAGTCCTAGATAGGGAGCTCACCTATAATATTCTCTTAGGGAGACCATGGATTCATGTCATGAAAGCTGTCCCTTTGACTTATCACCCATGCATAAAATTCCCGCATAATGGCAAGCAAGTCACCATCCAAGGCGACCTTGACCCCTTTCAGCTTTACAAATCTATCCTTTCAAAACCTGATTGCATCATACCGAATAATAGAGCATCTACAACCCCTATCCCACAGCATGATCATACCTCTGAAGCTTCCTCATCAAAGCCCAAAAAGTAGAAAATTACCATCAAAGAAATTAGAGTTGGGGAATACTCCATTGAGCACAGCCTAAATCTAGCCAAGACGCCTTTATCTCCTAGATCCTTTGGTCGACCCAAGCATTTTCCAAAGCCATCTACTCCTCCTATAGCTCCCATAGCTTCCTTTGTAAAATGGGGGACCGTATTCGATGAAACAGAGGAAAGAGATATCCTACAATGGCTTTATACCGAAGAAGAAGAGAACATACAGCAGGAACCACCTAGGGTCCCAACAGAACTCTATGGGTGAGAAGAAGCTATCCTACACATAATGGGCTATGAAGGACAAGGCCCTATCAGCCTAAGAAAATAAGGAATCATAGAACCCATTCAACCTTCTTCATCCTCACTGGCTAGAAATACAAATGGCCTAGGATATAAAGGCAAGGGCAAGGCTAAAGAAAATGCTTGTCTTGTAGAAATGATCCATGCATTTCAAGTGGATAGTGACACAGATTCCAATGAATATGAGTGGGATGAACTTGTAGCACATTTCACAGTTGAGTATATTGTCTTCTCATTGATGTCAAAATATCAGGATATCAAGATGTTGCATTTCACAGTTTTCACAAGATGCAGTTGACAGGTACATATCATGTTTGGTTATGCAATCAGTGTTGTGAAGTTGCCTTTTAATGAATTTGAATTGGTTATAGAGAATTCATCTAGTTGGATCAGATGTGTTGATAACATGATATTTCAGAAGGATTCTTCATAGGACAGTTTAATTCATGCTTTCAGTGAAAGTGGCTAAGGTTGGCATTATGAGTGGTCTTCATGCAATTATAACACATTTTTGATTGTGACTTGTTGTAATCACAGTGGTTTGGTATCATTTCAGTATTCACAGTGGTTTGGAGGTTTGGTATCATCTCAGTTTTCAAGTTGTAAAACTCTTACAAGTTTATAATGACAAGTGACACATATAGTACTGTATAATGCTCTTTATTGTTTCACAAGACCTAAATAAAATTTCCTTAAAAACCTATTATAGTCGTCACTGCACTTTTCTTATAATCGACTGTTGACTGGCTGGAGCGGTGATTGTCAATTAAGTGACAACTTAAGGGGTGAAGACTCGTCAGTCTTACCGGCCCCGCTGCCTAGGGTGCCCGGTAACCGGTTACAGTTTTGTGTGCTCCGCGAGAAACGACAAATCAACGATCATCTTTGAATCCTCATGTGGCGGGCACCACAGATTGGAGGGTTATGTTTTAAATGGAAAGTTTAGTCAAACGGTCAGTTCATTGCTTTAAACTTGACGTCCTCCATTGTTCAAAAAGGCAATAAAGGATGTTATTCCTTACATCTCTCACCGAAGATGAAGAGATACTAAAATTGGATTTTTGTGTGAAGGAAAGAGTGAGGTTTAGAATGTTTCTGATTGAGAGGAATATGAAAAGGCAGAGTTCTTCGAAGGGAATTCATTTTTTCTTGTTTTGTTGTTTTTGATTTTGATTAGAGAATATGATTAGATTGAGAAAAAATATGATGTTGAAGTTGAACCGATTTTTGAAGATTTTGTTTTGATGGAAGTTTATTTTGTATATAGAGAGATTTTGTATTGCAGGTGAATTATCATTGCAAATAAGGGGATGATCTTGATAAGTGTGAAAATATTTTTTCAGAGCATGAGAAAATAAGTTGATTTTGAGTTGAAGAGTTTTGAGAGAGGTTTTTTAGGATGAGAAAGATTTCTTGAGAAGATGAAAGATTTTATTATGAGATGAATGTTTGCAGGTATGATGGTGCAATCCAGATTGAAAGGTTTTTATGATTGAAGAGCAGAGCATTAATTTTTGTTGATAGGATGATGCAATCAAGATTGAAGTGTTACAGAGCAGATTGAAGTTTTGAAAGATAATCATTTTCAGAGAAGGTTAATTTTTCAATTTTGCAGTTAGAGAGTTTATTATATTGTGAATTGATTTTGGAATTGTGTTGCAGAGGAAAAATACATTTATTTGATTCTTTTTAAAAGGGAGAAATAAGGTATTGTGATTATTGAAACAGGGAAATCCCCTGATTTGTTCTTTTCATTGAATGTTGATGTTGTAATGTCAGTGAGACATGCAGAGAAGTACAATATGCCAGTGAGGCAGAATTGTAATGTTAGTGAGACAATTGTAATCAGAAATTTGTGTTAAGCCAGTGAGGCAGTTGAGTGGTTTTTATACCCCAGGAGGGTTTTCCACTCGAGAAATTTCTTGTGTCAAGTTTTGTTTTGATACTCTGCATATTTTCTTTGTTCTATCTGAAGAATTCTACAATTGTGAATTTAAATTAAGAAAAGGAGTAAAAAGTGTTAAAATTGTTAACAACACTGATTCACCCCCCCTCTCAGTGTTGAGTGTATTCCTATAATTGGTATCAGAGCTTGGTACCCTGTCAAAGCTTAATCAGCTTGGGTAGATCATATTTCTGGAATACTTATCATGGCAAGTCAAGAAGGTTACTCTAATTATAAAGCACCTGTGTTTGATGATTCTAACTATGCTTTTTGGAAATTCAGGATGGAGTCATATTTGTCATCTCTGGGGTATGATATGTATGCTGCCATTATTACTGCATATACTGCTACAAATCCTCCTAGCACAGCTGATGAGAAAAGAGCATATGAAAATAATGCTAAGGCTAAAAATGCATTATGTTGTGGTCTTACCAATGACATACTTGTCAAAATCATGGAGTGCAAAACAGCCAAGGAAATATGGGACAAACTGTCTAATATTTATCAAGGAGATGATAAAATCAAAGAAGCAAAACTGCAATCCTACAGAGCCAAATTTGAAAGTCTCAGAATGAGTGATGATGAGAAAGTGGCAGAATATCTTCTAAGGGTCCAAGAAATTGTAAATGCTATCAGAGGACTTGGTGATACACTGGAAGAGAAGACAGTTGTTACAAAAGTCTTAAGGACTTTAAATCCTAAATATGAATCCAAAGTGTCTGCAGTAGAAGAAAGAGACTTAAGCAAAGTTACCTTTGATGAACTTCATGGCACTTTCACAGCTTATGAGATGAGAATTAGCAATGACATACCTTCAAGCAAAGAAGCTGCTTTCAAATCAGTCAGAAAAGAAAAGGAGATTTCTGATTCAGAAGATTTGGATGATGATCAAGAAATATCTCTTGCAAGCAAGTTGAAGAAGGGATCTGTTGGTAAGTACAAAGGTAAGCTTCCATTCAAATGTTTTGAATGTGGAAAGATTGGACACTATGCAGCTCAGTGTCCTTACAAAGACCTAGACAGTGATGAAGATGAAAACAAGAAGCAATTTAAAAAGAACCAGTTTGTTTCTAGAAGGAAAAATAATTTCAGAAAGAAAAGAAGTTTGTTCATAAAAAATGTTGATATGTCTGAAAGTGATTCAGATGATTTTCTTGATGAAAATGTACAGACTTTATTTATGGCTATTCTAAATGAAGTTCAAAATGAAAAATGTGAGGAACAATCAAACAGTTGTGAAGCTGTTATTGATTTTGAAGGAGAATTGATGTGTGCATTAAGTCAAGTCAAGAAACTTAAAAAGGAAATCATTGCACAAAAAAGTCAGTTTCAAAAAGAAAATGATATCATGAATAACAAGTTAACTTGTTATGAGAAACAGATTACTGATCTAATTCTTTCTCTTGAAGAAAGTAAGAAAATTATTGATGATAAAGACAAAGAGTTGAATAACAAGGACAAGGAATGTCATACACTTGAAGCTGAAATTGTTGGTCTGAGAAGAAGACTTGATATGTGCAGAAGTAGTGATAAACTTGATGATCTTCTTGATAGACAAAAAGGATTCAAAGATAAATCAGGTGTTGGATTTGAAGAGGGACAATGTTCTCAAAAGGCTAGTACAAAAGGCAAATCAATCATAAGGACAACAAACTACAACAGAAGTGATACTTTCAGGTATAATGCTCACTTTACTGGATATTATTTTTGTTGCAACAGGTTTGGACACAAAGCCAGTGAATGCAGATTTGGAGTCCGAAGAGAAATGCATTTATTTCCAAGGAATCCATTCATGTTCTTAAGAAGTTTGAAGTGTCACAATTGTAAAAATTCTGGGCATATTGCCAAATTCTGTAGACCTTCATTGCAAATGCAGCAAACAACAAGAAATACTGTTTCAGGTTTGTCTTCTTTGAGTTCTGAAAAGAAATTGTTTGTTTGGAAACCTAAGGTAATTAATAAGAGCTTTGATGTTATGATTGCACAAGCTGCTTTTCATGCCAAAAGGAAGGAACAGTGGGTGATTGACAGTGGTTGCTCCAACCACATGACAGGGGACAAAGATAAGTTTGCTAAATTTGAAGACATTAATGAAGGTTCTGTTATGTTTGGAAATAATGATTGCATTATGATCAGAGGCAAAGGTACAATTCTTCTTGATGATGAAACACCACTACATGATGTGTATTTTGTAGAAGGACTGAAGCACAACCTGTTAAGTGTCAGTCAAATATGTGACAATGGTTTTAATGTGGTTTTTGATGCACATAGATGTGAGATCAAAAAGAAATCAGGTAAAGTTATTGCAGCAGGTCTAAGGACTAGTGGTAACATCTACAATCTTCATAACTCAGAAACTAAAAGTGTTGATAGCCATATCTGTTTCATGGGTCAAATTGAGGAAAGTTGGTTGTGGCATAGAAGACTTGGTCATGTGAATTTTGACAATCTTGTGATAATCAGCAGGAATCACAATGTCAGAAATATGCCTCATATTTCAAAACCAAGTAATACTATATGCAAAGAGTGTCAGCTGGGTAAGAAAACCAAAGTTAGTTTCAAGCCTAAGGAGTATTTTACTTCAAAACCTCTGCAGCTGGTACATTTAGATTTATGTGGTCCTACAAGGACTAAAGCTCTGGGAGGAGAAAAATATTTTATGCTTTTCATTGATGACTTTTCAAGAATGACATGGGTAACATTCTTAAGGCATAAATCAGAGGCATTTGATAGATTCAAAATCTTCAAGAAGATGGTTGAAAAGGAATCTGATTTCAAGCTAAAATGTTTAAGGTCAGACAATGGAGGAGAGTACACTTCAAAGGAATTTGAAGAGTATTGTGAAAAACATGCGATAAGAAGGCAATTCTCCACTCCTAGAACTCCACAGCAAAATGAAGTAGCTGAAAGAAAAAATAGGACTGTAAAAGAGATGGCAAGAACCTTACTACATGATGCAAATCTGCCTAATGTCTATTGGAGAGAAGCTGTTCATACAGCTATATATACTTTGAACAGAGTTCAATTAAGGGTAAAGTCAAATTATACTCCTTATGAACTTTGGTATGGTAAGTCAGCTAATGTTGGGTATTTTAAAATTTTTGGAAGTAAGTGTTACATCAAGAAAGATAATGATAGCTTATGTGGTTTTGAGTCTAGATGTGATGAAGGCATATTTCTTGGTTATTCTACACATAGCAAGGCATATAAGTGTTTTAACAATAGGCTCAAAAGAATAATTGAAAGTACTAAAGTTAAGGTGGATGAGGATTTGCAGCCCTGTATGCAGTTGATTCATGACAATGAAGTTGATCATCATTCACAAAAGGAAGAAGAAATTCAGGAAGATGAAGAAGATCCTGAAAAATCTGTTGATGTTAAGACAAAGACTCTTTCAAAGGCTTTTCAAAGAGATCATCCTCATGAGTTGATCATTGGGGATAAGGACAGTGGTGTGTTAACAAGAAGAGGAAAGCTTGATGCTGCACATAATCAAGCACATGTGTGTTTGATATCTGAAATGGAACCAAAGAATTATGTTGAGGCCAGCAAAGATGAAGCTTGGATTAAAGCCATGGAAGAGGAGTTAAGTCAAATAGAAAAGAACAAAACATGGGAACTTGTTCCAAGACCAGAAGGTAAGAATGTCATTGGATCAAAATGGGTGTTTAGGAATAAGCTTGATGATAAAGGTAAAGTTGTTAGAAACAAAGCCAGATTGGTTTGCAAAGGGTATTCACAAATTGAAGGTATTGACTTTGAAGAAACATTTGCTCCTGTTGCTAGATTAGAAGCTATAAGAATGTTTTTAGCTTTTTCAGTTTATAAAAATTTCAAAGTTTACCAAATGGATGTAAAATTAGCATTTCTAAATGGAGATCTTGAAGAAGAAGTCTACATGGAACAACCAGAAGATTTTGTGAATAAAGATAATTCAGATCATGTTTATAGGTTGAAAAAGGCTTTATATGGTTTAAAGAAAGCTCCAAGAGCTTGGTATTATAGACTGGATAAGTTTCTGCAGGAACAGGGATTCACAAAAGGAGGTGTGGACAATAATTTGTACTATTTAATCAAAGGTGAGGATATTCTGGTTGTTGAAATTTATGTTGATGATATCATTTTTGGTAGTAACAATGATGATATGAGTCATTCATTTCCTAACATTATGAAGTCAGAATTTGAAATGTCTATGTTGGGAGAATTGTCTTTCTTTCTTGGTCTTCACGTATCTTAGCTTGAAAAAGGAATATTTATCTCACAAAATAAATATGCCAAAGAGATGTTAAAGAGATTTCAAATGGATGATTGAAAACCTTTGGGTACTCCTATGGAGACAGGGCATAAGCTAAGTAAAAATGATGAATCACCTGAAGTAGAACAGTCTCTGTATAGATCTATGATTGGGAGTCTTTTATATCTCACTGCTTCTAGGCCTGATATTATGCAGGCTGTTTGTTTGGTTGCTAGATTTCAAGCTTGTCCTAAACAATCACATTTGAATGCTGTTAAGAGAATCTTTAGATATATTAAGGGTACACTTGATTTTGGTTTATGGTATCCTAGACACAGTGATTTTACACTTCTTGCCTATACAGATGCAGATTGGGCAGGGTGTCCTAATGACAGAAAAAGCACAAGTGGGGCAGCTTTCTTTCTGGGTGGCAGATTGGTTGCATGGCATAGTAAGAAACAAGATTGTGTTTCTCTATCTACAGCTGAAGCTGAGTACATTGTTGCTTCATCATGTTGTACACAGGTACTTTGGATGGTACAATCACTTCTTGATATTAAGGTTGAGGTTAAAAAGCCTGTGTCTATTCTTTGTGATAACACAAGTTCTATCAATATGTCAAAGAATCCTATAATGCATTCAAGAACTAAGCACATTGCTATCAGATATCATTTTCTAAGGGAAAAGGTGATTGAAAATGAAGTTGCTTTGGAATATGTGCATACTAGTGATCAATTGGCTGATATCTTCACAAAGCCTTTGCCAAAGGAGACATTTGAAACTCTGAGACAGAGACTGGGAGTTCTATCTCTTGTCTCTCTTCAGTAAGTTACAGAGCTATTAGATTCAGGGGGAGTTGTTTTCTAGATTATTTTAATGTCCTGAATCTCATTTGTACATAGTCTGTATATAGTTTTTTTTGTACACATTTTTTTTGTTGGCAGTGTTACAGTATTGTGCATTTGATCAGTGTAAAGTAAAGTGTTGGTTTTTGGCAAAAATTTTTTTAGAGGATTGCATTTACAAGAACATGAATCTATTAGTTGTGGTATTTTTTTTGCCTTTGACAATTTTATGTCAAAAAGGGGGAGAAATGAGTTATGGTTTTGCCATCAATGTCAAAGACAAAGGGGGAGTTTTGTAGCACATTTCACAGTTGAGTATATTGTCTTCTCATTGATGTCAAAATATTAGGATATCAGGATGTTGCATTTCACAGTTTTCACAAGATGCAGTTGACAGGTACATATCATGTTTGGTTATGCAATCAGTGTTGTGAAGTTGCCTTTTAATGAATTCGAATTGGTTACAGAGAATTCATCTAGTTGGATCAGATGTGTTGATCACATGATATTTCAGAAGGATTCTTCATAGGACAGTTTAAGTCATGCTTTCAGTGAAAGTGGCTAAGGTTGGCATTATGAGTGGTCTTCATGCAATTATGACACATTTTTGATTGTGACTTGTTGTAATCACAGTGGTTTGGTATCATCTCAGTATTCACAGTGGTTTGGAGGTTTGGTATCATCTCAGTTTTCAGGTTGTAAAACTCTTACAAGTTTATAATGACAAGTGACACATATAGTATTGTATAATGCTCTTTATTGTTTCACAAGACCTAAATAAAATTTCCTTAAAAACCTATTATAGCCGTCACTGCACTTTTCTTATAATCGACTGTTGACTAGCTGGAGCGGTGATTGTCAATTAAGTGACAACTTAAGGGGTGAAGACTCGTCAGTCTTACCAGCCCTGTTGCCTAGGGTGCCCGGTAACTGGTTACAGTTTTGTGTGCTCCACGGGAAACAGCAAATCAATGATCATCTTTGAATCCTCATGTGGCGGGCACCACAGATCGGAGGGTTATGTTTTAAATGGAAAGTTTAGTCAAACAGTCAGTTCATTGCTTTAAACTTGATGTCCTCCATTGTTCAAAAAGGCAATAAAGGATGTTATTCCTTACATCTCTCACCGAAGATGAAGAGATACTAAAATTGGATTTTTGTGTGAAGGAAAGAGTGAGGTTTAGAATGTTTCTAATTGAGAGGAATATGAAAAGGCAGAGTTCTTCGAAGGGAATTCATTTTTTCTTGTTTTGTTGTTTTTGATTTTGATTAGAGAATATGATTAGATTGAGAAAAAATATGATGTTGAAGTTGAACCGATTTTTGAAGATTTTGTTTTGATGGAAGTTTATTTTGTATATAGAGAGATTTTGTATTGCAGGTGAATTATCATTGTAGATAAGGGGATGATCTTGATAAGTGTGAGAATATTTTTTCAGAGCATGAGAAATTAAGTTGATTTTGAGTTGAAGAGTTTTGAGAGAGGTTTTTTAGGATGAGAAAGATTTCTTGAGAAGATGAAAGATTTTATTATGAGATGAATGTTTGCAGGTATGATGGTGCAATCCAGATTGAAAGGTTTTTATGATTGAAGAGCAGAGCATTAATTTTTGTTGATAGGATGATGCAATCAAGATTGAAGTGTTACAGAGTAGATTGAAGTTTTGAAAGATAATCATTTTCAGAGAAGGTTAATTTTTCAATTTTGCAGTCAGAGAGTTTATTATATTGTGAATTGATTTTGGAATTGTGTTGCAGAGGAAAAATACATTTATTTGATTCTTTTTAAAAGGGAGAAATAAGGTATTGTGATTATTGAAACAGGGAAATCCCCTGATTTGTTCTTTTCATTGAATGTTGATGTTGTAATGTTAGTGAGACATGTAGAGAAGTACAATACGCCAGTGAGCCAGAATTGTAATGTCAGTGAGACAATTGTAATCAGAAATTTGTGTTAAGCCAGTGAGGCAGTTGAGTGGTTTTTATACCCCAGGAGGGTTTTCCTCTCGGGAAATTTCTTGTGTCAAGTTTTGTTTTGATACTCTACATATTTTCTTTGTTCTATCTGAAGAATTCTACAATTGTGAATTTAAATTAAGAAAAGGAGTAAAAAGTGTTAAAATTGTTAACAACACTGATTCACCCCCCCTCTCAGTGTTGAGTGTATTCCTACAGAATTGACGGAGCATTCCTATGACGACAAAGAGGTTGATACCATTCAAAGTTATACCCCCTACCATGAGGGATAAACGCTACCGAATAGGCCATTAGAGTATGATTTGCCTATCTCTGAGAATACGACTTTCGAGGAAGGTTTGAGTTCTATCGCAATAAAGAACTTGGAGGAAAGTACCATCCCGAACACTCCCCTCCCAATACTCCTAGTATATCCATTCAAACTATCAATGAATCAGATCTATCCTCTGACTCCCTCCCCCTTGTGCATCCTGAGCTTATTGACTGGGATCTACGAGGAACTCCTCAACTAGATATGTTCCAAAACGATGATGTTTATATTGACTACATGGAACTTAGGGACCACCTACCCAAAGGGGATCATAAAGTTGGTTTCTCTATTAAACTTAATACCATGGCTTATTTCAGAGAGGGTGCCAAGCCTTCCAGTCGCAAAAATATCAAAATAAAAATTAGATCTGATGGTGAAAACTATCCTGCGGCAGTGTTAGATCCCAAAACAGTAAAAAGAAAGGATGCATCCAAAGGTGAAAACCTAATTGTGGCACCTAACAATGGAAGGCTTGACACTCTCCCCAATGACATGTACCAGGAGAAGTCTTAGATTGTTGTGGAACCTATAGAGCCAGTTAACCTTGGAATAGAGGAACAACCTAAGATCATTCACTTTGCTAAATCTCTAACCCCACCAGAGAAGACTAAGTTTGTACCATTCTTCAAGAGAAAGCAAGTCAATTTTGCTTGGTCATATGTAGATATGCTGGGTTAGATCCAGATTTGATTCTACATCATCTTCCATTAGATCCAGGAGTGAAACCAGTGAAACAGAAGCTTAGAAAGATGCATCCACACATAGCACTGCTCGTAAAAGAAGAACTCAAGAAACTATTGGATGTAGGGTTTATCAGAGCTATAGACTATCCAGAATGGGTCTACAACATTGTACCAGTGTCCAAACCAGATGGACGAGTCAAACAATGCAATGACTTTAGAGATCTAAACAAAGCTTGCCGCAAGGATGATTTTCTGTTGCCAAATATAGATATCATAGTCAACTTAATAGTAGGGCATACCATGTTATCTCTCATGGATGGCTTCTCAGGATACAATTAGATCAGGATAGCACTGACAGACCAGCATAAGACAACTTTTACTTGTCCATGGGGCACTTTCTGTTGGAATGTCATGCCATTTGGGCTAAAGAATGCAGGAGCCACATATCAACGTGCTATGACCACTATATTTCATGATATGATGCACGTAACAATGGAAGATTATGTAGATGGTATCCTAGAAAAGTCACTCACAAGAGAATCACATATGGATGTGTTAGAGAAGGTCTTTGAGAGACTCGACCAATTCAAAGTCAGGTTGAACCCAAAGAAGTGTGTGTTTGGAGTCACCTCAGGCAAACTCCTAGGTTTTATTGTATCAGCAAATGGAATAGAGGTGGACCCTGCCAAAGTCAAGGCTATCATGGACATGCCACCACCTAAGACTCTTACTTAGTTGAGATCTCTACAAGGCAAGCTACAAGTAATCCATAGATTCATATCATAGCTGGCAGACAAGTGTCAACCATTTAGTCATCTCCTACACAAGAACATTCCATTCAGATGGGATGAGAAATGTGAAGAGGCATTCAACAAATTGAAAGAGTATCTTATGAATCCACCTATTCTCATGCCTCCTATCCAAGGAAAACCATTAATACTCTACATATCTGCTACACCTACAGCTCTTGGGGCTCTTCTAGCACAACAAGATTATGAGAATAAGGAAAGAGCCATCTACTACATCAGTCGAACATTAGTGGGATATGAGTTGCAATACTCTCAGATAGAAAGATCATGTCTTGCTGTAGTTTTTGCTTCCCAAAAACTCTGACATTATATGCTTGCACATCCAGTCAAACTTATTGCAAAAATAGATCCACTGAAATACCTACTAAGCAAATTAGCTCTTACAGGTCACATAGCCAAATGGGTAATGATCCTAAGTGAATACAACATTAAGTATGTAGACTGAAAAGCTATCAAGGGACAAGTCATTGCTGACCAGCTAGCGGATGCACCACTATAGGACACCACACCAATGCAATTTGAGTTTCCGGATGAATCCTTATTCACTATCTCAACACATTCCTAGAAACTATACTTTGATGGGTCCTACACAAACCATGGATCTGGGGCAAGAATCTTGTTTGTAACTCCTCATGGTGATACCATATCAAAGTCTTACCATTTGTTATTTCCATGCATCAATAACATAGCAGAGTATGAAGCCTTAGTCATTGGCCTCAAGATGGCAACATACTGGAAAATCAAATAGCTACATGTCTATGGTGATTCTCAACTAGTGATAAATCAAGTCAATGATGATTACCAAACCAAAGATGAGAAGCTTGTCCCATACAAGCACATGATAGATGACTTCAAGGAGTACTTTGTGATTATATCTTTTGAGCAGATACCGTGCATTGAGAACAAAGTAACAGATGCCATGGCAACCATTGCCTCTCTCCTTGAGATACCAAAGAATGAGTCACGGTACGAGTTCTTAGTGGAAACTATTCGAAAACCAACTTATGATCTTCCTGAGACCCATTCCATATGCCTTTTAGTTGGATCTGATTCACCTTGGTACGGTAAAGTTTACACTTACCTCAAGGACAACACCCTCCCACCTGACTTATCTTCAAACCAACGACGAACCTTTATATGCCAAACCTCTCGCTATACCATCATTTCCGACACCCTATACTGACGTGGTCTAGATGGTACTTTACTCCATTGTTTAGAATGAGAAGAATTCGTAACCGCCTTACAAGACCTACACAAAGGGATTTGCGGGACACACTCTAGCGGTCCTTCCTTAGCCAAGAAACTCATGCATTTGGGTTATTACTGGCCGAACATGGAGACAGATTCATACCAGTTTGTGAAGAAGTACAAGCAGTGCCAAATACATGGGAACCTGATACATGCACTAGCTCAAGAGTTGAGACCTTTAACGACACCTTGGCCCTTCTGCCAATGGGGACTTGACCTTGTGGGAAAGATCCATCCACCCTCCTCCAATGACCACAAATTCATCATAACTGCCACTAAGTATTTTACCAAATGGATTGAAGTCGTTCCCCTCACCACTGTCACAAGTAAGAAAATCTCCTCATTCATCCTGAATTACCTCATCTGTAGATACGAAATTCCTTCATCCATTATCATGGATAACAAAAGACCCTTCAAAAACTAGGATGTCCAAGAACTTTGTGACTGATTCAAAATCCAACACTATTTCTCCACACCCTATTACCCCCAAGGCAACGGTCAAGCTAAAGCATCCAACAAGACCATCTTGAAACTCCTGAAGAAGACAGTCAATGATGCTAGCCATGATTGGCACATCCAACTCAATCCCACTCTGTGGACCTTGTTGATAACTGAGAGGGGGGGGGGGGGGTGAATCAGTTATCCTAATTATTTCCCTTATTGAACTTTTCTTTTAATTGATGTAGCATAAAATCAAACACAAAAACATTAACCATGAAATAAGAAACACATGACACAGTATTTTTGACGTGGAAACCCTGTTAAGGGAGAAAACCACGGGGTGATTAACCCAAGAATTATTCTCTGTTAGAAGAATAGGAAATTACAAAAATGGCACTTGCCAATTAGGGCTCACTGCCCGAGCACACTGCTCACAAGAGGCCCACTGCCTACAAAAAGACACACTGTCTACAAAGTGATGAGAATCACAGTCTTGAACTGATTGGAAGCATCTGCATATGCTGGAGTTCAGTTCCGGTTAGGCTCAGTACACTGATCTGCTGCACTTCATCTTTCCTCTGTTCTTTATTCTGCTATCTTTCACATACCGGATCCTTTTTGCTACCTCTGCTCTTTCTCTGGACTTATTCGTATATCTCTCTACTCTCACTACTCACTTCACAACTAAATCCATCCTCTATATATATCCGCACAAGTAATTTCATCACCTTTCTAGTCGGCATCCGGAACAATCTAGTTTCTTATAAACTTTCATTCTGTCGGCTGGATCCTTCCTCACCAAGCAATGCGGATCAAGCATATACTTGTAGATATCATTAATCATGTCGGCCAAACATGATTCATGCCTTCACAACCTCTGTCATCAATAGTAACTCATCCGGAAAGCAGTCTGATACTCTGCCAGTCAGTTCTTCCTCTGTTTTCACTGTCTCTCAGGAATCCGGTACTCAACCATTCATATCTTTTTCCTTGTCCATCACCGGAGGCTAAATCCTTGGAATATACCACTCAAGGTAGTCCTCTTGACTTCCCCAAATCCGCACTGCACCAAGACACTTCCACTGAGAGGTCCGGACCAATCTGTCGGACCTTGCCACATGCTCTGTTCTTCTTCACCGGACCACAACATTCTTTATTCTGACTTCCGGTAGAGACACATCATGACTTGCGGATATGTGGGATGACCTTTGTTGCCATCAATGACAACAACCATGAATCCATATAGTGTCTCTTGCCAACAGACCTACAGAACCAGTGTACACACTCCCACAGGTGCTACACCTTACGCCCTTGTCTATGGATCAGAAGCTATCCTTCCCATTGAGGTTGAGTTACCATCTCTCAGGGTGTCATTAAAAGGTCTCATATCAGATGAAGAGTACAGAGTTTCCAGATTGCAAAAACTAGAGTTACTAGAGGAAAGGAGACAGAAAGCATTTGACCATCTCAAAGCATATCAACAAATGATGTCAAGAAGCTATAACCACAGGGTTCGCCCAAGAGTCTTCAAAGTTGGTCAATGATGATTACGAAACCAAAGATGAGAATCTTGTCCCATACAAGCGCATGATAGATGACTTCAAGGAGTACTTTGTGATTATATATTTTGAGCAGATACCACGCATTGAGAACAAAGCAGCAGATGCCATGGCAACCATCACCTATTGTCTCAAGATACCAGAGAATGAGTCACAGTACGAGTTCTTAGTGGAAACTATTCGACAACCAGCTTATGATCTTCCTGAGACCCATTCCATATGCCTTTTAGTTGGATCTGATTCACCTTGGTAGGGTAAAGTTTACACTTACCTCAAGGACAACACCCTCCCACCTGACCTATCTTCAAATCAACGATGAACCTTTATACGCCAAACCTCTCGCTATACCATTATTGCTGACACCCTATACCAACGTGGTCTAGATGGTACTTTACTCCATTGTTTAGAATGAGAAGAATCCCTAACCGCCTTACAAGATGTGCATGAAGGGATTTGCGGAACACACTCTAGCGGTCCTTCCTTAGCTAAGAAGCTCATGCATTTGGGTTATTACTGGCCGAACATGGAAACATATTCATATCAGTTTGTGAAGAAGTGCAAGCAGTGCCAAATACATGGGAACCTGATACATGCACTAGCTCAAGAGTTGAGACCTTTAACGACACCTTGGCCCTTCTGCCAATGGGGACTTGACCTTGTGGGAAAGATCCATCCACCCTCCTCCAATGGCCACAAATTCATCATAACCGCCATTGAGTATTTTACCAAATGGATTGAAGCTGTTCCCCTCACCACCATCATAGGTAAGAAAATCTCCTCATTCATCCTAAATTACCTCATCTGCAGATATAAAATTCCTTCATCCATTATCACAGATAACGGAAGACCCTTCAAAAACCAGGATGTTTGAGAACTCTGTGACCGATTCAAAATCCAACACCGTTTCTCCACACCCTATTACCCCCAAGGCAACGGTCAAGCTGAAGCATCCAACAAGACCATCTTGAAACTCCTCAAGAAGACAGTCAATGATGCTGGCCGTGATTGGCACATCCAACTCAATCCCGCTCTATGGGCCTACAAATCCAGTATACACACTCCAATAGGTGCTACCCCTTACACCCTTTTCTATGGCTCAGAAGCTATCCTTCCCATTGAGGTTGAGTTACCATCTCTCAGGGTGTCATTAAAAGGTCTCATATTAGATGAAGAATACAGAGTTTCTAGATTGCAAGAATTAGAGTTGCTAGAAGAAAGGATACAGAAAGCCTTTGACCATCTCAAAGCATATCAACAGATGATGTCACGAAGCTATAACCACAGAGTTCGCCCATGAGTCTTTAAGGTTGGAGATCTGGTCCTTAAGGAAAATCTCCACAATCAACAGGATAGGGAAAACAAGGGCAAGTTTGAACCCAACTGGCTTGGGCCTTATGTAATCGTAGTTGCTTATGGATCAGGGGCATATCAATTAGCAACATCAGAGGGTGAGCTCTTCAATGACCCAATCAACAGCATGCATCTTCGCCAGTTCTATACCTAGGAGAACCCCAATGTAAGGGGGGCATAAAAATACAAAAAATACAAAAAAATACAAAAAAAAAAAGAAAAATACAAAAAAAATCAAAAAATCAAAAAAATACAAAAAAATCATCCTCTGGTGAAAACCTGGCAAACAGGCGCCTTGGATAGGTATCATGATGAAAACCTGGCAAACAGGTGTCATGTTTACTTTCTAGCTTTTTCGTGCAAATAAAGCAAGTGGTGAAAACCTGGTAAACAGGTGTTACTTGTGATAAACCACCTTCTCCATCTTTGGGAAACTAATCACCTTTTATCCATTCTTCCTCATGTCCCATTCGACCTATGTCTATTCCATAATAAAATCTTGGCAGTAACCTATCATGGCTTGATACTCTCTCTTTGTTGCCTTGTCAACCAAGGTTTTATCCCATATCGTATCCATCGTGTCAGCCTAGCATAGTGTCTCTCGTTGGTATCCATCGTCCAAGTCCATGAACTACATTGCCTCTACGTCGTCACGTAGGCAAGGCCATTATTCTAAATGCACCCCCAAGGCTCCCACGGTCCCATTCATCCCATTTCTTGTCATCTTTCTTCTAGTCCATCCGTGGTCCATTAGGGTTTACCCTAAACTACGTTGCCTCTACGTCATCACGTAGGGAAGGCCATTTAGCAATGAGCCCCCGAGGCACTAGGTCAGTCCCTTAGGGTCTGTCTCACCAATAAGGATTGTGAAATCTTCTCACCAAGCAAGCAAGCGCAAGCAAAACCTGCTTTCAAAGTAGAAATTTTGACACAAGGCACTTAACCTATCCAAGGCAAAGTAGAAAAACACCTCAAGCCTTCGAAAATGATTTTACTCAAATTATGGAAAGAAACAAACACATCTAAATGCAAGAATGTTTTGTGTTGGTTAGGTTAACTTACAAAGTCTTGATTTATGCTATCATGCCTTCCTATGCTACTCGAGGATGCCAAAAGCTAGAGATGCTATGATGGGGGCATGATTATTTTCTTTGTTTGCTGATTGTGGATTAAACTCTGGTAATGTCAAGCCTTGTCTAAGGACATGATCGACAAAAGATCATTGAGGACATCAAAGGTCTAACATGAAAGGTGGCAATCCTTGTTTGTTGATATGCAAGAAATACTCAGGTCATCTCGGTTCAATTATACCTAGATGCTTGTATTAACTTGCTAAATCAAAATCCATGTAAGCAATACTCAGGTCATCTCAGTTCAATTATACCTAGATGCTTGTATTAACTTACAACATTTGGAAAAAGTACCAAAAAATAGCTCGATGATGAAATAAGCACTTTGAAATACTTGCAATATCAAGATGACAAATATCCATATCCATATCCATAACGTATCCAATTACATTTCATATTCACATCCATTCACATCTACAAAGCATCCATACCATATCCCATTCAATAAAAGATCCAAACCGCAGAGTATCAATTAAAAGATTGCGATTCCTTCTATCGAGTCATTCTTCTATCAATCAGTATTCTATCTATCGTTGTGGTCCATTCTTCTCAATTCGGTCAACTCGAGCGATGATTGAAATGCAAGTCCATCCTTAATCCATATCAATCAAGTCAAGTCAATCTTGTCAAATGATCCAATCACAATCAATGGTCTTGATCCTTGTCTGGTCATAAACCAACTCAATCAGTTAATCAATCAATTGTCTTATATAGGATGTAACATTGTCGAAATCATACCAACACACGCGTCTTACATGACATGTTTCATTTCCTGAAACCAGACACTATCCTTCATGTTGCTCTAGGGATCTATCATTCCCCTCCATGACAACACACATGCCGTGTTGGTCTAGGGATATATCATTCCCCACTATGACAACATTGTTGTATATCGTTATCAGTATATCATTGGTTTACCACTTGACAAGGGCAATACCTTGTTTGTTCCTATATCATTTGTGCATACTTGCTTACTTGCTTGTGTGTATTATCATTCTATCTTGCAAGCATATCATTCAGCTCTTTCTTCAACAAATGTCTTCAAACCTAACCAAGTTTTTCCTTCTTCTTCATGAGATTGTCCGTCTCACGTCCTTCTACCCTTCTTCCTGTCCAATCTCCCAAGGGGGCATCCTATTGTCATAACTTGTACCAGGGGCAAACTGGGGCATGTATCACTATTAGAGCATTTATTCTTTGAGGCAATGCCTTAAACTGCATTGCATCAAAGAGGGGCAAAATGTATATGCCTAAAAATGACACGATTCACATTCCTCTAAATTAATTAAATATCGAAATATTTAATTATCTCTTCTAAAGTCAAAATTAAATAAAATCCTTTATTCCTCCTAACAATTAAATAATTCTTAATTATTTAATTAAATCAAATTCATTCCTCCAAATTTGAATAAATCAAATCAAATTTATTTAAATCCTCTCAATCTCCAAAAATAAAATACAATCAAATATTTTATTTATTCTTCCAAAATCATGCACAACAATTAAATAAATTTATCTATTTAATTTGCTTTCTTATCTTCTAAATTAAATAATTCTAATTATTTAATTGTTTCTTCCAATAATATCTTCTCTAAATTTAAATAAATCAAACATAGATTTAAGTTGTCTATTTCTTCTAAATTGAGTTATCTCTAAATATAATTCAATCTTTATGCACATGCAATTAAATATTCCTAATATTTAATAAAGCAAAATATCTTCTTATTCTCATATAAATCCCTTCTTGTTTTAAATCACTTAACTAATTATTATATTCTTTTAAATGCTTTAACTCATTCTTCTATTTCTTAGTAAATCCTCTCATGCAAAAGAAAGCAAGACACATGTCCTCTTCTTATTCGTTGCACGTTCCTCAAGGTCTCTCAACCGTTGATCTTCTCATTCTTTCTATACCATTGATCTCTTTTGTCCCAAATCTATAAGTACAACCTCATTCTTCCATTTCATTCATCCAAGCTTTAAGTATTGTTACTTTGCAGGAATTACAGCGCGCCTTTGGCACCAATTCCTTCATTGCTTGTGATCACATTCGCTACTATGCACCACACACCACTATCATCGTTGTGAAGCTCCTCTTCATTGCGGTATTATCATAGCCATTCTCAATCGACATTCTTGAAGCATAGCAAGGAAGTGCACTCTTTGAGGGCCCTATTTCATACATGCAAGGATGATTTAGATAGGAAATCAATGGAAGTTTTGAATTGAGGTTTGCTTTGTTGTTCATTGCTTTATTTGATTGATCTTCTTAGTTCACTATTTCATTAAAGTTTTGGGTATTTGATATTGATTATATTGTTTAGTCATTGAATCCAATTTTCCCTTAACAATAATAATATAGATTATAGAAAATCATCAGCTATATTTGCCTCACGTGGGTGTCTCCACTGCTGAGTATTTTACATTTTGGCATAACAATATGAGGGACTATATACAATTTAAAGAATAAAAGAACTCACTAATAGAATTTTGTATCCTTATCATATCAATGGATTTCCTTGACGAACCACTTATAGTATTGTTTCAATAATTAAGGAACAAAGATCCACTAAATCAAATGCCTCAAATAAATTTAAGTCTCATAAAACAAATGGTCTTTAGACTATCTACGACAGATCGAATTTTCTTCTAAGGTGGGGCGATTCCAAGCATAAGGCATGCAAGTTCATCCCTCAAAAAATGATGAAATATCAGTTTGAATAAAAGGTAAACATACGATCTGCACGGTAGAACCGTTTTGTGGTATCAAGATTGTTTGGCAAGAAAAGAGTGATTAAGATCATGAGGCAATTCAAAAGTAAGCCACATGCCGATTGCCATGGTTACAGAGGCTGACTATAAGGTGCACAAAATAGATCAGTTAAAATGACCCAACAAGCCAATCTAATGTTTAATGAGGTCGATGCATATATATATATTAACAGGAAGAAAATAAAAGGACGAAGAGTGAGTTTGAATGAAATTAGTGATAGGCCAAAGTAAGAAGATTAAAAGACAGATATCCAAATTTACTGGTCAATCGCTTATCAGAACTACCATTATGTAGATATTCTATGATTTTATGATCTCAAGGAAGGATTTTCTAGAAACATACCATTTATGGTTCTGAATCTGGTACCTTGCCGTGATCCAAATTCGTTTGTAACTCCTTTCGTCATCCTTCCTTCTCACTTCTATGTCGTATCCTGAGTATATCGCTTTCTCCTATTTACTTCCTTTTTATTAACTTATTACCCTAATTTCTCCCTCGTTGATTACTCAAGCAAGTGTAGTTTAAAGATCTTCTCCATGCAATTTTCTTTATTGTTATTTTTTTAATGAAAAATTCAGTCATCTTTTGCATGCCGCTCATGCATGATTATTATTATTTTTTTGTATGATAAATTTAAAAAATACATTAAATGCCCTTTAATAGTGGTTATTTCTTCTTATAATTATAATGCATTTATAGTATATATATTCATATCAGGGATTATTTTAATGGTGAATCTTCGCCAATTGGCGAATAGTTGAAATCGAGACCTCCAGAAATGGCGAATAGTACAAGGTAAAAAGGAGACTGAATCACCAGGTTTTTACAAAAAATAATTTCGTCTCAGTTAATTTGCCTATCCATTATTATTTTTAACTAATAAATCTAATTGATTCACCATGTAAATGATGTGTCATTAGAAATGATTTGCCAATAGTTTATAATATAATTGCAAGTCTTAATTATATTCGTCAGTAATATTATATTCCTACCGTTAATTTTGGGGCAATATCGCCACTAATATTATATTCCTACCATTAATTTTGGGGCAATATCGCCACTAATAATAAATTACCATTTAATATTAGGGATATTTTAGCTTTGAATAGAGGTATTATTTATTACCATTGATTAGCTTTTTAATCAAAGCGATGCAGGTCAATTCTGCGACCTATATGCGTGTGCCTTTTAAAAGGCTTCTGGAGGCCTGGAATTTGTTTTGGGCCACACGATTAGATTTAATTGTGTGGCCCAAAATAAATTCCAGGCCTCGAGAAGCCTTTTAAAAGGCACACGTATATAGGTCGCAGAGTTGACATGTAGCCCTCTGATTAAAAAGCTAATCAACGGTGGCAATTTCATGTTTCTTTTAGTCTTATTTGTAAAGTGAGATTTTTAAAAAATAATTAATCTGTGTGTGCTCTAATCCATTTTGGATAGTGAGATTGTGTCGGGGCCGCTGTCCCTGGACCCCGTGAGGGGGCATTTCCCCCTCGACCCCCACAAGGGGGCTCCTCCCCCTTGACCCCCGCAAAGGGCGCTTCCCCTTGACCTCACCGATGGCTACCGCCCCCGGGCCCCTGCTTCAATATTACAAAAAACAAAAAAAAAAATTGGGGGGACTGCGCCGACCAACTGTACAATTTTTAAAGGAGAGATTCACCATTGTAACTAATTTTTTTAATGATTAGTCACTATGATTCTCCATTGTAATTATTATTTTTACCAATTATTCATTAGGATTCACCAGGATTTTACAAGAATTTCTATAATGTGCATAGATTCACCAGGAAAATTAATATTTTTTTCAAAAAAAGGGAAAGATTCACTAGGAAAATTACAGCACTTAGCCAAGATTCACCGGGATTTTATAAGGTTTTTTAGGGGGGGGATTCCTTAAAGTTATCATTGATTCATATATAACTATTTCTTAATAATTTTTGAATTTAAGGTTTATTTATTTTTAGGAACATCAATAATATTTATCATTAATTTAACAATTTATGTACATTAGTAGGCATGAGTTTTCCACAGTCCATGAATTAATATCAAAGATAGTGCTTCCAGAAGCACTATCTCTAATATTAATTCACTTTATGTACATATTAAAATAATCTTTTTACTTTTCAACTAAAGATGATGTTCTCAGTTTATATATTTAATTTCAAGAATAGATACAATATATTTAGCTTAAGAATTTGTTTAAATAAAACAAATAAAAATAATAAAAATAATGTTCTATATTTTCCTTAAGAGCAATATTTAAAACCATATAATTTTTCTTAGGTCAAAAGCGAATACTAACTTTTGTCTTTATGCACAAGCAGGTATCGAAATTGAATCAAAGACATAACAAGAAAATCAACATTATCCCACAAGGCAAACTCATCAATCATCCATCTAACAAACATGCAATGCAACTACGTGTGTGTGTGTGTGAAAGAACCAGATAGAACCCGATAATTGTTGCCAAATAGCTAGGGCCCTCCAACCTGAGCCATGCTCTTGTCCTTCGACAAGACCTGCAGATAATCAAACTCATCACAACATCAATAGGTTAGTTCCAAACATAGCCAAAGCAATTGAAATTTAAACCAATAATATATCATCTAATATTATCAACTAATGTTTTATATTTTCAATTGAAATTAACCAATTCCAAGTAATTGTGAAAGTCTGAGACGTGACAACATGCTTGTAGATCATGATTTATGGGAAGCCATATCTGGTGCAAAACCAATGGCAATGTTTCAAGCAGACTAGGATCTCAAAGATTGAAAAGCCAAGGGTCTTGTGAGACTCTATTTGGCTGACTTCATCCTGTTAAATGTTCATGAAGAGGTTGTGACTGCAAGTCTATGGAAGAGGCTTGGGGAAATTTATCAGGCCAAGTACCTGGTAAATAAGTTATTCGTGAGGAAGAAGTTGTACTCTTTGAAGATGGAAGATGGAGGATCTGTTGCAGATTATTTGAATGCCTTTAACATGCTAGTTGCTCAGTTGAACTCCATTGGTGTGAATATGGAGGAGGAGCATCATTGCATGACCTTGCTTTGTTCTTTGCCAAACTCATGGAACCACCTTATGATGGCCATTGGGAATACTCCCACCAAGTTCAAGTTGGATGAGGTGGTTGCATCGTTACTTTTAGAAGAGATGCAAAGAAAAACTTCAGAAACAGCTAAGGAGGCTCTTGCAGTTCATGATAGACCTAAAGAAAAAGGGAAGAAGAAGGACAAGAAAGTACAAAAGAGTAGATCCAAATCCCATGGGAGATATAAGTTTCCTATAAATTCTATGGCACTATGTTGGAATTACGGCAAACTTGGGCACTTTCGAAAGGAGTGTAAGGAGGAGAAAAAGAAGAAAAGGAACTTCTTTGATTTAGATTCTAACAAATCTCAAGATGATGGTGATGCTTTTATTGCTGCCTTGACCACCCATGCATCAAAAGATATGTGGTTGATAGATTCTGGTGCTTCTTTCCACATGACCTCACATTGGGGTTGGTTTACAAAGTATGAATAATTCAATGGTGGGAAGGTGTACTTGGGTGATGACTCTCACCTAAAGATTGTTGGATGTGGAAGAGTCTTGATTTGATTCCCTGATGGATGAATGAAGGGGATCAATGGTGTTTTGCATATCCCTAGTTTGGCATGGAACCTTCTTTCTGTAAGTAAGTTGAATGATGTGGGTGTGTAGGTTGTCTTCTTGAATGGAGGATACAAGATGACGAGAGGATCTATCATGCTTGCTAAGGGTACTCAAAGAGGTACTCTGTTTTACCTAGATGCATGCACTATTTAGTGCAATAGTTCTTCTATTTCAAAGAAGAGAGCTTTAGATTCTTCATCCTTGCCATTGGAACCAACAACGAAGAAGTGTGTTGCATCTACTTTCGATGGTCATGTTTTCTGGGTACCTGAGGGTGCTCATGCTTTGGAGATGAAACTTCCTACTGAGAAGATAATGTACTAGCATGAGAGACTTGGTCACATTGGTGAGAAGGGTCTTAGAGCCCTGAAAAATGAAAACCTCATCAAGGGGTTAAATGATTGTAATCTTGAGTTCAATTTTTATGAACATTTTGTATATGGAAAGTAAAATCGTGTTCAGTTTTACTCTAGTTCTCACAAATCTTCTGAGGTGTTGGATCTAATTCATTCTGATATGTTTGGTCCTGTGAATCTTCCTTCAATTTCTAAATCTCTATATTTTGTATCATTCATTGATGATTACAATAGAAGGACATGGGTTTATTTCCATAGAAGAAAATCTGAAGTCTTTAGTCGGTTCAAAGAGTTTAAAGTTTTTGTAGAAAATTATATTGGTAAAAATATTAAGTGTTTGAGGACTGACAATGGTGGTGAGTTTTGTTCAAAAGATTTCGAGAAGTTCTCTAAAGAACATGGGATTGAAAGACATAAGACAAATCCATACACCCCTTAGAAAAATGGAGTTGCAGAGAGGATGAACATGACATATATGGAGAAGGCTAGGAGTATGCTTAGTGGAGCTAGCCTCTAACAGAAGTTTTGGCTGAAGATGTAGCCACTTCCTACTACTTGATTAATAGGTCTCCTACTTCAGCGCTTGTTGATAAGACACCCATGGAGGTGTGGTCTGGTAAAAATCCTTCATTGAGACATCTTCAAGTATTTGGATGTGAGGCATATGCACATGTGCCTAAGGAGAAGAGGTCAAAATTGGAGAACAAGGCAGTTAAGTGTATCTTCATTGCCTATAGTGTCAGTGTGAAAGGGTACAATCTTTTGGATCCTATGGTCGAGAAAGTCTTGTATAGCAAAAGTGTTATTTTTAAAGAAGTAACTCCTTCTGTAGTTCTATAACTAGAAGAGAAAGACAAGAAAGAGGATGTGGTTTAGTTTCCTTCTACCCTTGAGAATATTGAACCGAAAGCTCCTATTGGACTTGATGATGAGGAGAGCTCTAGTAGCTCTGAAAGTTTAGAATAAGAAGAACCTCAACCTCAACTTTTGAGGAGGTCTACATAGATTAGGAGGCAACCTGAGAGGTTTGGTTATTCATTGATTGATTCTAGTTGTATTTTTGCCTTGATTTCTAACACTGATGAGCCTAGAATTGTGAAAGAGGCTATGGGTATGCAAGATGCAAGTTCTTAGGAGGCCATGTAAGAGGAGATGGCTTCTTTGGAAAAGAATAATACTTGGGTCTTGGTGCCTTTACCTGAAGGATGGAAACCTGTTGGATGCAAATGAGTGTTCAAAAAGAAATTTGGTGCAGATGGCAGTGTTGAGAAATATAAGGCTAGATTGGCTGTGAAGGGGTATTCTTAGGTGGAGGGAATTGACTATGGTGAGATTTTCTCTCCTGTTGTGAAGATAACATATATTCGATTCTTGTTACCTCTTGTAGCAACATATGATCTAGAAGTGGAACAAATGAATGTGAAGACAACATTCCTTCATGGTGATTTGGAGGAGGAAATCTATATGTCACAGTTAGAGCACTACATGGTGAAAGGTAAAGAAAATCTAGTTTGCAATTTGAAAAAATCTTTGTATGGTTTGAAGCAATCTCCTAGAATGTGGTACCAGAATTTTGATATCTTTGTGTTGAGTATTGGAATTCTGAGATCAAAATCAGATCATTGTGTTTATTACAAGTCTGACAATGATAGCATTCTCATTATTGTATTATATATTGGTGATATGTTACTAATTGGGAATGGTAAAATTTTGATTTCTGATTTGAAGTCTTAGTTGTCAATATAGTTTGAGATGAAAAATCTAGGGGCAACTTGGTACATTCTAGGGATGGAGATCAGAAGAGAGAAAACAAAAAGCTTTAGTTATGCCAAAGTAAGTATGCTAACAATGTGTTGGAGAGATTCAACATGGTAGATTGCAGACCTTTGACTATTCCTATTATGATGGGGACAAAGTTATCTATTGCAGATTGTCCAAAGTCTCCTTCTGAGATGGAGGATATGAGAAGAGTTCCTTATGCTAGTGCGGTTGGTAGTTTGATGTATGCGATGGTCTATACAAGACTAGACATTGCTTAAGTAGTGGGAGTCCTTAGTTGATTTATGGCTAATCCTCGATGGGTACATTGGGATACAATGAAGAGAGTGTTAAGATATTTGTGAGGTACTTCTAATTATTCCTTATGCTATCATGGTTATCCTACCAGATCTTAGCATTTAGTGAGTATTCGTGGGTATGTGGATTCCGACTGGGCAGGTGACATTGATAGTAGGAGATCCAACAGTGCTTATGTGTTCACTATGTTTGGTGGTGCTATTGGTTGGATGAGTAAGTGGCAACCTATGGTTGTTTTGTCCGTGATAGAACCAAAGTACATGGCAGCTACTCATGCTTGTAAGAAAGCCATTTGGCTTAAGAGATTATGTTCTGACATTAGTTTTGATGCAGGGAAGATTACCATTTGTTGTGACAGTCAGAGTGCCATATGTTTGGTAAAGAATCCTACTTTCCACACAAGGACAAAGAATATGGATGTCCAATACCATTTCCTTCATGACATGGTAGAGGATGGGAAGATAAATTTGGAGAAAGTTGATATTTTGACGAATGTTGCAGATTCCTTGACAAAACTTGTGAGCACGGAGAAGTTCAAATGATGTTATGAGTCTATGGGCCTCTTGGCCCCTAGCAATTAAATCTTGTCATTCTATTGGCTCTTGAAAGTGTTTGACAAGTGGGAGAATGTTGGGAATTAAGGTGTCTCAACCTTTGCAAGTTCCTAGAATTTATTATTTAATTGTATATTTATTTTTATCTATTATTGTAATTTTTTTGGCAAATCTTATTTTGTCACTTTGTGGGAGTTGGCACAGTGATGTGGCATCCTACATGGAAGGTGACTAGATGTAGTTTTGTCCTCATATGAGGAGATAGGCATCCCACTTTGTGGTAAAAGTCTTTTGCCATGTGTCGACATCTTTTGGGTGTTGTAAGAGGTCTATGACATGTAAGAGTTCTGAAAGATTCCTATGACATACTCTTTGACATGTAAGAGATAGAAATAGAAGATTCTATGATAGATGTGACAAGTGTCAGGAATCATATTTGCATGGAGAAGGTAGGCATCCAATTTTGACTATGACAAGTTGTAAGAGAATCTGCTATTAATAGTTAGTTATGACAGATTCTCTTACATCTGTAAGTGCTACCATATATGATAGATTTTATGACATTGTAAGAGCATTTGTCATACCTTTTTTAGGCAAATTTGGGGCACCCAAGTTTGGGGGTTGTAAGGGATGAAAGGGAATCTCTTACAAGTGTCATTTGCATGTTTTATGGCCTTGGAAATTGGGCCATATGGATTTGGATGAGATTCTCATGTTGACTTGCTCTAGAAGCTACCTCCATTCGTAGTACTTCTCTATTTATACAGGTGCTTGGAGTAGGAGTTGCAGAGTTGATTTGTAGGTATTGTTATGATGTCAAAATTGCTCTAGAATACTACAACACTGGTGGACTCCTAAAAGAGCTTGGCTTTGTGATTGTATTGTAACCATTATTTAATTACTAAATAGGCTATGCTTTAGAGTGTGGGGTTTTTTACCTGAAAGGGTTTTCTTGACATACATCTTGTGTTATTGTATTGTTGATCTAATTTATGTTTGTGTTTCTCCTTAATTTGTTAATTGAAAAGATTAAAAATTTGCATAACACACCCCTCATTAGTTTAGTGTAGGGAGCTATTCCACATACCTTGCTTCCTTTCATGAGGGAATGTCCTTAAATAAAACAACCCAACACACAAATTAGTATAACATGTGGTAGGTTGGCTCACAATGACTAACAAAATAGGCATCCAAGTGAGAAATTTTGAAATTTAAATTTTAATATTGAAGGAATTAGATTTGTGACTACAAAACCAATTGCATTTATAGATCTAATCTAAGGTGAAGAATAATCAATCTATGTATTAGTGATGACAAGGATACGGTATGATATAAATTTACATACAAATATTCCACTTGTAAGATAATTAGTGCATTTAGGACATCCTAATCAAAGTAGTCCCAAAACTTAAGGGAAAATTGTATAGTTATGCAATTTTAATCATTTAGGCTTGGGGATGTGGATCAACAATTGATCAGTGATCAATGATCATGCTTTAACATACAAAAATGAGGCTTATGAGGCCATTAAACTAGCAAAGAGAGATGAGGTAGTGGTTACTAATCAATATCATGTATGGTGGGATATAGCGAGGCTGCTTTCATTCTATGCCCTAGATGCTCCCAGGGATGCACCAACAACAACACATTAGGTTGCAACTAGGGGAGAGGAGACATTAATTGTTTGTACAACTGTTATCAATATTAATTATTGGTTCTAAGGATACCATTTAAGAGTGTATCAACTTGATAGGTGAATAAATTCTTCTAGATCAAATCCCTTTTTACATGTGTAGTTAATGGTGATGATAAATATCAAAGACAACATATGCAGACATGCAGATGGCCTAGTTGATGATGGTTGTAGATTTGATTCTAATTATTCTTTATTTGATGTGCTAGATTCCTAGATAATTTGAATGTCTTTAAATACCATCACATAGCAGCATGTTATGTAAATGTGTGTTAAGTTGACTCATAATGTCTAGTAGAAGGGGGTGGGAGTCTTGGAATTTGAATTTGAGGTCCATTCTCATATGCCTTTGAATTGAACAAAGTTAATCTTGAGCTACTAAAAATGAACCTCAAGGATAAGGTGATAATTTCGAGTGGGAAGTGAATGTATAGAAGTAAGTGCAAATGAAGGTGTAATAATATTGAGTAAATGATGAATGAATAAGAAATTATGTAAAGTGAAGTAAATAAAAATGAATAATGATTAAGCTATACACCAAAATTTATTGCTTATTATTAATATATTATTATTTTTAAGACAAGTAAATCTAAATTAAATAAAAAATAACACAAGTATATTACTTTCACCATTACAAGTATTCGCTAGTTATTACTTATTTAATTAATTTATTAATTATTTTAAAAGTTCTATTTTATTTCTTTTCAATAATTAAACACATTATTTGAAAGTGATTGTGTGTTAAATGTAAATTTTATATAGACATCCCCTCATGAAGGTCAAACCAGGAATTCCATGGTTTATGGAACATTTTTTAAATTTTAGACCAGTTTTACAAATTTAAAATTTATAGTTTGACTTGCTATATTTTATATAAATATATATGACACTTTGAATTATTAGTAAATCATAAAAAAATATTATAGGAAAATATAATATGGTAATTTATAATATATATCATTTTATAATATTTACTATAAAAATACATATTAATTTAGAATATTTTCAAAGAGGATATAAATGATTTTTTTCTTTTTAGAATGTTTTACATTTTAAAATATAAGATTATCTTAAATATTTTTTTATATCAATTTAAAAACTTAATAGTAAATTTAAATTTAAGATTTTGCTTTTATGTGTAAGCTTTAAAAGTAATCATTGTTATTCAGTGTTTTATAATTCTTTCAATTTTTATATATAACTAGTACCACTACAAATTTACAATTATAGAGAGAAAATAAAAAAAGGGTTGCTATTGCTGGAGTATAAATCTATAACTTGTAAGTAATACAATAATATTTTTATTTATTTTTAATGTATAAAGTTAAATTATGCTTCTAGTTTGTTTTTTCTACTCTATGCAACCAAACTTCTTATGCATATACTCCAATCTTGTGTGCAGATACAAATATTAGCACCATGTTATTTGAAAATTGCCTACAAGACTAAATTCCTTTGTAACTTTATATTGGGTTTGCACTTGGCTCCTATGTGTATATCATAAGATAATAAACATTTGTATTTATCCTTATTCTATTGTAGGAAGCCAACACTATTCAAGCAATCTAATTGGACAGTTGAGAAAGAACTCCTTAGCAAACTTTACAATGCATATTAGATTGGTTAGCACCAAAGTTTTATTTCTAAGATTTATTGTCATTATGACCTTGATTATTAGATGCTAGTTTTGATTTTTCTTTAGTTGTATAGCTTGTTGCACAACTATCACCATGAGAAAATCCCTTAGCAATCCTCTCATCTTTACTCCTCTATCATGCACCACATACTAAATCTAGGTATAAATAATTATTATTCTCCCTTCACTATGACACCACAACACTTTTGCGTTATCCAATTTTTTCTTTTACGCTCAACATACCAATTTCTACATTCGAATCCATAACAATTTGTCTTTGTCAACATTCACAACTTTGCTTCCAAAAGAGCTGAGTTATTTAATTTATCCATTGTGTTTAGAATAATATGGCTTTATAGTTTTCTCTACATAGTTTACACTACATCATAATGATATGTAGTTTGTCATTATAACATCTAAATGCAAGTTTATACCATATGTTCATTAGGCTTTAATGGAGCTATGCTTATTTTAATAACCAAAGATTGAATTTATTTGAATATATATAGTTGAAATAGTTAAAAAAATCTTGAAACACCACCCAAGAGTTGTCTAGTAGTAAGTAATAAAGCTTTCTTATTTGAATTTGTGCTTCTTAAAGTAATTCAAAAAATTGTTTTCCATTTACTAAGTAATAAAATTTTAATATTTATTTAAAACTGTGCTCGTGAGAGTATGTGATGCAATACACAACTGCTCACACACAAAACTCCAATTCCATAGAGAAAGCAAAGAAATTACAGTCAAAACTCAAAATCATTTTATTTGACACAAATTTTATTACAACTTATACATAAATATGCAACCATAGTGCATCAAAACATTGAAAAGATCTTGCAAAAATTCATTACAATGAAATGAACAACAATCTTTGTTCCCTCCTCTGCTCTCCTCATTTTGCTCCCTCTAATTATCTCCAAAGAAACTTCTTTTTTCTGCTGTTTATGACTCCATTGCTGCACATATTTTCTTATCATTTCTTCATTCCTCAAGTTTACAACGTCTTCCTGTACTGGGCGCTCTTCTCCTTATTGTTTCTGCCATTACAAGCATTAAAAATCTGCAATATTAATTCCAATCCAAATGAGATTTTTCAGTATCTTTCTTTTTGCATTGCATTTTCCAGAGAGGCCACGTCCAAAGCTAGGGGTTTTAACTTCTCCTCTTTTGGGGGCTGCATATATCTTCCTTTATTTTCCTATGTTTAAACATTAATTTTTTCTTCCATGAAGGAGGTGTCACCTTTATATTCACTTTGTGTTTCAATTTGAAAAAAAATTCTATGGAGCGCCTCTTTTCCTCTTGCAATTTTTAGCCACTTTTTGAGGCGTTTTACTTCTGATTTTTGCATTAATTAAAGCCTGTAACAGGCTGCCTCACCTCCACCACATAGGCATTTCACTATGACTCCTTTTAAACTTTGGTTTAATTTGCTCTCACAACAGCTAGGCCTGGAGTCTTTTCTATGTTTTAATTGCTCTTTCAAATTCAAATGCTCCAAATAACTCAAATAGAATAATAAATAATATCTTTTTGAGCCATGTAAACAATTTAGAAAAAAAATCATTTGGTAAACCAGTAGGCGAGAAAAATCAAAGTTCTCTGAATTACATGAAATTTGTCAAGTAATTTCGGAATGGCATCCCAAGGTCCTGTACAGAAGGATTTCGCTCCAGCCTTCAAGGATTTTAAAATATTAAACTTCCCATAGTCCATCAGCTTCAGACAAGAAATTTTAATATCTCCAAAGCTGTGTGAGATATGACTGTGAAATCTTCACCATTAAATCAAGAATAGAGTAAAAAATATGCCTATAAAATGGTTTTTGCCCAGCGCTCATAGTTTTTCAGAAACAATTGTTTTCGTAAAACTGCTTGCGGCACACTAAAACTATGATCTGGCAAGAAACTAAAGATTGCACTTCTGACCATAGGAGAGCTCACAAGTTGCAGAGAGACCTAAAACCACCACAACACACCAAAAATGATAAAATAAAAAGAAATTATTTTTGGGTGATGCATGATCTCCCGTGGACCTAAATGCTCCTGCATCAAACACACCAGGTAAGTTGAAATGTTCCATGAGCTGAAAACTCATGAACATTTGTATGAGCTTGAGATGATGATCTCATGCTTATTCTTAATGCATATGTCCTCTTTGTCCTCACATCTTTTCTTCTTCATCTCATTCTGAACTTATGCAACTCCCTCTTGCCTCATCTTCACTTTTCCTTTTCACTGTTTTCTACCTGCACACTGTAAAATTTTATTTCTCACCTTCTTCTATAAATCTGATTTACCTTCTTGATGAGACTTAACCATGTCTACAACCAATGGTTTCTACTATTCACTTTTAGTATCACTGCTATTCTTCTTTACTTTCTTTGTACCTCCATTCTTAGGAGCCTTCTTCGAACTATTTTCGACCTCTGGTGCCATCTTGTCCTCTTATTTTTCTGACCTGCAACAATTCATAGGACTATTTTCCTTCACTTCCTTCTTTTTCTCCTTCAATGAAGTCAAAGTATATTTCTGCGCATCTTTCACAATGGTGTACAAATTCTCTCTACAATCATAAATATCCTTTCTGTCAAATTGCCAAGGCCTTCCTAACAAAACATGACATGCACTCATTGACATAATATCATAGAGAACTTCATCTTTATATGAACCAATATAAAAATTTATGAAACATTGTTCTTTCACCTCTAACTCATGATCTTCTTGTAGCCAATACGCTTTGTAGGGATTAGGATACTTAATCCTCTTCAATCCTAATTTTTCTACCATCTCTTCAAAAACCAAGTTATCAGTACTACCACTGTCTACAATGACCTTACAATACTTACCTCCAGATTTGCATACGGTACAGAAGATACTCCTTTGAGATGGTCCCTTCTCCTATTTGCTTGGATTCACTAGTACTTTCTTGAACATAAGGGATTCTCCATGCTTTGGTTCTACCACACTCTCAAAGGATGCTACGCTTTCCTTGTCTTCTTGTACCATGTGATTTCTTGCTGCACCTCTCTTACTGGTCTCTTGGTGTATTTGTGGACAGTCAAAAGCTTTATGTTCAACTTCCCCACACTGGAAACACTTGCCCAAGAACTCTCTACTATTGTTGCCACATCCTCTTGTTGAATACTCTTTTCCTTGTGCTCCTTGGTTTGATTCTTTATTCCACTTCAAACTTGTTTCTTCTTCGAAAGTTTGCTTTCCTTTATTGCTGCTTGGTTCTCCTCTTCTTGCTGCAATCTTTCCCCTTCATCTGGAATTATTTTGCTTCCTTCCATTTACCTTTTCTTATGCTTTCAGAGCATACTGGTAAGCCTCTTCAACAGTAAAAATCTTCAACATACTCATCTTATCTTGGATATCAAATATGAGTCCATTTATGTATCTAGCCACCTTCTCTTTGTCCATTTCATGGTGTCATGATCTAATCACCATTTTGTAAAATATCTCTGTATATTCCTTCACACTCATATCTTTCTGTTTCAAATTTTGAATCCTTTTGAATAACTCTAACTCATAATAGCCTAGGATAAACTTTGCCTTCAATTTAGCAACCATCTGTCTCCACTGTTTTATCCTCATCTCACCATTCCCTACTCTTTCTTTTTGCAACTCTTTCCACCACAATGCAACATATCCCTTAAGCTTTGTTTGTGCTAACCTTACCCTCTGTGGGTCTCTAACATTCTCAAATTCAAAATAGTCTTCCAACTCTCCAATCCAATCTAGGATTCAATGTGCCTAAAAAATTAGGGACTTCCATTTTATTGCCTCTGATTTGGGCTATTGCTCTCAGAAATATTTCCTCTCCTTCATCTACTAGCTCCTCATTTTCTCTCTTAGGTTCTTCATCTACAACTTCCTCATCTTCAACATGTGCATCCTCATGCTGTAGATTTCTTCTCAAACCTGCAACTATATTTCTTAGCTCATTTCTCATTTCATTGTGAAATTCTTCTAGCATTTTCTCTACTCTTCTAGGAATCATCCTTCTCAAGGACATCTTGAAATCCTCTCAACTTCTTCCTCTACAAAGTTATTATCTTCTCAGCTCTCCATAGCTACAGGACTTCACACATTGCAACAACCTCTAGAGCTTCAAAGCAACTTCAATCCTAACCCACAGATCTTGGCATAGGCTACCTCACATTCGGTGCTCTGCCTATGCACTCAAGATCACTGGCTCTAATACTATCTGATACAATACACAACTGCTCACACACACAAAACCCCAATTTCATAGAGAAAGCAAAGAAATTGTAGACAAAACTCAAAATTGTTTTATTTGACACAAATTTTATTACAACTCATACACAAATTTGCAACCATAGTGCATCAAAACATGAAAAGATCTTGCAAAAATTCATTACAATGAAATTAATGACAGTTCCCTCCTCTACTCTCTTCTCATTTTCCTACCTCAGGTTATCTCCAAAGAAACTTCTTTTTGTTGTTGTTCACGACTCCATTGCTGCACATATTTTCTTTCTCATTTCTTCATTCCTCAAGTTTGCAACCTCTTCCTGTGCTGGGCGCTCTTCTCCTTATTGTTTCTTCCATTACAAGCATTAAAAATCTACAATATTAATTCCAATCCAAATGAGGTGTTTCAATATCTTTCTTTTTGCATTACATGTGCCAGAGAGGTGACGTCTAAAGCTAGGTGTTTTAACTTCTCTTTTTGGCGTTGCATATATCTTCCTTTATTTTCCTGTGTTTAAACATTAATTTTTTCTTCCATGTAAGAAGTGTCACCTTTATATTCACTTTGTGTTTCAATTTGAAAAGAAATTAATTAAAAAGAAGTCTCCTCTAAAAGAGGCATTTCATTTCTATGGAGTGCCTCTTTTCCTCTTGCAATTTTTAGCCTCTTTTTGAGGCGTTTTACTTCTATTTTTGCATTAATTAAAGCATGTAACAAGGCGCCTCATCTCCATGTAGGCATTCCACTATGACTCCTTTTAAACTTTGGTTTAATCTTCTCTCACAATAGCTAGGTGTGGAGTCTTTTCTTTACTCTTTCAAATTCAAATGCTTCAAATAATTCAAATAGAATAATAAATAATACCTTCCTGAGCAATGGAAACAGTTTAGAAAAAAAAATCATTCGATGAACTAATTTGCCGAGTTGGGTGCCTAATTTAGAAAAAAAAAATCATTTGGTGAACTAATTGGTCGAGTTGGGTGCCGGGCAGATGAGAAAAATCAAAGTTCTCCGAATTACATGAAATTTAGTGAGCAAGCTTGAAATGACATCCCAAGGTCCCCTATAGAAGGATTTTGCTCCAGCGTTCAAGGATTTTGAAATATTAAACTTCTTGTAATCCATCAACCTCACACAGGAAACTTTAATATCTCCAAAACTGTGTGAGATATGATCGCAAAAACTTCACCATTAAATCAAGAATAAAGTCAAAAATATGCCTATAAGATGGTTTTTTCCCAGCCCTCATACTTTTTTGGAAACAATTATTTTTGGGCAATGTAGAATTACCCATGGACAGGATGCTCCTTCATCAGTATGTTTAGTCCCCAAATTAAATTAATTAAACTATTATCATATGCACGGGAGGATATAAACTATTATCTTTTACAATGATCCTTTTAAAGTAAGATAAGTCTTTAGCTGATAGAAAAATGATCTACATTATAAAACTATTCATTCTTATCTAAGGCAAAGATTTCTCCATTTAAATATGTTTCTACCAATAATTAATAAAAATGATCTAATTTTTTTTTGACAATTTATATTTTCTTAAAACATTAATTGAAAAGGCACTTAAATGATCAAACTGTTATAAAATTTTCATATGGCAGGCATGGGTGACCATCAAATTCTAGACCTAGGTCAAACACCTCCCACCTTAAAATTAAAATTGATTGTTTGCTTTAAATTTAAAAAACACTAAAATAGTAATAGTTTATTATTAAAAAACACTAAAATATTCAAGGGCACTCATTAAATACCATCCATTAAAAACACTCTCGTCAAATAAAAAAATTATTTTAAAAATTGAAGCACAATATATTCTTAGCAATCAAGAAAAACAACGTGAATAAAGATTTAAAGTGGACAATGGATACTTGCTTTACTTTAATGAGAGCTTTGGAGCTTCCCAAGCAATGTGGTTGAAATGGAAGGAAACATATGTAGACACAGGTTACAACAGGTTAATGTGTTTTTTTTCAAATAGAAAAGGTGGCTGAGCTACCCATACTTATATTAAGATATCAAACATTACGAACAATTTATACAAAAAAGTCCATAGAACTAGGAAATATCATCTAGATTCTTAAACGAGAATATAACCAAAAAACAAAAGAGCCACACACTAATTTTAGCAGCATACATCTCATGCTCAAATACTAACCCTAATTAGAATCATGTTCCTCCTCTAGAGGAGGGAGAGGAATAGGCAGAGCATGGAAGGGGGTTCCCAGCGCACATGGTGGACCTAGAGCTCTATCCAAAGCATGAGAATGGAAGAAGTCTATAGCATTGAAGATCTCTTTGGCCATTTGAGCAACTCCTCTTACCAACTAGAATCTATGGGCATTCAAATGGATGTTAAATTTGTTAAAGCAATCCAATCTTAGGCCCCTCTATAAACCTGCATAAACACAACTTGCATGGCTGTCAGCTCGGAGGTATTCTCTATCAAAAACCCCACCAAAGATTACATCTCCCACCTCTGAATCATAGACAGCCACCGCTTGTCTCCATTTAGCTGCACCGATAAATAGTGGTTTGATGAAAGTAGAACCAATAGCAAAGAAGTACTCCTAATCCTGAGAAAGCTAAAAAATGTTGGAGACGAAGGTTGCCGTCAATTCTGTGCCTTTCACATGCCTGTTGGCTAACTAAAACAAAAAGTATCCTAGAACACACCTGATCGCAAACTCCACAACATCACAATCCATTTGAAATATTTGTGCCAGATGGATGGAATTCACTGCCTCGTGCAAAATAGGATCATCTTCAACTGGAGGGAGAAAAATTCCCTGGTTTGGGATCCACAATGCCATTGCACCAAAAAGAGCACCTGTACTGTGAAAAAAACCAAAGAGAAGAATAGGAGAGAACAAGAAATAGCTAGCTATGTAGACACCAACAATGACAAGAAAAGAAAAACTAATAACCAACAAGGAAAGAAAGAAGGGGCTTTGTGGATCTCGAAGATATAGGCTCCTCTGCAGATTTCAAGTGTGTGACTAGGTCTAAAGAGAGGCTGCCATCCATCTCGAACCGAGGTGGTGTACTTATGGGGTTGAGTAATGTACTCTTCTAGCCCATGTCTGGCTTTTGGAGTAAATGCATGTAGAGATCTAGAAGGAAGATTATCACCCCACACAATTTCCACCATTAACAACTCTGACCTCACCACCCTAGGAAGAGTGTAGAACGGGAAAAAAATGTCCCATCTAATATCAATACCCATCCTTGGAGCCTTTATGACAATGCATTACAACGGTTAAAAAAATTCAGAGCCGCGCTTGGATTGTATCATACATCATGAAAGGAGGAGGGGGATAAAAAGCATATACGCTCTTCCAATTAGAATGTCCACTAAATGTTGCCATGTTGATTCAAAGTGGTCAAAAGATTTCTAAGTCTCCAAATACACATTGCCACCTGCCACCCAACTGTGTCTCCAAAGACACCCCAAACTAACATGCTCAAGAACCCAAAAGCTAAAGTCAACATACCACAGTTGTAGAAGGTCTTTTGTACCCAATTCGATCCTTTTAGAACGTACATCAAGAATAAGACTAGGGGAGCTCCCTGTCTTTTTCAACTAAGATACATAACCCTAGAGGCCAATTAATTTGCTTATCAGATATATAACCTCTACTTGCTCCCTTTGGTCTATAGCTCTATTTGCCAGCAATTTGCCACCCTGTTAGCCTCACAATAGCAGTGTGATATTTTGATTGACTCAAAGTTATCTAGAAGTTTCCAAACCTAATTTAGGATATAGGAAAGGTGCCAATTTTTAATCCTCTTCAACTAAACCGCTTAATGAATTGGGAGTCCCCTTCAATCTATAGGTGTGTAACCCCAAAGTCTAGCGCTAGTTATAGTCCATGGAGAAATGTAAAAGCTTCTGCTACATTGTTCGAACCTTTGGGTATCTTTGTGCTTTTAGCTGATAATACTTTTCCAGCTGGATCTCTTAAAACACTGCCTATCCCTGATAACCTCGGGTTGCTCTGACTAGCACCATCAAAAATAATCTTCAGGAGTGGGTGTATTGGTGGAGATCATCTTACCTTAGCTCTATCTACCTTGGCTGATATCTCCTAATTAATAGATCCTAGAGGGGTCTTCCCAGTCCATTCTAGCTTTTGATCATGGTCTCACCCCAAGATGTCCAAGCCCTTTCTCTAGAATTTGATCTTCTAAGCTTCGCATTTACCACTTCTATAATGGTTGTTTGCAGGTCCTCTAGGAAGAGAAGCAAAGATTTTGATTTATTTCTAAAAATTCTAAAATTATGTTCTTTCCACAAGAGCCAAATCATCATTGAAGGAGAAACTAACCAGATGGTATGAAATTTGGAATCTGGAAATAAACTAGACTAGCTTTTAAAAAGCTGAAGTAAAGATTTTGACAGCTGTGTGTACCAATTCAATTTACTAAACAACCAATACCAGGCTTCCCTGCTAAAGCTGCAATGTAAGAGGAGATGATCCACTATTTCCTCCTCTTTCCCACACAAAACACATTTGAAACTCTTGCCTACCGCCAGTTTTTGAATCCTCTCATCCGTGAGGATTCTCTTGTTGAGTGCAAGCCAAGCAAAAGCTCCCGCCTTCGGGAGGTCATCTGACCAACAAAGATGAGACAGCCATTGCACCTTACCTTTGGATGTTAACCATTTATAACCTTGCTTGACTTTATACTTTCCTGACCCATCGCCCAACCATATCAATTCATCCTCTAAGGTCGTTGGATGGATGATCCTCCCCTCTAGAATGTTTAGTAGACTTCTTTTTTTATCATCAGGAAAATCATAATTAGTGAAATCTCTCCATTTCACTTTTGGAGGCACATAATTCCAGTCGACTGAGCAGTAGTGTGTGTTGAGTTCACCCTCAGTTGTTTGTCCCTGATGATAATCCACAACTTGATCATGTTTAGTTGAGGCAATTTACATTTCCTTGAGCATGTTTATGGTCATCTTGACAATACAGTTAGCACCTTTGATTCAGTGTGGCACATCATGATTTAGTTTGATATCTTTGATTTGATTCATTTTGGCACATCATGATTCAGTTTGATATATTTGATGATCATGTTTAGTTTGGCATTTTTTATCATGATTCAGTTTGGTACTTGGTTCAGTTGGCATTTGACACAGTTTCAATTTGGCATACATTTGGCATAGTTGACATATTTTGATTCAGTGGCATCATATGTAGCACCTATTATGCACTACAAGCATTTGGTATTTGGCATAGTGTTGACTGAGTTGATTGATTTCTCTATAATGACAATTACAATTCTTGGTATGTATCAGTTGGGAGACATTATGATATTAGTGGCATACAGTCTCATGATTCACATGTTTCTATGATATCATGTTTGGCCTATAGTTATAGCTATTGAATGTGCTTTATTCAAAATATTTTGATGCATATTATAATATTTGATCATTATAAGTCTTGGTTACTTCTTGCAAGTTTCTATTGGATAATAAAGACATACAAGGTTGAAATAACTTGTAATGTCTTGCTTTTAAGGGTTGACCATGATTCATATTTGTTTACATCTCCTAGCAATATACTCCACATTGCAAAAGAAAATGTTCCCTTTGGCATTTTGAGTTATTCACCTATCAAGCAGGTTACCACACTTTGTAACAAGGTTGAAAAGGTTTTTTTTTTTGTAAAGTTGCCACTGGCTTGTTTAGGGTTTACCATTGGCACCGGTTGCATAAGGTAATCTCGGGCAAAAAAAAGGAAGATTTGATTCTTATTTTGTAAAGTCTAGCTTCGAATACGAAGTTTTCAACTTAGGGTTTCTTTTTCATTTCGTATCTGTGGTAATCATGAAAGAAGATGGGAACAATAACATGCATCTTTGAAGGATTTTGTGAAGTATCTTCTGGATGTGACAAAGTTGGATACAAGTAAACTCTTTGACTTTTAGCACGACTATTCAGTTTCTCCTATCGGGCTATTAGGTGCTTTCATTCTTGTTTTTGTTTTGGATCAAAATGCATAAAAAGTTTTGAAGATTCTTTATATGGTTTCGAGGTTGAAACAGTTGTAAAAGGTTTTCATGTTGTTCTGTATTTACAGCTGTCAAGATAAGATGTATTATTTTTATGGGAAATTTATTGTGCTTCAAAGAGTTTCATAAAGGGCATTGACAGTTATTTCTTTTCCGTTTTGAACATTTTTTTCATTATGGGGTTTCGACTGCATGAAATGTTTTTCTATTACCTAGGTGGCTAGGGTTTCAAAAACTAAACAAGGTTTTGGTCTCAGATGTTTAGGGGCCGAGATAATTTTTCTTGACTGTGATAATATGGCAAGGTGTTTAAAAGCTTTCTTGTGGGTTTGTAATACTCTATTGTAACTGCTCAGTTATAACTGACCTCTCGGTGATATGGCATCTTTGTATTATGAGACAATTTCTTTGATAAAGGGTTTGGAAGTTATCAACTAGGGTTTGACAGTTTACCCTAGGGTTTCTCAAGATCTTGAAGGCAGTTTTGAAGACTTTTTTAACTCTACATACAATTTTTGAATGATATATTACAATGGTTAAGGAAGCAGTTAAACAGTTGTTTGATATAACCTCTCTGTCAGTTGTAAACTACAAAAGTTAGTTTCATTATTTCAGTTGTCTCTCAAACTGTCTATAGAGAGAAAGAAGGGCTTCAACAAAATGTAATATGTTGTTTATAAAATCTGATATAACATTGATAATGAATGTGAGAGTGAGTGCATGCATTGTTGAGGTTATATCAGTCCGGTGCAAAGAGAAATAGAGTATCCCTCTGTACTTGATTTACTTGATTCATTGTAAATGATTGAAATGAGCCAGTGAGGTAAATTGTAGCCAGTGAAGCCTGTAATCAGTGAGATTCATTTATAAGCTAGTGAGGCACATAAACAGCTAGTGAGGCAGAAATAATTATAAGCCAGTGAGGCAAAAATGATTGTAGCCAGTGAGGCAAGTTTATTACATAAGCTAATGAGGCATTTTCATTGAGTGGTTTTCTACCCCAGAGGGTTTCCACTCCTAAAAATCTCTATGTTATTCTATTTGTCCTCTGCTTCATAGTGTTATTTTGTTATTTGTTATTTGATTCATATGTTCATAGTAAATGATCACTTATCTCTTTAGCACACTGGTTCATGTAGTAATGAGTATGGAAACAACATTCATGTCTGATATTCAAATCGATCATAAAGTGTGAAAAATTGATTTGTTTTCTATAACACTGATTCACTCCCCCCCTCTCAGTGTTACCAAGTGCTCCAACAGTCTGCCACCTTCTCCCCCTATTTGTCTTTGAGACATGATTCGGCTTCTTTGAGATCTACTTTATTTGCCAGAATGGACCCACCATTCCAAGAATATGTCCAAAAGTTAGCCTTCCTGCCGTTATGGATAATCCATGATAGTCTAGGCAATATTACTTGACGACATTTAACAATGAAGTTCCAAATGGATGAACCTTTGGGAGGATTGGCAACTGTGAAGATGTGCTCTGGCAGATTATTATCTAGGTATTTTTCTTGCATTAATCTTACCCATTTGGAGTCATTCTTCTTGTACATCTTCCATGTTTTGGATTTCTTGGTTGATGATTCTAGCTCCTCCCAGAGATATAGGTTTGTAGACTTTATCCCATGATATTAGGTGAATCTTCCTTTCCTCCGTCGATCACTGCCAAAGGAAATGTCTACAAATCCTCCCTAACTGGTTAACTATTTCTTTTGGTATTTGTAAAGAAGACAACATGTATACTGGTATAGCTGACAGGATGGCCTTGACTAGGGTGATCCTGCCTGCCAGCGAGAGCCATCGGCCCTTCCACATTCCTATTCTCTGATCCACACTATCCACCACCCTTTTCCACAAGATCTTCTTGTGCCTACCATTAAATAGAGGGATGCCCAGATACTTACCAGGCAACAAGTCTAAGGTGAAGTTGAAGATCTTGATTATGTCTTTTTTTGATCCTTCACCTACATAGAAGAGATAAATCTTCGACTTATTTCCATTCACTTTTTGTCTCGACGCCTCATAGTAATTATCCATCACCCTTTTTATCGTTGTGGCTTCTCTTTTCAATGCTTGGCAGAAGAGGATAGTGTCATCATCAAATAAAGCATGTGAATAAGTCGTAGAGGACTGCATGGGCTTCATATGTGAAGTCTACTTGCTTGCTTAATTGACCATGAAAATGCTTCAGTCATGATTATGAACAAATATGGGGATAATGGATCTCCCTGCCTCAAGCCTCTAGATGTCTCAAAAGGGGTTGTCTCTATACCATTCATGAGCATTGAAAAGATGACCCCCAAGAAAACAGGGTAATATGTTTTAACCTATTACCAGATATAATAAAATTTTGACATCAGTGTCCAAGTTTTTGTGCTGTAGAATTCAACGTTCTAGACGGTATGGCTTTGCTAATAATTCTAATAATTTCAGTCATTTGGATCTCGTTTAAGGTTTTCTTTTGGCAATATGAATAATATTTAGGGTTCTGAAGATTTCTTCTGACAAATAAATTACTTTTTATTTTTCTATTTAACAAATCTACCTCCATTTAGAGGTATCCTTTATTGAATTCCTAATCCTTTATTTGTTTCCTTTTAAATAAAAAATTTGGTTGAAAACCTTGAGCTTGGAGGGAAATTTTTTATTGTGTATCACAAGGACTGAACGTGGTCATCTAATGCTTTATCATGTATTATTGGAATCGAAGATGACCATTTGCTTTGAAGCATTTGAACACATTAATCTTATGTTTTGTGATAGCTAGGTAGCTGGTTGAAAAAACATATACCCACTCGAATTACTCTCTTAAACATAATAGGACAAATTTTCTTTTGTTAATTTTTTATTTGATAGAATTTGAAGTTCCACCCAATTAGTGTCTATCTATGTATTTACGGAGAGGCGTTCCTACATTCATAGTACGAATGGGAGTTAAAAGATTTCGGAATTTCTTTGTAAACTTATAAGATTCCAACCTAGAATCTTTATAGTCACTCCACAAATTAAAAAAACTAAAAAAAAAGAAAGAAACCATCACTATGCACTAAGATGAAAGAAAGAAACGTTACAAAATGGTATATGAAAAGACACACATTCAATCTATTTATATTGCCTTGTTCCTTTATTTTTTTCACATGTAGAACGAACATATCAAATTGTAAGATTTGAAGTGAGTGCCTAAATTGATAAAAAAAACATGTACCTGGAGAAGGATATCTCTCTACGTACTTTAGATATATTTTATTAAATATAAATATACTAATTAGGCCTCAGTTTTTTATATAGAAAAAATGTATGATTTTTTTTTATTATTATCAATGTCCTTAATGAATTCAACACTACATACATCATGCACAATATTATAAACTCTGGGTATGTGAATCCATATGCACGGACATTATTGCACTCGTTTTCTCTCGCTCGAAAAAGAGTTATGCAAAGCGAAACAAAACTCTTAATTTTAGTTCATTCGTTGATGATTTTTGCATTTTTTATTAACAAACTCTTCCAACTAACGATGCCCTTGCATTACTTTGTATGAATAGTTGAAGCTGTAGAAACCAGTGTCTCTAATTTTGAAGCTGTAGAAACCAGTGTCTCTAATTTTAAGCTGTAGAAGTTGAGTAGCTAACAGAATGGGGGTTGTAGGGGATTACCAAATAGGGTATGCCACGTTATCCACTGTATAAAAGTGCATTCAAAAACTATTAAAAATACAGTAATATTACTTATTTTAAAAACTCTAAAAGTGGATATCTAAAAATATAAAATATAATTTTATACATTATTATAAATAAATATTTTTGATTTTATCGTAGAACTATTTTGCATTGATTTTTCAATTATCATTATTATTTTGATAGGTTTAACATGTTTATTGTGGGGTGACCTTTGGGTTAGATACCACAACTAAGGTGTCACAGTGTTAAGCATGTATCATAGCTTCTAGAATTTGAACAGAAGTTTGTGAAAGTCCTTATGATTTGAGCTCATATTATTTGACTTTTCAGTTGTTTTTAAACAAGTATAAATATATCTCCCTGTGGGGTGACCTTTGGCCTAGATGCCATGACATTGAGGTCTCTTTTGTCAAATTCATCCATTGGGGGTGACTTTTGGCTTAGATGCCATGATGGAGAGGTATCTCTTTTGCATCCATTGTAGGACAACCTTCAATTTAAATGCCATGATTGAGAGGTACCTCTTTCATTAAATTCACCTAGGACTTGCACTTGGCCTTGTCCGTTAGTGTACACCATGTCTAGAATTGGATGTGGTAGTTGAAAACCTTACCCAATTCAGAATTCAACATTTGTACATTTTAACCCTGTAATATGCCTCTTGGGGATTTAAATATGGAGTCTACATTATGAAAGACCTAATACTTTTAACATTTGAGCTCATCTCATTTGACAATTAATTATTATTTTTTAAATATACAAATTTACTGTATTTTTTCATGCATTTATTATATTTTTTCGATAAACTGTAGTTTTTCCATATTTGAGGTCCATCGTATAAAATGTTCTATATGATAGTTGTTACCTTGGTGTTCATTAATTTTCCACAGTCCATGATGTTGTAGATAATGCTTCTGGATTTGACTGTGTGTAATTGTTTTTCCTCAACATTTCGGGTCACACTCAGTGAACCATCATCAGGAGAAAAAGAGAGCATGAGAACAAAAAATGATGACTGATTGCAAACTGGAGACGACCTTAAAAGGAAGGAGGGGTTGAGGTGAAGCGGGAACCAAGAAAACCAAGAAGGGAGAGGGACAACCTACTAAACCGCATGAAAACAAAGGGATGGTAATAAAAATAAATAGATCACAAACCCAAAAAAAGAATGAAAGAGAAAATAAATAATTAAATATAAGACGATAACCTAGATAAAAAGATCACATCCACATAATATACAGACAACACCTAATATATATATATATATATATATATATATATATATATATATATATATAATCTAAAAACAATAACCTAGACATAGAAAAACCCAAAAGGAAAGAGACCAAACAGGTCGACAAGAAGTAATAAATAAATAGGTATATAGATTGCACCAAGATAACAAATAATCAATATATCAATAAAGACCACACTTATACAATTAGGTACCAAGAAAGTCGAACCTAGATAGAACAATACAAAACATGCAGAAAAATACACACACCAAAGAATATATATATAATCGAAAGAAAACTAAGAAAACGACCAAAAGACATAAAACCAAAAGCAACAAAACAAACATAAAAAACAAAGAATATAACCAATAAAATTAGGAAATCAAAGGAGACACGAAATTAAAACAAAAATAAATAACCCTATAGAAGTGAACATAGAGGTAACTAGGAACACACACATATAAAAAGCAACAGAGAAATGCATAAACGAAACATAACAATGAGGTATATAAATATGAAGGAGAAACGAGACCCAAGTACTAAGATGTAGAGAGGAGAAGACTAGAAAGCCAAGCGAGATTGAGCCAAGGAGGGAAGGGTGGGCAAAAGGTTAACGGCGGGTGTCTGCAAAAACCCAGTGGGTGCAAGGGAAGAGGAGAAAGAACGTAAGCAAGGGGAAAGAAGGTTAGGAAATACAACCAAGGAGGGTGGCGGCAGAGGAACTAGAGGAGAGGACTACAAGATGGAACCTCAGAAAACCAACTAGAAGACTGACGAGGAGAGGGGAGGTGAGAGGACCAGAGGGAATGCTGGGGAAGAGGGAGGAGAAGGGGTGAAAGGACAAGAGAAGAAGGGGGTTGAAGAATGACAAGAGGAAGAACAGAACAACAAGAGAAGGAAAGGAGGAAGGGAAGGGAAAGAGGAGAGAGACTACAAGGGAAGGCGATCGGGATGGAAGGAGAGTGGTTTCTGAGGCGAGTGAGAAGGGGCTACCAGGAGAAGCTAAGATTCCAACCCTCATCTCAGTTAAGGTTGGAGGGGTGATTGTCAATTAATATAGCCTCTTTAAGTTTCCTTTTGAAGTAGTTATCTTCTTTGACTATAATTTGTGTGTCTTCTAGGCAAATGTGGTGTTTGGTTTTTGAGGAGTGTTCGGCAAGCGCTGATTTTTAGATTCGTTCGTGTTTTATGTCGACACTATGCTCTTTAGTCCTAGTGCTAAAAGAGTGACCTGTTTCCCCAATGTAGGGGGTGCCACAAGAACAAACCACTTTATAGACTCCTGAGTTTAGGAAGAGGTCTCTGGGGTCTTTGGGAGAGGGGATACGGTTCCTTAGAGTGGAAATAGGTTTGAAGGCACAGTGGAGGCCTTTTTTACGAAGAATCTTAGAAATTTTGTTGGAAATGCCTTCTATGTAGGGGATAGAGGTCTTGGGGCGTTGGAATGTTGGGTCTCATTAGGTAAGGAGTAGAAATGAGATTTGGCTTGTTTGAAGGCTCAGGTGATGAGTTTGTTTTTGAAACCATTCAATTTGAAGACTTTGGAGAGGTGGGTGAGTTCCAGATCTAAGTGGTCTTCGTCGCAAATGCGAAAAGCCCTGGTAGCCAGAGTTTTGAGGACACTGGATTTTTGGGCAGGGTGGTGATGAGATGCGGCATGAAGGTATAAATCAGTACGGGTAGTTTTCTAAATACTATACGGCCAAGGGAGCCATCAGGGTTTTTTATGAGCAAAATATCAAGGAAAGGGAGTTGGTTATTGGTTTCCAACTCTTTGGTGAAGGAGATGCTTGGGGCAACGCTGTTAAGGTGTAAGTGGAACTCTTCAAGCATTTCTTGCCCATGGGGCCAACATATGTTGGTGTCATCGACATATCGTTTCCACCACTTTGGTTTGAGGGGAAACGAGTTGAGGGCAATATCTTCAAAATGTTCCATGTAAAGGTTAGCCACAATAAGTGAGAGGGGGGATCCCATGGCAACTCCATCTAATTGTTCGTAGACTACTCCCTGGAAAGTAAAGAAAGTGGATCTAAGGCATAACTCTACCAAGGAGGCGATATCATCATTAGTCTTACGTCTAACTAGCTCAATGGAATCAGGTATAGGAACCTTGGTAAAAAGGGAAACAACGTCAAAGCTAACCAAGAGGTCATTATCTTCCAACTTTTTATCGTTAATGAATTCGACAAAATGGGAAGAATTCTTGATGAAAGAGTTGGATTTGCCGACAAGAGGGGTCAGGAGCTTGGCAAGGTAGGCAGCAAGCTTATAGGTGGGGGAGTCAATGGTGTCAACAATGGGACGGAGGGGGATGCCAACCTTGTGAATTTTTGGAACCCCATAAATGCGAGGGGTAACTTCTTTGGTAGAAAGGAGCCTCTTTTTGGTATCATCATCTAAAGAGGAACGAGAAAGGGCTCTTTTTGCTTTGTTAAAAAATTGGGAAATTGGGTTGCGGGATAAGATTTTGTAGTTGCCATTGTCGGATAACATATCTTTCATCTTGGATATGTAGTCGTGTTTACTCATAATGACTGTGGCATTACCTTTATCCGCCTTGACAATGACAAGATCTTGGTTGCACAATAAGTTTTTGAAAGCACGAAGCTCATTTTTTTAGAATGTTGCTCTTGGGAGGCTTGGCATGTCTTAGGGCGACAACACAATCTTGTCTCACTATCCTTTAGAAGGGACCAGATAGCATTCTCAATATTGATAAAAAAGTCTGAAATAGGAATGATGCGAGGTGTGATAGCAAAGCCAAGACCCCTCTTTAAAAGGTTGACGGCTAGAGGGTGTAAGTGCACATTAGATAGGTTGACCACCAGTTTATTATCCCAATCATGGATAAAGTCTTGGGTTAGGGGGGTCTTGGTAGCGAGGAAAGAGACATTGAGGGGTTAGACTGCATGGGGGAACGAGGAGAAGCATGGGGAAGGGTACACGTGGTGGTGGATTTACCAGACGAAACACGAGATAACACCATATTGAGAAGAAAGCGTGTTTGGAACGAAAGTTGGCCGGTTGCTGGTAAAGGTGCCCGTTGGAGGAGGGTCGAGTAACAAAGAGTTGATAGATTGGTCAGAAGAACAGTCAGAGAGCGGCGACGAAGGACTGCTCCTGGCTCGAGGCAGTGGAAGAGGATGGTCTGAGATCAAATCAACGTAAATGCTCGACTTGATGGGAGAAGAGGAACGTTTAGATAGAGATAGAGCGGTTGGCGTACCTGGAACAACGTGAAGAAGACCGTAAGAAAGCTCGCTGGACATCTGAAACGTCTCACAGGACAGCAGGAGTGGCTTGTTTCGCATGGTGGGCACAGACGTTGCAACGGTGAGGTGAAGAGAAAAGTTGTCTGACGAAGAGCTCTTGTGTTAGTTGGTGGAGGGCGAAGATGAATTGATGTGTTTTGGTAGAACTGATCAAATGTTTGATTTCTGCCGATCACGGTATTGACACCATATGTATACCTATTCTCATTGCAAAAACACACACGCATATTAAGTTTCTGCTGAGTTGTCAACATCTTACTCAATGGAACCAGCTGGTTCCATGATATCATGTGCTAAACTGCACTTATCATGCATCTCACCTACTATTTGCCCTGCCACATGGTCTTCTATGGTAAATACTTACCCACATTTTTCTGTGACTAGATTTTCTTGAATATTGCCTAAAGAGTTCTGGACTTAGGAACCAAAATGACAAAGATGGTTTCAAACAAGGAGACCGAAACAACATATATGATTTGAATTATAGGTTTGCGTGGATTCAACTAAATAATTCTCAACCTTCTTGCATACAAAAATGGATGAAATTCAGATGAAAACTTCTAAAGTCTCATCAATTTGTTGGAGCTGTCTTTAGGATATTTGGATTAAGTCTACTTTTTAAAACAAATTCTCTGTAAACTGGATCTTAAAAGCTTTTGGCAGTCAAATCCATTCTTGGTTTCTTTGGGGTACAAATCTCAGAAAGAATCTTCCTTAAGTTCATTATTATGTACTTCTGTCTCATCTGAACTTCTAGCTGCGACCAATTTCCAAGGTTCAACTAGTGTTCAACATTCATTCTTTTTTCAAAATATATATTCATCTTGTACTTCAGTTTATAGATGACATGTGAGTTGCATGCATGGTCGGCGGCCGCTTTAATTTATTTCAAATAGGTATTTGTTTTCGCCTAAATTAATATTTGGCTCAAGTTGGCATCATTTTCTCATCACATGCCTCTGATCTATCTTGTATTTATAACTTATCTGCAGCACAGGAACACAAGGCTCAAGATGCTATCATTTTCTCATCTTTGTCCTTGATCCTATATTGCCTTTTAATGTTTTGAGATGTAGCTTAAGTTGCTTTGGTATTTGATTTTTTTAAGAAAACAAATAGCACCTTTAATGATCTGCTTTGTTCCCAGTTATTTGAGAGCATCCATTAGAGACTACATATTGTTTCTGATTTGATTGTGGGTTGTGTGAAGGCACCAGATTTGAGTGCTCACATTTTTCTTTGCCAGATTTGAGTTCTTCTGACAAGGCTCCGTCCTTCAACATCTTCAGAAACAAAATGAAATAAAACAAACCACAAGATGATATTTGAATTGGCAGATAACATAGTCTGAATTTAACTACTAAATTTAATTCATGAATTTCCTCTACTGGAGGTTATTTGGGGCTTATTATTTGGTTTGGTATCTCTATTTTTCTAGTCTCACTACATAAGTTTTCACAAGCATTTCCTGGAGTGTTAATATATCCCTGCAGAATTATGACATTAGAATAAATATTTTAATACGAGAGGAGGAGAGTATTGATTGTTGATATAGGATATGAGAGAAATACCACTAGAATCTGATTCCGTGTTCTCTTAATTAGTGAGGTATAAATATGTTTGGAAAGATTAAATTAAAGTGGATGCAAACTGCCTTTGAATTGAGCATGTATAGACATCTCAATTAGTCTGGCTTATGTGGAGTTAGTGAACAGTACATGCTGTCATATGCAAGAACATATCATTTAGTCTGACATATAACTAGCAATCGCACCTTGGTGTGCAATGGGTACGCCGAGGAGTTGCATGGAAGTTTAATTTCTATGTCTTTAAGTGAATGATGACTATCTTGGATCCTTATGGTATATGTTATTTTTTTGTTTTCTCAATTGTCATGAATCAATTTGCATAATCTTAATGGATTTCAAGATCCTTGTGTTTTTCCTAGTAGGTACTTCAAATGTGTGAGCTTTCATGTTTGATGCATAGTCTCTGTTTACATGCATCCCCTTTTTAAAAATAATATGCATATACCACTATCTCCCCCTCTCTCTCTCTGTGCAATGGGTATGTCGAAGATTTATGGAAGTTCAATTTCCATGTCTTTAAGTGAACTAAATCCCTATGGCCCATGTCATTATTGAGAATTGAAAGAGCTTTGACATTGTATTTATTAAATGCCATGAACCAAAACTCGTGTTCGTCCATAGTTAACACTTGAAGAATCTCTCTCTCTCTCTCTCTCCATCTTCCTTGTTGTTTTCCTCTATCTCTCTATCTTTCTCTTTCTTTCTTCCACTTTATCTCTCTATATCTCTACCTCTCTATCTTCTCTTTTGAAATGGTTTCTTGTGATAGGTTTCATACTAATCCTTTTGTAATTGTTGCCCTTGATGTCAGTTATATTTTCTCTGCTAATGGAATCTTCAGTGTAATATTACGATGGAAAAAACTCTAGAATTATGGGGGATTTAGTTATATGAATTGCACTCTTTCAAGATGGACCTAAGGATGACCTAAAATCAGAACAACTTATGGATGATGGTGTTCTTGTGGATGAAAGTACAAGGATGGATGTCAAGAACACTTTTGGATATTAGAAAAAGGTTTCTTCTTGCTTATATTAATGGGAAACTACTAAGCTAATTGCTTTTAGGGGTGTAGGATATTTAATCTAGCAAAGTCATCTAAGGACGAAATTTGATTTAATCATACTTTTAGGGGATTTGAGACTTGGTGGATGGTGTCATAAAGGAACATACCATCATTCCCACTAGCCACTAAATTAATTAAACTATGACCTTTTAGTGAACTTTTTTTTCTTATTTCTAATAACAACAAAATATATGATATAAAGCAACCATATATAAATCTGAAATGATCAATAACATGACAAGTTGAAAGTCATATATTTGTCACAACTGTCTAATGAACAATTATATAATAATTTAAATTAGGGATAAAATTTATATTTTTAATAATGTGTGTTTATTAAAAAATAATATTTAAAATCATGTCATTTCAACTTTGTATTATGATATTATAATTAGATTATTATTATTATTATTTAATACTAATTTTCAAAATCGTCTTTTTAATGAGTTTATGACTCTTTTAAGAGCCTAAACATTGTAAGTATTTGTGCATTCAATGGTGTGTATCAAACGCCTTTACGAAGTTTTGTGAGATAGTTATGAAAAGTCATCCCTAAACCTCCTTAGATCAACTAAATATAGTAAAATATATAATTATAATTTATTAATGTCATATTTAAATTGTTATGAATTAAGAATAAGCAAATAATTGTAACTAACTCATTTATCATGTTTTAAAGTGACTATTAGAGTTTATCAACCTTTTCAATTGTAGGGATGTTCCCATCCTATGAAACAAAATGCCACCACTTTACTTGTCCTTAAGAAATTTAAATTGAAGAACAAGTCAAATCTACATGACATCATCTAAGACACTTGAATGGTATTTTAGCTATAAGTGTCTTGTAAAAAAGTTATTTTTAAAAGAAATTTGTATTGTTTAAAGATGCATGAAGGAGACATTGTAACCAAACATTTCAATGATTTTTGTCTAGTCTAGTGAGTCAATTGCCTTCCATAGATGTAAAAATGGAAGAAGAGGAAAAATGTATCACTTTGATTTGTTCATTAAAGGATACCATCTTTCTATTTGGAAGCCTATATATTTAAAGGGGATCAATATATTTTCTTTGTTCACTAGAATTGGGGTGTAGAAGTTGCTTTGCATTGTTTGGGTATACCACTCGATTATTTTGTATCTACAAAAATTTATAAAGAAAACAATCTTATCCTCAAAATTTGGGTAGAAAAAACACATCAAAAGGGTAAATTGATTGAGGTATAAAATGTGGAGAATTTGACAAAAGAGAGACTTGAAGAAATTATTAATTCAATTGGAAGTTTTGATGTGATAATAAGGGGAAACCCTTACAATAGTCTAATGGGAAAGAACAAGAACATAAGAGATGGATCACAATGCATTCAAGTGTAACTTAATAGAATAATGAAACCTTCATTTTGTTCTAATCTAGACTTCAATAAATTATAAATTCCTTATTTTTCATAGTCAAGTTCATGCCCAAATTGAAGAGGCTACCAAAAACAAGTAATGAAAATTATGGACATTATAATTATTTTGATTTTGTGTAGCAATTTTTTTTGCACAATTAATGGATGCTACCAATTATAGGGTTCATATGGACATTATTTTGATTATATGGAAGAAATTTATTTGCACAATTAACATGGGACTAATTGTAGGCTCAGATGTTGTTAATTACAATCCTAGGGTTATTAGTTCGATTAGTCATGATAATCATGGTTTCATTTATCAAGGATTGAATGAAAGCCTAGAGGATTTCAAGAAATCAAATTTCATAAAAGAAAGCGTTTAGATTTAGAAAATGATTACTCTGAAACTTGTCACAAGATACCATTTCAGAAGATAAAGCTTAAAGAAAGTGTGTATTCCAAATGTTTGTCAATAGGAAATAAAGATATAAATTTTCATTTACCATAGCATGTTAAAGAATTTGGTTGGATTTGGAGTTCCAGATCACCTAGTGGGTCCGTAGTGGAAGTATAAAGAGTTTGAGCAAGGCCCACCATACTTTTACTTTGAATATGTGTATAGTATGTCATTTAGGGTAACTAAAATGTATGGATTGAAAGTACTTTTCAGTTCCAAGTAGAAAACATGGGTACATGCATAACCTTCGTATGAATAATTATTTTAAGATTTACTATTAGGTTGTGTCTTTCTAATTATTTTTTAAAATAAAATTGTATTCTTTAATATTTTCATCTAGTAGTGAATCAAGTGGCTTCCATAGATGTAATAATGGAAGAAGAGGAAAAATACATATCAGTTTGATTTGTTCATTATAGGATACCATCTTTGCATTTTGAATCTTATCTATGTAGAGGGGATCAATATCATTTCTTTGTTCTCTTGAATTGGGGGTGCATAAGTTGTTTTACATCATCTAGGTATACCACTCAATTATGTTGTATCTACAAAAAAATGTGAAGAAAATTATGGACATTATTATTATTTTGATTCTATGTAGCAAATTTGTTTGCACAATCAACATGGGACTAATTACAAGTATGGATGTTGCCAATTGTAGACTTGTATGAACATTATTTTGATAATATGGAGCAAATTTATTTACGCAATCAACATGTGACTAATTTTAGGCTTGGATGTTACCAATTACAATCCTAGGGTTATTAGTTTGATCAATCATGCTAATGATGGTTTCTATCTCTTTTTCTTTCTCTCTATATGTCCATGTCTCTATATCACCTTCTCTCTCTCTCTCTCTCTCTCTCTCTCTCTCTCTCTCTCTCTCTCTCTCTCTCTCTCTCTCTCTCTCTCTCTCTCTCTCTTTTCTCCTCTCTCTGTCTCTCTATCCTTCTTGATCTCTCTTACCATCTCTCTTTATTTTATAATTGTTTTATGAAAATGAGAACCAAAAGTATATGTTGAAACGATTAACCAATGGCTAAAAATAGTATGTAGATTGAATACAATAGTGATAGAATAGATAATGATACACGGGTAGATTATGCCATTGATTCATTGAGAATTGGTTGCCAAGGTGGCATCTCGATGCCCATAGTTTCTTGTTTGGTATGATTGAGTTGGGTTTGCAAATTTTGCACTTGTTTAGTGAAGTTTTGATGTGCTTGGAACTATTGCTTCATAATAACTAAGAGATAGGCAAGTTGAAGAGACAAGTTAGAGTATAAATATTGCATTTTAATTTCATCAAGAGAACAAAGAGGTGGAGAATGTTTCCAAATAGCAAAGGTGCATAGAGAGAGGTAAAGATATAGAGAGATAAAGAGGCATATATTCATGCATGATGTTGACATATTTAATCTCCTCCATTTCACCCTTGCCCTTGACAAAAGCGTATGTTCTTTTCCCAAGTGTAATAAACAATCATGCACTATACCAAGTTAATTACTTCTTTTCTATGCGCTATCGCGGTGTACCCATTGCACACTAAGGACAGAATTAGATAGGGAGGGATAGAGAGAGATGGTAAGAGTGGTACATAGAGAAAGATAGATAGATGGAGAGAGGAGACAAACAAAGATAGAGAGCTATAGAAAGAGAGATAGAGATGTATAGATATAGAGAGATAAAGAGGAAGAGAGAAAGAGAGATTGTAAGAGAGAGATAGAGAAAGATAGAGAGACAAAGAGAGGAGATATCTAGAAAGGAAGAGAGAAAGAGAGATAGAGGAACAAAGCAGGGAAGATATTAATTTAATTAGTCATGCTAACCATTGTTTCTATCTCTTCGTCTCTCTCTCTCTTCCTTTCTTTGTCTCCTCTCTCTATCTCTATCTTTCTCAATCTCTCTTACCATCTCTCTTTATTTCTCTCTTTATCTATCCATGTGGGGATACATGGACCAAAATGTAGTCAATGCATTAATAAGGATGTTAATGTAGGTCAATACTTAGGTATGGTGGCTATACCTTTGATAAATCTTGAACCAATGCTAATAGTGTTAATCAAATATTGAATTATTTTTAATCAACATGCATGTCCTTATCTTGATTTTTTAGAGGCAGATATGCACTATCCTTCAATTCCCTTATCCATCTCAAGATAGAAGATGTCTGAGGGATCAAAGAATAAAACAAAGGGATGTTTAATATGGAGATGTAGATTTGCATTTTTCAAAGGAAAGTTTGCATTACCACTTGAAAAGATGGAACTGAGAATGGCACTATATTGTCCAATAATACCACTTTTCTCAATTATTTCTTTGAGTGTAATTTCCTTTTAGTATAAAGTATATTGATAGGATTTAGTAAGAGCCATTTTGAATTGAGTTTTATTATTTATAAATATTAGTAGTATCAATTATGACATAAATTAACCAAATTTGAGCATAATTGTTTTTTTTTTACTATGGCTTCTTAGTACTTATGTGTTTCTTTTGTTCAATTTTTTGTTACTATTATTCGTCTATACCTATCCTTCTGTTTACTTGAAGTCATTTTGCATTCTCAACAAGATTATAAGTCTAAGAGGAGGGCATTTGTACATTTCCTTTGGATTTGTATGTTTTGGAGTAGATTCTTAGTGCCATGTTTGTTAAAGAGTGGAAAGCAAATATTGAAACTTTAACTATATATTGAAATAATTATTCTTCTCTAAATGGTTCCATTTTGAAGTGTTAGAAAGATGGAGAACACATTGCATTATATGGTTGACCATGCTTGATTTTTAGTGTATTTGTCTAGTTGCTTCCATTATTTTGAGAGTGTCTTAAATTATAATTGATAGCCTCTAAGTAATTTTAGCATGTAGGAAAAACCTTTATGCAAACAATATTGACTCATTTTTATTCTAAATGATCTTCAATGCATCCAGTTAGTGGGAAAAGGAAGCATACATTAATGCATGAAGTACATGCAACAAGGAAGAGAGGAATGTCAATCTTCATATAATATTGCAAGGAATTCCGTTGACTCGATTTTTCCAAAGCATATTTGTTGTTAAATTGTTCTAGTCCACTGGTGTCTTGATAGATATGTATTAGAAGAATTATTATGTATTTAGGATATACATAATTTGCACAAATCACAAATTATTGATATCAAAGAAAATCTTAAGCGAGTAGTTGTCATGAAAATAGCTCCAAGTTATTCTTTTGAGGAGAAGATGCATGTTTTTTTATAGATGTCACATTTTATTTTTTCTTGTTTTGTCATTCTTAAAATTCATGCATCACATAGTACATGTAGAAGAACAAAAGAGTTATATATGGGTACCACATTTAAGAGGCTCAAAATGGCAAGAAAAGGGCCAATACATTTGCTCTTGAAATATTATATAATTAAGTTATAAATAAATATAAATAATAAAGATATAATATGTTTAATTTAAATATACAATGTTATACTATATATCAACACAAAAAATATACATGAAATAAAACAAAATAAGATATATCATTTATAATATATTATGTTATGTATTTTATATTATCTCTCTAAATCTCCCTCTCCCTTCTCTTCTTTTTTCTCTCTTTTATTTTTTATAAATTGTTAATAAATATATTTATTTTTTTTTATGCGTAAGAGGCCATAGCCAGTAATTTATTTTATTAGTAAAATTTTCAAATGTACACCTCTGTTCAGTGCAGGCACCAGTAGGAAAGAACAAAGTAAAGAAAACCTTCGGTCTTGCCCGGGACTTGTAAAGTCCAATACATCATTTAGTTTACAAATCCTACTTCCGACATGCAGGATAGTGACATATGAGGATAAATCCTCATTTACAATATTAAAAATTAACAATTGCAGTCCTTGCTCTTATCATGAGCCATTCTTCTATTTTATGGCTTACTATTATAGCATTTGATCCTTTGTCCCATGGATCACCTGTTGCAGATTACATCTTTATTATTACAATATGTTACACCTTCCCCCATTATAGTTTTTTTGGGGAGTGATACATTATACAATTTCACATTGATCACCAGGGGGCATTCTTTCATTTTATATCACTCAGTCACATGTTAATGGAAGTATGCTTTTCCCTTCTTGCTATTTTCCTTGCTGCTTTAGACACCTGAAAAACACATCGACACCTTTCCCAACCTACCTTTCTTGTTAGCCATATAAAAGTAGAAAGTTATCATTGTCCTGCATCAATCTTGTTAGAGCTCTTTTCATATCACACCTTTGAGAATTAAATCAAAATTGAGAATAATTGCAATTTCTCCTATCCTTTCATCAGGAAAGTGGTGGCAACATATTCCTATCTCCCAAGATTAGCATCAAAGCCAATAAATAAAAAGATGAAAGTTTATGTATAAACAAGTAAAAGTAAATATATGAATCATATATGTTAATTTTGTATCAATATGCCTAAGTCTCTTATAAAGTTATCTAAAGTGGATGAAAGAGTATCATGCATAAGAGTAAAAGTTAGATAAAGATGTGTCAAGCCTATGTATGAAAAAGCTAGATATGGCATGAGGTATTCCCCTACATCTGGGTGGAACTGTATGAGAAGCTTACTCTAAGTCACAAGTTAAATGTTTAAGGATACCATGATCATCTAAGAGCTGCATCTAATGGTTAGGTAGGTACCATCAGCACCTATGTAACTAGCAAGATAATCAGCTTTAATATTACCCTCTTTGAATATATGATTAAATGTGCACTTTCTAAATGAAGCAGTGATGTCAAGGGAGATGGAGAGGAGGGAGTTGAGTCTCTAGTTAGGCATGCTACCCTTTCTTAAGACATTAATAATAATTGCAAAATCACCTTCCACTTCTAACTTTTCAATTTTCAAATCTCTGTACATTCTCAATCCTTCAATCAGAGCAGTTAGTTTTGCCATGTTATTGGTTGCATTGCTTAGGGGTTTGGCGATTGTTGCAATTTGCTTCATTTCCCAGTTATGGATTACACAACCTAAACCTGCGACCCTAGGGTTACCTCTGAAGGCCCCATCAAAATTTAGCTTAAACCATCCTTTTTTAGGGGGTTTCCATTTACATTCTTGTCTTTTATTGGTGGTATTGTGGTTCCTTGGTCCCACAAAGGGGGGCAATTTTAAGCCTACCCATCTACCACGCATCTTTTCATCCCAGTATGACATTATGGTTTCTTTCCCAGGGTTATTAAGAACCCTGCTATTGATGATTTCTATAATAATAGCTTCAATCTTATTAATAAGTTGTTCATAAGTTATTTTTCCATCTTTGAAAACTCGTCTATTTCTTTCTTTCCATAGTTCCCATATCATGACAGAGGGGGTTATTGTCCATAACATATGATAGATGCTTTGTTTATGAATGTCTGGCAAGCATTGAAACAAGCTCAGTATGTTATTGGGAAGGGCCGTTACCCAGCCCAGTTTACCACATAACCAATTCTAGCATTTGAAAGAGAATTGACAATTGAGTAGAATATGGTCTGCTGTTTCCTGCTCATTTTCGCATAAGAGGCACCTGCTAGGTCCCTCATATCCCATCTTAGTAAACCTATATGTCGTTAATATTTTTTTTCTGTAAGGCTATCCATGAGAACACTCTGGCTTTTGGAAGACAGTTCTTATCCCAACATAGTCTAAGTCATATTACCATTTTTGGTCTAAGTTGTTGTTTGATTAATATATTATACCCCTATTTTGTATTGTAGTTTCTCGATTTGGCATCATCCCATACCAATCTATTAGTATCCTTTTTGAAGGATACACTCTTTTTATTGAGGATATCGAGTAGTTTCTTTTTTTTATTATCTGGGATGTTTAAATTTTCAAGTGATTTCCATTTCCATTCAAGATTTACATCATTATTGAGGAATTCAATGTAATCTTTTACATATTTCCCCCATTGGGATTCCAGGATTCTTTTTGCATTCTACAAGTAATCGAGGCTACTTATCATCTCATATCCCCCCAGGAGTCGTCCCAGAATAGTGCTTGATTGCCATCACCTAGACTCTAGGTTAATTTATCCATGATGAGTTTTCTATAGTCCAACATAAAATTCCAAAGTCAGGAACCTCTAGGGGGGTTGGCCATCTTGAAAAGAGAAGCAGACTCCATGCCTCTTAGATATTTGTTTATGAGGATTTTTACCCATTTCATATTTTGTTGGTTATACATTTTCCATATTAGTTTGGCTCCTAATGCTTTACTTTGTTCCTTAATGTTTGTCAAACCCAAGCCACCTTCCTCAAGTTAGGCCTACATATTTTATCCCAAGCTACTAGTGCCATTCTTTTCTTATCTTTCATTCCTTGCCAGAGGAATGTTCTAAGAGTTTTGTTGATTTCTTCATGTTTTTCTACTAGTAAATTCATGCAAGATAATTGATATATTGGTATAGCTGAGAGAACAGATTTTAACATTGTGACTTTTCCAGCTGAAGATAACCATTTGCCTTTTCAAGACTCAACTTTTTTCCTGATCTTAGAAGTAATATGATCCCACAAATCTTTTGTCTTGTTGATTTTATCTAATGGTAGGCCTAGATATTTACAGGGCATTTCCCCTCTTTTGAAGGTCAAAATTCTACATATTTCTCTTTCTGTATTGGGGTCTGTGTTGAAGAAATCTACATATTTATCAGCATTGACCTCCTGGCCTGAGGCCTTGGTATAGGAGTCAAGGATCTCTTTGAATGCCTCGGCTTCATTGATGCTACCCTTACCATAGAGCATGGTGTCGTCCACAAATTATTGGTGGGTTGTGGGGTCTAGATCAGAGGTAATTTTGATTCCTTAGATTTTACCCTCTTCCCTATATTTGGTAATCATCCTTCCTAATGCTTTTGCCATTATAATAAAGAGGAAAGGAGATATAGGGTCTCCTTGTCTCAGTCCTCTTGACATACTAAAAAAACCTTCTGGGGTCCCATTGATTAAGACAAAGATCTTGGGACTAGATATGCATTCATAAATGAGATTTATCCATTGTTTCGTAAACCCAAAAGACTCCGTGGCTTTACATAGGAACCGCAAATCAAACTTATCATAAGCTTTACTGATATCTAGTTTGATCAACATGCTAGGTTTTTTATTGTGCTGAATGAAGTGGATAGCTTCTTGGGCTATAATTACTCCATCGTATATAGATCTTCCCGGAACAAACCCAGTTTGTTCCTCACTAATGATGTCTAGTAATACTTTCTGAATTCTATTAGACATGGTCTTGGTAAGCATTTTATATATAGTGTTACATAAAGAGATAGGTCGTAAGTCCCCAAAACTCTCTGACTTCTCCTTTTTTGGGATAAGTGTGAGGAATGTATTATTTACTTCTTTTAGGAGGTTGCCAGAATTTCACACCCCTTCTAGTGCTTCTACAACTTCATCTCCAATGAAATGCTAGCATTTCTAAAAAAAGAAGGTCAGGAAGCCATCTGGACTCGAGGCTTTATCAGACTGCATTTGAGAAACCACAAGTTCAATCTTAGTTTTGGAAAACTTTGTAGTGAGGGCTTTGTTTTGATCCTCTATTATGATCCTTGGAATGTTTTGTAGTATGGCTCGTTGATGGATCATGTTGGACCCTTCCCAATTGTTAAGAATGTTTTCAAAATACCTGACTGTTTCAAATACAATTTGTTGTGGCTCTTCAATCCAAGCATTATTACCACCCTTAATTTTAGTAATTCTATTCACATTCCTATGGACTTTAGTGCTGCTGTGAAAAAACTTTGTGTTCTTATCTCCAGCTTCAAGCTAGGTCTCCCTAGACTTTTGATGCCAAAAGATTTCTTCTCTGGATAGTATATCTTCATATTCAGATTTCAGTTGTTTTTCTTTTAAATATGAATTTTCATCCATGCCATTTGCAATAACATTTCTATTAAGGTTTTCAAGTTCTTCTTCTAATTTAACTTTAATCACAAAGATGTTACCAAAGTTATTCTTATTCCAATTGAGAAGTTTACTTTTAATAGTTTTCATTTTGGAGATTAAACATAAAAGTTTGGAACCAGATACCTTAGTTTCTTTCCACCACTGCTCAATTAATACTAAAAGGTTATTATCTTTGAGCCACATTTGCTCAAATTTAAAGGGGCACCATTTGGGTTAGCAATCTTCTGAGATACACAGCTGGACATGATAATGGTCAGAGCCCGAGTATGGTAAGATCTCTACCATAAGATTATAAGGGAGTTGAGCCTAGTTGCCTCTAAATAAGAATCTGTTAATTTTTTCTGCAATGTTACTAAAACCCATTCTTCTATTGTTCCATGTAAATCCCTCTTGTGCAGTCTTAATTTCCTTTAGATTGTTTTTGTGAACCCATTCCTTAAAGTCATATGCTACTATAGATAACCTTACTGAGCCACCCCACTTTTCTTTAGGGTCTAGGATGGCATTGAAATCTCCACCCAATATGCAGATCTAAATTTGTAAAGTTTCCATAAACTGTTCTATCTCTCTCCATACTGATTTCTTGTCCTGGTTCTGGGTAGGTCCATAAATGTTAAATAGTATGAAGTGAAGATTGCTTCTAATGCTTTTGACATAACCACTCATCCAATTCTTCTTACTGCCTATTACTAAGAATGAGATAGCCCTGGGGTCCCGTATTACCCCTAGGGCCCTTGAGGCTCCTTCAGCTGGAACTCCAACTAGCTCCCAGATGCCTAATTTCTTTTTTAGAGTATCAGCCTCTTCTTTATTGAGTTTAGTTTCTTGGATCATTAATATTTCAGGTTTGGTATTGGTGATACAACATTTTAAAATCCATTGTTTGTTAGGGGCAGTAAGTCCCCTAACATTCCAAGTGTTGACTCTCATGGTGCCGAGGGAAGGTACTTCCCCTTCCCAACATTAAACATTGTAGTGATCTTAGTTTGATCTATTGCCACCATCTTTCTCTCTTAGTTCAGATATTGATTTCCATCCTCTTTTTTTATTACTTTTGGCACAGTCTGGGGTTTCCTTACTGAAATCGGTTAAAGCAATTCCCAGTCGATGCTCTACTTCCTCCATCTCTCTGCTTCCCAATTCCTCTAAGTCCTCTTCAATATTATCTTGCCTTCTCTTCTAATCTTTGAGTTCCAATATCTTGGTAATGAGCTTTTCCTTTTTTTTGTTAGCTTCCTCTATTACCACTTCCTCAATCACCTTACTGAGGATCTCATTACAAATTTCTTCTAAATCAATGAGGTTAATTTTATCTGTGACACTCTTATGATCCTCAGAGTCTAAATGATTTTCCTCTGGCTCATATGTGTTCAGAACCCAATCAGGGGTCTCCAATACTGCTAGTTCTACACTTTTTTCCTCTGCTGTGGGGTTAACATGATTGGTATCTTCTTTTGGCAATTCCCCTTCCTCTAATTCCATCCTTCCCTTATCTTTAGGAGACTCACAGTTCTGCACATAGATTTTATCCACTAAAAAGAGGTTTTTACCCAATCCTACTTGTGCAGGATTCTCTTCTATATTTTGTAAAATAAGATCATTACTATGTCTCTTGGTGTTCTCCTTGTTGCTTGGGGTATAGTTTGGGCAAATCTTGGGCAGAGATGGTACCATACTTGGGGGCTGATTAGGTCCAGATGAATCCCTGCTACCATTAAGATGCTCCTATGAGGGTGGGGGGTCATTCCTCTAATATTCAACAATAAATCCTCCTTTATTGCCATTGAATCTAATATTGACACCCATAGATTGTGGTTTTGCATTTTTCTTAATAGATGTTTTTGAGACTTTGTTGATAATGTTATTGTGAATAGGACCTTGGTAAAATATTGGCTTGATGCAATAAGTAGTGAAATTGGTTTTGAGATCAAATGGTTTGAGATTTTGCATACTTATATCCATCTTTACTAATAGAGTAACATCATAGTGAGATAGGAATTCCTCCTCAATTCCTACGAATTCACCCAGATGATTACCTATCTCCCTCAATATTTCACTGTGAATAAGCTCTACCGGGAGATTAGGCAATTTAACTCATCTAGTGATTTTAAGTTTAAGTTTGCTAGGGTCGAAATTCAGGAGCCAGTCCAGATATTCAAAATTGTGCCCTTTATAATATAAGTTTCTGCTAATCAAGATTTCCTTTTTTAAGTCTAAATTTTTGCAATCAATAAATATAAATCCTTCAGATAAGACAGTAGTACTTACCTGATCCTTGTAGAGAGCTTGGATCCATTCAACAATTTCACTCACAGGCGACCCAAATCCACACCAGTGGACAAAGAAACCATGAGTTCTACAATGGCCCCCTAATCCGTCTGTATAAATATTGCAAATATTTATTGTCGCCTTCTCCTCCATGGCCATAGGTTTTGGATATTGCATTGAGTTCTTCTACGGAGCTATCGGAGGAGGCTTAGGGTTCTCTTGATCGTGAAATGCCTCCTGGTTGTTGCTCATCCTAGGATTATTAGAAATTGTATTCCTGAATCTAAGGTTTTTAGGGAGTGGCCCTTGGTAGGGAGCCCTTCTACCTGCTTTCAAATTTGTATTTGGGTTCCTCTACAAGTGATTATTCTTGGGGGTTGGTTTTGAAAAACCATCCGTATTTCTTTGTCGTGAATGGGATGGGTAGGAGGCAGAAGGGAGTTGTCAGGGATTAGAGATTCTTTCCTAGCCTAATGTAATATAGTTTGCTCCAGAAGCAAATGCAGGGGTTGTGGAGGTGATTGGGATGGCCCAAATCCCTGAAACCCTAGCTAGGTTATGTCCCTCTCTAAATGCAGCCGCAACCCTCTCCGCCTTCTGTGATTTCCTGCTTTTCACAGTTTGCCAACCGGATTCCTCATGTTGCTGTGGAGGGGGAGCCCAACCCCCATGAATAACCTTCAAATCCCTTCGCAGGGCAGAGCGAGGGTTCAGAGCCCTTGCTACAATTTCAGACTTATTCGTAATGCTTCTTTGTCAAGGAGAGCCTGCTTTTTTTTGCTGATTTTGAGCCATTTTATTTTTAATATAAAAATTTAATAAATATATTTATTAGTACAATGTAAGAATTTATTATTTATTAATTCTTTAAAATGTAATTACTTATATTTAATCTAAATACCCATAAAAATTTAAATATATTATATAACTATATTAAATATTGCAAATAAATAATATATAACTAAAATCTCATATTTAATAAAATTAAAATATTAATAACTTGAAAAATATACATAAAACTTTTATATATAATGCAATTATTGATGTATAAAATTAAAATATGAATGTGTATTTAAAAATTTAAAAATTTATGAATCAAATATTTTCATACGTGTTAATGTTGTCCACATTTGAATTTTTAAATCCATAATTTCATGAAATATAGCTATCATTGGAAAGTAGGAGCTTAAAAAAATTAATATTAAAAACTAAGATCCCCTAAAATTTAATATTAAAAATGAGGATCCCCTAAATATTATTTAAATTATATTTAAATTTAAAATTTGGGAGAATCCTGACACTTAAATTTTGTTTCTAAATTATGTTGTTCATTCAAAATAAAAATATACGTTTGCTTTTACAAACTAGTAATTATGAATATATTAGAAATATTAAATAAAACTCATTTTCTAAGCTAGGAAATATTCATTAAAAAAAATACATATTAGTAGAAGCAAAAGGCGTAGTGAGCAATAAAAGCACCAAATACACATATATGCCCTTCGCCATATAATCTGTTAGCGTTAGCTGGCATAAGATATCAATTAAATGCAAATAAAGATTAAACAGAGAAATGAAAATACACAGAATTAATAATAGCGAGAGACAAGTTTTAATGTGGTTCACCCAAACTCGGGCTACATCCACCAAACAGAGAGTCCAATATTATTATCTAGTAAATCAAACCGATTACAACCAGTAATCCTTGCAACTCAATACCGCTGCAAATGCTACAATACAATATATCAAAACCCTAACCCTTAGCCGCTTATCAAGCCTTTTTGTCAGTTACAAAAATTAGGGTTTTCTTATGTCAGTTATAAAAAATAGGATTTTTTTATGTCGGCCCTAAAAAAAAATTTCTCGGGGGTTGCCGCCCTCGAACCCCGGCGAGGATACATGGCTAGTGTACAATACTTTCCTGATCAGTCACCACCTACCAACATAATCAACTACAAACATGCAAGGGTAATGTATTATGTGATAAAAAGATTAGCTAAGACACGTCGTCTTAACAGGGAGTCTCCTTCATGTGTGCCATGTAATTTTATTCTATTCGTTGTTATTATTATTAGTTTTATATTGCAACTTGAATTAAGCTGTATATATACCTCATATTCTGGAAATTATCTCCTGGCAATTTGTACCCTCATCAATACATCTGATTCAGGAAACCATCTTAGCACCGTTCAACCGCAGATTTCAAAGCGGTTTAAAATTTTAAAAAGGGTTTTTGAGAGTCAAGATAGATAGACACAGAGAAAACACTCTATCGGACGGAGGGAAACGAAAAGCATTGGGTATTTAAAAAAGGAAACCGACGAGGAAATCGTTCACGGCATTTGAAAAATGGTAAACGGTAAACTAAAACTATTAGCGTGAAGGGGGGACGGTCAATGAGAATAAGCCGACAGATAACCAAAACGGGGTTTACAACGAAAAAAAAGATGAAAAACAATGAAAAAATAGAAGGTGAAATCGGAAATGGTGAAATCGAACGGCTAAACGCGCTGCAATTGTCTTACATGCTTTTGTAGCAATTGAGATCGTGGATCCTTAAAGTCAGCCCACTCTCCTCACAAAGGGATCGCCTTTGGCGTAATTAGGGAACCACACATGTGCATGAATGCTTCATTCAATATAACTGAGACTGTACAGACACTTAATTTAGTCTATGCAAACTATGATGATCTTGTCTTGCAGGCCTAGTGTACAAGGTAGAATTTAAAATGTGGAGGTGTGTACATGGGAGTTATGTTAATAAAAGTTGTGATTGGCAATGGATTGAATGGCCTATATGGAAGCTACAACCTTTTGATTTGTTTTCCAACCAACCTTGGTCATCATCTTATGCTCTAGAAATTATTGGTGAACTAACATGTTAATGTTGCTGCCATCCTGCTCGCGAGTTAACTAACCTTGTTGAGTTTGTAATGTCCCCTTTTTCTCAGAAGTTGTAAATGAATATGTGTCAGCTTTTTTTTGCATTTCCCAAGGCTGATTTTCATTTAAGGGAAATTAGACTTTTAAAAGGATATTAAAACTCGGATATTTATTATAAAATTCTTTACCTTTAAGAGTTGTGGACGTTGAGTATTATGGGCCCCTCTTGCGTTGCATGCCTATTCTGGCCATGCGTGTGAGTGGGGAGTGCTCTTTTTGGGCCTCATTCATTATTTCTTTTGCATGGCATGGCTGGAGGAGTGGAGCACTCCTTGTTGGAGCATTGATTGCAATTCTTTGCATGAGTGTGAGGATAATGGTGGTTATATTAGAGGAATCGGGCATTTTTGCCTCTCTTATGCAATTTCTAATTTAGCGATTTTCTTCTTGGGAGTCTATGCTGTTTAGTAGAGATTGTGGTGTTCACCACAACAACCTCCAGTTTCGTCTGTGTGAGACTAGACCTAGCTGGAACCATCGATGGTTTCAATGCAGAAATCGATTATAAGCCAAATGGAGATCGATGTATTTTGAAGAGTTTATATTGAATGTCTGAATATAATCTTTTGGGTGTGAGTTTACTATCAATCTTGGAGTTTTGTAGTGTAGCAGCCCCAACTTAATAAGAAACAAAACTATGAAGCTTGCCTGCGATAACCTGCAGATATCAGTAATAATAAAAGGGTTGATTGAAATCCCATGGAGAATGTGTGGTTGTTCAGGGACTTTTCTCTATGCATGGTGAGTGCTTGAGTATGGTGTGTAGTGCCAGGGGTCCGTTTGGTATCGTGGCTAGTTATTGCAGTCATAAAATGTTTGATGATTATCTGAAAGTTGTTCCTAAGTGAAGCGTGAGCACCCAACAGTAAGAAACGCCTCCTCTTTGGTTGTTTAGTCTCTCTGAACTTGGTCGCCCAACATAAATGGAAGTTGTAATAGCAAGTTTGGGAAGTAATCTTCATATTAGGAGCCATTTGGGCCATTACAGTGATTTCTGAGTATGAACTTGAGCTTGAATATAACATGAGGTTGTAATAGGGTAATGAGGTCATATTGAGTGTATGGGTTTATTCCACGTGTTGTACCTTGTAGGTCATTGGTTAACTGGCACTAGATCAAGGAGGTTGTTGTATAATGTAATTATCAAGTTTGAGTTGATCAATGAAGGAAAGGGTACCCAAAGTACTCATTTTAAATCACATATTTGTCTCTATCTTACATCTTATCCTTTGACAATACAATCTTATACTTGTGTGTTTTTCTAACATGGTATTGAATATTTTTTGTTCAAATGTGAAGGTAGAGTTTGTGTTTTTATGTTAGGTTTTGGCATGCAATGACACTCTTTGAATTTGTTTGGAAGAGTTTTTAGATTGTTTCTTTTACAAATCCAAGATTTCATAATTTGTGGTGTTGTCATTTTGGTGGCATGCTTTGAGTGCTTCTAGATTAAGTTTTGGCATCAATTGACATATCTAGGCACTTGTTGGAGTGTTAATACATTTTTGTTTGGCAAGGTTGTGTTCTCCTTTGTCAATCATTCTAGGCTCAGATGATGGTGAAATTTGTAGCACATTTCACAGTTGAGCATATTGTCTTTTCATTGATGTCAAAATGATGGTGGTTTTCATTGAAGTTAAAATGATGGTGGTAATATCTCCGGTCCTTCAATAACATGTTTTTCAGTGATATGGTGATGATCTCTCTGCAGTGGGACATTTGATATGGTGACATTTGATCTTCAAGGATATGTGACTTGGTCATCTCAATGGATCACAATTGCTTAATCCTAAATGGCATTATTGTCTTCATTGTTTCAAGATGTGACATGTGACTTTCAGGTTTGCAATTTTATGTTCACTTGTCACTGATAATGTCTTCATATCTCATTTTATCAAATCAGTATCCTCTCATGTTAAACCAGTTCATTCATATCTTTGTTAAATATCTATAAAGGTTCAAAGAGACACACTTATGTGTATGGCACATAACCTAAATTATCTAAGGTTTTATCTTAAATGCCCATCAAAGCCTTTTTGTTTTAATATGTCATTGACCGGCTGTGGCGGTGATAGTCACTTAAGTGACAACCTAAGGGGTGAATACTCGTCAGTCTTACCGGCCCCGACACCTAGGGTGCCCGGTCATTGGTTACCATTCTTTGTGCTCCGCAAGAAAAGTGTGATCAACGATCATCGTTGAAATTGCATATGGCGGGCCGCGCGGATCGGAGGGATAAGGTTTGAATTAGAAGTTGCCTCCAACGCTTAGTTAACTGGCGTTAAAATTGACGGTTGCTTTGCTTCCTTTAGAAATAAAACTTGCTTTTTATCACATCCTTCACCGAAGTTCAAGAGACATTGAAGATAGAAAGTTCTGTAAAAGAAAGAGTGCAATTGGGAATGTTTCTAAAGGTGCAGAATATGAAAAGGCAGATCTTCAAGAGTTTGTTTTTTTGTTTTTTTTCTTTTTGACAAGAATGTGATTTGTTTTGAAGGCAAAAAGAAGAATGGGTTGGAAGTTGAACTGAATTAAAAACTTGAAAGTTCATTTTTGATGGTGTGATTTTTTTTAATTTGTAGGGGTGTGTTCTTAAGCAGATAAGAGAGATGATCTTGGTGTGGGTGAGAAGTTTTAAGAATGGGATTTTTGCTATGAAATGTATTTTTGTATTGCAGGAATGAAGAAACAATTTTTGGACAGGGAATTATGTTGAGTTATTGAAATAGTGATGGTGCAATAAATGGATGGAGTTTTTCAATGATCAAGATGGATCAATATTTGTTCAGAGAAGGTGAAAGTGTTGAAAGACAATAATTTCTCAGAGAGGGTCAATTGTTCAGTTTTGCACAGTGAGAAAGTTCATGAAATGGTGAATTAAATTTTGAGATTGTTTTGCAGAGGTATGAAGTATTTTGAAGATCAAAATTGATTGATTGTAGATGATGATGACAGTTGAAGGTTGATTGCAAAGAATATATTTTTGTTTATTTTAAAAGGGAGAAATAAGGTTTTGTTTTTATTGAAACAGGGAAATCCCCTGAGTTATATTTTTCATTAAAATTTTGATGTTGTAATGTTAGTGAGACATGTAGAGAAGTACAATATGCCAGTGAGGTAAAATTGTAATGTCAGTGAGACAGTTGTAAATCTGAATTTTTGTTAAGCTAGTGAGGCAGTTGAGTGGTTTTTATACCCCAGGAGGGTTTTCCACTTGGGAAATTTCTTGTGTCAAATTTTGTGTTGATACTTTGCATAATCCTTTTATCTATCTGAAGAATTCTATAATTGTGAAGTTAAGTTTATCAAAAGGTGTAAAAAGTGTTAAAATTGTTAACAACACTGATTCACCCCCCCTCTCAGTGTTGTGTGTATTCCTACAATTGGTATCAGAGCCTGGTACCCTATCAAAGCTTAATCAGCTTGGGTAGATCATATTTCTGGAATACTTATCATGGCAAGTCAAGAAGGTTACTCAAATTACAAAGCACCTGTGTTTGATGGTTCTAACTATGCTTTTTGGAAATTTAGGATGAAGTCATATTTGCCATCTCTGGGGTATGATGTGTATGCTGCCATTGTTACTGCATATACTGCTACAAATCCTCCTAGCACAGCTGATGAGAAAAGGGCATATGAAAATAATGCTAAGGCTAAAAATGCATTATGTTGTGGTCTTACCAATGACATTCTTGTCAAAATCATGGAGTGTAAAACAGCCAAGGAAATATGGGACAAACTGTCTAATATTTATCAAGGAGATGATAAAATCAAAGAAGCAAAATTGCAATCCTACAAAGCCAAATTTGAAAGTCTCAGGATGAGTGATGATGAGAAAGTGGCATAATATCTTCTAAGAGTCCAAGAAATTGTAAATGCTATAAGAGGACTTGGTGATACACTGGAAGAGAAGATAGTTGTTACAAAAGTCTTAAGGACTTTAAATCCAAAATATGAATCCAAAGTGTCTGCAGTTGAAGAAAGAGACTTAAGCAAAGTTACCTTTGATGAACTTCATGGCACTTTCACAGCTTATGAGATGAGAATTAGTAATGACATACCTTCAAGCAAAGAAGCTGCTTTCAAATCAGTCAGAAAAGAAAAGGAGATTTCTGATTCAGAAGAATTGGATGATGATCAAGAAATATCTCTAGCAAGCAAGTTGAAGAAGGGATCTATTGGTAAGTACAAAGGTAAGCTTCCATTCAAATGTTTTGAGTGTGGAAAGATTGGACACTATGCAGCTCAGTGTCCTTACAAAGACCTAGACAGTGATGAAGATGAAAACAAGAAGCAATTCAAAAAGAAACAGTTTGTTTCTAGAAGGAAAAATAATTTCAGAAAGAAAAGAAGTTTGTTCATAAAAAATGTTGATATGACTGAAAGTGATTCAGATGATTTTCTTGATGAAAATGCACAGACTTTATTTATGGCTATTCTAAATGAAGTTCAAAATGAAAAATGTGAGGAACAATCAAATAGTTGTGAAGCTGTTATTGACTTTGAAGGAGAATTGATGTGTGCATTAAGTCAAGTCAAGAAACTTAAAAAAGAAATCATTGCACAAAGAAGTCAGTTTCAAAAGGAAAATGATATCATGAATGATAAATTAACTTGTTATGAGAAATAGATTACTGATCTAATTCTTTCTCTTGAAGAAAGTAAGAGAATCATTGATGATAAAAACAAAGAGTTGAATAATAAGGACAAGGAATGTCATACACTTGAAGCTGAAATTGTTGATCTGAGAAGAAGACTTGATATGTGCAGAAGTAGTGATAAACTTGATGATCTTCTTGATAGACAAAAAGGATTCAAGGATAAATTAGGTCTTGGATTTGAAGAGGGACAATGTTCTCAAAAGGCTAGTACAAATGGCAAGTCAATCATAAGGACAACAAACTACAACAGGAGTGATACTTTCAGGTATAATGCTCACTTTACTGGATATTGTTTTTGTTGCAACAGGTTTGGACATAAAGCCAGTGAATGCAGATTTGGAGCCAGAAGAGAAATGCATTTATTTCCAAGGAACCCATTCATATTTTTAAGAGTTTGAAGTGTCACAGTTGTAAAAATTTTGGGCATATTGCCAATTTTTGTAGACCTTCTTTGCAGATGTAGCAAACAACAAGGAATACTGTTTCAGGTTTGTCTTCTTTGAGTTCTAAAAAGAAGTTGCTTGTTTGGAAACCTAAGGTAATCAATAAGAGCTTTGATGTTATGATTGCACAAGCTACTTTTCATGTCAAAAAGAAGGAACAGTGGGTGATTGACAGTGGCTGCTCCAACCACATGACAGGAGACAAAGATATGTTTGTTAAATTTGAAGACATTAATGAAGGTTCTGTTATGTTTGGAAATAATGATTGCATTATGATCAAAGGCAAAGGTACAATTCTTCTTGATGATGAAACACCACTACATGATGTGTATTTTGTAGAAGGACTGAATCATAACTTGTTAAGTGTTAGCCAAATATGTGACAATGGTTTTAATGTGGTTTTTGATGCACATGGATGTGAGATCAAAAAGAAATCAGGTAAAGTTATTGCAGCAGGTCTAAGGACTAGTGGTAACATCTACAATCTTCATAACTCAGAAACTAAAAGTGTTGATAGCCATATCTGTTTCATGGGTCAAATTGAGGAAAGCTGGTTGTGGCATAGAAGACTTGGTCATGTGAATTTTAACAATCTTGTGAGAATCAACAGGAATCACAATGTCAGAAATATGCCTCATATTTCAAAACCAAGTAATACTATATGCAAAGAGTGTCAGCTGGGTAAGCAAACCAAAGTTAGTTTCAAACCTAAGGAGTATTTTACTTCAAAACCTCTACAGCTGGTACATTCAGATTTATGTGGTCCTACAAGGACTAAAGCTCTAGGAGGAGAAAAATATTTTATGCTTTTCATTGATGATTTTTCAAGAATGACATGGGTAACATTCTTAAGGCATAAGTCAGAGGCATTTGATAGATTCAAAATCTTCAAGAAGATGGTTGAAAAGGAATCTGATTTCAAGCTAAAATGTTTAAGGTCAGATAATGGAGGAGAGTATACTTCAAAGGAATTTGAGGAGTATTGTGAAAAACATGGGATAAGAAGGCAATTCTCCACTCCTAGAACTCCACAGCAAAATAGAGTAGCTGAAAGAAAAAATAGGACTGTAAAAGAAATGGCAAGAACCTTACTACATGATGCAAACCTGCCTAATGTCTATTGGAGAGAAGCTGTTCATACAGCTGTATATACTTTAAACAGAGTTCAATTAAGGGTAAAGTCAAATTATACTCCTTATGAACTTTGGTATGGTAAGTCAGCTAATGTTGGTTATTTTAAAATTTTTGGAAGTAAGTGTTACATCAAGAAAGATAATGATAGCTTATGTGGTTTTGAGTCTAGATGTGATGAAGGCATATTTCTTGGTTATTCTACACATAGCAAAGCATATAAGTGCTTTAACAATAGGCTCAAAAGAATAATTGAAAGTACTAATGTTAAGGTGGATGAGGATTTGCAGCCCTATATGCAGTTGATTCATGACAAGGAAGATGATCATCATTCACAAAAGGAAGAAGAAATTCAGTAAGAGGAAGAAGATCTTGAAAAATCTGTTGATGTTAAGACAAAGACTCCTTCAAAGGCATATCAAAGAGATCATCCTCATGAGTTGATCATTGGGGACAAGGACAGTGGTGTGGTAACTAGAAGAAAGCTTGCTGCTGCACATAATCAAGCACATGTGTGCTTGATATCTAAAATGGAACCTAAAAGTTATGTTGAGGCCAGCAAAGATGAAGCCTGGATTAAAGCCATGGAAGGGGAGTTAATCCAAATAGAAAAGAACAAAACATGGGAAATTGTTTCAAGACCAGAAGGTAAGAATGTAATTGGATCAAAATGGGTTTTTAGGAATAAGCTTGATGATAAAGGTAAAGTTGTTAGAAACAAAGCTAGATTGGTTTGCAAAGGGTATTCACAAATTGAAGGAATTGACTTTGAAGAAATATTTGCTCCTGTTGCTAGATTAGAAGCTATAAGAATGTTTTTAGCTTTTTCAGTTTATAAAAATTTCAAAGTTTACCAAATGGATGTAAAATCAGCATTTCTAAATGGAGATCTTGAAGAAGAAGTTTACATGGAACAACCAGAAGGTTTTGTGAATAAAGATAATTCAGATCATGTTTATAGGTTGAAAAAGGCCTTATATGGTTTAAAGCAAGCTCCAAGGGCTTGGTATTATAGACTGGATAAGTTTCTATAGGAACAGGGGTTCACAAAAGGAGGTGTGGATAGTAATCTGTACTATCTAATCAAAGGTGAGGTTATTCTGGTTGTTGAAATTTATGTTGATGATATCATTTTTGGTAGTAACAATGATGATATGAGTCATTCATTTCCTAACATCATGAAGTCAGAATTTGAAATGTCTATGTTGGGAGAATTGTCTTTCTTTCTTGGTCTTCAGGTATCTCAGCTTGAAAAGGGAATATTTATCTCACAAAATAAATATGCCAAAGAGATGTTAAAGAGATTTCAAATGGATGATTGCAAACCTTTGGGTACTCCTATGGAGACAGGGCATAAGCTAAGTAAAAATGATGAATCACCTGAAGTAGAATAGTCTCTGTATAGATCTATGATTGGGAGTCTTTTATATCTCACTACTTCTAGGCCTGATATTATGCAGGCTGTTTGTTTGGTTGCAAGATTTCAAGCTTGTCCTAAACAATCACATTTGAATGTTGTTAAGAGAATCTTTGGATATATTAAGGGTACACTTGATTTTGGTTTATGGTATCCTAGACACAATGATTTTACACTTCTTGCCTATACAGATGTAGATTGGGCTAGATGTCCTGATGACAGAAAAAGTACAAGTCGGGCAGCTTTCTTTCTGGGTGGTAGATTGGTTGCATGGCATAGTAAGAAACAAGATTGTGTTTATCTATCTACAGCTGAAGCTGAGTACATTGCTGCTTCTTCATGTTGTACACAGGTACTTTGGATGGTACAATCACTTCTTGATATTAAGGTTGAGGTTAAAAAGCCTGTGTCTATTCTTTGTGATAACACAAGTTCTATCAATATGTCAAAGAATCCTATAATGCATTCAAGAACTAAGCACATTGCTATCAGATATCATTTTCTAAGGGAAAAGGTGATTGAAAATGAAGTTGCTTTGGAATATGTGCATACTAGTGATCAATTGGCTGACATCTTCACAAAGCCTTTGCCAAAGGAGACATTTGAAACTCTGAGACAGAGATTAGGAGTTCTGTCTCTTGTCTCTCTTCAATAGGTTACAGAGATACTAGATTTAGGGGGAGTTGTCTTCTAGATCATTTTAATGTCTTGAATCTCATTTGTACATAGTCTGTATATAGTTTTTGTACATATTTTTTGTGGTTGGCAGTGTTACAGTATTGTGCATTTGATTAGTGTGAAGGAAAGTGTTGGTTTTGACAAAATTTTTTATAGAGGATTGCATTTACAAGAACAGGAATCTATTGGTTGTGGTATTTGTTTTTGCCTTTGACATTTTTATGTCAAAAAGGGGGAGAAATGAGTTATGGTTTTTCCATCAATGTCAAAGACAAAGGGGGAGTTTTGTAGCACATTTCACAGTTGAGCATATTGTCTTTTCATTGATGTCAAAATGATGGTGGTTTTCATTGATGTCAAAATGATGGTGGTTTTCATTGAAGTTAAAATGATGGTGGTAATATCTCCGGTCCTTCAATAACATGTTTTTCAGTGATATGGTGATGATCTCTCTGCAGTGGGACATTTGATATGGTGACATTTGATCTTCAAAGATATGTGACTTAGTCATCTCAATGGATCACAATTGCTTAATCCTAAATGGCATTATTGTCTTCATTGTTTCAAGATGTGACATGTGACTTTCAGGTTTGCAATTTTATGTTCACTTGTCACTGATAATGTCTTCATATGTATCTCATTTTATCAAATCAATATCCTCTCATGTTAAACCAGTTCATTCATATCTTTGTTAAATATCTATAAAGGTTCAAAGAGACACACTCATGTGTATGGCACATAACCTAAATTATCTAAGGTTTTATCTTAAATGCCCGTCAAAGCCTTTTTGTTTTAATATGTCATTGACCGACTGTGGCGGTGATAGTCACTTAAGTGACAACCTAAGGGGTGAATACTTGTTAGTCTTACCGGCCCCGATGCCTAGGGTGCCCGGTCACCGGTTACCATTCTTTGTGCTCTGCGGGAAAAGTGTGATCAATGATCATCATTGAAATTGCATATGGCGGGTTGCACGGATCGGAGGGATAGGGTTTCAATTAGAAGTTGCCTCCAATGGTCAATTAACTGGCGTTAAAATTGATGGTTGCTTTGCTTCCTTTAGAAATAAAACTTGCTTTTTGTCACATCCTTCACCGAAGTTCAAGAGACATTGAAGATAGAAAGTTCTGTAAAAGAAAAAGTGTAATTGGGAATGTTTCTAAAGGTACAGAATATGAAAAGGCAGATCTTCAAGAGTTTGTTTTTTTGTTTTTTTTCTTTTTGACAAGAATGTGATTTGTTTTGAAGGCAAAAAGAAGAATGGGTTGGAAGTTGAACCGAATTAAAAACTTGAAAGTTCATTTTTGATGGTGTGATTTTTTTTAATTTGCAGGGGTGTGTTCTTAAGCAGATAAGAGAGGTGATCTTGGTGTGGGTGAGAAGTTTTTAGAATGGGATTTTTGCTATGAAATGTATTTTTGTATTGCAGGTATAAAGAAACAATTTTTGGACAGGGAATTATGTTGAGTTATTGAAATAGTGATGGTGCAATAAATGGATGGAGTTTTTCAATGATCAAGATGGATCAATATTTGTTCAGAGAAGGTGAAAGTGTTGAAAGACAATAATTTCTCAGAGAGGGTCAATTGTTCAGTTTTGCACAGTGAGAAAGTTCATGAAATGGTGAATTAGATTTTGAGATTGTTTTACAGAGGTATGAAGTATTTTGAAGATCAAAATTGATTGATTGTAGATGATGATGACAGTTGAAGGTTGATTGCAAAGAATATATTTTTGTTTATTTTAAAAGGGAGAAATAAGGTTTTGTTTTTATTGAAACAGGGAAATCCCCTGAGTTATATTTTTCATTAAAATTTTGATGTTGTAATGTCAGTGAGACATGCAGAGAAGTACAATATGCCAGTGAGGCAAAATTGTAATGTCAGTGAGACAGTTGTAAATCTAAATTTTTGTTATGCTAGTGAGGCAGTTGAGTGGTTTTTATACCCCAGGAGGGTTTTCCACTTGGGAAATTTCTTGTGTCAAATTTTGTGTTGATACTCTGCATAATCCTTTTATCTATCTGAAGAATTCTATAATTGTGAAGTTAAGTTTATCAAAAGGTGTAAAAAGTGTTAAAATTGTTAACAACACTGATTCACCCCCCCTCTTAGTGTTGTGTGTATTCCTACAAAATTTGGCCACAATATCACTCACAAAGGTGCTCTAGTGTTTTTATAAAGCTATGAATAGGGAAAATTGGTATTTGAAGGTCACACATTCTATTTGTAGTGTGTGTTAGTGGCATGGCATGGTTGGAGGCAAAGCACATCTATTGCAGACCAGCTTTGGGATAGATCTAAGGGGAGAGACAGTCTCTGGTTTAATATCACCATGGAAGGGAAAAAACTAGCATTACAGGGACCATGGAGACACAAATGCATGTGGCTTGAGTTATGAGGCATTGAGAGAAGGTAGTATTCAAGGAGAAATTTGTGGAGCCACGAGGTGTACATAACAACAATTTAATGTTGGGATTAAATCCAATAACAACTCTATCAACACTTACCATCTTCAAAATAACACTTAATTCATTAAAAAATGTAGTTTGCTTGGAGGCTTATGAGGTGTGCAAGTGTGTTCAAGCTCTCATCAAAGGCTATTTTTAAACATCATCTAGTTCAATAGTCAAAGACCAATTTTATCCAATAAAAATAGGACAAATAATTACCACATGATTTTGGTGTCGATGATGTGTAATATTGTTATTGACCATTTGGCAATTGAACTAGATGATGTTTAAGTAGAGTGCTCATAAGATGGGTTACAATCTCTCTAAACATAGGGATTTTTTTATTGTTTCTTGTAGAATGTGGCATGTGATGTTTGAATGCACTATGTGGGAAGTAGTGTGGGCCATCTACAGGTTCCAAGAGTGGCATAGTGGGTGTTATTTGTATGTTTTGCTAACATGTGTGTTCTTTTGACAGTGCTTTCATGGTTTAGTGAGAGTGAAAATGAGAATTCAGGTATGCTTTGTCTTTTTTCACAACAATTTCATATTGGTTTGAGTGCCCAACAAGCATTGAAATTACTTGTCAAGGGGGCACAAGTGTAAAGAGATATGTGCTTTACATGGCCTTGAAGCCACAAAAATCAATTTCACATTGTAAAGAAACAAAATAAAGTTTTTGTGAATTAATTTAATTTTATAATAAATAATTTATTTTCAGATAAAGAGTTAAGATTAATTATAATATTAAATTAATTGTATGGATTTTAAATAAATAAAATAAAGGTATTTGGTTTTAGATTTGATGCTGATTTTATTGTGTGATATTTTGTTAGATGATTTACCACTATGATAGAAAATTAGGATTTGTTAAATGAATGCCTTGAGATTGAGAAAACCACTTTCTCTTTTGTTCTAGTTCACTTCTACAATTACAAAATTGATGTCTATGAGTATGGAACCAAACTTGGTTTGTAGATCCAAACTTCACTAATTTAGATATGTGGAATCTATTTTCTTCAATGTTTGCACTTGTATCAACAAAGGGTGGTGTTGATAGATACTATTTTGGAGCTTGTTAGGTTAGGATTGGTCTCCTTTGGTCAAGCCCCTATTATTGAGTCAATAGTATGGAACAATGATAAAATACAATAGACAATCATGTAATATGCTTAAAGAACATTGATGTCACATGATGTTGCTTTGATGTCCATAGATTTGTGCTACATGTTCTCTCAATAGTTTTTAGATGATGGATGAGTCCTTAATGATCATAATATGTTAGGGTTTATCCTTTTATACAACACCCTAGAATGTAATTTAAAATATTTTGTGCTTTAATCAACTCATAACGACTAGTTGAAAAGAATAAAAATAGGCCCAATTTTAAAATTAAAATTTGAAAGTTCATAGGTCATTTTCACACCCACAGATCTAACCTTAGTTAGTTGCATGAGTGTAGAAGACCTAGGATAAAGAATGGATGGAATGTGCATTTGAATTGGTTCCTTGGGTTGTGTAATGATGGAATCATATTAGGATTTGGTTATTTTTCAACTTCCATGCAAGCATGTGTCATTTTACACATTGGTCATTGCATTAGGACAAGCAAGTCAAAGTGAGCCCAAGATGAAAGATAAAAATGTAGGGTATGTAATTTTCACCATTACACTGTTTCCTACTTTGACTTGCATGTGAACTACTACAAATATGCATGCCAAAGTAAAGCAAGTAGTCAACATGAAAGAAACTATTCACACTCATATAAAGGATATAAATAAGGATATCGATTCTGTATACTCTCCTCATAATGAGTGTTTCATCTTGAATCCTATAAAAATAGAAGAAAAAAGTTCCAATAAGTAGCATCTATCAAGAATTTAAAAATAAGCATAATCACAACTATTGAAAACTATCTACAAACCAAAAAAAATTTAAAAAAAAGAAAAAGGGTAAAGATAAAGTGGATCCACCTAGTATAAAGTTATGAGTGTAGAAAAATATCTTTTGCACAACGTGGTTGTAGCAATACTTAGCTTCTTCAACCAATTTTTATTAATTATCCACATGCATTGGTCTGAGATGTCCTAAAATTTGCCTTGAAGAATCCATGGCAATACGAGCATATTCTACTCAAGGAGTTGTATTCAATTTCTTTAATGTACCATGGCATGCTCTAAAGAAGAACACTGTTACATCCCTAATTTCTGACTTGCTATACTTTTACTTTTTACTTGGGCATAAGTAAATTTGTTGTGATGTTATAGATTTATGACAGGATATGACATGGAATTATATTGAATATCATTTATGAAATCATGGAAATGATTATGTTATTGTTGATTTAATAATTGTATTATGAGATTTGATTTACTAGTTGAATTTATTGAATAATGATGCACTAATTACTTATTGTTTGATGACAAGTGAAACAGGATTACAAGTTATCGACTCTCAGAGAAGAGAGAGATAGTATCTTTCGAGAAGAGAGATATAGACCTTAGAATATGAGTGGTCTATTTGCCAAACGAGTTTAGTGTTAAACGATAATGTGAACCAATGAGTCGTATGAGGTAAGTCTTGTCTTGCTAGTTACTTTCGAATCTAATTGATAGGTAGTCGATATCTTGATTATCATCTAGTCATGTCGATGGTGAGTCGACATAGTCGTTTGTAAAGTAAACAACATCATAGACGTAAAACGGTTGTGTTATTCTTCTTGTGTCACTTAAGGTTTTACTGTCGCTTCTTAAACATCAAGACATTCTCATCAAGTTAGATGACGTGAATATTATCGACGGATTGTGATGGGGAGGTAAACTTGACCCATTCACATCATCTGATCAAAATGGGACAAATAGAGGAGTTTTTAACAACTTCGGGTAGAGGTTTTTCACAGCTATGTGATAACTAAACAAAATCTAAAATCTTGTTTTGCGTTATGCCCAATCCATCGTGATTGTCATAAAAATGCCTTGGACATATGTTGTGAACTATTTCCTTTTTGGAAATCGACGGATGTCAAATTTGAAGCCAAGGTGAGCTATAACCTGCTTTAGTCATTATTTGAAGGAATATGCCAAAATCACATTAGTTATATTTTGGTAAACGTGAGGTATTTCCTTATTCCTGAAATATGTCGATATTCTTGTCGAAGCTTGAGTAGGGACACGTTCAAGTTCTGTTTGTTTTTGATGTCTTCCATTTCGAATGAGTCTTCTTCCTTCTAGCTTAAGACTTTGAGTTATTATTGATCTAACCTTTATTTTTGGTAAGTTGGCCTTTGTTTATTCTCTTGATCAACTTTAGAGACACTTTATTCATTTATAATCTACCACCTTGCAAGAGCTTAAACACCACTATTCGGTGTAGTTGCAAATTTAGAGGTTTAGAAGCCTTCATGTTTGAGTAGTGGATGGGGTTGTTATGTTCACCAGTTGCCACGTCGCCATAAGGAGCTCCATAATGTGAAGTGGTCGCTAAAGGACAGGGGTCGGGTTAAGCATGCCAAAAATAGATTTCCTACTGTTTAGGCGTGAACGATAGTATGAGAGCTGAGATTCCTTCACCGTGCAAGTATGGGATGGTATTTCTTAGGAAAGAGGTTACGAAAAGAGGGGAGAAAAAGCTATAGTTAGAGTCTGAGGAGGGGAGAAGTGACGACAGGAGATTAGGCAAAAAGGAGAGTTTTTTAATTGGGAGAGTTGTTCGATGCATTGAGGAGATAATAATCTCATAACAACGAGCTTAACGTTGTTTCTTGTCAATACATATCTCTTCATTTGATGAATTTTTAAATCACAGTCAGAGAGTAGACTTTTTGGAAGGTTGCATGAGCACCAAGGAGGAAGACATTTCTTCATTGTTGACACTGTTATCTTGGCAAAGTAGATAATTAGGTTCTTATCAATTTAAAAGTTTCCATTGATGCATTTATCGTATGACGTGACTGTATTTTGCAAGAAATAAATTATGTAGAAGAAGAATGCCAAAATGCATGTTTAGTTAAAAGATTATAATGATAGCATTAGTTTGGTTATGGCGTGCAACGTATGTTTGCTTATGTCTATAATCCACAGACTTAGCATTTCTGGCAGTCTTTTAAAATGTTGTTATGCACCTTTATGTCATGGGATTCTATGAAGAACAAAGCTACTGAGTAAACCTATCTCTAAGCACGCTGCTTTATATTTATAGAATCATGTTTTATTAAAGGACAAAGTGAGGACCAGTATGCATACAGAGTTGATAAGTCACAGATTATTATGTTATAGCTCAGTTTATTTCTTCTCAAGCTCCTATCAAACCAGTGGAATTAGTTTTAATTTTGCATTAAGGATTCCTAATAGTCTTTCTTAATCTTAGTAGGAAAAACGATTGTCAAGTTTAGGGTTTAATGTGTCCATTTCTTAGTTTTGCTTGAAAATAGATAGTAAGTTTATGACAATTTAGAGTATAGCTTAGGAGCAATCTACTGTTTGTTTTGGATAGTCAACTAAAAATGGACCATTCTATTTTGGATACCAAATCTATTGAAATCGAAGGATAGAACCTTTGGTTAGCGTAAACTTAAGTTTCCTTGGAAAAGAGAATTTGTCTTATTTAAGTAAGACTGAATCAATCTATGTTTAGTCAAAAGAAGACTTGATGGGTTTCGTAGTCTTAGAAAATTAATCAACTTGTATTAGATTATTTGTTAGACAAAACCTAAACTTGAGCCCATAGGGTAACTTCGGTATACCAAACCATTTTGATTATTATATAGATCATGATTGAAGGAGTAAGTACCCTAATTATGAATGTTTATTCTTACTTGTTAGAGAAGAACTTGCAAAGTCTTAAAGATGTCTCAAAAATAGTATTCTCATGCTCTTAGACAACTTTAGTTTTAAATGGTTATTAATGTCATTAAAGAGAATACCTTGCTCTAGGGATGTTTAAAGTGAGTGGATTTCCATACATCAACTTAGATGAAAACACTCGTTTATTTTGACTCTATATAGTTTAGTATGCAAAAAGAGAAGAACTTTAATATGAATTCAATTGGATAGAAAATGGGGTTAGACTATTAACCAGTTAGAATCAAACTAAACTTGGGAGACTCTTAGACTTGGAGTCGAATTGTTTGACATTATTGTTATTGAGGATTTCTCTTATAATTTAAAGTAGATTTGTTTAGAAGTTTGAAACAACCTTTAAGTCAAAAGAAGACTGAAGGAAAGTTGTTTATTTAACAAAAAACTATTCTTTCTAGAATTGATTGTTTGATATTCCATTTTCATGGAAAAGGAAAGACAAACCCTAGGTTGACCTAGTAGGGTAATATTATTTAATATACCTTTATGACTGCTTTATGAATCGATGATGAAGGGGTAAGAACCCTAAATTTGTTCATTTATTTTTGGTGTATAAACTATTTGATTGTTTACAATTCGACTTAAGTTTTAAGTGTCGATAAGTTATGGATCTCAGATGATGCAAGGATGCAAGGAGATACCCAAGTATAGAAAGTCATTTCTTAAGATCTTTGGAGCAACGATGGTGTCTTGAGAATCTATCTAAGTCAAGAAGACTAGTTTTGAGTTAAATGAAACTCTTTAGTTAAACCTTAACTAACCTGGATATGGTAGTTATTATATTAAGACATTGAGATCATTATTTAGATCATGATTGAAGGGTCAAGTGCCCTGACTTTGTGTAAATATTCTTACTTGCAAGAAGGGAATTAGATTCCTAGACTATATTGCTTAACTTGGGTAAGGTTATCATCTTAGTCGTAATTAATCCATATATTTTTATTATGAGACAATAAGTCATGGACCTCAAGTATTGCAATGATGCAATGAGAGTCCTCATAAGCAAAGAAAGTTGAACAGGTCTAATGATTGTAGACAGTGAAAGAAAACATGTATTGGGTCGGGAAGACTTGTTGAAATCATCATGACTTCACAAGTTAAACATAGTTGACCAAGTCAAACTGTAGGAATATGATAGTATCCAAGTCGAGTTGGAGTGGGCGAACATTATGACAACGGTCATTACGAACGTCAATTTATATTGAAAACTATGGCCATAGTAATGCATATGTCTCTGCATGCATTGTCAGTTCACTGTATCTGGATTGCACATCCTATCGGGAATCATACTTAGCTAGAGGGTATCTAGGGTTGTATGATAGATAGAGTTGTGTAAGATACAACACTATGTACTCAGAAAGGAAAATTACCACTGGTCACCTTTGGTCTATATTCCTCGTGAAGGGTAGGGCCACTTCCTATGTGGAAGATGTGTGGGAGACCACCGGTCTGTGGATGGAGGTAAATCACTGGAAAGATACTCTTTCTCTCTTGCAGAAGACATGCTGAGGCTTGCGATAAAGATGTCAGATTTCCAGATGCAGTATATCTTTGAGACTTGTGTTTATTGAGACTAAGTAAAAAATTATCTGAATCAGGTATTTGTAATTGATTTATTTTTGTAAACATTGTACTTAAGAAAGACAATAAGGTTGATTGTATTTGTAATGAGATATCTTGTAATTGTAGTTATTCAGCTATATGTTGAATAAAAGAAAAATTTTCTCTGTCTCATTTTTACCTTGTAAATTTACTTTATGGTGAATTTTTGGTTTTTACTATGTTTTTAGATCGTGGATGTTACAAGCACGATCATTTAAATTCCAAATACCTCTAGTTTTTGGATTACAAAAAGTTGGCACATGTAATTTGGGGATTTAATAAAAATAGGAAAAGTAGCTACCTGAATAAGTATGCTTTTCTACTAAATGGCAATCCATAGAACTAGTCCCCTTTGTCTCCTATATCCTCTTGCAAATTTCCTCCAGGATGACATGACAAGATTCATATCAAAAATTTGAGTGAGCTTAGATATAATCTTAAAGGGAGGCACCACTCCTTTGAACTCATACTCCATCTTGTTTTGGAGACAGCATTAGCTTAGCAAATAACCTGCTGGATTGTAAACCTACTAGTGGATGCTTTACCTAGTCCAATAAGAGGAAAGATGAATGGAAGATAGCAAAATGGATGGATAAGTTTTTGATATCACCGCAATACTTGCAAGGCAATGCCAGGGTTACTATAACCATTCTCCCTTTTTCAAGATCAGACCATTATCCAGTTACTTTATGTTTGGGAGATGATCAGAAGAGTCATAGAACCTACTTTAAATTCCATGAAATGTGGCTGAGAGACCCAAATTTTCTTCAAATATTGGCTTGTGGTGGAAATCGGCTCCTTTTGTTAGAGGATCTAGAATGTTTCAATTGGTTAGTAAGCTGAACTATGTGAAGAAAAAGATCCAGGATTGGACTATATATCACTTCAAGAATATCTTCTTTGAGAAGTTGAGAATTTCAAAAGAATTACAATCTGTCGAGCTAGATATCCTTAAATATGGTATGGATGAATTGAGGCATTATCTAGAGAAAAATCTAAGAGTAGAATTAGAGGAAGTTCTTTTAAGGGAGGAAGTTTATTAGCATCAGAAGTCTAGAGAAATATGGCTTAAAGAAGGTGACTGTAACACAATTTTTCCATCTATCTTTGAAAATTTGCAATCATTCAAATGTGATAACCTCCATTAAAAGGGCAGATGGATCTTTCATAGGGAATGTTGATGAAATTCAATCGGAAGCAAGATCCTTTTTTAGAAATTTGTACTCTGCTGATAACTCTCAAAAACAATCTTCCTTCAACATAGATAAATTTCCAACTTTAGTAAAAAGGGAACAAAATGACGAGTTAATGAAGGATTTTTATGTTGGAGGAGGTCAAAGCAGTGGTGTTGTTAATGCCAGGAAATAAAGCCCTAGGCTCGGATGTATGGTCAGGGATATTTTTTTAGAAGTGTTGGGATGTAGTAGGTAGGGACATCTGCCTTATAGTGGAGGAGTTGAGGAAATTCAAAAATGTGCTCAAAGAATTAAAATTGACAAACCTAATGCTCATCCTAAAAGGTAAAGTGCCTTCCTCCTTTGAAGATTTTAGGCCCACACTAGTAGAAATATGGCAAATAAATGACCAGGTGACTAAAACTTTAGTCACATGACCAAAATTCTACTAATTTTTTGCAACACAGCTATAAATAACTAAATAAATGACTAATTTGGTCATCGAGCAAAAAACACAACTAAATAATTGGTCAGAGAAATAAAAATGACTATTACTCCTCTATTCTTTTTTCTTTCCAATTTGATTATAATCCATGAATTCAAAGACAATACAAGGCAAGGCAATAAATGTCCGCTTAGACCAAATCAATAAAGGGAGAGAAAGGATTGAACAAAGGGTTAAGAAGAAAAAAGACAAATCATAAAATAGGAAATATACAAAAAAAATTAAAAATAAGACAAGAAAATAAACAAACTGGATAGATACAAATAAAATAAAGACAAAATTATTAATTATAAAACTTTTAAATATACTATAATATTGATAAATTATTTAATTTTGCAAGTCCAGTATGCACAAGTATAATTTAAGTTAAATTAATTTAAATTATATAATTTAATAACTTAAGTTGTATAATTTATAATTTATATAACAAAGTAATTATATAATTTAAGTTAAATATAATTTAATAATATTTCATATTATTTAAATATTATAATAATGAATAATTATATTGTAATATAATTTCATAATTTTATAATTAAAATTATACTATAAGTTTTTGCCTTGTTGTGCATGAGTTTAGTTCACTTTAGTTTTGGAGGGAATTAATGGAGGGAATGTGCTTATGTATTTTGACCAAAAAGGTGAAACCTGTGAAGAAGCAAATCATGAGTTTAGCAGGAGAAGATTGTTCATGGTTGCAGTTCTTTGAGTTCTCTTTATTAAACATGTTTAGTTTTGCAAAGTAGAAATGAGGAAAAAGAAAAATGTTTTTGGTGGAGGGAGGGAGTTTTTAGGGTTTGAGGCTAGGGGATTTGGGGGGATCTCTCTTCCTCTTAGGGGGGAGGTGCCTCTGGCTTTGAGAGAAGGTTGGATATTTGAGAAAAGAGGAGCAAAAATGGGGTTCATGGGGGTGCCGGGTATCTGGTAGAGAATAATAAAACCAAAGGGGATGGGATGAATGTTGGGAAGGGGGAGAAGGAAAAACAAGAGGGCACACAGGAAGGAGAGGAGAGATTTGGGAAAACCCTTTAAGCAACCCCATTTCATGTATATCCTGCAATAATTGTATTTCTTGAGTTAATATCTCTTTAGACAGTCTATCAAATAGTACGTGCCTTGTCTTTATTCAAAAAAAATTGCATGCATGTCTGCCTTAGAATTACCAACTAAAACATTTGGCAAAAAATCCCTTTCCATTACGCTTCATTGGATGTTCATACCCTGTTCGAAAGTGCCATTTTGACCAGGCCATGGGGGATGCTAGCAAAGGTTGGGGACTTTGGTTTTTAATACTACCAGTCACATTTTCTTGAAAGCCTCTTAAGCCTTTTAAACAAATCCATTTCGTGTCTATCCTGCATTCAGTGCATTGATGGATGTCCATACCCCTAACAAAATACCCCTTCCAAAATGCTTTGATGGATGTTCATATCTTGTTTGAACACTACCATTTGGCACAGGCAGGGGGTTATTGTCAAAGGTTGTGGAGTCTAGCTTTACACCCGCCAGTTGCGTTTGCATGAAAGTTTCTGAATCCATTTTAACAAAACCAGTTGTACATATCTTGCAGTCATTGCATGCCATGAGATAATAACTCCTGAGGCATTCTGTCAAATAGTTTGCATGCCTTCTTCTAAGCTGCTATCTTGGCATAGATGGAGAGGATGCGACAAAGGTTGTGTATTATGGCTTCACTCTCCAAGGTATGATATGGTTATTTATTATCTTGGGTTATTTTTTTTTCTATGCCAAATACTCCCATTGTATTATTCCCCATGAAACCCCTGCAAAATCTATTTGAGTGACAGTTGCACACAACTGATTGACATCCTTTTGATCCAAAACTAAGATTAGATGACAATGGCTTTCTCTTGTTGGGTTAGTTCTTGCGAAGATTTTCTATGTTTCTAGATGATTGTTTTGGCTTGGTAGTTTAGTGGTTGTGAACCCTATGGGTATGCTAGATTCAGATGTGATTTAGATTTGTTGGGAGAGGAGTTGATGGGTGTTACATCTTATTAGTGGGATTAGCCTAGATTGTGATTCTGGATAGAATTGGCAAAGGATTAGAATGTGAAACATAAGCCAAAACATAGGGTGCAATGGTTTACTAACAAAAGAAGTGGGCAGTATGGCAATGCACTTTGCAAATAGAAATCAAAGTGCCTGTTGTCCCAAACAACAAAGAACTAGAAACTAAATGCATAAAGTCTCCCAAACACAAACAATATCAAGATTATTTTAACTTTGATATTATGTGAACTTGTTGTTACAACTTACAAGGAAATAACATGATCATATCGATTAATACTGGCAGGTTTTGTCTCCCAAACTTTCATTGAGAAAATTATTTTTAATAGTCCACTCATCTTCTATTTTCGGTTTATCTCCCAAGGGAAATGGCAAATTGTTAGCTGGTTGGAAATTGGGTTTGTTTTGCTTGCTTTGTTGGGCGATATACTTTATGTGTTTGAATGCCCTCTTGTCTCCCCTTAGTTGCACAACAAATGGAATGGAAAAGTTTTTTTGAAAGAAAATATGTATGTATTAAATTAGTTATGATTGATGTTCCTTGTTTTAAAATCTTTCTCTCTTTTTCTTGTTCGGGCCATGAGAGCCCTTATGATAAAATGTTGTATCGAAACTATGCTTTGGGTGTGTGATGTGCTTGGGTTTCTCTAGTCTTGTGTGACTATGAAAAATAAAAATGACTAAATAAACATGTAATAATAATTACATTCCATGGACCTTCAGAATCTACTAGAGCACCACCCATGTATTCATAAAAAGGGGTTAAACAATCACATCATCTCTACCTCAAATCAATTTGGGAAACATTCTTCTTTATTTCAAAATTTAAGTCTCATATGAACATAATATGGAAATTCCACAATTCAATACAACTAGCCATTTACAATTTATACTACACATTAAAGTGATTAAAGAGAGACAAATTAAGGGGTCACAAGGGGACCATGCTTACTTGATTTTTTTTTTTAGATTTCAGGGATGACATAGGAGGGTTCAATGTACAATGACTATGGTCTAACACATGAATGCTTCTAGCCTAGTAACCTAAGGTAAGGTTATACCTTCAATGGCAAGGTCAAACAACTCACACTCTTAAGGGGGGCATCCCTATTTTAATCACATGTTTATAAAAGACAAGAGAGCAATCACTCTTACTATCGAAGGTGTAAGAAGTCCAAATGGTTCACGCAATTATGATAACTAGTTTTCACATTAAAGACTATGGGAATATCTACACTTGACAGTAAATAATTGTTATGTGCTAGCCCCACCTTCATAATTAAAATTAACTCACTCAAGAGTCATTGTCACCTAAAGGCTAAAGGGGGCAATTATCTCTAACAATATTTATTATTTGAACTAACATTTTTATAACCAATTCTTTATTTGGTTTGAGGTTGTTGATATAAGGCTAGGTAGAAGCAAGGAAAATTGGATGATGTTGTCTTACCATGAGGAGTTTGTTCATTTTTAGGATGTTGAGAAATACATACTTGAGATTTATTGAAGTAATTCAAAATCCTACTCTTTGTCTTGGGAATTCCTTTTAGAAAATGTTTATATTCAACTTTCTAATACTTAAATATAGATTTATTCTTGTTGAAAATATATAAAAAAGTATGTATATTGTTAGTTTACATTTATATAATTAATAGAGTTTTTGGAGTTTTAAAATGAATATATGTCTTATCATCATTATTAAAGTGACATACACTATATGCAGCTTTCTAATAATTAAATATAACTTTATTCTTTTTGAAAATATATCAAAATTAAAAAGTATGTATATTGTTAGTTTACATTTATATAAATAACAGACTTTCTGGAGGTTTAAAATGAATATCTGTCTTATCATCATTATTAAAGTGACACACATTAGCAAGCTATCTTGTTATCAAAGTTACGTTTCTTATTTGTGATTAACTTGCAAAATGCAACAAATTTGAAGATGATAGTCTTAGATTCCACTTTTTGATAGCATGTAGGTTCTGAACCTTTTGAAGCATCACCATTTGTTTCTATGGTTAAGAGGGGATATGATAATGATTTTGATATGGCAGTTACTGGTAAGCACCAAAAGGCACCAATGGAGAGTTTGTTTACATCCTCTTCTAAGGTTGAAAGAGAAAATGGTGGAAAAGATGGCAATTTGGCAAAGATTAAAGTCATGGTATGGTACATTATTTTTCTTTTTGTTTTGGTTGAACAATTTGGAATATATTATTAATTTATTACTATTAGTATTAATTAGGGTGCAGAAAAATGTATAAAATGCAAAGGAAACTGAAAATGTCATTTTTTTAATGTCAAAATATGTTATTTTAGTATTCTCTAGAGAATATAAATTTACAAAATTGGTCCTCACAACTGATTTTCCATTTGGCATAACGGAAATAGAAGATATCTGGCTATAATTTATAAACATTATTGAAAATGTTCACACATTTTTGGACATTATGATTATAGGTGCTATTGTTAAACATGAAAGTAAATTGAACTGGCTACACTAACTTCTAGGTAAGTGCTGCTGGGAATGCGTAAATAGCAATTGCTGCCATATCAGTTGCAATTACCATTGGGATTCTTGCTGCATTATTTTCTTAAGAATAGCAAATTGTTGATAAAAATTGGGGTATGATGGAATAGCATGGGCAATCTTCAAGGTGGATTGGAAACTAGGAGTAAAATGCTTAGGCTGATGTCTTTTTCTTAATAAAAATAAATTAATATTATCATCCACCAGTGCATAAAATAGGTCAACCTGACCCCAAAAGTATAAGTTACTCTGACTAATCAGAAGTGCCAAAGAGGAGTGCTAGAAAAAAGAGTGTAAATAAGTTAAAGCTAAAATTGGTAGTTATCAAGCCCAGATAAGATGATGTTAAAACTCAAATTGGTGAATCCTAAGCAAGTCATCATTCACAAAATTCATGTAATAAATAGTAAAAGTTGATCCATTGAAATGAGATATATAGTCATTGTGAAACTTGGGTTGAGGGATGATAACTCTTTACCCACATCTCCTAGTGATTATATTTAAATGTAGTATAGCTACACCCTTATTCATATAATTCCATACCCTATCAAAATGACATCCCATGTCTCCTGTTAACAATGATTTTAAACTTGTCCAGAGATTTCCTATTTCTTTTGGGGTCTTGGGTGTAGTTAGTCACAACCATCAAGATTTTACCTGTTTGTTTACCAAGGAAGACTGTTGTTTCATGAAGATCCTTTGAAGTTCATTTAATATGTGCTTTCTTGTTCTTGTGGTCTTAGGATATTCAAGAAACAATGCCATTGAAACTTGAGACTGTAGCTAATGTTGGATATTAAGAAGGAGAACAAGAAGAATTGAATGAAATAATGGTTAAACCAATGGAGTAGGAGTTGTTCTGTAGGTCTGTATTTTGCAATGGGTGGCATTGAAAGTGGGGGTGTTATGAACACTATTGCTGTTGGGTCTGAAGCAAAAATAAGATGGGGGTTCTGTAATAGCTTTTGCTATGTCAAGAATTGCCTATTTCTAATGCAAATGAACCACAAAATGTCTGTTATATTTTGCTTTGAACCAGTGCAAAGACCATCCTTTCTATTTTTAATTGCTAGTTTCGAGGAGATATAAACATTATTTCTTCTTCCTGGTGTATAACAACTAAGTTACCAATTTGTTATGGCTGGGTTCAGCCACACTATATATATATATAGTTAAAAATTATATATAAAATAACCATAATTTGCATAAAATGTATTGGTTCACAATAAAATTTAGAACACAACTGACAATTGATAATTCATTATCTATTGTCAAATATTAAAGATAAGTCAAAGTGGTTTATATTAGTGCAACTGGACATGGAAAATCATTACAAATCAATGATATCATAATATTGCTCTCTAATGAATGAAATACACTTTTACAAGAGACATTATCCAAAGTGGAGAATGTGTCTATGGAATTGCTCCTAAAGACACATTCTATTAATTGGAAGTCAAATCCAAATTGTAGTAATGTTTGTATTTTTAACATCCATTCACATTGATTAAATGCTTTAGCCATGGGTAAGTGCAAGAAGATGGGGGGCCAAAAAGTGGCCAAAATAATTTCAAAAAAATTTAAGTCATAACGCGAACGTGTTATAACGCGCTCGCGTTATGGCTTAGTAATGACAAGCCTTAGGCTCGTCATTACCGAGCCATAACGTGAGCACGTTATAACGCGCTCGCGTTATGACCTAGTATAAATAAAAAAAAAGCAATCGAATTTCATTTCATTCTGATTTTCTCCTCTGCCCGCGGCTTCCAAACCCTCAAAAACGCGCTTGCGTTCTGCAAAACACCAATCAACACAAAAAGCTTATCGATTTGTCACCAAAATGCCACCGTGACGTCGAGCACGTCAAAGGGGTGAGTTATCTTTATTTTTTTGTTTGAATTTCTTTCTAAATAGGTAGGTTTTTGTTGATTTTTTATGTATATTTCGTTAATTGTTAGAAAATGTTAATGCACCTCCTCCTCCTCCTCCTCCTCCTCCTTCTCCTCAAAATCCACAAAATCCTGAGGAGGAAATACCTGCAGAACAACAACCTCCTCCATTCATTCCTCGACATGCCCCTAGAAAACAAGATAATATAATGGGGCAAATTGAAAACAACAAAAAACAAATTGAAGATATAATTGCAAGGTTGAAAGATCCTTCCACTTCAACCTTGCATAGGTCCATGCTTGCCGAATCTCTTGAGTCTATGTTATCAAATGTAAATTCAATTAGCAAGCAAATAACTAGTTGGACCAGTAAAAAGAGAGAGTTTAGAGATTACTATGCAGACAAGTTGTCATACCAAGATGTCAAAAAATTACAAATTACAAAATTAGACTTGTGTTCAATTTTCACAAACCCACAAACAAATCAACCTCCACCCATTACATGCAAGAGGTTCCCTATCCATTGGTGCAACAACCAAGTGATAAGGGACAATTTCGGGCAGAGGTGGTGGATGGTTTTTGACCATCCTCCATGCAATAATAATGAGGTCCCGCAATACTTTTTGAGGAAACTCTACTGCGAGTTTGTCCTCAATAAAGTGCCAAACTATTTTGATATGCGGGACTTCCAGGGTAGAGGTGGGGGCTCAGCACAGGATAGACCAGGGGCATGTCTTGACCCACAGCGGGTAGTGAGACGAGTAATTAGCAGACCAACCCACGAGCATGTTTCTATCACTTCCATTGTGAAGGAGAGTGTTGAGGTTGATACACTGAGGTTGATTAGTGCCTTGACCCAGAGCATCATAGAGCATGCCGGTCCTGCAACACAGAGTGGGTTGGGAGATAGTGTGAGGAGTAGGGTCCCACTGCATACTTGCCAGGCTTGCGGGTCAGCCTGTGGTTATGACCCCATGGACAGTTAGGATGCAGGTGCACAGGCTACATCTGCAGCTGAGCAGATGGTGATGACAGATACCCTCCTGAGTGAGACTTTCGGCCTTGATACTTAGGTAAATATTAGCAAGTTTATTGAATTTAATTTATTAAATTTTATTTTTGAAATACAAGATTAACTAATTTAAATTGATGATTTTAATGAAATTTCAGGGTCATAGAGTCAATGCAGTTTTCGGTGGTTCTCCACCTGCATTTTTCACTAGATCATCTACTGTCGAGGTATGTAACTAGTAAACAATTATAAATATTACATGTGAATAGCATCGTTATATGAATGGTATTCTAATTTCTGATTTTGGATGTTGAATAGGTTAATACTGTAGATTTCATGGCAACACCTGCCAGCGGTGGTGGACTTCAAAGCTTTACGGAGGTAATAAAATAAATAGTTTAATGAATGAATTGTACTTACTAAATTTTTATATGTGATTTGTGTGTTTTATTGTGTGTACTTCCATGTTTAGATGAACATGTGTGTATGTTAGGAGCCATGATTTGCATCACTATTATAGTTTTTGTAATTGAATAATGTTGTTTTATTTCCAGATGATGCAGGCTGCGGAGACACCTCCCCATGTTCATAGGGCAATGGAGCAGGGTGTGGCCTCTGCGATTCATAGCTCCATGGCATTGACAGGGGTATGAGGTAGATTAGTAAATTTCAATTTACATTCATTGTTATAGTTGTCTATTTTTGAAAAATCAAAAGATTATTGATTTGAAGTTTAATTTCTATCTGGATGGTTTCTATAGGACATGACATCACCAGGGCCTATTCCTGCTACTGAGGCAAGCGAGGAGACAGATTATATGTTAGCGGTAAGTGATTATTTTGTTAAATGTTTCATTTTTTTATAACATGTAATTTCTATATATTAATGTCTATACTTTTTATTGTAATAAGTAAAGGTGCAGGAAGAACTAACTAGGAGGAGTAGCCCTCAAGTTCGTAGTAGACCACCCACATGCATGTCTCCATCCCCTAGAAGATCAAAGGCTGCTCGTGATTTATTCTCTTCACTAGCCAGAGGGGAATGACTTTTTATTGTGTTCCTTTGTTGTATGCCTATATGGCATTTGTGGACATATATTTTGTATTGTACATAGTTGACATTGTATCCTATATGGCATTCTTGTAAGCCTATATGGCTATTTTGTATATATGTTATACTTATATCGACAGATATTGACGTATGCCTATATGGATATTTGGTTAATACAAATCTTTTTTATTGATGGCATCCATACTTGCATTATAAATCCACTTTTGAATGGATATTTGTAGATGGCTACTTCAAATATTTAAAGTCTGATTGTATTACATAGGATGTTTGCATTTTCTTTGATAGGCTTGATAGGCCATGGATTACATGATGGTGTTTGATGGAAAAGTATGGTACTAGAAGACTCTAGTTCATTCTTAATAGACTTGTGATTGATAATATCTTTGCATGATTGCACTTGATCTTGGATCATGGGCATGTTGTTAGGATTTTGATTGCATTGTGGTGTTTGATGGATAGGCATGGTGTAAGATACCCAACTAGTTCTACGAAATTTTTTCCTTAAACAATTTTACTTGCTATCAATTCATCAACTACTTCAACAACACAAAGATATACATCAAAGATAACTACTTAAATGAATCAACCTTAGAGTTGGGTACTTGTCTAGTTATTTGACTCAATCAACTTGCAATGTCTTATTACATGGATAATGCTTTCAATAGCATGAAGTTACAACTTATTCAATGGAGATACAAAAGAAAGGCCTTGAAGCCTTGATGTTTACAATGGCGTCTACACTTGATCAACTCAATCAAACTCAATGATGTCAACTGAATGTCAACACCTCACTATATCACAAGGGAGCATCACCTTGCTTGTTGAGGGAGCATCACCCCAACACTTGAAACTCGCAGGCCTCAAGATCACAAGCTAAATAGCTTTGCAGAGGGAATTCTGTCAAAATGATTAGATAACAAATGAATGAGAGGGCTCCTCCTTTTATAGGCCTTCCAAAGGTAATGAAGGCACATTTTTCAATGCATAAAGAGGAACCAAGGTACGTTTCCCAAGAAGCATATACAAGGGAATATTCCATCTGATGACTCATTCTAAGTTGGCAAACTTATCCAGGGGCCCTGACACAGATCCAAATGCTACCCTTCTGACCAATGAGCATTTAGGTAATTGTAACAACCTTAACTCCTTCTAGAGATCCTTAGGCACAGATTTCTGACTTGGGCGCCAAGTTGAGGTGATCTCCTCCTGAAGTTGTGCCTTGCTAACATTAGGTGCCTATTAGAGTTTATGGATGCTCTGGATTGTTTCCAAGAGTAGGCACCCAAATGAGTTCTCTGGAACCCAGGTGTTGATTGCATGCATCATGAGTTCTAGGTGCCAATATGATGTCATAGTTGCAAGACTCTTAGGGTTAGGCACCAACTGAAGGTAGTAGAGACCAGACTAGGCGCCATCCTAAGCTGGGCGCTTCCTTGAGGTGGCAGAGACATGGATGAACGTCTGGTGGGGTTTGATGACTCTATATTGACACTCAAATTCACTTAGGTGCAATATTAGTGTTCTTCTGACTAGGCGCCAGAGAGGAGGATTCTCAGGGGTTTTGGCACCTAGGTTACAACTTGTCAATTTCTCAAAGAATCTTTGAAACACTTGACTTCCAAGGATTATCATCTTACCCTTTGATGGAGCGCCTTGTTCCAAAATTGGTCTTGGGGACTTGCATCTCTCTTAGGCGCATGTTTGGAGTAATGTCAACTAGTATCAGTGCCTATTATCTCAATTAACACTTGACACCAAACTTTTGAAGCTCTTTTACCCTAGCGCCTTTATCTTCTATCAAGCGCCTAACATTCTGGAGGTGAATTCCATCTTAATCCAAGTCTTCAAGGTACTTCCAAGTTTAGGCACCAAAACAAGGTTATGGAGGAGCAGAACCACGCCTTAGGAGGATGACTAAACCCTAGGCGCCAATTTGAGGTTGCAAGAGCATAGGTATGTGCCAAGTAGAGTTTGATGCTCAAAACATTAACATTATTCAGTGAAATCCTTTTTTGACTCTAGGCGCCATTTGGAGGCTAGAAAGAGGGAAGTTGACACCAACTGCATTAGGCGCATTTCTGAGGTGATGGAGACCAATAAGTGTGCCTTGTCCTCTGGCTCTATTCCTTGTTAACTTTACAACTTAGACTATCTGAACAACACTGAGAATGCTTCCCTTCTTCCTGATACAAGTTGAAAGATCCATTGGGCACCATTTCAGGTGTCTGGAGAGATCATCAACCAAGGGCGCTAATAGAGCCTTTGGCAAATGGAAAGAGCACCTTACTTAGATTTGATTTTTGGATGCTAGAATTGAGGAATTTTGCGCCTTGGCTAGGAGTTTCTCATTTCAATCTTGATTATTCATCTAAGTGACTTTCCTTAGCTCCCAAGCCTTCAATCTATCCATTACCCCCTGCTAGGCGCTCAAAATAGAGTGTTAACACCTTATGAAGGTTAGGCGCATTCTAAGGGTGGGATAGGCAAGTGAGGGCACCAAACCAGGCCTTGAGACTTCTCTCATCAAAGGCTTTCAATCCTAGGTGCCAGATCCAAGGAGTTCCAACCAACACATGCGCCTAGTGCTGTGAGTTCACCCAAAGGACATCTTTAACTTGAAAACTTTCAATCTTTATCCATCTATGCTAGGCGCTCAATTGGAGGATCCCTAGAAACATGTATAGGTGCCTTGAGGTTCTTAGGTGCTTAATTTGGATGATCCTTATGCTAGGCACTTAGTAAGGAAAACTGGAGTGAAATGGGCACTTAGGCTCCCAAGCTTCCATACTTAGTCAAATTTTAGGGTTTTGACCTTGTTCCTGCAAAACAAACAGATAGAGTTAGTCCGAAACCAATTCATTCCCTCATCATTTGGAATTAGCCTCCGGGAATGAGGAATAGGCTAATCCATTATACACTTGATGATCAAGCCGGGAATGGGGACATGACACATGGTACTAGGCTAATCATTTTGGGTTTTGCATGAGCCTCGGACAAGGTAATAAGCATAGGGTTTTTATCTTGCATAATGATTTTTTCAAACCAAGGGTCCATGATGGAAATGATTAAGGATGATAGAATGTTTGGATCTTGGACTTTGAGATGTTTATGGTTGTAAATATTTATTGTTTGGACTCAAATTTTGTTAAATGGTTGTTTGAAAGAGGACACATCAAACACAACAATAAGATTGGTTTAAGTATGGATGCAAATGATGTTTACTAGTTTACTAATGTGATGATGATTTTGCATGTTTTCAATGGTTGGGATCTACAAGTTATGCATTTTTTTGGGATGCACACCTCATTGATTGTAGTGGGATGACTTGAATGCATATTGCCTATATCCACAGGATGACTTTGTTATTTTTCCTTGTCTATGTGTTGATGAGGTTTTTGTGACTACAACAACATTAGAATAAAATAATGGGTATCCTATCCTCTCTTGAATAAAGCTTCTTAGATGCTGAACTATGTGATCGAATGAGACTGCTCCAAGGTTCCTTTTATGTCAGGTCTTGACGTGCATAGGGATAGACTTAGTAGAATGATGTGATTTGTTGGTAATCACGAAGGGGGACTTACTTAAGATTGCTCTTTCAGGGTCATGGAATTCATTTCTGGGATTTGGACTGGGATTTGTGGGTGAAGGGAATTCTTTCACAGATGGACAAATGGAATTCTAAAGTTCCATTCTTACAGAGGCGGATGATTTGGCGATGAAGCTCTGGAAAACTAATCCTAATGAAGATCTAAAAGAAAGTGAAAAAGATAAGGTAAGGGTTCAGGGGTTTAACTAATTAATGGAAGAAGACTACTGCTGAAGATAGAAACTGGAACCAGTCCTCTGCTTCATCATGAGACAACAGCTAGGCAGGGGCAGTGCTATCTTCTAAGGGGGAATAAGGATTTTCAGACTGCTTCAGTAAGAGACATGGATTTGGTCATATGGAACAGTCAAAGTTAGGTTCAGATTAAGTTCAGACTAACCATGCACGATGATTTGCAAGCCATAGATCACCAATGGTATGAACAAACAGATTCAATCATTCAACAGTAATAATCTCCATCTTTCTAACTAATTAAAAAACATGAAAATACAAGAAAGAACTTCAATATCTTTCAGATTTGCTCCAAGAAATCAATAAGACCATGCCAAAAATCCAAAGGAATATATGAACACCATTCTTCAATGCATATATAATTACTTCAGAAGTTTATATCACAACAATCCAACTAATTTTGGAGTTCCAGCTCATAAGAAACTATGCAGAAATGAAAACTAGCTACTAAGGAGCTCTAGGAGCTTCAGAATGGTAAATATCAGAAAAGGAGAGAGAGTTACAATGAGGCATCCCTCAGCCTTTATATAGGCCCTCAAAAATATCTTAGGGCAAAAGGAAATCAGATTTCCTTGAAACATGTGCCCTAGGTTACAAATCCTAAAAAAAGCAGGTGGGGTCGTCAAAATATGCATGCAGGAGACTGCCACCTGTCTAGGTCATCAGAATGTGTAAGGAGACTTCCAGCTGTCCTGGTCACCACCTGTCTAGGACTCCTGGATAGGACTGTCCTGTCTGTGCGAAACTTCCTCCTGTTCTTTTGTCTCTGCTTCCAGGAACCTAGTCAGGACAACTTCCAACTCCTCCATAGGAATACTGGGCAGGTTCTCAATCTAGAACTCCATGACGGATGCGGTGGTGGTGCAGGCGACAAGGATATTTTCCCAATCCGCCCTCAGCTCCTGGATACTATTGATGAGGATCAGAAACAAGGATGCATCCTCAAGATGGGATTCCTCAGTGGGATAAGCTGCTTTGAAGTATATGCTCCGCATCTTGCCTTTCAATTCTTCCAAGTCAATGATTCTGTCTGGTGCTACATCCAGATCAAACCAGGTCTCCAATGATACAAGGATTTTGTCTTGGATTTCCTTCAACATGGTGTGGGCCCAGGAAGTGTCACCTTCAATCTTCTCCAAGTTATCCCTCTTTATTAGCAAGGCGGAATACTAGCTGAGGAAGTCATATACTAAACCTGCCTGTATTACCTTGTTCTTGATCAGGTCTGGCTGCAGAGTGTTCATTAGTGCCTTTAGTCTAGGGATAGTTTCCTCCCAGACAACTGTGAACTATTGGCATGTATCCAGAATCGCATGAATCCTGTACAGAAGTGCTGTAACTCTTCCATTCACCTGGACGAGGTCTTCTATGAATCCATGTGCTCTATCCAAGACCTTCTCTATCCAGCCCTTCGTTGTGTGGCCGACTGTCCTCAGAACTTCAACCTCAGCTAAGGAATCCTTAGTTATGCTCAGAGGTTGGGATGTTGCTCCTTGGGTGGACTGTAATGGGCCCATGAGTTGCTGGATGTGCTGCCACAGCTGCTCATTCTCCTGTTTCAACTGGTCCTTCTTTTCTTCTTCTTTCCTCAACCTCTCTCAGATGACGGTGACGGAATCCTCCAGTTCTGCCATTTCTTGATCCTTCGTAGTTGGGCCAAGGTCGACCTTCAAGATGTCAGAGTCATCAGGACTGATGCCTTCCTTTGCCTCGGTTATCCTAGGAATTGCCACTTCTACTTGGCGGGATCCAGACTCATCTCTGGTAATCTTGGAAAACTTCTTCACCTTCTTTGGAACTGTAGACTTTCCTATCCTGGCAAGAAAATCACCAAGTGCGGTGGAAGGATTATTCTTCTTGATTGTCTTCTTCTGCAATCTATCCTGTAACCAGTTGGGCTTCGTGGATGAAATGGCTTCTTCCTGTGCTTCCTAAGGTCCTTGAGTAACTTGTGGCATGGAGGCTGGTATTTCTTTGTAATTGAACTCCTCATTAAGGAATTCCAAATCAGGATGACGGAGCATGTCTTCAAGTTGAGCCTCCCTTAGATTTCAAGGTAGAGGGTTAGGCTGATTTCCCACTATGAGGCTGGGAGTCCATTCCTGGGTGGAATCCATGGACTCATCATCTCCCTGATCATCCGGTTCATTTGGGACCACTTCTTCTTGCATGGGTTCCTTGTCTTTAACTGTTTGTGCATCTCCAAAAAGATCCACCTCTCGAATGGAAGAAGTGCTGGCAGAGTGAGATCTGGATGCATTCCACTCCTCCTGGTTGGGTCTACTGATAAATTCCTTCTGAGTCTTTACCCTCTTTGCTGGTGGATCTTCCGCATCCTGGTTCCCTCCTTCCTATCTTCCCACCTATTGTGCTTTCACAGGAGTGTCTTCAGCCATATCTTCTTCGGAAGACTGAGAATCCAAGTCTCCCATTAGGTCGTAAGTTGGACGGATACCCATCTTGTGCATTTTCTCCGTTTGTTGACTTATCCATTTCTGTGTCACTGTTAGCACGGGTGCCATTAGGTCATCCAAGTGGGTGACCTCTGGATTAGACCAAACTATGAGTGGAAGAGGCTTATCCTTTTCCTTCTTGAAGAATGGCTGGACTAGCTTACCATCCTCCTTGACCTGGTCAGGGACTGGAAAGATCCCGGTGGCTCTAATCATGTCAACTGAAAGTTGGGAACACATCCTCCTTCACACCTCAAAGTCATCCTCGGCATTTGCCCAATGGTCCTCTAGGTGTATCTTGTGTCTATGTTTCCTTCTGCATGCTATTCTGGTGGTGTTGAACGGGTCAAAGTTCTCCCGTAAGGAATGAGTCACCAAGTTGTAGAACTGCAGCTCCTCCTCAGACTTTTTAGCAGCTAGGAGAGATGGGCATGACTCGACTTCATCTTCTGTCTAGATTGGATAAGTCACCCCAGCCTTCTTCTTCTTCTTTTGGACTTTGTCATACGCCGAGAGTTGCCTTGTTAACTCAACAGGACCATTTTGTCCGACGGATACCTTGGTAGTCTATATGGATAGCTGGAGAATCCCTGCACCTTGATGTATGTGAACTTTAGGAACTGGATGAACCACGAGCCATATGTCTTGACCAACCTCTTGGCCTCGGGTGATAGTCTCTGGTGAATGCCTCCTTGGAGGGTCCTGGTGATATGCATGGCGAATGCATCATTGAATCTCTAGAAATGGTTTATGTTCTGAAGATGAAGCTGAGGATAGCAATTGTAGACCATGACTTGTCCCTCTTGATTACCGATACAACCTTTCCATGACAGTCCTCGATATTTGTTGTTCCTAGCCAGCATGTAGATCACATAGGAACTCATGTAAAAGGTCTTCAATTCCTCCAGGTTTTGGAATTGTGCATCAATGCTATCACTAAGGATTCGAGCCCAATCAATCATCTTTGTTCCAGCGAGGACCTCTTCAATGTAGTAGAACATCCTTGGCTCGAAGGTAGAGGACTGCTGACTTTCCATAATCCTGTTCAGCATGACGATGAGGTCTCCACGTTCCTGCTTGAAGTCAGACTTAAGGAGTGTTCTTGGCAATTTGGAATGGTGAGTCCTTTTCTTCTGCATCCATGTCCTGTTGATGACTCCAAAATAGGTTGTCAGATCAGCTTGGGTCATCTCAGCTGAATCCTCCTTGCTCATGAACTCGATGGGATTATAGATAGGGATATTGAAAGCCTCCGCAATCTTCTCTTTGGTGAAATAGGCCACCACTGTGTTGCTATGATCGACGACCATCCTTCGCTCCGGATCATAGTGCATGAAACATTCCATAATCAGCTCGAGACAAGGAATGGTAGGTGGGAAGCATGCAGCGGCGGCAACTCCGTTCCAGACAATCTTGGCTGCGAGCAGGGATGGAGGATGTCTAGCCGTTCCATACATTCGATTTCCAATTTCTTCCATGACTGAAGGATAGATGTTGGTGTCTCCGACGTTTGCCCATTTTGACTTGATTTTGGATTGTGGGATCATTCCTTTGAAGGCGGCCTTCACCTGGGTTTGTCTCGAGGAACCCACCTTGGCACTTGCCATTTACCTGTGAAATCAAGAAGAGAAAGCAAAGTATGAGTTTTCCAAAGGGGCAAGGATAGAGGTAAGACGGGAGCTTTTATTCCCACATGTGGGAACTTGGTGTGTCATTTTATGCATGTGGGACTAAAAATTAAGAATTTTCAAGTATACATGGAAGACAAAAAATAACAATTTTTCTAAGTAAAAGGAATTTTTTTCCATGTAGTGACATACCTCTCCCTGCACAAGGAACTTTTGACCTTCTATGGATTTCTGATTTTTTTGTAGATTTCTTGACCTACTAATGGATTTTCTGATTTTTCTGCAGAAATTTCTGAGTTTTAATGGATGTTTCATCAAGAAATCTGCCTTAGGAATATTCAGAAATGGAGTTTTAGTGAAGAACTTACCTTGGAATGGAGGAGTTTTGTCTTGAAGAAGGAATTTCTGCTCTTGAAGGATGAACTTCTACTCTTGGAAGGTTCAAAAATCTGCCCTAAACCTTCAGAAATTTTTGCCCTAATGACGAATTTGTCCTTTGGAAATGATAAAATCTGCAATTTCCTTGGATGAAGTTGTTCTCCCCTTGGTGAAATCTGCCCTTGGACTGAATTTCTGCTCCTAAAATGAATATTTCAGATTTAAATTTGAATTGGAATGCTTTAGAAATGCCTTGGGCGCCCCCTTTATATAGGCAACTTAGCCTCCTTTAGACTTGGCCGACCTAGGTTAGGGAAAAGAAATTCCTTAACCGCCAAACTTTTCCCTTAGCTGACTTGGTTTTTTGTCTTTTTCTGCTTTGTCGGTGGTCGGGGAATTTGGCATGTCGGGGAATTTGGCATGTCGGGGAATTCCTAAGGTCTAGGATTTTGCGACGTCGGGGATTTATTGATGTTTTGGATTTTTCTACCCTAGCATAACCTTTGAACTTTTGCTAAAATCCAGCTAAGTCCTGGAACATTATCCTATGGAATCTTACTCAGATGGAAGGTTGCACTTTTGCTTTCTGTGGAGGAACATGGTGGGATGTGTCCTTGGACTTCTGTGTTCAATCTTTTGGATATTTGCTAAGGGTTTCATCACTCTGTTTTGGTAGGGATAGATTTTCTTATGCTGGGATCAGAGACTCCATCATTTTTAAAACCAAAAGTACCCTCCATCATGTTTAGGGATTCTGGACTCTGAGGTACAACAGGCGAGGAATTCTTTCATGCAAGCGCTGGCAAGTTGGGTTCTGGAATTCCATCCTGCAGGTCTCCCATTCCAGACTGGGTCAGGAATGTCCAAGGGTGCAGAATCCAAGGAGTACTAGATTTTGCGCTCAAGGACAAAGTTTGTCCTAGAGCGCACAATCCAGAAGGTATTGGATTTTGCGCTCAAGGACAAAATTTGTCCTGGAGTGCACAATCCAGGAGGTACTAAAATTTGCGCCACTGGACCTTGGAACTCAGTTTTCAAGAATTTTAAGTCAATGACCTGCATTTTCTTCAGTTTTGGACTGGGATAGAGTTTCAGGGAATTTAAGTCAAGGATTTGCATTTTCCTGAGTTTCAAAGTGGGATTCTGGTTTTGCAGTAGGTTCATTCGCCTAGCTATTCCATGGAGGTTCAGATGTTGATACAGGATTAGAAAACGGAGTTTATTTCTTCCATCCTCGTTCCTTCCATCCTTCATTCGTTCCATCCTCACGGAATCTGTTACTTCCAAGATGGGATGCGAAGTTCGTTCATTCCATCCTTCGTTTCTTCCATCCTCCGGGAATCTGATGGTGAGATACGAGGTTCGTTTCTTCCATCTTTCGTTTCTTCCATCCTTGTTTGTTCCATCTTCCGAGAGTCTGTTTCCGATGTCAGGATACGAGGTTCATTTGTTCCATCCTTCGTTTCTTCCATCCTCCAGGAATCTGATGGCGCGGCACAAAGTTCGTTTGTTCCATCCTTCGTTTCTTCCATCCTCTGGGAATCTGATATCTCCATGACGGAAGGATGGACGTTCATTTGTTCCATCCTGACTGTGAATTCTAGGAGTCAGGTATCCACAAAGGGGTCAGAGGAAAAAAATCCAAGCCACGAGTGACTGGACAGAGCAGGGAGGGAGAAACTAGACATCCCAGTCCTTGGACGCGAAATCCAGTAGGTACTGGATTTTGCGCCCAGGACAAAAAATTGTCCTGGGCGCACAATCCAGTACCTACGGGATTATGCGCTCAGGACAAAAAGTTGTCCTGGGCGCATATTCCTGAAGGTCCTGGAATGTGCGACCAAGGAATTTCTCAGGAGTACTTTCCACTTTCCTCCGGTGTTTGGAATTCTTTGCCCCGAAACTTCATCAATTCCTGTAGCAAGATTTCATTGTGGTGGAATGTCTTTCGAGAGTTTGTTTTCGATGGCAAGACACGAAGTTCGTTTGTTCCATCCTCCAGAAATTTGGTGGCGAGAGACGAAGTTTGTTTGTTCCATCCTTCGTTCCTTCCATCCTCCAGAAATCTGCTGGCGAGAGACAAAGTTCATTTGTTTCATCCTTCATTTCTTCCATCCTCCAGAATCTGTTGTTTCCAAGGTGAGATGCGAACTTTGTTTGTTCCATCTTTCATTTCTTCCATCCTCCAAAATCTGTTGTTTCCAAGGCGAGATGCGAACTTTGTTTGTTCCATCCTTCATTTCTTCCATCCTCCAGAAATCTGCTATCTCTACGACTGAAGGATAGATGTTCATTTTTTCCATCTTTCAACTTACCTATTTGGAATTGGCTAAGTCTGGTAGCCTGAAATCCTGAAAAAATGACTAAGTCTGAAATCTGGTGGATCTTCCAAATTCTAGATTCTGCATGTTAAATCCGGCGGATTCGAGACCTATCTCAAACATCCTGAAAGGTATATTGAAAAATATTTAAAGTATAAGAAATTCAATCTCTCAACTTATACTTTAATATATTTTTTAATATACCTTTACCCTAAGAGATGCTGAAAAATGGCAAAGATTGTCCTTGAGCACAAAATCTAGTAGGTTAGGGATTTTGCGCCCAAGGACAAAAATCATCCTTGAGCGCAAAATCCAGTAGGTACTGGATTTTGTGACTAGGACAAAAAGTTGTCTTGGGCGCAAAATCCAGTAGGTACTGGATTTTACGACCAGGACAAAAATCTGTCCTGGGCACATAATCCAGTACCAGCTGGATTATGCGACCAGGGATAAGTCTCCTGTCGCAATTCCAGCCTACCGGAGGGGGATTCATTAAATGCTGATTGTCTCCTAAAATTGCCCTAAGTCTTTGATTTGCGAGTCTTCTGAGCTATGAAATGAGGTTGAGTGCCTAATCGAAATCAAAAGGACGTCTCCCAGAGTGATCTTTTGGGCTGGAGCTGTCGGGCCGAGAACTGACTTCTATGACTGAAGATGATCATGCCAAGAAATGACAGTCTCAATTGAGTTTTGTCTTGGTTGGAAGAAAAAACCTAGACAGACTTTGGAATGGGATTCCAGGCAAGAATTCCTTGAACGAGACCCCAGGATAGGTACTTCCGGACAGGACTCTGGTTTGGACCTCCAGGCTGGATTCCTGGACTGGAGTCCATGAATGATTTTCTAAGCCATACATGGGGTCTTGGACCAGGACTGGAATTGAGTTTCATGCCGGGAATGGAGTGGGTTTATTGCCGAGGTGTGAAAAGACAAAACCCTTCCCTAAGGATGGAAAAAACAAAACTCTCGCTTGAGGATAGTCTGGAATGGTCAATTAGGGTTTGGGGCCTATGCAAGAGGAAACCTATGTGTTTTACTTCTCTTTCTTCCCGGTGGGCCAGTCTAAGCTCCTGACATTCTCCGAACTGCGAAGACATCACTAGATCAGAGTATGGGACTAGCCTCAAGGATCCAGGCAAGTCAAATCAAAAAAAGGGGGACCCAATTAGTAATTGGGGTTGATGTTGTAAAGTGGTCACAACATCTGGCGACTCCACTAGAAGGAATGTCCACTAAACATTCCTAGGATAAAAGGTCCAATCAAAAATCTGAGATCAATAGTATTACCTTCAGAAAGTCATCCGTCAGTTAAGAAATATACTCAAAAGGAGAAAAAAAAGTCATAGGTTATATCAAGATATCTATCTTTGTTGCTTGCATTAAAGAGACATTTTCTTTTAAAGCTCTTCAAATGTTCTAATGATAAACAAAAGTCACAACTTTAGACATCCCTGCGTATACCCACACGTTAGGTCAGATAAGCATGCATTCTCACTCCAGGCTTCAAAATCAAAGGGTTAGTACAACCATTCATATCTTAGAGATCCAGTGTGTGCGATTGTATTCGTTCTCTTTTGTAAGTAACTAGGGTCAACAACGTTCCTTTACATTAAGCTACGTGATTAGTACGCACCTCCTGAACTACCTAGACATTGCCCCGCTGCCAATGAGCGTCTATAGCCCCGACAGGTTTGTCTCGTAATTCCACTCGAGTAGAGCCCTACTGCCAGCGAGCGTCCATAGCCCCGATAAGGATTGCTCGATTGTCCATCTAACTGAGTTATAGTGTGTGATTGAGTGTCTTTTCTTTTTCTTTTCTTTCTTTTTTTGATTTTTAAATGATTAGAATTTCGGCAGAGTACAATGCAGTACTACTACCCTTGAAACACATGCTTTTGACGGCATAGGTTACGTTGATAACTCAGCCAGGTGGGTGTGGAATTCTGATGGCGGCAAAGGTGGACCATGGATTTTTCACTTAATGTAAGATCAAAAAGTCTCTTCTAGTGACTTGCAAATTTCTTTAATGTGTAAGGTATGAGATCTCAACATACTTCAAGTCATTCTAAACAGTCAATTTATATTCCAAGAGCAAGCAACATGTTATGAAAATACTTAATAATGGAGCCCATAACGAACGCATCCGTTTGACAAGAGTTTCTCAAAGGAAAACTAGGAAGTGTTCATTTTAAAGATTTAAACATTTTAAACCATATAATCAAAGATATTCATATCAAGATGTAACGTATGATTCCAATTCCGAGTCAAGTACGAATTTTAACAGAAGATAAGCTAAAGAGGAGTTACCCTAAAAATTCAAACAGTTACATGAGCATGTTATCCAAGGAATGAGCCCCTAGATGGGAGTGCCAAAATGTTTTCAAAAGTTCAACACCTCCTTGCAGACTAAGGTCCCACAAAAAGAAACCGGACACAAAAAATGGGTAACAACTAACCTGATTTCAAAAGACATCTACTCTACGGAAAGCATCAAACTAAACTACAATGAAAATGGAAAGAACTATTCTAACTATATACAGGGTGAGTTCGCGAATGAACTCATGGTAGGAAGTAGTGTTTCAAAAATTGCCCGTTAACGGGCAATGGTATGTCTTCTCCGGTAAGGGTCTTAAGTTTGAAGGCATTTTCCCCAAATATCTCTGCGATTTGATAAGGACCCTTCCAGAGGTGGTCGAACTTGTCGTGTTCACCCTTCCTTGCATGTGCCTTGTCCCAATACAAGACCAAATCAGAAATCCTGAATGCCTTGATCTTCGCTTGTCTATCAAACCAACGTTTCACAACCCCTTGGTGTTTCATGAATTTATCTAAGGCTGTGTCTCACTTATCTTCTACGTGCAATAGCTGTGAAAGCCTAGTTTGGATTCTCTCATCCTCTGCCAAGTATTCTAGCATAAACTGGTAGGTTGGGATTCTCAGTTGGACAGGGAAAATGGGATCCTGGCCATAGACTAGATGGTAAGGAGACGTTCCTAGGGAGGCTTTGATATGGGTTCGATCTGCCCAAAGAGCGAATCTTAGCTGCGTGTGCCAGTCTCAGGGATTTTTATCCAACAGTTTTTTGACTGCATTGAGTAGGTTTTTGTTAGTGGACTCGGCTAACCCATTCCCTTGTGGGTAGTAATTTGATGAGAATTTTAACGTTATTCCATGGTCAAAAGCCCAATTTGAAAACTTTAAAGATGAAAATGCAGAACCATTATCACAAACTAAAGCATGAGGACATCCAAACCTGGCAATGATATTTTCTTCTAAAAACTTGATCACGACATCAATAGTGCAATGTTTTAGAGCATGTGCTTCAGACCATCTAGTGCAATAATCAGTAGCGGTTAGAATATACCTGTGTTGCACAGAGGAAGGTGGATTGATCATACCAATAAAGTCAAGTCCCCATTTGGCGAAAGGTCTTACTTCGAATATAGGCTGAAGAGGCATATCAACATTCCTTTCTCTCGCGGCAGCTACTTGGCAGGTGTGGCAAGTCTTTACATGCCGATAGGCATCGTGGAACAACGTCGGCCAATAATATCCCGCCCTCAAGATTTGGTGAGCCGTGGCTAATCCTCCTCCGTGACAGGTATGAAATTTGTCATGAAACTATTCCATGATCTGGCCAGCCTCATTCTTTCCCACGCACCTCAAGTAAATTCCTTCATGGTTCTGCCGGAATAAGATTGCTCCTTGGAGCATGAAACATTGACTCCAGAATCTTAGAGCCCTCTTTTGAGTCGACTTCAGGTGGGCAGGACATCTTTGGTGTAGCAAGTAATATACGATGTCATGGTACCACTCATCCAGAGATACGTCTTCCAGCACATAGGTTTGATGTACTAGCCCGGTCCCTTCGATGGCAATTGTCTGGGCAAGTGCTTGACCTCGCACTATCTTCATGGGTTGGATCTCGATATCATATTCTTGGATAGTGGTGACCCACTTGCCTCTTCTTTCTCCGAGTTCATTCTACATCAACAGTGTTTGAACAGCAACATCTGGAACTATGGCATAAACTTTACTTCTCAGGACATAATGCCTGAACTTCTTGATGGCCTTTACCAAGGCATAGGCATGCTTTTCCATGCATGGATATCTCAGTTCTGCATCTTTGAAAGGAGTGCTCATAAATGCAATCGAATGCTCGTCATTTTGCTCCATCCTCTAAGTGAGAATGCCAGCACAAGTGTGTTCTGATGTGAAAGAGTATAGATAGAACAGCTTGGTATAGTCTGGACTGCTCAAGACCGGAGCCCTAGCAATGGCTTGTTTGATCTCTTCGAATGCTCTTCTGGTTGGTGGAGTCCACTCTAACTTGGCATCTTTCTTTAACATTTCATTCAGGGGTTTCACTATCTCAACAAACCCCGTAATGAACTTCCTTACGAAATTAATCTTTCCGAAGAAAGATCTCAGTTCTTTCTTGCTGGTTGGCATGCTTACTTTGGAAATAGCTATCACACGGTTAGGATAAATGAATATCCCCTGTTCTGATATTACATGGCCTAGGAGCTTTCCTTCCGTCACGTTGAAAATGCACTTCTTCAGATTGAAGGAAATTCCATACCTTCTGCATCTTTCGAGGACCTTCCTTAAATCTTCTACGTGATCCTCCCTTCTCTTTGAAAACACTGTGAGATCGTCCATGTATATGATAATGCATTTGCCAACTAGTTCTTTGAAAGCGATGTCCATGGCCCGTTGGAAGGTAGCTCTGGCATTGATCAGGCTGAAAGGCATTCTTCTGTATGTGTAGATTCCCCACTTGGTGGTGAATGCTGTCTTTAGTCAGTCTACATCAACCATTACCTAGTTGTACCCCGAGTACCCATCCAAGAAGGACATCATTTGAGATCCGTTTATGATCTGAAGTACTTCATCTAATGGAGGGAGAGGGTAATTGTCATTTTCTGAAGCTTGGTTGAGATTGCGGAAGTCCATACACAATCTTATCTCGCTGTTCTTCTTTCTGACTGGGACGAGGTTGGTGACCCATGTCGAGTGTCTCACTAGGAAGATGATTCTAGCTTCCAGTAACTTCTTGACTTCTTGATATATCAAAGGCTCTAGTAGTGGATTGACTGGCCTTTGACGCTGTCGGAATGGTCTACTTCCGGGCCTAAGAGGAATAGTATGCGTGATGATGGAAGTATCGTAAGTCTTCAGGTCCTCATATCCCCATGCTATCACGTCCATATATTCTTTCAAATATCTGAGGATACCTTCTCATTCCTTTGGGGTGGAAACCTTCCCGATGAATACATTTTTCACTACTTCTTCAGTCCCAAGGTTCACTAGGTCATACTTGCTTCCTTCCTCACTGGGATTTGGGAGTGCACTCATTCTGTCAGAATCGAAGAGTCTTTATAACTCGATCAGTCCTCTGGGGATAGTATTATTTTTCAGATTCATCATTCCATCAGGTTCTAACTCTGCTCCCTCACTTTCCCCTTCATCAATGGTCTAGGCAGTGAATATCCCAGAGTTGGTCAAGAAGTCCAATATATGCTTATCATCATCGAACACTTGGAAGTTGGTGATATTATCCGGAACTGAGGGGACAAAAGTCAGCTCCACAGTGAACTTCTTCAATCCTTCCATTACAAGTGGTTCTAATGAACTCGCCGCCTAGGCTAGAGCATTTGCCACCTGATTTTTGGATCTATAGACAGACCGAATATTGAAGGCATCGAAGCTCTCGATGAGATCCCATACTCTATTGCGGTATCTGGTCAGTCTCTTGTCATGACAGACATACTTCTTCCTTATGTCTTATGACCACTTCGGAGTCTCCAAACACATGCAGGATTCTGGCACTCTTCTCAATGGCAAGCAACAATCCATGGACAAGTGCCTCATATTCAGTAACATTATTGGTGCAGGGGAACTGTAATCTATGGGCGGCCAGGTAGGCTTCTCCAGTTGGGCTTATCAGTTCAAAGCCAACTCCAGCTCCTCTTTTGGATTTGGATCCATCGAATCTCAACGTCCAGGCTTGGTCTTTCTCTGATGTTGGACTTGGATTCTCATTGCCGTCCTTTGTCTGTTCCTTCTGGAGGACTCCTTCCTGAGGTGAGACATCATCACTTGCTATTGCTTCTTCAGGAGCTGTCCTTTTAGGGTCAGATACTGCCAGAATTTCCAAGCAGGAGGCTTCTGGAATCCACGGATGAACTTGCTTCAGAGCAACGAGATTTCCTTATTCGGAGTTGGCATCCTAATCACTCAATACTTCTGCGGAGCTTTTCATCATGAGAACTTCATCGACCTTTGGTCTATAGAGGCCGAGACTAGTTTCCATGAAGAATATCTCATTCTTTTCACCGTACTCGGTGATCATTAACTTCAGATGAGGAGTATTGTCTATCTTGATTTGGTTCGGAAGTCCCCTCCATGGCAACCACATGTGGGAGAAGTCAGTTGATACGTACCCATTTAGCTTCCTCAGCCAATCTTGACTCAGTAGCATGGCATATCCTTCTGGAATGTCCACCACGGAAACATCGATATAAGACTGGATCCTTAGATCAGTCGCTAATTGCATATGGATGTTATGGAGCTCTCCCACAACTGGGACTTCCGTCTTGTCGAGCTGAGTGACCTTCCTGGAGGTCTGTTTCAGAATTAGACCCAACCTCTTGCATACACCCAAGGGCATGACATTGCTGGATGCTCCAGAATCCATCAGATAGTTGTGCAGGAGCTTGCCGAACATCCTTACTGAAAGGAGAAACAGCGGGGGCTCATCTTTTCCTTGGTAGAAAACTACCAACTTCTTCTTGGGAGTAGTGAAATTGGCATCCTTTCCTAGCTCAGGATTTTGACCTTTTGCTATGTTGTTACCCCTCACAGGCTCCTTATGCCTCTGCAAGTTTCCTCCTGGTGCTTCTCTGGTGGTGTCAACGGCATTCTGGGCTACATATAGAGCATCTTGCTGAACCTGAGGATCATAGGGGAATGATTGGGCTACGTTGGTATTTGGAGTTCCATTTGCTCGAGATGCATTAGGTGGAGCGGATGGTCTAGACGGGCTGGAGATGCCCTGCATGCCTGAGGTGACGTTCCCTGCATTGGTGTCGTTCAGACTCTCCAAAAAGGTCGCCCTAATTTCGGGCACTCTCATTAACTCAGTCATGGGTAGGCTTACTCTTATCTTCTTGAATTCCTCCGTCACACACTGGCTTAATCTTTTTAGTCCATCCTTGGGATTACTATCCCTAGGAACAGGGAATCTAGGAGTGGCACCTCCGGATAAGTCAGCTCTTTGAGGAACATCCCTTTGTCGGTACTCCGGTGAATCCCTTGGGCAGCTAGGATTGTTATTGGCATTTGGATCCGGTGGAGTCCGATAATTGTTCAGAGGGGTCGAGGTGGTCAGCGGCTCTTGGGGATGATAATTCCTTTGGTAGACCCTTGGACCTGCATTCCCGACTGATTGCTGGAATGCTTGTACCTCATCCACCTCCTCCGTTTGGAAATCATTGTTATATGGAGGGCAATAGTATGGATCATCGACGGGACCATTTGCTGATGCAGGAGGAAATCTTCCGTCATACCCCATGGAGTCATACTCTGGTGCAGGGGGGAATGTGAAATCTTCTAGGATAAGGGCTTGATCATACCTCATTGAAGGAACAATTTCATATCCCATGGCGGGTGGAGGAGTATCTTGATCTTGTGAGCTTAGCATTTCCTTGTGGAAGATGTCCGCAACAATCTTGAATTCAGTGCATTGCAACTCTGAATGTTGGTTGGTGTTGTGCAATCTACACCAACTGGATAATACGGCTTCTGCTAGGAAAACTTTATCCGCTAGCCTGTCCGTGGAACTAGGAGGATTATCCAAAGGAGAAGGGACGTTTCCATTGTTTGGAGTTATGTTCCACATCCGGTTCTGCCTCTGGTATCCTTGAGGGTTCGCTTGGAATCCCAGATTGTTTCCTTGATTATTACCTGGCTGATTCCTTTGATACCCTTGATTTCCTTGGGAATTCCTCTATGTATTTTGCAGGTGATTGTTCTAGTTCCTGAGGTGAGTGACTTCTATAGACAACTTTCTCACTTGGCCAATCAACTCTTTCATCTCATCTTTTTCCTCCGGAGTTCTTGTCGAGGACGTGCCTTGAAGGTACACTAGCTGTGCAGGCATAGCTTGGGAGATGGGTACTCTGGGGTGAAGTACCAACTGGTTGCTGGGAGCTGGAATGGGATTCACCACTGGGGTGTGATGTGCTAATGCCTGATTAATCCCTTGGATCTAATTTGGCATAGCAACATACCCCAAATGGTTAAGTGGACCATGGGTATTCATTCCTAACTCCTCGTTCACTTGGACAGCCTCAGCATATGCTTCGAGGAGGGTGGTCGGAGGAATGGTCTTCCTTTGCACGAACATGAAAGTGAGACGATCCAGTGCTGCGTAGTACATTGCTCAGGCGGAGCCATCATTTATGGTATACGGGGCCTGGATTCTTGAGTAGGCTTTGTGGAACCTATGGTTGAAGGTGCTGATGGATTCGTGCTCTTGTCTCCGTACATCGATAAACTGTTTGTACAACTCCGTCGGACTGATGGGACATCTGAACTTAGCTAGGAAGGCATCCTTCAAGTTCCCCCAACTGGTGATTGAATTAGCCGGCAAGTTGATATACCAATAAAACGCGTCTCCATCCAAAGAGTACAGAAATAGTCTGCAGGCTACGTCCTCGTGCCCAACTTGTCTGTTATGCAGCACGTCCTCGAAAACCTTGATATGCTCTTCCACCGTCTGATTCACATCGTTGATGTGGAATTTGGAGCAAAAGTGTTTGGGGCTCTTCGGCATATCATTGTAGTTGGCGAAGTTTATGAGGGGGGAAGCGTTCGCAGGAAGCCACGCCATTGGGGCGTTTGCTGGTTGAAGCGGAACTGCTTGAGCCGGTCCTTGTAGATCGCTTGGCTGAGCAACTCTTGGAAGAGGATTTCCAGGCGGCGGGGTCTAGGACAGATTCGAGAGGCCTCCTTCACAGGGTGATCCCTGACTAGATGATGCCGTCTTCCTTCCTCACCTGGTCCTTGATAGGAAGTCTAGTTCCACGTGGCTTTGGGAGGCTCCTGGAGTGGACCTTAGGATTCGTTGATGCCTCTCCGGTGAGAAAGAACTGATTCGATCTAGCGTGGTCTATTACTGACCTTCCTTGAAAATGAAGTACTCTGTCGGCAGCAATCGGTCAATTCCTTTGTTGGCCCTCCTTCTATTGCCAATTTATGTTGAGCGTTGGAAGAGAGGGGCGTGCTGATGAAATCAATGTTTTTGAATGGAGCAATGCCTTTGTTATGCCCTCCTTCTAGTGCCAATTTATGTTGATGAGGTTTTTGTGACTACAACAACATTAGAATAAAATACTGGGTATCCTATCCTCTCTTGAATAAAGCTTCTCAGACGCTGAACTATGTGATCGAATGAGACTGCTCCAAGGTTCCTTTTATGTCAGGTCTTGATGTGCATAGGGATAGACTCAGTAGAATGATGTGATTTGTTGGTAATCACGAAGGGGGACTTACGTAAGATTGCTCTTTCAGGGTCATGGAATTCATTTCTGGGATTCAGACTGGGATTTGTGGGTGAAGGGAATTCTTTCACAGATGGACAACTAGAATTCTAAAGTTCCATTCTTACAGAGGCAGATGATTTGGCGATGAAGCTCTGGAAAACTAATCCTAATGAAGATCTAAAAGAAAGTGAAAAAGATAAGGTAAGGATTCAGGGGTTTAACTAATTAATGGAAGAAGACTGCTGCTGAAGATAGAAACTAGAACCAGTCCTCTACTTCGTCATGAGACAACAGCTAGGCAGGGGCGGTGCTATCTTCTAAGGGGGAATAAGGATTTTTAGACTGCTTCAGTAAGAGACATGGATTTGGTCATATGGAACAGTCGAAGTTAGGTTCAGATTAAGTTCAGACTAACCATGCACGATGATTTGCAAGCCACAAATCACCAATGGTATGAACAAATAGATTCAATCATTCAACAATAATAATCTCCATCTTTCTAACTAATAAAAAAAACATGAAAATACAAGAAAGAACTTCAATATCTTTCAGATTTGCTCCAGGAAATCAATAAGACCATGCCAAAAATCCAAAGGAATATATGAACACCATTCTTCAATGCATATATAATTACTTCAGAAGTTTATATCACAACAATCCAACTGATTTTGGAGTTCCAGCTCATAAGAAACTATGCAGAAATGAAAACTAGCTACTAAGGAGCACTAGGAGCTTCAGAATGGTAAATATCAGAAAAGGAGAGAGAGTTACAATGAGGCATCCCTCAGCCTTTATATAGGCCCCCAAAAATATCTTAGGGCAAAAGGAAATCAGATTTCCTTGAAACATGTGCCCTAGGTTACAAATCCTAGAAAAAGCAGGTGGGGTCGTCAGAATATGCATGCAGGAGACTGCCACCTGTCTAGGTCGTTAGATGGTCGCCACCTATCTAAGACTCCTGGATAGGACTGTCCTATCTGTGCGGAACTTCCTCCTGTTCTTTTGTCTCTGCTTCTAGGAACCTCAAGATGACTTCCAACTCCTCCATAGGGATACTGGGCAGGTTCTCAATCCGGAACTCCATGACGGATGCGGTGGTGGTGCAGGCGACAAGGATATTTTCCCAATCCGCCCTCAGCTCCTGGATACTATTGATGAGGATCATCCTTGTTTCTAATCCTCATCAATAGTATCTAGGAGTTGAGGGAGGATTGGGAAAATATCCTTGTCGCCTGCACCACCACCGCATCCGTCATGGAGTTCTGGATTGAGAACCTGCCCAGTATCCCTATGGAGGAGTTGGAAGTCATCCTGACCAAGTTCCTGGAAGCAGAGACAAAAGAACAGGAGGAAGTTCCGCATAGAGAGGACAGTCCTATCCAGGAGTCCTAGACAGGTGGTGACCAGGACAGCTGGAAAGTCTCCTTACACATTCTGACGACTTAGACAGGTGGCGGTCTCCTGCAGGAACATTCTGACGACCCCACCTGCTTTTCTAGGATTTGTAACCTAGGGCACATGTTTCAGGGAAATCTAATTTCCTTTTGCGCTAAGGTATTTTTGGGAGCCTATATAAAGGCTGAGGGATGCCTCATTGTATCTCTCTCTCCTTTTCTAATATTTATCATTCTGAAGCTCCTAGAGCTCCTTAGTAGCTAGTTTTCATTTCTGCATAGTTTCTTATGAGCTGGAACTCCAAAATCAGTTGGATTGTTGTGATATAAACTTCTGAAGTAATTATATATGCATTGAAGAATGGTGTTCATATATTCCTTTGGATTTTTGGCATGGTCTTATTGATTTCTTGGAGCAAATCTAAAAAAAATATTGAAGTTCTTTCTTGTATTTTCAAATTTTTATTAGTTAGAAAGATGGAGATTATTACTGTTGAATGATTGAATCTGTTTGTTCATACCATTGGTGATCTGTGGCTTGCAAATCATCGTGCATGGTTAGTCTGAACTTAATCCAAACCTAACTTTGACTGTTCCATATGACCAAATCTATGTCTCTTACTGAAATAGTCTGAAAATCCTTATTCCCCCTTAGAAGATAGCACCGCCCTTGCCTAGCTGTTGTCTCATGATGAAGCAGAGGACTGGTTCCAGTTTCTATCTCCAGCAGTAGTCTTCTTCCATCAATTAGTTAAACCCCTGAACCCTTACCTTATCTTTTTTACTTTCTTTTAGATCTTCATTAGGATTAGTTTTCCAGAGCTTCATCGCCAAATCATCCGCCTCTGTAAGAATGGAACTTTAGAATTTTAGCTGTCCACCTGTGAAAGAATTCCATTCACCCACAAATCCCAGTCTGAATCCCATAAATGAATTCTATGACCCTGAAAGAGCAATCTTACGTAAGTCCCCTTCATGATTACCAGCAAATCACATCATCCTACTGAGTCTATCCCTATGCACGTCAAGACCTGACATAAAAGGAACCTTGGAGCAGTCTCATTCGATCACATAGTTCAGCGTCTGAGAAGCTTTATTCAAGAGAGGATAGGATACCCAGTATTTTATTCTAATGTTGTTGTAGTCAGAAAAACCTCATGAACACTATGCTCATTTGCGCATTGGTATGTTGCATTGGGATGAGAGGATGGATGTTGCTTTGATAGTGATGTGTATTCATCACCTAGTGATGGATGATCTTATATAGTGGTTGGGTGTGATGGACAAACTCTTAGATTATGATTATTATTTGTAGTGAGAGTGCTTTGACATCTTGGCTACTATTTTTACGAGATGGTTATCTTCATGTGGTTGTAGATGTTGATCCTTGGTTTAGAGGTGTTTGGTAGTGTGTCTTGGTGGACTCTTGATTCTAGATTAGAGTATTATCATGATACAAGTTCTCTTGAGACTAGGATGTCTGTATTGGTGCATGTGATCTTCTAGGAGGAGATGTTAGATAATGATGTCATGTTTGGATACCTAATTTTGTAGTTGGAGTTTTGACAGTGGTCTTGTTGGTTCTCTTGGTATTGAGTACATTGGTCATGTGCTTGGGAGCTTCATGATAATGTGGTGTTGCATTTGGAGCTTAACAGGGATTGATTAGTTGTAGGTTCTCATACATACTTCGAGACTTGGGTGAGGCTAGAGTTCTCTTGGGATTAGAGACACTTGTTGAGATGGTTAACCTTTAGAGGTTTTAGCAGGAAGACACCAGTGCGCCTCCCTCAATGAAGTTCATTTTGTTAACTTAGTTCATCCTAGTGACTCAAGGGGTTGTTATATTCTTTAGGCACAATCTTTCATAGACTAAAACATTCACTCCATGTTAAGGCGCTCAAAGGAGGCTCTGGAGATGGAAAATGACACCTTAACTCACTTATGTAAATTTTGGACTTTTAGGCAATTGCAAGATGTCTTGGAGGGCTCAATTCTTCAAGGCACCCATTTTGTTCACCACTTGTAGCATCACTTGTTCAAGTCGCATGTGTGATTTCGTGAAAAACAGGCGCCTAGAGTGAATAGGCTTTCATCCTAACTTAATACACTGCCTCCTTCTGACGATTTTTGGGGCAGCAGAAAACCTTTCACCACGGGCAAATGCCTCAGAGCTATAAAAAATCGAGAGAGGTTATTGTAGAGGCACTCTACGTGATCGCGTTGCCTTAGACGAAATGTTTCTAAGTGACATGGTTTTTGAGTAACATCTCGTCAAAGATTGCTGCCTTTTTGCACTTTGGACTCTTTAGGGATATCGTCGGTACAATGTAGCTCCGATTGTTTCGACATGTTTGGGTGAAAAATAGGACCATGCCTAGCGTAAATGTACCCATTCAGACGCGTTGGAATAGTCAGTTTGGTCGCATCAGGAGCAGGACCAAAGTTACACCCCTTTGCAACTTTACACTGCCTCCTTCTGACGATTTTTGGGGCAGCAGAAAACCTTTCACCATGGGCAAATGCCTCAGAGCTATAAAAAACTGAGAGAGGTTATTGTAGAGATACTCTACATGATCACGTTGCCTCAGATAGAATATTTCTAAGTGACATAGTTTTTGAGTAACATCTCGTCAAAGATTGCTGCCTTTTTGCACTTTGAACTCTTCAGGGATATCGTCAGTACAATGTAGCTCCGACTGTTTCGACATGTTTGGGTGAAAAATAGGACCATGCCTAGCGTAAATGTACCCATTCAGATGTGTTGGAATAGTTAGTTTGGTCACATCAGGAGCAGGATGAAAGTTACACCCCTTTGCAACTTTACACTGCCTCCTTCTAACGATTTTTGGGGCAGCAGAAAACCTTTCACCACAGGCAAATGCCTCAGAGCTATAAAAAATTGAGAGAGGTTATTGTAGAGGCACTCTACGTGATCACGTCACCTTAGACAGAATGTTTCTAAGTGACATAGTTTTTGAGTAACATCTCGTAAAAAATTGCTGCCTTTTTGCACTTTGGACTCTTCAGGGATATCGTCGGTACAATGTAGCTCCGACTGTTTCGACATGTTTGGGTGAAAAACAAGACCATGCCTAGCATAAATGTACCCATTCAGATGCATTGGAATAGTTATTTTGGTCACATCAGGAGCAGGACCAAAGTTACACCCCTTTGCAACTTTACACTGCCTCCTTCTGACGATTTTTGGGGTAGCAGAAAACCTTTCACCATGGGCAAATGCCTCAGAGCTATAAAAAACTGAGAGAGGTTATTGTAGAGGCACTCTACGTGATCGCATTACCTCAGATGGAATGTTTCTAAGTGACACAGTTTTTGAGTAACATCTCATCAAAGATTGCTACCTTTTTTGCACTTTAGACTCTTCAGGGATATCGTCAGTACAATGTAGCTTTGACTGTTTTAACATGTTTGGGTGAAAAATAGGACCATGCCTAGTGTAAATGTACCCATTCAGACGCGTTGGAATAGTCAATTTGGTTGCATCAGGAGCAGGATGAAAGTTACATCCCTTTGCAACTTTACACTGCCTCCTTCTGACGATTTTTGGGGCAGCAGAAAAGCTTTCACCACGGGCAAATGCCTCAGAGCTATAAAAAACTGAGAGAGGTTATTGTAGAGGCACTCTACATGATCATGTTGTCTCAGACATAATGTTTCTAAGTGACACAGTTTTTGAGTAACATCTCGTCAAAGATTGCTACCTTTTTGCACTTTGGACTCTTCAGGGATATCGTCGGTACAATGTAGCTCCGACTGTTTCGACATGTTTGGGTGAAAAACAAGACCATGCCTAGCGTAATGTACCCATTCAGACGTGTTGGAACAGTCAGTTTGGTCGCATCAGGAGTAGGACAAAAGTTACACCCCTTTGCAACTTTACACTGCCTCCTTCTGATGATTTTTGGGGTAGCAGAAAACCTTTCACCACGGGCAAATGCCTCAGAGCTATAAAAAACCGAGAGAGGTTATTGTAGAGGCACTCTATGTGATCGTGTTGCCTTAGACAGAATGTTTCTAAGTGACACAGTTTTTGAGTAACATCTCGTCAAAGATTGTAGCCTTTTTACACTTTGGACTCTTTAGGGATATCATGGGTACAATGTAGCTCAGACTGTTTCGACATGTTTGGGTAAAAAACAGGACCATGCCTAGTGTAAATGTACCCATTCAGATGCGTTGGAATAGTCAGCTTGGTCGCATTAGGAGCAGGACAAAAGTTACACCCCTTTGCAACTTTACACTGCCTCCTTCTGACGATTTTTGGGGCAGCAGAAAACCTTTCACCACGGGCAAATGCCTCAGAGATATAAAAAACTGAGAGAGGTTATTGTAGAGGCACTTTATGTGATCGCTTTGCCTCAGACGGAATGTTTCTAAGTGACACAGTTTTTGAGTAACATCTCGTGAAAGATTGCAGCCTTTTTGCACTTTGGACTGTTCAGGGATATCGTCGGTACAATGTAGCTCAGACTGTTTCGACATATTTGGGTGAAAAACAGGACTATGCCTAGTGTAAATGTACCCATCCGGACGCGTTGGAATAGTCAGTTTAGTCACATCACAAGCAGGACACCAAAAATATAAAAGTTGCTTTGTGCAACTTGACAACATTGACACTTTTTTGCAACATGACTCAAAGACTCAAACTGACCCCAAATGACTCAAAGTGACTTAAAATCACCTTGATTTTGGTGCCCAATGTACATTATAGAGGTTGAGGTGCTCCTTATCATTCAAACATCTTAGATGAGCGCATAGGAAAGGAAAAAGATCTAAGTTTCATCATCATGAGCGCCCAATATCAAGAGACTTTAATGGCTCAAACCTTAGCATGGAGTCCTAAGGCGCATTTCATGTCTCCTTTCATCCAGTTTGGTGCCCTTATGTAGATTTTTCAACTTGATTTGGTGCCCTATATGTGAAGGAAGATCTAAAGGCATGAAAGTGGATGTCATATTGCAAGAGTTTAGATCATCAAAATTGAAAGAAATAAGTCTATTAAGCTTGGGTGCCCTTGGTCTTCTTTTCATTCATTATGAGTACCTTGGGAGAATGGTATATAGGTCATCATCATGATTGGGCACCCTGGATCCAGAGTGTTGGAGAGATCATCAAATGATGTCTAGAGGAAGTAGGGTGAGTTATGAGTTTGGTCGCATCAGGAGCAAGACACCAAAAATGCATAACATGATGATGTAAAAATGTGTACATATGTGTAAAAATGCAGGAGGAAATAAAAAAAGACAAACCTTACAAATTAATGTGCATACTTACAACTCAATGTAACATAACTTTACAAAATCAATGTGAATACTTACAAATTAATCCAATGAACCATTCGGGTCTGCTCTACTCTTTATTGTGTCAAGTATTGCTTCATGGTCAGACTCACGCACCTTCCACAATATTTTGTTTAAAGGTCTACCCCGATACTTTATCAAATGAACATTGGATGCCACAACAAGGTTCGAGTAATGAAGAATCTTCCGATGCATGTCAAGGTCCTGAAATATCCAAATATTAACACTCTTATGTGGGTACCTTCTAAGCCATGTTCCAGTAATAACCACTGATCCTGTAGGGTATTCGATGTTTTCTCCATCTGTAACAGGGGCCTCCAATTTCTTTTTGGCCTCAACACAACAACATAAGTAATAATCTGTTCTCTCTTCATTATCTTCATCTGCAATAACTGCATATACATGCCCTACATTGATATGTGTAGCAAATTAGATGAAATTAGTCAACATTACAAAAACACTACAAAGTAAGATGACATTACCTGGTTGAACTAGATGAAATTAGATGCATATACGTGCCCTATATTACCTGGTTGAACTAAATCTGATATGTGGTCAAAGTCAATTGACGATTCCATCTGTGTTAGTTCCAGTGCCATCGGAGATCGATACGTGTCAAGTGGGCTAAGATAACTTAATTGCCATTTGTCAACCCACTCCTTTGACTCGCATTCATCCCAGACTTGAATTGTACAGGAAGAACAAAAGCATGACATCTTTCGTGTATGGATACTCCATGAACATGCAATTGAGCTTCTGAAAGAGTGCATCTCATTTGATCCTGTCAGTGTACAACAATCCTCATATGGTGCAATGTTAGTATCATCTATCAACCAAAAAAATCTACAAACTAAAGACTTACCTTCATTACTTGGACCCATGGAAGCATTACACCACTCGACAATCAATTTTGCATCTGTCAACTTTGCATTGTCTTTATACTTTAACTCTTCTTGTGTTATGGCTCTTTTGATACATTGTCCTGCACCATCATGCTTCCCCTTTCCATGCCCGGCCTCACAAAAGTTCCACATATGTTGAATACCTGTAAAATTATGCCTCCTACTCAGCTAATAGAAATTTCACGAGTTCTTGAATTGTGACGCATAGTTATCTAACCATATGATATGCTGACTGAATGATATGCCCCTTCTAGCCAAATCATTGTAGAACACCTGAAAGCAACCTTGCACGAACTCCGTAGAATGCATGCGATCATCACTAATATAGAAATTATACTCCCTTATGATCTTTCTATCATCCTCTGTACTATCATTCGCATGAATGAATGTGATGTGCACAAATATAGAAACCTGTGTGGAGTTGTAATATTGTGATTGCACCTCACGCTGTGGCTGTAGATTGTAGTTCTCTACAAAGTTGACGACTGAAACAATGCTACCAACTAGAAATGTGTCCTTGCATAACTTGAATTGCAAGTCCAACCATCAAGCTCTATGGGCATGTCTTGCATACTCATACACTATGCTGTCACGAAATATAGGCATAAACTGATACACTGGAATCTTTTCAATAACTAATTCACACCTCTTTGCTTCTTTACCATCTTTTGTATTGTATGCCACTGTTTTATACTTGCCAAACTCTACTAGTTCGTTTCCAACCCCATGTGTTATTTCCATATGTTCACATATTGGCAAATGTTGCAAGCCACTGCAACGATGACATGTGCCATCCAAGAATAATTTCTTGTAGAATATTTGACCTTCATCTCTTTCACATAAAATTCTTGATATGAAGTCTCTTGAAGATGTTGGTGGGGCACATATGGCATAACCCTGCAAATCATTGTTAGTATGCATATCTAAACATATAGACCTATAAGCATCAAAATGGTTAGAAAATTCAATATGTAATCTACAACAACAAGTAGTGCGTGTGTGATTTATCTTAACATAGAAAGGTTTTAGCAATTCAAAATATCTTTGACAAATTTTAATTTGAGGATACTTCTCTAGAAATTTACCATAAAACTGTGTTTGAGTCTCATCCAAAAAATGCTTTGGATGTGGCTCGCAGTTCTAACTACCGATTCTCCTTCTTACCACATCCCTTTGATTCGGAGATACCCTTGTGTAATTCTTCCAAAAGTCTTCAATTAGTGATCTCAATGCTTCAACAATTGGTTTATCTTTTCGTGGTAGTCTCCCCGAGAACGCCCATAATTCATTGGCATTAGTATCCTCAATTCTTTGGCATCTTCGAACGGCTTTTGATAAAGTTTTCCTATTAATTCTCAATTGTTGACTTGTCTTTCTAATGAGATGAGCTTTCCTTGTTTGACTACTTACTATAGTCGATGTAATCACACGCCGTGTTGCATTACTATCTTTTGTGTGTGAGGCATTACCCACACTCTCATACGCACTCATTAGATTCTTGACAATAGATTTTTCACTTGAAGCCTCTGATGTTCTCAACCCAAGAATTTTCATGATAGACCTATACTTTATACTTCGCATCATTTCAATGAATAGTTGACATCTTGCAGTCTCATTTAACTTTTCAAAGAACAATCTCTAAATCTTATTAGCATATCTTCTACAAGTGTGTTTTGCAATCTTACCTTCCATTGGCTGCAAAATATTCTCATCAATATCAATCAAATACTTTGGCTTTCTATGCAAAATTCTAGGTGGTGTCAAGTTAGGTAAATTCATCTCAACATTAGGAATTTCATCAATATTTAAATGAGATGGGTTAGATAGCATACCTTGAATCGAAGATGGAATAGATGACATACCTTGAGGTTGAGGTGGGAATGATGGCATACCTCCTTCATCACATGTGAGTGGTGATGTACTCTCAACTTGAGATGTGGTAGATGGTGTCCCTACATGTTGACTTGTGGTAAAGGACATGTCTCCAACTATGGTATTCAAATCTCTCGTACCACAAAGTTTTTGCATTCGTTCTCTTTGTCCTGCCAATACCATATCTCTTTGTGATGGTTGTGGTTCCTCTTCAAGTGGTATGTCTTCATTTATCATGTCCAATTTCCTCTTCTCACGAAGTTCCCTCATAGCCACTGCTTTCTTTGCATTCTTAGCTTCTATCTCTTCCTGTGTTGGTTTAATTCTTGATCGTTTCCTCGGCATGACGGAGAATTTGTCTGTAGCATGATAAAGAGACCAATGTTAGTTCCTAAGAAATGAATATAGGATAATAGTGGGATTGTATTTTTTTATGTTGTAAGGATTTATTCTTGTATAGTTTGACATCATGGTATGTTAAGGTTTGTTTATTACACATAATTATTAAAGAGCCCAAGTGTAGAAAATATACATGGCATCATGTGAGATTGTAGGCTGCTTTCTTGATTGGGAATGTGTCTATTTTAAACATGTATGATAAAGCATGATAAAGTAATTCAATCCGAAATAAGGAAAATGTAAAGAACATGCATGTAAAGACTTGACATACCTAAAAAATGAAGATTTGAATGGAGAGAGTACCCAATTATGTAGTGTTTTTATCTTCTTGCATCAAACTCCTCAACAATTTGAGTTTTTCACCACTTGCTTCCTTTTCAATGGTAAATTCCTAAAATTGAATCACAATTAACATTGCAACACTACAAAAATTGAAACTTGAATAGATATATATCAAACTTGGTGTGAAAACTATGTTATTTCCTCCTTCTCAAGTTGGCAAAGCAGAAAAGGTGGTGGAAAGATCATGCAAAGGTGGTACAATGTGTCAAATGTGCATGTGAACTTCCCAATAGCATGAAAGCACTTCTTTTTTGTCAGAGCACACGCAGAATCAGTAAGAAAATAGAACATGTGGGCCTGGATCATGGGGGTAACCACTTTTTTACCATTTCAATAGAAATACAAAACACGAGCGCGTTATAACGCGCTCGCGCTATAACGCGCTCGCATTTTGTCCTGCTATAGATTCATCACATCCTTTGCATTGATCACAGCTTTTTCCTGCAAGGGCTTGCCAAATGCTCCGCCATATGATAGGCATAACAATGAAGGGGCAAGCCCTCATAATCAAGTTCTTGATAGAAAATGCCCTTAACCCTCAACATCAAACCCTAATCCCTCAACCCTTAACTCTAATCCCTCAACCCTCGACCCTCGACCCTCAACCCTCAATGTCAAATCCTAATCCCTCAACCCTCAACCCTATCCCTAAACCCTCAACCCTCAATGTCAAATCCTAATCCCTCAACCCTAATCCATCATCCCTCAACTCTAATCCCTCGTCCCTAAACCCTAAATGCTATCTATAATCCTACACCCTCAACAGACTCGATACTATACCTTAAACTCTAATCCCTTATCCCTAAACCCTCCAACCCTATCCCTAATCCTTACACCCTCCACACTCTACTTTAACACTAATCCCTTGAACCTCAACCCTCAACCCTCAACGTCAAACCCTAATCCCTCAACCCTTAACTCTGATCCATCAAACCTCAACACTATACCTTAAACCCTAATCCCTTCAACCTCAACCCTATCCCTAAACCCTTGACCCTTGAACCTCAACCCTCAACCCTCGACGTCAAACCCTAATCCCTCAACCCTTAACTCTGATCCCTCATCTCTCAACCCTAACCCTAAACCCTCAACCCTCAACATCAAATCCTAATCCCTCAACCCTTCACTCTAATCTCTCAACCCTAAACCCTATCCCTAAACCCTCAACACTATACCTTAAACCCTAATCCCTCAGCCCTCAACCCTAAACCTTATCCCTAAACCCTAATCCCTCAACCCTCAACCCTAATCTGTTATCCCTCAACTCTAATCCCTCATCCCTAAACCTTAAATGCTATCCTTATTCCTACACCCTCAATAGAATCGATACTATACCTTAAACCCTAATCCCTTATCCCTAAACCCTCCAACCCTATCCCTAATCCTTATACCCTCCACACTCTACTTTAACCCTAATTCCTCGACCCTTGACCCTATCCCTAAACCCTTGACCCTCAAACCTCAACCCTCAACCCTCAACGTCAAACCCTAATCCCTCAACCCTTAACTCTGATCCCTCGACCCTCAACACTATACCTTAAACCCTAATCCCTATCCCTCAACCCTTAACCCTTAAAACTTAAACCCTATCCCTAAACCCTCAACACTTGACACTATATCTTAAGCCTTAAACCCTCATCCCTAAAGCCTCAACCCTCAATCCTTAAACCTTCAACCCTAAACCCTATCCCTAATCCCTCTACCCTCGACACTCTAACCCTAACCTCAACATTAAATGCTAATCCATCAACCCTAAACCCTAATCCTAAACCCTCAACCCTCAACACTATACCTTAAACCCTAATCCCTCAACCCTCAACCCTAAACCTTATCCCTAAACCCTAAACCCTAATCCCTCAACCCTCAACCCTAATAAATCATCCCTCAACTCTAATCCCTCATCCCTAAACCCTCAATAGACTCGATACTATACCTTAAACTCTAATCCCTTATCCCTAAACCCTCCAACCCTATCCCTAATCCTTACACCCTCCACACTCTACTTTAACCCTAATCCCTTGAACCTCAACCCTATCCCTAAACCCTTGACCCTCGAACCTCAACCCTCAACCCTCAACGTCAAACCCTAATCCCTCAACCCTTAACTCTGATCCATCAACCCTCATCACTATACCTTAAACCCTAATCCCTATCCCTCAACCCTTAACCCTTAAAATTTAAACCCTATCCCTACACCCTCAACACTTGACACTATATCTTAAGCCTTAAACCCTCATCCCTAAAGCCTCAACCCTCAATCCTATACCTTAAACCCTAATCCCTCAACCCTCAACCCTAAACCTTATCCCTAAACCCTAATCCCTCAACCCTCAACCCTAATCCATCATCCCTCAACTCTAATCCCTCATCCCTAAAGCCTAAATGCTATCCCTATTCCTAAACCCTCAAAAGACTCGATACTATACCTTAAACTCTAATCCCTTATCCCTAAATCCTCCAACCCTATCCCTAATCCTTATACCGTCCACACTCTACTTTAACACTAATTCCTTGACCCTCAACCCTATCCCTAAAACCTTGACCCTCGAACCTCAACTCTCAACCCTCAACATCAAACCCTAATCCCTCAACCCTTAACTCTGATCCCTCGACCCTCAACCCTATCCCTAAACCCTCAACCCTAAACCCTCAACCCTCAACATCAAATTCTAATCCCTCAACCCTTCACTCTAATCCCTCAACCCTAAACCCTCAACCCTCAACGTTAAATTCTAATCCCTCAACCCTTCACTCTAATCCCTCAACCCTAAACCCTTTCCCTAAACCCTCAACACTATACCTTAAACCCTAATCCCTCAACCCTAACCCTAAACCTTGTCCCTAAACCCTAATCCCTCAACCCTCAACCCTAATCTATCATCTGTCATCCCTCAACTCTAATCCCTCATCCCTAAACCCTAAACGCTATCCCTATTCCTAGACCCTCAACAAGCTCGATACTATACCTTAAACCCTAATCCCTCTACCCTCGACACTCTTATTTAACCCTAATCCCTTGACCATTAACCCTATCCCTCAACCTCAACCCTCAACCCTCAACCCTCAACCCTCAACACTCAACATTAAACCCTAATTCATCATCCCTAAACCCTAATCCCTCAAACCTAAACCCTATCCCTAAACCATCAACCCTCAACACTATACCTTAAACCCTAATCCCTATCCCTCAACCCTTAACCCTTAAAATTTAAACCCTATCCCTACACCCTCAACACTTGACAATATATCTTAAGCCTTAAACCCTCATCCCTAAAGCCTCAACCCTCAATCCTTAAACCTTCAACCCTAAACCCTATCCCTAATCCCTCTACCCTCGACACTCTAACCCTAACCTCGACATTAAATGCTAATCCGTCAACCCTAAACCCTAATCCTAAACCCTCAACCCTCGACACTATATCTTAAACGCTAATCCCTCAACCCTCAACCCTAAACCTTATCCCTAAACCCTAATCCCTCAACCCTCAACCCTAATCCATCATCCCTCAACTCTAATCCCTCATCCCTAAACCCTAAATGCTATCCCTATTCCTAACCCTCAACAGACTTGATAATATACCTTAAACTCTAATCCCTTATCCCTAAACCCTCCAACCCTATCCCTAATCCTTATACCCTCTCCACTCTACTTTAACCCTAATTCCTCGACCCTCAACCCTATCCCTAAACCCTTGACCCTCGAACCTCAACCCTCAACCCTCAACATCAAACCCTAATCCCTCAACCCTTAACTCTGATCCCTCGACCTTCAACCCTATCCCTAAACCCTCAACCCTCAATGTCAAATTCTAATCCCTCAACCCTTCACTCTAATCCCTCAACCCTAAACCCTATCCCTAAACCCTCAACACTACACCTTAAACCCTAATCCCTCAACCCTAACCCTAAACCCTAATCCCTCAACCCTCAACCCTAATCTGTCATCCGTCATCCCTCAACTCTAATCCCTCATTCCTAAACCCTAAATGCTATCCCTATTCCTAGACCCTCAACATGGTCAATAGTATACCTTAAACCCTAATCTCTCTACCCTCGACACTCTTAATTAACCCTAATCCCTTGACCATTAACCCTATCCCTCAACCTCAACCCTCAACCCTCAACCCTCAACACTCAACATTAAACTCTAATTCATCAACCCTAAACCCTAATCCCTCAAACCTAAACCCTATCCCTAAACCATCAACCCTCAACACTATACCTTAAACCCTAATCCCTCAACCCTCAACCCTAAACCTTATCCCTAAACCCTAATCCATCAACCCTCAACCCTAATCCCTCATCCCTCAACTCTAATCCCTCATCCCTAAACCCTAAATGATATCCCTATTCCTAAACCCTCAATAGACTCGATACTATACCTTAAACTCTAATCCCTTATCCCTAAACCCTCCAACCCTATCCCTAATCCTTAGACCCTCCACACTCTACTTTAACCCTAATTCCTCAACCCTCAACCCTATCCCTAAACCCTTGACCCTCGAACCTCAACCCTCAACATCAAACCCTAATCCCTCAACCCTTAACTCTAATCCCTTGAAATTCAACCCTATCCCTAAACCCTCAACCCTCAACGTCAAATTCTAATCCCTCAACCCTTCACTCTAATCCCTCAACCCTAAACCCTATCCCTAAGCCCTCAACACTATACCTTAAACCCTAATCCCTCAACCCTAACACTAAACCTTGTCCCTAAACCCTAATCCCTCAACCCTCAACCCTAATTTGTCATCCATCATCCCTCAACTCTAATCCCTCATTCCTAAACCCTAAACACTATCCCTCTTCCTAGACCCTCAACAGGCTCGATACTATACCTTAAACCTTAATCCCTCTACCCTCGACACTCTTATTTAACCCTAATCCCTTGACCATTAACCCTATCCCTCAACCTCAACCCTCAACCCTCAACTCTCAACATTAAACCCTAATTCATCAACCCTAAACCCTAATCTCTCAAACCTAAACCCTAATCCCTCAACCCTCAACCCCAAACCTTATCCCTAAACCCTAATCTCTCAACCCTCAACCCTAATCCCTCATCCCTCAACTCTAATCCCTCATCCCTAAACCCTAAATGCTATCCCTATTCCTAAACCCTCAATAGACTCGATACTATACCTTAAACTCTAATCCCTTATCCCTAAACCCTCCAACCTTATCCCTAATCCTTATACCCTCCACACTCTACTTTAACCCTAATTCCTCGACCCTCAACCCTATCCCTAAACCCTTGACCCTCGAACCTCAACCCTCAACCCTCAACATCAAACCCCAATCCCTAAACCCTTAACTCTGATCCCTCGACCTTCAACCCTATCCCTAAACCCTCAACCCTCAACGTCAAATTCTAATCCCTCAACCCTTCACTCTAATCCCTCAACCCTAAACCCTATCCCTAAACCCTCAACACTATACCTTAAACCCTAATCCCTCAACCCTCAACCCTAATCTGTCATCCGTCATCCCTTAACTCTAATCCCTCATTCCTAAACCCTAAATGCTATTCCTATTCCTAGACCCTCAACAAGCTCGATACTATACCTTAAACCCTAATCCCTCTACCCTCGACACTCTTATTTAACCCTAATCCCTTGACCATTAACCCTATCCCTCAACCTCAACCCTCAACCCTCAACCCTCATCCCTCAACTCTCAACATTAAACCCTAATTCATCAACCCTAAACCCTAATCCCTCAAACCTAAACCCTATCCCTAAACCATCAACCCTCAACACTATACCTTAAACCCTAATCCCTCAACCCTCAACCCTAAACCTTATCCCTAAACCCTAATCCCTCAACCCTCAACTCTAATCCCTCATCCCTAAACCCTAAATGCTATCGCTATTCCTAAACCCTCAACAGACTCGATACTATACCTTAAACTCTAATCCCTTATCCCTAAACCCTCCAACCCTATCCCTAATCCTTATACCCTCCACACTCTACTTTAACCCTAATTCCTCAACCCTCAACCTGTTGATAACTGAGAGGGGGGGGGGGGTGAATCAGTTATCCTAATTATTTCCTTTCTGAACTTTCTTATTAATTAATGCAGCATTGAATCAAACACAAAAACATTACCATGAAATAAGAAACACATGACACAGTATTTTTGACGTGGAAACCCTGTTAAGGGAGAAAACCACGAGGTGATTAACCCAAAATTATTCTCTGTTAGAAGAATAGGAAATTACAAAATGGCACTTGCCAATTAGGGCTCACTGCCTGAGCACACTGCTCACAAGAGGCCCACTGCCTACAAGAAGACACACTATCTACAAAGTGATAAGAATCACAGTCTTGAACTGATTGGAAGCATCTGCATATGCTGGAGTTTAGTTCCGGTTAGGCTCAGTACACTGATCTGCTGCACTTCATCTTTTCTCTGTTCTTTATTCTACTATCCTTTCACATACCGGATCTGTCTTGGTACTTCTGCTCTGTTCTGCTCTTCTTCGCATATATTCTTAACATCATCACACACTTCACAACTAAATCCGTCCTCTATATATATCCGCACAAGTAATTTCATCACCTTTCTAGTCGGCATCCGGAACAGTCTAGTTTCTTACAAACTCTGTTCTGTCGGCTGAATCCTTGCTCACCAAGCAATGCGGATCAAGCATATACTTGTAGATATTATTAATCATGTCGGCCAAACATGATTCATGCCTTCACAACCTTTATCATCAACAGTAACACATCCGGAAAGTAGTCTGATACTCTGTCAGTCAGTTCATCCTCTGTTTTCACTGTCTCTCAGGAATCCGGTACTCAACTATTCATATCTTTTTCTTTGTCCATCACCGGAGGCTAAATCCTTGGAATATACCATTCAAGGTAGTCCTCTTGACTTCCCCAAATCCGCACTGCACCAAGACACTTCCTCTGAGAGATCCGGACCAATCTGTCGGACCTTGCCACATGCTCTGTTCTTGTTCACCGGACCACAATAATCTTTATTCTGACTTCCGGTAGAGACACATCATGACTTGCGGATATGTGGGATGACCTTTGTTGCCATCAATGACAACAACCATGAATCCATATAGTGTCTCTTGCCAACAATCTCCCCCTTTGGCATTGATGGCAACACTTAGTGAAAAATGACTAAGTGTTTACACTATGCTCCCCCTTTGCTGATGCTCTGTCTTTATATACAATTTCTGGAACTCCCCCTTAATTGGATTCCTCATTTTTCACTGCTCCTCACTCCCCCTTTGACATCAATGGCAAAGGGTAGGGTCCGCACATCAAAATTTTCAAAAATTTTCTATACATAGCCGCATATTTACATACTCACATATACTGAAGAATGTCTGCAAAGGATGTCTGCAATTGGATCATTTCTGTAGCCCAACTTTGCTTCATTCTATCCAAAATTGAAATGTGACCACTCAACAAAAATGCAAAAGCTTCTGCCCGCTTGAGATCTGTCGGATCATTTGTTTGGGCGGTGGTCTGAGCATCACTGATGGCCTCATGCATAGTTTCCAACTTAGGGATTATAATCCTTCTAAGTTCTCCCATCCGGTTAGTGATGTTCTTCCTTTCCTTCTCAAGATTCTTTATTTCATTCAAGACTGCAATAGTCTGACATTCTTGATTTATTATGGAGGAAGAGAGAGGATCAAAACTTTGAGACAAGCTTTGTAGCTTGTCCTGTTCCTCTTTTATTTTCTTATCAATTGCTGCTGTTGCCTTTGACCAGGATATACAAAATTTGTAAATGTCACCGCCATCCTTAAGAGCATTCTCTAAGCTCTTTATTCCAATACTCACAATCTTCCTATCTTTAGAGATTAATTCTAATACTTCAGAAAATCTTTTATCCAAAAATTCCTTCTGGACCTTTTCTTCAGCAGATTTTTCTAGAGATTCAAAATGTGTATTAACACTGCTGACTAAGGTTTTGAGATTACCGGAAGAGGAGGCTGTGGGATCCTTTTGAAAGGATGGCATGATCTTTTCTACAACTCCAGATGCTACCTCCATAAGGTCACAGTCTTCCATGTGAGATTTCAGCAGCTTCTCTTTGACTTTCTCATTTGCAAATGAGGCTATTTTCATTGTTTACACCGGTGACAAAGAGTCAAAATCTAATGGTCCTTTCAGCAGGTCCGGTTCATCAATTTCTATAGTGGCTCTGCTCAAAAATTGTTGAACAGTTTGTGCAGTGTCTCTTGCCGGAGACAGATGTTTCTTTTCTTCTGCAGTCTTGGAGCTGTCAACCTCTTTATCTTTCACCCCTGCTTCCTTCTCCTGTAATTTCTCTTCTTCTTTGGATCCGGAGACTGTAGGGGAAACCGGAGGAGAGATGTTTGTCTGTTCAGGGCCCACTTCTTCCGGAACAGATGATTCCAAATCCGCAGCTGTTTCTGCACCTAAGTCCTCTACAACAGGAAGATTGAACCTTTTGAAGGCCTTCCGGAGGATCTCTTCTGTCTCTTGGGCCACTTTGTCAGTCTCACCAAGCATGAGTTGATTCATCCTGGCTTTACTTCTGAACTCATCTTTGCAGTCTTTGAAGATTATGTTCATTGTCTTGGGATCAATTTGAGGATATAGCTGAATAGCTATCTGCTCCCGGATCTCAAGATCTTTTGCATGAGCATTATTCTTTCTTATTTCTAATTCCTTTTCTAGGCTTTTAGGAATAAGAGATATGATCTCAATGAAAGCCTTGTTGTATATGTTCAGATATTTGACTGTGGCTTCCTGCAGAATCTTTTGGTCAGCCTCACTGTAGTCATCATAAAATTCAGTCATTGGTTGAAGGTTTCCATCCACCGTGACCGACTTGATTATACTCTCTAGAGACAGAGTGGGCTTTTCAAAAGATACCTCTGCCATTTCATCCTTGTCTTGGCCTGTGGAGGGTTTACCGGATCCTTTCTTCTTCTGCTTCTTTATTTCTTTTACTCCCTCATCTGACTCTGTTTCCTCTTCATCCTTTTGGCTTTCATAAGCCCTTGTGGCTTTTGTCTTGGATCTTTTACCGGATGCCTGGACTTCCGGTTTTGAACTTTTGGTTGTGGGAGGTGCAGATCTTTTTGATGATCTGGTCTGGGTGGGAGTTTCAACCGGAACACTTTCTTTACTCTTCTCTTCTTCCTTAGCCTTCCTCCTCTTTTCCCGGCTGGCATCAAGTGCCTCTTTTGAGATTCCTAGGCCTTGAGCAATATGCTCAACTTCTTTTCTTACCTTCTCTTTATCTCCGGTTCCCTGAGTTCTACATGTATCTTTACACTCAGTTCCTCAAAGGTTCCAAACCTTTCTGCCTTAGGATCTTTGGGCTGGCTTAGCATGTGTTGAACATGCAGCTCTACTATCTGTTCATCCACTTCATACCCCATGGGCATGATCCAAACAGTCCTTGGCTCCACTGCCTCCATTAGACACTGATCTGTTTCAACCATGAAGCATACTGTGTCTTTGTACTTTTCTACAAGGGATTGGGGTATTCTTTCTCTTGCATGCATCATGCTTTGGAAGTTCTTGAAGTATCCCCATAGAGCTGTATTTCTTGCTTTAGCATCCCCAAGTCCATGCAAATAGTCTCTGATTTGGATGGCAACCGGTCTGTCATTCTGCCATATCCATCCACTGGATCCGGGAAGCTCATTCATGTAGTAGAAGAAGATACAAAGGATCAGATTCCCATACTTGAAGGAGTTTTTCTTGTCCTTCTTGATCTTCTGCAGATTTTCAAAGAGTTGGTTCACAAGAAGCTCACACAAGTCATAGTCTGCATTCTCCTTTAACATTTGATAAGCTGTGTAGATTGCAGTTCCCGGTACTGAATTTTCCCTACTGGAATGATAGATTTTGTAACCAATTATCATGGCTGCAAATTTGACATCCGGTTCAGTGATGTCATCAACTGTCATAGCTCTCTTGTCAAACTTGGATCCGGTTGCATCACTAACTGTCTGATTTTTGACAGACTTGAGAACAGGTAAACCACCGGATGAGTGCAGACCGGTTATAGCCCTAATTGCATCTTTGGTGATCTTGAAGGGCTGGTTCAACCATAGGAAGTTGTCATGTACTCTACTTAGTACATACCGGACCCATTCATCTTCTTCAAAACAGGGGAAATGAATGCACTGTGCAAAGTGTTTGTCCCGGATGGCTTTGTACTGAGGTTTGATCTCAAAGGAGTCATCTATCAATTGTTTGTGATAGATATCCATCAGCTTTGATTCTCCAAAGTCTTCAAGATTCACATGGATGTAAACCCTAATATCTTCCGTATGCAATACACCATGAGGAACACTAGAGAAGGCTCCTAGTGGATCTACCTCCAATGATTTGTAAGGATGTTTCTTGAATGTGGGGCGAGGTCTATCAGAGATCTTAACTATATTTGGAGTAGCCATTCTTCAAAGATTTGCAGTGAGATAATGAAAAACAGAGAATACCTTATGCGCCTTCGGTTTGCACGGAGTGGTGGGATTGATTTCTTTATGCAATGACTTTGGCAGGAGATCTTTGGTGTGCTTGATGAATTTTGTTGCAGAGCTCCTCTTTTCGCTTCTTCTTGAGTGCAGAATGAGCAAATGATTTTTGAGAAATCCCTTATATTGCTCCGCAAACCCTAATATCTGTTTGCAATAAATGCTTCACCTATATTATTCCGGTTTGCCTTGTCCGGATAGCTTGGAGTATTCCGGATCAGTCCTGATCTGTGAACATCATCCGGTTCTTTCAATCATGAATAAATCAAGGTGACACATTACAAGAACATCCCAAACACTCTGTCCAATCCGCAGAATAAGATAGTGCACTTCCGAATCTCTCCGGACCTTTTTGTAATCCTCTGTCATACCGAAGCATCTCCCGGAACAGGTCTTACTTGATCGATCACAGCTTCTTCATAACTCCATGCGGATCTCTGAAATCTTATTTGGATCGTCTCAAGACTTATATCTTTAAACTTTTTACTCCGCATCTTGTGCCACATCAGGCACCACTTGATTGGCTGGGGGAACTGGATTTTCTTTGAGTCTCCCCCTAAGCCAGAGCTAACTTTTTAATTTCTGGAAGAAATATCAGCACCAGAGTCTGGTGCGGATCCAACCTCTACATTCTCTGAACTTTTCTTCACCCAAATCTTGCTCATCTGATTCCTAACTTCATCCGCATTCATCTTTTGTTTACCTTTGTCTTGATTCTGATTATACACCGGACCTCTTTTGTCCTGATTCTTGCTTCTGCAGACTTTAGCATTATGACCGGACCTATTACAGATTTGGCAAATAACATTTCTTTGCATAATTGACTGATATCCTCTTGATCTGCATTGATTAGCCATATGACCTATTCTCTTGCATGTAAAGCATCTACCTTTGAATGATTTGTTTACTTGCATATTTCTGCATTCATGGGATTTGTGTCCATACCTTTTGCAGTTGAAGCACTGTCCGGAGAAGGATGAATTAATCTGATTCATTCTCTTTCTGCACTGATTAGCTTTGTGACCAAAGTGGTTGCAGCTGTGGCAGTATCCATTGAAAGATGAATATCTTTGAGCATTGGGCTGTCTTACTGGAGGTCTTCTAGGCCTGTTTCTTGGATTTTCTGATGCAAAATTCTTTTGACTGGATCCGGAGCTTTCTCCTTTCTCATATCCCAAACCATACTTGTCATCTGTCCCTTTTTGACTTCCAAGAAGAACTTCAAGTTGAGCAGAACTTATCTTGAATTTCTCTTTATATTCATTTGCTGTTTGAAGGTCTCTTTTGAGAGAGGCAATTTGATCCTCAAGTTTTTCTTCATTATCTTTGGCATCTTCAAGATCAGATTCAAGATGTCTGATAATCCTGTCCATCTGGTGGCATTCTTCTGATTTTTCTTTAAGAGATTGTTTTAGATTGTCTTCAGCCTTTCTTTTTTCTTCAATCTCTTGAGTAAACTTTATAGTTCCTGATTCCATTTCATGTCTTAACATAATGACTTCTTTTGATAACTTTTCACATAACTTGGTTTGCTCAGTTAATTCTTCATTTGTATTGCTTTCTTCACTTTGTCTTGCCAACTATTGGAGCAGCTCCTTTCTCTTTTTCATAGAGAGACTTAATTTGTCTTTTAATTCTCTCATGAATTCATCAGCCTATTTGAGTCTTTCCTTTAATTCATTGACTTCAGAATTTGACTGTTCAAGATCCTCAAGGGCAGTCTTGAGTTGCTCCCTTAAACCATATGCATCCATTTGAACTCCCAGATCTTCCTCAAGCTGTTAGGCTCTATTAGGAGGAACTTGGCTCTGATACCAATTGTTGATAACTGAGAGGGGGGGGGTGAATCAGTTATCCTAATTATTTCCTTTCTGAACTTTCTTATTAATTAATGCAGCATTGAATCAAACACAAAAACATTACCATGAAATAAGAAACACATGACATAGTATTTTTGACGTGGAAACCCTGTTAAGGGAGAAAACCACGGGGTGATTAACCCAAAATTATTCTCTGTTAGAAGAATAGGAAATTACAAAATGGCACTTGCCAATTAGGGCTCACTGCCCGAGCACACTGCTCACAAGAGGCCCACTGCCTACAAGAAGACACACTGTCTACAAAGTGATAAGAATCACAGTCTTGAACTGATTGGAAGCATCTGCATATGCTGGAGTTCAGTTCCGGTTAGGCTCAGTACACTGATCTGCTGCACTTCATCTTTTCTCTGTTCTTTATTCTGCTATCCTTTCACATACCGGATCTGTCTTGGTACTTCTGCTCTGTTCTGCTCTTCTTCGCATATATTCTTAACATCATCACACACTTCACAACTAAATCCATCCTCTATATATATCCGTACAAGTAATTTCATCACCTTTCTAGTCGGCATCCAGAACAGTCTAGTTTCTTACAAACTCTGTTCTGTCGGCTGAATCCTTGCTCACCAAGCAATGCAGATCAAGCATATACTTGTAGATATTATTAATCATGTCGGCCAAACATGATTCATGCCTTCACAACCTTTATCATCAATAGTATCACATCCGGAAAGTAGTCTGATACTCTGTCAGTCAGTTCATCCTCTGTTTTCACTGTCTCTCAGGAATCTGGTACTCAACTATTCATATCTTTTTCTTTGTCCATCACCGGAGGCTAAATCCTTGGAATATACCATTCAAGGTAGTCCTCTTGACTTCCCCAAATCCGCACTGCACCAAGACACTTCCTCTGAGAGATCCGGACCAATCTGTCAGACCTTGCCACATGCTCTGTTCTTGTTCACCGGACCACAATAATCTTTATTCTGACTTCCAGTAGAGACACATCATGACTTGCGGATATGTGGGATGACCTTTGTTGCCATCAATGACAACAACCATGAATCCATATAGTGTCTCTTGCCAACACAACCCTATCCCTAAACCCTTGACCCTTGAACCTCAACCCTCAACCCTCAACATCAAACCCTAATCCCTCAACGCTTAACTCTGATCCCTCGAACTTCAACCCTATCCCTAAACCCTCGACCCTCAACATCAAATTCTAATCCCTCAACCCTTCACTCTAATCCCTTAACCCTAAACCCTATACCTAAACCCTCAACACTATACCTTAAACCCTAATCCATCAACCCTAACCCTAAACCTTGTCCCTAAACCCTAATCCCTCAACCCTCAACCGTAATCTGTCATCCGTCATCCCTCAACTCTAATCCCTCATTCCTAAACCCTAAACACTATCCCTATTCCTAGACCCTCAACAGGCTCGATACTATACCTTAAACCCTAATCCCTCTACCCTCGACACTCTTATTTAACCCTAATCCCTTGACCATTAACCCTATCCCTCAACCTCAACCCTCAACCCTCAACTCTCAACATTAAACCCTAATTCATCAAACCTAAACCCTAATCCCTCAAACCTAAACCCTATCCCTAAACCATCAACCCTCAACACTATACCTTAAACCCTAATCCCTCAACCCTCAACCCTAAACCTTATCCCTAAACCCTAATCCCTCAACCCTCAACCCTAATCCCTCATCCCTCAACTCTAATCCCTCATCCCTAAACCCTAAATGCTATCCCTATTCCTAAACCCTCAACAGACTCAATACTATACCTTAAACTCTAATCCCTTATCCCTAAACCCTCCAACCCTATCCCTAATGCTTATACCCTCCACACTCTACTTTAACCCTAATTCCTTGACCCTCAACCCTATCCCTAAACCCTTAACCCTTGAACCTCAACCCTCAACATCAAACCCTAATCCCTCAACCCTTAACTCTGATCCCTCGACCTTCAACCCTATCCCTAAACCCTCAACCGTCAACGTTAAATTCTAATCCCTCAACCCTTCACTCTAATCCCTCAACCCTGAACCCTATCCCTAAACCCTCAACACTATACCTTAAACCCTAATCCCTCAACCCTAACCCTAAACCTTGTCCCTAAACCCTAATCCCTCAACCCTACACCCTAATCTGTCATCCGTCATCCCTCAACTCTAATCCCTCATTCCTAAACCCTAAATGCTATCCCTATTCCTAGACCCTCAACAGGATTGATACTATACCTTAAACCCTAATCCTTCTACCCTCGATACTCTTATTTAACCCTAATCCCTTGACCATTAACCCTATCCCTCAAACTTAACCCTCAACCCTCAACCCTCAACCCTCAACCCTCAACCCTCAACCCTAATTCATCAACCCTAAACCCTAATCCCTCAAACCTAAACCCTATCCCTAAACCATCAACCCTCAACACTATACCTTAAACCCTAATCCCTCAACCCTCAACCCTAAACCTTATCCCTAAACCCTAATCCCTCAACCCTCAACCCTAATCCCTCATCCCTCAACTCTAATCCCTCATCCCTAAACCCTAAATGCTATCCCTATTCCTAAACCCTCAACAGACTCGATACTATACCTTAAACTCTAATCCCTTATCCCTAAACCCTCCAACCCTATCCCTAATCCTTACACCCTCCACACTGTACTTTAACCCTAATCCCTTCAACCTCAACCCTATCCCTAAACCCTTGACCCTCAAACCTTAACCCTCTACCCTCGACATCAAACCCTAATCCCTCAACCCTTAACTTTGATCCCTCATCTCTCAACCCTAACCCTAAACCCTAAACCCTAAACCCTCAACCCTCAACGTCAAATCCTAATCCCTCAACCCTTCACTCTAATCCCTCAACCCTAAACCCTATCCCTAAACCCTCAACACTATACCTTAAACCCTAATCCCTTAGCCCTCAACCCTAAACCTTATCGCTAAACCCTAATCCCTCAACCCTCAACCCTAATCTGTCATCCCTCAACTCTAATCCCTCATCCGTAAACCCTAAATGCTATCCCTATTCCTACACCCTCAACGAAATCGATACTATACCTTAAACCCTAATCCTTTATCCCTAAACCCTCCAACCCTATCCCTAATCCTTATACCCTCCACACTCTACTTTAACCCTAGTTCCTCGACCCTCAACCCTATCCCTAAACCCTAACCCTCGAACCTCAACCCTCAACCCTCAACGTCAAACCCTAATCCCTCAACCCTTAACTCTGATCCCTCGACCCTCAACACTATACCTTAAACCCTAATCCCTATCCCTCAACCCTTAACCCTTAAAACTTAAACCCTATCCCTACACCCTCAACACTTGACACTATATTCTAAGCCTTAAACCCTCATCCCTAAAGCCTCAACCCTCAATCCTTAAACCTTCAACCCTAAACCCTATCCCTAATCCCTCTACCCTCGACACTCTAACCCTAACCTCGACATTAAATGCTAATCCGTCAACCCTAAATCCTCAACCCTCAACCCTCAACACTATACCTTAAACCCTAATCCCTCAACCCTCAACCCTAAACCTTATCCCTAAACCCTAATCCCTCAACCCTCAACCCTAATCCATCATCCCTCAACTATAATCCATCATCCCTAAACCCTAAATGCTATCCCTATTCCTAAACCCTCAACAGACTCGATACTATACCTTAAACCCTAATCCCTTATCCCTAAACCCTCCAACCCTATCCCTAATCCTTACACCCTCCACACTCTACTTTAACCCTAATCCCTCGACCCTAAACCCTATCCCTAAACTCTTGACCCTTGACCCTTGAACCTCAACCCTCAACCCTCAATGTCAAACCCTAATCCCTCAACCCTTAACTCTGATCCCTCGACCCTCAACCCTATCCCTAAACCCTAAACCCTCAACCCTAATCTGTCATCCCTCATCCCTAAACCCTAAACGCTATCCCTATTCCTAGACCCTCAACAAGCTCGATACTATACCTTAAACGCTAATCCCTTATCCCTAAACCCTCCAACTCTATCCCTTATCCCTTAACCCTCATGATTAATAGCCTTGAACATAACAAAATTTGAGGGGAACATAACGCGAGCGCGTTATAACGCGCTCGTGTTATGTCAAACATGACAAACAACAGACTTGCGGGAAAGAAAAATGCAAGGCAAAACATAACACGAGCGTGTTATAACGCGCTCACGTTACTTCTTGCTTTGGGAATCCCAAGCCTTGGGCTTGGGATTTGCTTTGGATTTCCAACCCAAAGGCTTGGAGTGCCTTATGAACAGTCAGACGTGTTTTTCTATATTCTTCAAAATTTCACATAATTTCGTTCGTGCTAACCCTCAGATTTGCACGTGTTTCAAGGTCAAACAAATCAAACACATGGGTAATGTTAGGCTTTCTCTTAGCTATTTGATGATGTGATTTTTTTCACATTTTAATAATGTTAAGCCTTTCATCTTTAATTTCTTTTGTTTGTGTGTCCGTTTTTAGGCAAAAACCACTGTTTGGTCTTTTTTTCATTGTAAAATAACTATTCATTCAAATTTCAAAAAAATTACATATTTAGAAACTAGACTCCATTCTACAAATATTAAAAAAATAAAAAAAATGATTTTCAATTAGTTTTCAAAATTTATAGGGGTAGCATGGCCAAAATTCTATTTTTTAGGATGTGTCCACTTTGAAAATTAGTAAAAAAATCAAATATTCATCAAAAAATTATCAGAAAAATCGGGCATAAACTACATGCTATTAGCTAATTTCTCACTAAAGCGATTTTAAAAATACCAAAAAAAAGTTGACCTTTTGAGGGAGCCACAAAACATGCTATGTTATGTTTTTTTGACAGAAACAACACCAATTTCTGTGGCTCCCTCTTTTGAACCCCTTAATCTATGCCATTTTCAAAACAAAATAGTAGTTTAGAAAGTAGACTCGGAGCACTACGAACATTGTTTTGGTTGCATCTCCAAATTTTGAGTGTAACTATGCTCAATTTCTCATCCAAGGCCAGTATTTCCTGATTTCAGAAAAAAGTGGCCACTTAAGACCCCTTTTTGGCCCCCCATCTTCCTGCACTTACCCCCATATCTAATTTAATAGACATAATTTGTGTTTTATCTATCTTGAGTATTAATGCAATAGTGATGAGTGTGCTATAAAGATTCCCTCAATCCTTTAACAACAAATTTAGAATAATAGTCAAGATATTCCCAAAGTCCATAATAGCTGAATTTGAATGCTTCTAGCAGAAAACTGTGTGAACATATTTTTCTGCCAGAAGCATTTAAACTTAATGAATTGAAAAGTAATCTTTGATACGCCAATGCATGTACATATGCTATTGCCTTCTTAGGTAGAAGAACCATGTGTGTGATGTACATTTCTTTAAGAATTTAGTTATTATTTAGAGTTTTTTTCAATTATAAGCTACAAAACATATTGTAGTATGGTCCAGGAACTTTAAAAAATTGGGCAAGATAACCAAGTGGCTCTGGTCACTCTCTATAAGCAACTAAAATATGGTTTTTATTGTTCTGCCTTGGATTTATGCACCATGAAAATGTCACTCTTTGGCTGTAATATTTCTTGGGCTAGCCAAGGATCTTTTGCATGTTCCATGTGCCCTAAAAATAGTAAAATGAAAGAAAAATAAAATCTATCTGATACTTGTCAAGTCTGTCACTCTTGAAAGGGTATCATTAATTTTTGTTTTTGACTTCCACATTAGATTATTTCTACTATAGCCTACATCAATTGTTGTCTATTGCATTGTGATTTTCTGTGATCCAAAAATTTCTATAATAATATGTTCAAACTTAAAGAAATTTATTTATAATAAATTCCATAACATTTAGTACACTTATTTTAGAATATTTTATTTCAGATAGGTTGTGCAAAAAGGTCTAAAATTTACTATCATTTATCTTTGCTTAATGCTTGTTATGTTTCAAAATTTTCTAATTGGATAGAAATTCTCCCTGAGAGGCTTAGGCTGATCACCATTTTCTCAAAATCATATTTTACCTGAACTTAATGAAAATGTGTTCCTTGACTTTGGCCATGTGTTTGCAGGTTCAAAAGAGTCCTCTAAATAAAAAGGAGATAGCTAAGAAGGAAGAAGATATTGTCACTATTAATGATACTTCATGTTTGACTGTTCACAAGCCCAAATTAAAGGTTTGGCTCATCATTCCTAGGATGTTTCTATTGCATGACTTTTATGGTATGCATTATATTATTATACAAAAGAATTGTTTGGTTTTAGAAACAACCATTTAATTTTATGTGATGGATTTAACATATGTATAGCATATTATGGGAAAGACTTCTCTTAGTAGGCTCTTTGTTTTTTATCACTTATAACTTGTGCTTTGATTCATTAGAAATAGCATTTTTAAGGCTAGTGCCTATTATATCATTTATATTATTTGGTATCTTTTTTGTTTTGAATGTCAGTGTATAAGAATTATATATATTTTCTCCTTTATATGGCAATTAGGAATTAAATAGAGATGGTAAAACTTATATTGTCACTATTAACATTAGAGTCCAAGTTGCATATTGTTTCAATATTGTTGTAGAAAAGAGCAATCCTAATAAATACATACAACAAAAGGGATGACGAAGCCCTATGTACCAAGAAACTATACTGAACTATTCCTATCCCAATAGTATCGGATTGACGGTATTGTGGCATATGTGATTTTGTACCCTATCTTAGGGGGCCCAAAATAGTCTTTCAACATCCTAATTTTTAAATATTCAATCATTTCAATGTCTTTGGGAGCTCCACCCAGTAGTTTTTTGTTTGTCAAATTTAACAACACTTTTCAAGTTGTCTGCTAGTGTAGTTTGGTGTCCAAGCTAATAAGATGTTTATGGGAAGTGTTCTGAAAGTGAAAAGTATGTGGCTCTCCCCACGGATCACACCTTTGATAGCGATAGCTTGAGTCACATCGAACTTCCTACTCACTGCTATTGTCAGTTTTTAGAGAGAACTTAGTCCCATTATACTTCCTATTTCCTTACATATGTTATCTATTTTAAAATTGGATAAATGGTTGATTTGCTTTAATGAAGATAAATGGGACTAAGCCGATAGTAGATATTTGATAAATGGGATTTGTCGAACTACTGTCCTTATGTAAATGATATCATGGTTTTAGATATGTATAGTACTTCCAATCCAGTTACTGGGTAAATAGAGGAATGTTGTTTGGTTGAGAACATATTAAGATATTTGTCAAAATTGTCTAGTTTAGGAAATCATTCTAAATTGTAAATGAGAATATCCTTGAAGTCTACTGGCAGATGTTCTGATATGTAGGTGGATTTGATAGCATATGTGGAGAAACATGACTTTGTGTTTGATGCTATTGTAGATGATCATGTCACAAATGATGAAGTAAGTTTTTTGTTTTAACTTCTGTAATATTTAAAGATTTGCATCGATATAACAACTTTTAGTTACACTGGTACCTAGACATTCCAAAAGAAAACTATAGCATTATTGTGTTTCTTTTAGCATGTTCATAATTGTCTCCTATGTTTACATTTTTGATAGACTGATAACTTATTTTTCTAGTTTTAAGAGTTTGAAAACAATGTTGCCTTGGAGACTACGGAGATCCTGTGTTTTATGTAGATGTGTATTTTTGGGTTTCTTAATGATTGTCATGGCCAGGTTTATTGAGTTACATGGAGTCAACTTGAAAGGAACATGAGATGAAAATGTAAATATTTTAAAGGTCACAAGTAATATACCCCTTGCTTATGAAGAAAAAATAGATGGAGCTGTCCATCTAAAAGCTTAGAAAGAAGGAACCTTCACATGGTGGCCATTAGAATATTTGAAAAAAATGGTATAGTTGATGTTTATCATGTACTAGTTGTTAGACATCTTGGCCCACTGCTTTATGCAGTATTTTGAATGTGTTGCTTAGGGATCTTAATTTTCATGGTGTATTTGAAAGAGTTGGAAACTCTTAGAGAACTTTAACATTTTTTATTATATTTATATATATATACTCTTAGATAGTTTTGATATCTTATAACTTGATATATATATATATATATATTTTATTGCAGATTACCTTTCTTTATCATGACGTTGAATCAATCTTTTAATTCTAGCATGTTGTAGCTTGTTTGTATATGTAATTTTTTATTTGCTTTTATGTTTTAATTCAAATTTAATAATATGTTTTCATTGCATTATAAAATTTATGGTATTTAATAAATTATTCATATTATGACTAAATTTACTACCAATTAATGGAAACCAGTAAATAAAAATGATTACCATGACTAAATAAATGACCAGTTAACAACAATAAATGACTAAATTAATTACAAAATATATGACCAGTTGATAAAAAAAATAATGACTAAAATGACCAAATATACTACCAATGGACAAAAATTAGTTAATACAAATGACTAAATATACTACCAATAGACATAAATCACTGACTAAATAAATGACTAAATATACTACCAATTGACGGTAATTAATAATTACAATGACTAAATAAATGACCAGTTAACAACAATCAATGACTAAATTAATGACTAAATATACTACCAAATTGATGACTAAATATACTACCAAATTAATGACTAGATATACTACCAAATTAATGACTAAAATTTGTTTAGTCATAAATTTGGTCGCAAGATAAATGACCAGCAATAAACTACCAATGGTCACGTGACCAAACTAATGGTCACACGACTAATTTTTTGGTAGTTTTTTGTCATTTATTTCTATTTTTCTACTAGTGCCATATCCCTTTGTAATGTTGTATACAAGATTATATCTAAATCTATTGCTATATGTCTTTCTCCTATCTTGCCAAACATTATCTCAGAGGAACAAGGCAGATTTGTTCCAGTGAAAGAGATAGTTGAGGGGGCCATTCTGGTCCATGAAATTCTATATTCAATAAAAGCAAGGAAGGAACCTAGCATGGTAATTAAGTTAGATATGGTGAAGGCATATGATAGAGTAGATTAGGACTTTTAATCATCATACTTATAAAGATGGGTTTCTATAAGTAATGGATTAAGTGGATCACAACTTGTATTTTAGGGGTTGGCTTTTTAGTGCTTGTCAATGGTATAGAGACTGCCCCGTTTGGGACCTCAAGAGGCTTGAGGTAGGGAGATCCTATATCTCCATACTTGTTCATCATTATGACTGAAGCTTTGTCTTGGTCCATTAAACAAGAAGGCAGTCTTCTTAAATGGAGAGGATTGAGGATGTCACAAGCCTCCATGCCTTATTCACATGCTTTGTTTGCAGATGATACGATCCTCTTTGGTCAAGAATCTAAAAGAGAATCCTTAACGATAAAAAACATTATAGATAGCTATTATGAGGCTTTAGGGTAGAAGGTGAATGGTTGTAAATCAAAGATTTATCTCTTCTTTGCAAGCGAGGTGTGATGCCCCGTCATGCAACCCTAGAGTGCTAGTCTAAAAAGTGCAAAATTACAGAAATAATTTTTTTTTTGAAGAATAAGATGCATTAATCCATAAATACAATTATACTATTAACAACATTAAATGAAATGAATAGCTAACACCTCTAGGGATACATAATTGCATCAATGAATATAAAGTTTAAACCACACAAGTGATATACATTATACTGATACTACAGAAAGAACAACTTTTACATTTGCAAGATAGTTAATATACCAAGTTATAATACAAGATTACAAGACCGATCACGTTGGTTTACAAATGAACACATATGAAAGTATACAACAACACTGAAAGTGGGAAGCAATCTAGAACAGGAACACCTCTACACAAGACTCAAACTAAATCTCCAAGAAGACCAATGGATAGCTCTACCACCCAACCATGTGGAACCCTGAGATTCACCCCTCCGAGATAGGAGATAACAATGAGGTTCCCTGACAGAAGCAAGGACAACAGAAGACCAACATGCAGACAACACTAAACACAATAATCAACATCCAGAGGCAAGAGAACAGGACAAGCTAGTGCACGGTAAGGTGGAGTGTCATCACATGGTTCATGGGTTACCCTGACTGTCTCTCTATACACGCCAACCCCCATCTATGGTTACCCAAACAGCCTCCCTCCAGGCGCTGGCCCCATAGGTCACACATGCGGTCTACCTTATTTAGATTAATAAGAAGTTTTTACCCTTTCCCTCCCATAGTTAATTATTAGGTTTTCACTTATTTAATCCACTTCCAATGGGTTACCCAGCCAACCACTTTGGGTGCCGGCCCCACATCGGAAGCCACTCCCCTACCTGCACTTAGTTGACCCAACCCAACACAAGTGCTATACAAGGACAAGCATGATAAACCTCCAACACATAAGACAAGCCAATAATATCACAAAGCATGCAAAAAGGTCCAAAATTAGTTTCCTATCTCTAGGATACAAGAATTCAAGTTCATCGATCGGTTCAAGGCAATCTCTCTCTTAACAAGGAACTCAAACAAGCCTCTGGATGAGTCAACAAAATCCATGAAACAAAAAACCAACTACCTCATATCCTGACTCAAACACTGAAAACTGAAATCCACAGACAACAAGTGGATTAAAATTAAGTAAATTTAAATTTACAAGACAATCAACAAGAATAAATATACTAACTATACTACCTCCTAAGAAATTACTCCAATTGATTTGATTATTCCTACCAACTAATTTGCATAAAAGAATTACCCTAATAGAACTTGAGAACATTTTCCTTAATTTTATCAAGAATTCAATTACCAAGATACTTGACTAGTAAAATATTGTGAAAAGTTAAAACTCTGAACTAAAACAAAGTATGATTCCTCTATGTGTCTTTCTTCGAATTCTAAAACCATCTTAAATGATACGATAATATTATTCATATATACAATAATGGCACAACTAATTTTCAAAACTATTAACAAAGATCATTTAACTTGCGTTATAGACTAACCTAAAAAAAATTATATTTAAATACGATAAACTAACTAATATTTAACTATGTTAACATTTCTATTTATTTTCTCAAACCATCAATAATTTAAACTCTATTATACAAACATTTTCAAAATAATTTCCAATTCATAAATGATCCTACAAAATATTCTCCACTAAGACATAATTATAATCAATATCTTTTCTATTAATAGATCCATTCTAAAACAAATCTCTTTATTTACTTTTTCAAAACTTATTCAATTTTATCCTTTGAATATAATAAGAAAAAGTTCTTACTAACTTTTTAAAGAAAACTAAAGAAGAATTATACATTTAAAGGAAAGAGAATTAGTCTAAAATTCTTAACATAGGTATAAAATAAAGATTTTAGATAGAAAAGGAATATTAAAAGGTTCATGCTTTCTTATGGAAGTTTCCAAAATAGAAACTTATGCTCCCTTATTGCTAAAGTAAACATAGCAACATCCCTTTTAAAAAAAGAAAGATTTATCATGAATAAAGAAACGGTTATTCTACTTGAACATAAGGATAATCCCTTATGTCATTTACGGCAGAATATAAGCATATTCAACATTATCAGACCTCGAAGCCATTATTTGGCTATTAGATATTAGAAGTCGAGGTGGCTTTGGAACCATTCGATCCTTGAGGATACTAATGGTCTCACAGACTTTGAAAAAAAAGATTTATGATCAAGAACATTGAATGGAAGGATTGGATAGCTGAGATTTAACATCGGTGTTAGCGTGAGATTTCAAGGCTTAGTCACTTTTCAAGGCAAGGTTCTTAATGGAAAATTGGATAGAAAATTAAATTGATGTTTATCAGTGGTTAGGGAATTTGTTTATTTTTTTAACAACCCAGCAATGATACCTAGAACTATTTGGTTCCATTACGGCAGTGACCAGCTGATAAGAAGTTTAAAAGAAAAGAAATCTCAAGGAGGAAAAGAGCTGTTAGAATAACCAGATCGTGGCCCAAGATTGCAATGATATTCATCAATGGGTGATATACCAAGGACAAGACGTATATCAAGAAAAAAAAACAAATATGCATGCCTAAACAACTGGATTAGTGGCCTTGTCAGCATGCATTAGGAGGTATGAATAGTGCAGGGATCAACATCCAATCCAGCAAAAAAGGGGTTGGTTTGGCAATTAATCTAGGAAAAGATCAGGTAAAATTATTTGTAGTATGCCTCTACAAGATTCTATCTCACAGAAAGCGATGATTGCAGGGTATGCACAGAATCGACCTTTATATATGGGGTATTTTTCAAAAAATGCAATAAGTTTAAGCTTTACACCAAGAGCACTCAAGGTGAAATTGCACACAAAAACTAATGCAATGGCCTACAATCTCTTATGCAGATAAACAACAGATACACAGACACTGACGAATGGTCCATAGATGGAAGTTTTGGAACATGGGGTGAGCATGCATTAAAACAAATAAGAAAGCATAGTGATATAAAGAGTCTGAACCGCAAGGAGCCTTAGGAGGGATCTATTAGCCATGCTCATCAGAAGTATCGAATCCCAAACTAACATTCTCAATTATCACAACGAGGGAAATACAACTATAAATGGGTTTACCTCGTAGATTAAATTTTTATTTATTTTTTTATGAAAATGGTTTAGGAAACCTCCACAATTATACTGGTGCTGGCACTCATTCCTCAGGTCCTTAAAATTGCAAATCAAAGAAAAACTCAGGCTAATAGAATGCACAAGTGGGTTTCCAAACAACATCAACATAAGAGATAAGGGGTCACAGAAAAAATTCATTCATAGAGACAATAACATTTTATTCAATTTTCCCAAAAGACATACCCGAAAGTTGTATTCTATCCTCCAATTTCAGATTCCTCCTTCCGATCTCTTTTTCTTTCTTTCTCCTATTTTCCCCCCCTCCAAAATTCCAGAACCACCCCCTTCAAAACTCCCAAAAAAATAACCCCCAGAAGCCCAAAATAGCCAAGACTCATTAATTTCCACTACCAGAATCTGTTACAGGAGATCTCATTTCTCTTCAAAAATAGAAAATAATTAATTTTTACTTCTGAGAGAGATTCCACCACTCACAAAACATAATTTTCATTTACTAACAAAATCTTGCCCATAAAACCAAATAAAATCTCAACAATAAAATAATATCATTTGCTTATGACACATGTTCTAATAAAAGCATTAAAATAATGAATATTGACTAGCTAAAACTATTATGTCTAACATATTATTTTTATTATAATTCATTTCCAAACATAACATAAAGGCTGAAACTATCAAATTCAAACAAAGATAAATACACCCCAATGACGACCATAACCCAGAGGCAAGGACCAAAGAGAAACATCAGACTCACAACCACACTGACGACGGAAACTAACCTAGGGAAACCCCATGTTATATCCCATCCATATTTTCATTGGTGTAAGGAACCGCTCAGACCTGCTAAGTCAGGTGGAGTTAAGGCCTAGTACCTGCAACCTGCATCGAAACAATAGGTTGTATACGAACATATGCAAATATATCAGACACACGGAGTCAGGGAATCACAGTGTAGTAGGGTGCTCAAAGTGAGCAATACTACACCGTCCCTACTCTAGAGCAAAATATAAACATTTCTAACTAACAATTAGATAGCATAGTAACATATTTCCAAAATCAATTAACCATCAACTAACCATGTTGAACAACAACATAACTTACAATATCAATAATGTCATCATACTGCTCATAACACATGTCAGAACTGTAACAGTCGAACATAGTTTATCATGATCATAATAAGCATAAGACATAGATCTAATAACTCAAATGTCTCAAAAATATCTAAAAGTAATGGAAGAACTAACAACTATCTCAGAACTGCCAAAATGGTAATTTAAAACTAGCAACTATCACAATCCAAAAAAAATGAGGGGGCATTACATCCTCCCCCCTAAAAGACATACCCGAAAGTTGTATTCTATCCTCCAATTTCATATTCCTCCTTCCGATCTCTTTTTCTTTCTTTCTCTTGTTTTCCCCCCCTCCAAAATTCCAGAACCGCCCCCTTCAAAACTCCCAAAAAAATAACCCCCAGAAGCCCAAAATAGCCAAGACTCATTAATTTCCACTACCAGAATCTATTACAGGGGATCCCACTTCTCTTCAAAAATAGAAAATAATTAATTTTTACTTTCGAGAGGGATTCCACCACTCACAAAACATAATTTTCATTTACTAACAAAATCTTGCCCATAAAACCAAATAAAATCTCAACAATAAAATAATATCATTTGCTTATGACACATGTTCTAATAAAAGCATTAAAATAATCAATATCGACTAGCTAAAACTATTATGTCTAACATATTATTTTTATTATAATTCATTTCCAAACATAACATAAAGGCTGAAACCATCAAATTCAAACAAAGACAAATACACCCCAATGACGACCATAACCCAGAGGCAAGGACCAAAGAGCGACATCAGACTCACAACCACACTGAAGACAGAAACTAACCTAGGGAAACCCCATGTTATCTCCCATCCATATTTCCATTGGTGTAAGGGCCCGCTCAGACCTGCTAAGTCAGGTGGAGTCGAGGCCCAGTACCTGCAACCTGCATCGAAACAATAGGTTGTATACCAACATATGCAAATATATCAGACACACAGAGTCAGGGAATCGCAGCGTAGTAGGGTGCTCGAAGCGAGCAATACTACACCATCCCTACTCTAGAGCAAAATATAAACATTTCTAACTAACAATCAGATAGCATAGTAACATATTTCCAAAGTCAATTAACCATCAACTAACCATATCGAACAACAACATAAGTTACAATATCAATAATGTCATCATACTGCTCATAACACATGTCAGAACTATACCAGTCGAACATAGTTTGTCATGATCATAATAAGCATAAGCCATAGATCTAATAACTCAAATGTCTCAGAACTATCTAAAAGCAATGGAAGAACTAACAACTGTCTCAGAACTGCCAAAATGGTAATGTAAAACTACCAACTATCAAAATCCAAAAAAAATGAGGAGGCATTACATCCTCCCCCTAGAGTCAGGATTACTCTTGGAAGCCTGCAAATAAGGAAGGGTAAAACTCTCTCATCCTGGAAGTATCCTCATCGGTAGCAAAAGTCTCATCACTAGGGTCCCACTGGACTCTGACCTACTCCATGTCTCTACCCCTAACAGTTTACTCCCAATGCTGAAGCTCGCACACGATCTCCAAAGAAGGCTGCCTGTCCTCTACCTGCAGTCTCCAAGGCTGACCCCTGATGCTCAATTGCTGTGAACACTCTATGAGACCTCCTTGCGTCAATATGGTTGGCTCTGAAGCTACTAGTCTCTGACCAAATCCTGAAGGGTTCCCCTAAGGACACTGCCTAGCTATATGGCCCTACTATCCACAAGAGTAACATCTTGTGCCTCTACTAAAACCTCCGCCACCTGAAATGGCATTAGACTGCTGAAAGTTATCTCTACTTACTGTAGACTGCGTACTTTGAGCTGGCTGATCGAAATGATCACGCTTGTTACGCTGCTAGGACCGATCCTTCCTATGTTGATATCTATTACCCTACTAAGGCTGAGAATTCTTTGATTGTGAATGAGAGTAGTGTTGTCATTGCTGCTCGCCCTTGGCAAGTACATGATGGTCTCTTGAAGAGCCAGCTACTTGAGACTGACCACCAACACCTGCCGAGGGTGTACTCCCGATATGCACACCTATATGCCCTCTAAGTGCCATCTCTAGATTCTCTTCTACTAACTGGGCTTTCTCCACTGCCACCTCCATAGACTTAGGTTCAAATACACGAACCCCTCCACTAATCTGGGCATTTAGGCCCTTGATAAAATGTTGCACCAACATAGACTCATCATCACCGATACCCGCATACTGCTTGAGCTCATAGAATCTGCTCTCATACTGCTCAACTGTCATGGCCATCTGCCTCAGCTCATGGAACTCATTTGCGCAGCGCTGTCTCCAATGATCAGACAGAAAATAGGCTTTGAATCTCTCTAAGAACAACTCCGAAGAAACAGTGCTAATGTCCAAGTGTAGCTTCTGCTCTTCTAACTGCCACCAAGTTGAAGTAAAACCCTGAAGATGCAAAATAGCACATCTGGCCTTGGTGTTGCTACCATAAGGATGCATGGCGAAACACTGGCCTAAATCCAATAACCAAGTTTCTGCCTCAAGACCACTACTAGCTCCATCAAAGGTGGGAGGGCGTGCCCTCAGTAGATCTCTCATATGGCTAGCTAGTGTGGCCTCCTGCTCAGCTTTCAACTGTCTCCGCCTGGGTGATCCCTCTCTCTACCTAGGGTCTGGCTGATCTACCTCCTGTCTAGGGCCTAAGCGGGCAAGGACCTCCTCAAGTAACTGTCGCAACTAGGCTCCCTCAGGCTGACCCTGACCATCCATATTCTGACCCCGCCTTCATGGACACTCTCATGAGGAGAACTGGGAGGAGGTGTAATGTCACCACGCCTTCCTCGAACTCTACCCCGGCCATGACCTCAACCTCTACCTTTAGGCATCTTCCTACACACACATACCTCAAAAGGACAAATTCAAAACGAGGAAAAAAATAATTTTATCTACAGAGCTTAAGCACTAGGTCACATAATGGGCTCAATAATGACTAAAGTACCCAGCGTTCAAATCTGGCTCTGATACCAAATGTGATGCCCCATCATGTAACCCTAGAGTGCTAGTCTAAAAAGTGCAAAATTACATAAATAATTTTTTTTTTGAAGAATAAGATGCATTAATCCATAAATACAATTATACTATTAACAACATTAAATGAAATGAATAGCTAACACCTCTAGGGATACATAACTACATCAATGAATATAAAGTTTAAACCACACAAGTGATATACATTGTACTAATACTATAGAAAGAACAACTTTTACATTTGCAAGATAGTTAATATACCAAGTGATAATAAGAGATTACAAGACCAATCACGTTGGTTTACAAATGAACACATATGAAAGTATACAACACTGAAAGTGGGAAGCAATCTGGAACTGGAACACCTCTACACAAGACTTGAACTGAATCTCCAAGAAGACCAATGGATAGCTCTGCCACCCAACCATGTGGAACCCTGAGATCCACCCCTCTGTGATAGGAGATAACAATGAGGTTCCCCGACAGAAGCAAGGACAACGGAAGACCAACATGCAAACAACACTAAACACAACAATCAACATCCAAAGGCAAGAGAACAGTACAAGCTAGTGCACGATAAGGTGGAGTGACATCGCATGGTTCATGGGTTACCCTGACTGTCTCTCTCTAGACGTCGACCCCCATCTATGGTTACCCAGATAGCCTCCCTCTAGGTGCCGACCCCATAGGTCACACATGCGGTCTACCTTATTTAGATTAATGAGAAGTTTTTACCCTTTCCCTCCCATAGTTAATTATTAGGTTTTCACTTATTTAATCCACTTCCAATGGGTTACCCAGACAACCACTTTGGGTGCTGGCCCCACATCGGAAGCCACTCCCCTACCTGCACTTAGTTGACCCAACCAACACAAGTGCTATACAAGGACAAGCATGATAAACCTCCAACACATAAGACAAGCCAATAATATCACAGAGCATGCAAAAAGGTCCAAAATTAGTTTCCTCTCTTTAGGATACAAGAATTCAAGTTCATCGATCGGTTCAAGGCAATCTCTCTCTTAACAAGGAACTCAAACAAGCCTCTCGATGAGTCAACAAAATCCATGAAACAAAAGACCAACTACCTCATATCCTGACTCAAACACTGAAAACCAAAATCCACAGATAACAAGTGAATTAAAATTAAGTAAATTTAAATTTACAAGACAATCAACAAGAATACATATACTAACTATACTACCTCCTAAGAAATTACTCCAATTGATTCGATTATTCCTACCAACTAATTTGCATAAAAGAATTACCCTAATAGAACTTGAGAACATTTTCCTTAATTTTATCAAGAATTCAATTACCAAGATACTTGACTAGTAAAATATTGTGAAAAGTTAAAACTCTGAACTAAAACAAAGTATGATTCCTCTATGTGTCTTTCTTCGAATTCTAAAACCATCTTAAATGATACGATAATATTATTCATATACACAATAACAACACAACTAATTTTCAAAACTATTAACAGAGATCATTTAACTTGCGTTATTGACTAACCTAAAAAATATATATTTAAATAAGATAAACTAACTAATATTTAACTATGTTAACATTTCTATTTATTTTCTCAAACCATCAATAATTTAAATTCTATTATAAAAACATTTTCAAAATAATTTCCAATTCATAAATGATCCTACAAAATATTCTCCACTAAGACATAATTATAATCACTATCTTTTCTATTAATAGATCCATTCTAAAACAAATCTCTTTATTTATTTTTTCAAAACTTATTCAATTTTATCCTTTAAATATAATAAGAAAAAGTTCTTACTAACTTTTAAAAGAAAACTAAAGAAGAATTATACATTTAAAGGAAAGAGAATTAGTCTAAAATTCTTAACATAGGTATAAAATAAAGATTTTAGATAGAAAAGGAATATTAAAAGGTTCATGCTTTCTTATGGAAGTTTCCAAATTAGAAATTTATGTTCCCTTATTGCTAAAGGAAACATAGTAGCATCCCTTTTAAAAAAAGAAAGATTTATCTTGAATAAAGAAACGGTTATTCTACTTGAACATAAGGATAATCCCTTATGTCATTTACGGCAGAATATAAGCATATTCAACATTATCAGACCTCGAAGCCATTATTTGGCTATTAGATATTAGAAGCTGAGGTGGCTTTGGAACCATTCAATCCTTGGGGATACTAATGGTCTCACAGACTTTGAAAAAAAACTTTATGATCAAGAACATTGAATGGAAGGATTGGATAACTGAGATTTAACATCGGTGTTAGTGTGAGATTTCAAGGCTTAGTCACTTTTCAAGGCAAGGTTCTTAATGGAAAATTGGATAGAAAATTAAATTGATGTTTATCAGTGGTTAGGGAATTTATTTATTTTTTTAACAACCCAGCAAGGATACCTAGAACTATTTGGTTCCATTACGGCAGTGACCAGCTGATAAGAAGTTTAAAAGAAAAGAAATCTCAAGGAGGAAAAGAGCTGTTAGAATAACCAGATCGTGGCCCAAGATTGCAATGATATTCATCAATGGGTGATATACCAAGGACAAGACGTATATCAAGAAAAAAAACAAATATGCATGCCTAAACAACTAGATTAGTGGCCTTGTCAGCATGCATTAGGAGGTATGAATAGTGCAAGGATCAACATCCAATCCAACAAAAAAGGGGTCAGTTTGGCAATTAATCTAGGAAAAGATCAGGTAAAATTATTTGTAGTATGCCTCTACAAGATTCTATCTCACAGAAAGCGATGATTGCAGGGTATGCACAGAATCGACCTTTATATATGGGGTATTTTCCAGAAAATGCAATAAGTTTAAGCTTTACACCAAGAGCACTCAAGGTGAAATTACACACATAAACTAATGCAATGGCCTACAATCTCTTACGTAGATAAACAACAAATACACAGACACCGACGACTGGTCCATAGATGGAAGCTTTGGAACATGGGGTGAGCATGCATCAAAACAAATAAGAAAGCACAGTGATACAAAGAGTCTAAACCACAAGGAGCCTCAGGAGGGATCGATTAGCCATGCTCATCAGAAGTATCGATTCCCAAACTAACATTCTCAATTATCACAATGAGGGAAATACGACTATAAATGGATTTAACTCATAAATTAAATTTTTATTTATTTTTTTGATGAAAATGGTTTAGGAAACCTCCACAATTATACTGGTGCTGTCACTCATTCCTCGGGTCCTTAAAATTACAGATCAAAGAAAAACTTAGGTTAATAGAATGCACAAGTGGGTTTCCAAACAACATCAACATAAGAGATAAGGGGTCACAGAAAAAATTCATTCATAGAGACAACAACATTTTATTCAATTTTCCCAAAAGACATACCCGGAAGTTGTATTCTATCCTCCAATTTCAGATTCCTCCTTCCGATCTCTTTTTCTTTCTTTCTCCTATTTTCCCCCCTCCAAAATTCTAGAACCACCCCCTTCAAAACTCCCAAAAAATAACCCCCAGAAGCCCAAAATAGCCAAGACTCATTAATTTCCACTAACAGAATCTATTACAGGGGATCCCACTTCTCTTCAAAAATAGAAAACAATTAATTTTTAGTTCCGAGAGAGATTCCACCACTCACAAAACATAATTTTCATTTACTAACAAAATCTTGCCCATAAAACCAAATAAAATCTCAACAATAAAATAATATCATTTGCTTATGACACATGTTCTAATAAAAGCATTAAAATAATGAATATCGACTAGCCAAAACTATTATGTCTAACATATTATTTTTATTATAATTCATTTCCAAACATAACATAAAGGCTAAAACCATCAAATTCAAACAAAGACAAATACACCCCAATGACAACCATAACCTAGAGGCAAGGACCAAAGAGCGACATCAGACTCACAACCACACTGACGATGGAAACTAACCTAGGGAAACCCCATGTTATCTCCCATCCATATTTCCATTGGTGTAAGGGCCCGCTCAGACCTACTAAGTCAAGTGGAGTCGAGGCCCAGTACCTGCAACCTATATCGAAACAATAGGTTGTATACGAACATATGCAAATATATCAGACACACAGAGTCAAGGAATTGCAGCGTAGTAGGGTGCTCGAAGTGAGCAATACTACGCCATCCCTACTCTAGAGCAAAATATAAACATTTCTAACTAAAAATCAGATAGCATAGTAACATATTTCCAAAATCAATTAACCATCAACTAACCATGTCGAACAACACAATAAGTTACAATATCAATAATGTCATCATATTGCTCATAACACATGTCAGAATTATACTAGTCGAACATAGTTTATCATGATCATAATAAGCATAAACCATAGATCTAATAACTCAAATGTCTCAGAACTATCTAAAAGCAATGGAAGAACTAACAACTGTCTTAGAACTGCCAAAATGGTAATGTAAAACTAGCAACTATCACAATCCAAAAAAAATGAGGGGGCATTACACGAGGAGTCAAAACAAGAAATTTCCAAAGTTTTTAACTTCAATCTAGATTCATTGCCAGGTAAATATTTAGTGTAACGCCCCCACCAAGGAACCCTAGAGGACAACTCTAGTTAGAGTATATAGCTTCTGGAAACACTATGTATTGCTTTTTTCTGTCGACATTTCGGATCACACTCTATGATCCATCATCAGGACAAAAAGAGGAGAATGAAATGGATCAAATTGCAGAGAAGGTTTAATAAAAAGAGAGAGAGTGTGTGTGGGCACGGAGGGCAAGGAACAACTATAAACAAAAAACCATAAAATAATAAAATGAGAGTATAGGAAAGCCAAAAAATAGAGGGTAAAGGAATAGAGTAAAAATGATAAAATAGAGTGAGAAAAAGAATAAAGAGCTCCAAAAACAAGAAAATATGTAAATCAAAAGAAGGCCATAAGGATATAAATAAATGATCAAAGGAAGAGAGAGGGGGGATGATGAAAACAGATGGAACCCAGGATAAGAGAGAAGTTAAAAATAAATAAAGGTGAAGTATCTATACAAGTATATAATTAGAGTATATATAAAATCACATATATGCTTTATATATATAAAAAGAGAAATAAAAAACAACTAAAAAATGAAGAAGTCAATATATATATATATATATATATATATATATATATATAATACAATATGAAGCACATGAGTATAAATAAAGGGAAGAATAGAAAGAAAGTAAAATAAAACCAATATGATAACAAGGGAGAACCGAGAGGTACAAGGAAAAATGAAGTCATAACATAAAAATAAATGTGAGTAAGAAAGATGAACACAAAAAAAAAGAATAAAAAACCGTACAGTAACCCAAAGGGATAGAGAGAGAAAATAAATACGAATTCAAATAAACCCTGAGGTTTAGGGTGGCACTATAAACCCAATTTGAAAGACTCTGAGGTTGTTTATAGTGCCACCCTACCATTCATCAAAGGCATCTCTAATAAGATCGCTAGAATCCTTCACAAGAAAGGTATCAATTGTGCCTTTAAACCTCTTTCCACCATTAGAAACCTCATTCCATCCACCAAAGACCCCCATGACATTCTTCTAAACTCAGGTGTCAACAAAATTGATTGTTCATGGCACACCTTACATTGGTGAGATGGGTAGATCCATCTGCACTAGAATCAAAGAACACAGTGCAGGTATTAGGCATGAAAGGATTGCTAAATCCACCTTGTCTTAGCCAAGGAAGGTAACTTCTTTAAGAGAAAACCTAAAGAGGCTATCTTCATCAGAAATAACCCTACCAACCTGAATAGGGATGATGGTTAGACCCTTAACCACACTTGGAATCCTCTTCTAAATTCCCTCTAAAATTGTACCCCTCCCCCTTGTTCCTTCCTCATTTTTTCTCCTCCAGTTCTCCCCTTCCATCCTTGTCAGTTTGCTTCTCCCTTGATCTTCTCCCTCCCCTCCTTTCTTTGTCCACTCCTCTCCACCATACCTTCTGACCTCTTTTTATCCCTAGCCACCCTTGTTCCTCCTTGTCTCTCCCCTTAGCCTTTCCCACCTCCTTCAACTCCTTGTCTCTTTCCTTTCTTTCTCTCCCAGGTCATCTCCCACCTCTTCTCTCCTTCCCCTTTGCTCCTGTCCTTACTCTCCCCACATTTTTGATCTTACTCCTTCTTTTTGGCCTCTCTCTTCTAGCTTGTGTTGTTTCCTACTCCTTTCTCCTTGTTTTCCCCTTGGATTGCTCTCTCTCTCTCTCTCTCTCTCTCTCTTATACTTCCCCACCCTTGTTTATTCTTCCTTTGATCTTTATGTTACTTTTATCTTTCAATTACTAATTCTTAATTCTTCTTTTTATTACATTTTTATTTTCTCGCATTCTTACTTGGCCCACTAGGGGCCGATTAGTTGGTTATCCCTCTCTTATATATATATTTGCTTTGATGCCTTTGCACCTCTAATTATTCTCTTGGTTTTCTTTCTATTTTTTCTCTCTTTATTCGTCTCCTTTCATGACATTTGTTTGCACTCCCGCTCTCATCTTCACTTCCATTTATTTCAATTTGTACTTACTTTCTCTCTCTATCCCTTTGGGTTACTGTATGGTTTTTTATTCTTTTTTTTTTGGTGTTCATCTTTCTTACTCGCATTTATTTTTATGTTATACCTTCATTTTTCCTTGTACCTCTCAGTTCTCCCTTACTATCATATTGGTTTTATTTTACTTCCTTTCTATTCTTCCCTTTATTTATACTCATGTGCTTCATATTTTATATATATATATATATATATATATTGACTTCTTCATTTTTTAGTTGTTTTTTCTTTCTCTTTATATATATATAAAGCATATATATGATTTTATATATACTCTAATTATATACATGTATAGATACTTCACCTTTATTTATTTTTAACTTCTCTCTCATCCTGGTTTCCATCTCTTTTCATCATCCCCCCTCTCTCTCCTTTTGATCATTTATTTATATCCTTATGGCTTTCTTTTGATTTACATATTTTCTTGTTTTTGGAGCCCTTTATTCTTTTTCTCACTCTATTTTATCATTTTTACTCTATTCCTTTACCCTCTATTTTTTGGCTTTCCTACTCTCTCATTTTATTATTTTATGGTTTTTGGTTTATAGTTGTTCCTTGCCCTCCGTGCCCACACACACAGTCTCTCTCTTTTTATTAAACCTTCTCTGCAATTTGATCCATTTCATTCTCCTCTTTTTTTCCTGATGATGGATCATAGAATGTGATCCGAAACACTGACAGAAAAAAGTAATACACAGTGTTTCCAGAAGCTATATACTCATATTTGGACTACAGAAATATCATGTCTACAACACTAGTTAGGTCGAATAAAAGGAATATATTTTTTTTAAACATTGCTAACTATGAAATGCATTTAAGATAACAAGAATACCAATCCTAGGTCCTCTAAGGTTCCTTGACCGCGCTACTCGCAAACAAGGCTATTAGAAACATTTCATTAACAATAAAAGATGAACATCACATTAGTTGCCATTACTCAATTCCAGATGAGACATTCAAAAATTAATATTAAAGAACTATCTTCTAACTGTTGTCAAACTAATGCATTATCTTACACTGCTTATTGCGGGATGAACTCATAGTAATAATTACATCATTACAATATTTACATCAATGCTTCCCTTAGAACAAGTGGGAAGATTACATCAATAGATACATAATGAGATACAAATACATGGCTTCACAACTGGAACCAAAACTGGTGTTTTCAGTGACATGCGCAATCTCCAAGCTCACGAACATAAAGCAAGTATACCCAATGGAGAAAAGCACCAACCTCCCGACCATGTGGAAACCTGAGGTCCACCCCCTGTGCTAGGAGATAACACAAGATCCCACATACATCCAACAGTCAGGAGAACATCATACTAACATATGCAATAGGGTTATACATGACAACATCACATCACTTGCACACTTAACTGCATTTTCAGAGGCACTAATACCATAGGAGAAGAAAAATAACTAGGGAGTACTAGACTGCAATAGGAAGGAGTGTCATCACATAGTTTGTCATGGGTTGTTCTGGTAGGTCTTCCTAGGCCCCAACCCCCATCCTGGGTTGTCCTAGTAGCCTCTCCCAGCTCCCAGCCCCCATACAAATTTATGCGGAACCAACATACCTCTCATGAGGACAAGGCAATTGGTCTTGCCATTCTAGGCCTTATCATCTCATCTCAAGTCTAAACGAGCACTTGAGCCATGAGTGAGGCATACATTATCTTAATTAATGTGTTTAACTACCCAACCCCCTACTTCATCATTAAGGTTATCACTGGATTAAGAAACCCTCCAATGGGTTGCCCTGGACACCACTTTGGGTTCCGGCCCCCATTGAGAGCCACTCCCCCTACTTGTAACTAGAAAACCCTACATAATCACATAACACAGAGCAAGGCATTGTACTCATCTTGCACACTTATCACAGTTACCTAAATTCACATTAGAATACGAGATAACATACTAGGGTTACATTTTACATATTACCTAAGACTCACCACATATTCAACCACTTTTAAAGTGACAATATCACAAGGGTCAAATACATAATTACACCCCCCTGGGCCTCTAGAAATCAACCTCTTAACAACACAAAAACTTGACATTGCTCTAAACACTTAATTTAAAAACAATTAATTTCTTTAATTTAAGAGGATAAATCACATTCGTGGTTGTTTCAATATTTACAATTCTTGTCTCAAAAATAAATTCCTACAAAGAGTTAGTTAAATATTTTACACGATAAGGTGCTAACGCCTAAAGCATGTAATACGCAAGAAACAAATAACTAACTAAGGTGTTTAAATTTCATATAAAACAATATTAAAGTATCTAATTTGTAATTAAATATCAAGAACAATATTAACTAGAACTAGATTTAAATATTAAATTAAATGCAATGCCTCTCTTTCAAATATACACCTATCTATTAATAATTTAAATATTCTTTAAATCTTTGCTTTAAAGATCTTAACTTACAATTTCACTTCTTTACTCATTTATTTCTAAAAGAGAAAACATAATGTATAATGAGAAACAAACCACGTGTCATACATAAAGACTTGAAAAATCAACCCTAAAATGCACAATAAGCATAAAAGAACTTGTGATAACATTTTAAAAGAACTTGTGATAACATTTTAAAAGAAACCTAAACATAAAGTTTCGTTGCCATATGTCATCTAATGGAACGCAATGATTACAGGATTTCACAAAATGGATTTGTTGAACAAGCTTTAAAACTTCAAGTAAAAGCAATTGGTAAGTGTTAACCAAACTCTGCAACCTTTGCTAGGGTTTGGCAAGCACAAAACCAGGCTCCATGACCCGCTAGGATGCAATGATCAGTGGTTGCATAGAAATTAAAAATCTTTGATTGAATGTTTCAGTGAGACATTGATACATGGAATGTAACGGTTGCTGAAGGTGTTGTAGTTTAAAAAAGGAAACCCAGCGGAATTAGAAACATGCTCCTAGAACAGAAACTATTTGACAAAAATCCTCATAGTAATGTGGTCTCATGGACTTCCCACAACCGAAAGATATGCACACAATGGATTCGTTGAACAAACTATAGAAATTTGCATGCAAATGCAATCTCTAGGTATAGAACTTGACAGTCATCCTTTCTCAGCATACTCGCTGCCTGTGAATATGAATGGGAGCTCTGGAATGGTATGGGCATCCATCAAAGCATAAAGGATAGAGGAAAACTGTCAGATGTTGAACAGCCCTGCTAGACATGAATGCAAAACGTAGAAGCAAGCACCAGGCATGTGAGTCATTATTTTTTTTCCGAATGCCTGAAGAGATAAAATCTCATGGATTGCAATTTATGGCAGGATGAGCATACTACAATCACATTTGCAACCTATGTTGCGTTATACCTATAGTTGATCAATATGTGCAGCTGGTTTATCCTCTTGCGCGAGTGGCTAACATGAAGACACCCTAAACGTTTCTTTATTTCGAGGCCAGTTAAATCTATGGTGATTGTGTGGATGTGTATTCTTGGTGCCTGAAGATTACTTATGAGTATATGTTAGGTTAGATATAGTGATGCCACTTTCTAATTTGGATCCTATCAGATATCCAACAAGTGTAATGGAGGAGAAATCAGTTTGAAGGGAGCAGAGTATTATCCAGATTCAAGACATTAATATTATGGAAGAATAAGAAAAGAATTATTTCACTGCCACCATAGTCCAGAGAAAAGAGATATTTAGAGAAGAAGAGCCACAAGAGAAAAATCATTTTCAATCTATCTCTAACACAGGGTCAAACCGTTAAAATCATACAAGGCTTTTAAAATTATCCTACAGAAATCAAAAGACATGCCGGATTTTCACCACAAGTTCCAACATTTTCCCTCCTCTCGATTTCCAACCCCAAAATCTCTAGGCAAAATTCCGAATGGAATGCCATACACAGACCCACAACAAATATTTCCCGAGCAACCACCATAAGGGAAATTTAACCAACTCCCCACTAATTAAAAATAAATTTAATTAAAATAATCAAACTTTACTCAATAGGTAATTTAATTTATGCAAACAATAATTTTTATTTCTGGAAACGGAATGATTAATTTATATACCCGAATACATTAGATTTCTTTAACTTATTGTTAATATTATTATTATTGTTATTAAATTAATACTACACTACAATAATAATAATTCATTTATATTAATATTTATCAAAGAATTAAATCAATAATTAAATAAAATCAGAAGCCAACACGATCATCTAACCACTAATGGGGTCAAAACAAAATCTCAAGCAAATTTGACAAACTACCAAAACTAATAAGTTGGATGAAACATGACACGCATCCTCATCGAGGATGATGACTAGGACATGGAATCCTATGCTATCTCCGAAACAACTTATCCATTGGGTTTTAGGGCACGTTCAGACTTGACGATTCAGGGGGAGTCGATGCCTAGTACCTGCAATCTGCAACACACACCATAGTAGAACATATATATCCATATAAACAGACACATAGTGAAAGAGAATCATAGCGTCACAAGGTACTCACAAGTGAGTGATACGACACTGTCCCATTTCACCCAACACATCAGCAGGAGCAACAATCAGCTATATAGCAACGAGATAAGATCAATCACATAATCATCATATCACATAATGCTGATTAGTTCTCATAATCAATTGCATCATAATCATCTAAATGAAATCATATACTGATCATAACAGGTGCATACAATCACATGTATCAGAGGTATCACCAAGACATAACAATAAGTCTAACATCATAATAAATCAAACATCATATAATGTAAGTGTAGAGCTTCTAGTAAAACTGTGTATTGCTTTATTTTGCATGAACGTTTTGGATCACACTCCATGATCCATCATCAGGATGAGAAGAAGAGAATGAGAATATCAATACATAGTTTTACCAGAAGCTCTAAACTTATATCATAGACTGTGGAAATATCATGTCTACAATCATATAATGTATCAAGTATCTCATCCTAAACAGCTAATCTATCAGAGAGAAAGGTATGAGAGGCACTACATTTAGGGATTCCCCTATTTAATGGTAGGCATAAGAAAGATCTGTGGAAAGGGGTGGTTGATAGCATGGAGCATAGGATCAGGACGTGGAAGGGTCGATGGTTAACGCTAGTGGGCAAGATTACTTTGATCAAGGTCATTTTATTGGTAATTCTGATAGATATGTTGTCCTCTTTACAAATGCCCAAAGGGATTTCTAGTCAAATAGGAAGAATATGCAAATGTTTCCTCTGGCAAGGACCGACAGAGGAAAAGAAAATTCACTTGATATTGTGGGACAAAGTGTGCAAACCCACTTCCCTTGGAGGAGCTAGTATCATTAATCAAGAGTTTCAAAATATGGTGTTGGGTGCTAAACTAGCATGGAAGATGTATAAGAAGCCACACTCTAAATGGGCCAGGTTGATGCAGGTAAAATATCTAGATAGTGATTTGCCTGAGAGAATTTTCATAGTCGCCAATCCTCTGAAGGGTTCTTCCATCTAGAATTTCATTGTCAAAAGTAGAGAAGTTATATTGCCTAAGCTCTCATGGGTAATACATAATGGTAGAAAAGCCAATTTTTGGAATGACCCTTGGAATGGTTGTCCCATTCTGGTGAACATAGATGACCTGAAAGAAGCAGAATCAACCCTTGAGGGCCACTGGGGGGTTAGTGTTTCAAATTATTTTTCGGTTGACTGGAGCTGCCTACCACCAAAAGTGATATGGAGAGATTTCTTTAAGTATGATTTCCTAGAAACAAAAAAAGTTCTAAAAACCATCCTAGAAGGGAGGATCATCCATCCATCTCCCAAGAAGGACGAGCTGATATGGTTGGGTGATGGTTCGGGGAAGTACAAGGTAAAACAAGGCTACAGATGGCTTACGTCTAAAGGTACTACAGATTGGCATGTCCATCTCTATTGGTTGGATGCCCTTCTTCCTAAAGCTGGGGTGTTTGCATGGCTCACACTCAACAAGAGAATTCTTACAGGTGACAAGATCCAAAAATTAGCTATAGGTAAGAGCTTCAAATGTGTTCTATGTGGTGAGGAGGAAGAGACTGTGGATCATCTCCTTATCCATTGTAACTTTAGTAGAGAAGCCTGGTGTTGGCTGCTTAATAAACTGAATTGGTGTTCACCACTTTCAAAAACCTTAATACAACTCTTTAAAGGATGGCTCAATCTCTTCCCAGAATCAACTTTTCATAGCATCTAGATAGCTTCACCATTGTTGTTGATTTGGCATTTGTGGAAAGAACAGAACTTTAGGATCTTTAGACATAAGTCGAAGTCTTTATATCTTTTCCTAGAGGACTTGCAAGCAACCATTGTAGAAGTGGTGAATGTCAAGCTCAGAAGATCTGTCTCTAAAGAATGTATTTGGACATCTTGGGATGAACCCATAGTTCAAAACTAGAGCGAGCTAAAACTAGAGTGAGCTAGAAAGATTTCCCCTGGGATCTATAGAACAAAAGGTTGTATCTAAGGTAGACAAATTTGGGGTCAAATGGTACCTGCCAAAACATCCATTTACAAAGATTAATTTTGATGGAGCTAGTCGGGGTAACCCCACACCGTCTGGGACAAGCTGTGTTTTAAGAGATTTTGCTAGAAATTTATTGTATGCTAAGAGTACAAAGCTCCCTCAAGGCTCGAATAATACAGCAGAAGCCTTTTCTATGCTTCATGGTCTTCAATTAGCCTTAGATTATGGGTCTAGGCACATTTGGGTTGAACGGGACTCTCAAGTTATAATCTTAGTGGTTCAGATGAAAAAACTAGAGAATTGACACCTTTCTTACATTTTAAATCAGGTCTGGTTGCTTCTAGAGAAATTTGAATCAGTTAAAATTTTCCATTTCTACCATGAGGCAAACAAAGTAGCAGATTGTCTGACAAATAAAGCAATAGATCAAGTGGAGCAAGTAGTGTCTTTTTCTGATGATCTGATACATTGGCCTTAGGGGTTACCAAATTTAGTTAAAAAAGACAAGGAGTTTCCTTTAGGTTTTGGTGAGCCGGACAGTCTCTTATGATCTTCCAGTGTTAGCTTTGCACTCTAGAGTGATGTAGTTTGGGATCACGAGTCTTCTAGTTCTAGTGTGTCTTAGGAGACATGGTTGGGTGGCAAGCAATTCAGTCAATTAGTTAGTTATTTTATCCCACTTCTTTTGGTTCCTATTCGACTGGTTTGGTCCAACATGTAATATGTTGAGAATCCCATGTGGATTACCTCCTATGGAAAGTGTTTGTTTCTTGACACTTGGCAGGCTACAAAGGGCAACAAAAGTACTTGCTCCCTTTTCAAATGATGACATCAGGCACACTCCACGGTGCAGCTCGTAATGTGTTTTTAGTCGTTGTATTAGTCTTTCCAAAAGTGAATGAATGCTTTCTATTTAAGTGGTGATGGGACATTGTAGCCTCTCCACACTCCTCCCAAGGTGGTATTTTCAGATGTATTAATTGTGCAAGTTTGGGGTGATAGATTTTGAATTTTGGTGCAGAGTGAACATTTAATCCTAAAGCATATCATACACTTGTGGAGTACATTTCTTGGTTGTTGGGTACATCTCTCCATCGTTAGATGGGCTGGCAGCACACACAAGATCCACCGTGGTGGCTGGGAATCATAGGGGTCTGTAGCATCAGGAAGTTCATTCCCCTTCTTTTAATGCAGGTTAAATCTTTTTATTTGCTTAATCTTATCTATCGTAGTGTTTGCAGTGTTCAGTCTTTTCTTCGATGGTGTTAAAGACATCTCTTTTCTTCGGTGGTGTCATAGATGCTTTATCTGGTGGCTCAGTGGCTAATATGGCGATGTGGATAGCAAATCAATAGAGCTTCCTTCCTCAAGTGGAAGGTGAACCCACCTTCCATGGGGCCATAAACTCTATTCACCTTGCACAGGTCTTTCAACTCAATTGTGACATAGTGGAATTCCCTATTAGGTGTGTGCTGGGCTACTACCTATTCCAACTGGCTAACAGGTAGGTCAAAGCGTCCGAACTGGTGGTAACTTTCATCTCAAATATATTTGATCTCACACAGGATCAAGAGTTCTATTTTTCCATAGGTTCAACCTTCATTAAAACCCCTTTTATTAGCGCTTTGAAGTGGAGGAGAGTGGTGGCAATATACGATTTTGATGAGGGAGATGCACTCATCAGAGGTGTCTACGAAAGGGAGTATCTCTGTGCTTCCAATCATGCAGCCTACATGTATGCAGGGTTACAAAGGGGTCTTTGATTGGATTGTTTTAACAAATTCAACATACATTTGAATGCTCACAAATTCCATTTGGCAGGAGGAGTAGTGCAGAGGGCCAAAGAAATGTTCAATATTATTCATTTTCTCTGATTCCATGCTCTGAATAGAGCTCCAGGTCCACCATGAGCGCCAGTAACTCCCATTCATGCATTGCCCTTTCCTCTTCCCCTGTCAGATGAAGAACATAATTCAAACTCGGGTTAGTCTGTGGGCTGGGGTGGTGCTTTGTTGATCTCCTTTTTAGTTTTTTGGATTTTTTTTATATATTTCCACTACGAAACCAGATGATATTTCCTAGTTATCTTGCTTGTATGAACTCTTATATATTTTGACTTTATCAATAGAAGTATGGGTGGTTCTGCCACCTTTTTATTAAAAAAAATTCACTTGTCATGAGAAAATTGGAAAAATAGCACAAAAGTTGAATTGTCTAGACTTTTAGACATTTATGCAGGTAGGAAATTGGTAAGGAGGTCCAAAAAAAATCCACTATCTTGTCTCTAGTGTAGTTTCAAAGAAATGTTGCAGTTAGGCAGGACCCAGGATGAAGAGAAAGTTTGCTTATAAGATTATACAGAGATCCAGAGAAAACATGTAGTCAAGTAGGACTATAAGGGTGAAGAAAAATTCCTCCTCCTAAGGTTTTGTAGGGTTTCAAAGGAAAATGGTAAGCAAGTAGGAATTGTAAGAAGGAAGAAAAAGTCTACCAACAAAAGGTTACATGGAGATCCAAACAAAACATGCAAGTTTGTAGTATTGTGCTATGGATGTAAAAGTATGAGTTGTAAAGAAGCAAAATTTCAAAGAAAACATGTAGGTTTGTAGGATTGTGTTTTAGATGGAAAAGTCTAAGAAGTTGTAGAGAAGTAGAGTTCTAGAGAAAACATGTAGGTTTGTCAAACTGTGCTATGAATGGAAAAGTCCAAGAAGTTGTAGAGTTCCAAAGGGGAACAATAGTTAGGTAGGGTTGTATAATTGCTAAAAGGATATGAATCTTCATAATATTAGGTTGTTGTGGAGTTTTTGCAGTTGAACTATAATTACATGTTTGGAGGAAATGGATAGGGTTTAATCAAATCTTCCAAATGATAACACAAATTTGGCTTAGATTTGTCAAATTAGGGAACATAAATCCTAAACTTACATAAACAAACCCTAGTTTAAAATAACTAATAATAGGAGTTAAAATGGAGTAGATTCAAAGATGGGTACCTTGAAATACAAATACAGAAAGAAATCACAATGGTAAAAGTTGCAAATGTAAAAACTATTTAATATCCATGCATAAAACCCCAAATCTACCACAAATCCACCACATTGATTCAACAAGTTAGAATGCCAAGAGTTTGGATGAATGGGAAGTGGAATTGCTCTTGTAGAAGCATATGTGGAAAAAGTTTGATGTACCAAAGAAGTCCGTTTACAAAAGACAAGTGAGAAGAAACTAAATTTTTGTGAGAGTTGTAGTATAATGAAACATTGTTGTGTTAAAACAATGATTAGTTATTTGTTGTGGGTAGTTGTAGAATTCAGTTTTCAAATTAAGTTGTATTTTTATTGTATATATGTACATTCCTTTTCACAAACAATCAACAAAGTTTTTTTTTGCTCTACCTCTATTTGCTTAGTTATTGGATGATGTAAGATTTTGATGGTTCTTATTAATGTTTTTGCTTGCTCTTTCAATACCTTCAATTGGTATCAAAGCACGGGAGGAAGGAGGAAGAGAAAACATAGAGAGAATTGAAAAAGTCGCAAGGAAAAATAGAGAGGTATATGAAAGTATAAGAGAGAAGGCAAAGAAATGACCGACGCATCTCTTCCGTGTTTGAAGGCAAAGCTTTGGTGATCAGCACAAACCCTATTGATTGTCAGGAACACTAAGAGGGGGGGCTAAATCAGTGTTCTAAAAATATTTTCATGCACTTTCACTTTTAGTTGTTTCCCAAATCTAATTAAACATAAACACAATATGTATATGAACAACAACCATGAAAACATGACACATGAACACCAAGATTTTTACGTGGAAAACCCAAGAAGGGAAAAACCACGAAGAGGATTAGCTCTCATATATATATTGCAATCTTTACAAAAATAATGTTTAGGTTTGGTCACTCCACAGACCTAGAACATGGTGGCTTACTGCCATGAAGTACAACTAGGTCTAACAGGCTCACTGCCTCAACCCTAAACCTAGCAAGATTACAATAAGGGTTGTTAAACCCTGATGAAGGCTCACTGCTGGCTAATTGCCTTGATGATGAAACCTTGCTTTGCACATGAAAACTAAATACTGCTTAAGCATCTGCCACTATGCCAGGGTGCACTTGTTTAGCAACTAAATTCTAAATCCCAAGTCTTCATTGCTGCTGATCTTCTAACTCTACTCTTCTACTCGCATGCTCACATCTCTTCCACACACCACACACACTTACTCAATTGAAATTCATCGCTCTTATATATCTGCATCATGGTTTGATCCATAGTCAGGTCGACATCCAAGAAATTAAACGTGTACATAGAAAGATGTACCTTGTCAGCTCAATTCAATGCACTATGTGTCATGCAGACCCAAAACTTTGCCCAAGCGTATTCATATAGGTTAGCTCTAATCACTCAATTACTTGAATATATCTTTCACACACTATCCTTTCTCCGCATCATGATTTATCTTCACTAATGAACCTGTTCCTCAAAAGCATGCTTAACAGGTTCATCTGCTGACTTACAACTTCTACTGCGGATCACAAAACACTTCTAAAATAATATTAAGGACTCTTTACACATTCCCAATCTTACCCTCAGAACTGCAAGGCATGATATCATCTTGCAGAGAAATGTGGACCAGTAGATCTCAGCCTCTGCCTCTGTCAAACACTGTGCCAATACTTAGTAACTTGTAGCTAACCTTTTGGTAAACTTTAGATCTCCTAACCTTGGAATAAGACACTTCACATATGTGTTTACAACACCTCAAAACCGCATAACGAAATACTTGTCTACGGAGGAATGCGGACCACTGCACTAGACCATGTTCACTGTTCCTTCTATACCTTTGCTTACCCAAACTTAGACATTTCTTCAATATGACTTCCATAGAAGATCAGGACTTAATCTGCAAGTCTTTAGTTGCGGAGGCATACAAGCTGACTTACTATCTTCCACTCAGAATACCTTCCATACTTAGCCATTTTCTGTCAACCGGGCCTGGAATCCAACATGTTCTTCTGAAGATATCTCTTCCTGTCATGGTGATAGGTTCTCTGAGCCTTGTTTCTATCAATGACAACATACAAGTCAATACCGGAGCAGTGTCTCTTGCCAAAAATCTCCACCTTTGGCATTGATGGAAACACTTAGTGAAAAATGCTTGACTGCTCCCCCTTACTATATACATTGACTACTCCCCTTACTATGTACACTTTATTTTCTTTCTCTGAGATGATTATCCATTTTTCATTGATCTTCTTCTCCCTCTTTGACATCAATGACAAAGGGTGTAGTCCAAATACACATAAATATTTTCAAAAACTTTCAAAAGTATGTGTACCTGCCTCATATTTACAGATGCAATCTTCATCTAGATATTACAAGTACTTGAGAACTGTTGACCTATTTTTCCTCTGTCCAGAGTTAAATAGCTCACCTTGTATTTTCCTTGAAAATCCTTTAGAAAATAACCCTACAAGGCTTAAATCCTTCAAATACTCATGCTATGCCTTGCCAAAAATCCTAAAATCTCACCTTGAGAATCCTTGCAGAAAACCCAGAAATCTTTTGTCTTCAAGAGCCTTCTATCACAGAGATTTCTTAGTTTTATACTTACCCATTTTTACATGTATATGATGATGACATCATCCTTGTTTTGAGTTTTCTGTCTTTTGGTCGAATTGTATCTTATATACAATTGTATGTCATATCTTGGCCATGTGCAAGGGTGAATGTACATTGGGTCCTTTGTATGTATTTTGAATATGCAAAGGCAGACATACAAATGTTTTATTGGCGTGACAACGACCATCGGTAGCCAAGCTAAAGATCACTCCGATAGACCGATGCAGATGCAAGTCGACATACAAGGGCCATATATAAAGGTGAATGTATATCGGCAAATATGCAAAGGTGGATATACAAAAGTGTCATTGGCGGGACAAGCCTCATCGGCAGCTAAGTCCAAGGTTTCTTCGATTGGCCAATGAAGATACAAAGGAAACATGCAAGGGACAATATACAAAGCGGAATATACAAGGGAAAGTGGGGTCCGCTTTCATACAAAGGTTGGGGCCCACCAAATGTATGTATATGCGATTGTATCTTTGCACATACAATCGCATATACAAAGCACATATACATTCCTGATATACAAAGCCTAGACCCGAAAGGAACATACAGTTTGGTTTATAAGACAGATGTTTGTTTGCATCTTTACTTGTATGTTCGCGTTGTATGTTTGCACATACAAGGGTCAGATGCATGTTTGCAATGTACAAGTGTGTTTGTATGCAGTTTTGCTTGTATATTCGCATTGTATATGCGATATACAAAGCCGATATACAAAGGGAAAACATACAAGCCGGACCCGACTGGGAGGTCAAATTTGGCAAATTCAGTGTTGAGTTCCGTAGTTTGTATGTTGAGGTGCTTGTATGTATCGATATACAAAGGAGAAGGGATACAAGCCGGACTTATTTTAAGGTTTTATTCTAGTTGGTAATCTCCTTTAAGTTCTGCATTGTATGCATGGTCAATTGTATCTCAGATACAAGCATATACAAAGGCACATGTAAGGGGATCTTCAGTGTGACAATGCACATCGGTAGCTTAGTTTGAGGTCTTTCTGAAGGCCGATAGGGAAGATGCAATATGCAGCGGTGGGTCCCAATTTCAACTCAATGGCAAATCAGATTGTGCCACGTGTCAATGTCGATTCAAAGGCCGATTCAAAAGGGGCCTGCTCTTGTATATAGCCATTGTATTGTATATGCAAATGCATATACAAATGATATACAAAGGCAATTTCAAAGGCCGATTTAGATGCCGAATGCAAGTGCACATGCAATGAACATTTCAGAAAGACTTAATGCATCGACAACTCAGCTGGAGGTCGCCTCGACAACCCGATGCATACAAAATAGTTTGCATATGCAGAGCAATATACATATACAAGACATAGTTGACCATAACTTTGATAGTGAATATCTTGCGTATTCTGATGAATTTCAACATGCTGCAAAAGGCAAAAGTGCCTATTTTTGCCTCTTCTTTCATTTGGCGGGCTTTTGGGGGAAATATTTTCACTTTCAAAATTTAGATCTGGATTAGCATTCTTGATTGACTGGACGTTTCAGCAACCAATTTGAGATATTTAGATGTAGATATTTGTGGCATTTATGGGTGCAGATTGATGATTCAGTAGCTTACATTGAAGACTCAAAATATCCTCCATCTGCCCCTATTCCAGATATTTTTATTCCATGAATTCTTGTAGATGGATGTCCCTTCAAATGCAGATATTTCCCTGATGTAGCCCATGGGGAGAATTTATTGTAGCCGCCTTAGGTTGAATTGTAGATGCTATATATGCATAAGCTTGAAAGGCGGCAAGGGGTTGGAAATTTGTTTTGGCATTCTGTCTTTCTGTTTCCAAACAGAACTTTCATCTACTGTAACTATGCCTTTTTATTGAATAGATGCAAGTTATTTTTACCTCTTTTATTAATTTTTAGTTTAGTGCAAACCTGCATATGATGGTCTATGAATGTTTTTGTTCCTCCCAATCATTTTGTTTTCTTACCTCTGCTAGAATCATCTAAATCTGTGTATATCTACTTGCTATATTTGGTTGTGCTATGCATTTGCTCAGTTTTGTGAAGATTCTTTTATTGAACTTGGTGAATCACCCTTTATTTTCAAGTTTTTCCTATTTCATCTTTCATTTTAAAAGCATTCCTTCTCCCCTTTCCTCTGCAATTTAGTAGATTTTAGGTGATAACCAGCTAGGAAGCTGGCCTTCTCCGAAGGTTCTTTCCAAACACAGGTGACCCACAGACCTTGGAAAGATCCCATGTTTCTCCAGATTGCTAAAGTTTTATAACTGCAGCAAGGGTGCAAATCTGGGTGATAACAACTTTGGCACGCCCGGTGGGATTGTGGAATTAGAAAAATAATCAAATACTACCTTTTATTACTGGTTTTGATGTGCAGCCAGTGATTTTCAAATCTGTAAGAGGTTAAAACCTGCATATCTGGTGACTCATACTAAGAAAGGACAAGCAGATTAGTGCTGCTGTTATATTTTATGAGAAAAATTCAAACTCAGAGTTCAAGTACATTTGATTACTTGCAGCTATCTCCGCCTAGAAGACAGAGTAGAGTTGTGGTAAAGACTCTAGTTTCTAAAAGAATACAATCAACTCCACCAAGTTTCAGGCCAGTTGCACCTGTAGTTCCTGTACCGGCTCAAGCAAACCTACCTCTAGCTGTTTCAATGGTAAGAAATCAGCCATTTGTGGCTTTTGATGGGGGCAGCCCATTGAATTTGACAGTGCATGACAACATACCCATGGCAACTTTAAAGAGTCTGCCCTTTTTCATAGGGGAGGATCAAACTACCGCAATTGAGTACATTATAGACATAGCTTCTCTATGCGGTGTTCATCATGTAACCCAAGAGAATGTAGCCATTAGGCTGCTGGCTGCCTCGTTTAAAGAAAAAGTATTACAATGGTTTAAGAGTTTACCAGTGCAGACCATAGGAACTTGGGATGATCTAGGTGATAAGTTGAACAAACAATTTCAAGATAAGTCAGATAACTTATCACTAGTTGAACAACTAACTACAATAAAAAGAGCTCCCCAAGGGAAAATGATAGATTTTAACTTCTAATTTTAGAGACATGGGACAAAATTCCTGCCATAGTAAGGCCTCCATCAGAATATACTTTTCTGTGTTTTTTGAAATCTCTAAATAGTGATATTTCAGTAATGATTTAATCGTTGGGAGGTACTAGTCTACCTGATGCATATGAAATAGCTATTAGAGCAGAAAACAACTTGATTCAGGCTAGAAAAATAGCACCTAGACCACCAATGCCCATTTTCCCTAAGATTCAAGCTTCAATGCCTTTGCCAATCCCATATTTTGCCCCTTTACCTGCTACTGCAGCATTGCCAAGTATTGCCAATTCTGAAACTGCTACTCCTAGCTCATCACAAGAGTTAAGAGAGATTAAAAATAGCCAGCAAAAAATAGAGAACATCCTACAAACTTTTAGGAATGCACTGGTAAACATCAAAAAGTAGCAGTCCCAGAATAGATAGGCCTATCAGCAACCCAGTCAAGGGCAAAATCAGCCATACCAGGCTAATAGGCCACCTTATCAAAGCAATTACCAGGGTACCAGGCAGAATGTGAACCAGAGGCCTTTCCAGCCTTACAATCCTGTACCCATTAATGTAGTTAGGGACCTTGTCCCTGTTCAGAATAACCTTGTAGCTAAGTATGAGTGGTGTTTTCCATGCAATCCGTCACACAGTCAAGCAGCCTGTTCAAATGGAGTGATAAATCAGGCTCTAATGGTACAAAATGTTATAATTTCACAGCCAAACACACCAAATGATGGGGCTGTATAGCAGCAAGAATAGTCTCAAAATGATACTGCCTTCCTAAATTGGCGGGGAGATGAATTTTGTGTCATAAATAGAGATGATACTTCAGTTGCAGCAAATATGAGAGCTAAAAAGAGGGGTTATGAGATAGATCAAGTAGAAAATAAAGGAAAAGGACCTGCTAATCCTTCTACATCCTAGATTCCCCATATTTTGCAAAGGAATACTCAAGCAACTGCTAGGGAGCAACCTCATTTGCAAGCTGATATTGCTGCTGCAAAGTCACATCAGAAGGTAAACGTCACTCCACCTTTTAATATCATTGAAAATATGAAGAAGATGAATGTGACAATGTCTATGTGGGATTCCCTAGCTATCCCAGATCAAAAAGATATGTTACAATCTACCTTGTCTGATTTAAAAGTGTCAAATGATGCAATTATTGACCCAGCTAGGGTTGTTTTTACCAATTCACCCCAGGATAACAATAAGTAGCCAATTAAGAGTGCTAAACCACTTCTATTTTTTGTGTCATTGATAATTGGAGACAAGTTAGTACATAATTGTATGGTGGATAGTGGTGCAAGTAGTTTTGTAATGCCAAAGTAGATTGCAAACCAGTTAGCATTGAAATACCAGCCCCTTGAGAAGGGTGTGCTCTAGCTAGATGGCACAGTTGTTAACACTATAGGTGTGATGAAAGATCTAGGTCTCACTCTGCATACCTGTCCAAATCTGTTCATCTCCCTAGAAGTGTTCATCATAGATTTACCTCCTCATTTTGCTATGTGTTTGTCAAGAGAATTCACAGCCAAGATAGGAGGATATTTATCCATAGACTAGTCCCACATGTTCTTTAGGACCCGATATGGGACAAAAGTGACCGTAAGATCTAAATTGCTTGCCAAATATCACATAGAGCCTTATGTCCCAAGTGCTGTTAATGCAAATTGCATTATTTCTGATGATCCCGAGCTTGTTACTGCTCAAGAACTGTAAGCTGAAAGTATACCAGAAGTGTTGTTAAAGGAGTAGGCCTTAGAAAATATTGTAGATGATCCTGAAGGACACATTCAAGAAACTGGTATGGGGGTTTACATGCTACACGAACCTGAAACAGCAATTCCAAACCTTGTCAAGAATGCAGAACAACAGATAGAACAACAAGATGAGGTATGGAAAATGTACTTTGATGGCTCTAGGAATAGGAATGGATCTGGTGGTGGTGCAATGCTTGTGTCTCCACAAGGTGATAGATATTATTCTGCTTTCCATTTTTTTTTTCATGTACAAATAACACTGCTGAGTATGAAGGGTTGATCCAAGGTTTGTAGTGGGCAAGGAAGAGGAAAATTAGTTGTTTACAGGTGTATGGGGACAACGAACTCATTGTAAATCAAGTGAGGGGACTGCATGTTACAAAGAATAATGCTTTGAAATGCTATAAGCATAGGGTATGGGATATGATTGAGGAGTTTGATGCTTTCACTCTAATCTCTATTCCAATAAATCAGAACAATCATGCAGATATGTTAGCCGCAATTGGGGGTCATTTCGATATCCCTAGTGATATTCAAAGAGAAGGTATAGCCTCATGTGAAGATAGTTGGTAGGCCCTCTATCCTTGACACTAACATTCATTGGTAGGTTTTTGAGAGTGATGAGCAGATTTTGTATTTTCTGTTAAAAAAGGATGAGTTTTCTATGATGAATCAGGATAAACTCAAACAGTAATATGATGATGATCAAGTTGTTCAGTTAAGGACTAATAAGTTGCCCAGAGGATTGGTAACCTTGGAATCCATTTTTGGTATTGATGATCAGCTGAAGAAGAGCAAAACCAGTATGCAGGTTAAAGAGGAACATTACAAGGAGCTGGAAATTTTTAAAGGTAGGCTTCTCAAAATTGGTAAAATCTATTTGCCTGAGGATAGAAAGGCTTTTATTGCTCTTTGTCAAGAATTTGAGGCTGTGTTTGCTTGGGATTACTCAGACCTAAAAGGGTTTGACCCTCATAATGCCCAGCATACTATAGAACTATAACTAGGTGCAAAACCTATGAGGCAGAAACAAAGACCTTTAAACCCAAAGCTTGACCCCCTGATGATTAAAGAATTAACTAAGTTGATCGAGGGAAACATCATTTTTCCAATCAAGCACACGTCTTGGGTCTCAAATCTTGTTCCTGTGAGGAAAAAGAATGGAGAGATTAGGCTGTGCATTGATTTTAGAAACCTTAATAGAGCCTCCCTGAAGGACCACTACCCATTGCCCTCAATGGAGCAAATTCTGCAAGTAGTAGCTAGTTCAGAAAGATTCTCCTTACTTGATGGATTTTCTGGTTATAATCAAGTATTAGTCAAGGAGGAAGATCGGTTTAAACTGCTTTTACCACCAAATGGGGCACCATGGGCTACAAAAGGATGCCATTTGGTCTATCAAATGCTGGCTCTACTTTTCAGAGAGCTATGGATATGGCTTTTAAGGGTTTGCTTTATAAATTGGTACTTGTGTACCTTGATGACATTATCATGTTCTCTAAAGATGCAGCTAAACATTTATCCCACTTGAGGCAAGTATTTGAGAGATGTAAAGAGTTTGGGATATCTCTCAATCCCAAGAAATACATTTTTGTTGTGCATGAAGGCAAGCATTTGAGGCACATTGTTTCAAAGGAGGGCATTACCATTGATGCAGAGAGGGTAAGAGCTATTTTGGAGCTGCCTTTACCCAGTCACAAGAAAGGACTGCAAAATTTTATTAGCAGAATTAATTTTTTGTGAAGATTTATACCTGACATTGCAAATTTATTGAAGCCATTGACTTCTATGTTAAAGAAAAATACAGTTTTTATTTGGACAAAAGAGGCCAAACTTAGCTTTGAGTCATAAAAAAAATATTATCGGCTGCACCAACTCTGGTGAATCCTGATTTCCCAAAAGATTTTATTTTATATGCTTATGGCGGTCTAGATACAATTTTTGCAATTCTGCTACAGCAGCAAAGTAAAAGCTTCGAGCAGCCAATCACTTTCTTTAGTCAAGTACTGGAGGAGTATGAACAGAGATATAGTTTCATTGAAAAGCATGTCCTTGTAGTGGTAAGAAGTCTCAAGAAGTTTATGCATCTTATTTCTAACAATAAGGTACATTTGATGGTTGCTCACCCTAGTGTGAAAGAGTTCCTATTAGGTAAGGATGTTAATGAGAAAAGGGCTAGTTGGATTACCAAAGTCATGGAGTATGACATAGATATCAAGATAACCAAGCTCGTCAGAGGTAGAGGACTTAGTGAACAGCTTGCTACTAGTTCTGAAATTGAAATAGATAAAGAAGAGGAGGTGTTTCTGACCATTGAAGATGAATATCAGGATGATACAGCAGCAGTTGGAACAGGTTGGGTTAATGACATGACTCATTTTTTGCAAACTAGTGAATGTCCAGCAAGTTTAGATAGAACCAAGAGAAGGTATTTTAGACTGCAGTCTATTCCATATGTTTTAATAAATGATATCCTTTTTAGAAAGGATTTTAATGGTGTGTTGTTAAGATGCATTGATAATGATCAAACGGACAAGGTGCTGCATGAGTTTCATGATGGAATAGCAGGGGGTCATTTTGCTCCAAAGACTACTTCTTGGAAAATAATGAGAGCTGGATATTACTGGCCCAGCTTATTCAAAGATGCCCATACATGGGCTAGAAAATGTGTAAAGTGTGCCATCTTTGCAGGCAAAGAAAGGCTGCCAGCTTTACCTTTGTAGCTAATTCAAGTAGAACAACCCTTCATGAGATGGGGCATTGATTTTATAGGTCCCACCATCAAGTGTAGGCCATAGGTGGGTACTTACAATAACGGACTACTTCACAAAGTGGACTGAAGTAGTGGCTTTGAAGGAATCCAATGAGAATGTTGTTTTGAACTTTTATCATGATTTGGTATTCAGATTTGGAGTACCTAAGTCAATTATCTCATACAATGCTTTAGCCTTTATTGGATTGAAGATAACTGACTGGGTTGTGAAGAATGAAATCTATTTGAACACTTCATCAAATTATTACCCATAGGGCAATGGTTTGGCTAAATCTACAAATAAGAATCTCATAAGGATTATCAAAAGATCCATAGAGGACAACCAGAGAGCCTGGCACACCAATTTGAAATCTTCCTTATGGGCAGATAGAATAACTCCCAAGAGGTCTATTGGAAACTCCCCATATATGTTAGTTTATGGGAAAGAGGCAAGATTGCCTGTATCTTTGGAGCTGCTAGCACTGGATATCATGAATCAACTAGAGATGTTTGAAAAAGAAGACCCCATGGCTGTCAGATATGCTCAACTTATGGAGCTTGAAGAGATCAGAAATAAAGCTATGAATTCTATGGAGTATCATCAGCTTCAGACAAAAAGAGTTTTTGATAAGAGAGCCACTCCCAGAATTTTTAGGGAAGGTGATTTGGTACTCAAATGGGATGAGTTGAAAAGTAGGCCAGGGAAGCACTCCAAGTTTGACATGTGGAGTGGTCCATTTATCATTACTGAATGCAAGGAGCACAATGCATTTCAGTTATCAAACATGGATGGAGAAAATTTGCCTATCCCAGTCAATGGGATACACTTGAAGAGGTGTTTTTGAGGTATGAATTGCCTTGTAAATCAGTAGAGTAGGTTTCTTGCTTTCAATAAGTGCTGCTGCACAATAGTTTAGATCTTTTTGTTTTCCCTAAGTGTTGTCTAAGCACAGTTTTGTTCTATTTTTGGTCCTTCATGAGTTCTTCATTTCTGATATGCTGATTTACTAAGGTCAGGATTGTTTGTCAAAGGTATATTTTGAGTCTCAGTGTGACTCCATGCCCAATGGAAGCTTAAGGCCACTGGTCTAATTGTTTAGTAGGCAAACATCCCTTAGAAGTCACCAAATTGTTGATCTATTTTTTGTCTGTCCAGAGTTAAATAGCTCACCTTGTATTTCCTTGAAAATCCTTCAGAAAATAACCCTACAAGGCTTAAATCTTTCAAATACTCATGCTATTCCTTGCCAAAAATACCAAAATCTCACTTTGAGAATCCTTACAGAAAACTTAGAAAAACCCAAAAATCTTTTGTCTTCAAGAGCCTTCTATCGTAGAGATTTCTTAGTTTTATACTTCACCATTTTTACATGTATATGATGATGACGTCATCCTTGTTTTGAGTTTTCTATCTTTTGGTCAAATTGTATCTTAGATACAATTGTATGTCGTATCTTGGCCATGTGCAAGGGTGAATGTACATTGGGTCCTTTGTATGTATTGTTGTATGTATTTTGAATATGCAAAGGCAGACATACAAAGGTTTTATCGGTGTGACAACGACCATCGACAGCCAAGATAAAGATCACTCCAATAGACCGATGCAGATGCAAGTTGACATACAAGGGCCATATACAAAGGTGAATGTATATCAGCAAATATGCAAAGGCAGATATACAAAAGTGTCATCAGCGGGACAAGCCTCATCGGCAGCTAAGTCTAAGGTTTCTCCGATCGGCTGATGAAGATACAAAGGAAACATGCAAGGGACAATATACAAAGTGGAATATACAAGGCAAAGTGGGGTCCACTTTTGATGTAGAGCACACAGTGGAAGTGAACACTTATCAACTTTTGAACCCATCGAACCCACTATCAGCAAGACTTAAACCCATCGGTACACTCGAAAACTCTTCCACCGATTTCACCGATGTTACCTTTGAACCACACTCATCAGTAAGACTTGCATCATTGGTGAACTCCTTGTTCATCCTCCCAATATGCCAATATGACTTGATCAGCCAGAACATCACTGTCGGCTCAACGTCTCATTATTTGCTCGATGTACCTTGTCATTCCAATATGCATCTCTGGCTGCGACTTCTGTTCAATGCCCTAAACTCCCCTTCAGCCAGATTGCCCTTAACGCTCTGAAAGGGAAACAATTCACTGATGGTCTCTATCTCACCGATAGCGTCTTCAACTCCTCTGATCCAAACCCTATCACATGGAGATGCTAGGCGATCTACTGTGCACAACCAAATTTGGTCCTCTACGCGGCCGAATCATGAAACAAAACAAAAAACAAACAAATATGATACAATGAAGCCCTTCCACTGATTTCAACATAAATCTTATCAGTGGAATGCTTCATATCAACATATTGCAACAATGGGAAAACACAGAGAAATAGAAATCTACAGCTATGCAATTCGTATTTACAGAGAATAGAAAATAAATTGACAGCATAGAAAATAGTTCGATTTCTCCTTAACACAATGCACGATTACATTCAATCTCTTCTTCAATCTAATTACAATGAAAATGATATATCCACCTGGTTCAATCCTCTAGGTTTATAAACTCCCCTTGAGTAGTACCAAACCCATTCCAAGTGGCTAGGAGATTGATTCCAAGCAGCTGGGAAAAAACTAACCATCTCCAAGCGGCTGGGAGAATAATCATTTAACAACTTGACAAATGCAACCTAATTACTTGGGACTTATAAATAGAAATTACATGTATTGGTCAAATAGACCTTATTACAACCCAAAACACAATTTTCTAAACAAAACATGATTCAAATGCCTCATGGAGGCCACCTTGTGTTAGGTGCTCCTGCACCATACTCTCGGGGCTTAAAAGAACTCAAGTCCCTTGAGGAACCAAGTCTGAAATATTAACCCCATGCTTGATGATGTCTTCCTCACTCATCCAGGTAGCATCCTCATTAGGCAAACCACGCCATTTGACCAGATACTGCTTGTAGGTTTTATGTCTGGTCTTCTTCTGAACTTTGGTGTCCAAAATACATTCTAGCTATACTAGCTGACTCGGTGGAAAATTAGAAATCCATTCTGCATCCCCTGCTTCTGTCACATCTAAAACTATAACATTGTCTCCCCTGAATGGAAACAATTCTGACACATTGAAAATGGGTGATATCGCTAAACCTAGAGGAAGTTCAATTTTGTATGCATTAGGTCCAAACTTGTGTACAATCTTGCATGGACCTATCTTTTTCATAAGAAGCTTCGTGGGCTGCCCCTTCAGAAGTCTTTCCTTCTTCAGATATGCCATTACCAGATCTCTAACTTTGTATTGGACATCCCTTTTCTTTTGATCAGCTCTGTCTTTGTATTTCCCTGTGATCTTGTCGATAGTTTCCCTTACAGCATCATGGATATCCTTCATGCTGATTGCAAAATCTTCTCCTTGTGCACTCCTTTTCTCCATGTTCTGGAGATCCCTGAGCTCCAAAATTCCCCTGGGATGAATCCCATATACAACTTCAAAAGGGCTCTTTCCTGTGCTCCTATTAACAGAATCGTTATATGCAAACTCTGCTTGTGGGATGATCATATCCCATGCTTCTCCATGCTATTTAGTCAAACACCTCAAAAGATTACCCAGTGATCTATTCACGACCTAAATTTGTCCACCCATCTAAGGGTGATAGGCTGACGTGCAAGATAATTAAGTGCCCAATTTCTTCCACAATGTATGCCAAAAATGTCCCACAAATTTGGGATCTCTGTTAGTGACAATATTTAATGGCAAACCATGGATTCAAACAATCTCCTTAAAGAATAGACTGGCAATGTGTGAAGCATCATTGGTACATTTGCATGGTACAAAATGAGCCATTTTACTGAATCTATCAACTACAACAAAAACATTGTCAAAACCTCTTTGAGTCCGGGGAAGACCCAAAACAAAATCCATACTTATACACTCCCATGGCCTTTCAAGAATTGGAAGTGGTTGATAGAGACTTGCATTGGATGAAGTCCCTTTGGCTCTCTGGCAAATGTGACAACTGTCTACAAATTTTTTGACATTTGTTTACATCTTAGGCCAGAAGTAAAACCTTCTCACTTGCTCCAATGTCTTGTCCAGTCAAAAATGACCTCCAAGACTACTGTAATGTTTCTCTTTTATGATGTTCTCCCTCATGGAACACCTAGGCACACACAACTAGTTGCCTTTAAACAGTAACCCCTGCTGTAGCAAAAATTTAGAAAATTTAGAATGATAGGAATCTAAAAAATTGTGAACAAACTGCATATATCTCCTTGAAGTCCTCATCATCCTGGTACATATTCTTGAGAGAATCCACTCCCACACTTTGCAGCTGGATTTCCTATATAGTGTACACTCTTTTGCTCAGAGCATTTGCCATCTTGTCGGCTGGTGCAGGAGCACCAAGACATCTAGGTTTTGGTTAGATTTTCAAGTAGTTTCTTTTGTTTAATAAGGTCTTTGAGACCATCTTAATGTTGTTGTGAGGCTTGAAAGCCATGCTTGTAAGGGATTATGTCCAAATAGCTAGAAACTATTGTTAGGTTGTATTCCTAGGAAGGACAATCATGTTATAATAGGCAGTTTGAATTAGTCTTTTATGTAAAGCCTTTGTGAGGCATTTAGGATAGTCAGTAAAGTCTTCATGTTTGTAAGCCTATAGAGGCATGTCAAAGGTTGGAAGGGTGTGTTATAACCTTGTCCAAAGGTTAACAATATGTTAAAAGCATTGTTAAACACAAAAAGCCATCGGTGTAGTCCTAAAGAGGACAGTTTCTAAAAATAAATTTGTTTTTGCAGTTAAAAATCAAGAAGGAAGCTCGATGGTTGGGTAGTTACATCAACCCCCAACCACTCCCCTTCACTTCATGCAATGTATGAGGCTTATTTGAAGCCAAGAAGGTTTCCATTGTAAAAAAAACATTCAGAGGAATTGAAGAAAATAACAAAAGACAACTATTTTTCTGCTTTTTCTGCCTTTTCTGTGTTTTTTCTGCTTTTTCCAGTCGTACTGTACTACTGTATGGGATAGTCATAGCCTATGAGTATAATGGATGAATAGAGGAAGGAGATATCTTGGATTTGAGCATTGGATGGAGGCTTGACACAAAGATAGGTGAAAGAAATTGTTGTTTTTTCCAAACTATTTTTAAACTTGCTGTCTTCCTTCTGAAATTCGTTGTTTTCCTGAGAAATCTGTACCTGTACGGAACTGTCATAGCACATGGGCATGTTGGATGGATAGTAGATTGAATTAGATTTGTGTTGAATCTTGTTTGGGCTCTTGATAGTAATCTAGAGGTGAGAAAATCGTTGTTTTGTGTGGACTGTCCTAAAACCTAGATTAGGGTTCTTCTGAGCAACCCGATGGAGATCTTCCCATTCCATTGATCTTTTTATGTTTCTACTCAATGGAATGGGTTGTAAGATAGTTAGTCCATGGTCTTGTGAAGATTTTGGGAGGCAGGAGGACAATTTAGACTGATTTGGTCATGTAGATGACCCTACAAAAGTCTTGTGTTGAGACTTGGTGAAGGATAGCAGTAGTTTAGTGATTATCCTTGACTATATTCAGTGATCAACCAGAGAATGCATTGCATTAAGAACAATACAAGGGCTCCTGATCTAGCATTGGCCCTGTGACAAGAAGGAGTAGGGAGGAATCTCTCTCTAAGATAATAGTCTATTCTGCCTTATGCTGTCTCTGACAATCCTCTTGGAGATAGTCACTGCCAAGAAGGAGTAGGTAAGTTTGGTGAGTTATTGCTTTGCTAATGAAGGCATTAGGTATGTATGCATGTTATAGATTGGTATGTTGCAATGAGATTGGGTTTGTGTAGAGGGAGATCATCCCAAGGAGGTTGTTATGGCTGTTATCCTAATGGAGCAGCAAAGTTATGACAGTCTATGAGACTGTTGTCCTACAAACCCTGCATAGTGGGTTGTATGTAAACATTGAATGGAGTTAGACACCCTGAGATAAGTGTCTTGAAGTCCCCCATGTTGCATGTCAAGAACAAGTTGGTTATTTTGTGAAGCCCTGCATCATGAGAAGTTATGAAACTAATGAACCTTGAGAGAGACTTGTTTGAAGTCTTGAAGACTTTTGTCTTGTTGTCCTAGATGCTCTGCATCATCAGCTTGTCCCTTCTTATGTTTGATGGAAAAGGTATACGCCTGGAGTTGTTCAACCCACTTCATATGCATGTGATTTAGCTTCTCCTATGAATTTAGAAAACTCAAAGCATGGTTGTCAGTATAAACAATGAATTCCTTGGGCAAGAGATAATGTCTCCATTTCTTCAATGCTTGAACCATTGCATACAATTCTAGATCATATGTAGAATACTTCCTTTTAGCATCATTCAACTTTTTGCTAAAGAAAGAAATAGGTCTGCCTTCCTGACTCAAGATAGCACCAATGGCAAGGTTACTAGCATCACATTCCACAGTAAACAACTTATTAAAATCAAGCAAAACCAAAATGGGTTTCTCTGCTATTTTCTGTTTGAGAATCTCAAAAGACTCATCAACTACTCTATTCCAAGAAAACTTACATTTTTGTCCTCCTTTTATGGTATCTAGAATGGGTGCACAAATATGACTAAATCCTCTTATGAATTTCCTATAAAAATTTGCCAACCCATGTACATCACTGACAGTTTTGGGTGTTGGCCAAGACAAAATAGCATTTACCTTCTCTAGATCCATTTTCAAATTGCCCTGGGATATCACAAATCCAAGGTATGTGAGTTCTTCCTTCATTAAGACACTCTTCTCCATATTGATCATTAGTTTATCCTCATGCAGCTTCATCAACACCTATTCCAAATGTTGCAAATGTTCTTCTTTTGTCCTGCTGAAAACCAGAATATCGTCAAGATAGACAACAACAAATTTGCCAATAAAATATTTCAATACCTCATTCATTAGACACATGAAAGTGCTTGGAGCATTGGACAAACCAAATGGCATCACCAGCCACTCATAAAGACCTTCATTATTCTTAAAGGCTGTCTTCCATTCATCCCCTTGTCTAATCCTGATTTGATGGTATCCACTCTTGAGATCAATTTTAGAAAAATACCGAGCTCCACCCAAACAATCCATGAGGTCCTCTATTCTGGGCATAGGAAACCTATATTTGATGGTGATCTTATTGAGGGCCCTCTAATCAGTGCACAACCTCCATTTGCCATCCTTCTTGGGAGCTAAAACTGTGGGTACAGCGCATGGACTAAGACTTTTCCTCACCAAGCCTTTATCCAACAGTTCTTGTACTTGTTTAGCAATCTCCTCATTTTGATTAGGTGTCATTTTATAAGCTAGTTTATTTAGCAATGTGGATCCTAGGATGAAGTCAATTTGATGACTTATGTCTCTCACAGGAGGTAGTGCATTGGGCATATCCTCCACCATGATACCCTTATATTTGTCTAACAATTCCTGCACTTCCTTAGGGACTTTTTCCTTGCTATTTTTAGACAAATCAGAATTGTCTTTAGGTTTCAAAATCAGAGCATACCCCTGGGTTCCCTCTTCTTTCAGAGTATGGAGAAACTCTTTCCCACTCATTAACATGATACTTGAGCCTACATTATTGTCTACACCCTCTTCTGGTAAAGGATCCATCTTATACTGTCTACCATTCTTAGTGATCACAAAGGAATTTGACTTACCATCATGCTGGGCTTGTACATCATATTGCCAAGGTCTACCTAACAGTAAATGGCATGCATCCATGGGAATTATATCACACAAACGTTTATCCCCATATTCCCTTATCTGAAATTCTACCCAAGTTTGTTCATCGACCAAGACTTGCTGCCCTTTGTTCAGCCAGGACACTTTGTATGGACTAACATGTGGCAATCTTTTCAAATTCAATTTCTCTACCATTTCTACTGAAACTAAATTTTTAGTTGAACCAGAATCAACAATTACCTTACACCTTTTGCCAGAAACTTTACACAGAGTTCTGAACAGTGTCTTCCTCTGTAGTGGTTCTTTGTCCTGTGGTACCTTCAACATCATCCCTCTCATCATGAGATTCTCTCCATCTTATACTGGAGCTACGCTTCCCATAGGTGAGTTCACACTAACAATCTTCTTCTTGAATCAGCTGGCTCCTTCTCTCTCCTCCATAAGAACTTGAGGCTTTCTCCAGACACTTGCTTGTTGTGTGCCCGATTTGATTACAATTATAACATCTTCCCATGAAGACATTAGGACCTCTACCTGGTCCACCAAATCTGCCTCTCCCATTGGATCTCCTTCCTCTGAAACCCTCTCTGGAACCAGATTCTCCACTATGTTCTTGCTGACTGGACTCCCCTTAAGTCTTCTGGAACTGATTTCTGCCACCAAAGCTATTTTTGCCCCTGAAATTTCTTCCACCTCTGCCTCTATTCTGCTGTTCTCCTTTTCTTTTTTGCTTCTCTTCTACTCTCAGTGCCACTTGGAAACACTTGTCCATGGTTTCTGGTGTCAAGATGGTAATCTCATCTTGTGTACTATACTTTAGGCCATTAATATACCTGGCAACTCTTCCTTTCTCATCCTCAGCATGTCCACACCTTAGAGACAATTTATGAAATTCCTTAGTATAGGTGGATACATCCATATCCTTCTGCCTAAGGTTTTGCATTTTCTTGTATATCTGCACTTCATAATCCGCTGGTAGGAACTGAGCCTTGATCCTCTCTACCATCCGACTCCAAGATGAGATCATGCCCTTGCCACTCTTCACCCTTTCTCCCTGGGTGTAGTTCCACCACGTGAGTACATCGCCCTTCAATTTCATCTTTGAAAACTTGACTCTTCTATTCTCCGGTACCTCCTTGTACTCGAAATAATTATTCAGAGCCTTGATCCATTCAATGACTTCTTCTGTGTCCATCTTTCCACTAAACATCAGAATCTCCATTTTTTCCTTGGATGACTCCTTACCAAGTGATTTTATGGCCTCCAGAAATTATTTTTGGTTTGCAGATATACCTGTCTGTTATGAAGATGTTATAATTGTAACCAAATCAGGCACACAACAAGCAAGTGTCCGGAGAAAGCCTCAATCTCTCATGGAGGAGAGAGAAGGAGCCAACTGATTCAAGAAGAAGATTGTCAGAGTGTGGTCCGAAGGTAACATCAGTGAAATCGGTGTGTCGGTAGAAGAGTTTTCGAGTGTGCCAATGGGTTTAAGTCCTGCCAAAAGTGGGTTCGACAGGTTCAAAATTTGATAAGTGTTCGCTTCCATTGTGTGCTCTCTGTACATAGTGGAAGTGAACACTTATCAACTTTTGAACCCGTCGAACCCACTATCGGCAGGACTTAAACCCATCGGCACACTCAAAAACTCTTCCGCCGACACACTGATTTCACTGATGTTACCTTCGGACCACACTCATCGGTAAGACTTGCATCATCGGCGAACTCCTTGTTCATCCTCCTGATATGCCAATATGACTTGATCAGCCAAAACACCACTGTCGGCTCAACGTCTTGTTATCTGCTTGATGTACCTTGTCATTCCGATATGCATCTCTGGCCACGACTTCCATTCAACGCCCTGAACTCCCCTTCGGCCAAATTTCTCTTAACGCTCTAAAAGGGAAATGGTTCACTGATGGTCTCTGTCTCACCAACAGCATCTTCAACTCCTCTGATCCAAACCCTAGCACATGGAGATGCTAGGCTATCTACTGTGTAGAACCGAATTTCATCCTCTGCACCGCCGAATCATGAAACAAAACAAAAAACAAACAAATATGATACAACAAAGCCATTCCACTGATTTCGATGGAAATCTTATCATTGGAATGCTTCATATCGACATATTGCAATAATGGGAAAACACAGAGAAATAGAAATCTACAGCTATGCAATTCGTATTTACAGAGAATGGAAAAGAAATTGACAGCACGAAAAATAGTTCGATTTCTCCTTAACACAATGCACGGTTACATTCAATCTTCTCTTCGATCTGATAACAATGAAAATGATATATCCACTTGGTTCAATCCTCTAGGTTTATAAACTTGCCCTGAGTAGTACCAAACCCATTCCAAGCAGTTGGGAAAAAACTAACTATCTCCAAGCAGCTGGGAGAACAACCGTTTAACAACTTGACAAATGCAACCTAATTACTTGGGACTTATAAACAGAAATTACATGCATTGGTCAAATAGACCTTATTACAACCCAAAACATGATTTTCTAAACAAAACATGATTCAAATGCCTCATGGAGGCCACCTTGTGTTAGGTGCTCTTGCACCAGCTTTCATACAAAGGTTGGGGCCCACCTAATGTATGTATATGTGATTGTATCTTTGCACATACAATCACATATACAAAGTGTATATACATTCCTAGTATACAAAGCCCGGACCCGAAAGGAACATACAGTTTGGTTTATAAGGTAGATGTTTGTTTGCATCTTTGCTTGTATGTTCACGTTGTATGTTTGCACATACAAGGGAATATACAAAGGTGACATACAAGGGTCAGACGCATGTTTGCAATGTACAAGTGTGTTTGTATGTAGTTTTGCTTGTATATTCGCATTGTATATGTGATATACAAAGGGAAAACATACAAGTCAGACCTGACTGGGAGGTCAAATTTGGCAAATTCAACGTTGAGTTTCGTAGTATGTATGTTGAGGTGCTTGTATGTGCCGATATACAAAGGAGAAGGGATAGAAGCTGAACTTATTTTAAGGTTTCATTCTAGTTGGTAATCTCCTTTGAGTTCCGCATTTTATGCATGGTCGATTGTATCTCAGATACAAGCATACACAAAGGCACATGTAAGGGGATCTTCGATGTGACAATGCATATCGGTGGCTTAGTTTGAGGTCTTTTCGAAGGCCAATAGGGAAGATGCAATATGCAGCAGTGGGTCCTAGTTTCAACTCAACAGCAAATCAGATGGTGCCACGTGTCAATGCTGATTCAAAGGCTGATTCAAAAGGGGCCTACTCTTGTATATAGCCGTTGTATTATATATGCAAATGCATATACAAATGATATACAAAGGCGATTTCAAAGGTTGATTTAGATGCCGAATGCAAGCGCACATGCAATGAACATTTTGGCAAGACTTAATGCATCGGCAGCTCAGCTGGAGGTCACCTCGACAACCCGATGCATACAAAACAGTTTGCATATGTAGAGCAATATACAGATACAAGACATAGTTGACCATAACTTTGACCATGAATATCTTGCACATCCTGGCGAATTCCAACATGCTGCAAAAGGCAACAGTGCATATTTTTGCCTCCTTTTTCATTTGGTAGGCTTTTGAGAGAAATATTTTCACTTTTAAATTTTGGATCTGGATTAGCATGCTTGATCGACTAGACGTTTTAGCGACCAATTTGAGATATTTAGATGCAGATATTTGTGGCATTTATGGGTGCAGATTTATGATTCAACAGCTTACATTGAAGACTCAAAATATCTTCCATCTGCCCCTGTTCCAGATATTTTTATTCTATGAATTCTTGCAAATGGACGTCCCTTCAGATGCAGATATTTTCCTAATGCAGTCCATGGGGTGAATTTATTGTAGCTGCCTTAGGTCGAATTGTAGATGCTATATATGCATAAGCTTGAGAGGTGGCAAGGGGTTGGAAATTTGTTTTGGCATTCTGTCTTTCTGTTTCCAAACAAAACTTTCCTCTACTATAACTATACCTTTTTATTGAATAGATGCAAGTTATTTTTACCTCTTTTACTAATTTTTAGTTTAGTGTAAACCTGCATATGAGAACATTTTTGTTCCTCCCAATCATTTTGTTTTCTTACCTCTGCTAGAATCATCTAAATCTATGTATATCTACTTGCTATATTTGGTTGTGCTGTGCATTTTCTTAGTTCTATGAAGATTCTTTTATTGAACTTGGTGAATCACCCTTTATTTTCAAGTTTTTCCTATTTCATCTTTCATTTTAAAAGCATTCCTTCTCCCCTTTCCTCTGTAATTTAGTAGATTTTAGGTGATAACCAGCTAGGAAGTCGGCCTTCTCTAGAGGTTCTTTCCAAACACAGGTGACCCACAGACCTTGGAAAGATCCCATGTTTCTCCAGATTGCTAAAGTTTTATAACTGCAGCAAGGGTGCAAATCTAGGTGATAACAAGAACATCATTAAATATGTTTTTAATCAGTGTCCACTTAGCATCCCATCTTTTCTTTGCATTTTCTAGAATCTGAATCTATCTGCTGATAAGAAAAACTAAGGATTTTATCTTTTTAAGATTAGAGGTTGTGTCTGTTTGGGTAGCTAACTTGGCCTATGCAATAAGATTTGTCATTGAATCTAACTTTGGACAAATTAGTCTTCTGGGTTGTCCCATCCTACTTTTTATTTGGTATTTCTGATTTATTAAGTCAGTCAAGTCATTGTGAATATTAATGACTTTAGTTTCATTCTTTATGACTAACTCTATTTCCGAATCAAATTTCTTAGAAATATCCATTAGTTTTCCAAATCTGTGATCTTTTCCTCAATCTCTTAAGCAGTTTTGGGCCAAGGCAAACAAAACTTGTACACATCTCCAGCATCCTTCATAGCTTTTTGAATGTTGGCTATTGTATTATTTAATGAGATTTTGTCTTTTGCTATCATTATGTTCAATTGTTCCAAACATTTTCCATCAAATTCTTGTCTCACCTTTGTTTCTGCAGATTTTTCAAATGATTCAAACTATTTTCTTACAAAACTTATTAATCCCTTCAGATGACTTGCTGGGGTCATAGATGAATCCCTCTTGTAGGTGGGCAGTAGCTTCTCCAAAATTCCAAATGCTTCATCAATTAGTTCACTATCCTCAATATGTGATTTTAATATCTCCTCTTCAGCCTTTGTCTTAACAATTGTAACCAACTTAAACTTCTGTTCTGGTGTCATTGTGTCCAAGTTTATTGGACCATGTAGAAATTCTAGCTCATCCAAAGCTTATGTTGTTTTCTCCAACAATTCTTTTACAGGCTATGTAGTGTCTCTTGTTGTGATAGGGACTTCTTAATGGCTTTGCTTCAGATCCTCTTTATCCATATTAGTATCCTCCTCTTGTTTCGGTGGATGAATTTCCATGACCTATTCTTCCTCAATCTTCTCCTTGTCAGTGTCATCCTCAGCAAGATGTATCGAAGAGGGTCTTATCTCAGAATCATTAGCAAGTGCTTCTTCCTGCTCAGTCACTTTGTCATCTGTATCTGATTCTTGCTCCATATTTACTTCCAGAACAGGTGTACCATTTCCACCATCTGTTATTGCATTGTCATGAGTGGTAGGAATATTATATTTTCTCAATATTTCTAAGGTGGTTTCTTTTGTCTCCTTGACCACTTTGTCAATTTCTCCTAGCATCAACGAGTTCATCCTTGTTTTGGTATTGAATTTCTCTTTGGTTTCCTTAGAGATCAAATTCTCTTCTTCCAAAACATGTTGTCTTAGCTCAATATCTTTGGCTCTAGCGGTCTCCTTTTTGATGCTCAGAAGATTTGCTAGGTTTTTCATAATTTCAAAGATAATCTCAATAAGGGCTTTGTTGAAAATGTTTAGGTACTTCACAGTGGCTTCTTCCAAACTTCTTTTATCAATATTGCTATATCCATCATAGTACTCAATCATGGGTTTTAAATTCCCATCCATGGTGGCATCTTTTATTACATCTGCAAGTGGTGGAGGTTTTTCCCTTTTCTATCTTTTGCTAGGCTTATCCTTTCCGAAGGACTTTTCTTTACTGATTCCGGAGACTTTGATAGCCTCATATTTCATCTTCTTGACCTCTTCATCTAACTCTATTTCCTCATCACCTTTGTCACTTACACTAACATAAAGTCTTCTTCCCTTCATCTTCTTTCTCTTCATGTCTTTGATAGAGAATTCCTTTGATGTTTTCTCTAGGCTTATTGAAGTTGTGGTGCTAGAGGAAGTGGCAGAGCTTCTGGTAGTCCTCTAAACTTTTTCAGACTTATCTTGTTTCACCTATGATTTTTTTGGAACCTACATCAGTTTTTTCTTTTGCTTTTCTTCTGCTACTTTCTTTGCTTTTTACCTTACTTCTTTCAGTTGTTCTTTCGTGATGCCATACCTAGCAGTGACTTCTTCCACCTCTTTTCTAACTTTTCTAATCAATTTAGATTTTTTGAATTCAACATGAAGTTACATGGATAGCTCTTCATAAGTTCCAAACCTTTCTTCTTTGTTATCCTTGGGTTTACTTAACATGTATTAGGCATAGTTCTCTAAAATTTGCCCATCTACTTCATACCCCATTGGCTTTACCTAGACAGTGCTAGTCTCAATAGCTTCCATTAGGCATTGGTCTTTTGTAATCATGAAACAAATAGTATCCTTATATTTGTCAACAATTTTCGTAGGAATTCTTTCTCTAGCCTCCATTAAGCCTTGAAATTTTTTGAAGTACCCCCATAATGCCATGTTTTTCTCATTAACACTTTCGATGCTATTTTGATGGTTTCTAATTTGGACGGCTACCGGTTTACTGCTTAACCAAGTCAAATTCTTCATGTTTGGCAGCTCATTCATAAAATAAAAGAATAAGCAGATGACCAATGTACCATATTTGAAGGGGTAGTTCTTGCTTTCCTTTATCTTCTTCAGGTTCTCTAGTAGTTGGGTTAGCAGTAATTCATACAAATCATAATCTATATTCTCTTTGATCATTTGATATGCAGTATAGATTGCTCTTCCTAAGATAGAATTCTCTCAATTGGAGAAATAGATCTTATAGCCCAAAACTATTGAGGTGAATCTTACATCATGATCTATGATGTCATTTCAGAAATTTTAACAGATTCACAAGAAGGTTTTGAATGAGATTACCTTGTACTGCTGAATTAGGGTTTCCTTTTTCCAAAATTCTCCAAGCCCTTCAAATCTTGGTTGTTATAGCTCAAAGTTTGTTATGATCTCTCTAAGTACTTGATAGCTTCGAGTGTAAAGTGATTTGAGATTAAACAAGTTCCCTTTTATCCTCTGCATGACATGACCTAGATGTCATTAAATGCTCATTTCCAAATAGCTTTTAAAACCCTTTACTGTAAAACACAGTCGATTAGGATTTGCTCCGTAATACTGCATTGACCCTTTTTCTTCCAGTTTTTCTTCTAAGAGGTGTGTCACATCAGATTCTATGATACACCTTTGTGCCTGATTCTGGCACCCACATTCTAGCTGGGGGTTTTGAGTTTTCAACACTGCTCCTCCTGAGCTAGAGCTTCTTAATTTACTCTTCAAAGAAGGTATCCGCATCAAATGTTGGTACGGATCTATCCTTAATTAAAATTACTTTCTTATCAATCCAGATCTTATTGATTTCTTCCTTAGTTTCAATTGGATCAACTTTTTCTTTTCCCTTTTAATTTTTCTGCTCTATTTTCCTTTCTTTAGAATAGTGATATCTCTTCACACTTCTGCAAAACCTTGCAATATGTCCAAATTTGTTGCACTTGAAACATACCACATTCGTTTGACCTTGATTCCTTCCATTGATTGAATTTGATATGCATTGATTAGCCATATGTCCAAATCTATTACATGCAAAACACTTTCCATTGAATGATTGAATTGTATTTTGAAAATTTGTTCTTACCTAACTTCTACATTCATTTGATCTATGTCCCATTTTATAGTATGCATTGCACCTAATGGAATTCTAATTTACTTTACTTCTGCATACAACTCTATGACCAGTTCTATTAAGTGAAGCATTTACCTTTGAGTGAATGTTCATTCCTCCCATTGTTGAAACTTTTCCTGATCTAATTTCCACATTCATTTACTCTATGACCAATTTTCTTGCAATTGAAACACTGACCAAAGAATGATGGAATTTTTTGATTTATTTTGTTCCTACACTGAGTAGCCCTATGACCAAACGTATTGCATGAATTACAATGACCATTGAAAGATGGGTAACTTTGTGCATTTGGTTGTTTGACTGGAGGTCTTCTAGGTCTTCCTTTCTAATTTCTGAACTGATTTAATTCAGTGGTTGCATGAGCAGATTTTGAACTTTCCCCTTTCTCAAATCCCAAACCTTGCTTGTCATCAACTCTCTTTTGGCTAGTAATCATCTCATCAAGTTTTCTAATGCTTATCTTGAATTTTTCTTCAAAGCTTCTGACCTTTTCCAAGTCCATTTTTAGATTTGCAATTTCTTCTTCATGTTTTGCACAATCCTCTGATCTGTTCTTCACAATTAAATTTAGATCTTCTTCTGCTCTTGCTTTTTCTATAACTTCTGCTTTCAATTTATTTAGGACTTCATTTGCTGAAATCAATTGATCATTAACTTCTTTGTATTTGTCTTTGAATTTCTTGACTTGCTCCTTTAACTTAGAGATGGATTCATTAGCTTGTTGCAAATTTTCTTTCAGATCCTTGACTTCTGCTTCAAAATTTTAAAGATCCATAAGAGCTGCTTCTAGTTGGTTGTATCTTTCATAATTTCCATACCTTTTTGCTACCATGATCACACTATCCCAAATCTTCCTCAAGCTGTTAAACTTCTTCTGAGGAACCTTGCTCTGATACCAATTGTTGATTGTCAGGAACACTGAGAGGGGGGGTGAATCAGTGTTCTAAAAATCTTTTCATGCACTTTCACTTTCAGTTGTTTCCCAAATCTAATTAAACATAAACACAATATGCATATGAACAACAACCATGAAAACATGACACATGAACACCAAGATTTTTATGTGGAAAACCTAAGAAGGGAAAAACCATCGAGAGAATTAGCTCTCATATATATATATATATTGCAATATTTACAAAAATAATGTTTAGAGTTGGCCATTCCATGGGCCTATAACATGTTGGCTTACTACCATGAAGTACAACTAGGTCTAGCAGGCTCACTACCTCAATCTTAAACCTAGCAAGATTACAATAAGGGTTGTTAAACCCTGATGAAGGATCACTACCGGCTAATTACCTTGATGATGAAACCTTTCCTTGCACATGAAAACTGAATACTACTTAAGCATCTGCCACTGTGCCAGGGTGTAGTCATTTAGCAACTAAATTTTGAATCCCAAGTCTTCATCACTGCTAATCTTCTAACTTTGCTTTTCTACTCGCATACTCGCATCTATTCCACACACCACACACACTTACTCAACCAAAATTCATCTCTCTTAGATAGCCCTATCATGATTTGATCCATAGTCAGGTTGGCATCTAAGAAATGAAACGTGTGCATAGAAAGATGTACCTTGTCAGCTTAATCCAATGCACTATGTGTTGCAAGGACCCAAAACTTTGCCCAAGCATATTCATATAGGTCGTCTCTAATCACTCAATTACTTGAATAGATCTTTCACACACTATCCTTTCTCTGCATCATGATTTATCTTCACCAGTTGGCCTATTCCTCAAGAGCATGCTTAACAGGTTCATCAAGGACTCTTTACACATTCCGAATCTTACCCTCAAAACTGCAAGGCATGATATCATCTTGCAGAGAAATACGGACCATCAGATCTCAGCCTCTACCTCTGTCAAACCTTGTCAAACACTGTACCGATACTTAGCAGCTTGTAGCTAACCTTCCAGTGAACTTCAGATCTCCTAACTCTGGAATAAGACACTTCACATATGTGTTTACAACACCTCAAAACTACATAACAAAATACTTGTCTGCGAGGAATATGGACCACTGCACTAGACCCTATTCATTGTTCCTGCTATACCTTTGATTACCTGGACTTAGACATTTCTTCAAGATGACTTCCAGAGAAGATCAGGACTTAATCTATGGAGCATAACACTATCAAACACCAAATGACATCATACCTATACCACATCTGCGAGTCTTCAATTGCGAAGGCATACAAGCTGACTTACTGTCTTCCACTCAGAATACCTTCCATACTTAGCCATTTTCTATCAACCGGACCTGGAATCCAACATGTTCTTCCGGAGATATCTCTTCTTGTCATGGTGATAGGTTCTCTAAGCCTTGTTTCCATCAATGGCAACATACAAGTCAATACCAAGCAGTGTCTCTTGCCAACAAACCCTGTGTGAGCGTGAAGAGAAGAAATACAGCCATGGAAGATAATTGTTGTAGCCCATCCCCATCCAACTTGTTTGGCAAATATAACATGGTTTGCAAACCCACACAAAATTGAAGGACTCAATTTGTCTCTTACTACTGTTAGTTTTTTTTATTTTTTGGATTAAAAAAGAGAACAACAAAACAAGTGAAGAGTATATTAGGGGAAAGTTCATAAGGAGTTTGTGAAAAAATAAAAATTGGAAAAATTTTCTTCAAAATTTGTGAGGAGTTTATTTGGTTGTAAAGTATTTTTTTTGGTGTAAGATGGCAAATTTGGCTGGTACATCGAGGTTGTTGATCCCTTTTTTTTATGGGACTAATTTTGCTTATTGAAGTACAAGAATGCAAACATTGTTGAAATTCAAGGATTTATGGAATATTGTCACTAGAGGGTATGAAGAACCAGAGGATATTGATGCATTAACTAATCAACATAAAAGGGAACTTAAGATAAATGAACAAAAGGACAATGAAGCTTTATTTCTAATTTAAGGTGCACTAAGTCAATTAGTTTTTCCTAGGCTTAGTGGTGTTGTATAGTCAAAGCAGGCATAGAATATTCTTGTAAATGCATATCAAGGTGCTCACACATCAAATTTGCAGACATTGAGAAATAATTTTGAAAATATCAAAATGGGTCCTAATGAATTGGTAAATGAATTTCTGACTAAAGTTGGGTGTATGATTTAAATCAAATGAGAATTATGTTGATTGCATAAGACAATTGAGAGGAGGGTTAATCAATTGTAACTTATAGTTCCAAAACCCTCACACATATTTGGATCCACATTAATTCAATTAACCCTTAAATTGTTAAGATGATTAAGCATGAAAACAAATAAGAGAAACTGAATCAAATCAACATCATACATAAGAGAACACCAGATTTATGTGGAAAACCCAAGAAGGGAAAAAACACGGTGAGGATTAGCTCTCAATATAACGTAATATCAACATTGAATACAATAGGGCTCATTGCCAGAGGGCTCACTGCCCAAAAGAAAGGCTCACTGCCAGAATAGAAAAGAAGATAGAGAAGAATGTTACAATGAGAAAACCATCTCAATGCAACAGAGAAGCCCACCACAACATCACCAACACCTTTGCAATCATACTAAAGAATTGTAGATACCTTCTTCTTACTGCATCCAGTAATATAACACATGAAAGTTTTCACTACACTTCACACTCCGCCACACTATTATTCGTATCATACACCATACACACACTTCTACCTCAACAACTCAACACTTATTTATACCATCTTCAACCTTGAAAACATTCTCCAAGGTCGGCAATACACCTTCACCATGTAAATTTAAATTACGTCAGAACCAAAACATTCCTGCAGTGGAAATGAATGAAGGAAGACCATAAAACACCTTAGCTTAGATCTAAATCCACCACTAGTAGAATTTTGGCAAATAAATGTCTACGTGACTAAAAATTTTAGTCACGACAATTAAAAATGATTAAATTCTAGTCATGTTTTGCAACACAACTATAAATGACTAATTTGATGGTGGGTAAAAAACACATCTATAAATGACTAAATAATTAGTCACACAAGTAAAAATTAGAAAGAGAGGGAAATTAAAAAACATTTTGAATTGGAAAGAGGGAAATTTAGAGAGGGAAATATTTTCCATGAAAAATAATTTAAACAAAGGAAACCTGATCGCCTCTATGCTCAAGACATTGTTCATGCATTGGATGCGTTGTACAGGGGTTGAATTCATGCTTAAAAATAGGTAAGGCTCATTGATGTCCCTCTTTTTACATTGATGAATTGGAACACAATCGCTTGAAGATGTTAATTTTATTGTATTTTGTTAAATTTTGTATTGGGCAGACCCATTTCAGGGGGATTTCTTGGAATTGATAGAAGAGTTTTTGGAGAAGAGCATGGCTAGATGCATTGCATTCAATCGTCGAGGAACCTTACTAGTAGGTCTGGTATTCATGCATTTTTTAAACTATAATTTTTTGTTGTTCTTGGTACTCTATTTTAGTTATGCCCATTTGCCAGATGCTATAAATACAGACACCAAAATCTAATTCAATCTGTTGACTGTTAATACTCAAATAATACCCCACTCGTATTAGGGATCAAGGTTTCACCTGATTGTAGAAGAACTGGGCCTTAACCTTGCAAAGTTTTTAAAAAGAAAACAACAAATAATCGTATATTTCTTAATATTGATTTCAGTTTCTATCAGCCCTATCATAGTTTAGTCCCCTGAATAGTTATTATTGTGTTGAAGTATTGGTTATTAATACTAGTGTTGGTGTGTTCTGAAGAGTATTCAATATGCTCTGTTGTTAAAATGGGGTTTGATTTTTCTTAATTTGGGTCATCTTAAGTGGTTTAGCTTCGCTTAAAATGCCCAAGTGACGAGCTTGTAGATCAATCTAGGGTTTCTAGCTTTTTTTTTGTGATATGGAAGTCACCCTTTTAGATGTTTCTCTCCCTGATGATCATCTAACTAAAATGTCCATTTAGCATGATGATTATTACTTTTTTTAAAATAGAAAGTTCATAGTTTATAATACTAAGAAATCATCAATCTTTTTTCCAATTATATGATTTGAAAGTAAATAACAAGCACTCAAGAAAGAATAAAAAATAACGAAGTCAATTAATATGGTAGCCTAAAATAAGCCTCAAACAATACAAGGAAATAAGGATTACAACCTAGTTTGAAGTATTTCCCAAAATTTTGAATCAAGAGTAAACCACTAATGATAAGAAACAATAATAGGAAACATAGTTTACAACCTAGTCTCCATAAATTGTTGACACAAAGTAACCTAAAAAAAAGAAACTAAAAGATGACATTTTAAAATAATCAGAGCTCTATAATTGTTTAGTTATGATTAAGTACATGTACATGCTAAGCCTTCTCTGTACGACGCATAGTACTGGCATGCCCAATGTGTTTATGATTACCACCACCATGAGGATGCTCAATAGGATTCATTGCCACACCACGAACCTTGGGCCAACAGTTTCTTTTGACCCTATATTTGTGATATGCATTTCCAGCTTTGAGCATTGGCTTTTTTGTCCTTCCATCACTAGTAACCTAACCAATCATGGATCTGCAACTACTTGGCACAATCTTCTTAGCTCTAGATGGAAGCTTTACCCTATAAATTGAAACCAATTTCCAAGACTCGTCAAACAAGGCTATTAAAAATCTACAAAATCAAAAATTACACAAATCTAAATATTAAGAGAGAACTTAGATAATTGCTCCAAAATTATTTCCACTACCTTTGGAATAATTGCATTTATCAACACACTGTAACCTTGGAAAAAAATTAAGCATAGAAATATACCATAAGTCTCCACAAGGTGTACACCTAGAACTTAAAATAGTTTGAAAATAATTTGGAAAAAGCCACCATCCATAGGACATCACAACAGATGCATCACATGTTTGTTGCTAGCCAAAAAGCAAAATAATAAACAAAAATGATAATGAGTCAAGGGGAACATCAAGAAGCAGTACATTCAAATTAAATTTCAACCAGTTGCTAAATGAGCACAACCCACTTTAACTTGTCATAAGTTCAAAATATTAGAACAGGTACATTTTTATGTCTATAAAGGTGACAACAATCCAACAATGGATCAAACGTTTTAGATTGAAATACAATAGAAATGCATTGCAAATGATAGCAATCAAATTTGAAATTATTTAGCTCATAAGAGAATAGTGGAGAAAAGGCAGAAAAGATGTTCTTTGATTTGATCGGGCCAATGAGAAATATTGTCTAAAAAATTCAACTATATCACCATGTCTTTGGCAACTTCATTACCAATACCTTGGCCAACATTATTACACAAATGAAGAACATTATGGGAAAAAATAAAAACTAATTCGAGGCTTCACTAAGATAGCTTGACAAAGAGAAATGATATATCTTACTAAGACATGCATATGACCCCAGAGATGGGATAATACCAAAAGCTAAAATAGATTATACATCTAGACACAATCCAAAAAATGCTATTAATGGTGATATCATCTAGGATACCAATAGGCATTGAAAAAAATGAGATTAGCAGTGATTGTCTACTGTTTTGACTTATTTTAACAAATGAGTTTCCAATGTGAAGTGTCAACCAAGGATTTTATTACCATTCTATTGACTGTCATTTTCTAAATCATGACTATCAATTTTGAACCAAATGAGGCCTTCCAATGCTTTGGCTTTGGGGGCTCATGATTTTATCGATTGCCCTGTGATGGAGTTGCCTATCGTGTCTACTTTTATGACTCTGAGGAACACATAGAATCAATAATAGAAATAAGATAGGATGGCAACTATTGGAGCTAATGGGCCATAGATGCAAAATTAAAGTGAATGTCTAAGCATGGTTAATGATCTTTTATTTTGTTTCTTCTAATTATATTTGTTCAGTTGTCAAATGGGTGTGAGTCATGGCATAACTTTGTATCTCTTTATTGCCTTAAGGTAGATCCTCACATGATTCTTATCTTGGTAGAAGGGGTATCTCAACACCAAAAACTATTTAGAATCCCCCTCCTTCATAAAATGTAATGACTGCAAACTACTGATGAGTCAAATATATGACTCATTTATTTCATGCTATTTCCTGTTCTAAAAGACTTTAACAAGACATTATAACATATATTTACATATTATTATAATTATGTTTGTCTTTTGGATAGATTATGCACATGTTTGGTTTTCATTTCCTTTGATGAAATCTCTTAACTTATTTTCTTGAATTATACTTTCAAAATGTATATCTTATGAATTGTGGTACAAGTGGTTTTTATGTTTGCATGAGGATTATGATAGCAAGATTTCCAAGTGGTCTCTGAATCCCTCCAGAGCCCCCTCTTTCTACAAAGAACCTGAACTCCAGACGGCTCCAGATGTCATTACCCTCTAATAGAGTCATCCTCCCCTTGAGTCGATGACTGTTATTGGTCAATCCTAGGGCTACCTAAAAGGTCCAGCAATGTAAACATGACCCACGCCCCAGTTAAAGTAGAAATACAATCTAAACCTCCATGTGACTCCATTTTAGTGACTAACTAAAGTAGCTACTAAATTGACATCAGTTATAACTGAAGTCACTGCCACCAAATGCCATGCCATTTTAGGAAATCACTCAAGTTCACCAACAGCCAAGTCAATGCAAATCCTTTATCTTCAGTAAACCACCAAGGAATCATCAATGTAATAAAGTAGCAACTGGTTCAAGTCTAGTTCACTGTAGTTAGAGTCATTGTTAGCCATTTCCTTTCAATAAATCTCAAATGTATAAATAGGAGCATAGGATCTCTCTAAGTTAGTTCTAGGTTTTCTTAGATAAGTTGTTCGCCAGATTGTGTTTTCAGTAGGAAGAAAACTCCTTGTTTTTAGACATGTACTTTCGTCCATCCTTTGGACTATGATTGAATGCAAATGAAGGGGGAATTCTTCTAAAAGATTTAGTTGAGCAAAGAGGATCATCTCCAGTTTGGAAAATAGGGCCCGCTTCCCCATTTTGGAGGAGATCTCTTGGTATTTTTATTTTTATTTAGTTTTGTTGTGTCTTCTATTCAGTTCACTTTGTGTTTATGTTCATGTGATGTGAGTTTCACTTTCTATGGGTTTGTCAGTCAAGATGTTCCTTGCAAGATTGTTTTATGAGTTTTAAAAGAGATTTGTTACTCAACATCACTGTAATATTTAGAGTTTTTCATTGTTGCACCTTAACAATTAAAAATAGTTTCTCCTTATTTACTTTTCTAGCAAGTGTGGTTATTTTCCAGCAAGTTAGAATTGTTTATTTCATTGCAAGTGTGTTTATTTTCCAACAAACTAGATTAGTTTCCTTCACTGCAAGTGTGTTTATTTTTTAGCAAACTAGATTAGTTTCCTTCATTGCAAGTGTGTTTACTTTCTAGCAAATAGATAGATTTTCATTCTGTATGATCTTCTATTTTCACCAAACCAACGAACCAAGTTCCATCCACAAACCATTCACCAAATCCCCCTATATCAAAGCCTTATCACATATCACTCCAGACACCTCTGGATTGATAAAATTAAATGATGATGCATTGACAAACCTACTCTGACCCTCATCATTTTTGGTGCCGTTGTCGGGGAGTAATCTATAAATTATTGTAGGTTTAAGGTGTTGATAATGTTGAAGTTGGTAAACCAACCTCACAGATCCCAATAAACACCTACAAGCAAATAACCTATCACATAAAAGAGATCAAGAGGCACAAAAATGGTGCTCTACAACCTTGAAGCAAAAATGCATTAACCAGAATGAATAATTACAAAGAGATCAATCCTTAAGAAAGGAGATCAAAACCCTAAAAGTGAAAACCCTAGGATGAATAATTAATTATTAATGGGCCTAAGTTTAGCTTAAGTGAAAAATAAAGTAAAGGTGACTTAATTAATTAATCAATATGATTAAATTAATTAAGTAATTAACCTATTACTCTAACACCCCCCCTTAAGATGAACTTAGGGAGAAGCTAAAAAACTAAGGACAAAATGCATGAAAGCAAAGATGGGTCCCAGCAACTAGGCCTGATGAGGTACCCAAGTACAATGAAATCTCTGTAAAGTGGAGAAAAAAGAGAAAACCCAATGGGAAAAAACTCCTCTCCTAAAAGAGATGCTAAAAGAAAGTACAAATGAAATGTCTCAAGAGACTCTCTCAAGAACATATGCAGATATACAATCAGATACCCCCCCATGAGAGAGAGTGGAGACTCCAAAGCCCCCCTAGAATGAGAGAACCCCTGTGCCGATGATCAAACCAATGTGACTCCCCTGAGGAAGAAACCAATCCAACGATCGATGATGAGAAAAGCCCTGGATGTGAGGTGAAAATGGAAGTCCTAGATGATGCTCATTGGAGAACAGAAGTGAAGCATGAGTGTCTAAATGACAAGATGTTGAATCAAATGTATCAACATCAAACAACTCAAGATGATCCTGAAATGGAATCTCCAATGAAGATGGGATAACAAATGTGTTGAATCTGTCATCTGTGGGGAAATGAATATCCTCTGATATGGCCTCAACAACTGTACAAGATGGCTCAATGAGTGGAGCTACAATGTCAGTCAAACCTAAAGAGGGATCCTGTTGAATATATGTGGTCTCAACAGGAGGTCGAGGTGTAGAAGTCTCAACACTGGTCTCATGAACAGATGGAAGAACACATAAGTTTAAGTGACCAAACTTCTCCTCAGATACAACATGCTCTCTTGGAGAAAGAGAGTGATACCCAGACAGTGGAGATGGTGGACCAAAGTGTGTGAATGCATACAATCGGGAAGAATGATCAACTATCCCTGTTGCAACAATGTTGCCAGTATGAATGTCTCTGATGTGCACTAAATTTGGTGTGAACTCAACTATCTTCCCTGTCCCACTGTGAGCAATCTGATAAATGGAGAGAAGGTTGGTGGACAAAGATGGTACACATAGTACATCATTGAATGTACCGTCATCAATGTCGATAGAACCTTTCCCACATACACTCATATAAGTGTTATTACCCATCAATATGTGTGGTGAGGATGTAGCCTCAAAAGATGAGAACATGTCCTGAGAAGATGCCATATGGTGTGAAGCACCTGAATCCAATAGCCATCTAGATGAATGTGAACTGGTGGTTGCACATAATGCATGACCCTTGTGTGGAGTCTGTCCATCTATTTGGAATGATGGTGAAGAAGAAGACCCACCTGATGTAGATGAAGAAGAGGGATGAATATTGTTCTTCATAAGAAGAGCTGTCAAATCTGAAACCTGTTGTGCATATCCATCTATCTTCTTCTCATAGCATTTAGACTCATCATGTCTTGACTTATTACAATAAGTACACTTAGGTCTTTCTTTCTTCGATGATTCCCCCTTAGGAGAATGAGAATCAGAAGTGTCCTATGAACTGAAATCCTTCCCATGCTCTGTGGTCTTTGGTTTCTGTTTCTGCTTCTGCTTTTGCTTCCCTTGAGATGACTGAGCTACCAATGCATGGTTCTGTAATCCTAGAAGAGCATCCAACTGTGATAACTTGGACTACTCACGGGACAATCGATCACAAAATACCTCAAATGTAGGCATGGTAAATCGTTGACCCAAAGCATCCATGGTGGAGTAGAATGTAGAAGAGAATATCTGAAATGAACCTCGGAGCTTCGATAGAATCAAGTAAATACTCTTAGTGTCAGTTTTGGTCTTGCCACAACCCTATAAAAAAGATCTGAGTGATTTGAATTTCATCAAGAAATCCTCAATAGATGGAAAAGAATCAAGTACCAAGGAAGTCAATTCTGCCTCAATCTAAAGTGCTCTGAAATCATTGATGGTGCCAAATAGATCATTGAATTTTGTCCACATTGCCCGAGGAGTTGTGCAACTCTCAAGGTGAAATAAAAGATTGTCTGAAACATGCAATGATATCAAACCCATGGCCTCATCCATTTCATTCCTATGCTGCAGAATCTCAAACTGACATTGCAACTGAGGCTGAATCTCATCCAAATAGGACCATAATCCCTTAGACATGAGAAGTCTGGTCATATGTGCTTTCTAGGTATGGTAATTGTGTGGGGAAAGACGTTCAACTGATGAGGTGTCCGCCATGATGTTTGAGTTTTTGAAATGTGTTTAATGATAGAGGTTTATGATTTCTGATGTGTATATACAGAAAGCAAGAAAAAAACACCGCCCACAACACAAGAAACCAAACCCCAGTACAAATTTGAAAGCTGGAAAGCGTGAAAAAGAAAAAATCACTTCAGACTATTCTCTGTGTACCTAGTGAATTTTCTGATGAAATAATCTATAGATCTAGAAAGAGCACTGTAAGACCTTTCCAACGCCTATTTGTTTGCAAAAAACGGAGTCCGTATGTAAGAGTTATGCCCCCGGAAGCACGAAAATAAGGTTTGACTTTGACTGGAAATAAATGCAGAAAAATAGAAAAACTAGGAAAAAAGACCTATACCACTGGATCGGACTCAGAACCAAATTTCCGGCGATATTTTGTTTTCAAAAATCTGAGTTCGTATGCAAACGTTATGGCCAAAATACCAAAACTACTCCAAAAGGGCTTTGGGGGAAGCCTGGTGGTTAGCTAGCCGCTAGCATTAACCGCTAGCGGTTAACTGACTGCAGCGCCTGTGCATTCTCTATTTTTTTTCTTGGATTGCATGTCATACCAGGCCGTACAACCTAGAAATGAAAAAAAAAACTCCCGAAGTCACTGTGACTAATTTTGATGATTTGACAGTCGATTTTGGGGTTTTGGGGTGCTCTGAACGCGATGGTAAGGTCCGTTTGTGCTGAAAATGCTCCAAAAATTGCAGGTACCCTATGGATTTGGAAACCCTCTCAAACTTCAAACCTTCATAGATCGGGCACCGTATAACCAAAATTGATGAAACGAAGGTCAATCTTGACTATTTTGAACCTTCTGGACGCAATGGTGAGGTCCAAATTGACTCAAGATGCACTAAAATGTCTCTTTAAGGCAAGATCCCTTAAAAAATGAATAGGAAGCTGCAGATCTGGAGCTCTGATACCATGTTGAAGTTGGTAAACCAACCTCACAGATCCCAATGAACACCTGCAAGCAAATAACCTGTCACATAAAGGAGATCAAGAGGCACAAAAATGGTGCTCTACAACCTTGAAGCAAAAATGCATTAACCAGAATGAATAATTACAAAGAGATCAATCCTTAAGAAAGGAGATCAAAACCCTAAAGTGAAAACCCTAGGATGAATAATTAATAATTAATTATTAATGGGCCTAAGTTTAGCTTAAGTGAAAAATAAAGGTGACTTAATTAATTAATCAATATGATTAAATTAATTAAGTAATTAACCTATTACTCTAACAGATAAGACTTTTAATCCATTATTTTATGAGAAGACCTAGGGACAGCTTAGGTCAATTCATCAAACAAACCATAGCAAATACATCTCTAGAATCTAATTTAGAAGAACCTCCAGATCACCTAATCAATCAAGGATCACCTATACTATCAGAGCCTCCCAATTCATCTGCTACATCTTCAACAATGGGTGACAATGGTGGCAACCATGAGGAACCAGCTAATAATAGAACATTCTCTTATCTGATCTCCATCATTCCTAAGAGAAATGAACCTCCTATGAAAGATATATCTCTTGCATTTCTACCCACCTTTAGGGGAAAAATTTGAAAGATCCAAACCAATTTCTATTTGAATTCAAGGTCCTCTACCAAACTTATGACTACACCACAAATAATCATAAATTGAAACTGTTTCCTTCCACTCTTAAGGAATCAACATTATGATGGTTCATGGGTTTGACCGCAGACTCTATCACCACTTGGGAAGAAATGGAAACTGTTTTTCTTGATAAATATCAGGATTACTATAGAATTAGGGATCGAATAGATGAACTCTTTTGTATGAAACAAATGGAAGATGAAAACTTGGAGGATTATGTGGATAGATTTTTATTTGTACATAGGAGGTGTGGAAACAATCTAGATGAAGAATGAAGTAAGACTATCTTTCTAAGAGAAATTGATGATGAGATCAGAGAAGCATTAAATCTAATGGGTAAGGGAGATATTAATAAACAAACTTTTGTAGAAATTGTAGAAGGTTGCAGAAACTATTCTTGCACCAGAGCAGGTAAAAGAATATTAAAAGGGGTAGTACCAATGATATGCAAGTAATGGAAGAACTAGCAAACCTCAAAACTAACATCCTACTTCATTTGAATACCACTTTGAATGGCATGCAAGCTAGTAAGAACACTAAACCCTTAGCTATTTACTACCCTCATTGTAGAGAAAAACATCCATTTAGGGAATATCCCTTGAATTGAACTAAGTTGTGTAAGATTTGTGAGAAAAATCACACTACAATTGAGTGTGGCCTACTTCATGAAATTAAAAATAGATTGAAAAAGGTTCTGATGGATGAAGAAGAGCTAAATTTTATTGGCCAGAAACAACCTAATTATGGATTTAATCAGTTTCAAAACCAATATGCTCTGAGAGGACCATCAAGTTGGAGTACAAACTCTTATAATGGACCTTGGGGAATGCAAATGCCAATGTAATGGGGTCCAGCATGGCCTCAGCCAAATTGGACAAATCAATCTTGGACCAACCCTCAATGGTCAAATCAGCAACAATATCAACAATAGTGGGCACCTCAATACAACCAGAGGAGATTTGGAAACCAACCTTAAGATTTACTCCCTGAACCCTCACAACCTGCAAATTCAAACTCTAATGAACAGGTGAACCAACCATCGATGCCCGTTCAACTACTTCCAAACCCTAAGAATAATAGGCCACAATAATAGGTGTACAACGCAGACCCAAATACAGCCACCCTGAATGTAGTTGAAATTAATGACACCATTCTTATTGAGGAAGTCACTGAAGAAGAAGAAGTAATCCACAAAGTAGATACACCACAACAAAATGAGGAAGCTGAAGAAAAGGGTTCAGAAGAGATTTTGAAGGAGACCTCTGTTCCATTCATAGAAAGATTAAAACAGGTCTCTCTGAAATTTAAAGCAGGCTAGCTTTCACAGGATGACTCCCAATTAATTAAGGAACTCATAAAGATGCATATCAAAGTCCCTTTGTTATAGGTAATAAAAGATATCCTTGAAATAAATCAGACCATTAAGAGTTTGTGTCTAAAACTTCTAGGTAGAAAATGAAAACTACCCAATACCATTCAAGTAGATGGGAATCTGGTCGATGTCCTATCAGGCAAGCTAATCCCTCAAAAATATGGGGACCCTAGAAGTCCTATCATTATAGTGGACATAAAAGGGGTTTTAGTTTTAAATGTTCTGATCGATCTAGGGGCTGCCATTAATGTAATGATGTCAGATACTGTAGAGGCATTAGCACTGATGTACATGTCCATCCAACATCAACAATGTTACAATTGGTTGATCTATCTATAACAAAACCAGAAGGGATTCTGGAGGATATCATAGTTATTGTCGATACTTGGGATTACTCAGTTGATTTCCTTATTCTTCAAACCAAAAAGAAATGCATAGGGTACCCAATAATACTGGGTAGGCCTTGGCTGGGTACAACAACAACTCTTAGTGATTGTTGATCAGGGAACATGACCATTTCAAATGGACAAAAGCTAAAGGAACTTTCTATCTATCCCCCTACCAAACCATTCCTACAATATGCAGATAAGCCATTTATAGATGACATGATAGATTCTAATGAAGAGGATGCCTCATCATTAGCAATGGTAACAATCATAGAACATTTTGAAGAATGTAATGAGGAATACAAATAGTTGGAGACAAACAGTGAAACCTCTTTATACAGTGTCACCTAGCAAGAGGTCTCTGGATGGCTCTAGAGAGATCTGAGAGGATCTTTCAATGCATTCCATTGTCCCTATTCTAAACAAATTGCCTCCCACATAAGTTATCAATAAGCAAAAATGCTACATCAAATCGTGCCTCAACTTTGTCCGTTAAACACTCTGCTAAGTCCTTACAAAGGCCTCCTTTTTGTTCATAATGGAACAAAGCAAATCACTATCCAAACCAACAAACAACTCTCTATCAATAGTTGGTTAACAAAGGAAGAAGAAATTAGGTTGACAAAACTTTTACAAAATCATACCCAGGCTTTTGCATGGGAATACAAGGATATGAAAGGGATCCACCCTAGTGTATGTACACGTCATATTTACACAGAAGATGTCCATCCTGTTAGACAACCACAACAGAGAATCAATCCAGCCTTGAGAGATATAGTGAAGGAAGAAATAGAAAAACTATTGCAAGTAGGCTTCATCTACCCCATTTCTAACAGTTAGTGGGTATCACCATTGGTTATCGTACCAAAGAAAAATGGAAAGTGGTGAGTCTGTAATTATTATAGAGAATTGAACAAATCCACTAAGAAAGACTATTTCCCAATTCCCTTCATTGACCAAGTGTTGGATAACTTGGCTGGTAGCCGCTATTTTTCATTCTTGGATGGTTTCATTGGCTATAATCAGATCTAGGTGGCTCTGAAAGATCAAGATAAAACTACCTTCACATGTCCTTGAGGAACATTTTCTTACAAAGTTTTGTCCTTTGGATTATGCAATGCACCAGCCACATTTCAATGTGTTGTATTAGCAATTTTCATAGATCTAGCAAATACATGCATGGAAGTTTATATGGATGATTTTACAGTACATGGGAAAACCTTTGATGAAGCCTTGAATAGTCTAAACAAGGTACTTGATAGATACAAAGAACATCAGTTGTCCCTAAACCACGATAAATGCTTTCTTATGATGACTAAAGGAATTGTACTTGGTCACCATATCTCATAGGAGGGAATGAAAGTAGATCCAAAAAAGATTGAAATTATTGTTAAAATCCCTCCTCAAACTCAAACAGAGGTAAGAAGCTTTCTGGGACAAGCTGGATATTATTGAAGGTTCATTAAAAATTTCAATTGAAAAGTTGACCCTTTGTTCACTTTTCTTAAAAATGATTCTGAATTCAAAGGGACACCATAATGTCAACTGTCGTTCAAAACCATCAAAAGTACCCTCATGACAGCCCCAATGATTAAAGGACCAAATTGGAATGAGCCATTCCACATTCACATAGATGCCTCCAACTAGGCTATTGGAGCAGTGCTAGGACAACTAAATGAATCTAGAGGAATGCATGCAATATATTACATCAGCAAAAACTTAAACCCTACAGAAAAAAATTATACCACAACTGAAAAAGAATTTCTAGCAGTAGTTTATGCTATCAATAAATTCTGCCACTACATCACTGGCTATAAAATTTTCATACATACTAATCATGCAGCTATAAGATATCTGATGAATAAAGTAGTGGTAGGAGGTAGAATTATCAGATGGTTGTTGTTATTGCAGGAATTCAATATAACCATTGTTGATAAACCAGGAAAAGCTAATGTTGTTGCTGACTTCTTATCCAGATTAACTATGCAAGAAAATAGTGAACCAGTGGATGATGCATTCCCAGATGAACATTTGTTTTCCATATCCATACAATCTCCATGGTTTGCAGATATATCAAACTATTTGGTTTCAGGCAAATGCCCACAACACTTTAATTCAAAAGAAACCAAACGATTGGTTCGAGAGAGCTCTAGATACAAATGGGTAAGTGGTCTCTTATTTAAAAATTGTCCTGACCATGTATTACGTCGCTGTGTGTAGGAAACAAAAGTGTATGATATAATCCAGGCATGCCATGATGAACCTTTTGGTGGACACTTTTCAGCCCTCCAGACGTGACATAAAATTTTGGGAGTAGGATATTTTTGGCAAACAATGACCAAGGATATTCTGTATTATGTCAAGTACTGTGATCAATGTCAGCAGATGGGACATCCAACTCCTACCACAGAAATGCCGCTCCATCCTCAAGTGGTTCTCAAACCATTTGAGAAGTGGGGAATAGATTTTGTGGGGCTGATAGATCCACCTTCTAGAGGAAATCACTACATTTTGGTTTGCACCGACTATGCAACTAAGTGGGTCAAACCAAAAGCACTACCACTAGCAAAGGAGGAGAAGGTTGCAAATTTTCTGTATAAGCACATTTTACAAAGGTTTAGGGCACCCCAAGTTCTTATTTCTGATCAAGGACCATAGTTCATGTCTACTATGATCAAATCTTTCTTGGAAAGATATCAAATCAGTCATAGAAAGTCCTCTCCATATCATCCTCAAAGCAATGGTCAAGTAGAGGTAACAAACAAAGAACTAGAGAACATCCTTACAAAAACCATTTCAGGTAAAAGAACAGATTAGGTTGAAAGAATGATAGAAGTTGTTTGGGCTTCTACCACCACATGGGGAACCACAACTAATTTCACACCATATGAATTAGTCTATGGAAAACACCTAGTGTTGCCTATAGAATATGAGGTGGAAACATTGAGAACAACACTTGAAGAGGGTATAGATTTAACTGAAGAACAACAAAATAGAATGATGTATCTAAACAAATTGGAAGAGATGCGGATGGAAGCACTACAGCATACTGATTTGATCCAATAACAGAGGAAAGAATTGCATGACAAGCACATTATTAGTAAGCAATTCAAGCAAGGAGATTGGGCCCTATTATACGATTCCAAATATCAAGATTTGAAAGGGAAATTGCACACTAGATGGTTAGGGCCCTATGAAATCAAAGAAACCTTTAGCAATGGGGTTGTTCAACTAGTTCCCATTGATGGAGATCACAATATTCTTTTGGTAAATGGACATAGATTGAAGTTGTACCACAAACCAGCTTCTAAAGAGGAGTTTTTTTTTAGAAATCCAGTCTTGGATAGAGCATTTCACGTAGGAAGATCTCTCTTCCATGGGGCTCATGTTCTAAGTGATGACTTTGGATAAATAATGAAGTAAAGGTTGAAAACTAGAAATGGTGGCCTTTCCTGCCAAAAAAAATCAAGCAAAAGTTGAAAACCAACAATGGCGGCTTTGCTTAGAGGAAAGATTGAAAACCAGCAATGGCGATCCTTCCTTTGAATTCCCATATTGTAGTTTTGCAAGCTTATTGTGTTCAAATTTTTGAAGAGCTCCAGATAGCTCTAAATGGCTACAGATTGCTCTAGATGAGCATTGGTAGATGTTCACTTTCTCAAGCATCATCAGGTGCTAAGTGACATTGCATTGCGAAAAGGTGATTTGGTAATAACGTAAGATGACATAATCAAGGGGATGGGTACTTTACAAGGTATATTCTTTCCTTAAAACTTATATAATTATATTAATATGTTTCTATATGCCTCATGTTCCCCCAAAAGTTACCCATATGCAACCATCATCCTTCGTACACCACAACAAATGCATAAATGATTACAGTCTGATAGGTGGAAGCTACGGATTTGTCCATAGATCTTGCATATTTCCCAAGTACTTGGTCATCATGGCACGACATTCCAAATAAATGCCATAAACAAAAATAAAAGTTGGATTAAGAAATAATGAAGATCGGCATTTATGGCTATTTCAAGAAAGTACATTTGAAAGGACATGAGTACGAGGATTACTGGCATCATCTCTGGATGGAAATGGAAGAGCAGTAAGGGTGGCAGCTGAGAAGTTACACTTCACATGTGCTCATTCTGAATTGAGAACTCAGAACTTCATGCCATGATGGATGAAAAGATGGGCAAGGTAATTGCCATTCTATCTGCCTCACATGCAATCATTCCTCTACACAAATTTGTAATTGACAACACAGAAGTTCAAAATTCCTTCTTGTTTGAACTAGAGAAAGAAAACAAAGAAATCACAGAGCTCCATTATCATATTTTCTTGCAAATTCATTATGCTGATCAAAATGGGCAACAAAAGGAAGGCCAAGCCTGAAAATGTCATTTTCAATGACACCAACACACAAATCTTCCAGCAGGGTGGCTAGTTGGAATTCTTGCAAAAAATTGAAGGTTTTGAAGCTGATTTGGTTGAGGAGTTTGTTTTGAACTTCCATAGGACCTTCACTACTATGAAAGGGGTAAGGATACCAATCAACCCTATAGTAATTAGTTAAATTTCTGGTATTCCTACATTAGGCGTCAATTTGTTTGCAACAAAACCATCATATGAAGAATTAGTTCAGAATTTTCATGTTGCTCTGGAGCCCCTATCTCATTATATTGTCAGCAAAGGAGCAACTAAGGGCATTGATAGGACCAGCCTTCCAGACCCATGGAAGACTGTGGTCTTGTGGGTCATGAAATTCTTCACTTGTGATGGCCAATATAGTATAGTTTTGGGCCTTGGGATGCGGTTAATCACCCACCCAAGGCATGGAGCTAACAATCCCCAATACTTGATAAATGTCCCTGCATTTCTACATGCAAGTCTTGTTGCAATGTTGACCAAACAGAAGGATAAAGAAGGACAAATTAGTCATCCAGGGTTGATTCATCTGATTATCAAGCACCACTTTCTACAACAAGAGGAGGGATAGCAAAAATGGGAGGACTTCCTCACCTTATAGACCCAAAAGAAAAAGGTAAAGCATAAGACTTCTACTGTCTCTATGTCAGAAGAACCTGTCACAGTTTCCTTTGCTTCCCTTGAAGTCTGCAAATGACTATAGAGATGAATAGAGTGAAGTAGTCAGCAAGGTGAAGCTATAGCATCCACCTCTGCCAAGATGCCACACCACTAGTTAGTCCTCTCTTTAGATGAAGAGGAAAGAGAAGAAGCAGAACAAAACCCTACCACTTTCTTAGGCGGCCACTCATCCCCTGTTGTACACTCTACAGAAGAGACACACATGGAAAAGGGAGTTGAGAAAGTTGGTGGTGGTCAGATTCCTGAGGAAGTTGGTGTTGTGATGTTCACAACACACCCCATTTTGCCCCTTAGCAAAATGAGGACCCTTGCTGTTGCTTTGCTTTTTTGCTTCTGCTTGTGTCATTCTGTTTGGTGGTAAGGGAAAAAGAGAGTCAAATTTGCAAACCTTGTTGAAAATAGAGAAAATTGCATTTTCAGTACCATTGCATGATGTGGTTGCATTCCTTATGAAAAATGAGCCAGGGTTGCCTTTTGAACCGTCTTAAAATTCATCATATTTTGCAAGTTATGATCAATTTGCTAAAATATACTATCAGGTTTTGCATGATAAACAGTCAGTTTTTTGCCTTTTTCCTTGTTGGCATTCATTTAAAATTTTGAAATATTCATACTTAGTGGTTTCGGGTTAAAGGGAATTTTGTCTGGGTTCCACTCTGTATCTCACAATTGTCTATTTGAAAAAAGTGCATCGGCACACTTTGATCGCCATTATTTATTCATTGGCAATGTTTTTTACAGCTTTGGACCTGCGCGTTGAACCATCCGATTGAACCTTTCTTTCAAAGGTTCAATGGTTCGGGGTTCAAACAGTTCGATGTGTTCAAAAAAGTCTCAAAAAGCAAACTGTTGTAGTGGATATATCGATGAACCACCGCATCGAACCACCGTATTGAACCACGTTCAAATGGTTCAATGGTTCAATAGACAGAGAGGCTTCGGTGAGACTGTGGCCGATGGTATGCCATCGGCATAACATTAACTATCGAAGCAATGCTTTAGGCTTTCGCCGATGGGCGAAGTCACGCCGATGGAAGGAAATAAAATGAGATCGGCATAGCAATAGTGATCGGTAGAGGAGGTTTCGAATTCGTCGATAGGCAATTCTCATGCCGATATGAAGGGATAAGGGATAGACGAAGGAGTCATCGGCAGGGCTCTCGCCGATATAGGGTTATCGGTGAAATCATTATGGTCGGAGTAGGGCATTTGGAGTACGTCGATGGGCTGTCTCACACCGATGGAATATAGGAAGAGCGGTGTCGGTAAGACTTACGCCGATTGAAGGTAACAAAGGCTATCGGCGTAGCAATGGGAATTGGAGTGAAACATTTGGGGCTCGCCGATAGTATAGTGTTAGCCTGATAGGAAGAAAACAAGCCACTAAGGCTATTTCAATAGAGGCCATTGGCCAAACAACGATGATCGGCAAAGAAGTTTTTACTTACGCCGATAATGTGGATCACGCTGATGGAAAGAAACAAGGAAGAAATAATGAGAAAGGCCATCGGCCAAATAACGAGCATCGGCCAAGGAATTTTGGGGCCCGCCGATGGGCGGGAAATGCAAAGCGATAGGAGTTTTAAGCACATTTTTGGCGCCCGTGGCATTTTTTTCGGTCAACGATAGTTGACCCGATGGTTTTGAGCAGCATGTGTGCAGTCTTGAACGTGTTTTGAGAGTTTTTGGACCTGATTCCCACATTTTTTACACAGTCACCTTGATTTAAACAAATATTTTAGTTTCCTGCTATTCATTTGATAAATGTGATACTTATTGCGTGTCTTGTTTTGTAGGCTTATAGTTGAGGAAATAGCTGGAATTTGACCACAATGACATCATGGGGGAAGAAAATCTGATCTCAGGAGCAGGAAGATAAGGATCAAGTGCGAAGAAGTCAAGGCCATTCAAGTAAAGGACAAGGTTGCAGCTGAGAACATTACTACAATAGACAAACAAAAGTTATTGTTGAGCCACCAGAGCTTCTCAGAAGGGGCAATATTTCACCCAGATTTGACATTGCTCAGAGATATTTTGGAGAACTGGTTCACCTGCATTTATTGTTGTAACCAAGGGTTTGAACCAGGGGTTTAGTTAGGTTTTTGCTGTAGTGAGGACAATCAGAAAGTCTTTATATTGTGCCTCTGCACTGTAATAGTTTACAACAGGGATTTTAGGAACACACAGGGATTTTAGTATTTTGCCAGAATTGTAGATTCTTTCTGGGCATAGTTTAGAAGTAGAAGAAGGAGGTCGCTTGTTTGTCTGCAGTAAGGTGTGCGTGGAATGTCTGGCTTCCTTACTGTATCTGTAAAGCTTGTAAGTTCTCTGTAGTTTGATCAATGAAACTAAGAGTCATTCCAACATTGTAAATCATGTATGACTATTTGTTTCTAATACAATAGAATCTGGAGTTCTACATCTATCTTCTGAGTGTTCTCCTACTCTTCTTTGTGTTTTGAAATATTTTCTTTGAGAGCTTGCAATTTTGAATGTATGTTTGTGAAAATGCTCAGAACTTGCATTTAAGGTTTTTACTGTGGATTTGATCAAAATACTGTAGGATTTACATAGTGCATAACAGAACAATTAGATCCTTTGGTAGATTTAAATGAGGTGTAGATTAGATCTTTCTAACTTTTCTCAACCCATCTGAAATATCTAGCTGAAAACGTAGAAATCTAAAGAAAGTTGTCTCAAATTTGAAGAAGCATGCATAACAGAGTTTAAGGTAGACAGTTTTCATAAATGTATAAAGGAGAAAAGCTGCAATAATTCAAGAAACCATCTAAAATTTGCAGCACAGTAACACTTGTATGCAAATGAACAAAATATTTGTTGATATCTACGACCTTTTGCATAATCTTAGTCTAGTAAACCACAAAGAAACTCTAAACTACGTAAGGCCCCTTGAACATTACAGCTTCACATTGACCAACTGAATTTGACCATATTCAATTAATCCCAAGTCTACAATGGTACTATTGGTCAAATTTAGTTGGTCAATGTGAAGCTGTAATGTTCAAGGGGCCTTATGTAGTTTAGAGTTTCTTTGTGGTTTACTGGACTAAGATTATGCAAAAGGTCGTAGCTATCAACAAATATTTTGTTCATTTGCATACAAGTGTTACTGTGCTGCAAATTTTAGATGGTTTCTTGAATTATTGTAGCTTTTCTCCTTTATACATTTAAGAAAACTGTCTACCTTAAACTCTGTTATGCATGCTTCTTCAAATTTGAGACAACTTTCTTTAGATTTCTACATTTTCAGCTAGATATTTCAGATGGGTTGAGAAAAGTTAGAAAGATCTAATCTACACCTCATTTAAATCTACCAAAGGATCTAATTGTTCTGTTATGTACTATGTAAATCCTACAGTAATTTGATCAAATCCACAGTAAAAACCTTAAATGCAAGTTTTGAGCATTTTCACAAACATACATTTAAAATTGCAAGCTCTCAAAGAAAATATTTCAAAACACAAAGAAGAGCAGGAGAACACTCAGAAGATAGATGCAGAACTCCAGATTCTATTGTATTAGAAACAAACAGTCATACATGATTTACAATGTTGGAATGACTCTTAGTTTCATTGATCAAACTACAGAGAACTTACAAGCTTTACAGATACAGTAAGGAAGCCAGACATTCCACGCACACCTTACTATAGACAAACAGGCGACCTCCTTCTTCTACTTCTAAACTATGCCCAGAAAGAATCTACAATTCTGGCAAAATGCTAAAATCCCTGTGTGTTCCTAAAATCCCTGTTGTAAACTATTATAGTGCAGAGAGGCACAATATAAAGACTTTCTGATTGTCCTCACTACAGTAAAAACCTAACTAAACCCCTGGTTCAAACCCTTGGTTACAACAATAAATGCAGGTGAACCAGTTCTCCAAAATATCTCTGAGCAATGTCAAATCTGGGCGAAATATTGCCCCTTCTGAGAAGCTCTGGCGGCTCAGCAATAACTTTTGTTTGTCTGTTGTAGTAATGTTCTCAGCTACAACCTTGTCCTTTACTTGAATGGCCTTGACTTCTTCACACTTGATCCTTATCTTCCTGCTCCTGAGATTGGATTTTCTTCCCCTATGATGTCATTGTGGTCAAATTCTAGCTACTTCCTCAACTATAAGCCTGCAAAACAAGACACGCAATAAGTATCACATTTATCAAATGAATAGCAGGAAACTAAAATATCTGTTTAAATCAAGGTGACTATGCAAAAAATGTGGGAATCGGGTCCAAAAACTCTCAAAACGCATTCAAGACTGCACACATGCTGCTCAAAACCATCGGGTCAACTATCGCTGACCGAAAAAAATGCCACGGGCGCCAAAAATGTGCTTAAAACTCCTATCGCTTTGCATTTGCCGCCCATCGGCATGATAATCGCCATCGGCGGGCCCCAAAATTCCTTGGCCGATGCTCGTTATTTGGCCGATGGCCTTTCTCGTTATTTCTTCCTTATTTCTTTCCATCGGCGTGATCCACATTATCGGCATAAATAAAAACTTCTTTGCCGATCATCATTGTTTGGCCGATGGCCTCTATCGAAATAGCCTTAGCGGCTTGTTTTCTTCCTATCGGGCTGACACTATACTATCAGCGAGCCCCAAATGTTTCACTCCGATTCCCATTGCTACGCCGATAGCCTTTGTTACCTTCAATCAGCGTAAGTCTTACCGACACCGCTCTTCCTATGTTCCATCGGTGTGAGACGGCCCATCGGCGTACTCCAAATGCCCTACTCCGACCATAATGATTTCACCGATAACCCTATATCAGCGAGAGCCTTGTTGATGACTCCTTCGTCTATCCCTTATCCCTTCATATCGGCATGAGAATTGCCTATCGGCGAATTCGAAACCTCCTCTGCCGATCACTATTGTTATGCCGATCTCGTTTTATTTCCTTCCATCGGCGTGACTTCGCCCATCGGTGAAAGACTAAAGCATTGCTTCGATAGTTAATGTTATGCCGATGGCATACCATCGGCCACAGTCTCACCGAAGCCTCTTCGTCTATTGAACCATTGAACCATTTGAACGTGGTTCAATACGGTGGTTCGATGCGGTGGTTCATCGGTATATCCACTACAACAGTTTGCTTTTTGAGACTTTTTTGAACACATTGAACCATTTGAACCCCGAACCATTAAACCTTTGAAAGAAAGGTTCAATCGGATGGTTCAACGCGCAGGTCCAAACCTGTAAAAAACATTGCCAATGAATAAATAATGGCGATCAAAGTGTGCCGATGCACTTTTTTCAAACAGACAATTGTGAGATATAGAGTGGAACCCAGACAAAATTCCCTTTAACCCGAAACCACTAAGTATGAATATTTCAAAATTTTAAACGAATGCCAACAAGGAAAAAGGCAAACAACTGACTCTTTATCATGCAAAACCTGATAGTATATTTTACCAAATTGATCATAACTTGCAAAATATGATGAATTTTAAGATGGTTCAAAAGGCAACCCTAGCTCATTTTTCATAAGAAATCCAACCACATCATGCAATGGTACTGAAAATGCAATTTTCTCTATTTTCAACAAGGTTTGCAAATTTGACTCTCTTTTTCCCTTACCACCAAACAGAGCAACAGAAGCAAAAGCAAAAAAGCAAAGCAATAGCAGGGGTCCTCATTTTGCTAAGGGGCAAAATGGGGCGTGTTGTAAACATCACAACAGTTGGTAGTGAGGGCATTCCGGTAGAAATAGAGGAGGTATTGCAACAAAGTCAACAAAAAGGAAAAGAAACCCATGAGGAAAGCTCCAGTGACACTGCGGCACAGAAAATTCATAATGCCTTAGCTCTATCTAGAGCTGAATTTGAATTGAAACAATGCAAAGCACAATTGCAGGCCTTATCTTAACAACTGAAGGCCAAAGATGAGGAGCTGGAGAAGTAGAAGACAGAGGCTGAAAAGGAGAAGAGAGAAAAAAGAAAAAGAATTTTTTGTTTTCAAAGCAGAGGTGGATAACCACAAGGCCATGATGGCCTAAAAAGATGTTCAAATAACCGAACTTAGGCAACAGGCTGCTCAGCAAGCCCCTGTACCTGCGTCATTAAATGTCTATGCTCAGAACCTACAACTCACATTGGATAACAGGCAACTCTGAGGAGAAATCATAAGACTCCAAAGAGATATGGAGACACTGAAACAAGAAAAGGTGGTGGTAGAAAATAATTTGGCTTTAGCCTATGAGACTGGAGAAACCATATTAGCACAATGGCCGCCATCAAGTGTGTATGCCCTATTCCTCCAAGAACAATTTTTAAGATGAAAATTATTAAGGATAAGCTGCAATCTTCCATTTGATTTTGACAATGATAAAGATTTTGTTGAATGTTACATGCAAAATCCTAAAGATCAGCAAAAACTTTTATGTGAATTCTTCCAACATGGTCACATTATGGGACATGTTAATACATCAATGCTAAATTTATATGTGGGAGAACTTCAAATCCAGAGTTATCTATCTGTACTCTGAAATAACAGGTTATAGGAAGAGAGGATGGAGGAATATGATACTGCCGCTGGATTCATAGGGCTACTAATGAGACATGAGTGCCCTAAAACCACATGGTTTTCCAACACTTTCAAAGCAAATGCTTATAGGTAGGGTATCACAGACCAGTATGTGAGGAATTTGAATTCATGTGTTTCTGATTTCTTTGCAGTTGTAGACTATCTCCCCAACTCAACAGTTTCAAGCTACATATCAAGATATGAGGACTTGCCCCATGTTTTCAAAAGGAAGGAGCCAGTGTCTCCCGCAAAGATAAGATGGATGACAGAAAAGGTCAGGAAAATCATACCCCTTGTCCAGCAGAGGCAACAAAATTGGATTAGGATGAGATTCAGATCACCACTAATCCTTATGCCCACTCCTCGACTAAGTCACCCACAAGTACATCCAATGAGAGAGGGGAAATTCAATAAATGGTTTAGTAGGGTACAGGAGAACAATGGGTTCTATCCAAAGGGGAGAAAATTGTCCCAATACCAAGATGACAATTACAATTGCAGCACAATCATTGAGGGCAAAAATATACTGGGTAAAGCAATTAGAGTATAGCCATGAGGACATGGCATAGTTTGAGTTGGAAGGGGATGATGACTCAAATATATGACTCATTTATTTCATGCTATTTCCTGTTCTAAAAGACTTTAACAAGACATTATGGCATATATTTACATAATATTATAATTATATTTATCTTTTGGATAGATTATGCACATGTTTGGTTTTCATTTCCTTTGATGAAATCTCTTAACTTATTTACTTGAATTATACTTTCAAAATGCATACCTTATGAATTGTGGTACAAGTGGTTTTTATGTTTGCATGAGGATTATGATAGCAAGATTTCCAAGTGGTCTCTGGATCCCTCCAGAGCCCCCTCTTTCTACGAAGAACTTGAACTCCAAATGGCTCCAGATGCTGTTACCCTCCAATAGAGTCATCCTCCCCTCAAGTCGATGACTATTACCAGTCAATCCTAGGGCTACCCAAAAGGTCCAGCAATGCAAACATGACCCACACCCCAATTAAAGTAGTTGTACAATCTAAACCTCCACGTCACTCCATTTCAGTGACTAACCAAAGTAGCTGCTAAATTGACGTTAGTTATAACTGAAGTCACTACCACCAAACACCACGCCATTTCAAGAAATCGCTCAAGTTCACCAATAGCCAAGTCAATGCAAATCCTTGATCTTCAGTAAATCACTAAGGAATCATCAATGTAATAAAGTAACAACTGGTTTCAAGTCTAGTTCACTGTAGTTAGAATCATTGTTAGGCATTTCCTTTCAATAAAGCTCAAATGTATAAATAGGAGCATAGGATCTCTCTAAGTTAGTTCTAGTTTTTCTTAGATAAGTTGTTCGCCAGATTGTGTTTTCAGTAGGAGGAAAACTCCTTGTTTTCAGACATGTACTTTCATCCATCCTTTGGACTATGATTGAATGCAAATGAAGGGGGAATTCTTTTGAAAGATTTAGTTGTGCAAAGAAGATCATCTCCCGCTAGGAAATTAGAGCCCACTTCCCCGTTTTGGAGGAGATCTCTTGGTATTTTTATTTTTATTGAATTTTGTTGTGTCTTCTATTTAGTTTGCTTTGTATTTATGTTCATTTGATGTGAGTTTCACTTTTTGTGTGATTGTCAGTCAAGTTGTTCCCTGCATGATTGTTTTATGAGTTTTAAAATAGATTTGTTACTCAACAGCACTGTAATATTCAAAGTGTTTCATTGTTGTAGCTTAACAAGTAAAAATAGTTTCTCCTTATTTACTTTTCTAGCTATTTTCCAGCAAGTTAGAATAGTTTATTTCATTGCAGGTGTGTTTATTTTCTAGCCAACTAGATTAGTTTCCTTCACTGCAAGTGTGTTTATTTCCAGTAAAGTGTGTTTATTTTTCAACAAACTAGATTAGTTTCCTTTAGTGCAAGTGTGTTTACTTTCTAGCAAATAGATAGATTTTCATTATGTATGATCTTCAATTTTCACTAGACCAATGAACCTAGCTCCATCCACAAACCATTCACCAAATCCCCTCCTATCAAAGCCTTATCATAGATCACTCCAGACACCTCTGGATTGATAAAATTAAATGATGATGCATTGACAAACCTACTCCAACCCTCATCAACTACTATCCCTTGACTTATCTCTACCATAAAGATAACTCTATGGAACATATAGAGGGTGTACGTAATGGCTTGTCTATGTCTAAGAATGTTCATAGTTTGTTCTATCTCCATTTCAGAAATATTGTCTCAAAAATTCAACTATATCACCATGACTTGTTCCCTGCCGCAGTATCACAAACTATTTCTTTGACCATCATGGGACCGCGTTATACTAAACATCACTTGAATCCTTTCACCGCACTACCACACTCCTTCATTGAAACTGTTACAAGGCTGTGGTATTCAACACTTACATAACTTAAACTCCTTATACCGCCATACTGCAAGCCTCACTTGAGGCCACTACAGGGGTGTGGTGTACTATTTTCCTCTGCTCCTTACTACCATACTGCAAGCCTCACTTGAGGTTGCTGCGGGGGTGTGGTGTACTATTTTCCTCTACTCCTTCTTACCTCCATACTGCAAGCCTCACTTGAGGCTGCTGTGAGGGCGCAGCGTACTATTTTCCTCTGCTCCTTCTTACCGCATTACCACCAGTTATTCTCTTGACTTCCACAGGACTGCGATGAAGTATCATATGCCACTTAAATTTATACTGCTAGCTTGCCACTTTGTTTTGAGACCATTGCAAGGCTGCGGTAATCGATCTCTACATCCCACAATGTCGCAAGTGCAATCTCTTCATGCTACGAGATAGCGATAACTATTCCCTTGTTATCCTTGGTTCCCACACACCCACCAAGACCTTTTGAGTGACTTGTGCAACTGTGGTGAGAGACAAAAACACATCAATAGTCAAAAATACAAATATCTTTCACATGGACTTGGTATGGGGTGCTTATGAATGACTCCCAGAATAATTTTAAAAGAAATATGGATCCCTAAGATGGATTTATGGAAGGAAATTTGCATAGATTTTTGTATTTATCAAATGTGCTTTTATCAAGGGTATGAAGGTATCTTCATTGTAGGTTATTTTCCCTATATTATTTATTCTTGGTTTGAACTGCTTGATTTTGTGGTTTTTTGTTAGGACCCAGAGCTTTCATATGCAGGACCACCTACAAGGTGCCAAAGGAGTCATCTAGATCATGACTTAGGAGCTGGTTAGTATTCATTGAGTGGTATAATGGTGGTTGAATTGTCTTGGTCTATACAACTAACAGATGTACTTGTGTGCTTTGTAGTTTGTTTAATTTTTTGATGCTTAGAAAAGCATCATAAATAGATAGGATGATATTTTTTGTAATTTGTTCCTTCAATCACTTGTCATAGGTCCATTTGGAGGTAACAAAGCTGGTGGAATGGAGAGTATACCTTATCCACCTATTTATTCAAGCAAAAATGTTGCAAGTTCTACTTCAGATCACCAAAGCCTTCACAAAAACATCTGCACAAAATTCAATAATGAAGAATTTATGCAAAAATTCTCTTTTGAATGATGCACAAAGCCTCCACCGCAACACCACACTATTGTTGGGCCTTGTAGTGATGCGGGTGATTCCCACAGATCATTGCAAGGCCCAGCAACAAACTATGTGGTGTTGCGGTGGAGGCTTTGTGCATCATTCAAAAGAGAATTTGTGCATGAATTCTTCATTATTGAATTTTGTGTAGAAATTTTTGTGAAGGCTTTGGTGATCCAAAGTGGAACTTGCAACTACAATAGCTAATAAAAATCTACTTCCAAATATGCTTTTGATGGATGTTCATATCCTCATCCAAAGCCCCAATTCACACACAAGTAGGAAGGATGCTTTCAAAGGTTGAGGAGTTGGGCTTTACACCCATTGGTTGCATTTTTTGAAAAATTTCTCAGGACTTTTTAGAAAAACCCATTTTAAACATATCCTTTAATCATGGCATTCCATGATATCACATTTCTTTGAGGCATTTTTTGAAATAGTTCACTTTCCTTGTCTATGCTTCCACATTTTCATGTATGTCTAGCAGGGCATTTGTAACTACAACATATGACAAAAAAATCCCTGTTGTTATGCTTTGATGGATGTCCCTTCATTATTAATAGATATCTGATGTAGTGCACATTTATAGTGCAAGCTTATTTTTTAGATTGTTTCATTTAGCATCACCAATATTCTCCACAAGAATATTGTCACTGTTTAAAATGATGGAAATGGTTCACATCTCTCAAAACAATTTCTCTTGCAACAATCTAGGAGATGAATTTATATGCAGTGTGAAAATTAGAACTTACTCGAAGGTTCTTAACAACTCTAATGGTTGTACCAAGGGCCATGTTTAACAAACCAAATGCAATTGCTAACTTTTCACTATGGTGGTAGATAAATGATTCTTTTTTCTTCTATTCCACAACATTAAGTAAAAGTCTTGAATCTGGAAATATCCTACTACCTTCATTTTCCAAGCCAATTTCTCCAATTTTGCATAGCTCTCCCATGTTTGTGGATGTGATCAGTCTCCTACACAAAAAAGCGTGTACCATTTTATGCCCTTCAATCCAACTACATGCAAGTATCTTTTTAATTCTTCTATCTTTCATCAATCTCCTTACTATTTGAACCTCACCACACCTACCTGCTTCTGCATAGATGTTTTAGAGAACATAAGTTGCAACATTTTTAGGATCCAACTAAAAAAGTAGTGTTGCTAGAATACTCAGCCTACATTCAAATTTTGAATTCTAGGAAATTATATAGAGTAAATAGATTGATGGTTGTTTGGATAGTGAAATTATTAGCTTCCTTAGAAATTAACTAAAATATCTAGAAGGATTATTTTAATCAAAGAGGATTTTGTGGTTATTTTTGTAACAATGATTTTACAGTGCAGCTAGCTTGCTATTTTCATTCAAGATACAAATCAAATTCAAGCACATACCAAGAAGATGGTACTTTACTTCAAATCCTCAACCTTACTTAGTTTAGTATGCTTACATGGGGATATTAAGGAAGTTGCTAAACAATTAATATATATCATTTGTTGTTTGTGAAGGAGAATCCTATGAGATCCACTATGGCAGTGGATCAATATCTGGTTTCTTAAGTAAAGATGATGTCACAGTTGGGAAACTTGTTGTGAAACATCAGGTTAGTAATTTTTGGATGTTAAGGCTTCCCAGTTGGATATCAAAGATTTTTTCTCATCAACTTAATTTGGAATTTATGTATAATTAATGGATTCTTTCATGGTGCAGGTCTTTACTGAGACAACACATGAACTAGGGTTGACATTTTTCTTGAATCAGTAATGATGCTTAGAGCATCATAATATATTAATAAAAACATTTTTACAGATTACAAAAAAGGCCCTTCCTGGCCAAAAAGATAACATAATAGAGCATTTTAACTAAGAGCCCTAAACAGAGCTATAGATCTAAAAGGCCCTTTCTGGCCAAAAAGGAAACCAAAGTTATAGTGAAGCCAAGAACTTTAAATAGAAACAGTGGTTCACATGGTGTCCATATATAAATCTACAACCCTAAAGCCATGAACCTCTAGTTGGATTCTCTTGAGAAAGGACGGTGTCATCATTGGTAAAGGGAACTACCGGTGGTTGGAAATTTGACAAGAAGCTCCATGCATTGAATACTTCCTCTATCCTTTCCCCCTTGGACCTTCCAAATCTAGAATTATGAACCTGCAGTGAATTATCAAAGAGCTCTCTATTACCTTATTGCAAACTTAAAATCATCGCTTGATAAACATAGTTAAAATTGGGTTTATTAATGATATCTTCATAGAGGAAGAGTCCCCCTACCAAGGTAGATCCATCATGGAGATTATAAGTAGAAAAAGCTTTAAATAGCTTGACATCTGGGACTAGATAGTCATGAGCAAACATTGATGCTATCCTTTTAACCTTATCAACCTGATGAAATATGTCCATCGCATTTAAGAGATAATGTGATACCAGATGTGTAGCATAACATACCTTGGATTGTAACAGAAAATCTCTATCACATACATCTATCAAAGCATCCTCCACTGGCTCTTCATCGAGTAGTTTGAAGGCCCTAGCCATAAAATCTGAGTTGATGCTTCTGTGCATTGGTTGTTCCGATGATTGAATGAACAAATGAAGTCAACAATTGTGGGGATAGATAGACATTGCAGATACATAGCAAGAGAAAAATGAAGAGGCAAGAATGAAATAATGACATAGATACCATCATCTCTTGCATAAAAAGAGGATCGCATCAGCCAACATAATGAATTGAAGTCATTCAAGTCGGTGGGAAAATAAAACCAAGGCATATGAGATCCAAATGTGGATGATATTGCTCAACTTGCAACACTCCTCTTATAGAGAATTCAATGAATAAAATCAAAGAGACATGTGCGAAGTGAACAATTAGTGCCAGATGGAAATTTACATAGATTACATCTAACTGATGTTCACACAATTAGTATTGCAATCTATGGAAATTTACATAGATTGAGTGAATTAAAATCAAAATGACTAAATATACTACTAATTAGATGCAAGCTATGGAAATTTACATAGATTGCATCTAATTGACATTCTCCTAGACACCTCTGCAATACACAGTTCACACACTTATGAACACACATTCCTCTGCACAATGATCCAACACACCAAAGTCTAAATGTAGCACCTCTAAACACCTCTGAACAACATATCCAAATTGCACGAGTAGATCTTCAACATAGAAGAAATGCAGATAAAAACTAGAACACCACTCTGTATGGCAGAACACCTTTACAACATATTATTTCCTCTATTAATCAAATTTTCTCAAAAGCACTTGGAAACCAAGTACCAGAAGCATATCATAAACATCTTCAGCACTTCCTCATCATCAAAGACAACATCAACTCAATACCAACTTCTCATACTCTTGCAATAATCTCTTTCTCATACAGTTGACACCAATGATAACACAAACTTGTTGACATCAATGACAACACTAACTGCAAATACTTGCAACAATCTCCCCCTTTGTCATTGATGGTAGCACATGATGTGAAAAACCATCAACATAATAGCATCCTCAATACTATGCTTCATACCAATTCTTTTTCTTTCTCTTTATATCCCCCTCAGCTTACTACTCTCTTCTTGTCAACTGACTCTTTCCTTTTTCACATTAATCTCTCTCCTCCTTTGACATCAATGGCAAAGGGAAACATGCTCTCACTTTCCTCTTTTGACAATACCCATCCTTGTACCTTCTTACCATTAATTTACAACATCTTTTCTTTTATTTCTTTGCATACTTCTCCTGACTGCAACAACCAATAAAGCTGCTACCTACTCCCCCTGATAGGTAGCCTCCAACATCAGTCCATAACAAAGAATGAATCCTGAAATCCTTTGGACTAATGCATCTCCTTATGAATCTAGTTCAAAGGAGGAGGAGCAATAACCCCCAACTTCTCCTGAAGATACTCAAAAGTATCCTTAGGAAGAGCTTTAGTAAATATGTCAGCAACCTGATCCTTTGTAGGCACAACCTTGTTTATTACCACTTCTCTACTCTCATTCAGTTTGTTACAGAATACCCACTTAGTTCCAATCACATTTTTGTTTGTTGGTCTTGGGATAAGTTCCCAAGTCTGACTCTTTTCAATCTGCATTAGTTCTTCTTTCATAGCCTTGATCCAATACTCATCCTTGCATGCTTCAATCATTGTTTTAGGTTCAACTTCAGAAAGTAAACATAGATTTATATGTTCCTCAACAACTTTCCTTCTTGTTAGTGGACCTGTTCTCTTATCACCAATGATTCATTCTTCAGAATGATTCTTCTCCACATACTTGGGAGGTTTAGGAATCTTTTCAGGAGATTCTTCTTCTTCAAACTACACTTCCTTTTCTTTAGCTTTCTCTTCTTCACTACAAGAAGACTCATCTGATTCATATCCATTCACCTCTAAATTCATCTATAGGTCTTCATCAACCTTGACATTTGCATTCTCAACAAGTTTTCTTAGCCTCTTTTTGTAGCACCGATAGGCTTTGCTTTTATTAGAATATCCAAGAAAGACACCTTCATCAGATCTTGCATCAAAATTTCCCAAGTCTTCTTTGTCTCTTCTGATATAGCATTTTCTTCCAAACAGTCTAAAGTATTTGATAGTAGGAATCCTTCCATACCATAGCTCATAAGGAGTCTTTGTGTTGTTTGCTCTTGCTTGCACTCTGTTCAATATATAAACAGAAGTATGAATTGCTTTTATCTAGTAGAATTCCAATATATTTTCTTCTTTCATCATTGTCCTTGTAGCTTCTTGAATAGTCTTATTCTTTCTTTCAACCACTCCATTCTATTGAGGAGTCCTAGGGGTAGATAAATGCCTCTTTATTCCATGATTCTCACAAAACATGTTAAACTTATTGGAGGTGAACTCTCCACCTTTATCATACCTCAAACATTGATTTTCATATCCATTTCATTCTCAACCATAACTTTGAATGCTTTAAACTTATCTAGGGCTTTTAATTTTTCTTTGGGAAAAGTAACCCATGTCATTCTAGAATAATCATCAATTAATAGCATGAAATATTGGTCACCTTGAAAACTCCTTGCTCTGGTAAGGCCACAAAGATCTGTATGCACCAATTCCAACAGTCCAGTAGAAGATTGATCTTTGACTTTGAAACTTCTTCTTGCTTGCTTTCCAACATGACACTCCTTATAGACAACATTGATAGGCTTTGTAATCTTTGGCAGATCTCTCACAACTTGAATTGAACTAATTCTCACTAGGATATCAAAATTGATGTGACATAAACTTCTATGCCATAACCAACTCTCCCTAATCTAAATCATGGAACAATAATCATCAGCACCTTTTAGCTGATAGACATTTCCATCTGTCCTCCTTCCAATAACAATCACAGTTGTGAAAATGTTTTTGATCTCACAACCATCATCCTGAAACATAAGATTATATCCCTTGCTACACATTTGACCAACACTCATAAAGAACATCATCAGTATTATGCTTTCCATCAAAATTGATTGAACCTTTCCTTCATACTTTTCAAGTTTAACAAACTTACTCTTATCACCGGCCATATGATTAGAGCATCCACTGTCAATGATCCAATAGTTCTTTTCCTATCTAGCATGAAAGGTAGACAACAAGGTGCCTTCAGTATTAGTACTTACTTCTGGAGCCCTTTCCTTCACACATCCCTTAGAGTTAGCAGAAATAGTATCATCTTTTAAAGCTATGAACAAGCATTCACTATCCTCACCATCTTCATGATTAGATTCATCATCAGATATACTTGCATCTTCTCTAACATAATAACTTGTCTTAAACACCTTACTTTTATTCTCCCTATTTTTTCTTTTCAAAAATCTATCTAGACATCTTAAAGCATGATGACCTACCTTACCATAACTGAAACACTTGAAAGGCAACTTACCACTATACTTACCAGTACCCTTTTTCATTCTTCTCACAAAGTTAGCTTCCATATCATTAGAATCCATTGATCTGATTCCATAGTCTTCTTTGATTTACCAGCCTTAATAGCAGTGTCAACTTTTGCACTACTTGTACCAAATTCTCTCATTTCAAAAGCAGTTAAAGTATTGTGCAAATGATCTCTGGTAAATTGATCCATATTTTGTAATTCTTCAATAGTAGAAATTTTATGACTATAATCTTTAGGAAGAGTTATGAGTACCTTCATTAACACCTCTTTTTCTTCCAGTTCTCCACCAAGACCTCTGATGCTATTGAAAACTTCATCCACCTTATACAAGTAGCTTTTGATGTTTTCATCTTCAGACATTCACATGGTCTCAAACATGATCTTCAGATTCTACATCTTCACTTGCTTGACCTTATCATCTTCTTATTAAATACTTTTTAACTTTTCCAAATTTCATTAGTAGCTTTTAGATACATAACTTTCACCAATTTAAAATTAGTAAGACCACTTAAAAGAGCATACCTTGTTTTACCATTATTTGCATAAGCCTTGATCTCATTAGCAATACTCAGACCATTCTTAGGTATAGTGTATGCAAACTCAACAAACTTCCATATTTCATATCCAAGATAAATCAGATAACCTTCCATCCTTATTTTTTAGAATGCATAGTTTGATCCATCAAATAGGGGAACATCTTTCTTGTGCACCATCCCAGATCTACCTCAAGTAGTTAAGCTTTCTTCCAAGGAACCTGGCTCTGATACCAATTGATGATTGCACAAGACAACTGGGGGGGGTAAATCAATTGTAATATATAATTCTTAAACCCTCACACATATTCAGATCTACATTAATTAAATTAACCCTTAAATTTTTAAGATGATTAAACATGAAAACAAATAATAGAAACTAAATCAAATCAACATCATACATAAGAGAAAACTAGATTTACGTGGAAGACCCAAGAAGAGAAAAACCACGGTGAGGATTAACTCACAATATAAAGTAATATCAACACCGAATACAATAGGGCTCACTACCCAAAAGAAAGGCTCACTGCCAGAATAGAAAATAAGATATAGAAGAATGTTACAATGAGAACTAATTCAATGCAACAGAGAAGTCCACCACAACATCACCAACACCTTCACAATCATACTGAAGAATTGTAGACACCTTCTGCTCACTACATCCAATAATCTAACACATGAAATATTGCATTGCACTTTGCACTCTACCACACTATTATTTGTATCTCATACACCATACACACACTTCTACCTCAACAACTCAACACTTATTTATACCATCTTCAACCTTGAAAAAATTCTCCAAGGTCAGCAATACACCTTCACCATGTAAATTCAAATTAGGTCAGAACCAAAACATTCCTGTGGTGGAAAAGAATGAAGGTGGATCACAACACACCTTAGCTTGGACCTAAATCCACTCATACACGCCATGCCACACTTCCACAAACACTGAAGCACATCCACAATTAATGTAAACACCCAAGGTTAGTCAAACCTGTGTTAACACAATAATCTTTTAAGTACACGCTTCCTCAAAACCAAATACAACTCATAGACCACACATCATGCTTGAACACAATATAGAACATCCTGAAATCCAAAAAATTCCTTTGCAACAACTTTAACCTGCCAAATAAACTTATCCAGTTTAGCTAGCATACTCAAACATCTCTGTCATGCATTGCAACTCAAAAAGTCAACTTGCAGAGCACCACACCATGAACAGTTTCAACTAAAGGTAGCTATGAACCTTATAAACACACTTCTAGAACCACAAAACTTGAACCCACTCTGCAGAGAAATGCGGAGCAAAAACCTTTCTCCCAGACACCTCTGCAATACAAAGTTCACACACTAGTGAACACACCTTCCTCTATACAATGATCCAACATGCCAAAGTCTGAATGCGGCACCTCTAAACACCTTTGAACAATATATCCAAACCACATGAGTAGATCTTCAACTTAAAAGAAATGTGAAGCAAAACTAGAACACCATTCTATATGCCAGAACACCTTTACAACACATTATTTCCTTTATTAATCAAATTTTCTCAAAATCACTTGGAAACCAAGCACCAAAAGCATATCATCAACATCTTCAGCACTTCCTCATCATCAAAGACAACATCAAATCAATACCAACTGCTCATACTCTTGCAATAATCTCTTGTTCATACAGTTGACACCAATGATAACACAAACTTGTTGACATTAATGACAACACTAACTGCACATACTTGCAACAAATTCTAGGTGATAATTTGAATAATTAGTATGTGATTGAGAAAATCTTGAGAAGTTTGCTTCCAAAGTTTGATAATGTTGTCTCCACAACTGAAATATCAAAGGATCTCATGGTAATGGAAATTGATGAATTAAGTGGCATTTTATTAATCGCTGAAGAAAGAATGAAAAATAGTGAAGAAAGTCTAGAGCAAGCATTTGCATCTAAGGTCAACATTAGGGGTAAAAAGAACAATTTTTCTAGAGGTTATCACAAGCATGATTCTAGAAAGGATTCTCAAAATGATCATAGAGGAGAGTCTAGTAACACCTATTAAGGCATAGGTTATGATTTCAGAGGCAAAAATAACAATTTAAAAGGTAGGGGTAGAGGTAGAAGTAGAGATAATAATAGGGACAAAATGCATATTTTGTGTTTTCATTGTAACAAATTTGGTCATTATGAGTCAGAATGTTGGCATAAACAATCTGCACATAACACTATAGAAGATAAACATAATTTGTTTATTTCTTGTTTGATTACAGATGCCAATGAAGACACTTTATGGTATATTAATTTTGGTTGCTCTTCACACATGACTTCTAATGAGAATCTATTTATTGAATAATTGAGATGTTTGTGAAGAATATCTTTTTGGAAAACAACATAGAGCTACTTTTGCAATTGGTTTGTCTAGAAGGGCTAGAAAACCTCTTGAAGTCATTCATATTGATTTGTGGGGTCCTATGGCAACTCTTCCTTTGAGTAAATCCAAATACTTTCTCACTTTTATTGATGTCTTCTCACATAAAACTTGGATATATTATTTAGCTGGAAAATCAGAAGTTTTTCATAAGTTTGTTGAGTTTATGTCATGTCTCATTTTTATTAACAATATGATTAATCTAGTTTAGTGAACAATTATCATGATTGATTTTATTTTAAGTAATTTCACTTACGTGGATGTAATCATTATGAGTTAATTGATGAAATTTGGAAAATTATTTTAAATATGGAATATTGATGCAGTGATTTGCTTCGGCTATGTTTTGAGATACTAACCTATTGACGTGAGTTGAGTGCAATTGGATCCAGATACTTGTCGAAGACGAGAGCATGGTTGAGGTAGAAATGTTCTAGCCACTTGGCAAGAACTAATGGATGGGTTACCTTGATGCAATCACACACACCACGTAGTTGCATATGCATTACTGAATGGCTTTGATTGTATTAATGTGTGATTTTTAATATTTCAAATGCATGATGTGATTACTTTGACTTAATATCTTTTCAAAATATATTCAATGATGTATTATGTGTAAATTAAATAAATAATAAAATATTGTTGTTATGGATGTTTGGAAGACAATATGTCTTTCAAATAAATAAATAGATTAAATTATTTATAAGTTGTACAAATTGTAATGCAATTCTCTTTGTGATTATTTAAATAGTTGTGTTTAAAATAAAATAGTAATAATATTATAAATAGCAATATTATAATTAGAAAAAGAATGAAGAATTAAGATATAACTTCTTGTCATTCATGCGTCAATAATCTGAAAAAGATAATATTTTATTGTTAAAATAGCATTATTCCCTTAAATTTCATTGGGCAATGAAGCATGCAAATGGAAATTGATCTTCAGTTAAAGCCTAAATTATGGACCGCCAAAAATAAGAAAGGGGGAATTTAATAAAAGAGGAGTTTGTTCTTGGGTATGAACACCCACGTTTAGCAGCAAGAAAGGTAATTTTCTTGAGCTACAGAGAAGAGGTTTGGAGTGAGCGATAGGAAAGTGAAAGAAGGCAGTGAACTCTTTTGTAAATACATCTTCATGTCGACTGATATTTCCAAGTTCTCTTCTTTTCTTGTTTTGCATTTCAAATCGCATGGTTAGGGTGTCTTAAATGTTTTATCTATTGTAGGCTGGGTGACTCTATTTGTGTAATATTTCTTGATCTACTTGGTCAATTCTCTTATTCTTCTGACTGTTGATTTCTTTTAGGTCGTTTCATTTTATTTTTCCTAATTGCTTGTAAATTTATGATTCGTCCCATCTTGAGTTGCCTGGACGACTTCTGTCAGACCTTCTTGTCTTGTTTTAAACTCAGATCAACTATCATGCTGGTTGTTACCTGGCCGCACCTTCCTTCTAGTTGATCTTTTTATTTCAGAAGTCATTCTTTATTTTTTTATTTGGCCACTTGGGCTGGCCGTCGACCTTGTCCAAGGTAGACTTGTTTATGTTTGGGCGATCTGGGTAGATCGACCCCTTACCTCCCAGCCACTTAATTTCTTTTTGATGGCATTTTATCTCTGCCTGTATACATTGCAATTATCTTTGTTTTATTTTGGTTTATAACTAAATGAAAGCTTTTCAACTTGTAGATCATCGTAGGATTCTCATTGACAACACTGTATGACTGATTCCCTTTATGTTAGCTAAAAATAGTGACAGAATTAGAAATTGACTTCTTATTGGAGATCAAAAAACCTCTTAAAATTATATAAACTGGTTAATTCCTGTAGCTAATTGGCATTGTGCTTGTGACTAAATTAAGTTATTCTTATAGGTGGAAGAGAAACATGTTAAAACTGTTAAACAGAGACAAAACAAGAGATGGTAGAGACCATTGAATTAACAAGAAATTAGATCTCAACATAGTTTTTTTAAAAATTAGTTAATAGATTATGCTATAGTCCCTATTGCCACAGTGACAGGAAGGTTTAGGAAGAATTATGTGTGTAATCTGCATGTTTAAAAGAATTAGTTTCCTAAAATTAGAATATCAGTAAGCTAGAATAATCTAAAAATAAGTTACTGCTATGTGAATTCCTATATTTTTCTTTGAACCATTATCTTGGATGACAAGTAGGCATTACTAGTTCTATGTTTTATTTGTTTCACTTATTTTGTCATAGCTCCAATCACTAGAATGATAGGAGAGTATTTAATTGAGAATAAATATTTATATAAACTGATTTGATAGAACATAGTAGATCCTGACACTAGTATGAAAGTAAGACATTATTATTTAGAATGATTATCATTAAAGACATAGTGATTAAAATACAAGATTAGAAACTATATTAAATTTATGGCATCATGATTTCTATTGGACGAATTAAAGATGATTTATTGTTGAAAGTGTATTTTTCCTTACTGATTTGGGAAAAGGGATTAATTTGATTTATTGAATTCTTGAAGTTATGATTCTTTATTTTATTTTCTTGCTTCTTGGGAAAAGAAGTAGTTTTATATAGGAAATGTGTTGGGTTACTTTTGGGACTAGGATGTTGAATGTGGATATTCAGAGATGGCTTTTCCTCTTTTCAGGAATTGACCGGGTTACTTAAATGATTATGCATAATTGAGATGACATTGAAATAGATGTTTATTTTCTAGCGAAGTTTATATTATTGATATCTCTACCACATCCTGTTGTGAGACAATTTACTTTTCATTCCATAGAATTGCACATTTAGACATCAAGCATGCATCGGGTGTTCCCTCCTATAGTTGTTACCAGGTAGCTAGACATTTCATGCAGGGTTGGGTTTCCTTCATTTCAGGAAGGGATCTAGGGAAGTGTAAATACTTCATGGTTGGGTGGAAAAGCACATGAGTCATGTTCCCGTCTCTCGACTTGCAGGTGGTGGACCACTTGGTTCATGCAACTGTAGAGTGTGTTGATTTGTTATTTATTGATGTACTTATTATTATACCTATTTGGATGTATTATGGCATGTTGCCAAAGGATTTATGTATATTGATTCACAGTGCTTATTACCTGGATTTGGCACGTGAATATGCAAGATTTAATGACATTGAGATTTCTATTTATAAGATTACCTTTTATTGAGATATTGTGATTAAGTAGATTAATTGCATACTTTGTCTTTGAAAGTTGTATTTAAGTGGATTATTTACTTCTTTTGACTTTTGTTATTGTGATGTTGTATTTAAGTGGATTATTTACTTAATTTATTTTTGATTTGGTTTTAATTCTTTTACATGATTTTTGAGGCTTTACATTTGGTATTAGAGCTCTAGGTTTAACACTAGGGCCTTTGTTTTGGGACTATTGTGCTAAAGTTGCAAACTTGATAATAGATTATCCATCATGAATACAAGAAACATGGATCCTGGTGATGGTTCAAGAAATAGTTGAGGTAGGGGATCACATGGAGGTGCATGTGGGAGTTCTCGTGGTGGTCGAACTGTTGGGGATCGTGGAGATGCTAGTAATGACCATGATGAAAAGTTTGACCATATTCTTTATCTCTTGACCTGACAAGACACGAGGATGAATACTCTTGAGCAAGAGATCAGAGGAATTCCTAGAGGTCAAAATGTTAATGGGAACCCAAGGGTTGAGACACAAAATGAGAACCCAAGGATAGAAGTTCCAGTTCCTGAAGTTGGAACTATTGTTGATAATCAAGCAAAGATAGCTGAAGAATTGGGAAAGGACCTCAAGAAATTATCACTACCAAAGTTTGATGGAAAGACCATAGGAGATGGAGCTGAGTCCTGGATAATTGAAATGGAGAAGTACTTTGGACTTTGGAACCTTTCAGATCACACTAAGTCTATGTGGGGTTCTTACCAGTTGACTGGTGAAGCAGCAACTTGGTGGGACAATGAGAAGGCAAATAAAAAGCTATTACCTGGTGAGATAACATGGGAGGTTTTCTTGCAACTATTTAGAAAAAGGTGGTTACCACAGTTATTCTTCGACAAGAAGATGACAGAGTTCCAGAATTTGATCCAAGGAGGTATGTCTGTGACCACTTATTGGGAAAGGTTTTCTCATTTACTAAAATATGTTCCTCAATATCAAACAGATGAGAGATTCAGGATAAGAAAGTTTATTTTGGGATTGAGGCCACAGATTGGAACCATGGTGGACATTCATAACCCACTCACGATGGAGGCCACATTTGAGAAAGCAATAAAGCAAGAGCAGAGATTGTAGTAGACAACAAATTATCATAAGCAGAGAGATAGTAAGTTTGCAAATAAGAAACCACTAAATATTCAGCAGAACTATCAAAAGAGTAACAACCAAGGCAACAATAAGCAAATCATGAATCTGAAGAGAGGCAATAATTCTCAGGATGGGAATGGTGGAAAAAAAAGGTGGCAATAACAACAGAAACAACAATCAGAGGGAAAGAGTTGAAGGACCAAGAGCACCTAAGGGTGGATGTTACACCTATAGAGGAGAGCACTATGCAAATGTATGTCCACAAAGAAGAGGAAATAAGAATCAGCAAGGAGCATCGTAGCATCAGATTCATGCCACAGTAGATAATCGGCAAGTAGAGTTTCAAGTAGCACCTATTCAGTTCTAAGGTAAGCTCTATGGACTACCTATTTCTATTTTGATTGATACTGGTGCCACAAAATGTTTTGTAGATCCTAGAGTAGTATCTAAGTTATCTATTAGACCTAGACATATGGAAATCTCTTAGATGGTACAATATGGCAATAGTGTAGAAAAGAGGGTAGACTCATGTCTAGCTTGCAGTGAGTTAGAGCTTCCTAGTTTTCAGACACAAGTGAATCTGTATGTAGCACCTTTAGGTTGTTATGATGTAATTCTAGGAATCAATTGGTTAACTGAACATAAGTCTCTAGTAAACTGTGAAGCCAAGGTTGTTAGATGTTTGGATGACCTAGGGAACCAAGTGGAAATTCATGGAACAAAGAGACCTTTAGAGCTTAGACAAACCTTGGCTATGCAATTGAAGAAAGCTAAAAGGAAAGGATGTGCCATTTATGTTGTCCAAGTAAAGGACCTTGATAAAGAAGAACTGGTGTTCAATGACTATCCAATCCTTAGAGATTTCAGAGATGTATTCCTTGTAGAGTTGACAGAGTTGCCGCCAAAGACAGAATTTGACTTCTCGATTGACTTGCTACCAGGGACTGAGCTACAATCTAAGGCACCCTACAGAATGACCACAACAGAGTTGTTTGAGCTTAAGGCTCAATTGCAAGAGTTGCTAAATCAAGGGTTCATTAGACCTAGTGTGTCACTATGGGGTGCACTGGTCATCTTTGTGAAGAAGAAGTATGGTACTTTGAGATTATGCATTGATTATAGGATGCTTGACAAAGCTACTATAAAGAATAAGTATCCACTTCCAAGAATAGATGAGCTCTTTGATTAGATGAAAGGAGCAACAGTGTTCTCAAAGATAGACCTTATATCCAGTTATCACCAATTGTGGATTAAGGATGAGGACATCTCTAAAACAACTTTTAGGACTTGATATGGTCACTATGAGTTCATAGTAGTACCATTTGGGTTGACTAATGCTCCAGCAGCTTTAATGAATTTGATGACTAGCATTTTCAGAGATTGTTTAGATGATTTTGTGTTAATCTTCCTTGATGACATTTTGATATACTCTAAATCAGTGGAAGAACATGAATGGCATTTGAGAATTGTTTTGTAGCATTTAAGAGAAAGAAATCTTTATGGAAAATTATCTAAGTGTACATTCTTTCAAGATAAAGTGCACTACCTTGGTCATGTGATCTTAGCTGAAGGGATTGCAGTTGATCCTAAGAAGATAAAAGAAATAATGGAATGGCTTGCACTGTAGAGTGTGACAGAAGTTAGAAGTTTTATGGGACTTGTATCTTACTATAGAAAGTTTGTGGAAGGTTTTTCAACCATAGAAACACCAATTACTGTACTTCAGAAGAAGGGTAAGAAATTTGAATGGACAGAAAGGTGTGGGCAAGCTTTCCAAGTGCTTAAGGAAAAGCTCACAATTGCTCCTATCCTAACCATACCAGATCCTAATGGGCACTTTATAGTTATAACAAATGCCTCAGGAGAAGGATTAGGAGGAGTGTTGATGCAGAATGAGAAAGTGGTTGCTTATGAGTCAAGAAAGTTAAAGCAACATGAGTTAAACTATGTGCCGCATGATCTTGAGTTAGCTGCCATAGTTCATGCACTTCAGATGTGGAGGCATTATCAGCTAGGTAAGCCCTTTGAGTTAAAGACAGATCATCTTGGGCTCAAGTATATATTTACTCAACCTAATCTTAATGCACAACAGAGAAGATGGTTAGAATTCCTTAGTGAGTATGACTTTGGAATTGAGTATATAAAAGGAAAGGAGAATAGAGTAGTGGATGCTCTTAGTAGGAGAAGACATCTGGCTGCCATTATTTCTATGAGATCAAATTTGAAACAGAAAGTGATTCAGAATCTTCAAGGGGATGAGCATTATGACAGAGTAAAGCAAGCTTTGGAAGTAGACCCCTTAGATCATAGGTTTGATGGTTATGTTATAGAATTAGATGGACTTTTGAGATATCAGGGAAGGATGTACATTCCTAACTTAGGAGAGTTGAGGAAGTTAGTGCTTGAGAAGATTCACAATGAACCTTATTTAGGTCACCCTGGAGTGACAAAGATGGTCGAAGGTTTGAAACCTTTATATTTTGGGCCTAGACTTAAGAGGGATGTGATGGAATTTTTGGCTCGATGTTTGGAATGCCAGTGGGTCAAGGCTGAGCATGTGCATCCAGCAGGTTTGTCGTATCCACACAGTATCCCTGAGCATAAGTGGCAAGTGATAAGCATGGATTTTATTCAAGGATTACCTATGTCTAAGAATAGGCATGATGTCATCTTAGTGGTTGTGGACAAGTTGACAAAAGTAGCACATTTTATTCCAGGAAATCTTCCTCATGGTTCAATGGTCTTAGCTAAGAAGTTTGTTCAGGAGATTTTCAGATTGCATGGAGTGCCTGAGACAATCATTTATGTTTGAGACACTCGCATGACATATATCTTTTAGATAACTCTTAACACAGCTTTGGGTACAAGGTTGAATTTTAGTTTAGCTTGTCATCCTCAAACGGATGGTTAGACAGAAAGAGTTAATCAGGTGGTAGAAGACCTTCTCAGAATGTATTGTATGGATCAGCAGTATAATTGGGAGGAGTATTTTCCATTGGTTGAGTTTGTGTATAACAATTCATACCATGCATCTTTGGGAATGGCACCTTTCAAAGCTCTTTATGGGTGTAGGTGTCGAACACCTATCAGTTGGGATAGAGTGGAGGATAGGATTGTGATTGGTCCTAAAATGTTAAGAGAAATGGATGATCAAATGAAGTTGATCAAGGAAAAGTTGAAGCAAGCTTCAGATCATCAAAAGAGTTATGCAGATAAGAACAGAACTCCTAGACAGTTTTCAATTGGTGATAAAGTCTTTTTGAGGGTCAAACCTCATAAGATTTCAGTGTCATTTGGCAAAGCATCCAAACTGGCTCCTCGTTTTGTAGGACTGTTTGAAGTGCTGGAAGTAATTAACCCTATAGCTTACAGACTTGCTCTCCTTCCTGCACTTGCCAGAATCCATAATGTTTTTCATGTGTCTTTACTTAAGCTTTATCATCCTGATGTGTCACATATTCTTGAATGGAGTGCTTTATAGGTTCAGGATCCAGGAGTGGTGCTGGTGGAGCCCACTTGCATTCTAGGGAAGCACAACATTAAGTTGCGTAACAGCAATCTGGTACAGTATAAGGTCCAATGGGATCAGTGTTCTAAGGACAGTGCCACATGGGAGGATACAGAGGAGATTGATAGATCTTTTTCTCATTTGAGGATATAGCTTATATTTCTTATTCATGCATGGATTATGATACTTGAGTTTGATTATTGTTGAGATACTTTGAGTTCAGTTATGCTTTGATATGTTGAGTTGATGTTATTGTTTTATGACAAATTGATACTCTATTGGTGTTTCATAGATACCTTATTGTTTTGATGTTTAATAAGACATCGAGACGATGTCTCTTCCAACTAGGGAAGAATGTCACATCTCATATGAACAATATGATTAATCTAGTTTAGTGAACAATTATCATGATTGATTTTATTTTAAGTAATTTTGCTTACGTGGATGTAATCATTATGAGTTAATTGACGAAATTTGGAAAATTATTTTAAATATGGAATATTGATGCAGTGATTTGCTTCGGCTATGTTTTGAGATACTAACCTATTGACGTCGAGTTGAGTGCAATTGGATGCAGATACTAGTCGAAGATGAGAGCATGGCTGAGGTAGAAATGTTCTAGCCACTTGGCAAGAACTAATGGATGGGTCACCCTGATGTAATCACACACACCACATAGTTGCATATGCATTACTGAATGGCTTTGATTGTATTAATGCGTGATTTTTAATATTTCAAATGTGTGATGTGATTACTTTGACTTAATATCTTTTTGAAATATATTCAATGATGTATTGTGTAAATTAAATAAATAATAAAATATTATTGTTATGGATGTTTGGAAGACAATATGTCTTTAAAATAAATAAATAGATTATTATGCAAATTGTAATGCAATTCTCTTTGTGATTATTTAAATAGTTGTGTTTAAAATAAAATAGTAATAATACTATAAATAGCAATATTATAATTAGAAAAAGAATGAAGAATTAAGATATAACTTCCTATCATTCATGTGTTAGTAATCTAAAAAAGATAATATTTTATTGTTAAAATAGCATTATTCCCTTAAATTTCATTGGGCAATGAAGCATGCAAACGAAAATTGATCTTCAATTAAAGTCTAAATTATGGATCGCTGAAAATAAGAAGGGGGGAATTTAATAAAAGAGGAGTCCGTTCTTGGGTATGAACACCCAAGTTTAGCAGCAAGAAGGGCGATTTTCCTGAGCTACAGAGAAGAGGTTTGGAGTGAGCGACAAGAAAGTGAAAGAAGGTAGCCAACTCTTCTGCAAATACATCTTCGAGTTGACTGATATTTCCAGGTTCTCTTCTTTTCTTGTTTTGCATTTTAGATGGCGTGGTTAGTTTGTCTTAAATGTTTTATCTATTGTAGGTTGGGTGACTATATTTGTGTAATCTTTCTTGTTTTACTTGGTCGATTCTCTTATTCTTTTTACCGTTGATTTCATTTTATTTTTCCTAGCTACTTGTAAATTTCTGAGTCATCCCATCTTGAGTTGCCTGGATGACTTCTTTCAGACCTTCTTGTCTTGTTTTAAACTCAGATCGACTATCATGCTGATTGTTACCTAGCCGCACCTTCCTTCTGGTCGTTCTTTTTATTTTAGAAGTCATTCTTTATTTTTTATTTGGTCATTTGGGCTGGCCGTCAACCTTGTCCAGGGTTGACTTGTTTATGTTTGGGCGATCTGGGTAGATCAACCCCTTAGCTCCCAGCTGCTTAATTTCTTTCTGGTGGCATTTTATCTCTGCCTGTATACATTGCAATTATCTTTTTTTATTTTGGTTTATAATTGAATGAAAGCTTTTCAACCTATATATCATCATAGGATTCTCATTGACAACACTGTATGACTGATTCCCTTTATGTTAGCTAAAAATAGTAACAGAATTAGCAATTGACTTCTTATTGTAGATCAAAAAACCTCTTAAAATTGTATAGACTGGTTAATTCCTGTAGCTGATTGACATTATGCTTGTGACTGAATTAAGTTATTCTTATAGGTGGCAAAGAAACTTGTTAAAACTATTAAATAGAGACAAAACAAGAGACAGTAGAGACCATTGAATTAACAAGAAATCAGATCTCAACATAGTTTTTTTTAAATCAATTGATAGATTATGCTATAGTTCCTGTCGCCACAGCGACAGGAAGGTTTAGGAAGAATTATATGTGTAATCTGCTTGTTTAAACGAATTGGTTTCCTGAAATTAGAATATCAGTAAGCTAGAATAATCTAAAAATAAGTTACTGCTATGTGAATTCCTATATTTTTCTTTGAACCATTATCTTGGATGACAAGTAGGCATTACCAATTCTGTGTTTTATTTGTTTCACTTATTCTGTCATAGCTCCTGTCACTGGAATGACATGAGGGTATTTAATTGAGAATAAATATTTATATAAACTGATTTGATAGAACATAGTAGATCCTAACACTAGTATGACAGTAAGACATATTATTATCTTAGAATGATTATCATTAAAGACATAGTGATTGAAATACAAGATTAGAAACTATATTAAATTTATGGAATCATGATTTCTATTGGATGAATGAAAGATGATTTATTGCTGAAAGTGTATTTTTCCTTACTTATTGATTTGGGAAAAGGGATTAATTTGATTTATTGAATTCTTGAAGTTATGATTCTTTATTTTATTTTCTTGCTTCTTGGGAAAAGAAGTAGTTTTATATAGGAAATGTGTTGGGTTACTTTTGGGACTAGGATGCCGAATGTGGATATTCAGAGATGGATTTTCCTCTTTTCAGGAATTGACCTGGTTACTTAAATGATTATGCATAATCGAGATGATATTGAAATAGATGTTTTTTGTCTAGCAAAGTTTATATTATTGATATCTCTGCCACATCCTATTGTGAGACAATTTCCTTTTCATTCCATAGAATTGCACATTTAGACATCAGGCATGCATCAGGTGTTCCTTCCTGCAACTGTTACCAGGTAGCTAGACATTTCACACAGGGTTGGGTTTCCTTCATTTCAAGAAGGGATCCGAGGAAGTGTAAATACTTCATGGTTGGGTGGAAAAGCACCTGAGTCATGTTCCCGTCTCTTGGCTTGCAGGTGGTGGACCACTTGGTTCATATAGATGGAGAGTGTGTTGATTTGTTATTTATTGATGTACTTATTATTGTACCTATTTGGATGTATTATGGCATGTTGCCAAAGGATTTATGTATATTGATTCATAGTGCTTATTACTTGGATTTGGCACATGAATATGTAAGATTTAATGACATTGAGATTTCTATTTATAAGATTATCTTTTATTGAGATATTGTGATTAAGTGGATTAATTGTATACATTATCTTTGAAAGTTGTATTTAAGTGGATTATTTACTTCTTTTGACTTTGGTTATTGTGATGTTGTATTTAAGAGGATTATTTACTTAATTTATTTTTTAATTGGTTTTAATGCTTTTACATGATTTGTGAGGCTTTACAGTTTAAGAAGTTAGTGGAAAAATAAAGTGGTCACTACATAAAGGTCATCCATTTAGATAATGGGGGAGAGTATACATCAAATTTATTTTTGGATTTCTATAGGCAACATGGGATTCGGGGAGAGTTTACCACTTCCTTCACTCTGCAATAAAATGGAGTTGCTGAGAGGAAGAATAGGACTATTGTTGAAATGGCTAGAAGCATGTGAAAGAAAAGAACCTACATAAAAAAATTTGGGTAGAGGATGCCACTACAATAGTCTATTTTGAATAGAAGTCCAACAAAAGTGGTTCATGGAATGACTCATGAACGAGCCTAATCTGGCATTACTCCATATGTTGCTCATTTGAAGGTGTTTGGGTGTGTTGCTTATGCACACACACCAAGAGAAAAAAGAACACAGTTGGATGATAAGAGTCTCAAATGTGTTTTAATTAGTTATGGCTCTGTAAACAAAGCTTATAGGTTGTATGATCATGTCAATAAGAAATTAGTAATAAGTAGAGATGCCATCTTTGATACAAAAGGACAATATGGCCCTGATGAAAAAAACAAAAACATTGTAGTTGAGTTAGAAAAATCTAACCAACTTGTGAATGATGTAGAAGGAGGAGACTCTCATACACTTGTGTTTGATGAATCAGAAGTAATTGATAATATAGACCCTAAATCCTCAAATGTAGGGACAAGGAGATATCAAAAATATCAAAGAAGAACTGAAAGAAATCATCCTCCAACTCTCATATTGGACACTAGTTTTGATAAGATGACTATTAGGCCCCATTCCAAAGTTAACTATGCCCTAATGACTCAAGTCATGCAAACTAATGAGCCAGAGAATTTTGTTGAAGCTAATAAAAAGAAAGAATGGGTTGTAACCATGCAAAGTGAAATATCATCCATTGAAAGAAATGACACTTGGGAGTTGGTCGAAGTGCCCCATAGTAAGGAAGTTGTAGATACAAAATGGATATATAAAACTAAGTATAAATCTAATGGGAGTATTGACAAGCATAAGGCTATATTGATTGCAAAAGGGTACATTCAACATGAAGGAATTGATTATACTAAAACTTTTGATCCTATAGCATGAATGGATACAATTAGATTAGTTTTGTCTGTACCTACTCAAAATGGTTGGCCTGTTGATCAAATGGATGTTAAGAGTGCATTTTTGAATGATTATATTGATGAAGAGGTTTATGTCTCTCAACCTCAAGTTTTTGAAGTACCTTCCAAATAACATTTTGTTTACAGGTTGAAGAAGGCCTTATATGGTCTCAAACAAGCACCAAGGGCATGGTATTCTCAAATTGACTCTTACCTTCAGCAAAAAGGTTTTGTCAAGAGTCAGTCATATCCTAATCTTTACATCAAGCATTTCGGTGAGGATATTCTTATTATTGTTCTCTATGTGGATGATCTTATTTACATTGGGAACAATTCTTCTTTGTTTACAGAATTTAGAGTAGCTATAGTTTCAAATTTTGAAATGACTAATTTAGGACAAATGCATTATTTTCTTGGTCTTGAGGTTTGGCAATATGTAGATGGTATATTTTTGTCTCAACAAAAGTATGTTTCAGATCTTCTCGAGAGGTTCCATATGAAGGATTGCAAGACAATGGCCACACCTATCGAAGTTGGACTTAAGTTATCCACTTTGATGATTCTCCTTCAATGAATCCCACTCTTTATAGACAGTTGATTAGTTGTTTGATTTATTTGACCACTAGCTAACCATATATCAGATATGTTGTGAGCTTGGTATCTAGGTTCATGTCAGAACCTAAGGAGACATAGTGGAGTGCTGCTAAGAGAATTCTCGGGTATCTTTGAGGGACCTTGCATTATGGTCTTCATTTTAAGAATTCAATGGAGTGTAGGTTGCTTGGACATACTAATTCATATTGGGTAGGTTCACTAGATGATCAAAAGTCTACTTCTGGTTATACTTTCAGTCTTGGTTCCGTAGTCATTTCTTGGAAATCCAAGAATCAACCCATTGTATGTCTTTCTACTACAAAGGCTAAATATAAAACTACTACTTTCATTGTCAGCCAAGTAGTTTGGTTAAGGAGGTTGTTATAGGATATGCAAAAAATCTAGACAGATTGGTCCCATAGTGTTGTATTGTGATAATCAGAGTACTATTTAGATGAGTAAGAATCCCGTGTTCCATAGCTGAACTAAGCATATTGACATTCAACACCATTACATCCATGAGTTAGTTCAACAAGGTTTGGTTGAACTTATATATTGTCCTACAGACACACGACTTGTTGATATCTTCATGAAGCCCCTTCCTTGTGATCACTTTCAGACACTTTGAGATTTACTTGATGTTCTTCCAAATGTTCATTATGGGGGAAAAATGATAGAATAATAATTTTTTTCCCATGTTCATTATGGGGGATAATGTAGGATAATGAAGCATTATTGTGTTAAAACAATGAGTAGTTATTTGTTGTGGGTAGTTGTAGAATTCAATTTTCATATACAGTTGTATTTTTATTGTATATATGTACATTCCTTTTCACAAACAATCAAAGTTTGTTTTTGTTCTTCCTCTATTTGCTTAGTTATTGGATGATCTATAGATCATCATAGTTCTTGTTGATATTTTTGCTTGCTCTTTCAATACCTTCAAGAGTTTTATAAAGATCATGCATGTGCAAGAATTAATGTCACTTCTCTGTTGGAGTTTTGAAGGTTTAAGCAGATGAGCAATGACTACAAAAAATCATGGAAACATCGCCTATGGTAGGTATACAAACATTCAAGGTTTTGATCCAAGTGAGTAATGATTACGAAGTGAATAGAAACTTCCACAAAAGAAAATGCGGGTGCACTTTCAAAGGTTTGGTGTAGGCTAACGATGACTACAAGGTGATGGAAAAACTTTATTAATAGGACAACAGACTTTTGGGAAAACAAGGTAGTCATGTAGTGATTGCAAGGCAAACAAAAAAATCACCTAAGTTAAAACAAGTGGAGAATCAGATAAAATTGGCAGTTGTGCAATAACTACAAAACTAAAAATAAAGCCCAAATCTCTACCAAAGACTAACTTGATGGACTTTTGGAGAAAAGGAGAGGGCATATAGTGATTGCATGGCTACAAGGAATGTCAAATTCTACCAAAGGATGATTTTGAATTCTAACATTATTTCAATTTTTTTTTAGAACCAACTCATCTCGAGATCAGTTAGACACTTAAACCTAAGAAATTTTGACACAAATTATTGGAATACAAAACTTGAACTAAGGGCAAGTACTCAATAGGGTAAAAGCACAAACATGTGTCACACTTTATAAAGGAATCGACCAACAGCAAAAAAAATTCTGAACTTTGACCACATAAAAGTGGTCTTTATGTTTTGAATTTTAAAATGATGTAAACTAATGAAATTTAGATCTTTTGATGAAGTTTATTCCTATAAATTTTTAGATTTTTTTAAAATTGTTTTCAATTTTTTTATCAATTTAAGAACAAATTTTGGAATGCTAAAAATTTGAAGAAAAAGTGATGTACACGAGACGTCAAGAAACATATTAAAATAAAATTCATTTCTCCCTAATTTTTTTTCCAAATAGGTAACTTCAATATCTAGTGTATGGAAAAAAATCAAATTTTGATGTATATTTTTCTCATAATAATGTTTTAAAGTCAAATTTGTCAGAATTTGATAGTTTTCATGGGACATCAACTATTGTCTATTTTTTTAATTATTTTCAAAAAAAACATTATACCCTTTTGAAGAGGACTCTCTCATCTAGTGCACCATATATTTTTAAAAAATTTTAATATGGTTTACTTTTTTTTAATTTCTAATTAGCCTCTTTTTTAACTTTAACAACCTACTTGTAGTATTTTAAAAATAAAATATATTAAAACTAATCAAAATATGAAAAACATTACATCTATGGATTCTCCACTCTGAGCTCTACAAAAGGGTATTTTTCTTTGTTGCAGAAAATTCATTCTGACAAGAGAAATACCCTGTTAAAGTTTAATGTTTCATAAATTTGTGAAAAAAGGTGAGTTGGTTGCCATGTAGGCAGCCAACTAGACATACTCAGTCGAGTACTTTACGGTTGACTATGTTTTGGGCGTAACTTTGTCGGGTGATAATTTATCACCTGATAAGTTATCAACTAGTACACAATCAACTGATAAAGTGTCAGCTGAAAATAGTTCATATATATACAAAAAAAAATTAATAATTTTTCAATTCAAGAAAATTCAATTAAATAGATTTAAGAAGATAAATTTTGGCAAAGTAAGGTTTATTTCGACAAAAGAAGACTTTTTTTCAACAAAAAAAGGTTTATTTCATATCATGTTTTCTCTCTTTCACATCATATAAGTCTTTTATTATGATATATATATATATATATAATAGAGGCATCATATCTTTCCCCCCTCATGAGTAAATCATTATATATACTATCCTAGGCATCTAGGGAAAACTAGCTTTATGTATGTGCACAATCATGTTTTCCCTTGCACCTCTTCTCTTCTCTACTTTTCACTTATTTCTGATGTGTGGGTTCCATCCCTTGTAACAAATTAGTATTTAACAAATGAAATCAATTACATAGTGTGATTTTATTTACATCACATTCTTGCGTTTAAGGAATCATAGGTCTTCCCCTTTGTTGTCTTATCCTTTCATTGCTATATATCTTTTCATAGGATCTATGTATCATGTTTTCTCTCTTTCATATCATATAAGTCTTTTATTATGATATATTTAAATTAAAGGCATCATGATATACCAAATATGCTTATGATACCAAATTTACTCATGATATGTTTGTAATTTGAATTTTTTTTTACTTTGGCTTTAAAAAATAAACAATTTATAATTTAGTGTTCTATTTATGCCATATTAACTACATGCATTCATTGAAAGCACACGTGTGTACACTTGTATGTAGGTGAATTCAAATTTGAGTGTAATTTGTGATGGGGAATCAAAGGACTAGATCGAGGAAGTATGATCGAACAAGAGAGGGGAAGAGAAACGTGGGTGAAGGAACATCTACAGAAAAACAACCCATGGAAAGTATTGATGACCAAGGTGACGTACAGGGACAAGAACAAACTGAACCTAGTAATAGAAATATTTTCTATGGTACAAAAAATCTGATGGAGATGGATGAAGATTCTCTTTTCAATAATATTTCATCTAAAGATATGTTCCCTGAAAGCACAATAAAATTACACTCTAAAAGAATATGGGATGAATTTTTTGAAGAAAAATCTCTAATTGGAAGAGCACAGTTAGTTGCAAAGCTATTTAGATGAAAATAAATGACCCCTATTTTGGATTTGTTAGGGGTTGATAATAGGAAAAAGTCATTAGGTTCATTAAAACAAACATTTTTTGAAAAATTACAAGAAGCATTGAATTGTATTGATAACAAGAGTCGAGCTAGTGATCCAACTACTGCACGAAGAGCATTGATGACTATAATTTCTAGTAAGAAATTATCACATAGAATGTGATGCCCCGTCATGCAACCCTAGAGAGTTAAGATAACTGAACAAGAAAATGCAGAATTTTTTTTTAAGCAAGTAAATGCATTAACACTAAATAAAATTAACACTATTTATAGCATTTCAACAAGATGATCAGCTAACACCTCTAGGGAAACATAACTACATCAAAAATCCATAATTTATAACAACACAAGTAATATACATAATGATACAACATAAGAGGATTACATCATTCATATGCAGATATGACTAGTTACAAAGTTCAATTATAAGATTACATAATTACAAGATTCTTGAATGATTACACCAGTTACAATATACAATAAGATTTATACAATTTTGAAAATAAAATACAGCTCTGAGGATGTAAGTACAAATCTAGAACTAGAACCACATCTGCAGTGACCACTAATCAGGATGACCAAGAAAACCCAATGGACTGAGATCTTCCACCTGACCATGTGGAACCCTAAGGTCCACCCCCTAAGCTAGGAGATAACAATGAGGTTTCCTGATGCAAGCAAAGATAGAAGGACTAACTGAAGACAAGAATACCTCATGTTTTACATGCGGATAAACACAGAACTCAACAATTAACATCTAGAGGTAAGAGAACAAGACAAGCTAGAGTGCAGTAAGGTGGAGTGTCATCGCATGGTTCATGGGTTACCCTGACTGTCTCTCTCTAGACGCCAGCCCCCATCTATGGTTACCTTGACAACCTCTCTCTAGGCGCCGGCCCTATAGGTCACACATGCGGTCTACTTTATCTAGATTAATGAGAAGTCTACCCTTCCACCCTAGTCAATTATTAGGTTTTCACTTGTTAACCACTTCCAATGGGTTACCTAGATAGCCTCTTTGGGCACCGGCCCCACATTGGAAGCCACTCTCTTACCTGCACCTAGTTGACCCAGCTCCAACAAGTACTAAACACAAGAACACACAAGTAATACCTCCAACTCTTATGACAAGCCAACACAATAACATGAGGTATATGAGGTCCAAATCTTAATAGAATTAATCAATTCCCCCCTCCCTCAAGAATACAAAGAGTCAAAAATTATCAACAAGTACATAGTAATTTCCTCCACAAGAGTCTCAAACAAAGCCTCTGGATAAAAAAACATATGACAACGAAATCCAAAACAAAAGATCCAATATCTCTTACTCTATTTCAAACACTAAAACCAATCTTCGTACACATACAAGAAAAGTTAAATCAAATTAAAATGAAATTAGGTTACCACCATTCAATGAGGACTTTCACTATCATAACAACACTAAACCAAACAATCTATCTCTAACCCACTATTTTGCATATTAAGCTATCCAAAAAGTATTAGATGAACAATTGTTCTAATATAATACTAAATGCATAATTTATAGCTCTAATTTTGTAATGATCAAGAAAACATACATTTATTTAATGAGATAACTAACCAGTAGTATTTCATAAAAGAAAAAGAAATAATATTCTAAAAGAAATTTAACCTAATGAACTATACAAAATATATTTCTTCTACATGTCCTCTTTGAATCTAAACCAATTTAAATGACAATTAAGTTAATACTATCCTCGCATGAATTTTATCACTAATATACATACGACAAGAACTTAAAATTACTAACCTCAAACAACGTTAATGCATCACACAAAAAAAAACATACTCTTAACTAAAAAACAAGATTGGACTCTTTTATTCTAAACAAAATATTTACAACTAAGTTTAGAAATTAGAATACACTTGTCTTTTATAAGGAATGAATTTAGTGCTGATTGATTCTAAACAGTCATTACTCAATCTACTATCATTACTTGTAAAAATACATAACTAAAAATTGCCTAATTGAAACAATATAGTTATATTTAATTATTATTATTAACTAAATTCTTCCTCACACCAAGCTTACTTTCTAAAACATTACATATGTTAATATTGCTATTCCTATTGACCGTGAGCACCATTTATGGCCTTACATCATAGAGTTATGATTAAGAAGTTTCTTTTTACATCAAAGAGATATAATTTAGGTTTGATTTTGAATGGGAAACGTCCTCATCTAGGCGATTAGGGATCAATGAATGAACAACACCAAGGAAAGCATCCATTTTATAGAGAATCCACATGCAATAGCAAAGGAGAATTCCATCAAATGGCTCTCTAAATCACGATTACTAGGGTCATCGACGCTTAGGAATAAGAGCAAGGTCTTTCCTTCACACAGCAGTGCAAGGACAAAAAAACATCAGGTTTAAAGATGGCTTAATGCAAGCCATTCTAAGCATGGAGACAATTGACAGAGACTCATGTTATCCATAGCATTGATTCATGATAAGTGGGGCTCCTCAACGATGCAAGGGATCATAGCAACTAGTTGATGGGTTTCAGCCCTGGCTTGAAGGCTGATGCACATTTTGGGGTTTGGCAGATGCATGGATCAAATGGAGAGCCTTACACATGATAAAAGTCCATATGATGTCCAGAGCATAAACATGGAGCTAGAATTGCAAATCCATTCAAAAGGATGACATTGGTAACAAATAAAAATAATAATTGGGCATATACATTCATTATTAGATTTCAACAGGAGGTATGCTGTCAAAAACTAGAAATAAGGAAACTCTTGGTCGTGGCTCCTAATGAAATGTGATTTCTATTTATGATTAAAGAATGATTCTTCTTTTGAAAAGATCAATCATAATTTGTGACTTACAAACAAACAAGCATTGCAACTAAAATTTATAATAGATTTGTTCGCAAGCAAGGGTCAACAAGATGGCCGAACGACTATATCAAAGGATAGAAACTTCAATGAACATGGATAGAGAGACATTCCCAGGCAGTCAAATTGTAGATGAGGATTTAATCAAAAGTGTGCATTTTCAAAAAAAACATGAAGTGATAATTAAATTTTTATCACAAGACACAAATTACCATAGAATTATTCATTCTTTCCTAGATGAGACATACTCAGAATATCCTGTGCTCTAGAATCAATTATTTTCCAAACTTTTCTTCCTCTAAATCTTCTTCTTCCCTAGTTTCCCCCCCAAAAAAATCCTCATGAAAAGACCCCCTCAATTATTCCCAAAAAATCCCCTTTTCAAAACTCCTTCTACACTAAAATTAGATCAATTCATAAATTTCCACTACCAAAAATCCATTACAGAATTCCACTACTGTCTAAAATTGAAAACAATAAATTTTTCTTTGAAAGAGAGATTCTCCAAATCAGAATTCTCATACAACAACTCATAATCAATAAATTATTAACTAATAATATTTTCAAACTACCATATAATATTAATAATAAAAAATTATTAATGACTTAGGACAATATCTAATTAAAATCATTAATATAATCTTTAAGCAAAAACACTTAAACATATTCATAGCTTCACATTAATATATAACAACTATAAAATGCTATTATTATTATTATTATTATAATAAATTCATTTTCAACCAATTCACAAAGACTGGAACCAACAAATACCAACAAGACAATTGCATACCAATGACGACCATATCCGAGGCGAAGACCATAGAGTGACATCAAGACTCATGACCACCAACTAAAGATGGAAATTGACCTAGGGAACCCCATGTTATCTCCCATCCACATTATCTATTGGTGCAAGGGCACGCTCAGACCTACTAAGCTAGGTGGAGTCGATGCCTGGTACCTGCAGCCTGCATCAAAATGATATGTTGCATTTGAGTATATACATATATAACACACACTTAGAGTTAGGGAGTTGCAATGTAGTAGGATGCTCAGAATGACAAATACTACACTGTCCCTTCTCTAAAAGCATGAGAATAACATAAACATCTCTAACTATAAATCAAAAATCAACAAATCACATAAAGCATGATAATATCTAACCATTATTGATCATGTCAAACACATCATAAACTGTAATATCAATAATGTCATCAAGAGAACTCTTAACACATTTCAAAACCACATCAGTCAAACATAGTCCATCATGAATATAATAAGCATAAACCATAAGTCTATCAACCATATGTCTCAGAACTGTCTAATGCAATCGAAATACTATCAACTGTCAAAAGCCAAAAATGAGGGGCTTTACATCCTCCCCCCCAGAATCAGGCTTACTCCTGGAAGCCTACAAAGAAGGAAGGATATAACTCTCTCATCCTAGAAGCATCCTTCTAGATAGCAGAAGTCTCATCATTAGGATCCCACTGGACCTTGACCTACATCACGTCTCTGCCCCTGAGGTTCTACTCCCAATGCTGCAGCTCGCGCACAATCTCTAAAGAAGGTTGTTCGTCCCCTACCTACAGCCTCCAAGACTGTCCCCTAATGCTTTGCCTAGTGATGCTTAATCATTGCGAACACTCTGTTAGCCCTCCCCGCATCACCTATGGTCATCTCTGAAGGTATTGGCCTCTGACCAAATCCTAAAGAGTTTCTTTGTGGACACTGTCTGGCTATATGGCCCTACTGTCCACAAGAGTAACATCCTGTGCCTCTATCGAAACCTCTACCACCTGAAGAAGCATTGGGCTACTGAAAGTTATCTCTACTCACTGCAAACTATGCACTCTAAGCTGGCTGATCAAAACAATTGCGCTTATTACTTTGCCAAGACCAGTCATTCCTGTTGGGACAGGAAAATTTTGAAATTTTCTTATATTCCTACCCACTCCATGTCCAACCAAATCAGAAAAACCATGTGCCTAAAATCATAATAGCAGTGGATGAATTCTATAAGATCACATAATCTTTACCACCAACATTTATCTCACCCATCACACCGTATACAATAAGGGGCCTCAGTTCCTTAATTTCAGCAAGACCTCACTTTCTTTATACCGATCCATGCTCTATATGAGATGGGCTAAAATGAGTATTGGCATGAGAATAATGATCAGGGAGAAGATTTTAGGAACCGCCGATGAAGAAAGTAACACCAATGACCTTTCATCAGAGAGAGAATATGTAGTCACACCGAGTTGATCAATAATGAGGACTATCGGCATAAGAAAACACTATTGGAGAATACTTTGAAAAACCCCCCGACAGTATAAATCATACCAATGGAGGAATTCGGTAGGACTCTCACCAAACAACCTGTGGAACGGAGGGAACTAGTGATCATCGGTAGAAGATGAACATCAGAGAAAAGAATTAAAGTGTCTTCAGCATTTTAATGTCTTAGTGACTAAAGAAATTGTTTCAGCCTAAGTCACACCGATATGTATAAAAGATAAAAACCATCGGTGAAAGTGAACAAGTTGGAACAAAACTTACAAGTCTTGCCAAACCAATACTCACAATAATGAAGGATGTCGATGACATGTTTTGACGATCACTCGGATGAAGGATGTAAAGGAAGATATCGGGGAAATAATCATGATCGGATAGTTGGAATCAATTCATTCTGATGTCATATCTTGTTCTGATGATAACAATGGCCACATTCATCGATAAGACTCTCACCGATATTCATATCGGAGACACTTAAGATATCAGAGTAAAATATTATTCTCATGGCGATAAAGTAAGTTAGGCCAATGATAGCCATGCCCATTTCTATATCGGGTAGACCTTGAAATATCTTGCCGATGCAAACTTATGTCTTTATAAAAGATGACATTAAGGAGACAGATGAAGGATCACAGCAATTGATCCACATGCAAATGTTCACGCCATAAGAAGATATTAAATCGCCCTGACATTACAAAAATCATACCGATGAAGGGAGTTATGACGATGTGACATCTCACAACGATCACAAAAATTAATACACTGGAACAATTAATTGTAGACAAGGAAGAAATCCTTTGAAGAGCCATTAGAAATCACTGCAATTAGATTCAAATGAATTGTCTGAGAGGAGTGCATAAATGAGAACTTGAAGGAAAGGATAGAGGAGTTCAATCATCACATAATAGGTACATACTCAAAAAACCTCTGTGTGATAGACTAAAGTTTAAATTTACTATCCAGAATTGTAATGGAGACTCCAATGAAAGGAAAGGGCAGAAAACAGCTGGGTGAAACTTGTAAACCCAAGAAACAAAAAATTGACAAAAGCCCTGATGAGAAAATAAAAGATAGGAAATTGAATCAAGACTTAATTGACCAATTGCCTGGATCAACCCCTAAAGCTCGAAGGTCTACACAACTTAGGGTAGAGGTAGAGAAATTAGAAGACAAATGCAAATACCTTGGAAACGTGTGGACACCAATAAGAGGTTATGAATTGTTCAAGTTCCATTACAATAGAAGATTCAAGAATGCCCTAGTGTCTAATCCATGGCACTTGAATTTGGGCAAATTGATCATCCCTGATATGTTTATGAATGCAAAACTCCTCAAACTCCTGGATAAACACTATAATCCAAGCCTTAAGGCCATATGCAATCCGCAAGGAGAGCTTGTTGTACATTTGTCTAAAAATGCCATTTGTGAAGTATTTCATTTAGATGATTTGTGTAATGTTCCCATAGTTTATGAAGATCTGGACAAAGAATACTGGAGGATGGACACAACATATAATGGATGGAGATTACCTCTTCACAGGACTAAGGTAGAAGGAGAAATAGTGCCTCTTAATGATAATGATGGACCTCCATTCCATGTGTCATTATTTGAACCATATATACAGTACACTTATTATTCTGTGGGCCAAGTCCTAGGGTCAGAGGTTCCTGATTTTATGACAATTCCTTTAATGGTGATAGCGATAGACATCCAATGTCACAATGACAAGCAGTTTGACTACGCTACCTATGTTTTTGGAAGAATTGATTCTGGCTTGATTGCAATCAAGAACAACGCCCCATCAGTCTCTTTTGAACACTACTCACTCCTCATGCGCATGGTGCTTTATTATGGCCAAGTGAATTTAGAGTTGCTCAAATGGACCAGAGGGGACAAAAGTCACCTGTACAAATGTGGATGAGGATATGGGATAGCAGGTATGCCCATTCTAGTTATATTCATTTTGAAGAATACTGTGTAAAAGTGTTGTATAGATATTTCAATCACCCTTGTGAATATTCACTATCAAATGAAATAAAGAGGTTCCTCAGACCTAAAGATTTTGGTGGTCCTCCTACTGTTACCCACAACTAGGGAGACTAGTATTGTTTTGAGGATGCTACCATGGTTAGAATTTATGGTTTTGAAGACACCCCGTTTATATTTCCCAAGATAGTTCCTGACAGAATTGCCTACTTAGAGATAGTCAGGCAAATGAACTGCTCTAATGTGATGAACTTGAGCTCCTATGACAAGCAATCCTTCATGCCTAGTACTCTGTGCTTTGGAGATTTTACTGTGGTGTCTAAAGAGGGTTATGGTCTCATTGTGGATAAACTGATGCATTACAACATGAGATGTGCAGAGGCAAGAAAAGGATTTGATCCTGAGGGTTTCATTGATCTTGTTAGGAGAAAACAAACCCTTGGTGGATATACACATGTCCCATATCCACATGATGACATTATCAGGAATATGGAAGAAACTAAAGTTGAATTAGTGATTGAGAAATATAATAGAGAATTAGATGAGAAGAGGAAATAGCTTGCAGAGATAGAGTTGTTGTCCTCTAGTGATAGGGATCAACAGTAGAACATAATATATGAAGTTTATAGTTTTTAAAAGACCATGTTGCAAGCATTACATTTAAGAAGTTAATAAAAGATCTCTGATTCTATGGACTTATACTGGCATCAATTGTTTGTTGAAGTTATTCAGTTATTTGGTTGTCTCCAGTTTAATGTTTCCCTATTATTCAAATTGATATATCAAGTATATATTTAATTTTTCAATGCACATTTGTTGTACTTGTGTGATTTGATTAATTGGTTTCCTTAAAGAGGAATTAAAATCCTTCTGGTCAGTCACAGTAATCTGGAAGTGTTGATTTGGATTATTAAGAAGAACAATATAATTAGGATTGTCATCCTGTCTCCAAGTTGATATTATCTGTTATTCTTGTATATTTTATTCAATTGGTTCCTTCAAGAAAGGAGTAAATTTCCTTCTGGTGATAATAAGAAATCTGATTTTGTCAATTGGATTATTAAGAAGAGTCTAAAAATCATTTCCCTGCATGTTTATACAAGTTATAAACCAAAGTATTGTGCCAAACAGTTAGAGTTATCACCCAATATAAGCCACTGGTCTTTGTCTTTCATTTGACTATGTTTACCCAACAAGGCACTGGTCTTATTTTAATTTATCATTTAGTTTTATCCAAAAGTCATTCATTAGTTAAGCATAATTGTAAGATTTACCTTGATATTGCTTATACAATTTATACCAATCATCCATCAGATATTAGATATAGAATTAGTTAGCAAGCTTTCATCTATTCTACACCATTTGCCACTGTAGGTAGATCCATTTACTTAGTCAAAATAGTTACACTCGATTTGCTTTAATTTTCAAGGTTCACCCACCTAGGTATAGCAGTGCCTAAAGTGCAAGGAGTCATCAAACCCTAAAGGTTAACTCCGTCGCGTTAGTTCAAAAACATTACCAGTCTGACCATAGAGTCTGGCATCCTCTTAGGATTTGCAACCTACATTTTTTAGACCTAACAAATTGGCAACTCTACTGGGGAACCAAATAAAGGACCTTAGTAAGAAACCATTCTTTTATAGAGTCAGAAATTTCAAAAAATACAATTTGGTAACTCTACTGGCAAGAAGAATTTGAAAAGATAAATTACAAACTTTTTCCTATTTACAAAAATAGGTGGCAACTCTACAACCTGTTATAACAGAAAGTACCAAATGGATGGTAGAAGATCCAAGATGGAAGGGAAGTAATTGCAATCATCTCCACCAATCAGGACCATCCCCAAGAGAAATGGGGCATCAAATTATTTTCATCAGAATAATAATCAGGAGGCTCAAGAGGATAATATGGAACAAACTATCACAACTCACAATAGTTTTACCCCTCTGCATGAATCAAATGAAAATTTCAATGGAGTAACTAATGATATATTGGAAAAAAACAGACCTGATCCTCAAGAACAGCTTGAGTGTGAAGCACGGGCCATGAAGGAAATTGATCAAAGGTAAGCTAAATATGATTATGAAATGTCATTACAGCAGGAAGAAGGGGTAAAACATGGATTTTCAAATCAAGAAGTGAATGAAAGTCCAAAGACTACAAGAAGTATGAATGAAGCACAGCAGGATGTGCTTAGGCTCCAGGAAGAACTTGAAATGATCAAGATAGAGGAAACTAAGAGGTTGTTAAAACAAGAGATTCAACAAATAAAGAGTAGGACTAAAATAGCCACCCCAAAATATGTACCTCCACATAGAGGAAACACTTTGAGGAATCCACAGAAAAACTTGCACCAAAATACAGGTGGTGTTTCCAATTCACAAGCATCCGAAAGTCATCAAAATACCCTTCCTAAAAATCCTAGACCACCTCCCATACACAACACCTCTCAACATGTGGCTAATCCATATCCACCCCCTGGCCAATAGTATTATAGACCACAAAATCCTTATATAAATCCCCACATAAACCCACAATAGCAACATGCTTATCATCAGCATCTAGGTGGATATAATTACTATCCTAACCCACCACCCATGAATTTTCCACCTCAAAATGTCACAAACATATGTGGCCAATTTGATCTGACTGGATATCAATTGTATCCATACCCTATGGACAGTAATTGGAGAAATATAGTTCCCAAGTTCATTGGAAATAGTGTAGTATCAGTTGAGGATCACATCAGAAGATTCAATGCTTTCATACAAGATATCGGTATGGACTATGAAGATGTTAAAATGAGGTTATTCATGATGTCTCTGACTAAAGATGCAAGAGACTGGTTCAATAGCTTACCTAATGCTTCATTCAATTCAATAACTGATTTCTATAATCAATTTAAGGAATAGTATGGCAATCAGTATGCCCCTAATTTTGCATTGCTCAAATTAATAAGCATCCAAAAATACTAGAATGAGTCAGTATATGATTTCAATTTGAAATTTTCCAAGTTACACAACAAAATACCACATGGGTCTAAACTAACTAATCCAGCAGCATTGAGCATTTATTTGAAGGCATTTGATCCCAAGACAGGGTACGAAATTAGAAATCAGTGCCCTATGACCCTAGTTGAAGCACATAAAGTAGCGTTAACTATTGAGAACAATAGGAAAGCTACAGGAATGGTTAGCAAAAGAGATCCTCAAAGCCCAAACATTTAGCAGACTAAACAAGAAGGTCAGCATAGACATGAAAGACCTAGGTTGCATGATATGCCATATAATACAAATTGGAAAGATGGAAGACCCATTGAAAGTAGCAAAAAGCAACCTTATGGCAAAGATACTCCTAACCCTCTGAAAAGAAATGGGGCACATATGGTAGAAGATAAGCCTTGGTGTTTGGTATGCAATTTACCATACTCACCTTAATACTGTGTGGTGGCTAAAATAGTACAACAAGAAGAAACATTATACAATTATAACAGAGACAATCACACAATAAACATGATGCAAGATACACCATATTTGCTGAATGAAGACTATTCTTCTATAGAGGAAGAAGGATATGAATATGATGTGGGAAACTAGAAACATCATATCAATATGGGAAAATAAGAAGTATTCTCAGATCAGGAGGATGGCTATGAGGAACCTACCCATTATAAAAATTTGTCATATGATCAGTGGAGAAAGCCTACTGAAAATGAAAGAGAAGCTCTTACAATAACTATAGTAGCTCAAGCTAAAAATACATATAATCTAAGGAACATGACAATGAATGTTAAACAAGGAACACCTAGGAGTATCTTTATAAAAGATCAAAATTACAAAAAGAATAATGCAAAGTCATCATTCAAAGAACCAGAAAATGCTGATAAAAATAAAATGAAAGATAAATCACAAAATCAAGAAAAAGAACATATAAAGACAGAAAGGAATGATCAAACTATGGCCCATTCATTTGACATTGCTCATGTAATATCTCAGGTAAAGATATCAATACCGCTTTTGGAAATGATGAAGATAGAGAAATACAGAAATACAGTGGTTAAATTGATCTCAGATATACCAAATCAAAAATATAAAGAATCAGATAATAGAACAAACAATGTTCACCAAGAAACATTCCAAATCCCTGAAGTATACCTAGGTGATACTTTGACAAAGAATCCCTCACAAGTGGACCCTTTCTACACTACCTTGTTAATCAAGAACAGGATAGTAAGGAACTACATGATTGATTCAGGTGCAGCCATGAATATTATGCCAATAGCAATCATGAAAGAACTAGGAATGTGGGTTGACACTACATTTGGTAGGTGTTATGCAATGGATAATAGATCCATCCCAATCATTGGCATTATGAGGGATGTGGAAATAAAACTTGCCTCATACCCTGAAACAACCTATAACATTGATATCACCATGGTTGACATTCCACCATATTATGGAATGCTCTTATCAAGACAATGGGCTGCAATGGCAGGAGGGAATGTCCAATTAGATTTATCATATGCCACAATACTAGAGGGAGGCAAAGAGATCAAGTTGTGTAGGGAGCCAAGATATGAGAACATCATAGAACGCTTGAATCAAAATCAAATAAACTTCTTTTGTGATACATATTTGGGAGCCTTCAAGGTTGAAACAAGTCAGCCAGAATTGTAGAATACTGATCCAATACATGTCGAATCTAAGAAAGAGGAGAATGATGTGTGGAAAATGTATTTTGATGGTGCATGTAGCAAATTGGGAAATGGGGCAGGAGTATTATTCATTTCACCAACAGGTAAAACTTTCAAATACTCATTTGTATTGACATTTGAATGCATAAACAATGTAGCAGAATATGAGGCTTTGCTCATTGGTTTGAATATAGCCACCAAGCATAAGATAAAAAAGTTGGTTGTATATGGTGATTCAGAATTGGTCACTTCTCAAGTAAGAGGGAAATACTTGTCAAAAAATAAGAGGTTGAAGCAGTATAGAAATGTTGTCTGGGATGATATTGAGTTGTTTGATGCCTTCTCAATCAACTAGATTGATAGATTAAAAAATATTATGGCAGATTTTCTCTCAAATATCGCATTAAAAAGGGATGATATCACATTAGGAGGTATTACAGAAGTTGAATTCAAAACCAAACCTGCTATCCCAGATAATGTAAATAACTAGCAAATCTTTGATAATGATACTGATACAATTAACTTCCTGCATTGTGTTGATCATTATGAAAACCAAGAGATTGATTTTAATGCGTTTGTAGAAGAACATGATGGGAAAGAAACTCTCTTTGGTCAAGAGATAATTCAGCTAAAAATAAACAAAATACCTAAGGGACTCATAGCGTTGGAAAAGGCATTTGATGGATGTGATAGATTTAAAATAAAAGACATACCAGCGGTATAGAACGACCTTGAGGAGATTAATTTGGGGTTGTAGACAGTCCCAAAGAATGTATACATTGGAAAGAATCTCAGTCCCAAAATCAGGAGCATGCTCATCAACTTACTCTGAAAGTATTGTGAGGACCGCCCTTTTTACTTCTGTTGTTATGACTATTTACATTACTGTTATTGTTACTTTTTTTAAATTTGTGGGATAGCAGTTCCCGGAATTGTCAAACTACTAAACTTTATTATGATTTCAGAAAAACTAATTGGGTGATGTTTGGATAAGTTTACATTTCAGAAAAGTTAATTAGGTGATGATGGAAAATTGTAATATGATTTCATTTATGTTAATTAGAACTATGTCATGATAATGCATGTTTTTAAGTTGCTTCGGCTATGATGATTATATGTGGATACTGATCTTGTAATTTAGTGTGGAGGATTTACTAATCGAACCACAGATTTCGGAGATCATTCCGCACCTTGTTATTTGTTATTCCCTGTTAAGCCGATCTGGTTCCACGAGGAACCAAGATCTCTCTGTGTTTGATGTGATGTTGTAATGTGGTCTTTCGTATGGTCGAGTGGGTTAGGTTACCCTCATGTGACACTAGTTTATGATTTGTGTTGTAAAAAGATTGAATTTGAATTTCTTTATTTTATTTAAATCTATGAGGCTTTTTCTTGTGCTTTACCTTGACCAGGGGTGTCTTGTATGGGTTAAAGTTGACCCTGGGTTATACCCCATGGGTCCAGGGGCCCATTTGGCATGGGTAACCCTTGAGTAACCTCCATCTAGTCATCTTAACTTCCCCCTGAAGTTAAGTGGCGAAAATTGGGGTATGGGAGGGACATGATGGGATGGTACCAACACCCAACCCATCCCTCTTCAATCCCCAAGGTAAGAGATGACTACAAACCCATCCATTATTGAAGGATTGACTTGAAGTCACCTTCTCCATTAGTGAGATTCCCCCATGTGTTGTGGGGCCATCCATGTGAAGGAGGGAAGAAGAGGCATGGGTCACCTGTCTTTTCCTCCTTTAACTCCTTTTATTTCTCCCATGCGTAAGAGAAATGACATGAGGAGAGGGATAAGGAGTACTCTAGGGATGGGTGAGTGACATAAGCCACCAGGACAGAATAGTGGTTTTGGGGGAGGGTGAGGAGGTGACAAGTGTCACCTCCCCATTCCTCTAAACTGAAAAGAATTTGGGTTATTTGTTTTCAATTTTGGGGATGAGAGGAGTTAGTTGAATTTTGGGGAGAGTTTTTATTATTGCCAAAAATAGGAAAGTTAGCTTGGAGGTGAGGAAAGGGAGAGGGAGTTGTTGGCTAAGGTTGGAAGAGAACTCAGTGGAGCTCTGCAACAGTTTCATTCCAGGAGGGCTTTGTAAGGTTGGTTTGATTTTTACCTTTCTTTCGTATATCTAAATATGTATGTAAAGTGTGTGAAAGATGATTAATTGTTTGTGTTTTAGATGTGTTTTTTGTGGGGTTTATTGTCGGGATGTTTGACAGAGCTTCTCCCACTTGGGAGAAATGCTCATCAAGTTTGTGGTAGGGGAGGAGAGATCCTCCTCGGGTGCATACCTATTTCCTTCTTTTGGGATGTTGAAAGCCTTGAAGGCATGTATCTGTGACTGTATCTTTGACTTGAGAGTCAAATACAGATTTCTTAAAAAAAATTTGTGATCAAACTTGGTTTGAGGCCAAGAGAAATTGTGTTGGTTAAAATATCTGTAAGGGTGACACTCTGGAGTCGAGTGTGTCCACTCTCCTGCCCCTTATGAAACTCACTATAGTTGAGTTTCCGTGTTGTGTAATTTACCCACGGGTGTTTGTGTGCTTTGGGTTTGTTGTTGTCCCTGTTGTGAAGTGGAGTGCTTGAGTTACCCAGGTGTGAGTATGGTCTCCCTAGCTCGGGGGTGACCCTCTTGCGGGTCTACGGAAGGGAGGAGAGCTAGATGAGTGGTGTTTTCTTCTTTGTTTGTCTTTGATACGCAGGTTTCCTCTTGGAGCTTCTGGTTGGATTTGGAGAAGTTATATTTATGAAGAAACAGATTCTTCTTCTTTGTCTTGAGAATTAGTTCATGATCTTTTGTAAAGAGTGTAAAAGAGAGCACCTCTCTTGATATTTTGTAAATTAATGTCACCCTAGGAGTGAAGGAAATAACCTCCCTGATCTTGTTATTAGGTGTGACTGTTACTTAGTTGTTGCATCACTTCTTTTGTATGTTGGTTGGGAGAAGAAAATTCTTATCTTTCATCTTGTTAAGGGTAGTGAAAGAGTTAATCTTCCTGTATTGTGTATGATGTAATTATTTACCTTGAATTTCATATGGAAAGTTTGGAATTATTAAATGTGTTAATGGAAGGAAGAGATCATTACTTACTTGCACTCAAATCTGAACTCGTTTATGTAATTATAAAAAAAGATTGCTTAACTAGTTAAAAGGACAATTTTATGGTTCATTGTTATCATGGAAAAGACAGTTTTAAATGAATAAGTTTCCTTTTCATTAAATAATGGTTTCAGTTATTTTGTAAAGTTTAGAGAAAGTCTATTATGTATTTACTTCTGATTGTCAAATTGAGAAAATTAAGTGGTAATATGAAAATGAAATATATATAGATATATATATATAGATATATATATATATATATACATATATATAATAGTTGTTATTTATTTACCATTTTTACAGAATATGAGAAACTGAATATTTGTTGTATTAGAGAAATTTGAATGGTATTTGAAAATGATATATATATATATATATATATATTTGATTTGTTTAATTATTTTTTAATTTATTTAACGAAATTGTGCAACTAAAATTTTATTGTTGCAATTGAAAAAATTGAGTATCATATAAATAAAATATATATATATATAAACTTAAATATTTATTTAAATATTAATAAAATGCGTTGCAAACATTATAATAGTCGAAATAAACAAAAAGGGAGCGAATTGAATTCGCTGTGTAAAAACAAAACACAGACATGAGTTACAGTGGGCGGTGGGGAATGAAACCCCACCGCATTGTTTTAAGTTACGAAGTGTGGGTGGGGCTCTGCCCCCCCCACAATCCCTTTTCTTGAGCTCACGGCCTTCCGCAGGCCGCGACCCCCCACATCCCCCTTCCCTTATGACCCCCACGGGGCCACATCCCTGCCAAGTGCCTGCCGTTCATACTCCTCTGCGGCCTACACAGGCCCCTTCCCTTCGCCTCCGCCATTCCTGGCCGCCGCTGCCATGCGGCCGTCCCACCTGTAACCACAACAAAAATAAAAAAAAATAATACGAATGTTAGGGTTGAAAACCCTATATTATATGAGAAAGAAAGTATTAAAATAATATATATTTAACTCTTTATATATGATAAATATATATCTTTATATATACATATATTTGTATATATATAGATATCTATTTATTTATATATATAGATATTAATTTATAAATATATATTTGTATATACATATCTTTGTATATATAGATATTTATTTATATTTTGATTTAAATGTAATATATATATATATACACATACACTTAAAGAGTTCCCATTTCCCTGGTTCCCTTCGACATTGATTTATAGTAAAGGTTTCACGGATTTAATTAACGAGGTGTTTCTGTGTCTGGATTCTATTTTATAAAGAGGAGAGCCGCTTATCAAGATTAGGAATAGTATAAAAGAGAAATAAATTATTAAGATAACTTTACAATTACAATAATAGTAATTATAATATACAATAGTAATAATAACAACAGTAAATATAACATGAGAAGTATAATTGAATATATGAGTTTATATATATATATATATATATATATATATATATATATATATATATATATATATATATATATATATATATATATATATATAATCTTATATATATATATATATACATATAAATATATCGTTACATACTTATATTTTTCTTTATGATTACGACTTTCAGAGAGGCCGTTTTCTCCTAACAATAATAAGAGAAAATAAAATTATAATCTAATGGGAGCATAAAGGAATATACTCTATTACTCCGGAAAGAGTTTCTCGGAAGTTTCAACTATCAACGTGATTCAATAACCAGGAAAATGAAGAGGAAAATTACACGTCACCTAGCTTAAAAGATCACTGGAAATAAACTTAAGAAGCCATCACAGACATTCCATGTGAGGCCATTTTAATCTCAACTGTAGTAAACGTCCATATAAGTAAACCTGTAAGAGAGTCAGAAGAAGAAAAAGTAACATTGGAAAATACAGAGGAGAAAATGCACTGCATTTCCCACATGGGATAAGAGAACTAAGTTGATGGACCCTCCTGCCAAAATTTGCTTAGGAACAAGTTTTATTAATACATACAAGAGGAGAAACCTAGATCGGAGAAGACTAGAAGACCGAGTCCAGCGAAGTAGTAAACCAACCTATGTGACCTGGATCATCTGGAAGTTAGGTTTAATGTCAACAATAGATACAGTGATAACCCTGATTGATGTCCAATATGAAGAAAGGACCGGATAAACATAAAAAAAGCATAGAAAACGAAAGAGAGAGAGACCGAAATATAAACAAACTAAATTATCAGAGAAATAGTTAAGGTGAGTGCGATAAATATACAATCAAAATTAAGACCCAGAGAAAAGGGAAGAGAGAGCAAACGAACCGCCTTGTTGAGAATGCTAAGTCGAAGGAGGAGTATGTGTCAGGAAGCAAGAGAGGAGACAGACAACCGTGCCTTGTTGAAAAATGATTAAATAGGGAGATCACGAGTCGGTTTAGTCGGAACAAGGCGTCGTGGGAAGTTGTTAATCTATCAGTGAACCACAGGCATAATATAGTGTTGAGTAATTCCCACTTACGCCGTAAGGCGTTATGCTGTCAGAATTTGCCGAGATTTAGATTTAGGAACCCTGATATTTTAAACCTAGCAGTGACGTTAACGGCGTCGTAGAGACCCCATTGTTGGTCTGCTTGCGTCTGGTTGCACGCAATTGTACTTGTACCCCGCTGACAACTGTAGTGTTTTCGCCTTGAACGAACACTACCGAGCATGCTTACGCATGCGAGGGGGTTTTTAGGGAAGCGTGAGAAAATTTTTTGATATTTCGTGTCATGACCACATGACAGATGTGGCTATGACATGTGTGATGTGTGTTGTGACCACATGGAAAATGTGGGCATGACATTTGGTATCAGAGCCAAGTTTAAACACTGGGCGTAATTGGGCACGTTATTATTCCGCAACTTTGGCTAATTAGTTTCTCCCTTGTTCTGTAGGATGCCTCCCCATGTTCGACGAGCGCGGTCACACCACACAGCGTCTATCGAGGTGCACACCGATTCCTCAGCCGAGGGACTAGCACCCATAGTTACAGCAGCACCACCTGCACCACCTGAACCACAAGCACCACTAGTACCACAGGTGACACCAGTATTGGATATAGGTCCACAGATCTTACAGGCACTACAGGCTATGTTAGACAGGTTACCGCCAGTGATTCCTGAGCCACGTGTAGAGCCTCGTGTTGATCCGCGAGAGGAGCCACGTAGGGAGCCACGTGCCGAGTCATGTATTGAGCCACGTGGGGAGCCCCGCATTGATCCACTAGAGGTGCCACGTGTGGAGCCTTTCGTTGAGATTCCCAACACAACAGTAGAGGAGGTAGGGTCAGCCTTCCGTGCACGGAGCAGGAGTCCTCCGAGACCTTTGAGACGAGATGAGAACTAAAGGGCAGAACAGGTTCATCATGGATTGTATGAGGATGGTGTGGAAGAGCCAGTTGTGAGACTTAGAGACAGAGGGGACCCCATCAGAGATCTACTTAGGCTCAACCCACCCACTTTCACAGGTGCTACAGAGGGAGCTATGGCCGAGGCTTGGCTGATTAGTTTAGACAGGTGTTTCGCGTTGCGACCATATGGAAGCAACACGAAAGCACGAGTGGCAGTCCACCTTCTAAGGGATGCCGCAGCTACCTGGTGGCGCATAGAGGAGTGCAAGCGCTGACTTTCCGTAGAGACACTCACTTGGGATATCTTTATAGAGCGCTTTAATGCGCGATATTTGTCAGAACATTACAGACAGTGCAGGATCGATGAGTTCCATGATTTACAGCAGAGGGGACTCACTGTTACTCAGTATGAGAGTCGATTCATTGAGCTTTCACATTACGCGGAATACCTCCACGGCGAGAAAATCTTAATACACAAATTCATCAGAGGGCTGAATCACGGGATAGCAGGACCAGTTCGTATGGCAAATCCCCAGACCATGAGCGAGGCTATTGAAAAGGCCCTTATATCAGAGGAAATTCAGGGACGAGGGCAGAATTCACGCCCGCAGTATCAGGATCGTAATCCCCAACAACAGCAAAACTTTCGAAGGCCTCAAAACACAACACAGAGAGGAGGATATAACCCTTCATCATTACCTCCTAGGCCTCCACAGTAGCAGCAACATCAGCAAAAATCTAAATTCCAACAGAGGGGTCAGGGAGGACAGAACCGTGGATGGCAGCAGAAGGGTCCACGCAGAGATTAGAGACAGCAGGGTTCATCGACAGGACCCGCGAGGTCCCAGCAGTCTTACAGAGGCTCACAGGGGTCTACGGGACGGACTGGGCAACAACAATCGGGCAGAACATAGTCAGGGCAGTTACAGGTTAGAGGACCATGTTATGTGTGTGGTGGGGCAGGGCATCTGGCTAGAGAGTGCCCGCAGGGATTTACAGCAGGGGGACAGCCCCGATCAGGAGGATCTAAGCAGACCGTAGGTGACGTGGGCAGATCCCACCACATGTTTGCAGCGGTTGATAACCGCCAGGCCAATTTCTAGGCTTCAGTCATCGAGGCAACAGGTACGATTGGAGACTTCCCCATCTCGATCTTTTTTGACTCAGGAGCTACTGACTCCTTTTTGTCTACTACGTTAGTGGAGCGTTGCAGGCTGGTGGCTTCTAGGCAAGACATTAGGTGGGAAGTTGAGTTGGCCTCAGGGGCCAGGATGTCAGTAGATACCTTGGTTCAACACTGCGAGATCACATTGGGATCATTCACCACAACATGTGACCTTAGGATTATGCCGTTAGGATCTTACGGTGTAGTTCTGGGTATGGATTGGCTCGCGACACATAGAGCCAAGCTAGATTGTCGCCAGACGACGATTAGCTGTTTAGACGATCATGGTTCGTCGGTTGAGATAGTGGGCATTCAAAAGCCCACAGCTGTTCGTATGATATCCGCTCAGCAGCTTAAGCGCTGTATGCGGAAGGGATGTCAATTGTTTGCCATCACAGTCAGTGATAGAGCAGAGGATGAACCTGAGGCTACTTTAGATGATCACCCTGTCCTTAGAGAGTTTGTCGATGTATTTCTGCCAGAATTACCAGGTATGCCTCCACGCAGAGAAGTGGACTTCCACATCGACTTAGTGCCGGGTGCAGAACCGATATCCTGTGCACCCTATAGGATGACTACTCATGAACTCACTGAACTAAAGCTGCAGTTAGAGGAATTACTTGAGAAGGGGCACATCTGACCTAGCGTTTTGCCATGGGGTGCACCGGTTATCTTCGTGAAGAAGAAGGATGGGTCTCTTCGTTTATGTATGGACTACAGGTAGTTGAACAAGGTGACGGTGAAGAACTGTTATCCTCTGCCTAGGATTGATGACCTTTTTGATCAGATGCAGGGAGCCAGAGTGTTCTCAAAAATTGATCTAAAATCTGGGTATCACCAATTGCGCATCACGGAGGTAGATATTCATAAAACTACTTTTCGAACCAGATATGGCCATTACGAATTCACAGTGGTACCCTTCGGGTTGATGAACGCTCCTGCAGTGTTCATGAGTCTCATGAATGGGGTGTTCCGTACTTACCTAGATCGGTTCGTGATCATATTTCTAGATGACATTTTGATTTATTCACGGACTGAGGAGGGGCATGTGGAACACTTGCGTCAAGTTTTGCAGCAATTACGAGAGCAGCAGCTTTATGGCAACCTGGCGAAGTGTGCCTTCTTCACGACAGAGGTGCAGTATTTGGGACACATTTTATTAGGCGATGGCATCTCCGTAGATCCATCTAAAATCAGAGCAATTCAGGAGTGGCTGGCACCCACCAACATGACAGAAGTCAGAAGCTTTATGGGGTTAGCTGGGTATTATCGTCGGTTTGTCGAGGGCTTCTCCAGGATAGCACATCCCATTACTTCCCTTCAGCGAAAAGGGAAGGGTTTCATTTGGACCAAGCAATGTGAAAGGGCCTTTGGAGTCCTCAAGGAGCGTCTTACCAGTGCTCCTATTTTAGCGGTTCCAGATCCTACAGAGGATTTTGTAGTTTGCACAGATGCATCATTAGAAGGTTTGGGAGCCGTGCTTATGCAGGGTGGTCGAGCGATCGCATACGAATCGCGGAAACTAAAGACACATGAGTTAAACTATCCTACTCACGACTTAGAGCTCGCAGCAGTTGTTCATGCTTTGGTCCGCTGGAGATACTTTCTCCTAGGACGACGCTTTGAACTCCATTCGGATCATCATAGTTTGCAGTATATTTTTACACAGCCAAATTTGAATGCCCGCCAATGGCATTGGATGGAATTCCTATGCGAATACGACTTCGATGTCCACTACATCAAAGGGAAGGAGAACGTGGTCGCTGATGCTTTGAGTCGAAGGTGCCACGAGATCCTAACCCTGACCTTGAGGGTGGACTTGAAAGATCGCATCTTACAGCATCTGCCGGAAGATGAGTGGTTTCTTGAGGTGCAGCAGGCAATATTAAATCAGAAGGCCCTTGAGGGCAAATTTATAGGATATACCCTTGAGTCTGATGGTATGCTTCGACATCGGCAGCGCATCTATGTACCCAATGCGGGTAATCTTCATACAGTAATCCTATCAGAGGCTCATAGAGCACCCTATGCAGCACACCCAGGAGTGAAGAAGATGCATGCTGACTTACGACAGCTTTATCATTGGGTTGGGATGAGGCGTGACATTGCCGAATTTGTTGCTCGTTGCCTGGAATGTCAGAGGGTCAAGGCCGAACATCAGCATCCAGCGGGACTATTGTACCCTCACGAGATACCTGAATGGAAATGGGACACCATTTCGATGGATTTTATCGTTGGTCTACCTATGTCATCACGTCGCCATGATGCTATTATGGTGACAGTTGACAAGCTGACCAAAGTGGCGCATTTTTCACCAATATGCACAACATACAATGCACCATCGGTGGCAAAGGTGTTTCTTGATCAGATTGTTAGACTTCATGGGGTACCTTGCCGCATTATATCTGACAGAGACTCCGTATTTACTTCATCGTTCTGGAGAGCCTTACATCAGGCGTTGGGCACACAGCTCAACTTCAGTTCAGCCTATCATCCGGAAACCGACGGACAAACAGAGAGAGTTAACCAGGTGTTAGAAGACATGCTTCGCATGTATGTGATGGACCATCAGTCTAGATGGGAGGAGTACCTATATCTAGTTGAGTTCGCCTACAATAATGGGCATCATAGCTCGTTGGGTATGCCTCCTTTCCAGGCGTTATATGGCAGACCATGCAGAACACCTTTGAGTTGGGATCGGATAGAGGACAGAACGGTCATCGGTCCAGAAATAGTTCAGAATATGGAACAGCAGGTCAGACAGATTAGACAGAGACTTCAGGAAGCACAGGACAGGCAGAAGAAGTATGCCGATGCTAAGAGGACAGACCGAAGCTTCTCTGTGGGGGAAAGAGTATTTTTGAGAGTGCGACCGCACAAGAGTCCAATCCGTTACGGGAAGGGCTCTAAGCTCACACCTCGATTTGTAGGACCTTTCGAAATCTTGGAACGGATAGGACCAGTAGCTTATCGTCTAGCCTTGCCACCTAGCCTGTCACGTATCCACGATGTATTTCATGTATCAGTTTTACGTCAATATATTTCTGACTTATCTCACGTGTTGGATTGGAGTGCTCTTCAGGTAGAGGCAGACGGATAGCTGGCACTGGAGCCAATTCGCATATTGGCTCATCGGACACTGGCCCTTCGAGGTCGAGAGCTGGACCAGGTTAGAGTCCAGTGGGACCTATACGACGAAGTCACAGTGAACAGGGAAGATGCAGAGAGACTGAAGACCCTTTATCCTCACCTTTTTGATGACTTCCAGGAGGAAGTACCGTCTTAGGGGGAGAGGATGTGAGGACCGCCCTTTTTACTTTTGTTGTTATGACTATTTACATTACTGTTATTGTTACTTTTTTTATATTTGTGGGATAGCAGTTCCCGGAATTGTCAAACTACTAAACTTTATTATGATTTCAGAAAAACTAATTGGGTGATGTTTGGATAAGTTTACATTTCAAAAAAGTTAATTAGGTGATGATGGAAAATTGTAATATGATTTCATTTATGTTAATTAGAACTATGTCATGATAATGCATGTTTTTAAGTTGCTTCGGCTATGATGATTATATGTGGATACTGATCTTGTAATTTAGTGTGCAGGATTTACTAATCGAACCACAGATTTCGGAGATCATTTCGCACCTTGTTATTTGTTATTCCCTGTTAAGCCGATCTGGTTCCACGAGGAACCAAGATCTCTCTGTGTTTGATGTGATGTTGTAATGTGGTCTTTCGTATGGTCGAGTGGGTTAGGTTACCCTCATGTGACACTAGTTTATGATTTGTGTTGTAAAAAGATTGAATTTGAATTTCTTTATTTTATTTAAATCTATGAGGCTTTTTCTTGTGCTTTACCTTTACTAGGGGTGTCTTGTATGGGTTAAAGTTGACCTTGGGTTATACCCCATGGGTCCAGGGGCCCATTTGGCATGGGTAACCCTTGAGTAACCTCCATCTAGTCATCTTAACTTCCCCCTGAAGTTAAGTGGCGAAAATTAGGGTATGGGGGGGACATGATGGGATGGTACCAACACCCAACCCATCCCTCTTCAATCCCCAAGGTAAGAGATGACTACAAACCCATCCATTATTGAAGGATTGACTTGAAGTCACCTTCTCCATTAGTGAGATTCCCCCATGTGTTGTGGGGCCATCCATGTGAAGGAGGGAAGAAGAGGCATGGGTCACCTGTCTTTTCCTCCTTTAACTCCTTTTATTTCTCCCATGCGTAAGAGAAATGACATGAGGAGAGGGATAAGGAGTACTCTAGGGATGGGTGAGTGACATAAGCCACCAGGACAGAATAGTGGTTTTGGGGGAGGGTGAGGAGGTGACAAGTGTCACCTCCCCATTCCTCTAAACTGAAAAGAATTTGGGTTATTTGTTTTCAATTTTGGGGATGAGAGGAGTTAGTTGAATTTTGGGGAGAGTTTTTATTATTGCCAAAAATAGGAAAGTTAGCTTGGAGGTGAGGAAAGGGAGAGGGAGTTGTTGGCTAAGGTTGGAAGAGAACTCAGTGGAGCTCTGTAACAGTTTCATTCCAGGAGGGCTTTGTAAGGTTGGTTTGATTTTTACCTTTCTTTCGTATATCTGAATGTGTATGTAAAGTGTGTGAAAGATGATTAATTGTTTGTGTTTTAGATGTGTTTTCTGTGGGGTTTGTTGTCAGGATGTTTGACAGAGCTTCTCCCACTTGGGAGAAATGCTCATCAAGTTTGGGGTAGGGGAGGAGAGATCCTCCTCGGGTGCATACCTATTTCCTTCTTTTGGGATGTTGAAAGCCTTGAGGGCATGTATCTGTGACTGTATCTTTGACTTGAGAGTCAAATACAGATTTCTTAAAAAAAATTTGTGATCAAACTTGGTTTGAGGCCAAGAGAAATTGTGTTGGTTAAAATATCTGTAAGGGTGACACTCTGGAGTTGAGTGTGTCCACTCTCCTGCCCCTTATGAAACTCACTGTAGTTGAGTTTCCATGTTGTGTAATTTACCCACGGGTGTTTGTGTGCTTTGGGTTTGTTGTTGTCCCTGTTGTGAAGTGGAGTGCTTGAGTTACCCAGGTGTGAGTATGGTCTCCCTAGCTCGGGGGTGACCCTCTTGCGGGTCTACGGAAGGGAGGAGAGCTAGATGAGTGGTGTTTTCTTCTTTGTTTGTCTTTGATACGCAGGTTTCCTCTTGGAGCTTCTGGTTGGATTTGGAGAAGTTATATTTATGAAGAAACAGATTCTTCTTCTTTGTCTTGAGAATTAGTTCATGATCTTTTGTAAAGAGTGTAAAAGAGAGCACCTCTCTTGATATTTTGTAAATTAATGTCACCCTGGGAGTGAAGGAAATAACCTCCCTGATCTTGTTATTAGGTGTGACTGTTACTTAGTTGTTGCATCACTTCTTTTGTATGTTGGTTGGGAGAAGAAAATTCTTATCTTTTATCTTGTTAAGGGTAGTGAAAGAGTTAATCTTCCTGTATTGTGTATGATGTAATTATTTTTCCTTGAATTTCATATGGAAAGTTTGGAATTATTAAATGTGTTAATGGAAGGAAGAGATCATTACTTACTTGCACTCAAATCTGAACTCGTTTATGTAATTATAAAAATAAATTGCTTAACTAGTTAAAAGGACAATTTTATAGTTCATTGTTATCATGGAAAAGACAGTTTTAAATGATTAAGTTTCCTTTTCATTAAATAATGGTTTCAGTTATTTTGTAAAGTTTAGAGAAAGTCTATTATGTATTTACTTCTGATTGTCAAATTGAGAAAATTAAGTGGTAATATGAAAATGAAATATATATATAATAGTTGTTATTTATTTACCATTTTTACAGAATATGAGAAACTGAATATTTGTTGTATTGGAGAAATTTGAATGGTATTTGAAAATTATATATATATATATATATATATATATTTGATTTGTTTAATTATTTTTTAATTTATTTAACGAAATTGTGCAACTGAAATTTTATTGTTGCAATTGAAAAAATTGAGTATCATATAAATTTTATATATATATATATATATATATATATATATATATATATATATATATATATATATATATATATATATATATATATATATATAAACTTAAATATTTATTTAAATATTAATAAAACGCGTTGCAAACATTATAATAGTCAAAATAAACGAAAAGGGAGCGAATTGAATTCGCTATGTAAAAACAAAACACAGACATGAGTTACAGTGGGCGGTGGGGAATGAAACCCCACCGCATTGTTTTAAGTTACGAAGTGTGGGGGGGGCGGAGCCCCACCCACACCCCACTTCATGGGATGTGGGTGGGGCTCCGCCCCCCCCACAGTCCCTTTTCTTGAGCTCGCGGCCTTCCGCAGGCCGCGACCCCCCACATCCCCCTTCCCTTATGACCCCCGCGGGGCCACATCCCTGCCAAGTGCCCGCCGTTCATTCTCCTCTGCGGCCTACACAGGCCCCTTCCCTTCGCCTCCGCCATTCCTAGCCGCCACTGCCATGCAGCCGTCCCACCTGCAACCACAACAAAAACAAAAAAAAATAATAAGAATGTTAGGGTTGAAAACCCTATATTATATGAGAAAGAAAGTATTAAAATAATATATATTTAACTCTTTATATATGATAAATATATATCTTTATATATACATATATTTGTATATATATAGATATCTATTTATTTATATATATAGATATTAATTTATAAATATATATTTGTATATACATATCTTTGTATATATAGATATTTATTTATATTTTGATTTAAATGTAATATATATATATATATATATATACACATACACTTAAAGAGTTCCCATTTCCCTGGTTCCCTTCGACATTAATTTACAGTAAAGGTTCCACGGATTTAATTAACGAGGTGTTTCTGTGCCTGGATTCTATTTTATAAAGAGGAGAGCCGCTTATCAAGATTAGGAATAGTATAAAAGAGAAATAAATTATTAAGATAACTTTACAATTACAATAATAGTAATTATAATATATAATAGTAATAATAACAACAGTAAATATAACATGAGAAGTATAATTGAATATATGTGTTTTTATATATATATATAATCTTATATATATATATATATACATATAAATATATCGTTACATACTTATATTTTTCTTTATGATTACGACTTTCAGAGAGGCCGTTTTCTCCTAACAATAATAAGAGAAAATAAAATTATAATCTAATGGGAGCATAAAGGAATATACTCTATTACTCTGGAAAGAGTTTCTCAGAAGTTTCAACTATCAACGTGATTCAATAACCGGGAAAATGAAGAGAAAAATTACACGTCACCTAGCTTAAAAGATCACTGGAAATAAACTTAAGAAGCCATCACAGACATTCCATGTGAGGCCATTTTAATCTCAACTATAGTAAACGTCCATATAAGTAAACCTGTAAGAGAGTCAGAAGAAGAAAAAGTAACATTGGAAAACACAGAGGAGAAAATGCGCGGCATTTCCCACATGGGATAAGAGAACTAAGTTGATGGACCCTCTTGCCAAAATTTGCTTAGGAACAAGTTTTATTAATACATACAAGAGGAGAAACCTAGATCGGAGAAGACTAGAAGACCGAGTCCAGCGAAGTAGTAAACCAGCCTATGTGACCTGGATCATCCGGAAGTTAGGTTTAATGTCAACAATAGATACAGTGATAACCCTGATTGATGTCCAATATGAAGAAAGGACCGGATAAACATAAAAAAAGCATAGAAAACGAAAGAGAGAGATACCGAAATATAAACAAACTAAATTATCAGAGAAATAGTTAAGGTGAGCGCGATAAAAATACAATCAAAATTAAGACCCAGAGAAAAGGGAAGAGAGAGCAAACGAACCGCCTTGTTGAGAATACTAAGTCGAAGGAGGAGTATATGTCAGGAAGCAAGAGAGGAGACAGACAACCGTGCCTTGTTGAAAAATGATTAAATAGGGAGATCACGAGTCGGTTTAGTCGGAACAAGGCGTCGTGGGAAGTTGTTAATCTATCAGTGAACCACGGGCGTAATATAGTGTTGAGTAATTCCCACTTACGCCGTAAGGCGTTATGCTGTCGAAATTTGCCGAGATTTAGATTTAGGAACCCTGATATTTTAAACCTAGCAGTGACGTTAACGGCGTCATAGAGACCCCCTTGTTGGTTTGCTTGCGTCTGGTTGCACGCAATTGTACTTGTACCCCCCCGACAACTGTAGTGTTTTCACCTTGAACGAACACCACCGAGCATGCTTACGCATGCGAGGGGGTTTTTAGGGAAGCGTGAGAAATTTTTTTGATATTTCGTGTCATGACCACATGACAGATGTGGCTATGACACGTGTGATGTGTGTTGTGACCACATGGAAAATGTGGGCATGACAAGTATAGACATGTATTTGCATGGTCATATGATGATTTGAAAGCATATAGGGAGGATCTTTTTTAGCATGAAATACCATTAAAATTGGATGCTAAACCATTCAGGCAAAAACAGAGGCCTATCAATCCTACATTGGCCCCTAAGATGCTTGAAGAACTCACAAAACTAAGAGATGGGGCTATCATTAAACCCATTAGGCATTCTTCTTGGGTTTCTAATTTGGTTCCTGTCAGAAAGAAAAATGGTGATATTAGATTATGTGTGGACTTCAGGAATCTAAACAAATCTTCTCTTAAGGACAACTATCCCCTTCCTAATATGGAAGCAATACTACAAAAGGTTACCGGGTGTGAACTATTGTCATTGATGGATGGTTTCTCAAGATATAATCAGGTGAAAATCAAAGAATCAGAACAATATAAGATTGCATTCACCACACCATGAGGAACGTATGTATATTTAAGGATGTCATTTGGACTCACGAATGCTGGAGCAACATTCCAAAGAGCAATGGATGTGGCCTTTGCAGAATTAATTAATAAAATCATGATAGTATATCAGGATGACATGACAGCATATTCCAAAAGGGCTGAGGATCATTGTACACATTTAGAGCAAATTTTTATTAAAGCCTTAGAATATGGAATGTCGTTGAATCCTAAGAAGTGTCATTTCGCAATAACAGTGGGCAAGTTGCTTGGTCACATAGTCTCAAAAGATGGAGTAAGAAAAGATCCTGAAAGAGTAAAAGCCATTGACCAAGTTCCCATTCCTAAGAATGTCAAAGCTATATAGTCATGCTTTGGCCAAATCAACTTTGTCAGGAGGTTCATATCAAATTTTGCAGAAATTGTTAGTCCCATATCAAGAATGTTGAAGAAGAATTCAGAAGTGAAGTGGACAATAGAAATAGTAGAGGCATTTGCCACCATTAAGAAGGTAATCAAAGAAGCCCTTGTTCTGATATCCCCTAATTTCAGTAAGCCATTCCAACTATTCTCATTTGCCTCATATCATACAGTTGCAGCAGTACTATTGCAGAAAAATGACGAAGGACATGAACAACCCATTTCATTTTTTAGCAAATCTCTTCAAAATGTAGAATTAAAATATGACATAATTGAGAAATAGGCATATGCATTGGTGAAGGCAGTTAAAGCTTTTAGGCCATACTTGGTGGGAGCTGAAATAATAGCATATGTGCCTAATGCTACAGTAAAAGATGTATTGGTCCAAACTAAGGTCATAGGCAGAAGATGCAGATGGATCAATAGAATTCAGGAATTCAATATTGAAATCCAGATCACCAAACTAGTGAGAGGACAAGGTCTTGCTAGATTAATGGCTGAAAATAATCTCGAGGCTTCTTAGATATGTAGTGCTAATGATGTTAATAACACAAGTTATAGCATTGAGCATACTCCATGGTATTCTGACATCATATATTATCTAAAGCACATGAAATGTCCTGAAGGGTATGATGATAACAAGAGGACACTTAAATTATAGGCCTCAAAATATGTCTTTATTGATGGAGATCTTTACTGGAAGAATAGGGATGGTATTCTCCTACTATGCCTAGATGAACATCAGTCAAAAAATGTCATGAAAGAGTTACATGAAGGTATGTGTGGAGGGCATTTTTTAGCAAAGACTATAGCCCACAAGATCCTAAGGGATGGATACTATTGGCCTAGAGTTTTTAATGATTCATATCATTACACGAGAAAATGTGAAGCATGTTAGAAATTTTTAGGAAAATTAAAATATCAGGGAGCATTACCCTTGAAACCCATGCAGGTGGAGGCTCCATTCTATCAGTGGGGCATTGAATTCATAGGAGAAATTGTAGAGAAGTCAAGTGGAGGACTTAGTAGCAACAGATTACTTCACAAAATGGGTGGAAGCAATCCCAACTAAACAAGAAACAAGAAAGGTGGTGATCAACTTTTTTATGGAGAATATTATATTTAGATTTGGCACTCCAGTGAGGTTAAATACAGACAACAGAATGTGTTTTAGGTCTGATGAGTTCAAAAAATTTTGTAATACACATGGCATTACTGTGTCCTATGCTACTCCTTATCATCCACAAGCAAATGGGCAGGCAGAATCCAGCAACAAAAATCTTCTGAAAATTATAAAGAGAATGTTGGAGGGAAACAAGAAGGCATGGGATTCAAAGTTGAGAATGGGTGTGTGGGTTGATAGGATTACTGTGAAGAGAGAAATTGGGAGATCTCCTTTTGAACTAGTGTATGGAACACAACAAGGATGCCATTAGAAAATCTTTTACCAGTGTACAAATTTGTTCTTCAAGAGGATTTAAACGTCCCTAAACCAATGGAGGAGAGATTAGAGAATCTTGCGGAACTTGATGAGACAAGGAGATTGGCTCAAAAATAGAACATCAAATTGCAATCACAAGTGAAATATCTTTTTGACAAAAAGGCCAAGGATAGGAAATTTGAAATGAATGATTTGGTATTGATGTGGAATGCCAGATGTCAAGAAAAAGGAAAGCATGGAAAGTTTGAAGCCTTGTGGTTAGGTCCCTTTGTTGTCACTGGTAAAGGGGAAGAAGATTCTTACTACCTATAAAATATGTCTGGAGAAGAGCAGGAGTGACCAGTGCATGGACAGTTTCTAAAACTTTTCTTTTCATGAAAATATCAAAATCATGCACAAAGAGAAATAAGTGTTGCCAGTGCATGGATAACTCTTAAATAATTCTTGAAATACTCTTATTCCATGCACAATAGTTTAGGATGATCAAAAGAGAATAGGATCTACTAGTACATGGATAGTCCTATGAATCTCTCAACAATAACAAAAAACTTTTCCATGTATAGTAGTATAGGATAAATATATATATATATGGTCTACTTCCCAAGAGATCTGAATTATTGTTATACCCGCAAGGGGTATACATCCCAAACAGAGCCACTGTTGGGACAGGAAAATTTTGAAATTTTCCTATATTCCTACCTACTCCATGTCCAACCAAATCAGAAAAACCATGTGCCCAATATCATAATAGCAGTGGATGAATTCTATAAGATAACATAATCTTTACCACCAACATTTTCTCGCCCATCACACCGTATACAATAAGGGGCTTTAGTTCCTTAATTTTGGCAAGACCTCACTTTCTTTATACTGATCCATGCTCTATATGAGATGGGCTAAAATGAGTATCGTCATGAGAATAATAATCAGGGAGAAGATTTCAAGAACCGCTGATGAAGAAAGCAACACCAATGACCTTTCATCAGAGAGAGAATGTGCAGTTATGCCAAGTTGATCAATAATGAGGACTATTGTCATAAGAAAACACTATTGGAGAATACTCTGAAAAACCCTCTGACCATATAAATCATTCTGATGGAGGAATTCGGTAGGACTCTCATCAAACAACCCATGGAATGGAGGGAACTAGTGATCATCGGCAGGAGATGAACATCGAAGTGAAGAATTAAAGTGTCTCTGACATTTTAATGTCTTAGCGACTAAAGAAATTGTTTCGGCCTAAGTCACATCGATATGTATAGAAGATAAAAACCATTGGCGAAAGTGAACAAATCGAAACAAAGCTTACAAGTCTTGCCGAACCAATACTCACAATGATGAAGGATGTCAGTGACATGTTGTGATGATCACTCTGATGAAGGATGTAAAGGAAAATATCAGGGAAACAATCATGATCGGATAGTTGGAATCAAGTCATTCCAATGTCATATCTTGTTCCGATGATAACAATGGCCACGTTCATCGATAAGACTCTCACTGATATTCATATCAGAGACACTTAAGATATCAGAGTAAAATGTTATTCCCACGGCGATAAAGTAAGTCAAGTCGATGATAGCCATGCCCATTTCTATATCGAGTAGACCTTGAAATATCTTGCCGATGCAAACTTATATATGTCTTTATAAAAGATGACATCAAGGAGACAGATGAAGGGTCACAGTGATTGATCCACATGCAAATGTTCATGCCACAAGAAGATATTAAATCACCCTAACATTACAAAAATCATACCGATGAAGGGAGTTATGATGATGTGACATCTCACAACGATCACAAAAATTAATACGCTGGAACAATTAATTGCAGACAAGGAAGAAATCCTTTGAAGAGCTATTTAAAATCATTGCAATTAGATTCAAATGAATTGTCTGAGAGGAGTGCATAAATGAGAACTCGGAGGAAAGGATAGAGTTCAATCATCACATAACAGGGACATACTCAAAAAACCTCTGTGTGATAGACTAAAGTTTAAATTTACTATCCAGAATTGTAATGGAGACTCCAACGAAAGGATAGGGTAGAAAATAGCTGGGTGAAACTAGAAAACCCAAGAAACAAAAAATTGACAAAAGCCTTGATGAGAAAATAAAAGACAAAAAATTGAATCAAGACTTAATTGACCAATTGCCTGGATCAACCCCTAAAGCCTAAAGGTCTGTACAACTTAGGGCAGAGGTAGAGAAATTAGAAGACAAATGCAAATACCTTGGAAACATGTGGACACCAATAAGAGGTTATGAACTATTCAAGTTCCATTACAACAAAAGATTTAGGAATGCCCCAGTGTCTAATCCATGGCACTTGAATTTGGGAAAATTGGTCGTCCCTAATGTGTTTATGAATGCAAAACTCCTCAAACTCCTGGATAAACACTATAATCCAAGCCTTAAGGCCATATGCAATCCACAAGGAGAGCTTATTGTACATTTGTCTAAAAATACCATTTGTGAAGTATTTGATTTAGATGATTTGTGTATTGTTCTCATAGTTTATGAAGATCTAGACAAAGAATACTGGAGGATAGACACCACATATAATGGATGGAGATTACCTTTTCACATGCCTAAGGTAGAAGGAGAAATAGTGCCTCTTAATGATAACGCTGCCTCCAATGGTCTGACAGGAAACGAGCTCTGAAGCTCTCTAATAACAACTCCCAAGAGACAGTACTAATGTCCAAGTGTAACTTCTACTCCTCTAAATGCCACCAAGTAGAAGCAAACCCTCTAAGATGCAAAATAGCACATCTAGCCTTGGTGTTGCTACCATATGGATGCATGGCAAAACACCTGCCTAAATCAAGTAACCAGGTCTCTACCTCTAGACCACTACCAGCTCCATAAAAGGTGGGAGGGCGTGCCCTTAGAAGATCTCTCATATGACTGGCTAAAGTGGCCTCTTGCTCAACTGTCAATTCCCTCTACCTAGGTGATCTCTCTCTTTCCCTAGGTTCTGGTTGATCTACCTCATGTCCCCCTCTTAGTTCCTCTACCTCCTATCTAGGGCCTAAATGGGCAAGGGCCTCCTCAAGCAACTGTCACAACTGGGCTCCCTCAAGCTGACCCTAACCTTCCATATTCTAACCCCCACCTTCGTGGGCATTCACATGAGGAGAATTGGGACAAGGTGTACCACCACCATCTCTCCCTCGACCCCTACCTCTACCACGACCTCAACCCCTACCTCTAGGCATCTTCCTACACACATACCTCTGAGAGACAACTTCAAAACAGGGACTACTTTAAAAAGATGAGAACTTAATCTATAGAGTTTAAGCACTAGATTACATAATGGGCTCAATATTAACTAGAGTAGCCAATGTTCAAACCTAGCTCTGATACCAAATGTGATGCCCCATCATGCAACCCTAGAGAGTTAAGATAATTGAACAAGAAAATGCAGAAATATTTTTTTTTAGAAATTAAATGCATTAACACTATTTATAGCATTTAAAGAAGATGATCAGCTAACACCTCTAGGGAAACACAACTTCATCAGAAATCCATAGTTTATAGTAGTAATATACATAATGATACAATAGAAGAGGATTACATCATTCATTTGCAGATATGAATAGTTATAAAGTTCAATTACAAGATTACATAATTACAAGATTCTTGAATGATTACATTGGTTACAATATACAATAAGATTTATACAATTCTAAAAATAAAATACAAATTTGAGGATGCAAGTACAAATCTAGAACTGGAACCACATCTGCAGTGACCACGAATCAGGACAACCAAGAAAACCCAATGGATTAAGCTCTTCCACCCGACCATGTGGAACCCTAAGGTCCACCCCTGAGATAGGAGATAATAATGAGGTTTCCTGATGCAAGCAAAGATAAAAGGACTAACTGAAGACAAGAATACCTTGGGTTTTACATGCAAACAAACACAGAACTCAACAATCAACATCCAGAGGCAAGAGAACAGGATAAGCTAGAGTGCATTAAGGTGGAGTGTCATCGCATAGTTCATGGGTTACCCTGACTGTCTCTCTCTAGATGTCGGCCCCCATCTATGGTTACCCTGACAGCCTCTCTCTAAGCGTCGAGCCCATAGGTCACACATACGATCTACTTTATCTAGATTAATGAGAAGTCTACCCTTTCACCCTAGTCAATTATTAGGTTTTCACTTGTTAACCACTTCTAATGGGTTACCCAAACAACCTCTTTGGGTGCTGGCCCCACATTGGAAGCCACCCTCTTACTTGCACCTAGTTGACCCAGCTCCAACAAGTACTAAACACAAGAACACACAAGTAATACCTCCAACTCTCATGACAAGCCAACACAATAACATGAGGTATATGAGTGGTGCAGGAGCACCTAACACAAGCTGGCCTCCATGAGGCATTTAAATTCATGTTTGTTTGGAAAATCAAGTTTTGTGTTGTAATAAGGTCTATTCGACCAATGCATGTCATTTCTATTTGTATCTAGACCTAGAACAAACTTTGTAAGTCCCGAGTACTTAATTTGCATTTATCAAATTGTTAGTGGTTTGACGGTTGGTCTCCCAACCGCTTGGAATCAGTCTCCTAGCTGCTTGGAATAGGGTTGGTGTTCCTCTAGTGAGCTTATAAACCCAGGGAAATGAACCAACTCAGGATATGATATTGAATTGAATGCAATTGTTTGAATGTAATCGAGCATTGTGAAGGAGAAATTGAACTATTCTGTGTCGTCAATCTATTTTCCATTCTCTGCAAATACAAATTACATAGTTGTAGATTTACTTTCCTTTATATACTTCTGTTGTTGCAAAATGTCGATATGAAGCATTCCACTGATAAGATTTTTGTCAAAATCAGTGGAATGGCTTCATTGTACATATATCTATTTTTGTTTCCTATTTTGTTTCCCTGTTTGGTGGTGCAAAGGACCAAATTGGATTGTGCACAATAGATCACCTAGCATCTCTATGTGCTATAGTTTGGTTGGAGGAGTTGAAGCTGTTATTGGTGAGACACAGGCCATCAATGAAACATCCCTTGCTTAGAGCAATAAGGATAGTCTAGCCGAAGAGAGGTTTAAGCCATTCAAAGGAAGTCGCGGTCTAAAGATTCTTATCAGGGAGGGTTGAGAGATCGGACAGAGAAGCTGCAAGGTGGCCAACGGGGTATGTTTGGCTGATAAGAATAGATGGCCAAGACATAAGTCACCCTCTCACTGATCATAAGTTTGATCAGTTGTGCACTTCCACTGTGCACTCCCCATCAACGAGGTCCAAATCTTAACAACATTAATCAATTCCCCCCTCCCTCAAGAATACAGAGAGTCAAAAATTATCAACAAGTACATAGTAATTTCTCTCACAAGAGTCTCAAACAAAGCCTCTGGATAAAAAAACATATGACAACGAAATCCAAAACAAAAGATCCAATATCTCTTACTCTATTTCAAACACTAAAACCAATCTCCGCACACATACAAGAAAAGTTAAATCAAATTAAAATGAAATTAGGTTACCACCATTCAATGAGGACTTTCACTATCATAACAACACTAAACCAAACAATCTATCTCTAACCCACTATTTTGTAGATTGAGCTATCCAGAAAGTATTAGATGAACAATTGTTCTAATATAATACTAAATGCATAATTTATAGCTCTAATTTTATAATGATCAAGAAAACATACATTTATTTACGGCCTTACATCAGAGAGCTATGATTAAGAAGTTTCTTTTTACATCAAAGAGATATAATTTAGGTTTGATTTCAAATGGGAAATGTCCTCATCCAGGGGATTAGGGATCGACGGATGAACAACACCAAGGAAAGCATCCATTTTACAGAGAATCCACATGCGATAGCAAAGGAGAATTCCATCAAACGTCTCTCTAAATCACAGTTACTAGGGTCATCGACGCTCAGGAACAAGAGCAAGGTCTTTCCTTCACACAACAGTACAAGGACAAAAAAGCATCAGGTTTAAAGATAGCTTAGAGCAAGTTGTTCTAGGCATGGAGACAACTGACAGAGGTCACATTATCCATAGCATCGATTAAGAATAAGTGGGGCTCCTCAATGATGCAAGGGATCACAGCAACTAGTTGATGGGTTTCGGCCCTAGCTTGAAGGCCGATGCACATTTTGGGGTTTGGCAGATGCATGGATCGAATGGAGAGCCTTACACATGATAAAAGTCCATATGATGTCTAGAGCATAAACGTGGAGCCAGAATGGCAAAGCTGTTCAAAAGGATGACATTGGTAATAAATAAAAATAATAATTGGGCATATACATTGATTGTTAGATTTTGATGGGAGGTATGCTGTCAAAAAATAGAAATAAGGAAACTCTTGGCCACAGGTCCTAATGAAATGTGATTTCTATTTATGATTAAAGAATTCTTCTTCTTTTGAAATAGATCAATCATGATTTGTGACTTACAGACAAACAAGCATTGTAACTGAAATTTATAATAGATTTGTTTGCAAGCAAGGGTCAACAAGATGGCCGAATGACTATATCAAACAACAGAAGCTTCAATGAACATGGACAGAGAGACATTCCTAGGCATTCAAATTATAGATGAGGATTTAATCAAAAGTGTGCATTTTCAAAAAAAACATGAAGTGATAATTAAATTTTTATCACAAGACACAAATTACCACAGAATTATTCATTCTTTCCTAGATGAGACATACTCAGAATATCTCGTGCTCCAGAATCAATTATTTTTCAAACTTTTCTTCCTCTAAATCTTCTTCTTCCCTGGTTCCCCCCCCCCCAAAATCCTCCTGAAAAGACCTCCTCAATTCTTCCTGAAAAATCCCCTTTTCAAAACTCCTTCCACACTAAAATTAGATCAATTCATAAATTCCCACTACCAAAAATCCGTTACATAATCCCACTACTCTCTAAAATTGAAAACAATAAATTTTTCTTTGAAAGAGAGATTCTCCAAATTAGAATTCTCATACGACAACTCACAATCAATAAATTATTAACTAATAATATTTTCAAACTACCATATAATATTAATAATAAAATATTATTAATGACTTAGGACAATATCTAATTAAAATCATTAATTTAATCTTTAAGCAAAAACACTTAAACATATTCCTAGCTTCACATTAATAAATAATGACTATAAAATGCTATTAGTATTATTATAATAATAAATTCATTTCTGACCAATTCACAAAGACTGGAACCAACAAATACCAACAAAGACCATAGAGTGACATCAAGACTCACGACCACCAACTAAAGATGGAAAATGACCTAGGGAACCCCATGTTATCTCCCATCCACATTATCCATTTGTGCAAGGGCACGCTCAGACCTGCTAAGCCAGGTGGAGTTGATGCCCAGTACCTGCAGGCTGCATCAAAATGATATGTTGCATTCGAGTATATACATATATAACACACACTCAGAGTTAGGGAGTCGTGGTGTAGTAGGATGCTCAGAATGAGCAATACTACACTATCCCTTCTCTGAAAGCATGACAATAACATAAACACCTGTAACTATAAATCAGAAATCAATAAATCACATAAAACATGATAATATCTAACCATTACTGATCATGTCAAACACATCATAAACTATAATATCAATAATGTCATCAAGAGAACTCTTAACACATGTCAAAACCACATCAGTCAAGCATAGTCCATCATGAATATAATAAGTATAAACCATAAGTCTATTAACCATATGTCTCAGAACTGTCTAATGCAACAAAAATACTATCAACTGTCAAAAGCCAAAAATGAGGGGCATTACATAGAAGACAAGTTAAAGCAATTTCTGAATTACTAAATGTTTCTAGGAGAACTTTTCAAAGGTATATTGAAAAGATAAATGAAATAGATGAAAATTTTGAGAAAATTTGGGTAAATATTTGTAGGGTTCCCCAAAAAGATAGAATTTCAGAAGATGTAAAGAAGTAGGTGGTTGAATATTGGACCAATCACTATCGTGTTTCTTCCAATAGAATGTATACTATACAAATAATAGGTGAAGATGGTAAAAATATTTCTCATCCAAAAAATTTTATAGATTCAACACAAAGTGAACTTTTTGAAACATTTAAGCAAGAATTTTTAAATGTGAAGATTTGTCAAAGGATGTTTGAGACACTACGACCATCATTTGTACATATAAATAAAGTATGTGAAACTTGTTGTCAAAATCATGTTGAATTTGATCTACATCTACAATCATATAAAAAATCTATGGCAATAATTGATTGAAATATAGCTATCCCTGGAAGCACAACACAATTTGTGAAGTCTCTTTTATGCGAAAAATCAGAAGATTTAGATGAATTCAATGTTCAGTGTATAAAAAATATATGTAATGATTGTGGAAATTTTAAGAATCTTAAATTACAAGATGACAACATTGAAGTGCAAGTTATTTGGAAGAGATTTGAATATGAGACATACTTAACAAAGTCAGGAGTCAAGGCTAGAAAAATTGTTCTCAAAGAGAGTGGATTGCCCTACAATGAATTTATGAATAAAGTTCGCAATATCATATATCCACATATCCAGCATTGTCATGGTGCAAGATGGCAAGCTAAGCAATTTCGTCATTCATGGAATTGCTTTCCACCAGGTTGTATTCTCTGTATTGTAGATTTCTCTGAGGACTATACATTTAGTCCTCAAACTGAGATTCAAAGTCAATATTATCATTTAGAGCAAGTTGGAATCTCTATGCAAGTTTGTTATAGACATGCCGAGGTTCAGGTAGATGGTATACAAAGTAGAAAAGATGATCGAATTATCATCAAAGAGGTTCACTTTTATATCAGTGATGATACGGGTCATGATAGAAGTTATGTAGCTCATTGTATGAAAATGTTTTTTGAAGACCTAAGACGGTGTGGCATGAATCAAGAACAACACTGGATATGGTCTGATGGATGTGCTGGTAAGTGTACATTGTTTAGGGTTTAATTTTAAATTTTTATTTACTTTTAACTTTGAGACTTAAATTCTTCAATTACTTATAATATATTTAATTTATGTCAAGTTTTTTGAAGCTAATGTGGTTTGAGTGTAATTATTTGTAACTTCATAAGACAATTTAAGTCGACAAAAGCCTTTTTTTGGTTAAGCCATCAACATGCTAGATGCAACACCAAATTCTTGTGGAATTTTTATGAGAGTGGACATGGAAAATGAGAGCATGATGGAGCAGGAGCATATGTGAAGCATGCACTTCGTCAACATGAACTTACAGGTTGTTCGTGCTTTATGGAATCTAGAGATATTTTTAAAAAAATTAGATCTATATTTAAACTTTAAATTATAAATTCTTAAATAAACCTTGAAAGTAATAGGTGACAAATAAATTGCCAACATGTGTACTTGTAGGTAATGCCATACGAAATGTAAATGAAATTGTTGAATGGTGCAAAAGTCATTTTTCCACTCGTGACTCAACATACAACACACGGTATTTTTGGGAAGTTACATGTACATCTAGTCTTGAAATTTGTTAAATTTGAATTTTAAAGTGTGTGTACACATGATTTTTAATTGAATTTTCAAATTTAAATTTATATATATAAATTAATCACTTGGATGTTTACATAATTTATAGATATTGATCGATCAAATGCTATTAATTATCAAACAATTAATGGTATTAGAAGTATGCATCAAATCATGACAACGGGAGGTAGCAAGCCTTATGTAATTAATCTGAGAGAAAAATCATGTTTTTGTGTTGATTACATCGAGGACAATGCAAATATTGTTCAATGTGAGAATATTAGAGATGTGTATGTTTCAAGATGGGAAATGAAACAATTGATATCAATGCCTCCTTTTGAAGAAAATGATAATGTTGATGTCTACAATCCTCTATATTTAGCTAATTACGAATGTGTATCTGATTTAGTTGTCACATGTATGTATTTAATTGATTAACTTAAAATTGATTTATATATTCTATGTGCAAGTAAGTTTGATTGAAGCATGTTTATATATATTTAAATTTATATATATTAAAAATATCTATTTACAACTTTCCTTAGAAACTCTACATGGTGTGTATGTATACATGAGATATTTTCACTGTTGTTGCAGATCCTGAGAATGTGGAAGGTGTAGATTACTATCTACTAAGATGTACGCAACCAAAAAGCAAATTGGTGGAATTGATGACAGATGGTGATGGACAAGAGTATCCCATTGGATCAATTGTTATTGAAGGCACATATTATCAACAAATAAATATAGATAGACATGGTATTATATTTGTTTATTATATGCTAGGACAAAAGGTTCTACATTATAGTCACTTTAAAGTTATAGCAAAAAAAAAAAAATTAGAAGCTTTACCTAAAAGAGGACATGCCAAACAAAAGTGGAGGTTGCCTATTGAAGATCATGAAAAGATTTTAGAGATAATTAAAGATAGAGAGGATCCAGATTATATGTACCAGGAGCTTTAAGTTGTTTTTTGGATATATGTACATACATATGACTGGATATATATGTTTGTACTCAAACTTTTTATAGACCTACCTATATATCTATATTGATTGGACATGTGACATGATTAAAATGTGTTTTTCAAAGGCTTGGTCATTTATTTCTATCCAATTGTATTTAAATTTGTTCCATGTGGAATTCATAATGTATGTATGTTAGATTGAATATATATGCTTTCAATACAAAACCTAGTGACTTTATCTATCATATATTTTGCCTTTAAATTCCTTTTAAAAATCAGTATCACTCATACCTAATACTGACTAAACTTAAATCTAATCTTCATCTTCTGCCTCATTCTCAGCAATGTTGAAATAGTGTAGCTCATATACATTGTGATCCTTATTGAAAGCTATCACTTGCAGCTAATCCATGACATTATCCAAGTATTGGAATGTATCTAGGAATGTTGTAATTTCTTTTCTTTCATTTAGAGTAGCAACCATGATTTTCTATGTATGACATTTATAAGAGAATTGTGGTGCAGGAGCACCTACCTGACAGCTGGCCTTCAGGAGGCAGTTAGTTAGTTTAAGTCTTGTTAATGTTTTCAAGAAGGTCTGATAAGACCAATGCATGTAATAAGGTCATGTTGACCATACTTTTCTATTTTTAGCTAGGTTGTTAGGACAGCTGTTATGCTGTATGTTCGGTTGGATCCTCCCAGCCGCTTGGAGTCGGGTCGGTAGTACTCGCAGGAGATCCTATTTATGCATGAGGATCGGTTGGTTTTAGATCATCGAACTAGATTGCAGAGAGTGAGACAGAGGGAGAGACTGAGTGTTGTATTTGCATCTTTTGAAATCAATAAAGATCCTGTTTGTGTTCATTTTCTGTTTTGAATTCCATTGTGTGATCGACTTGCTGTTTTGGTGGTTGCATGGATTCGCTGATCCATTCCACCGGTTGATTCGTCGAATCGGTGGAATGGCTATGTACAGTAGTTTAGGGTTTAGTCTGCATTTTGTGTTTGTTGACATGCAGGTGTGCAGGATCGTCGTCGAAAGGTGTTGAGAACCCTAGCATGGGTATGTGCTAGGTCGTGCTGGTTGTTAGAGTCTAGAAAGTTGTCCAGGAAGCAGATCGGGTCACCCCAGGAGGTTCGGCGGATCGGAAATTCGCTAAGGTTGGAAAATCCATCGCAACGGCATCATCAGGATATTTTTGTGTATATCCTGCAGTTACTTCGGGCGTCATCCAAGTAGATGGAGGTGAGCATGATGCAATCGTTTGCATAAGGTGAATGTGTTTCAGGGTGATCATCATCAAGTGTTGCCGAGGAGGAGCGTATCGGCATAAGGTAGAAGATCGGGTTGATAAAACCATCACGGGCTGATAATGTTAAGTTTGGCCGACAGCAGGATATTGAAGGAACTGCATGTGACGTCATCGTCATCAGGATAATCGTCATCAGGATATTAGGGTGACATAAGCATCGAAGGAAGGGTGCATGAGGTTGTCGTCATCAGGATATATGGGAGGAACCGGATGTTCTATATCCTGCTGATGAAAATGATGTTGAACATCATGATGCTGAAGAAAGAGGTTGGCGGTAAGATGAACAGTGAACATCAGGAGGATGTTTGCGCTAGCTGAATATGATGATGCTGCTGACAGGCGAAGGGTCGAAGGCTTGTCATCAGGAGGATATCGGTCGGCAGAGAAAATATGATGATGCTGACAGTGTTAAGGGAAATATGATGATGATGATGAAGGGTTGCGGACATCCATGCTGTATGTCAAGGTTTTAGTGTGGATGCCTCTGCATCATAGTGGTATCAGAGCTCAGCAAAAGGTCTGGGCTGTTGTGTGTTGATTCTGTCACCGAAAGGGCAGAGATAGAGTTGATTCTGTCACTGAAAGGACAGAGGTAGAGAAGTGAGAGGTTGACAAAATGCCTCCGAAAGGTAGTGGTACTGCAAGGGAATTGCAGGAGATGAAGGAAAAACATGCCAGAGAGATGAGGAAGATGAAGGAGCTTGCTGAAGCACTTCAAGCCAGGCTTGTAGCCTTGGAAAAGAACAAAAAGAGGGAAGTGGAAGACAGTGAGTCTGAAGAAGATGAAGATACTGTTGAAGAGTACGAAGAGGTAGCTGAAGATCTGGATGCTGAAGACCAGAGATTTGCAAAACTGTTAAAGGCAGTGCAGAGTGATAAACCTAAGGTAAAGGTTGATGTTTCCAAGTATAATGGAAGTTTGAATGAAGATGAGTTACTAGATTGGATTGCTGCACTTGATAATCACTTTGAATGTGAAGATGTTGCTGAGGATCAGAAGGTAAAGATTGCAAAGACCAAGTTAGGAGGTCATGCTTTGGTATGGTGGGATTATGTACAATCCGAGAGAAGGAAACAAGGGAAGTCAAAGATCACTTCATGGGATAAAATGGTAGCAAGGATCAAAGGTAAATTCTTGCCCAGGGATTATGAAATTCAGATGTTTAAGAAGCTGCAATTTTTAAGGCAGAAGGAAATGGATGTGAAGGCATATACTGAGGAGTTTTATAAGTTGAGTATGAGATCTGGTCATCATGAGAATGAGGTAGAAAAGGTGGCTAGGTACTTGGCTGGTTTGAGATTGAACATACAGGATGAGTTAGTTTTAGCTAACCCTAAGAGTGTGGAGGATTGTTATCAAATGGCAATCAGGATTGAAGAAAAGATGAATAGAGGACAAGATAAGTCCATGAGAGGAAGAGGCAGCAATATGAGGGGAAGAGGAGCAGCCCCTACAACAAGGCAAACCAATGAGGGTCAAGAAGACACTGGTAAAGGACAGGGACAGTCTAATTTCAGAGGTGGATGGAAAGGTAATAGAGGAAGATTTGGAAGTGGTAGAGGTTCTACTACATTTTCAGGAAAGTGTTACACCTGTGGTGAGTTTGGTCATCCATTTTTCAAATGTCCAGAAAGCAAAGGTTCATCATCCAGAAATGATAGAACGAATGACAAGAGAGTACAACTTGGGCAAGAAGAGAAAGTAGAGCAATGTGTGCAGAGTTCAAACACTTATCAAGGAGATAGGGTTCCTGACGGTTATGGATATCCTAAGGAGGGAGAAGCATTGATGCTAAGGAGAATTAGTTTGCAGACATCAAAGGATATGATGCAAAGAAGAGCTCTTTTCAAGACCACATGCAAGAGCAAAGGTAAAGTGTGTAAGGTTGTCATTGATACTGGTTCAACAGATAACATGGTATCTCAGGAAATGGTGGATAAACTGAATTTGGAGAGGATTCCACACCATCACCCTTACAAGGCATCTTGGGTGAGTGATAGTCAATCACTTTTTGTCTATGAACAGGCATATGTGGATTTTCAGATTGGAGCATATCATGATAGAGTTTTGTGTGACATTTTGCCCATGGAATGTTGTCACCTACTGTTGGGTAGACCATGGCAATTTGATAGAAGGGTACTGTATGATGGGTATGCTAATACCTATACCATCAAGAAAGATGGGAAAACTATTAGGTTGATGCCATTGCAGGAAGATGTTGCAGCACCGGGGGCAGCCAAAATCATTTTAGTGGGAAAGAAGGAATTTGTGCAGATGCCTATAGGAGCAGGCATAAAGGCAGTTGAGGACACTGCAGGGAAAGGAGTTGTTAAGGACAACAGTTTGAAGAAAGTTTCAGTTTTGACTGACAGAGGTCAGCGGCAGGTGCAGAAACAGGTTTGCAAACAACCACCAGTTGAGAGGAATGACAAGGATGTTGTCATAGTTGGGACTATTGTTTGTCCTATAAAGGTTGAAAGAAAGACAGAGTTGAACATTACCGAAGTTCAAGAGGCAGTTCAGACAGAGGTTCTGGTCAGACAACCTGACAAACACAAGGTATGTGAGAGAAGGGCCTACATTAACAGGCATGAGGATTTACTTGCAAGAAAGCAAGTTACAGTTCAGAAGTCTTGGAGCAGCCAAGAGCCAGCCGAGGACAAAGCTGGAACAGATCAGAATATTGCAAAGGCAAAGTGTAAAGGTGGAGGACTTCCACAACCAAACTCATGGGACATGAATTCTTTTCTGTTGGGGAGTATGGTGCAGGAGCACCTACCTGACAGCTGGCCTCCAGGAGGCAGTTAGTTAGTTTAAGTCTTGTTAATGTTTTCAAGAAGGTCTGATAAGACCAATGCATGTAATAAGGTCATGTTGACCATACTTTTCTATTTTTAGCTAGGTTGTTAGGACAGCTGTTATGCTGTATGTTCGGTTGGATCCTCCCAGCCGCTTGGAAGCTCCCAGCCGCTTGGAGTCAGGTCGGTAGTACTCGCAGGAGATCCTATTTATGCATGAGGATCGGTTGGTTTTAGATCATCGAACAAGATTGCAGAGAGTGAGACAGAGGGAGAGACTGAGTGTTGTATTTGCATCTTTTGAAATCAATAAAGATCCTGTTTGTGTTCATTTTCTGTTTTGAATTCCATTGTGTGATCGACTTGCTGTTTTGGTGGTTGCATGGATTCGCTGATCCATTCCACCGGTTGATTCGTCGAATCGGTGGAATGGCTATGTACAGTAGTTTAGGGTTTAGTCTGCATTTTGTGTTTGTTGACATGCAGGTGTGCAGGATCGTCGTCGAAAGGTGTTGAGAACCCTAGCATGGGTATGTGCTAGGTCGTGCTGGTTGTTAGAGTCTGGAAAGTTGTCCAGGAAGCGGATCGGGTCACCCCAGGAGGTTCGGCGGATTGAAAATTCGCTAAGGTTGGAAAATCCATCGCAACGGCATCATCAGGATATTTCTGTGTATATCCTGCAGTTACTTCGGGCGTCATCCAAGTAGATGGAGGTGAGCATGATGCAATCGTTTGCATAAGGTGAATGTGTTTCGGGGTGATCATCATCAGGTGTTGCCGAGGAGGAGCGTATCGGCATAAGGTAGAAGATCGGGTTGATAAAACCATCACGGGCCGATAATGTTAAGTTTGGCCGACAGCAGGATATTGAAGGAACTGCATGTGACGTCATCGTCATCAGGATAATCGTCATCAGGATATCAGGGTGACGTAAGCATCGAAGGAAGGGTGCATGAGGTTGTCGTCATCAGGATATATGGGAGGAACCGGATGTTCTATATCCTGCTGATGAACATGATGTTGAACATCATGATGCTGAAGAAAGAGGTTGGCTGTAAGATGAACAGTGAACATCAGGAGGATGTTTGCGCTAGCCAAATATGATGATGCTGCTGATAGGCGAAGGGTCGAAGGCTTGTCATCAGGAGGATATCGGTCGGCAGAGAAAATATGATGATGCTGACAGTGTTAAGGGAAATATGATGATGATGATGAAGGGTTGCAGACATCCATGCTGTATGTCAAGGTTTTAGTGTGGATGCCTCTGCATCAAATTGCAACAGCTAACTCTTTATAGTTTAAAAAATCAGTATCACTCATACCTAAATACTGACAAAACTTAAATCTAATCTTCATCTTCTACCTCATTCTCAGTAATGTTGAAATAGTGTAGCTCATATACATTACAATCCTTATTGGAAGCTATCACTCGCAGCCAATCGCTGACATTATCCAAGTATTTGAATGTATCTAAGGCATGTTGTAATTTCTTTTCTTTCATTTAGAGTAGCAACCATGATTTGGTATGTTACTTACGTGTATCATTTTGTGAATTGTTCAAGTGTATGGGTTCTCTACGTGGCAATTTGAATTTTGGAATTGAGTTCAAGAGAGAAGCTGAGTGTAATTCATACTATTTGTATGTGCTAAAAGTTATTTGAATATGAATTTAGATTATTGTTATCAGTATGATAGTGATATTTAAGGATATTTATTGTTATTTTCATCTAGGTTTTTTTCTTGGTATGTGGATAGGAGACTTGTGTGTGCAAGTCTGGTGATTTTGTTTTGAGTAGCCCAATGAACATTTATGTTGGTTTCTAGCTTGTTGAGTTTTATGAGGTTATATGAAATACATGTTTATTTAAACTTTTGAAGGGTTGTATTGGATAATGAATTATTGGCATAAAGTTGTTATATAGACTTGAACAATCTTGTCAATGATATATTATAAGTCATTATAAAAATAAAAATAAAACTCATGTGTATTGTTTAATTCTATATAACATACATTTTTTAGGTCACTTGCAAAACTTTTTGAGCATTTGAGCCCATTAGAATAGTTATAAGAAGTGATCAAGAGGTCAAGACACTCAATCCTTAAAATTTTTAAGTAATTCAAAAAACTAAATCACCAATGCCTCTAGGGTCACTAAACTAGCATCCCTACCTTAGCATCTAAACTCAATGGTCTTGTATCTTTGACATTGTGTCTAACAAATCTAAGAATCTAATAATATTCTATTATAGGTCATGGAAAGATATTTCCCATATACTAGCAGTAGTGCATTTACCCTAGGGTAGGTGAGCCCCTACCCTAGTACTAGCACAACTATTTTTCACACCTTAAGAAAGAAGAAACTTTGTTTTTCTATCTTAGAGAAAAATCTAGATATTCAATCCTTGACTCTTAGAAAAGAATCTAGGTGTTCAATCTTTGACTCTTAGAAAAGAACCTTTTATATTCTTTGTAAAGTTTTATACAATGTGAAATTTCCTATCAATGTGAGGTTCAATACTAAAATATTGGATGATATAAGATGGATGGATCATCCCTATCCAAGGTGTCTCCGAAAAGGATATATCTTATGTTATCTAACAAATATCTTATGTCACTTCATAGTATTTAACCAAGCACAATTCACAACTTTAATTTTTAAAAATTATTTGATTAAAAAATTTACATGTTGAAATTAGGAAAACAAATAATCACATTACTAATTTTTTAAAAATTTTAATTGGTTGAAAGGTAGCATGAAAGGAACTAATAAGATAGACAATAGAACTCATATTTTTAGAAATAATTAGAATCAAAGTTAAAAATGAAAATCTCATATAAGAATTACCTAGTCAGTTTGCTACTTCTAAAAGTGGAGATTTAACTAGTCAAAATAAAGGTGTCTAAAGGGTTTGATCATTTAATGAGGACACCATGATGCCTTTCACACCATTAGATCTTTAAAAACATGTCAATAAACCTCATAATTTTAAAGAAGGCTTTCCATTGTGTCATCTATCAAAAGTATGTGCTATTAACCACTCAAGGTTGAGTTGGAGTGGGCTCAACTTGGAGGCTACAAAATAATATAAAAGTATTAAAATTAGTTTTCTCCTCAAGTCTCTCAAAAGCTATGACCTTTATTTGAAGATAACATCAAAGGACTTTTAAGTTAAAGTCATTTTCCCACATGATAACTATTTACAAATTATATGACATAAAAACTTATAAAATGATAACTTTACAAGTGACATCAAGTTTATAAGGTAGGATATTTATAAACATCTTTTAAATTTTGATACCATGACATAAATGGTTCCCATAAAAGGTATTATTCCCTAAATTTTATAAGGAAGCTCACAATGTTTGAAAATTAAAATGCTAGCCATGGAGGTTTTAAACTAGTTTATGGCATATGAAGATAAAGGAGAGTGCTTGACTTGTAAAATATTTTCTTAAATTAAACCCTATTGGTAAGCTATAGGTAACAAGGAATTTAAATGCGATATGTTGTTTCTCATTTGGGAAGAGTAAAATATAGATTCTTCTAAAAATCTTATGTCCTTAGCTATTGTATAGCCCACCTTACCTTTTTTTAAACCTATAAGACCACTGGATTGACTACAAATCTAATTAGTGGATTGATTTTCCTCCTAAAAATCTTGGGAAACGTGTGCTTGTTCAGGAGTTCTTGAGTGTACTAACATTATGGGTTTCATGTTAATTGGATAGCATCATTTATTTTGATTTTTTGCTTATTTAAGCTTTTGGCCACTTCCAAATTTATTTCTTGTACAAATAGGTTTGTGTAGTTATTGTGAATCCAATCTAATTGTGACTTGATATTTAAATGAACCATATTATTCAAAGTGTCACAATCTGGTTGATTCTCAGCTCTCTCCAATTTTCTATATATGTAGAGTCATTTTATTGGAATAAGTTTGTTATTGAATTTTCTATGGCTTGCCTATAAATTTCTAGTTTGCCCATTCTAATATACACATCTATAGTGTTAAATATTCAAGGAAACTAGGTTTGTGGATATTCATGTACTTCTTAAACTTTTGAGAAATGATACAATCATGTAAGTGTTATTTAACCTAAGTGTCTTCTTATGCTAGATATACGATCTAGGAAATATATGATATCTTTGATATCTCATTTGCATAAATGTGTATTGTTTGTGGTTGGTTGGCTTTAACATAAACTATAATATTTCTTTAATGTTTCTTTGAGTGTGCTGTTATTGCAATATATGGCACTCATAAGTTATCCCATGGATTATTAAAGTATTCCTAATATATTATTTCTTACAATATATTTTGAAAGCATTTTAACAAATATATAGAAGGGCTTATGCCAAGTTAGATGCAATCTTGGTTTCTTAATTATTACTTGAGTCACATTATGCTAGGAAGCCAAAAAGTTTACTCTACATGAGTACTTGGTTAAAGGTTTGACCCTATCACCCATATCAAATTAAGGCATTGGTCTTATTGTGACCACTTTTCCCACCAGAACACACCAAAAAATTAGAAATCAAAACTCATTTAACTTTATGCTTAAATTTTTACTTCTGTTGACAACTTACATAGCTTGATAAATCTAAATCTTTTGTATCTTATGAGAGCCAATACTAGATAATTCTACAAATGGTTATGTTAATTTTCTTTCTTGATTTATCATGCATGAACTAAGATATTCAATTGCATATTGCTTCAAGGGTTCAAATGTTAATTTTTTTTTAATGGAGATGTGGTTTTAGAAAAAAATTGGGTTGGACATTAATTCTAGATCATTGTATAGGATTGTTTTCACAAATTAATTCAAAGTTTTCTTAAATTTTATTAGCCATATAAAAACATGTGACAAAACTATCAAATTCAATGTAGTGGACACATCCAATAAGCTTGATTATATATTATAAAAAACTATATATTTAAATTCGCAAGATTCAATAGATATAAATTAAATTAAATTCACATTCCCAAGATTCAATCATTAATAGCTCATCACATCTACAAGTATTTAACATATATACACATTTAAATTATTTAAGTTAAAATTTGATTTTATCCAAATTAAGACCCATATATTCAAAGGAAAACATCCATACAGATCTATATAACTAAACATATAAATGAGCATATATGCATATCATATATATAAAGTCTAACTGCAACATGTAAACGTAACAACATAACATCAAGTCTAACTACAATATAACATCAAGTCTAACTGCAATATAACATCAAGTCTAACTGTAACATCACATCAGAGTTTAGGCAAACATAACAAAGAACACATGAATACATCTAACTGTGCACAACATTATGACTCCTAGCTCCTATTGGAGGAAGGGGCCTCACTCAACCCAGGACTAGAATGATGACCTGAGCCATGTATTGATCCCTATACTGATCCTCGTCCTAAGCCCTGTCTTGAACCATGTGTATCTAATCCCATCCATCTATGAACAACTAAGTGATGTGTAGATCCCTAAACATAAAAATTATCTCTATTAAATTAAATTTAAATATATATTAAAAAATATGGAATCTCAAGTACACATGTTTCAAAAATTTTAAATGTACAATTAAATACTAAATACCTCGCATCCAACCTCATCCGCATTCACTGTCTGCTACACAATGCCATGTCCTAGCACCTCTCTCATTGGTCCCTAATGTAAGATTGATTAAATAAGAGTCAACATGTGCATGATGCACAAGACTAAATTTTATAAAATTTAAAAATATATAAATTATTTATTTAACAAATAAATTACACTAGAGATTAAACACAAAATATAAAATGTATCTACCTCATCATCAGCAACTTCTGTAGCTCCATGGATGACCCTTCCAATCCCACTAATCTCGGATGAATCAAGGGTCATCGCAATGTTATCATCAAACAAAAGTCCATGGAATGATTCTGGTGTATAAGGTGGCACAATACTAGCATCGAGCTATGATGGAGTCTGCTATGAAGGCACTATGTCGGTCATATGTGTAGTACACTAATCACTGCGCTAACTGACAAATGTGGACATGGTCTCGAGAGGGATGTCATACTCAGAACTGAAAAATTGATATACAGAAAGTAGATCATGTGCCAGACATGTACTCAATCTGCGTAAAGCACTCTCTCCAGAAGTCTGCACCACATCATGTGGTGAAACTATGTCAGCATGTATGTAAGGATCATAACTAGTGGAAGTTGAATCAACTGATCCTATGTTGGTGCATGGACACAACATATATCTACCAACACGATCTAATGCCAAATGGTCAACATTATTGGCAATAGAACCCAAACTCTCAAAAATACGATGTCTTGATGATGTTGTTTCAAGTATGGGCCTAACTGGTGTTGTCATTGATGTCAAGGATTGGATGAGTTGTGTGTTGAGGATATTGAGAAAATTAGTCCTATCAGAAATAGAGAAGAACAGTGAAGACAGTGAAGCTCTATGAACTGAAGATCCTAGCTAAGGTGAAGATCAGAGGATGAGCATCAAAGGGTTTGTAGATATGTGTCTAAAGATGATCTAGTCAAGATTTGAGGGGTCCACATGAAGATTTAGAGAAGTTATGGCTATATGAGTAAAACTGGTTCTAGCAGATGTTCAGAGGTGACAGAGTGACATAAATAGCTCCGATGAGATCTGAAAATGCAATATCTTATTCTGTGGATTTGGTGGAGTGTTTAGGAAGCTAATGTGAATTGACAACTCAATTGGTTTGTGGTCTGGAGGTCCGCAAGCATCCATTCTAATATGGCAATGATGACAGAATGTGTTCTTGATGTTCTGGATGAAGATGCAAATGATTTCAATAAGCAGAAGTGGTGTGGATGTTCTTGGTGATTCAGGCAAGCTTGTGGGGGTCTCTAGATTGTGTCCAATTCATGTTGGTGGTCCATATTGAAGATTGAGCTCGTAATTGAAGAATTACTTTCAGATGATGATGTTCTTCCTAAACTCAGCCGACCAGATGATTTACACATCTTCTGGATGATCTTGAAGATGTTATGTGAAGCATGGCATGTTCCTCAAAGAAGATTGAAGTCTCAGATCTGTGTGGCTGACAGTGTGGTGATTCGCATGAAGACTTTTGTAATAAGTCAAGTTGTATTTGTGTATTTTCTCTGTAATAAAATAAAGTATGCCGACTTTGTTGATTATCCCAAAGTCGATGTCTTGTATAAATAAGAGTTGTGAAGTCATTTCAAAGTATCTTGGCGAAGATAAGAGAGTGGTAGAGAGGAGAAGAATGAAAGGTAGAGAAGAAGTGTTGAGCTTAAATGGAACTAACTCAATCATGGTGAAGATGCTAATCTTCAATTCAAGTATGTAATATTTATTATTTTGTAGACAGTGTGTCTCCTGTAGGCAGTGGGCCTCTTGTGAGCAGTGTGCTCAGGCAGTGAGCCCTAATTGGCATGTGCCATTTATTCTTCTTATTCTTTTAACAAAGAATACAATATTGGGTTAGTCACCCCGTGGTTTTTCTCTGAACCAGGTTTTCCACATTAAAATCTTGGTGTCATATGTGTTAAGACATCTCTGCTCTTGAATTATTGCATTGTGATTCCATGATTAATTTATGATTATGCTATTGAATTACAAAAAGGATTTAAGTTTTTAAATAATAGAAAGTTTTGGGACAACTAATTCACCACCCCCCTCAATTGTCTGTCCTAAAACTAATAATTGGTATCAGAGCTAAGTTCCTCTAAAAGAGCTTAATCACTTGAGGAGATCTAGGATGTCTTCCTACAAGAAGGATAGTCTGAGGTTTGATGGAACCAATTACACTCTTTGGAAAAGCTGCATGGAATGTCACTTACAATGTATGGGAATGCAATATTGGATCATAACTTCAAAGAAGTATGTTCCTCTAAAAAATGGTCTGACAACTGTAGATGAAATCAAAGATGTTGAAGACAATCTTCAAGCTAAAGAAGCTTTATTAAGTGCCTTATCTGATTCAGAACTGACAAATGCTATAGATTTAAAAACTGCATATGAGATTTGGGAAAAATTGCAACTTCTGCATGAAGGAGACAAATATGTTAAATGTGCCAAGCTACAGAGTATGAAAGGAAATTTTGAAAACTTGAAGATGAATGAAGATGAGAATATCACTACATTTATGCCAAAAGTAAATGAGCTTATTTGTGGCATTAGGTGTGCTGGTGGAATCTTGGATGAAGATGAGATTGTTGCCAAAGTTCTCAGATCCCTACCTCCTGCTTACAAACACAAGGTTGTTGCTATTGAAGAATTCAGATCTTTTTGAAATATCACAAGAGATCAATTAGTTGGAAAATTAGCTGCATTTGAATTGGCTGAGTTTGGAGATGCAACCCCCAAGACTAAATCTGCATTCAAAGCTAGTGCCTCTATAAAAGGCAAACAAAGGTATGATCCAGGAGAGAACTCCTCAAAGAAACTATCATGGTATGAAAAAGTAAGAAAAGATCTGGAAGAAGATGAAGCAGAAGCTACTCAACTTGAATCCCTTATTGCAAAAAGACTACCAAGAGGATCTGGTGGGTATGAAGGAAAATTGCCCTTCAAATGTTTCAACTGCAACAAGATTGGTCATTTACCTCAAGGTGTCTGGAAAGATTTTCAAGGGCAAATCCAAACAGATTGAGATTCCAAAAGAAATGTTACTATGTTCATGAAGATGATGATGATGAAGGAGTAACAGATGAATCAAAGATAGGAAACAAATCTAGAAGTGACTGGGTGTTTATTGCCATCAAGGAAGAAGATCTAATGCCCTCTGAATCTATCAATCATAAAATGATAGAAAGAGCTATGGCTGCCCAAGTTGAAGAAAAGGATGATTGGGTCATTGATAGTGGATGCTCCCACCATATGACTAGTGACAAAAATAAGTTCATTGATTTGGAAAGATATGAAGGAGAAGTTGTAAAATTTAGTGATAATTCTGTTGGTAGAATTAGAGGTAGAAGAACTATTTCTTTTGATGGAAAGAAAAAAACCAATGATGTACTGTATGTTGAAGATCTGAAGGACAATCTTCTCAGTGTTGGACAGTTGGTAGACAAAGGCTATGATCTTCAATTCAAAAATGGAAAATGTATGATCTTTGAAAGTTCTGGAATAGAGATTGCATCTGATACTCAAATAAAAGGTAACATCTTCCACTTAGTTGGTACTAGCGAAAGTTGTTTATTTGTTGAAATTGATCAGAGTTGGTTGTGGCATAGGAGAATGTGTCATGTGAATTTTAATAATAGCATTAAGATAAGCAACACTCAGGCTGTAAGAGATCTTCCAAGACTGGTGAGACCTACTAATAGTTTGTACAAAGAATGTCAATTGGGTAAGCAGAGTAGAGTCACATTCAAAAGTAAGGAACAATCTTCTACCAGATTGTTGGACTTAGTAGATACTAATCTATGTGGACCAACAAGAATCAAGAGTTTGTAAGGTGATAGATATTTCATGTTATTAATTGATGACCACTCTCGGATGATGTGGGTGACTTTTCTGAAAGAGAAATCTGAGGCTCTTGAGAAATTTAAAATATTCAATGCTATGGAAGAGAATGAAACTGGATTAAACATAAAATGTCTCAGGTTTGATAGAGGTGGAGAATTCACATCTGAAGAGTTCATAGAGTTCTATGAGAAACATGGGGTAAAAAGATAGTTATCTACTCTAAGGACTCCACAGCGAAATCAAGTAGTGGAGAGAAAGAACTAGACCATCCAAGAAGCATCTAGAACCATGATGATGGAAGCAAATGTTCCTCAGATCTACTGGAGAGAAGTTGTAAGCACTGCTATCTATACTCTTAATCAAGTACAAATCAGAAGCAATACTGGTAAGATCCCTTATGAACTCTGGTTTGGCATCACTCCCACTGTGAAGTATTTCAGAGTCTTTGGTAGCAAATGTTACATTAAAAGAGATGAAGACCTTGACAAATTTGATGCTAGAAGTGATGAAGGAATATTCTTTGGCTATTCTACTCAAAGCAAAGCATACCGGTGTTACAACAAGAGATTGAGAAAGATTATAGAAAGTACAAATGTGAAGGTTGATGAAGGCATTGAAAAATCCTCAAGGTTTTATGAATATGAAGAAGATGATCAGAATGATGTTTTGGTCCAAGAAGTTCAAGCCCCTTCCGAAATTTAGATCTAGACTGATATGAAGAATCCTGAAATACAGGAAGAAGAGATAAGTTTGAATGAACCTATCCAAGAAATAGAAGTGCAAGAAATACCCAAAACTCCCAGACATGTAAGACGGAATCATTCTGAAGACCAAATCATAGGTGATAAAAGCAAAGGTGTTCAAACCAGAAGAAAGATTGCTCAAGACTCAAAAAAGTATTGTCTAATTTCAAAGATTGAACCAAAGACTGTAAGTGAAGCATGCAATGATGAAAGTTGGACTAAAACAATGAAGGAAGAGTTGATGCAGATTGAGAAAAATTACACTTGGGATCTTGTTCCCAAACCTAGAAATAAAAATGTGATTGGAACCAAATGGGTCTTCTTGAATAAACTGAATGAAGATGGTGAAGTAGTCAAAAACAAAGCCAGATTGGTCTGTAAGGGTTATTCTCAAGTAGAAGGAGTTGATTTTGAAGAAACTTTTGCTCCAGTGGCAAGAATTGAAGCAATCAGATTATTTCTTACCTTTGCTGGCTTCAAGGATTTCAAAGTATATCAGATGGATGTCAAGTCTACCTTCCTGAATGGTGACTTGGAAGAAGAAGTATACATTGAGCAATCGGATGGATTTCAATTGTCTGATCATGGTGATATGGTCTGCAAGTTGAAGAAAACACTATATGGACTCAAACAAGCCCCAAGAGCCTGGTATGAAAGACTGGATAAGCATCTTTTAAAGATTGGTTTCAACAAAGGTACTGCTGACAGTAACTTGTACTTCAAAATTGATCATAAAAATATCTTGATTGTTGAAGTATTTGTTGATGATATTATTTTCGGAGGAAGAGATAGTATGTTGAAAACTTTTGCAAATCAAATGAAAAGTGAATTTGAGATGTCCATGTTTGGGGAAATGAATTTCTTCTTGGGTTTGCAAATCACTCAAATAAAGAAAGGAATCTTCCTTTCACAGACCAAATATGTGAAAGAATTGTTGAAGAAATTTGGGATGGAAGACTAAAAACCAATGAATACTCCCATGGCAACCGGATGTAAACTGAGCAAAGATGATGACTCTCCTAAGGCTGATCAGAAAAAGTACAGGTTAATGATTGGAGGACTATTGTATCTTACTCAAACTAGACCTGACATTATGAATGTTGTTGGTCTAGTTGCCAAATTCCAAGCTGATCCTAGAGAATCTCATGTCATGGCAATCAAGAGGATTCTCAAATATCTAAAAGGAACAGTTGAGTATGGTTTATGGTATCCTAGGGATCATGATTTCTCTCTTCATACATATACAGATGCGGATTGGGCAGGAGATGTGGATGACCGGAAGAGTACCAGTGGCAGTGCATACTTTTTGGGGAAAAGATTGGTTTCTTGGCTAAGCAAGAAACAAGAGGCAATATCTCTATCCACTACAAAAGTAGAATATATTATAGTAGCAGGTAGTTGCACTCGAGTATTGTGGATGAAGCAAATGCTAAGAGACATCAGAGTGGAGTATGAGGAACCTATCACAATCTTCTGTGATAACTCAAGTGCAATAAATATATCAAAAAATCTAGTGTTGCATTCAAAGACAAAATATATATCCATCAAGTTTCACTTTTTGAGAGAGCAGGTGAACAAGAATGAAGTCAAATTGGAATTTGTGCCCTCTAAGGATTAGATTGCAGACATCTTTACTAAACCTCTACCTAAGGACTCTTTTGAGTATCTCAGGGAGAAGTTAAGGGTTATTACTCCTCCGATTCTGAATTAAGGTGCACTGATGTGCATCAGTCTGGTGGATATCACAGTCATATCTTGTGATATGGATTGATGATAGGAAGCTGCTACTCAGGGGGAGCATTCTGTATGATTCTGATTAATGCAAGTATGTGCCATTTGCCATTGATGTCAAAGGGGGAGAGAAGACATGTGAAAAAAAAAAGTGGTTGCTGATCAAAGGGGGAGCAGTAAAGAAAGAGAAGACATATGAATGATTGTTGTTGATAGGGGGAGCTATGTCAGTCAGTGAGGAGAAGTACTTTTCTTGATGGTTAAAATAGTTTTTCACATCATATGTTTTCATCAATGACAAAGGGGGAAATTGTTGCAAGTATGGGCCTAATTGATGTTGTCATTGATGTCAACATACTTCTGTTGCATTGATGTCAAGGATTGGATGAGTTGTGTGATGAGGATATTGAGAAAATTAGTCCTATCAGAAATAGAGAAGAACAGTGAAGACAGTGAAGCTCTATGAAATGAAGATCCCAGCTAAGGTGAAGATCAGAGGATGCGCATCAAAGGGTTTGTAGATATGTGTCTAAAGATGATCCAGTCAAGATTTGAGAGGTACGCATGAAGATTTGGAGAAGTTATGGCTATATGAGTAACACTGGTTCTGGCAGATGTTCAGAGGTGATAGAGTGACATAAATAGGTCTAGTGAGATCCAGAAATGCAATATCTTGTTCTGTGGATTTGGTGGAGTGTTTAGGAAGCCAATGTGAATTGACAACTTAATTGGTTTGTGGTCTAGAGCTCTGCAAGCATCCATTCTAATATCACAGTGACGGCAGAATGTGTTCTTGAGGTTTCGGATGAAGATGCAAATGATTTCAATAAGCAGAAGTGGTGTGGATGTTCTTGGTGATTTAGGCAAGCTTGTGGCAGCCTCTAAATTGTGTCCAATTTGTTTTGGTGGTCCACATTAAAGATTGAGCTCATAATTGAAGAATTACTTTCGGATGATGATGTTCTTCCTAAACTCGGCCGATCGGATGATTTACACATCTTCCAGATGATCTTGAAGATGTTCTGCGAAGCATGGCATGTTCCTCAAAAAAGATTGAAGCCCCAGATCTATGTCGCCAACAGTGTGGTGATTTACATGAAGACTTTTGTAATAAGTCAAGTTGTATTTGTGTATTTTCTCTGTAATAAAATAAAGTATACCTACTTTGTTGTTTATCCCAAAGTCGATGTCTTGTATAAATAAGAGTTGTGAAGTCATTTTAAAGTATCATGGTCAAGATGAGAGAGTGGTAGAGAGGAGAAGAATGAAAGGTAGAGCAGAAGTGTTGAACTTAAATGGAACTGACTCAAGCATTGTGAAGATGCTAATCTTCAGTTCAAGTATATTTATTATTCTATAGATAGTCCTGTAGGCAGTGGGCCTCTTGTGAGCAGTGTGCTTAGGTAGTGAGCCCTAATTGGCATGTGCCATTTGTTCTTCTTAATCTTTTAATAGAGAATACAATCTTGGGTTAGTCACCCCATGGTTTTTCCCTTAACCGGGTTTTCCACGTTAAAATCTTGGTGTCATATGTGTTAATACGTCTCTGCTCTTGAATTATTGCATTGTTCTTCCTTGATTAATTTATTATTATGTTATTGAATTACAAAAAGGATTTAAGTGTTTAAAGAATAGAAAGTTTTGGGACAACTAATTCACCCCCCCTCTCAGTTGTCTGTCCTAAAACTTACAAATGTATCACCTCAGCTGACTATCCTAGATTCAACCTTTTGGGAAGTACCAAAAGGTTGGGACCCACTAATGCCCTCTTATTTTTAGACAGATCCTGATTAGGACGTCAGAATTTCTCTAAAAACCTCCCATGACCCCATCCCACATGTTGAGGGATGAATGTGAAATCAACATCAAGTCATAAATGAACAGCAGCAAATAGTTGTTTGCAAAAATACAAAGGTAACTCATCATTGTGTAGCCATCTATAATGTGTTGCTAACCACTTAGGATGTATAAGTGGTGCAGCAACAACATATGTACACCTGGTGACAAAATAGCCCCAAACTATGTCATGTCCATGATAATGTCGAAACATACTATGCACCATATTCAATGAAACAACCCTATTAACTTTTGGCCATTTCACTATCCCAATAACAGTGCTAGCAAGTGACACATAAAAATCCTCAATACTCAAATCATCATAGGGATTGTATGATTTGACTATGTCAATCATACAGGAAAACTCTACTCTAGTCCCCACCAACCTGTCTCTATTAGACAGGTTAGGTGTATTATGGATCATCTAATCTAAATGTGTCAAAGCATTATTGAGTCTATCAAGAGTGGCAGCATATAACTCACTCCTACTTACACTATGTGCATCACCACTATTATGCTCACTATCATGGCCATCACTAATGATGAGATGCCATGTATGTGAAAATTTCTGTATTTTAAAAATTTAACATACATTTAATTCAAAATTTAATGAATTTATATATGTACATTCAATTTTTACATTTAAATTAACAAAACTAAAAATATTTAAAATCTAAGAATTAAATACACATGAACAATCTACACATTTAAATTACCTTTACAAAACTATATAAACATTTAAAAATTAAAAATTAAATACATTCAATCTAATACATCTATTTCAAATACATCTAGCCCTTGAAACAAATTCAATGCACTTATTTTCATTCATGTTGGGAGGATAAAAGAGTAGTTTCTTCATGGCAATTACTTTCTTTCATTTGCAAGAACAAAATAAAGTTAGTCCGAGTTGGGCTAATTTAATACAAATAATGGACTTAGGAGGCCAATACAATTGTACTAGTTGGTAAGATCAGAAAGAAGTTGGTACTTGATTGATTAGGTTAAAAACCTAGTAGGCAACATAATCCAATCCCTTATGAGGTTGAAAACCTACAAAGCTATCGTAATAGAGACTTGAGGTGAAAAAACAAAAGGGTACAACAAGATAATCTATATACAAAGATCCCACACCCATCAAATATTGAAGAAATTATATAACTAATACCACATAAGTTGGAAACTAGACATGAAGTCAAAAAGGAAGTTGTGTGACAAGTGTAGAAGAGTGAAACTATATGAGGAATGTGTTAGGAACATATCCCTACCTTATATAAAAATACATATAAAGATCTAAATATACTACATATGAGAGATATCATATGATAAATTAGAGTAATAGTGGAGATATGTAATGGATGAATGAACAGATGGTATGTAATAGGTATAAGATATGTGAATGTCATAAACTTTGATAAATGTTTGAAAGACATTGGATATGGTATTGAAAGAAATATACATGACCTTATCCTATATGTATTGGTGTATGAATGTGTGTATTTTCTTTTGATTTAGTCTATTATTATTTGCATATGTAAGCTCCTCTTATCCAATTGCATCACACTAAATCACAACATTAAACATATTACAATCTAGTCTCATGTATAGGTCTTATGTCAATATTTGGTTCCATTGCCAGGACATTAATTGTTGGTGCTCTGGGAGAAGGTGCACACTATAAAATGTAATTTGTGATAATGTAGACAAGAAATAAGAGTAATTAGAAGATAATTTTATACAAGATAGTGGAGATCATGGAATGGTGTCGTAACACTCACTAATATGTAGCCCTTAAGGGGGGCTAGGCAACTAGGGGTGACATAGTAATAGGGGATGATCCTAGAAAGATATGAGTGCTAAATCAAATATGGTCTAATGGTTGTGGTTGTATAAAGGAAATTGGTTTACAATGACTAAATAAACTAAAATGACCAAAGAAAATACAAAGAAGATAAGATTATTCATTATTGAGATCAAGATGAGTTAAAAAGAGGGTGGAAAGAGAACACTAGTTGAGAAAGAAAGGGACTTCAAAAAAGAGAAATATAAAGAAAAAATAGGAAAGAGAGGAATGGTATCATAAATTAATGGATAAAGGAAAGATGTAGGAAGAAGCATTTGTTAACATGGAAGAGCATGCTAATAGGATATAAAATCATCTTTAAATAAATATTCTAAATCAATTAGGTCTTATAATGACATGGAGATTATAGATATATATTCAAACCAAATAGATAAATAGCCCTCATTAGAATTTCCAAGAAAAATCTACAAACTATGGTTCAAACTTTAGGAGAACATGAACCATCGTTGATTATGGAAGGATTTAAATCAGTAGTGAGAGACACTATAGTGGGCAATGGAGAGAGAGGTTTAGAACTGATAGGGCTTAGTCATTGGCAAAATTCATACCTAATGAACAAGTGATAGAGGATGATCTTAATAGGCTATAACCTACCTTTATAGTCCTAGAGGGATATAATAATTTTATGAAACCAACTTATTAATTCATGAGCCTGACTGATAACATAAACTAGTGGAATACTATACTCACTAGGTACATTGATTCAAAGAGATGGAAGACTATGAAAAGACTACGATTTGGAGAGATAAAGTACATACTTAGAAGACATACTAGAGAATAGTATTAATGTTAAATTAAAAAATAATAATTAATTATAAAATTCCACGTACCCAACCAAAAAAATACTACGATAAGGATTTAAAAAGAATGTATCAATTGGGCATAAGAAAGAGTTTGTGAAATATTTGGAAGAGATTTTCAGAACAAAATAATTCAATATGGAGTTGATTCCACATTTCATTTTCATTTAACATATAGTAATAAAGTTATGTGTTTCTTCCACCTAGCAATTAAGCTTTGGTTGAAACACATAATTGTATAATAATCTATTTTGAAAATGAATTTGATTGAAACACATTACTATATATATTAATATGTTTTGAAAACAAAATTGAAACATAGCTCATATAATTGTGAAAGTTTACTTTGGTTGAACAAGTAATAGGCACCTCTTTCCCTTCCTTTATTTGAACATTAACATCTACAAACTTCTAGTTAGTTAGGAAACAATTACAAGTTATTAAAAATGATCCTCTAGTAATTGGAGGTCTGATTTCTTATACTGAACTCAATCATTCTTACATTCTTGAATTTGTCATAAGATTTGTAAAGGAGAGATTAAATTACAAATTAAAGATTGTTATTTTGTATAGGAGAAAATTCTTGACAATATACATATGAATAGATAGAGCCAGTGAAGAGGGATAAGTATTATACATTTGCTGACAGGCATTTCAAGTTTGCAGACTATCAGTTATAAAGGACTGCTACAACAAGCTTAGAAATTATATTTGGACACACATATTACATTTCCTCTGTGTATGATTGTCCTAGGGTTTGATTGATGAATTTTGATGAATTTGGGATTTTTGTCAGATATTATAGTTGGAAATGCTCTAGTCGACATGTATGGAAAATGTGGAAGCATAGATAAGGAACTATAGGTTTAGTGGATAAGCATTGCACATGATTCAATCATATGAGTAACCCTTATTGCATTACACCTACAATTGATCAGTATGTGTGCATGGTTAACCTTCTTGCCTGTTGAAATTAGGGCAGACAACTAAGAGGGGGGATGAATCAGTTGTCTCAAAACTTTAACATTTGTGGTACTTAATTCTTCTTTACAACTTATTAATAGATTAATGATGTAACCATGAAAGCATGAGTCAACAACACATAAGTAGAAACATAATCAACACACATAACACCAGGAGTTTTACTTGGAAACCCAGTTAAGGGAAAAACCATGGTGGGGGTTAACCCACAAAGATTTATACTCTATTAAAAGTATTACAAATGGGGATGGTACATGCCTTCGGGCTCACTGCCCAGAGCTCACTTCTCAAAGAGGCTCATTGCCTACAAGAAATGATTACAAGAAGATTACAGAATGTTTGAACTAATGAATAGCATCTACCAATGCAAAAGTTTAGTTCCAGTTAAGTACAGAATACTGATCTTACACACTTCATCCTTACTCTACCCTATTTCACTCTTCGACCATAATCCAAACATAGATCTTTTCCTTTGCACTTCTTTCTGCCTTTTTCACACTTACTCCATCATGATATTACACACACACAAAAACACTCAAATCCATTGGCTATATATATTTGCATCAAGAAATTCAATCAACTATAGTCAGCTTCAAGAAAACTTAGAACATCTATTAAGAACTCTGCTTTGTCAGCTGAATCCATGCTCAAACAACAACGCAAACCAAAAACTTGTGTTCTCAAATCATCAATCATGTTGGCCAATACCACTGATTATCACAAATTGCTTAACCAACAACTTTTCTTCATCTTGACCAAGATCAAATACTAGGTCAGCCTGTTCTTCTGATTTTACTGACTAACTGGAACCTGATACTCAGATGCTTATAACTTTTGAATCCTTCACTACCGGAGGCTAAATTTTTGGATTTAGATAATCCTAACAATCCTTATCACTCCCTCAGGTCCACAGCACACTATGATTTACCACTGGAGGGATTCGGACCAAGATACTGGACCCTGTCACATGCTCTATTTCTAACTACCAGGACTTAGACAAATCTTCACTCTAACTTTCAGTATGATCCATTGATGTAATGTGGATGTGTAAGATGGATTTAGTTGCCATCAATGACAACACCTGACATGCCTAGTAGTGCCTCTTGCCAATAATCTCCCCCTTTGGCATTGATGGCAACACTTAGTGAAAAATGACTAAGTGTTAGACAAGCTCCCTCTTACTATGTGCACTTAGGATTTTCATTGCTCCCCCTTTGAAGAATCTCTCATTTTTCATTGCTTTCCACTCCCCCTTTGACATCAATAGAAAAGGGTGGAATCCGCATACCAAAATTTATTAAAAATTCTATGTACATGTATAAGTACAGATACCTCTTATGACTTATTTACATTAGTTTGAACACATCACCAAAAAAAAAATTCAACAATGCCAATTCATTGTCCCAACTCTTCTTCATGTTGTTCAAAACTAAAATATGACGACTGAATAGGAATGCTTGTGACTCTACCTACTACAGGTCAGTGGGATCACTTGTCTTTGCAGCAGCTTGGGCTTCTATCAAGACATTAAACATTGCTTCCAACCTTGGGGAAATCAGTCCCTGGAGCTCACACATCCTTGCCTCAATATTCTCCTTTTCTTTCATCAGTTTCTTTATTTCATCAGTCAGGATAATTACTTGGCAGTCTTGATTGGCTACTGATACTATTAGAGGATCAAAAGATTGGGATACACTTGACAGTTTTTGCTTAGACTCCTTTATTTTTGTTTCAATATCCTCTATAGCTTTAGGACAAGATAAACAGAATTTATATGCATCTCTCCCTTCTGTAAGAGCATTTTGATTACTCTTTACACTAGTATCCAGTACAATTCTATCTATGCCAATCATCCCTATCAAAGCATCAAATCTCTTATTATTAAATTCATTTTGAACTTTGACCTCTGCAGACTTTTCAAGAGAGTCAAATGGGTACTTACAAAGTTTATCAGACTTCTTAACTGACTGGAGGGAGATACTAAAGAATCCTTCTGAAATGTGGGCATGATTTTTCCCAAAATCCCAGATGCAAGGCCAAGCAGCTGGCTATCTTCTATATGAGACTTCAATATTTTTTCTCTGGCCTTAGCTTGTGCAATACAGGCCAATTTTATCATCTGTACTGGTGATAAGGTATCAAACTGATTGGACCTTGTATTATGTCCTAATCTTCTGTAATCTATTTATCTCTTTCCAAAATTTCTTTCACTTCTTCTGTAGTGTCTCTTGCCCAAAATGATGTCTCAAATTTATGATCTTCAGGGCCTTCATCTTCTCCCTTTTGGGAGTCAGCCACATTGTCTTGTCCACCATCTTCATTCTTTTTCTCTGCTTCTATCTTCTCTACATCATTATCAAAAGCATCCTCTCTTTTCTCTAACTCAGAAATATCTTTTACATTCTCCTCTAGAAGATTTGGTGTGCCCTCAGTGGCAGTGTTATCAAATTTCTCAACATCTGGAATGAAGGAATCAATTCCTTTATCAGTTTTCTTTTGTTGATCTTCCCTCATCATTTCATCTTCTTTATTCAATGTTTCTTTTTCCAGAGAGGAAGAATCATCTACTCTAGTTTTTTGTTCATTCTTCTGCAACTCTTCATCATTCAGAATTGATGCATCCTCGGTATCAACTGGCTCTTCTGTAACAGCATAAAATTTGTTCTTATCCATTGCTTTCCTTAGAATCTATGATGTTTCTTGGACAACTTCATCAATGTATCCAATCATCAACTTGTTCATCCTTATCTTTCTTTTGAATTCATTTTTGACTTCTTTAAAAATTTTATCTGCCTATTTATTGGAGATTACCAAGCATAGACTGGATAATACATGTTCCCTTAGCTCCATATCCTTTGTCTTGGCAGATTATTTTCTCATTTCTAGAATGCCTCTTAAGCTCTTAGAAACTTCTGACAAAATCTCTATTAGTGCTCAGTTGAATACATTCAAATATTTCATAGTAGCATCCTCCAGGATTCTTTTGTCAGCATCACTACAATGATCATAGAATTCAGTCATTAGTTTTAGGTTTCCATCAATAGTGATTGTTTTAACAATGTCTTCCATAGAAGGAATTGGTTTCTCAACATCACCCTTTGACTTCTGCCTCTTGTTTGTCTTTTTTCTTCTAGAAGGCTTCTCTTTAGACATTTTAATAGCTTTAGTTCCTGTGGCCTTCAGTTCTTTAAGCTCATCATCTGAATCTATCTTTTCTTCATCCTCCTTTTCCATACTGCCAGATGACCTCTTGGCCATTACTTTAGTTCTTTTTCTTCCCTTACCAGATGGATTGTCTTCCAGTTTCTCTGTTCTGATAGATTTTGTGTGAACAAGGACAGTAGCAGAGCTTCTTGTTTTTCTAGGTTGGCTAGTGGAGACTTCTGGAGCACTAAGTTATTCTTTTTTAGACTACTCGGTTCTCTTCTTGACTTCTCTTACTACCTCTTAGTTTATCCCTATGCTTTTTGCATACATTTCCACTTGCTTTTGAGCTTTTCTCTTGATTTCTGGTTTTCTGAGCTCAACATGCAATTTCACACTTGGGTCTTCATATGTCCCAAATCTTTCAACTGTTGTGTCCTTTGGCTTGCTCAAAAGGTGTTAAGCATACATATCCAATACTTTCTCATCAACCTCATACCCCATGGGCATGATCCATATTGTTCTTGGTTCAACAGCTTCCATTAGACATTGATCTATATCCACCATAAAACACACTGTATCCTTGTATTTTTCAACCATAGATGTAGGAATTCGCTCCCTTGAATGCATCATGTTCTAAAAATTCTTGAAAAATCCCTAGAGAATAGTCCTTTGGGCATTGGAATCTCCAATGTTGTTCAAGTGCTCTCTTATCTGTATAGAAATAGGTTTATCATTGATCTAACACATGTTTTTCTTGCCGGGTAACTCATTCATGAAATAGAAGAATAAACACAAGACCAATGTACCATATTTGAAAGAGTTCTTTTTATCCTTTGCAAAACCTAATTCATCATTGTAATAAATGCTCTACCCTAACACATCCAGTTACACTATTTCTAGATGCAGTCAATCTTCATTTGCTCCGTAATCAATCACTTTTGCTTCTTTTCTTTTAGAATTTGCTTCAACAAATCTACAATAGGCTTCTCTATCTTTATTCATTGTTCCAGATTCAGGCACCCACTTACTGATAGGGGGAATTAGATTTTCAATGCAGTTCCCCCTGAGCCAGAACTCCTAATTCAATTCCTAGAGGAATTACCAGCACCGGATTCTGGTGTGGACCTATCACCATTGTTCATCACACCTTTCTTTACCCATGTCTTATTCATTTCATTCTAGATCTCATTCACATCAACTTTGCCCTTGCCTTTGTGGTGTAGTCACGGTAGGAGGGTTCACAGAATGAATTGTCCGGACCATGCAGCAAGAGTAAACACAACAGAAACAACTCAAAGGAATGGAACAAATGCAGATTCAGTCATTCGGTATATCATAGAATTTAAATAGAGATCGGCTGACAACATGCAGGCTTACAATTAGGGCTCACAGGCCTAATTACATACATGCGCAAGATAAATCTTTGAAGCTCCTTCACCAAAAAAATGAATAAGCTATCTATCTAGAACTTCATAACTTATGAACTTGATAACTACTTCCCTAAGGATCTATTACATCAATATATATCATATCCAAATCATTAGATTCCTCTGTGTTGGCCAAGGAAGGTCACAAACTCCAAGGGAGAGATGTAATGTGTGTACACAGATAGGTCAGACCTAAATGCATCTAGAACACTTCCTTAAATGAATAGAATAACATGCAGACCCTTGGGGAAGGTCAACCATGAACCAAAGATCATCAAATGATGTGTCATTAAGATCTGCAAGTCAAGGAATGATTTGTAAGCCTTCTCCTTCAGTTGATTGTTTGAGACTGTCAGGTGCTCTGCTCTAAGAAAATAGTCAATCTTCTGATAGCGATAACTTTCTAGTAAAGATGTACGAATCTCTAAATTCTTGGTATGATGTAGATGAATGAATGTAGATGCTAAGTCCAGATCTGCAAGGTGTGAGATGCAGTTGTGGCCAAATACCGGACCAAAAGATGAAACTTCTTCTGACTGAACTAGAAAATGAAAAAGAAACAAATTGAAATGCAAATATTTTTGGTTGACGCAAGATTGCTCTTGAACCATTGATGCTCCTGTATCAGACATCCAGAGTTATTGAAAAAGTGAGTCCCTCACTTTGCTAGGGCTAGGGAAGAACCAAGATGATCCACCTCAGCCTGAGAAATCCATGATGAATCTTCTTCTGGTATGCCTTTCCACTTCACAAGATATTCTCTGTATTGTCTTCCTCTAGTGTTGCATCCAATTCTGTTGTCCAGAATGTCTTCAATCTGCTCTAGTGCTTGTTGTGGTAACTACTTCTTCAAGTCCTCTTCCATGTTGTCACTAAACTCTGCTTCATGATATTGATAAAGGTCTCCAATGTTGAAAATAGGTGATATACCCAAGGTTTCTGGTAGCTCCACTTCGTATGCATTTCCTAAGTCAAATTTTTTGAGTATCCTATAAGGCCCAAACTTCTTCATCTTCAACTTGTTATATGTCCCAACTAGAAATCTTTCTTTTCTTAGATATACCATTACTTCATGTCCAACTTCAAATTCCTTATGTCTTCTCTTCTCATCTGCCTTCTCTTTGTACTTACTATTCATTTCTGCCAAATACTTCTTCACTTGATCATGTACTGTTTTCATGTGATCTACAAATTCTTCTGCTTCTGCACTTCTCTTTTCTTCTGTATTGACATCTCTCAATTCTGCAACTCCTTTAGGGTGTACTCTAGTAACAATCTCAAAAGGTGTTCTTCCAGTACTCCTATTTACTGAATTATTATATGCAAACTCCGCTTGTGAAAGAATCAAATCCCAACTCCCTGTCTTTTCTCCAACCAAACATCTCAACAAGTTTCCCAAACTCTTATTCACTACCTATGTCTGTCCATTAGTTTGTGGATGAAAAGTTGAACTGAACTTCAAATCTATCTTCATCTTCTTCCATAGTGTCCTCCAAAAGTATCCAACAAATTTGGTATCTCTATCTGAAACTATGCTCTTAGGTAATCCATGTAATCTCACAATCTCCTTGAAAAATAGGTTAGCTTCATGCACTGCATCAGTTGTCTTCTTACAAGGTATGAAATGAGCCATCTTTGAAAATCTATCAACCACTACAAATATTGAATCGTGTCCTCTCTGTGTCTTAGGCAATCCCATTACAAAACCCATACTTATGTCTTCCCAAGGTCTCTCCGGTATTGTCAAAGGTTTGTACAATCCAGTATTCTGACTATTCCCTTTTGCAACTTGACAAACTCTACAACTCTACACAAATCTATAAACATCCTTGTGTATCTAAGGCCAAAAATAATTTTCACTCACCAAAGCTACTATCTTATCAATGCCAAAATGTCCTTCCAATCCACCACTGTGTTTCTCCTTGATCAAATTAGCTCTCATTAAACTTCTAGGTATGCACAAGTGACTTCCTTTGAACAACATATCTTCTTGAATGAAATAGTCCAACCACTTACTCCTATTTGTCACAACAGGCTCTCTACATGCTTTCCAAGGTTCTGTAAAATCAATATCTCCCTCATACATGTTCTTCAATTCATCAAATCCTAACACTTCAATTCTCATCTCTGTCAACAGGTTTCTTCTTCTACTCAATGCATCAGCAACTTTGTTTGATTTACCACTCCTATGCTTCAACACAAAGGTATAAGTCTACATGAACTCTACCTATCTCATATGTCTCTGATTCAACTTACCTTGACTATTCAAATATTGCAAAGCTTGATGATCTGTATACAATGTACAAACTCCTTAGGCAACAAGTAATGTCTCCACTTCTTCAAGGCTTGAATTATGGCATAGAACTCTTGATCATAAACTGAATATCTTCTCCTTGCATCATTCAACTTCTCACTAAAATATGCTACAGGTCTACCTTCTTGACTTAATACTGCGCCAATTGCATTTCCACTAGCATCACAATCAACTTGAAATACCTTATTGAAATCTGGTAATGCCAAAACGGGTTGTTATGTCACCTTCTTCTTCAATAGCTCAAAACTTTTATTAGCTCCTGATGTCCACTTAAAATCTTTTCTATCACCTCTCATTATCTTTGTCATGGGGTTACAAACTGAACTAAAATTTCTAATAAACTTCTGGTAGAAACTAGCCAATCCATGAAATGATCTCACTTCTCCAATGCTCTCTGGTGTAGGCCATTCAATAATTGCTCACTTTCTTAGGATCCATCTTCAATCCTTCCGCAAAAATCACAAATCCCAAGTACACTAGTTCTTCCTTCATGAAAGTACACTTCTTGATGTTTATCAGCAATTTATCTTCTCTCAGTCTCTATAAAACTTGTCTAATATGCCACAAATGTTCTTTTGTTTTACTAAAAATCAAAATGTCATCCAAGTACACAATCACAAACTTACCCAAGAATTTCTTCAATATTTCATTCATCAATCTCATGAAAGTACTCGGTGCATTTGTCAATCCAAAAGGCCTCACTAACCACTCATACAATCCTTCATTTGTCTTAAAAGTAGTCTTCCATTCATCTCCTTCTCTAATTCTAATCTGATGGTATCTAATTTTCAAATCTATCTTTGTGGAATATCTTGCTCCACTCAAACAATCCATGATATCATCCATCCTAGATAAAGGTAATCTATACTTAACTGTGATCTTGTTTATTGCTTTGGAATCAGTACACATTCTCCATTCTCCATCTTTCTTTGGTGCTAGCACTGCAGGTACTATACAGGGACTCAAGGTTTCTCGGATCAAACCTTTCCTCAACAATTCTTGTATCTGTCTATTCAATTCTTCATTCTCTGCCAATGTCATTCTATGTGCTGCTTTGTTAGGAAAACTTGCTCATGGTATAAGATCCATGTGATGACTGATACTCCTTTTAGGTGGCAATCCTTCAGGTACATTGTCTGATATGATGTCTTCATATTCTACCAGCAACTCCTTTATCTCCTCCAGTTGTGATTCTTCAGTCTCCTTCTTCAATGTTTCAGGCTTCTTAGGAATCAAAGCATAACACATATTCTCATGTCTCAAACCATCAAGAAATTTTCTTCCATCTACCAAACAGATTCTAGAATTTCCACATACCACATCTTTAGGATCATCCTCCAAAGGAATCAAAGTAATTCTCTTTCCTTTTGATGTTATAGTGTATGTATTCTTTCTCCCATCATATATAGCTTTTCTATCATACTGCCAAGGTCTACCCAACAAGATATGACAAACATCCATAGGCATACTATCACACAAGACTTCATCATGATAAGATCCAATATGAAATTTTACCAAACATTGTTCACTCACCAGTACCTTATGATCATCCTGAATCCATGCTATCTGATAAGGCTTAAGGTGTTTCAATCTTTCCAACTTCAGCTTAGTCACCATCTCCTCTAAAACTAGGTCATCAAAACTACCACTATCAATTACAACTTTACAACACTTACCTCCTGATTTACATCTGGTTCTGAACAAACTCTTTCTCTATGGTGGTTCCTCATTTGTCTTTATTTGAAATAGTGCTCTCCTCATCACAAGTGATTCTCCTTTGTCTGGTTTACCAACAGAACTGGGTGATCCAACAGGTTCTTCTTCCACAAAGGCTGCTCTTCCACTATTCTCTGTCTTTTTTCTTATACTACCCTGATTACATTCAAATGCTCTATGTCCTTCACCTCCACACTTGAAACAAGTGCCTCTAAATGTTCTCTTATAAAATCCTCTTCCTTCTCTTTTGTATCCTTCATTCTAGTATGCATTAGGGTTTCCTCTTTGGTAAAAGTTTCAGTCATCTATCCAGTAAGCATTGTTATCTATGTCATCCTTCTTAAATGGGTTGTCAAACTTGTTTTGCTCCTGTTGTGATCTGTCTCCTTTGGAATAAGTCCCACCTCTCTGAAATTTACCTCCTCTACCTCTTTGTCTCTAATCAGGCCTCTTATTCAGCTTCTCTTTGACCTTCAGGGAAAACTGATATGCTTCCTCCAAAGATGTCATCCTTACCAAGCTTAGTTCTTCTTGAATGTTCAATCTCAGTCCATTGATATATCTAGCCACTTTCTCTTTGCTTGCTTCACTATGTCTTATTCTTATAATCATCTTGAGAAATTCTTCAGTGTATTCCTTCATAGATTTCTCCTTTTGCCTCAGGTTTTGCAATCTCTTCAATAGTTCCAATTCATAGTTAGCAGGTATGAACTGATTCTTTAATTTTATCACCATCCTATCCCATTTTGTAATCTTTTCTTTTCCTCTTTTGTTTCTTTGCAACTGTGCTTCTTTCCACCATATAGCAGCATGTCCCTTCAATTTTGTCTTTGCAAATTTCACCTTCTATGGATCTTCAATTTCCTCATATTCAAAGTATTCTTCCATGTCATTTATCCAGTCAATCAATTCTTCAGGGTTCAAATTACTAATATAGTTTGACACATCAATTCTAGGTCTCTTTCCAATCTTTGAAATAGATTGAAACATCTTTACTTGGTCTGATTCTTCTTCTTCTTCACCTCCTAGGGTTTCACCAATTTGTTCAACAGATTGAAATTCTTCTTCATCATCAATTTCAACATTAGGTCTTGGTGTCAATCCTCTTCGCCTATCTTCTTCAACAGCATCTAATTGAATTCACATTATTTTCATCATTTCCATCATCTCATCCATTCTACCAGTCATTATTCCAATAGTAGCATCTCTCCTCGGTAGCATTCTTCCTAAGATCAAGTGCAAACTACCTCAAATTTGGTGATTGGGCTACAAGGTGACAACTGCCTCACAATCGGTGATCGGTTGCGACACAAGTAACCTGCCTCAATTCAGTGATCTATCCATAGTAAGATCTTATGGAATTCCCTCACCAACTTCACTCAATTCACTCCCAAAGATTCAAACTTTTGCTCTGATACCACTTGGTGCATTCACGGTAGGAGGGTTCATAGAATGAACTATCCAGACTGTGCAGCAAGAATAAACATAATGGAAACAACTCAAAGGAATGGAACAAATGCAGATTCAGTCATTCAGTATATTATAGAATTCACATAGAGATCGATCGGCAACATGCGGGCTTACAATTAGGGCTCACAAGCCTCATTACATACATGTGCAAGATAAATCTTTGAAGCTCCTTTGCCAGAAAAGTGAATAAGCTATCTATCTAGAAATTTGTAACTTATGAACTTGATAACTAATTTCCTAAGGATCTATTACTTCAATATATATCATATCTGGATCAATAGATTCCTCTATGTCAGCCAAGGAAGGTCACAAACTCCAAGGGAGAAATGTAATGTGTGTACATAGATAGGTCAGACCTAAATGCATAGAACACTTCCTCAAATGAATGGAATAATGTGTGGATCCTTGGGGAAGGTTGGCCACAAACCAAAGATCATTGAATGATGTGTCATTAAGATCTACAAGTCAAGGAATGATCTGTAAGCCTTCTCCTTCAGCTGATTGTCTGAGACTGTTAGGATGCTCTACTCTGAGAAAATAGTCGATCTTCTGATAGAGATAACTTTCCAGTAAAGATGTGCAGATCTCTGAATTCTTGGTATGATGTAGATGCTAAGTCTAGATCCACAAGGTGTGAGATGCAATTGCGGCTAAATACCAGACCAAAAGCTGAAACTTCTTCTGACTGAACTGGAAAATGAAAAAGAAACAAACTGAAATGTAAATGTTTTTGGCTGATGCAAGATTGCTCTTGAACTAGGGATGGTCCTGAATCACTTTTTCCATCCTCTGCTCTATTTTTCCTTTGCCTACCTTTGAGTTTTCCTTTTTGCTTCTGCAAAATTTGGCAATGTGTCCAAATTTGTTGTAGTTGAAACATACAGTCTTATTTTTCTGACAATTACATGTTGGAGTAGGTTTAGATCTGCATTGCATTGCAATATGCCCAAACTTATTACAAATAAAACATCTCCTATTAAACACTTGTTTATTTTTAGGAGGATCTCTTGATCCACTTCTGCATTCCTTAGCCTTATGACCTATCCTTTTGCAATTAAAGCATTGGCTGGAGAAAGATGATGCATTTTGATTCACTTGACTTCTGCATTGATTAGCTCTATGACCATAGTTATTGCATTTGAAACAATTTCCATTGAATGATGGATACCTTTGTACATTAGGTTGTCTTACCGAAGGTCTTCTAGGTCTGTATCTCTGATTCCTTGGTTCAAAATTTCTTTGACTAAATCCAGAGCTTTCACCTTTCTCATATCCCAGACCATGCTTATCAACTGCCTTCTTCTAACTCTCAAGTAGCACCTCAAGTTTAGCTGAACTTATCTTAAACTTTTCTTTGTACTCATTTGCAGCTTCTAAGTCATGTTTGAGAATAACAATCTACCTCTCAAGTTCTTCATTTTCCCTAGATTCTTGTAGATTTGATTCTAAGTGGCCAATTATTCTATCCAATCTACATCATTCTTATGTTCTTTCTTTCAAACTCTGATTCAAGTTTTCTTCCTTTTTCTTCCTTTCCTCAATTTCTTTGGTTAGCTTCATTACTTCGGATTCCATTTCATGTTTTAAGACAACAATTTATTTTGACAGCTTCTCACATTCTTTTGTCTTTTCCTTCAAAGCCTCATCCATGTCATAGTCTTCCTTCTAATTTGCCAACTACTAGAGTAGTTCCTTTCTCTTCTCATTAGATTTGCTTAGTTGCCCTTTTAAGGTTTCAATGAAATCATCAAACTCTTTAAGGTTCTCTTTTAGTTCTTTGATTTCTGACTTGTACTAACTAAGATCTTCTAAAGCAACTTGAAGTTTTTCATTTATGTCGTCAGCGTATCGAAATGAACCCATTGAAACTCTTTCCTAGATCTTCCTCAAGTTGTTAAACTTCTTCTAAGGAACCAAGCTCTAATACCAATTATTGAAATTAGGGTAGACAACTAAGAGAGGGGTGAATCAGTTGTCTCAAAACTTTAACATTTGTTGTACTTAATTCTTCTTTACAACTTATTAATAGATTAATGATGTAACCATGAAAGCATGAGTCAACAACACATAAGTAGAAACATAATCAACACGCATAACACCAAGATTTTTACATGGAAACCTGGTTAAAGGAAAAACCATGGTAGGGGTTAACCCACAAAGATTTATACTCTATTAAAAGTATTACAAATGGGGAAGGCATATGCCTTCGGGCTCACTTCCCAGAGCTCAAAGAGGCTTACTGGCTATAGGAGGCTCACTGCCTACAAGAAGATTACAGAATGTTTGAACTAATGAATAGCATCTACCAATGCAAATGTTCAATTCCAGTTAAGTATAGAATACTGATCTTACACACTTCATCCTTGCTCTGCCCTGTTTCACTCTTCGACCATAATCTGAACTTAGATCTTTGCCTTTGCACTTCTTTCTGCATTTTTTGCACTTCCTCCATCATCATATCACACACACACACACACACACCAAAACACTTGAATCCATTGGCTATATATATTCCATCAAGAAATTCAATCAACTGTAGTCGGCTTAAGGAAACTTAGAACATTTATTAAGAACTCTACTCTGTCAGCTGAATCCATGTTCAAACAACAACACAGACCAAAAACTTGTGTTCTCAAATCATCAATCATGTTGGCCAATACCACTGATTATCACAAATTGCTTAACCAACAACTTTTCTTCATCCAGACCAAGATCAAATACTAGGTCGGCCTGTTCTTCTTCTGACTATACTGACTAACTGGAACCTGATACTCGGATGCTTATAACTTTTGAATCCTTCATCACCAGAGGCTAAATTTTTGGATTTAGATAATCCTGAGAATCCTTATCACTCCCTCAGGGCCATAGCACACTATGATTTACCACTGGAAAGATCTAGACCAAGATACTGGACCCTGTCACATGCTCTGTTTCTGACTACCAGGACTTAGATAAATCTTCACTCTAAATTCCAGTATGATGCATTGGTGTAATGTGGATGTGTAAGATGGATTTAGTTGCCATCAATGACAACACCTGACATGTCTAGCAGTGTCTCTAGATAACACTTGCCCACATTGGCTATCTGTATGAAAAATTTGGAAGCATAGGCAAGGAACTGCAGGTTTAGTGGATGAGCGTTGCACATGCTTCAATCATATGAGTAACCCTTATTGCATTACACCTACAATTGATCAATATGTGTGCATGGTTGACCGTCTTTCCTATGTTGGCTATCTTGAGGACACCATAAACTTTATTATTAAGATGCCAATGAAACCTATGGTAGTTGTGTGGATGTTGCAGCATTGATCCAAAACTATGATATAAACTATGATTCAACCTATGATATAAACTATGAGATTTATTATACATTCCCATCATTCTTGATTAGGGTTTATTCAAATCAATTGCAGGTGGGTATTGTTTATAGAATGGTGCACGTGGGTGTTGAGGAATGGTAGAGTACGTGGAGGTGGTAGTGCAGTGCAGTGCAAGCTGTTCATTCTAGGGTGGTTGTCTATCGTAGGGTCGTTGTCCGTCATGGGCTCCAGGCGAAACACTCCAAAATGATATCAATCCATGTGAAAATGATAATTTCACCTTTTTTTTCTTAGGTTATGCTTGAAACCTAATCAGGCGTAAACGTACTGCCCAATAATGTTCTGCCAGCAAATGTGCAACCATGTAGGTGCCACATAGGTGCAACGTGGTTTCAGGCGTAACTAAACCAGGCATAAATAAATTGCGTGTAAATGATCGACTCAAAATTATTTATTTAGCTGAAAGTGTGACACACTATTGTGATTTTGCCCACTAAACATTTATAATTACGACATAGAGTACAACTAATGTTATACCCATACTTCCAATAGACAACACACTTTGTAAAATAAATCAAGACCAATTCAAACATAGAAAAGGGTCCCCAATTCCTCAAGAATAGGGGTGTGTTGTGGAGGCCACAACATAGTGTTCATTACAAAGAGCATGCATAAAATATTCATCCATATATATATTCTTTTAATGAATACTTGTTATTTACTTCCATGTTGACATGCATGAATTATAGTGGTGCACATGGCAAAATGTAAGGATGAAAATTGCATATCTCGCACTTTCCACCTCCATTTTGGACTCACTTCAACTTGTTTATCCTATATGCAATGACTAGTGTACAAGTGCCATGTTTCTACATGAAAGGAGAGGGCATATAGTGATTGCATGGCTACAAGGAATGTCAAATTCTGCCAAAGGGTGATTTTGAATTCTAACATTATTTTCAGATTTTTTTTTAGAACCAACTCATCTAGAGATCAGTTAGACACTTAAACCTAAGAAATTTTGACACAAATTATTGGAATGTAAAACTTGAACTAAGGGCAAGTACTCAACACTAAACATTTATAATTAGGACACATAGTACAACTAATGTTATACCCATACTTCCAATAGACAATACACTTTGTAAAATAAATCAAGACCAATTCAAACACAAAAAAGGGTCCCCAATTCCTTAAGAATAGGAGTGTGTTGTGGAGGCCACAACATAGTGTTCATTACAAAGAGCATGCATAAAATCTTCATCCATATATATATTCTTTTAATGAGTACTTGTTATTTACTTCCATGTTGACATGCATGAATTATAGTGGTGCACATACAAGTTAAAGTGGGGGCAAAATGTAAGGATGAAAATTGCATACCTTGCACTTTCCACCTCCATTTTGGACTCACTTCGACTTGTTTATCCTATATGCAATGACTAGTGTACAAGTGGCATGTTTCTACATGAAAGTTGACAATTAAATAAAGCCTTGCCTAAACACTAATCCATTCATCTCAAGGATTTGGATTTGATTTGCATTTCTTTTATTCCCTAACTTGGATCAATTCCATGGGTGTAGACCTAAACCTAGTTCAAATCCACAATGCTAGTTTTGATGCTTGAACTTTCAAATTCAAATTTTAGAATGGTCCCAAGTTAATCCCATTCATACTAGCATCCTGTTGGCACTCTATTTTGGTCTGGATCTGAGCGCAGATGTTGGAGGGTTTTTTCTTTTTGGGCCCTAAGTTTCCTTGTTCATCGCTATGACTTTCTCTATTGGCGAAGCTTCTTTTTTGAGTGCTCAGATTATGATTGAACCATCCATTTGAACCGGTTCATGGTTCAAAGGTTCGGAGCTTTATGTTTTTGGTTCATCGAAGTGATCGGGCAGATGTTAGGCCAACTGTCGTGGGTCTGGCCGATGGTGGATGGCTTTGGATAGGCCATTGGTGGGAGTTGTTATATCGGCAGAGGGGTTTCTTGCTAGCCCGATGGTTCATCTCTGGCCGACGGAAGGGGTGTGAAGTAGGCTTCGGCGTGACTTTTTGCCTATCGGCGAGGAAGCTTTTAGGTTGGCCGATGGACTCTGTCTGGCCGATAGTGGCTTGCCATGGTGTGATCGGTATGACTATTGAGCTCGGCGAGAGATTTTTGGGGCGGGCCGATGGTATATGTAATGGCGATGGGTATTTGGCGAAGGGTCGTGTGTCAAGCGTGGCAAAACGCTCGACACCTATTATGTGTGCAACCATGTTTTTTAAAGTGCTAAGGGGGTTTTCGCACCTTGCATGTGGGATTAATTTCCCTGCATATTTGAAACCTGTGGTGAAGTGCATTTTGGTGGGAGGCTCCATTTTGAATGATGTGACTGTTTTCTCGGTGGCTGCGGGTGGTTGAGCCATCAATGGTGACTGTGCTGAGGCATGGGCGAGTTGTTGAACAGTCATGTACCCAATTTTTTGGCATAAGGACTCCCGGATGGTGGCACAGGGCTCAAGGCCACCCTTGTCTACTTTCTATCTGATGCAGCAATAACTTCTGAGTGCCATTCCTTCTGAGGACTGTATCTGGCGGATTTTTGTCAAAGCCATGAAATTAATTGCTTGTGGTACACTTTCTGGCTGATATAGGTAGACTGTGTTACCATTTTTTGTTGTTGTTGAAAAGTTGAACATTTTTGGCTCTGTAACACAATACAGCTGATTTGGCTGCTCTGTCCATAAAAACTTGTGAGTTTATGTGTCTCCTGTTGTATGTTTTTGCATGAATCCACTGATTTCATGGTTAATTTTATATGAGAAATGCTATGTTAGCATGTGTTTTGTTAATTCTGCTCCAGTATTGCATGTATCTTTCTTTTGAGTCTGAATATTTAAGGAATGTTTGAGACTCTAGAACATAGAATTCCTGTGTTGAATGTCTGATCTCTTAACTTTTGCTCAAGGGTAGATTGAATTGTTCTCAGATTGAACATTGGGAAGGGTATACTACATTAGGGATGACATAAGTATAGATAGCTTAACACTCTGTTTGGGAGATATCTATAAGGCAGGTATCATGTGTATCCCCCTGAAATCTAGTTTTAGTTGTTCATGCTAATCATTCACAGGTGTATGTCTACTAGCTCCAGGCCCTGGATAGGCACCAATCTTGCTTTGTGTTTGTGTTATAACCATGTTCAGCTTTGCATCCAGATATAAAATCAAAATCAAACTCTAAAACAACCATTAGGATAGTAGAATTAGTTATAGGATCCTCAGTCCTCTGTCTACAACTGCAAATAGGCCCAAAGCTAGCCCCTTTGCTCTTATCTTTCAGTTTTGGTCTACTCATAGGAGGACTTATCTGCTTTTTGTCAGCATCCCAGCCTTTGTATGCATAACCTCATGGATGTTGAGTAGGGAATACCCCCTAGGTTTTGCAGAGCTTGAAGAAGAAGAGGAGATAAAATATAGAGTCTATCTCCTACACTGTTGGCCCCTGGCCCAGAGATCCTGTTGATCATTGATGGCTACCTTGTAGGGAAATATGGGAGTAAGCATCCAGTCTGGGAAAAAACCAACACATCCAATGTGTGATTTGTATGACTAGGGCATTGCATAAAAGGATAAACTCTAATTCACTTTTGAGCATCCAATCCATCCATTACCATTTGATTCAGACCATTTAGAACTTGATTCATTGCATCAACATATCATCATCATCATATCATCAACTTACATCAACAAGTGCATAAATAGGATAGATTAAGCATATTGCATGATTTCTTGGTGTGTCTTCAATCCTTATTCAAACTATTAATTAGCTCCAAGGGTTTGGCTAAGGAGAATAACCCTTGCATAATAAACTCCCATGGTATCTATATATACCACCATTTTTAGATAGCAAATGTAAATAGGTTATTGTTGGTCATAGGCACATAAGTCATTTTCATAGAAAAATGTCATTTTTTATAGATTTGGGTTGAATTTACACCTATGGGGATCAATTCAACAACTATTAAATTGAATTGGAGCACAAAACATATCATCTTATACCCTATTCGAGTAGTACAATTCTAAATTTGGTCACTAAGTGCTTGATTGGATCACTAAGCATAGCCTACAATATAGTACTCCATTATCACATCCAAACTTAAGTCTGTAGCACAAAATATTAAATTTTTAGCACAAACCCTAAAAACCTTTCAATGCCACATCCAAGATTGCAATAAAAAGATAATAAATGGACTATTGCAACTTAATAAATAACTGTTACAGAATTGAAGTGTAATGTGGTTGCTCGTAGTTTTGCATAACTCCAATATGAAATTTTATCGGGGAGTGGTAAATGAAAGATAAGGGTTCATTCTATAAAATTTGGGTAAAAGTGGTTTAGGCAGTTAAATCATAAATTGGTTGAACGGTTGAACGGTGAGAGGTTGGTGTTCTAACAGGTTTTGTGTTATTTTTTTATGAATGATTTTTAGGTTTTAGGTTTTGGGTCTTGCTTTGTAAATAATAAAGTAAATATATTAATTTTAATTTATTATTTATCGGAGGGTTAAAAGATGAAAATGTTTAATTAATTAATTAAACCTTAGGATTAGGGGTGGATTCATATTTAAGGAGCATTTAATTAATTAATTAAAATTAATTAAATCATGACTTAGGAAAATGATCAATTGGTCAATTTTTTATGCCTACATTTTGCCCCTCTTTGAGACGATGTTGCAAAGCAATGTCGTTTCAAAGAAGATTAAAACATAGGTTTTTGATTCAAATTTTGGGTAAGCTGGGGATCACATGGGGCTCATAAAAATGAAGCATTGGTAGATAATTCCCCCTCAAGAGGATATGTAGGGACGAAGGACATGGATAGGCTCTTGAAAAAGGAAATGAAGGGAAGGAGGTGGAGTTATGATGATTAAACTTTGAGCAACCTGATGTTTGATATAGCACCTGACATTATGCACCAAGGTATAAAGACCAAGGTGACGATGTGTCCTATGCCCCAGCGTAATACAACCTTGTCTAACATATGAGGAAGTAAACTTAGAGCATTAAAGTCCTAATGCACAAAAGGTATGATATGACCTTAGATGCAAAGGATAATGCAAAAAGTGATTCCAATCATCCATAAGATATGAATATTAGTTGGAATGATACAAATATGATTCAAATGCAAGATGAAATAATGACACACACAAGCAAGCACAAATGATTCAAAAATAAACAAGGTAGTGCCCCTGTTAAGCTGAAAATTGATGATCAATTGGATTGATTGATGTCGATAATGATTGATGATTGATTGGTAGCATTGTTGATGTGGGAATGATTTATCCCGAGAACAACGCAAGGATTGATGATTGAGTGATAGCGTTGTTGATGTGGGAATGATTTATCCCGAGAACAATGTGAGGATTGTGTTGTTGATATGGGAACGATATATCCCATTGATGATGAGGATTGATCAGCGTCGCAAAAAGGCTAGGGACAAGACAATTGATGTGATTGGAAGACCATTGATGTGATTAAATAAATTGGCTTGATTGATTGACTTGATTGGTATGGATTAAGGATGACTTACATTTGGATCAGTTTTATTTGGAATGATTTGATTGATTGCATTGATGGATTGATTGATTTGATGATTGGAGAATTGATTGGAAGAATTGATTTGATTAGAATTATTCGATTGAATTGGATGTGATTTGAAGAGTTTGAGGCAATGAATTGATTTTATTGTAGGGATTTTTGTTGGATATTTGATTTTTTTTGTATTTTGTGAATATTGTGATTTTTTTGGCTTTTCAAATGTTATGATTTTTGTGGATTTTGGCATGAGATTGTGTGTAGATAGCCATTGGATAGATACCAATGACAAGGGAAAACCAAACCAAAAGGCAAGGATCAATAATGAATGGGAATGAACAATAGTGAATGGGATAGATAAAAGAATTGGATGGATGGATAAGAGGATGGGTGATAGGATCAAAGTAGGATTAAAAAGATTGCTAATGGGATAAATGTAGGATTGGATGGGTGGATAAAAGGATGGACAATATGATAAAGGTAGGAAGGATACCAAAAATGGCAATAAGATAAATCTAGGAGTGTGGATGGATATAAGGAGTGGTGATAGCATAAAGGTAGTATGTGGATACCAGGAGTGGTGATAGAAGGATAATGGATGGGAGATATATGATAGATGGATGAAAGGAACCGAGGATGTGATCTCCAAGGACTACATTGCATAGGAATAACCTACCCCCACTCTAGATATTATACCTGAGGATTTAACAAGGTGATTCTGATTAGGATGCATGATAGGGATAATGGTTGGAAGGGATGAATGGACTGAGGATGTAGATGGATGTATGGAGGATATTCTTAAAAATGGTTGGGTAGATATTTGGAGTTATGACAAAAGGTGTCAAAAGTAGTTTTCAACAACTTGCCCCTATCCTCATCAAGATCAAAAAGGAGGAAGGGAAGATGGATGGTACAATGAGGAAGGTATAACAGATATGATGGGTAAGGATGTCAAGATAAGATGGAAAATGATAGGATAGGATATGAGATGGGTAGATAGGATATGAGATGGGTAGATGTGACAACATGCCCCCAAATGTAAAGCACATAGATAATCACCTATGCATGACACCTGTTTGCTAGGTTTTCATCATGATACTTATCCAAGGTGTCATTTACCAAGTTTTTACCATTGGACGAAATGGTTTCTCTTTACTATTTTAATTTTTTTTTTTTACTTTTTGTAGGGGATAGTTGGATGGAATAGGTAGGAACTTAAGATTGTGTTCCCATAGAAATGTCCCAAGATGGATAACTCACAGACCATGTCAAATATCATTATGCTCATAGATGTTGGTAGGGAATTGCATGAGAGGGTATGGATTTTGATGTGGATTATGAAAGATTCATGCAAGGAATGATATGGTATAGGAGAGTATGATGTGGACAATGATGGAAGGATAGTGGATGAGGATGGAGTTAAAGAGATAGATATGGCTTATGCAAAAGCATGGACCATAGGATTATGATGGAAGAAATAAGTAGGATAGTAGATGGGAGATGGGGAGATGGAGGTATGTGGGAATGTTGTGGAATGGAAGGGAACCACGATCAATGGTTGCACACATCGAAACGGATTTTGAAACTTGGAAGGGGGATTTGGGAGTAATGGAGATGTTATCGTAGGGATTTCCCTATTTAGGTCTTTAGGAACCCAAATGGACTTATGAATTTTAGGATTTTGTGATAGGGAGTGGGATGTTTGGGATTTTAGGATTGTGTATGCTTCATTTGAACTAGATGCTTTTTGCTTGGGGACCCAAACCATTTGGGTTGTGAAATTATCTTTTTGAGATGTGGACTTGGGCAGCCTTTGTGAGTTTTGATTTTTCTTTGATTCTTTACATCGATGCCCTGTGGCATGAGGATTATTAGGATATTTGGCTTTATGGGTGGAGACATCCAAATTTTTATTTTTGAATTCCATAGGGTTGTTTAGGATAGTTTCATGTTTATTCAATGTGTGCATTTGTTGATCATGATTAGGAATTGTAGGGGATTTATGGGAACGGGATGTATGAATTAATTTGTGGCTAAAGTGATAAGGAGATTGGAGGATGGGAATATTAGGAATTGGAAGAAGTGGAGGTAAAGTGGATGGAGGGATGTTTGGAGTTGGAAGAATTGGATGTAAAGTGGATGGAGGAAGATGAATTATCACATACTTTTTGGTTTCATAGGATAATGGAAGAGGAATGAAAACATATGTTTTATGGGTGTGATGAGGTGCACCTAGTTTGGGCTTAGATGGAGTGGATTTAGGAGGCGGAAATGTAGTACCAACAGCTTGATATTGCTTACCTTGGGGTGTATATCCAAGGCCATATGAGCGTGGAGGGACTTTGACATGAATAGGCTCCAAAATACCTTGTTCATTAAGGCCTAATCCTTTACCTTGATAGTTCATGTTTTGGAGTATGCAGTGGATGATGGGACTAGGTGTGCTTTGGGAACTAGACTTGAGTTCATTATTGGATGGAGAAGTGGTAGACAATGGTTGCTTCTCTCCTATTGAAGAACATTCATTTAGGAAGGTAGTAAGACTAATAGGACATGATGGTAGATTTGAAATGGGATCAATATGAGATAGTGAAGGAGTGATAGGATCTTGATTAACATCATTCTTAAGATCCAATGTATTTATTTGATCATCTATGTCCTTGTGGGGATCAAGTGTCTCATCAAGGGAAATGGATGTTGTGGGATCATGGATTGAAGGAGAATCGATGGGACTGGTGGAAGTTTCTTGAGCATGGATAGTATTGGGACCGTGAGTGGAAGGAGTGACAAGATCTTGATCACAGATAATATCTTGATCATAGAAAAGATATAGGTTATGAATAGGTTGAAAGGAAGAGCTTTGATCTTGATTTGGTAAGGAGCAAGACTGATCATGCTTTAGAGTTGACTCTTGACATAAATTTTGAGTTTGGATAGGAATGGAGGTTTCTTGGATAGATTCAATATATGGTGGAGAGTAAATTAGGCTTATAGTAGGTGGATCATCAAGAACATTTGAAGGTTCTTGCATACTTTCAAGGATAGGCATTTGATGGCATGAGGGTGGTAGTTGATTCCTTGCTAGTATCCAATGGATCACATCCTTATTAGTATATGGGTAAATGGACAATATAATGGATGAATAATGAGAGTGGAAGTTGTAGGATTAGAATGCAATAGATGGATAATGGGATTAGGTATGATAGGAGTGAGATTAGGATCGGGTGGATGGACAAGAGGATTGGATATAATAGGATTGGGATTTGGGTTAGGTGTGAGGATGATAGGATTGGCTGTGATAGGATCAAGACTTGGATTGGTCTTCGGTTGATGGATCATAGGATTGGATTTAGGTGGAAAAATTGATGGTTTAGACTTTAAGGGTGTTTGGGATTGGCTTAATGGATTATGATTTGGAAGGTTGGAAGGATTATATGATGGAGGTCCCATAGGAATGGATGGATGAGGAGGACTAGTGGATGGATTGGTGTATGAATCCAAACTTGAGGTGGTATCCCCCTTATCAAGAGTATCATTAAGATGACTTGTGAATTCTTGATCTTGGTGCAAGGAGGGATTAGTTCTAGTATGCTCATGTTGTGGAGGATTTTGAGATGGATATTGAGGAATATTCATGAGATTGGTTGATGTGGAGGGACTAGGTTGGCATGATGATGGGGGTGACTCATAGAATTTAGGTTGAATTTTTTGATGTTGAATGGATGATGGTGGTGAAGGTAACAAAGGGATTGATGAATGAGAAGGCTGGGGGGCCAATGGATTAGGATTGAAATTAGATGGAATTTGTTGTTGTTGCATGGATAAAGGTATGGAGGATGATGTATTAAATGAAGGTTGTGGTTTTTGGGCTAAGATTTGTTGTTGTTGAAGAAGGGCTTTTTTTTTTGGCTTTGTTGTTGAAGTTATAAGGTGAGGGGACTTGGTATGTGTGAAGATGAAGGATGGGTAGGGATATGAACCTGTGAGGTTTGAGGTAAAGTTATTGTTGAATAGGTTTGAGGTATGGATGTGTTGGGTTGATATGAGTGGTAGATTGGTTGTGATAAAGATTTGTATGAGGTGGATGGAGATGACTCATAGAGTTGGGATGTTGATGTGGTAGGATGTTGAAATTGTGAGGATAATTGTGATAGTTGTGCCAATTGAAATCTAAGATCTGCATCTTGTTGTAGTGATTGGACAAGTTGTTGTTGTAGCTGAATGACTTGGGGATTAATGGATGTTGAAGTTGAGACCTAGGTAGGATTATAATTTTGTCAGGTTGAGGGCATGGAAGGAAAATCTTGGGTTGTGTTAAGATGATAAGAATGTTCTTGTGGATAATGATCATCATAGATATGTTGAAGCTCTTGTATTTCCTCATATTCTTGAGATGATAGTGATGTTGGTGGAGGCCAAAATGGGGAGATATATGGTTCATGGGTATCGAAATATGCATCATGATCTACCAAATTCTCATCATTATTAGAGCTAGGAGGGCCTCCGCAGAGTATGATTTTTGGTTTTTGATTTGTCCTAGATGTGTTGATGGTCACAACCATTTTGACGAATAAGGATTGGACTAGGTTAAGGATGGAATGTCAGTAGGATGATGATAAAAGAATTAGATGGGAAATGGATGGATTTGGATGATTTGATCAATTGAAAGAGCTTGTTAGGATTCAAAGTGACAAGGTTCCACTTGAGATGTGACATGGAAGGATGATGGGTTCCTAACTCTGAAATCCAAGTTGATGATATAGAAGACAAGTTGTAGTGATGATAATGATTAGGCACACACACACATCAATCATATAAGACACATGACAATCTGATTGGTTGTTTTGTCTTGATGATATCTTGATGTTTTGCAAATACTTGTAAACATGCATGATCCTAGGCTAGGAAAGGACAATACTTGCTGAGTTCCCACTTGGTTTTACCCAGCCACACCTACTTATGGTGTATAGCTCCAAGAACTTGGGGCACAGGCTCCCCCTTATAGTGCACTCACTTCTCAGGCACACCAAGTTCCAGGTCCTAGGACGTGTAGATCCTGAGGTACCTTTCTATCTCTACCATAAGCCATGAAAATGTGGGATGGCTATCAGAGTTTCCTCCTGTATCAACAAGTAGAGGGTTTTTGGCCACTAAATAAAGGTTCATAGTGAATATCTGGGGGACCGGCACCCCACGAGCATCCAACAAGCCACTTAAGGCTCTAACTAACCCTACTAGGAGTTTAATATACACTAAGGCATGCCTCCTTTTGAGCTAGTACTGTATGGTGAGCGCTAATACCAGTTAGACTTGACTTTCACCTTATCCTCAATTTATATAGCAGGCCGGACGAAAGTCCCGCTTGGGGTCGCAAGTGAGTTCTCCTTTCGGATGTGTCTCAAGAGCAGGCCCACTCTAAAGAGTAACAAAAGCAAGGAAACACGTTGTTTTTTATCTCCTAGATCACACAAAACACAAGGAGAGAGCATACACAACGCCTTTGCCTCACACTCATATGGGGTTCATTTTAATTCCAAATCCAAATGTGTGGGTGGTTATACAAAATGTCAAAGAAATGCTTTTGACTCTCAAGATCGCTGAGTGGTGCAAGAGAAGAGCATACGCATTCAATGACAAAAATGCAAACCATAAGACATGGCAAACACTTGTTAATTTTAACACTTGCTTATGATGTGACAAACACTGAGTTTATTTTTAGACCAACAAATCAAAGTGTGATCTAATCTATAAAAAGAAAGCACAATATTTCAAGATTAGATTCCCTACAACACACTAATTAGTAGTTTGAAAATTTGTCTTTGACAGGCGTATAGCTGCAAGAAAAATATGTTAGATCAGCATGAATGATCCTGCAAAAGTCCACACAAAACGTTAAATGCACTGTGAGATGAAAAATGTTTGATGATTTGAAACAAAAGGCTAAATTTTAAATGGTTATACCTGGTTTCTGGATGAAATGATAGTACTGCATAGAGCACAGAAGTAGTTGTCCAACGCCTACAAAAATATGAAAATTTGATGAAAAATGAAAAAGTTATGCCAGTTTTGATCAAAACAGCCTCTAAGGGCTAGAAACAAGCACTCTGATGATTTGCAAACTTGGTTGTTGGCAGGTTACTCTAGTTATGTGATGATTTACACCATCAGTTGAAGCTTTATGGCAACATGTATTGTCAAACATTAAACACCAGACAGTCAAACGTAAAAGATTCTCATGCTATAGTGACTGGTTTGATGTCAAGGGTTAAATTTGATGTTTCTACACACTTAGAGATATTTTTAATTGTAGAATTAAGAATCTTTGTTGAAAAACATGCATACAGAGAGTAAAAAATGGTCACTGTCTACAGTTCCCTGCATGCCAAAAACTAACAGTTAGGATAGCACAACAATTAATACCAAATGTTATAAGCATTAACATTTTGTTTATGATTCACCGCTGCATAAGAGGGGTATCACAATACCTAACCTTTGCCACTGAAACTCAGGATTCAAATCTTTATGCCAAAAAGTGTGTCAGTTATGGCAAGAATGATTAATGCAGAAGTCCAAACAAATACCATTATTGATAACACAAAGACATCTATTAAACTACCAACTGTCCAAATATGTTAGTAGGAGGTTCAAAGAATATTCCAATAGAAATAACAGATGAGTGAGAGCTCTTTTTTTTTTTTGCAACATGAGACAATAGTGAACACTGGTAATGAAGATTTGTAGGCATGAATCTTTTACGGCGTGAGACACTTCTCTGAAATAACCAGCATTTTCATACATATGAGGCTTAGGGAGTACGCCAATAGAAATCGCTGATGATTTTAATAAAGTCTGATATGCACCTTTTGCGATATGAAGCAATTTTCCAGCACTATAATATGCACATATAAAAAGTCAATGTGTATTTTTTTTTACAGCGTAGGACAATTTTAAGCACCATAATGCTCACATAGAAAAGCATAAAATAGCATGATTTTTTTTTTTTTCAGCACTATAATGCTCACATATAAAAGCAAAAAAAATACAGCCTAAAAAAATGAATTTTCCAGCACTAAAATGCTCACATATAAAAGCAAAAAATAGAGCCTGAAAAAATGAATTTTCCAGCACTAAAATGTTCACATATAAAAGCAAAAAAAATACAACTTGAAAAAATGAATTTTCCAGCACTATAATGCTTCAAGGTGAATATATATTTTTTTACACATGAGAAGAATTTTCAAAGTGCTATAATGCTTATAATGTGAATATTTTTTATGACATGAACAGAATTTTCAAAACACTATAATGCATACATATAAAAATGACTTATGACACCTATGCATGGCAGTTAACGTTTGACATTGGCTGTTGAAATACTGAATGCATCATGGACTTCTCCATTGTTAGAAGTTTCAAACATGATGATTAAAGCATATGACTTGCCTGATCTAGCACAAAGAGACCTGAAATCAAAACAAATCATAACGTCAATTCATAGGGCGATGAGGCAAATAAACAAAAGCTCTGTGTGTATGCGTATTGTCCAATATGGATTTTATACTTGAAGATGTCTAAACTACCACTACAGGCACCAACTATTAGCAAACAAGCCAAACATTTAAACCCAATAATAAAAATAAAACTCCATCAAACAAACAAAGAATTATGAATGTAGTTATTAATACTAGTTATGAGTAATTAAGCATTGAAAATGAATGAATGTAAAAGGCTAAGCATTCATCTTTGGTTGTAGACCGCCATACAAATCCAAACTGCCGTGAGTCACACGTTTTATCATGATGAGTTAGATAATTTTTGGTGAGCTACTCTAGAATCAAAAAAGAGGTTAGTTTCGTTCCAAGAAAAATTTCATGAAAGTTGAGTCTTAAGAGCATTCGAGAAGTGCATCAAAAACCTACAAAAACTCAAGAAGAGTACTTACAAAGCAATGGCTTAAGAAGGAGAATGTTCATGTCAAGTTCACCATTTAATGTAGCACAAAATATTGAATTTTTAACATAAACCCTAAAAACCTTTCAATGCCATATCCAAGATTGCAAGAAAAAGATAATAAATGGACTATTGCAACTTAATAAATAACTGTTACAAAATTGAAGTGTAATGTGGTTGCTCGTAGTTTTGCATAACTCCAATATGAAATTTTATCAGGGGGTGGTAAATGAAAGATAAGGGTTCATTTTATAAAATTTGGGTAAAAGTGGTTTAGGCAGTTAAACCGTAAATTGGTTGAACGGTTGAAAGGTGAGAGGTTGGTGTTCTAATAGGTTTTGTGTTATTTTTTTATGAATGATTTTTAAGTTTTAGGTTTTGGGTTTTGCTTTGTAAATAATAAATTAAATATATTAATTTTAATTTATTATTTACCGAAGGGTTAAAAGATAAAAAGGTTTAATTAATTAATTAAAATTAATTAAATCATGACTTAGGAAAATGATCAATTAATCATTTTTTTATGCCTACAAAGTCCATGTCCCATCCTTTATCATTTTTAAAAGAATATTTTATGGTAATACTATCTCAACTCCATAATGCTAAACTAATCTAATTATTGTGCCCACTTATTTACCCTAGGTCTACTTTTTATAAAGAAATTTATTGTATTTCTTTCTAAAAATTAAGAATCCAAATTCAAAGTGTTTATTGGATCAATCATAGCTTCCAAATGATGGTGACACTTAGGGAATGTCTCTAGTGCAACCAAGACAACCTTTGTAGTGTGAGACCCTAGAGTTAGAAATCAAAAACTTGTGACACACCAAAAAGCATTTGAATGAATGTTATTAAATTAATAGTCTGTTTAACAAGTGTCATGTAGTGGCAAGTACTAGCCTTATTTTTTTATTGTGAAGAATAGGATATTTACTAATGTAGGCACCCAAAATTGACCACTTAATACCATGTCAAATACCACCTCCATAATTCCCCTTTTCATACCACATTATCACATTCTCTAATTAACTAAATTAATCTTTATTATTTAGTTAATTAGTCATTTTTAATTAATTAATCCATTTTCTCCCCATTGTCAATTAATTCTATAATTCTTATTATTTAATTAATTATATTTTCTCCATTTATTCAAAATAAATAAATATTTCCATATCATTACAAATGAATAAATAAATAAGAAATCACATCCATTATCCACAAATAAATAAATAAATAATCTAGCTATTCACATGTTTAACTAGTAAATAAAAGTCAAACATCTTGCAAATCTCCACCATCCATTTTCATACTACATCTCAAAATCCCAATTGTTGGCAAGAGAAATAATAGGACACAGTCCGAAGATTTGAGCCTAGCTTACTCTTATGTAGTCTTTATACCCCAGTAATGATAGTGATAGAATAACATGTATTTGCGATAGAAAATAACATAATGTGGTAAGATTACATCATATTCAATATGTATTAAACATAATAAATGTTCAAATATTACACAATAGTTTTCATATATATATATATATATATATATATATATATATATATATATATATATATTATGTTTAATACATATTGAATATGATGTAATCTTACCACATTATGTTATTTTCTATTGCAAATATATGTTATTCTATCACTATATATATTTTTTGTTACATCAGAAAAAGTCCCCTTGGGGGCTTTTCCCTCTTGAGATTTAACTCCTGGGTCTTGTTGATGTATTTAGGACATCTTGCATGATTTTGATGACTCCCAATGAGAAAACCCTAAAGTTTCATGGCATATGGGACCCAAGGGGTACACTTGACATGATTCATGCCTAAAATAGGGGGGAGGACTTGGTCGCTTGCACCCTAGCCCTGCCCTATTTTAGGTCAGGCCTAATTTCAAAGTGTTAGTTTATGACTATTATTTAGGTCCTATGTCGATGCGGTAAGTTTCAATTATGAAATTCTTGGAGGGAATGTTTGTCATTGCATATATAAGGATGCTTAGATTATCATTTGTAAACAAGATGGTTATTTGCAAACTTGTGGCTTATGTGAAAGTGATTCAAGGAATTCATAGTGTTGCAGAGCAGAATTTGTGTTGTTATTGTGTTTGTGTTTGTAGATTTGGCATCTATCTCCTCATGGCATGAAGAGTATCTTCCTTCCATGAGATCTTCACTACAAGGTGATGTCATTTGTGTTTTCAATCATTTATCATTTGGATTTTACCTCTATCCCATAGGGATATGCACTCTTTATCTAACAATGGTGTTTGGAATACTTGAATGTCTCTTCGGGGCTTGATAGAGCCAAGCCTCTAAACACCACAACCCCCAACCCACTCCTTGTGATTACAGGTTACAGGTGTCACATCTGGAAGAAGTGGAGTTGCACGGAAGGTCAACAAAGCATCAAGGATTAGGATCTAGAAAGAAGCTGGACACTGGAACTTTTCTTAGACGCAAGTGCTAGTCCCAGTGTCCTCTACAGTTGAATTCCCAAAAATAGAAGATACAGTGCAGATCAATGTCGGAAGGAGATCAGGATTCTGTAAAGAAACTGTGGCACTGGACTAGGGCACCTACTCATTAGTTCCTGACTTCTCCATTTTTTGAACTTTAAAATCTAGTACTCATTTGATTGTCATTTGGTTATCTCTGTGTGCGAGCATTTTCTGTAATTCATCCGTTTGTTTTCGAATTTGCATAATTAGGGTTTTGAGCATAAGTGGACTTTATTGAGCAAAAAAATTATTCAATTCCAATTTTCCCTACATTCCAAGTGACTAAAGGCCTGACAGTAGGTTTCCTACTCAACTAGAAGTCCTTGAATGTTTAGAGGTGAAAGGAGGATCAACACAAACTAGCAAAGTAAACATAAAATCCTCTTCATCAAATTTTACCCTAAACATTTTGGTGAACCCATGTTTTTCATAAATTTTTCACCTTGATGAGTGTTGTGCTTCAGATTTACATTCATTCATATCATTGTTCATCTTATTGCATTTGGAAAAATACAAAAAAATTGAAAAATTTGAAAAAAATGAAAAAATTGGCATTATTAGCTTGCATTTTCAAGTAATTTGGATTAATTGGTATTTAATTTCAATAAATTTCAATCGTTATCATCAGATCTGATTTAAAATATAGAAATTTATCCTTCATTATTCATTTAGATTGCATTTCCATGCTTAAATTGTTGAAAATTCCTTGAAATTATGCATTTTTCCATATAACCTAGTTTTGCATTAGCTAGGGTTTGTAGTCAAAATCTTGTTTTAGACTTTACTGCCCTTTTAAAAAACTCATTAGGACTGATTTATAACTATAGTGTTTCATCATAGTGGTTTGCTTGCAAAATTTCATGCCTAGGGTTTGAAAACCTTGATTTTTCATTAGATTTTTGCCTTATCATCTCTCTAGATTTGCACCATAGCCATGTTGTAAAGGATTTTTCTGCACTAATTGGCTGTTATTAGGGTTATTATCTACTTCCCCTCCTATAATCCTTTACAACACCTTTTTATTGGGCTCTTACAGTGGAAATTTGGTGAAAATTTGCATATTTTGGCTATATTTGCCCTAGGGTTTGACTTAGATTTGCACTCCAGGCATGTTGTGATAAATTTTATGGCTTTAGGTGATTTATATTACTACTATAATATGTTTCACCTCCTAAAATTATTTACAACACCCCTTTTGTTAGGTCTTGTAATTGAAAAATTGTGAAAAAAATAGCATATTTCTGCTAGGGTTTGACCTTGAGTGGCACTATAAGCATGTTGTTACAGATTTTTTGGCATTAGGTGGCTGTTATTACTGTAATAATTTTCTTATCATCATAATTTTCATCACATCACCCTTTGTCATACTCTTTTGCATTGAGATTTGGTGAAAAATCACATATTTTAATGGATTTTCACTAGGTTTTGACTTGTCATCACTCTATATTTGCATTAAAAGTGTGTTGTGAAGGATATTATTGCTATATTAGAATAATATTAGACATATTATTTTCTTCCCCTGATCAATTTCTTTACAACACCCTTTCTTTCACTTATTGGCATTGAAAAAAGTTGAAAAATCAAGCATTTTAAGTCATTTTCATACATTGTTTTGCGCTTATCTTTGGCATAAATTTTGAAAAGATTTTAAAATCTAATTTTACATTGCTTTGAAAACTGAAACACATGGCTTCTTATCACAACAATAATAATAGGTTCCCTCCTAGGCCTTACATGAAAAGAAAGGTCCCCAAACCTGAAATTGTCTTTGCACCTCATGATAGAACAATTGGAGAAACTAAAAGACCTCTCTATATTACTATGAAAATAATGGGAAATCCTATGGATGGAACCCTTATTGATCCTAATTGTATGACTAATGTCGCCATGGAGGAGTTCCTCTTTTCACATCAATTAATGCAAGGCTTTTATGACCCTTCGGATATGATGATTAAAACACATAAGGGAACCTTTATAAACACTTTTGGGAAGATATCTTTATTATTTACTGTAATTGAGAAATCTATAGAGAAATGGTTTGATTTTGTCCTCGTTTCTAACCTTTTTCGCATAAAACTAGGACATCCATTGTTAAAGGCTATGAAATATGTCCCTTCAACAATTTATAACTGTGTAAAATCTCCTTTGAATGGACAAGTGCATACTATACATCGCAATAGGTATAAACCTTTGATTACAAAATAACACTTTACACTGGATTACTTTTGCGAAAGATCTAAAAGGGAACTGGAGCCACGGACAGACTTTAACTTCTTGAGCTATAGAAATTACAAAACAAAACTATTACATCAAATGGTTGATCCCTCTATTGAAGAAACAACAAAAGTTGAACAACCTACATTTGCAGAGAATCCTAGACCAAAAGCAAAAGAACCCTATGCTGAGGTTCCTCCCCCGTCATCCTTACAAGGATTAGGAGGTAGTAGTCGACAACAAAATATTCCACCTAGACAAATGAGATTTGATCTTGGTGCTTCCTCCTCTAAAACATAAAAACCTATGGATAAGCAAAACACTATCTTACAAGAGATAAGTGGTAAGACAAAAAGAAATAGACAAGCAAAAGAAAGGAGGAAGAGATGACAAGCTTATGCCCAATGACTTGCATCTCAACAAGAAAACATTTCACCAAATATTGAATCAAACAAAGAAGATCTTAAGAATGGACAACTTGACGACAAGAATAAGAGTTGGGCTATGGTACCTTATGTCCCACTTTCCTCTAGCATTCGGAAGTGGGAAGATGACGATGATGATGATTTTCTCATTGACAACCTCTAATTAGGTTGTCCCTACAGGTAAGTATTTCTAACCCTCTATCTTTCGTGATGTGTTTCCCCCATGATGTGTTATGTGTTGTTTAGGCCTCCTAGGATGACCCTTGATTCTCTTGTAAGGTCCAGGATACCAGGAGACCACCTCTATTGTGACCCTTCTTCTATTTGTATCATCATTCTTCTATATTTCTTCTCTTCTATTTTCACTATTGTGTGTTGTGTCTTACGGACATAGAGTTGCAGTTGGTGACTTGGGGGCACCCTCCTACATGATTGTCCCTAAGGCACTTGTTTCTCCTCTCTTGATTTATTGTTTCCCTTCCTCTAGTGTTTCTATCTAGCAGGCAGATGACAAAAAATATATTATACTGATGTGGACCTAGCATCCCTTTAGTGAGAAATTAAAAATTGGACTTAGTTCCTATATAACGATGGGGTTGTTATATATTATCCGACACTTGGCTAGTATAATCACTCCGTGCACTTTGTCAAGTGATCTTGATGGTGTCTTATCATACTTAAAAACAAAACAATATTGTTGCTCCATGCACTTTGTCTATCTTGAATCTTGCATCATTCATTGTTGTTTATCATGATTATATGGGCACTAACACTTTTCTTGCAAGAATGTATTTGTGGGAACATTTGGCAATTGTAAAGTAAATGTCACCTCCGAGGGGCATGGGCTTTGCAAGAGCTCGTGTTCCCTTGTGTGTTTTTCTTCCTACCTTAATGTGTTTGATATCAATACTTGATATCAACCACCTTAAGGTGGGGGCATATATAAGGTAAGCTATTTGATCTAGATGTTAGCAACGTGCTTGTTCTCAAGTGCAGTCTTAAAGACTGGTGGCGATGAGTCCCTCCTGCACTTTGAGATTTATTTGAAATCAATTTGCAATCATTTAATCCCTCATCATGAGGCAAGGATATTAGATCCTTTCTATCTTAATCCCTCATCGCAAGGCAGGGATGGTCTATTTCTCATGGAGAGTACACATCCTATCATTTTCAAAAAGTCATCATCACAAGGTGAGAGCGGTTCTGTGACTAACTCAACCCTTAAGCATGTCTGAGGTGATTGTTGTGGCGAAGCCCAATCATTGGTGTGTGCCTGTAATATGCCTAAGATGGTGATGAACCTAGATATAGGAACACTCCATCACTTGTTTATCATTTTTTCTCTGTGTCTTCTAAGTGTGTGTGTATTGTGTGTTTGTTCCCAAGTGTAGTCTTAAAGATCGATGGTGATGAGTTCCTCCTATGCTTTGGGAATTGTATGGTGTGTTTGATTTGTATAGCATGCTTGATTTATTTTGTGTGTTTGTTGCCCCCATATGTAGTCTTAAAGACTGGTGGCGATGAGTCCCTCTTGCATTATGGGTGGTGTGTTTACTTTCCTTGTACTTGCATCTGCATTTCATATATATGAAAAGAAAAAGAAAAAGATAATCATCACTATCTTCACCGCATTCACTGTATTCACTGTGTTTTGTGTGTCTTCAATGTTGTATTCTCCATGTTTTGCATGACTATAACTGTCTTCTCCGTGTTTTGCATGCCTGTTACTATATTCTCTGTGACTAGCATGTCTTCTCCGTGTTTTGCATGTCTGTTACTGTATTCTCTATGACTAGCATGTCTTCTCCATGCTTGGCGTGTTTGTTGTGTTTGTTGACCGTACTTTAATGCATGTATAGGCCTTGCATTTATACATATATTAAATTGGGGGGTAAATGTTACATTAGAAAATGTCCCTTTGGGGGCTTTTCCCTCTTAAGGTTTAGCTCCTAGGTCTTGTTGATGTATTTAGGACATCTTACATGATTTTGATGACTCCTAATGAAAAAACCCTGAAGTTTCATGGCAAATGGGACCTAGGGGGTGCACTTGACATGATTCCTGCTTGAAATAGGGGGGAGGACTTGGGCGCCCACACCCTAGTCCTGCCCTATTCTAGGTCAGGCCTAATTTTAAAGTGTCAGTTTATAACTGTTATTTAGGTCCTATGACGACACGGTAAATTTCAATTATGAAATTCTTGGCAAGAATGTTTGTAGTTGCATATATAAGCATGATTAGGTTATCATTTGTAAACAAGATAGTTATTTGTTGTAGAGCAAAATTTGTGTTGTTATTGTGTTTGTGTTTGCAAATTTGGCATTCATCTCCTCATGGCATGAAGAGTATCTTCCTTCCATGAGATCTTCACTACAAGGTGATGTCATTTGTGTTTTTAATCATTTATCATTTGGATTTTGCCTCTATCTCGTAGGGATACACAATCTTTATCTAACAACAGTGTTTGAAAGAGTTGAATATCTCTCTCGAGCTTAATTGAGGCAAGCCTCTAAACACCACAATCCCCAACCCACTCCTTGTGATTGCAGGTTATGGATGTCACATCTAAAAGAAGTGGAATTGCAAGGAAGGTCAGCAGGCATCAAGGATTTAGGATCTAGAAAGAAGCTGGACACTAGATCTTTTCTTGGACTCGGGTGCTAGTCCCAGTGTCCTCCACAGTTGAATTCTCAAAAATAGAAGATATAGTGCAGATCAGTGTCGGAAGGAGATCAGGATTCCGCAAAGAAACTGTGGCCCTAGACTAGGGCACCCGCTCATTAGTCCTCAACTTCTCCATTTTTCAAACTTCAAAATCTGGTATGCATTTGATTGTCATTTGGTATCTCTGTGTGCGAGCATTTTCTATAATTCATCTGTTTGTTTCTGAATTTGCATAATTAGGGTTTTGAGCATAAGTGGACTAAATTAAGCAACAAAATCATTCAATTCCAATTTTCCCTACATTCTAAGTGACTGACGGCCTGATAGTAGGTTTCCTACTCGACTAAAAGTCTTTGAATGTTTAGAAGTGAAAGGAGGATAAACACAAACTAGCAAAGTAAACATAAAATCCTCTTCATCAAATTTCACCCTAAACATACATACATACATATATATATATATATATATATATATATATATATATATATATATATTGTAGACACCTAAAAATGACCATGTCATTGTATCACTTGCATTTCATCAAATCCCCTACATTTAACGTTAATTAAATAATCTAATTATTTAATTAATATCATCAAAATCAACTTTATTCTTCCAAAATTAAATAATTTTAATTATTAATTAAATCATTATCGTCTTCCAAAATTCAAATCCACATCAATTGAATAAATTAATTATTTAATTAATTAATTAATTTATCATTTTAATCCTCTTATCTACAATTAAATAATTTCTAAATTATTTAATTAATCAATTATTCTTCCAAATTTAAATAAATCATTCAAATTTATTTAAATTGAATATCTCAATCTCTAAAAATAAAATATAATCAAATATTTTATTTATCCTTCATCATGCAAAATAAATTAAATCAATTTATTTATTTAATTTATTTAAATCTTCAAATCTATTCTATGTCTTCTATCATGCACAAACAATTAAATAAATTTATTTATTTAATTCTCAAATATCTTCCAATTCCTCTAAAAATAAATCTTGTTCATCATGCACATAAAATTAAATAATTTATTATTTAATTTATCTCAAATCATGCAAAAAGTAAATTATAAGTTGAGTTAATTGACTTAATCATTATTGTTTTTATCACCAACTCATAAATTAGAAAAAAAAAGCATTTCTATTTTTATGAAATCTATCTTTATCATGTCTATTCCATGTCTTTTAGCCAAATCAAGAAATTAATTCAAAACAAAAATATTTTTTTGTGTGACACATGTCAGGTGCACATTCATCATGAATTCTAGATTTATCTCATCCATTGATTCCATTGAATTATCTAGACCATTGATCGATCTTCATTGAAACCTATATAAACCCCCCTCATCTCCATAACAAATCCTCTTTGATCATTTAAATTTTTGCCTCCCTACAGCGCATTGAGCATACATCGCATCATTGAGCACTTTGAGCACTTTGAGCACAAACACAATCTACATCCGCTTGTTGCAAACATGGTTTCGCAGTTTGAAGAGCAATCTACATTTGACCAAGATAACAATAGAATCTAGGTGAAAGCTTTCATTGTTTTTATTATTATTCATTGATTATTTGGTTATTTGCTTAGATCGTTATCTTGATGTTATAGGATTGAGTTGTTGATTATTTCATTGTTTTGATTATCATTTGATCTCAATTTTTAAATCTATACACATTTTGATTATATTGTATTTTTAGAGATTGAGATAGTCAATTTAAATAAATTTGAATGATTTATTTAAATTTGGAAGAATAATTGATTAATTAAATAATTTAGAAATTATTTAATTGTAGATAAGAGGATTTAAATGATAAATTAATTAAATAATTAATTTATTCAATTGATGTGGATTTGAATTTTGGAAGATGATAATGATTTAGTCAAATAATTAAAATTATTTAATTTTGGAAGAATAAAGTTGATTTTGATGAAATTAATTAAATAATTAGATTATTTAATTAATGTTAAATGCAGGTGATTTGATAAAATGCAAGTGATACAATGACATGGTCATTTTGAGGTGTGTATATATATATTGATGAAATGCAAGTGATACGATGACATGGTCATTTTTAGGTGTGTATATATATATTGATGAAATGCAAGTGATACGATGACATGGTCATTTTTAGGTGTATATATATATAATTTCCTCTTCTCATCGTATCTATCTCTTCCATATCTTCTATCTTCCTCTCTTATTATGCTTCTTCACATCATCATACTTCATCATGCTCTTCTCTCTCACATTCCTCTTCCTCATAGAGGCTCTTAATACCCTTTCATGGCATCTTTCTCTTATTTCCTTTCCTAAATACTCTTAATTAACTCCCTTCCACGAATTCACCCTTTCCTTTATGATATTTATCCATATTATAGCTTGTTAAGGTGTGTTAGGGTGTGTTTAAGGCTATTTAAGGCCTATATGGCCCATAAATGGGTCTAGGGATGACCCAAATGGTATGTCGGGTACCTCACAACCTTCTATATCCTACCAACATTCTCCCCAAGCCTAAAACATTGCCTTGTCCTCAAGAAAATATTTCTTTCGTTTGTTTCAGTCATTAACAGTCTCAGTATAACCCTCCACCTTTTTCCCAAATTAAATGCGGTGATGTAGGAATGGAATAACACCATGTTCTTCATACCATAATCTCTAATCAACCCAAATTACCTCTACATGCTCTTAGTTCTTGGCACACAATCCCCAATAACTAGCACAAGCTCCCAGACTTTTATACAATCATTTTTCATGCAACCCAGTAACATAGTCTTCAAATTGTTGTCTCTAGATATATTTTTGGTAACTCAAACCTCCTAAAACTTAGAATAAACTTACCTCTAGAATAGTTCTATCTATCCTCCAAACCACAAGATCATATAATCAATTGTAATGAAATGTGGTGGTCTACTTGCACATGAAATTGATAAGTTCAGTGATCTACTCACAAATCGTTGCACTGGCTCAATGGTCAGTGGTTTAAACAAGTCCTCTCTATAATATACCTCAAGTTCTTCCTTTGTGATGGTTCCTTTTCATTTGCGGTGCTTCCTATTCATTTGTGGTGTTTCTTCTCGATCTGCGGTAGTTTCTCTCCTTCTATGGTGATGCTTACTGTAATTTTAGGGTACCACACATTCTTCCAACACTTTCTACATTCTCAATAGATTCTCAAATAACCTCAAGATCCCAGAATATTACCTTACTTCAATACTTAATTACTCAGGATATTCTTGATCTTTTTCCATGGTGCTTTCTACCCTCTCAGATTTGGTTGTAACTCCTTAGATGTATACATAGAAGTTATTTGGTTCCCTCTCTGCACACATTGCTCCTATACTCCTCTCTAATTCTTTATCAGTACTTCCTTTATTGCAGTGTGATTTCTTCTTTTTTTGTAGTAGAATCCCTAGTTATCCCTTCTTCTATTGTAGTATGGATTTCTTTACACTCTGCATAGGTTCCTTCCTTGCCGCATTTCAGCCTATGTCCTTCTTCCTTTCTAACATGTGAATAATTAAGCCTATACACCCTTCTAAACATACATGTAACATGTTTCCAATCTGATCCATTCATCCATCGACAATCCATTTGCATACAGTCTGTCCTAGATTTTTTCTTCCACGTTTTATCCCAACGCATCTTTTTAGTGATTATTCAATCCATAAATGCTACAAGGATGAAGATCCCAACACATCTCGGCTTCTATGTCCATGTCTATTACAATGAGAACACTGCAGCCCTTGCATACCATGAACTAATTTGTTTGAACCTATGATACCACTTTTATTTTCTTTACCATTGACATATCCAAGGCCTTCATTCCTTGGTCTCACTATTGGCTCAATGGGCTCTCTAAGTCCTTGTCCATATTTCCCAATTTTTTTCCTTCATATCCCATTCCTCTCATGATTTTAAAACCAACATTATCTAGACTTCCTTTGCCACCTTCACCACAAGTAGCAATATTTGCAGGTTTAGACAATTTGTCATCTTCAACCTTATTCTTATCACCTAAAGAAGATTCAACTGCTGCACACAAATCATTTGTATCACATGAAACATCACAAAGTAATGGCTTAGCTCTTAGACATTCATTTTCATTCATGCAAGCTGCAAGTGATTGATCCAACTTATGATTATGTTCCCTCAATCTTGATATTTCATCCTTCTGCAAACTATTTTCCTCCTCCAGATTCTTTAGTTTTCTTTCCAAGGCTCCCTTCTTCCTTTTAACTTTATCAATTTCATAATGTTGATTTTTATTAGGGAAGAGGGTCTATTCTTCCTCACTATCTTCCTCTTTAGTTTCAATGTTTTGATGGTTTGCAGTATTTGTGCCCTACCAAGTTAGTAATGCAACTTTGTTTTTCCCTTTATTTTTCTTCTTTTTAGATTGCTCATGTTTGACTTCCTTCCACTAGTTCTCTTCTTCTAAAGATATGTTGAAGATATATCTATGTGATCATCTTTGGTTCTCTGGCATGTTCTTAGTACTGACCTTGTTCTTTAGGGACTCTTCGGATTAAGCGTGCACCTCTTTGTGAGGTTTTCCAATTCCTCACTCTTCAACATTCATGAGTCCATATTAATTTCCTTTTGTTTTACTTACTAGTGGTGAATAATAGGTTCCTTCACCATCTTTTGTTGTTTAGGTTTATTCTTTATCCCTATATCTCTTGTCAACTAAATGTCAAAATAATCTTTCCCCAATAGTTCTTCACAATTTCTTATAATCTCTTGCTCTATCTCTTCTTGTCTATTTGATTATTTGTTTACTTCTTCTATGGAAATCCTTGTACTTTTAAAAGGCATAAAGGGTGACTCCTGGTCGAGGGTTTGTAACTATTCAAAGTGCCTCTTCATTCTATGAGATAGCTTTTTGCTTATAAATGACATGTCATTCGTTAACCTTATTAATTTACTTCCTTCTCTTATACTCCTAGGATCCAAATTGCCAAGTATCGCACTTCCTTCTATATCTCTTATCTGTAATATACTTCACCTTACCACATCATCCAAGTATTCTTCATCTAAATTTAAGGTTTTGTTTATGGATTTATTATTTGCGGAGGTTGATTTCCTTCTTTACTCATAATTTTAGCTACACCCATAGTGGCACACTCAACAACACCCTCATTGGTGTGCTCATCCAGTCTCTCTTTTCCTCCTATGTTTTGTTCTTTGATAACACCCACCTTGCATGCTCATCCTCATTCTGTTCTGTTTCTTCCACAACCCTTCTGGTCTGTTCCTCATCTATTTCCTTTGCCTTTTCAATTCTTTTGCAATACCGCTCCTGTTGATCTTGAGTTTGTTTTCTCCTTTCTCTTCCATATTCATGTCCATTATGATTTCACCAATCTCTCTTAGTTTCTTGTTATCTCCCTTGGCCATGGGTGTTTTTTATATGGTGTTCCATTAATCCTTATGTATCCCATGGTTGACTTACTTTGAATGGTTACATCTTTTTAGGGATCTCTTGAGATCTCTTCCCCTTTCCATTTGTCATCCCTTAGGTGTCTTCCCCCCTCTCACAAGGGTAGGACCTAAGAGATTTCTACTGCAACTCTTGAAAAAAAAACTATCACTTTCCTTATTCTCCACTATCCTTACCAGGGTCCTACAATATAACCAAATGTTTGCATGAGAAATAATAGGACACAATTCAAAGATCTGAGCCTAGCTTACTCTTATGTAGTCTTTATACCCTATTAGTGACAATGCTAGAATAACATATATTTGCGATAGGAAATAATATAATGCGGTATATTACACTATATATATATATATTCCCTCTTCTCATCATATTTATATCTCTTCCATATCTTCCATCTTCCTCTCTTATTATGCTTCTTCACATCATCATGCTTCATCATGCTCTTCTCTCTCACATTCCTCTTCCTTATATAGGCTCTTAATAACCTTTCATGGTGTCTTTCCCTTATGTCCTTTCCTAAATACTATTAACTCCCTTCCACGAATTGACCCTTTCCTTTATGATATTTATCCATATTATAGCTTTTTAAGGTGTGTTAGGGTGTGTTTAAGGCTATTTAAGGCCTATATGACCCATAAATGCACCTAGGAATAACCTCACAACCTTCTATATCCTACCAACACCAACCGTTCACATAGAGATAACCAAAAAGCAAACCTAACAACCAACATTTAATAAAGTCATCTCAATCAATCTTGTCCATCCATTTGTAATCAATGTATTCATCCTTTAGATTGCTCTAGAAGTTAACTTCTTTAGAAGCTAATGCCTCTCATCCTTAGCTTGCTCTAGAAGCTAATGAATCTCAACCATCCATTTTCATACATCTTTAAATCTAGACCATTCACATCCTCAATCAAGAATCTATAAATTTACCCTCATCCTTCCTCAAATCATACATGATCCTCATGAGCCTGATAGGTACATGCTGCAAAAAAATTGCACGACTCCTTGAGCAACTACACATAAATCACAACAAGAGAAAATCCATACAACAAATGAGATCTCTTGTTTGGTAAGTGAAGGTGGGATTATTTGATTTAGTCTTCTTTATGCTCTATCTGAGGTTGTGCTTGATTTAGAATAAAGGGTCTAATATTGGTTTAATCTCTTTGCATTTTGTTCTAAAATTTGTATATATAACTGATAAGCAAGTTCTTTTTGAATTGTTTGCCTTTGATTATTTGGTATTGAAATTGGGTATTCTAAAAATGTCTTAACTATTTGGTAATGTATAATGAATGCTTCTAGATTTGACCATGATCAAGATTTTTCTCTCAACATTTTGGATCACACTCCGTGATCCATCATACTTCTCTCTCCCTCTCTTTTTATTCAAATTGGCTCTGCAATTTATCATTTTTATGTCTCTTCTCTTGCTTTCTTTCTCCTGATGATGGATCACAGAGTGTGATCCGAAACGTTGAGCGAAAAATCTTGATCACGGTCAAATCCAAAAGCACTCATTATACAACTATGGACTATGGAAGTTTAATGAATTCTATTTGGTAATGAACAAGCAAGACTAGATAAATAAATCAAATTGAAATGTTAGTAAAAAATTCAAATTTTACTATATTATTGTCATAGATAGAAAGTGTTGCTTAATTTTAGTAACTAAAAATTGTTTTAGTAAATATACGTGATTTGTATCATAACAAATGAAAATCAAATTTTGTAACAATTTAATCATAAAGGGTATAATATTTTGATGATGACAAGAACCAAGACATGGCCAAGACATGGTTGTAGCTTTGTAATATGTTGACAGCATTGCAAAGAAATGAAAAAGCAACAATTAGTTTAAGTCATGTCGTTTGTAATTTATAAGAAATGTTTACAAGAAAGAAACAAGTATTGTAGCTTTTAAATTCTTTTTATGCAATTGTTGTTTGTAGCATCGAATTCTTGGATTATATTGTCCTAGTCTATTGTAAAAGTCACTTGCATTTTGAAGTCTCACAACATGTAGATAGTCTTCTATGTGCTCTTCATATTGTACTTGTGCTAATGCACGGAAGATGGTTGTCTAGTATCTTTTTTAAATAATGCATGTGAAGACTATGTTGTTTAGTGTTTTTAGCGTGCAAGTAAGATAGTTGTGTAAGTGATTGTACATTCCATAAGGCTTGTAGTGTATGTACATCATCCCATACACTATTTTTTATGCAAGTAATTGTGTACAATCACTTACACAACCGTCTTACTTGCACACTAAAGACACTAAACAACATAGTCTTCACATGCATTATTTAAAAAAGATACTAGACAACATCTTCCCTACATTAGCACAAGTACAATATGAAGAGCACATAGAAGACTATCCAAGTTTTCTAAGATGAATCTACTTCTTACACATTTGGAAACTTACACCACTTCAGTAGATTTTATGCATCAAATAGTTGTTGCCATCATTCAACCATTTCTCCTACTATTGTGTTGTATGGCCAATATTTACTTCGATGGCAATCGACACACTTTCATCTTAATTCACTTTGCAGTTATGGTTTGTCCACATAAAATGAAAGCATCCAACCTTTAAAATAAAAATTAGATAGTCATAAAAAATAATATAATATATAAATCACTATCACAAGTTTTAGTTTGACATTGTATAGGATCCAATATTAAACAAGCAATTGAATTTCTAAAGTCACATATCTGGGAAAAAAATTTCTTATTATACAATTATCTACAATTAACTAATTAACTAAAATTCATTTACAACAATTAAAATAAAATTCAACATTTCCAAAACTATACAGTTTTTGTTAATTGATTGAAAGCTAAGACAATTAATTACTTTTTCAGTTCAGATGAATTAATCAATAAAATTGTAAATGATAATTTTTATAATTTTTTTTACACTAATGAAAATAAATATAAACTTTCATGAGGAAAAATAAACCCTTAGTTTATTTTATTAAAAAAACAAATAAAAAAAATTAAACCCAATAATACTTAGGCAAGTACTAATAATACACACTCTTTCCACTCAACACCACCCTTCACAGCCTACAGTAATGGGTGATTCCCTCTCACATTTTAAGAAAACTTTACAAAACAATCTAATTCAATCAAGATTCATAGCAGAAGATCTAATTTTAAAGGAGACTGAAAATATCTTGAGGAGTCATTTCCTGGATCCCTTAGGCTGCTTGACCTGGTGGACGTTATTAAAACCTTTCATTCATTCATTATCTTGTCTTCCTAGCGCCCCACAAAGATGGGGAAGACGGGCGGCGTGCACTGGCATTTCTCTTCAATCTACACTCTTCCTTTCCTTTCAACTGCAACAATTGTTTTGGGTTTCTCTGCATCTCAACTTTTGTTTTCAATCCATCGTTATGGAGTTGTGCATCAGAAGTTTTCCTGAGCTCAGCATTTGCTTTAATTTGCTCTGTATATTTTCCCTCCTCTTCCTCTTCCTCCCCAATCTGAAATTGGGTTTTTCCTTGTCCCGCGTCTGTGAGTGCTGCAGCCTCTGTATTTTGTAGTAACATTTGTAGCCATTTGTCTAAGTTGGCTTTCCCAACACGCCTTACTCTTTCATCTTCTTCTTCAGCGGCATCTACTCTGGCGACCACCACTTGGTGTTGCATTGATAAAACATGATCCAGTGCCTCATCTAACTCAGGATCCTCTTTCTCGTTGTCTCCAACTGATTCATACCCATCAATTGTGATGATTCTCTGTTGTTTCTGCGCTTCAGCTCTTGATGCTTCCTGGTCTTCTTCTAAGAATTGTCTCAGCTCCTTCTGGATTCTTTTATTCTTGAAAAGAAGACTTGTTTCATCCAAGGCTTCAGCATGTTTGAGTAGAAGAATTGGTTCTTTACCCTTATCTGCAGTACTTGGTATGGCAGAGGGGCAGGAAGAGCGCATTTTGCGCACCTCTTTCTTGACAGTATTCTTGGAGCAGCTTGCTGTATCATCCTCTCTTACCCTTTTCCTGACTTGTTCTGAGTATGGCCTCAGCAATTCCTTTACATCCTCTCTTTGCTTGAACTTCTTCAACAGCTCTCTTTCAGACATGTCAGAATCAGCCTTCAATGACTCCAATCGAGCCATGAGGGCATTGCAAGCAGCCTGACTTAATCTCGCCTGCTCCTTATACAGAACATTCCTGACCACAATCAAATATTGGCATTCCATTAAGGTGACTGACTACCTCTTAAACATTTTATTTAGTGTTATAGAAAGGATCTTGTTGGCTGATTAAAAAACTGATTATTTGTTAAAGAAAATAGCTCATTCAAGATAATTATATACAAAATAGGCATTTAACTAGCACAGTAGCATCACATCACTACGAATCTAGGAAGACAATGCCAGACCTGTACATGTTGGGACCTATCTTCTCTCCTTACTCCAAAGGTGAGTTCACTGGATTTTACAGTTGACTGGAGGGAGTGATTCTTCTCGTGGTTTGATTTAATCCTGGTCACCAGACATATTTTATCTTCTATTTTTTATTTTATCTGGTTGAGGAAAACTATTGATAAGTAATTTTTAGTTTATTGGTAACTTAAATGATTTATGAAAAATTAATTGAGGATCAATTTGTGTTGAATGTAAAGACCCTAACCTTTTTAAAAGATGAAATACCAATCTAAATTAATTATAAATTTGTATTTCCAATACAGATTTATTATATTTTATAAAGACTGTTAAGAATTAAGACAAATAAAGAGCACATAAAATAGCACACAGAGACAAGAATTTAAAGTGGTTCACTAATGTGATTACATCCACTGGAAAACAGGGTATTAATTTTATTTTAGATTGCAGCAACATACATAAAGTTTTTCCCTCATATATATATACAATATTCTTCAAGGAAAAAGAAGGTATAAAATATGAGAGATGAAATGAACAGTCTAACTTTACATCCAAACAAAGACCTAACAATTTATTCTAAAAAGACCAAAAAAAAATACATTAAGAATTATACATTTATTATATTTTAATATTTTATAATTTAAATTTAATAAACATAATAGAGAAATAATAGTAATAGTAATGAGTATCTTTTATATATAGCTTCATCCTGATTTCCCCCCTTTCTATGGTATTTTCCATTGACAGCCCATTCATTTAATTTTCCCAAGGAAAGTTGCTGCCTTGATAATTCCTAATCTATGCTTTTAACATGGTAACCAGATATTAAATATATGTAAAGAAGAATTTAAGCCCTGAATCTTCACCACATAGAAACATTATATTAAACTAAAAGCCCCAGAAACCATCCAAAGTCCCTATATCCACAAAAGACCAAAACTGCCCTCAAAATTCCTAAATATAGAGAGAAAAACTCCAAATAAAAGTAGATTAAAGAATATGTATGTTCTTACTGATGCATGGTGTCCCTTATCATCTTTTCCAAACATTGCTTGTATGATGCTTGGGTTTCAGCCAGTCTTCTCTGCTTTTCTGTTCGTCTTCTCTGCTTTATCAGAACAAATTCCAAATCTTCCAAAGCCAATCTTTCTACCTCATTTATCCTCTGCATCTCCTTAAGCTCTTGATCCAGCTGAGAAATCTCCTGCCATTTCTTAACTTCTTCTCCTTTCAGTTTCAAATCTAGTTCCTTCTGCCTAGCTCTAAAAAATGCTGTCTTTGAATTGTTAAAATCGCCCATGTTCTCCTTCATCTCCCAAACTCCTCCTTTCAAGCAATACTGCAAGGAACGGGTGAAATTATTTTAAAAATTACAAAACAAAGTTCAAGAGAAAAGTGTAACGGTCCAAAACTCACCTGATCCTTCTTTTGCACTTTGAAACCAGGCTCAAATTCTCCATTTTCTTTAGAATAGCTAGGTCTGAATTTCTGGACTCCCATGCAAAAAGTTTCAGGTGAGTTTCCTAGTGTCCATCTTCTGCTATCAGATGCACCTTTCAATCATGCACGCAGAGTCTAATCAGCCAAGAGAAGATGTTCAAAGAAGACTGGAATCTACCATTTATTCTGAAACACACCACATAAATTAAATGAAAATTTTGAGCAATAAAGTGTGAAACTCACCATTTTGAATAGATTCCTTCGTATTCAAGGTCCCAAGTATGCCATCCACATCCTTATCCTTTTGCACTCGAACTATAGCAGCTGGAGCTAGCCCCAGTTGCCTCTTTTTACGGAGGAAATGTTGAGGCCATGTGTGAGATTCTACGACCATAACTTCATGTAGCTGTTCACTCTTACCAGAATAAAACATGGAGGAAAATGCCCTCTGCCTGTCATGAGTAAGACATGCATAAACCAATATCTATAATCCTGTTTCTCAAGAAATTCTTTTAACAGTTAATAACAGCATAATTTTTACCCTTCGTCTACGAATTTCATGAATCTAATACTATGATTCTGGTTGAAATTAGTTAAGGACATTTCTGACCTGAAATCTGCATTTTTGGATGCAAATATGGAAAGGAACTGGTTCACAGAAACTCCCAGCTGCAGATCCCACCAAGGTACAAGGAACTCTAACTTGTTCTGCTTGGCTTGCTTCACCTGCCACTGTACAGGCCTTAAATTGCTTGGAACTGTTTTCCCCCCTCCTGCCACCATCAAACATGCCATTTTCATGGACATGAAATGTGACTTAAAGAAATTAATTCACAATGCACATGAAACATGATTTACTCACTTGAACGAGGAAACCAGTGGTCCACTCCCCAGGCAAGTGGTGAAGCAGGGTCAGCATGAAAGTACAGCACATTTCCATATGGATCTACCCTGAACTTAGCAGGATCAAATCCAGCATTTCTGCATGAGAAGCATACTAGATCAGCTTGTAAGTTGTATCCAATGATTAAAAACATAACATGATATCCCACCTATGGGTTTCAACTTCTTATCAAGATGCCTCACTTTAAAGCTTGGCTAGCCACAAGAAAGGACAGAAGCCAGGCAATCCTGGTGAACTGAGATTCTGAGAGTACACCTAATTGCAGGAGGAATTCCTCACATTAAAGCCAAAATAGTCTCACCTCTGCACAAGGGGCAAGAGTGTTTTCCCTACCCAAACAGGGCTCTAACAAGACTCCCCACTGTTCATTAGATACACTTTATTGACAAAAAGCAGAAGTCCTACCAGTAACTGGTATAGTGAGGCAGGGAAACATTACCCAAGATGGTCAAGATGCTTCCAGATGACATCAATAAATTTTTCAGTAGTTGGAGGATCTGTCTCAACTGGTAAGGTGACTGGAAACAGCTGGTTCAGCTCCCTCACTTTCTCCATCTGCAGACAAAGTGAAAAGAAAAATGCACCAACATCTCATTCAATATCTCTAACAAGGGAAACAATCGATTTTTTGTAATGACAATAGCTGCTGTTAACCCTAATAGTATTTCTTTTCAAACCCATTATCAACATAACTAGAACTTTATCTACATAGTAGAAAAAGAAAGGGATTGACTTACATTGTGAGGGTTCAATGTGTATGGAAGGTAGGTGTAGGGAGGGCCTTTGCTGTAAGGCATCTGAAAGTCAATGTGGGTGTTGTTGCTGCAGAGTTTAGCATAGGCTCTGGGATAGCCCAGTTGATCATCCACCTCCATTTCCATTTCATCCTTCCACCCCACTAAATTCTGCATGGTACCCACTTCCTCTTTCTCTGGTTTTTTTTCTTCCCTGTAAAAAAATGAAGCTGTTATTGGTTGATTGCAGAAACAAAGGCAATCTTATTGATTGATTGCAGAAGCAAAGCCAATCTCTCCATTTTGGAATGATAAGAGAGAAAACAAAGATTGTACGGTGGCAATACTGTCAAATGTTTACTCTTGCAAAACTGAAATAGGTAATGGAGGCTATTGATTTTAAAAGTTCAAATTGAGAGCGGGCTCCAACGGCTACATCAGGGAACAGTATTAATAGTTCGTTTAAATTGTTGAACCGTTTAGTTTTTGGATATTTGGATAAAGCTGGAGAGAAAAACATGGCCCAACAACTATCAAAGCCACACCAAACAATCAATTATTTAAAAGTTTATTGACGCTCTTGGGAGGATTCTAGACGCTCTTATGCTATGGTCCCATGGAAGGGGTTACCTAAATTTTCTAAGGGGGAAGTTGTTAAATAAATTTTATGGTAGTAGTTGATGTTAAACATTTTAGTTGAGAAATTTTAGGAAGTTAGTGGTCTCATGGATTTTATAGTACCACTTAATTCTAAAAAAAAAATTGAGAATCTAAAAAAATGAGATGTCTTTTAATGGCACTACATGGAACAAAAAACCCTTCAACTCTAGGGGAAATTTCTAGCCCCACCCCACAGAGAATCACTAAAATTTTGAGAGTTCAAAAGTAGGGGCTCATATTTTCTAGAATAAGTTTCACATTTTTCATCATCTTATAGGACTTCTCACTCTTTAATTATAGACCTTGAAACACCCTACATGGGATCACTTAGTTAAATAAATCTCCTCCATAACTACATAAGTTTAGGAATTTTAAAAAAACCATTAAAATTTTTAGAAACAAGACAAAATAATTTAAAACTATATGAAGTTGGTGATTTAAATGATGGAATAACCATGATTTATTCATTATTGGCATATATTTTTAATTAAGAAATCTAATTTTTATTAAAGTATTTTGGATGTATGGATCAAACAAGTTTAATCATTTAATAAACACATACAAATTGTTATAGCAAATCTAACAAAATCACTTAACCTATTACCTAAATTTGGATATTTAATTTCTAATACCCCTTTGAATATCCGACTTGTGAATGGTGTTCACTTCATTTAACTTTTCTTTGAAAAATTCAAATTTTAAAAGTTAGAGGGGTCTTTAAGATTCCATATACAAGTTGATTATGAGTAGAACACTATTGAATTTGTATACCTTTATTTTGAATCTTTTCTATAATAATGTGGCAATAGATTTTTGTGTTTTGATCATTCATGCATGATCAGATTCTTTAACATCTTAAAAACACATCAATTATCACAAAATAAATCTAATAGTTGATTTAATGGTGTGTTCATATTACTCATGATTTTATGAAGTCATGTTGCTTCACATATAACTCCTTATGTTGCTTTGTACTTGGATTTTATAATGAAATAACAATAATCAATAAAAAAAATTCTAACTTGAGAGATAAATCCTAAGCCCATGTTGAATAAATATCTAGATATTGACTTTTAATCATCAATGGATCATGTCTAATGTGCAATTGTGTATCTAGTCATATATAAATTATTTTGAATATACTTGATGCCATAGTTTAAAGTACAATGCACATATCTTTTTGCCCTCTTAGTTGCTTTCTAATGTGAAATTCTAGGTTCTACCATGAACCTTGAGACATAGTTCACTAAAAATCCTAGATTTAGTCTAACCTTGGTAACATAAATAAAACTTTCGACCAATTTTTTGTAAAGCATGTCATGTATCTTTCCTAATTCATCAAATCTAAATTTGTGTGGCCTACTTCCATGGATTTTTCCATTGACTTGTATTCAGTCTATCTTAAATTTTTCAAGCAACTCCTTGGCATACTTTGTTTGAGAGATAAACATAATTGATGTAAAAACCTACTCTATAGTTATCAGTCCAACTAAAAAAACACAAATTGTAAACATTTTAATTTGTCCTCATGGGAAAACACAAAATTGAACATCATGTAAGGTAGAACCTTTTCTTCAAACTAGAAGGGGAAACTTCCTTTTAGTAGGAAATTTAACTGAAACCCTAGAACACTAATCTACAAATATGATTTACAACTTTAGATGTTGAAATATTCACAAGATTTTCTCTAGGGTTTTGGCATGCAATACAAACAAACTAAAATATCCCCATTTTTTGTTCTTGGGTATGTACATATAGTCTTACATTCTTGTCAATTTTCATACATGAACTCTTTGTTTATCAATGTGTAGTTTCTTCTTCTTAGTCGATGGTAGAGACCTCATCAATGGTATATGTTTTTTTATCAGTTCAAAAGTTTTTATTTAGTAGTCTAAATTGTTTATTTACCATTGAATAATTAATGAAATTTGTGGTTTGACTTGTTGTTGCAGCCAAATTTGCATCCATCAAGTAGCAGGCATCATGGCACCAAGAGACCACATCTGATTGGAGGAAGTCCTTAATGCTTTATGGATGAGTGTGTTATAAGTCTTCATAATAGTTTCTTGTGTAAGTAGTAACCTTGTCTATCCATGACACTTAAGGTTCAACTTTCAATTTGAATTGTTCAATATCCAATGTTTACCATTCAAGGTTCATCTAAGGTTTATGGTTATCCTGTGCTTTGTCCAATGTCTAGCATCCATCATTTCATAGTTAAGGTGTGACATTCATTCATCATTTCATAGTAACCTTTTCTATCCATTACTATTGAGTATTTTCTTGTATAGTCTTAGAGTCATTATCTAAAGAATAAATTATCTTTTATGAAGAATCCCTACAAGAACAATATAAAAAATTAACTACTATAGCCCCAAGTGCATGAACCATCTATGTCCTCACATTGAGCTCTTGTACTATAAGTGAGTCATGGATAAGATGTAGATTTTTAGTAGATAAAAAGAGAACTTTCTATGATGGATTATAATTCTTTCTTATAACACTTCTTGCAATTGTCAATGGATTGTCCATGCATTCTTCATCCACTTGTATGAGAGTCTAGGGTACTTTGTCAATACAACATTCAATAATGACAAACATACTTGCTTCTCCTTTTGTTATAGTTGTGCTTCAACAAAACAACCACTAATAATGAATGTGAGTGGAGGCCTAGTTTCATTCCTCGTGTATTTTAACAAAGTCTCTTAAAAGCCAACATATCTAGGTGGTCAGGTGAATGCTAGAGAAGGATTTGTTTGATTCCTCAAGTGTCTCAATCTTTCTCGGCTACATGGTTCTAACAAAGTCTTTTAAGATCCCTAAGAGAAAAAGTGGTCAAACTTTGATAGAGCGATTCTTAGAATTCATGGCACCTAGGAATGTTTTATTTGTACCTATAGATGGATGTCAAGTACCTCTATAATAACCTATCTTAGTTTTTGTCAACTCCAAATTATTTGACCATGCTAATAATGAATGTATTCTTGCAAAATGCATCATTCGCGTTCAGTGTAATGATGCCTAGAGTCACATTTTTTGTTCTTCACTTTGTGGGATTGAACTAATGATGCCAACACGTCTGGGTAGGTGAGTGAATGCTAGAGAAGTACTTGTTTTGTTCCCCAAGTGTCTCGATCCTTCAGAGCTACACAGTTCTAGCAAAGTCTCTTAAGAGCCCTAAGAACAAAAAATGTTCAAACTTTGACAAAGCAATTCTTAAAATTTGTGGCACCTAGGAATGTTGTGTTTACACTTATATATGGATGTCAACTCTATCTACAATAACTTGTCTTATTTTTCATCAACTCGAAACTGATTGACTGTGTTGACAATGGATGCATTCTTGCAAAATGCCTCATTAGTATTTAGTGTAATAGTGCCTAGAGTCACATTTTTCATTCTTCACTTTGTGGGACTAAACTGATGATTCCAACCTATTGGGGTGGGTGGGTGAATGCTAGAGGAGGCCTCATTTCATCCCCCAAGTGTCTTGATCCTTTTGGGCTACATAGTTCCAACAAAGTCTCTTGAGCCCTGATAGCAAAAATGGGCCAAACTTTGATGGAGCAATTATTAAAATCTGTGGAACCTAGGAATGTTCTATTCGCACATATGAATGGATGTGGGGTCTATCTATAATAACCTATATTAGTTTCTATTAAATCCAAACTATTTGATTATGCTGACGATGAATGCATTCTTGCAAAGTATTCAGTTAATGGTACCTAGAGTCACATTTTATGTTCTTCACCTCGTGGGACTGAACTACTAGTACCAATATGTCTGGGTGGGTGGGTGACTGATAGAGAATGCCTCATTTCATTCCCCAAGTGTCTTTATCCTTTTGAGATACATAGTTCTAGAAAAGTCCCTTAAGAGCCCTAAGAGTAAAAAGGGGTCAAACATTGACACAGCAATTCTCAAAATTTATGGCAACTAGGAATGTTTTATTTGGACCTACAACTATATGTTAGCTTCATCTACAATACACTAGTACAAAAAGAGTAATATATTACTAAAAAACTACTAAAAACTGCTTATAAATGACCAAACATGGTCACGTGACCATTAGTAGTTTATTGCCAGTCATTTATAATGCGACCAAATTGATGACTAAACCATTTTTAGTCATTTATTGGTTGTTTTGATTGATTGATTTGGTAGTATATTTAGTTATGGATTGTTGTAATTTGGTTACTTATTTAGTCATTTTTTATTCGCTGATATATTTAGTCGTTAATTTAGTCATTGATTGTTGTTAACTGGTCACTTATTTAGTCATTTTTTATTCACTGATTTATGTCCATTGGTAGTGTATGTAGTCATTAATTTTAATCATCATTTTAATCAATTTGGTAGTATATTTAGTCATTTTTATTCATTGATTTAACATTGGTCATATATTTAGTCATATTTATTCACTGTTCACTTATTTCTGTCAATTGGTAGTATATTTAGTCAATTTAATTATTAATTGACATCAATTAGTAGTATATTTAGTCATTTTTAAGCTTGCATTTAGTCATTAGTATATTTAGTAGTATATTTTGAATCTTGCACAATGAAACAGCTTTGAGAAGGTAAAAATAACTTGTTTTATTAATTAAAAAATGCTTACAAATAGCATACGTACAGATCTAAAAATAAGTTACAATGCTTTCTCTTTGCTAAAAAAACCTTCATGGTTACAATACATAGCTCAAAGAATGAGCAAGAAACTAATTTTTTGAGTATCACTGAGCATAGAAGCACAAAGACATTCACATATGTCTTCTTCACAAATCCATGACTGTCCCATGAAGCTCACTGTCCTAGTTCAAGATCACAATGTCATCTCTGTAGAGATCCTGTCTCATGCACCCAACTTGCTCTAGTTCATAAGCTGCCATTGTGAATTGTTACCTATGGCAATAAACTGTCCTTATCTCTAATGATTATGCCTCTGATGACTGTCATCTTTGGTAGGATGCCTCAATTGTCATGGACCGTTATTCAACAATATTTCCTTATGACTAGGCTATGCATTGTCCTAATCAAACTTGTAGCTTCTTGAAATGCATTGTCCAATCACTTGTCAACCTACTATCATGCATTTTCCATTTATAAAATAAAATGCCTCATAACTGCCACTACCTGGCTCATTATTATGGCATGCTTTCACTTGTACTCTATCTCCCATCAACGTAGAACACTGTCCCTCTATTGAATGCCTTGACTACCTTTGACATCATTGTATCTTTTCCAAATTCCTTGAAAATAGTTCATCACTACTATTGTTACCTAGGTATGCACTCTATGTCATCTGCCAGACTGTTACAAGTTCACATAGTCCATCATTGGTCCTACCACTTATCACATCACTATTATGAACAACTGCCATATCATATCATCACATCTAATATAGAAATCAACATCCCATTATGATACTGTTGTTGCAAAATATCTATGTCTTGGTAGATAGCTCATGATAACCCTCAACCTTGTTGTTTCTCACTTGTACCAACTCTATGGTACTATCCTATGTGTTCATGCATCTAACATGAAGGCTCTTAACTATCATGAGATTTGGCACTGTCAAATGCATACTAGAAGGATGTCTCCTTACCCCTTTAAATGCCTCTTGAGACACTGACAAGATTGTAACCTTTGCATAGTTCTTCTCATTGACTATAAGATTATATTTTAATGTTTGCATGATCACTATCTTTTGCATGAATCTCTACCCCTTGATAGTCACTTGTAGGTTTTCTTCATGCATAGATGGAAGCTCTTTCACAGACTGTCCTTTCAAACAACAAAGAGAGGACCTACAAAGCAAAAATATAATTTTTAGTACTCGATCAATGATTGGCAGTTCTAAAGCCAAATTCTACAACCTTTGCTAGCATCCTTCCAGCCTGTGACAAAATGGGAGCTTTGCAACATGGTATAGAAATCCATCAAAGCATAAAGGATAGAGAAATTTTGTCAGATGTTGTAGTGGCAACTACCCTGGTAGACATGTATGCAAAATGTGGAAACATAGACAAAGCATGTGAACTGTTTGACAAAATGCCTCAAAGAGAATTGGTCCCATGGATGGCAATGATTGTAGGATATGCACAAATTGAAAATTTTTACAAGACTTTAGAAACTTTCAAGCAAATGCAATTGGTAGGTGTAAAGATAGACTCCACAACCTTTGCCAGCATCCTCCCTGCCTATGCCAAAGTGGGAGCTTTGGAACAGGGTATGGACATCCATCAAAGCATGAAGGATAGAGGAATTTTGTCAGATGTTGTAGTCGCAACTACCCTAGTAGACATGTATGCAAAATGTGGAACCATGGACAAGGCACATGAACTGTTTAATAGAATGCCTAAAAAAATGTGGTCTTATGGACTGCATAGAGAGAGCTTAGAGAGAGCCCCCTGATTGACTATAATATAAAGGAGGAAAGAAGAATGAAGAGAGGTGTAAGTAATGTAGCCGTGCAAGATGAACCTACTTAGAAATTCAGGGAAGACATCTATTGGGTATTTTATTTGACGTGATTGCTCCCCCACAACCCCACAAGGAGCCAGGGCATGAGGGTGTGGGATGGTGGGCTCTCCTCGCATTCTCGTATCCTCACGAAGGAACTTTTGTGTGTGCATGGGGATGCGGGAAGAGCAAAAATGTGGTCTCATGGACTTCATAGAGAGACCTTAGAAAGAGATTTTAACTGCTTAGATAGAGCTCATATGATTGAGAAGGTGGCACGAAACTTTCATGGTATGTACAATGATTTGAAGGGTAGTGTGTTCATATTGTTAGCCTCCTAATCGACTACAATATAAAGGACGAAAGAAGAATGAAGAGAGGTGTAAGTAATGCAGACATGTAGGATGAACCTGCTTAGAAATTTAAGGAAGACATCTATTGGGTATTTCATTTAGCGTGATTGCTACCTCACCTACTTATCTCTATGTAGTTTAGGCTCCCCCACAGCCCGCAAGGAGCCAGGGCATGAGAGTGCAGGATGGTAGGCTCTCCCCACATCCCCACGAAGGAACTTTTGTGTGTGTGCAAGGATGTAGGGAGAGAAATTATTGCTAAATATGCACAAAATGGATTTTTTGGAAAGACTTTACAAACTTTCAAGCAAATACAATTGGTAGGTGTAAAGCCAAATTCCACAACCTTTGCCAGCATCCTTCTTGCCTGCATGCCAAAATGGGAGCATTGGAACAAGGTATGGACATCCATCAAAAAGTAATGGATAAAGGAATTTTGTTAGATGTTGTAGTTTCAACTGTCCTGGTAGATATGTATGCAAAATGTGGAAGCATTGACAAGGCATGTGAACTATTTGTTAGAATGCCTCAAAGAGATGTCATCTCATAGAATGCAATGATTGCGGGATATGCACAAAATGGATTTTTTAAAAGGCTTTAAAAACTTTCAAGTAAATGCAATTAGCAGGTGTAAAGCCAAATTCGACAACCTTTTCCAGCATCATCCCTGCCTGTGCCAAAATGGGAGCTTTGGAACAGGGTATGGACATCCATCATAACATAATGGAAGGGGGATTTTTGTCATATATTATAGTTGGAAATGCTCTGGTATCTACATGTATGCAAAATGTGGAAGTATAGATAAGGCACGTGAACTATTTGATGGAATGGCTCAAAGAGATGTCATCTCTTGGAATGCAATGATTGCAGGATATGCACAAAATAGATTTTTTCAAAAGGCTTTAGAAACTTTCAAGCAAATGCAATTAGCAGGTGTAAATCCAAATTTGACAACCTTTGCTAGCATCCTACATGTGATATCATGGATACCCTCTCTCTCGCAAGCACTTCAAGTCATGCCTGCGGTGATGCGGGGCTTTCTTGCATCACCGCATGCATGACTTAAAGTGATTGTGGGAGAGCGGGTGATGCAGGGGTATCAATTGCCTACATGTACATTGTATAGTAAGATATTAAGAATCCTAGTCTATAGTTCATATGTGTAATTCAAGTATCTAAGATCACCCAATATAATACCTCATTAGTGGCAAAAATTGTTGGAAACTACGTCTTGATATCGAAGGTGGGTATCACCAAGTTAGTTATTGTGTCACATAGACGTCTTTCATGAAATTTCTCTTGTTCTAAGATATCAACCAGATGTTTGCCATTGAATTTGGGACCAAAATCAAATTCGCATTCTTCCAGTAAAATTCTTCAATCTTTTGGGTAGTATAAAGACAATTGTGAGGATCATTTGGGTCTGGAGTTGCTAACATTGTGGTGATGAGATCTCCAATGCTAGTACCTACCATTATGTTGAAATAATTTGCTAGTATGGCTTCTCCCCCATCTAATTCCTGAGATAAATGAAGAAGCAAGCCAAATTTTTGTAATATATTTGTGCAAAGCCATATTTTTGGGAAAGTCACACATCACTCGCTCTCTTGCAATCACTTCAAGTCATGCCTGCGGTGATGCAGGAAATCCATAGTTTAAAACATTTGAGGGAGACCATGTGGTATGACTGTGTGGGGTGATTTAGATATAACTATGACCTACAATGGAGTTCAATGTCAACAAAGACGTTGATGAGGTGGTGGAAATGTCAATCTGGTAGTTTGTAGAGCAATGGCGACCACAACTGAGAAAATGATGACTTTGTTTGAACTTTGACTGAAATGTTGATCTACAAGTGAACTATGAATGGAAGGTAAGCCTTGGAATTATTTGGAGGCTAGGATGACCAAGCTCAAACAAACATCAGTGGTTGATCCAAAATCCCCCCAAAAAACTCAAACCCTCGATCTGGCACATGAACCACATAAAAAATAGAGGTCAAATAGTAAAAATCGCTTATGGTGGAACATAAAAATCCACCCAAATTCACTTAGAGAACTTGCAAAAAATTGATTTTGCAATTTTTTTTAAATTTTTCAACAGGTAAAAATTTGTACAATTTTGTATGGATCTGTACAAGCCGTATGGGTGCTATGCAGCTCTCTCCCCCGAAAAAAAATAAAAAAAATTCCTATGTCTAAAATTGATTTTTGGACAGTCAATCTTTATAGATTTGGGCCTTCTAGATTCAACGGTGAGGTCCATTTGGCTCCACAATGCAAGGGCTAAGTTCCAGATTCAACAAAAATGGGAAGGGGCTTGCAATCTTGCTCTGATACCATGTTGGAGCAAACAAGATCACTTGCAAGAAGTCGAGAACCTCCACAAAGTTTAATTGCACAAATAACAAGCCAAATAACTATCATACAATGATAAAAATGTGGAGCATACAATTTAAGTACAATAGAGACCTTGCATATAAAGACAAAGATAAGGAGGTGAGATGGTAGGACTGAAAGTTTGACTACCCCTCCAAAGGTGTGACACTTGTCCACTCACTTGAGACAAGTGTGAGGACACATGTGCATATGAGGTGAGACAAAAGTCTACGTGACCTCTAAATGAGCTTAAGTGTAGTGTGAATAGGACCTAGTCAAGATAGATAGGTAAAAGCACTTTTCACACTAACAAAAGCACCACCATGCACATAGATTTACTAGTTAATAGAACTTTTCTACAAGCAGTTCACCCATTCCAAAGTCAAACAAAACATGTCAATCCATGGAATGTGCTTCTAAAGGGCCGCTAATTGACCAAATAGGACATTGCTAATTTTCATATAGTTCATAAAGAGAAAACAATGAGCTTCAATATCAAATATGGTTGACTGCAAAACATCACAAAAATTAAACTCCAACAAACTTACAAATCACTAAAAGGAAACCATCATGACCAAACATACCAAACACACATGCAAAAAAAGATAAATACACCAAAATTGCATCACCAAAGACAAAATAAAAATATTAACATGACCAGATTTCCTAATCTGCTTTCTTCATACAAACATAAAGGCTCAAGACAACAAATGATGAAGCTCCCTCTATTTCATTTTCTCATGGTATGTAAGAGCAAGAGCTTTATGGTTAAGGTCATAAACCTAGCAAGATTATCCTTGTGCTCCCTAATGATAAGCTTATGCAACTAAGATTCATACTTTAGATGGTCATCATGTAAAATCAAGTGCTGAGGAAACTAACCATCATCATGCTCTAACCACAAATAAGTTCTCTTACCCAATTCCTTATAGTCAAAGTAGTAGTAAGGCTTATGTTTGTCATGTGCCTATCACCTAGAGGAATGTTCCAATGAGTGAAATTATTTAAAACATTAAGGGTAGAATCACTCATGTTTAGTTAAATCCAAATAGAGCTAAAGAAAACCCTTTTGATCAAGTCCTAATAATGTACTCTTTGCATGATTTAGATCCAAATTATTATTTCAAGGATCAGTGTCATCCACTTGCTCATATTCACCAAACCTCTTTTTAGAAAAAAAAAATAAAAACTTTCATCACCTTTACCATCAAAATAACAAAAATAAATAGGATAATGCATGGAATAAGGTAAAGACACATTTTGCATTATAGTGCTATCTACCAAGGCTGTATGTTTGTCTTCAAAGATCATCCCCTCACTAGAAATCTTTTCCTCTCCATTGAGTTCACTATGCCCCTCAAAAACATGCATATTACATATAAAACCATTAGTCAATAATATCTCTGACAAGTTTAGTTTAGCTAAGATATTCTCACATGTTTTAATTAAATTAGAAAATTGAATATACATATTTGTTTGTTGAGATTTATTGAATTCAAAATGATAAAATAACTCCTTTTCCAACACCTTAGTCAATACTTTCATGGAAAGCAATAGTTTCAACATTAATTAGTGACTTCATGGGTTTCAATAATATCATCATTAGTAGAATCAACACATGCCACATCATGTATGCTTCCTTGATTGAAATACTATGTGTGACCTTCCCTATCAACACTTTTTGAATCATCCCAAATGTCTAAATGTTTAGTTTCATGCTCATTTGGTTGACTCAACTTCACATGTGCTATGGGGGTTTGGAACTTCAATAATTGCATTCTCTTGGACTTGCTTACATTGAATGCATTCACATGTTTTACCTTCATATGAAACATTCCAAACCTTCTCTCCATTATGTATCTTTAATTCATGGCCACATGAGTCAAGAGGTAATTAATTCATACAATCCACCAAGGTATTGCATCAAAAGCATGCCCATTTTAGTCATTATATTAGACTTTTCAAAATTAACATCATTATCTTCATCAAGTACATGCAGCAATTCTAAAATTTCATGTTTATAATTATTTCCATTGTCAAATGCAATGATTTTAGTACAACAATCATGGATTTCAAAGTTAAATGGAGAGAAATTGCTCATCTCAACTTTATTTTTAGACCTAAAGCCTTTATAAATTTCTCACTTTAGCTTATGATTGAGATCATCCAATATCTTGATTGAATTTTGGACCTTTAGACAAAGTAAATCAATATCTTTGGTTTCAAAATTTGGACATACTTCTCCACTTGGTTGACTATTAAAAGACAAGGTTTATCAATCATGTCACTAAAGTCTAAAAGTTCTATGCCTAAATTGCCTCAATGTTATTAGCAATATACAAGCCACATTAAGCCTTACGCTAGTTAACATCTTGTTTACTAGGGTAGCATGTATCTCAGTTGCAAGTAAGGGACTCAATCTTTTTTTCATAGAGTCACCATCATATTCAAACAAGCAAGGTTCTTGAATAATATCCCTAGTATAGTCCGTATGCATATTCACATCACAAGGAAGACCCGGTTCAAGTCTTGATTTGACAAATTTGTTAGTTGTTGCAATTTCCTTGACTTGGGTATTATCATGCCCCTTACTCATTAAAGGTGAGCTACAAATTTCATTATTATGCATACTCATTTCAAAGTAATGCTTGAATCGATGGTAAGCAACTCATAGGATCTTCTAAATTCCTAGGTCAAAGGTACAATTAAATCAGTTACCATTTTTATCTTCTTTTATGGTGGAGTAGGTCTCTTCGTTAAGGAAAAAACTCTCACTCACATCTTTAATTAGCATATCAACACTCTTTCCATATTTGGGTAGGAATGGTAATTCCAAATTTTCATGATTGCACACATCTATCATGTTAAATTTACCACTTTTAGCATGACTGTCATAGGTTTCAACATTAAGCATAGTAGGGTAGCTTATTCCAACTTCTTGTCTAAAAGTGGTGAAATCAAAGTTTGGCTTTGAGAGGCTAGCCCAACATTGAGAACACAACTATCGTCTAGCTCAAGATCAAGACTTCTCACACACTTGGTAGCATTATCAACTCTAAAATAAGGTAAATTAGCATCACATGCTACTATTGTATCCTCCATTTTTAGCTCCATTGATTCATCATTCTCATCTATGGAGCTCATATATACTCTTGAAATGTCTTGTTTTGTTGAGTTTGGATGTGCTCATGACTTTCTTTTCCAAAGGAAGCACCATAATTATCTTGATTTTCAAGCTCTTGATTAGCTGACTTATCAATAACATAATTTATCATTTCTTTAAAGGATAAGTCCAACTTTATAAGAAACTTGGGACAAGCTAGTTCTCCATGGTCTATGATATCATGAAGATGATATCTATCAAGTAAATTGATGTCCTATAATGTGCTCATGAGTCCCAAAATTGACATATAATGTTTCAATTTATTTATCATCTTTGGTCTATCCAGCCCAAAACTTGGTAATATAGTGATTGACATGACTTGAGTGCCACATTGGAATCATCACAACATGTTTACATATGAAGCTTTCATTTGTTTCAATTTTAAGCAAGGTGTCATGGATCTTACCATGTGCATTCATTTCTTTTGTACAATGTATAGAAATGTCTAAGCTACTAGCCTCCTCAATCATGGGTGTATATGTTTCCACTATTTCTCTCTATTTACCTTGAATGTCTTTGCAACCACTTGTATCAACTATTGTTGGGTTATTTTTAGTCTCTCTTGAACTAGTTTCAGCTACCATTCTTAGTTTTGTGACCTCATAATCAAAGTCATCATCAGATTAAAATGAGCAAGCTCTCCCACTCTCATTAGGACAATTGGAACAATAGCATAGGTTCTATAATAATTTGTATTTGTTGCATAAGGAGATGTATATAAGTCTTGTTGATAGGATAATTGATTCAGTTGAGTCATACTATTGATTTGGCTTTGTGATGCAGAGCATCCAGTCGGAAACATCTACCAATGGTGGGATTTATTATTATCGGCAAGATAACTCAAATGTCTTACCAATATGTACATTCCCTTGGCCTATCGGCAACACATACATTATCGGCCACCTCCTTGAATCTCCTACCGACGCCTTTAGTCACCCCGATGTACCTTACAACTGTCTTCGTCGGCCAGACCAGCATTCATCGGGATCTCTCAATTCTTTCACTCTGATGCCCATATCACTCTGATGAGCAACTTCCTCTATTTGCCTATCGACAAGACCACACTCTATCGGTAGCCTCTGAAATTTGTTATTCCAACGTGTGTCGTCACGTTGATGCTAACTCCCTATTGCCAAGACAATCTCCATTGTCACTCCGTTATGCTAAACACCAACTCCTTATCGATGAAGACTCTCCTTTTCGCCTATCGGCGGGATATCGCCTATTGGCCTAACCTTTAGCCTGATCGCCGACGCCAAACACTTTATCGCCTAGACATACACCTATCGGCTCCCTCTCCAAATCTTATGCTGATACACATCTCACCCCGATGGAACCTTTGTTCCCATCTCCTCACATCTATCGGCATGGCCACCTCTGTCATCGAAACATTCCACTTGCCCTCCGATAGCAAATCTCTTACCGATATCCACCGTCTCCCCGATGAACCTTTGAACTACCACCATCGGTGTGACCTTTATCATCGACGGCGTCTCCCAACCTCTGGCCGATGTGGACCGATCATGTTGATGACAACTTCTCACTACTTTCATCAGTAAGACTTAAGCCATCGGCTGAACATTCTACACATCTCCTGAAATGCATCTCTCGCCGATGTCACTTTAGACCACACTCATCGGTGAGACTAACAACATCGGTGAGGCCTAACTTCGCCAAGCCGATACACCGATATGCTCCTACTGTAGGCATGACCCCTTCTCATCGATGAAGCTTACAACAGTTCTCCCGATGTTCCTTTTCACACCGATGCCTTAGGCCAATGCTATCATCGGTGAGACTTTCACCGTCGACCCAACACAATTCTTCTTCGCCGATACGCCGATACCTCCTTCATCGGTGACATGAATGTAACTTATGCCGATGTCTTCAAAACATGCATTATTGACTGGTAATGACACCCGAACTGTTTAACGATGCACATACAGACACAACTGACAGATACATACAAAATATTCACCTTGAAGATGCGGTATATACACCTATTTAACAATGATTTTCTTTGGAAAGGGTTCTGCAATTCCTATCCTACCATACTTAACAGATGAACGAATAACCAAAAACTGGGAGTTAATTTACAATTCCATTCCACTGATTTCACAGAAATCCACCAGTGAAATGGATTTATCTAGTCATTTCGACCATAGAGACACTAAACTAAATTATACATAATTCCTATACCGAATGAATTTCTACACAGAGTATCTACACAAAATTCAGAATTTGGAAAGAAAACCACTTGCAGAACTTCTATTCCTCTTTCTTAATGTTTTAGAATCACATTCAACTATTTGATAAAAACCAAAACACACCACCCTCGCTCTATTCCAGAGGATTTTCCTATTTATCTTTCCCAATGGTGAGAGACCGACATTCCTCTCTGTTTCTGGGATTTTGATTTTACCAAGATTATTGGTAGAAGCCCCTAATCAATTACATGACACTTGCTTTGCATGGGACAGTAAAACTCTTAATGTTAAGACACATTGATTAACCCTTCCCTTAATCCAAACTGTCAAAAATGTCAAGCTTGGAGTTTACAAAAATGAAATGCCAATATAGAATGTTACATTTTTGAAGATGCCATAAGGTAACATGAAATGTTAAAACTATATTAGTCTTATTCTTCCCCCTCTTGTGTATGTTGGTCCTATTGAAGGGGTGCTCCTGCACCATAGCCCCCAGGAGAAGAGATCTCAAGCCCCTTTGAGATCAGAGTTTGGGGGTCTGCACCATGATTTGAAATCTAATCTGCAGTCATCCAACGGCCTCTGAATCTGGTTTCCCTTGCCAAGTCACCAAATATTCTAGGTATTCTTTGTTCCTGGTCATCTTTATCACTCTTGAGTCTAAGATATGCTTCAACTTTGGTGGATCATGCTTAGGGATATCATCATTTGCTGCATCCTGCAATGGTTCTTGTTCTACATCTGCATTTGGCTTGTATGGAGTCAAATCACATACATTGAAAATGGGTGACAATCCAAGATCAGGAGGAAGTTGGATCTCATATGCATTCTGCCCACACTTCTTTAAAATCTGACATGGTCCAATCTTCCTCTGCATTAGCTTGTTATACTTACCTTTGGGGAGCCTCTCCTTCTTCAGATTTACCCAGACCAAATCTCCAACTTCAAACTGTAAATCTCTTTTCTTTTTGTCAGCATATGTTTTGTACTTCAGTGTAGCTTGTTGGAGTTGGTTTTTGACCTGATCATGTACTTCTTTGATAGCTGAAGCAAAAGCTTCACCAACTACACTAATAGGCTCTCCTATAGGCAGATCTCTCAGCTCCAGAATACCTCTTGGATGAATACCATATACTATCTGAAAAGGTGACTTTCTTGTACTCCTATTGATGGTATCATTATAAGAAAATTCTGCCTGTGGGAGGATATTATCCCATTTCTCTCCATGCTGCCTGGTTAAACACCTGAGTAGATTACCCAATGAACGGTTAACAACTTCAGTCTGCCCATCTGTTTGAGGATGGTAGGCTGATGAGAAGGACAAATTGGTTCCAAGCTTCTTCCAAAGGGTTCTCCAGAAGTGACCAATAAACTTCACATCTCTGTCTGATACTATGGTCAATGGCAAACCATGTATCCTCACTATCTCTTTGAAAAACAAATCAGCAACATATGAAGCATCACAAGTGGTTTTACATGGCAAGAAATGTGCCTTTTTACTGAATCTGTCTACTACCACAAAAACACTATCATATCCTTTCCTTGTCCTAGGCAAACCTAGTACAAAATCCATGCTTATGCTCTCCCATGGCTTAGAAGGAATGGGTAAAGGCTGATACAAACCTACATTTGTAGATCTTCCTTTGGCTTTCTGGCATATTACACATGCTTCCACGAATTTCCTCACATCTGACTGTAACTTCAACCAATAGTAATGCCTCTTTATAAGATCAAGAGTTTTATCAAGACCAAAATGTCCTGCCATAGCCCCACAATGTTTTTCCTCAATAATATTTAGTCTCATAGAGCATCTTGGAATACATAGTTGTCCACCTTTGAAAAGTAATCCATCTTGGATCAGAAATTTAGAAAACTCAACATGATATTTGTCTCCAAAAGAAGTACATACCTTGTAGATCTCTCCAAAGTCTTCATCATCATCATATATTGTCTTCAAAAATCAATCCCAACACTCTCCAATTAGATCTGATTGATGGTCAGAAGTCTCCTGCTCAAAGCATCTGCTACTTTGTTCTTAACCCCTTTCTTGTGCTTGAGTGTGAAAGTGAAAGCTTGCAGAGTTTCCACCCACTTCATGTGTCTATGGTTCATCTTCTCTTGACTGTTTATGAAACTGAGGGCCTGATTATCTGTGAACACTATGAATTCTTTGGGCATCAAGTAATGCCTCCATTTCTTAAGTGACTGGACTAGAGCATACATCTCCAAATCATAGGATGAGTATCTCTTCTTGGCATCATTTAATTTCTCGCTGAAGAATGCAATAGGCCTACCTTCTTGGCTGAGTACTGCTCCAATTGCAATATGACTTGCATCACATTCTACTTGAAAAATCTTGCTGAAGTCAGGAAATGCAAGAACTGGCTGTTCTGCCACCTTCTTCTTTAATGTTTCAAAGGAATTATCTACCTCCTTTATCCATGTCAACTTGCACTTCTGTCCTCCCTTTATGGTGTCAAGCATGGGTGCACAAATATGACTAAATCCCTTTATAAACTTCCTATAAAGGTTGCTAATCCATGGAAACTTCTAACATCATTCAAGGTTTTGGGAGTTGGCCAAGACAATATGGCACTTACCTTCTCTTGATCCATTTTTAGTTTGTTATGTGATATAACAAATCCCAAGTAGATGATCTCTTCCTGCATAAACAGACACTTTGCTAAATTGATCCTTAGCTGCTCTTCATATAACCTTTTGAGAACCAAGTCTATATGGATGAGGTGTTCTTCCCTCATATTACTGAAAATCAGGATGTCATCTAGATATACTATGACAAATTTACCTATGAATTCCCTCAAGACCTCATTCATCAATCTCATGAAGGTACTAGGGGCATTGGACAAACCAAAAGGCATGACCTTCCACTCATATAACCCCTCATTAGTCTTGAATGCAGTTTTCCACTCATCACCAGGTCTAATCCTAATCTGATAATAGCCACTCTTTAAATCTATTTTGGTGAAGTATTTAGCACCTCCTAAACAATCAAGTAAATCTTCTATCCTAGGGATTGGAAACCTATACCTGATTGTTATCTTGTTGATAGCCCTTGAATCAGTGCAAAGTCTCCAAGTGCCTTCCTTCTTTGGTGTGAGTACAGCTGGTACTGCACATGGGCTTAAACTTTTGCCAATTAGGCCTGTCTCCAACAACTCTTCAATTTGCCTTGCTACCTCTGTATTCTGATCTGGAGTGAGCTTATATGCTGCTTTGTTTGGAAGTGTAGATCCTGGGATCAGATCTATACAATGGCTAATGTCTCTTATAGGTGGTAGGGAACTTGGCATCCCATTAGAGATAATGCCTTTGTACTTGTCTAATAGCTCTTGGATAGCTGGGTCTATGAATTTTTGCCTCTTCTCTCCCTTGACTTCTTACTGCTGTTCCTTGTTCACCTTCAGGCAAGGAATTAGAGCATATGTAACTGCTCCTTCTTCTCCTATCCCCTTCATGAATTGTTTACCTTCTACCATCATCACCTTAACTTCTTTTCCTTTTGATTCCACCTCATTCTCCATTAATGGTATCAATTCTATCACCTTACCATTCTTGGTGATTGAATAGGTGTTTTTGACCCCATCATGGTATGCTTTCAAATCATACTGCCATGGTCTTCCAAATAGGAGACGTCAAGCATCCATCTTGGCAATGTCAAATAGTAACCTATCTTTGTTTGGGCCAATCTGAAATTCTACCCAAGCCTGCTCTTCTACAACTGTTTGTTGACCTTGGGTGAGCCATGAAATTTTATATGGGCAAGGATGTGGTAGTCTCCTAAGCTTAAGTTTTTCTACCATCTCAATGGATACAAAATTCTCAGTAGATCCAGAGTCAATCAGAACTTTACATACCTTTCCTCCTGCCTTGCAAGTAGTTCTAAAGAGAGACTTCCTTTGTGGAGGTTCTTTCCCAGGCACCTTCATGGTGGTCATTGCTCTCCTAATCATCAAAGATTCTCCATTCTTAGGATATCCATAACTGTCATGGGCATTCACACTTTGATTTGTGCTTGAGCTTGCTACACTTTGACAATCAGATTCTTGGATCAGATTGATCCTCTTTTCTCCTATTGAACTTGTTGCCTTTGTTGGACATCTACTGGCTATATGGCCTTCTTGATTGCAACTATAACATCTGATAGGTCCTCTACCCTGAGATCTTCCTCTAAATGGTGGTCTTCTGCTCGTAAAGTTTCCCCTTTGATTGTAGCTTCCCCCTTGGTTCTGACTGCTGTCTCCTCTATTGTTCTCTTGGTTGGATTCACTTTGAGATCCAAATCCTCTACCTCTAAAAGGACTTCTTCCTCCTCTCTACTTTCTTCCTCTACCTCTATTGTTCTACTCATGCCTTCTCTTTAATTTTTCTTCTACTCTGAGTGCCATTTGATAGCATTTTTGAATTGTATCTGGATTATGCAGATTTAGGTCTTCTTGGATGTTGAACCTCAATCCATTGAGGTACCTTGCTACCTTCTCTTCCTCACCTTCCCTTACCTTCGTTTTTACACACAACTTCATGAATTCTTCTGTGTATGAGCTGACATCTAGCTCCTTCTGCTTCAAATTCTATTTCCTCTTATGTAATTGGATATTGTAATCCAATGGAACATAAGCCTCCTTCACCAATGCCATCATTCTCTTCCATGTTGCAACTTTGTTCTTTCCCTCTTTCACCCTGTCATCTTGGATGAAATTCCACCAAGTCAGTACAGCTCCTTTCATTTTGGACTGAGCCATCTTCACTCTTTGGTGTTCTAGTATCTCTTCTCTCTCAAAGAAATTATTCAAGGAGTCTATCCACTCCATTACTGAATCAGGTTCCATTTTTCTTGCAAACACTGGCAGGTCTATTTTCACATCCATGGTCCTTCTTTCTATGGACCTGAGGGCATTGAGTAAGGGTCTCTGGTCTACAGGGACCACTAGCTCTTCCTACTCTGGGGTCTCCTCTCCATCCTCATCTTCTTGTTCACCAAAATTTTCTTCCCCTTTCTCTACTATGTCCCTCAACTTCTCTAGTTCTTCCTTCAATGCCTGATTTTGAGCTCTATCAGCTCTACTCTCTGCTATTTACTTTCTTACCAAGGCCGTCAATTCAGCATTAGTCATCTTTGTTGGAAAAGTTTCAGAAGCTTCTCCCTCTAACATCTTGCTTTCTCCTTCTACTGCTAGATGGAACAAACACCTTCAGAAATCAAAATACACAACAGCTTTTCCCAGAGCTTTCTCTAGCTCTGATACCACTTGATGCAGAACATCTAGTCGAAAACGTCTACCAATGGTGGGATTTATTATTATCGGCAAGATAACTCAAATGTCTTACCGATATGTACATTCCCTTGGCCTATCAGCAACACATACATTATCAGCCACCTCCTTGAATCTCCTGTCGACGCCTTTAGTCACCTCAATGAACCTTACAACCGCCTTTGTTGGCCAAACCAGCATTCATCGGCATCTCTCAATTCTTTCACTCCGATGCCCATATCACTCCAATGAGCGGCTTCCTCTATTTGCCTATCGGCAAGACCACACTCTATCGGTATCCTCCAAAATTTGTTATTCTGACGTGTTCCGTCACGCCGATGCTAACTCCCTATCGCCAAGACAATCTCCGTTGTCACTCTGTTATGCTAAACACCAAATCCTTATCGATGAAGACTCTCCTTTTCGCCTATCGGCTTGACCTTTAGCCTGTTCGCCGATGCCAAACACTTTATCGCCTAGACATACACCTACCAGCTCCCTCTCCAAATCTTATGTTGATACACATCTCACCCCGACGGAACCTTTGTTCCCATCTCCTCGCATCTATCGGCATGACCACCTCTGTCGGCAAAACATTCCACTTGCCCTCTGATAGAAAATCTCTTACCAATATCCATCATCTCCCCGATGAACCTTCAAACTACCACCGTCGGTGTGACCTTTATCATCGGCGGTGTCTCCCAACCTCTGGCCGATGTGGACCGGTCACGTCGATGACACCTTCTCACTGCTTTCATCGGTAAGACTTAAGCCATCGGCCGAACATTCTACACATCTCCTGAAATGCATCTCTCGCTGATGTCACTTTGGACCACACTCGTCGGTGAGACTAACAACATCGGTGAGGCCTAACTTCACCAAGTCGATACACCAATATGCTCCTACTATCAGCGTGACCCCTTCTCATCGGTGAAGCTTACAATAGTTCTCCCGATGTTCCTTTTCACACCGATGCCTTAGGTCAATGCTATCATCGGTGAGACTTTCACCGTCGGCCCAACATAATTCTTCTTTGCCGATACGCCGATACCTCCTTCGTTGGTGACACGAATGTAACTTATGCCGATGTCTTCAAAACATGCATTATTGACTGGTATTGACACTCGAACTGTTCAGTGATGCACATACAGACACAACTAATAGATACATACAAAATATTCACCCTGAAGATGCGGTATATACACCCATTTAACGATGATTTTCTCTGGAAAGGGTTCTGCAATTCCTATCCTACCATACTTAACAGACGAATGAATAACCAAAAACTGAGAGTTAATTTACAATTCCATTCCACTAATTTCACAGAAATCCACCAGTGGAATGGATTTATCTAGTTATTTCGACCACAGAGACACTAAACTAAATTATACACAATTCCTATACCGAATGAATTTCTACACAGAGTATCTACACAGAATTCAGAATTTGGAAAGAAAACCACTTGCAGAACTTCTATTCCTCTTTCTTAGTGTTTTAGAATCACATTCAATTGTTCGACAAAAACCAAAACACACCACCCTCGCTCTATTCCAGAGGATTTTCCTATTTATCTTTCCCAATGGTGAGAGACCGACATTCCTCTCTATTTCTGGGATTTTGATTTTACCAAGATTATTGGTAGAAGCCCCTAATCAATTACATGACACCTGCTTTGCATGGGACAGCAAAACTCTTAATGTTAAGACACATTGATTAACCCTTCCCTTAATCCAAACTGTCAAAAATGTCAAGCTTGTAGTTTACAAAAATGAAATGCCAATATAGAATGTTACATTTTTTAAGATGCCATAAGGTAACATGAAATGTTAAAACTATATTAGTCTTATTCTTCCCCCTCTTGTGTATGTTGGTCCTGTTGAAGGGGTGCTCCTGCACCACTTTGTTGAAATAGGTGGCTAATCTAATTTTGTAAAAAAAAACTATCTATTTGACTTTAGTGGGATCCATACATACTCAAATTTTGTTGGTACATTGTCTAGGAGCAATGTTGCATCAAAAATTTATTGTAATTTGTTGAGTTTAAATTGATTGTGGTTGGAAGTTTTAATAATATTGGTGTTGCACTTGGTTTTGTTGAAGGATACAAAATATCTGATTTTATTGAGAGACATAGCCTACCTGGTTTGAAACACATGTTGGTGGTGAATAACATGGCATAGTTGGGTTTCATTGATGTGTGAGTTGTGGATTAAATGGCATTGGATGGCTATTGCAAATCATCAATTAAGGATTATGGTTGATTTGATTCAACTCTAAAGCCCTCTTGCAAGCATCCTCCCATGTACAAATTCCAGGTGTTTACATGATGGTCAACTGATAACTTAGTGTGAGTGCTTGCACATAGGATTCCAAAAGTTCATTGTTTGCAGGCACATATGATCTCATTACCCTTTCCAAGGTTTAGCAAAATTGGCAAGTAAAATAAAAAAATTGATTCATTGGGCCCTTGTTTTATTAATTGAAGTTGCCTTTGAGCTTCTTCCAGGTTTACATGTGATGCAAGACAAAGACCTCCCCCTCTTGACTCAAACCACTCGCACAATCAAACCCTCTAATATCCAAAGCAATATCCAATTGCAACAAAGATAGATTATAATTTTATTCAAATCAGGGAAACAACATCTGATACAAAATTACATGTCAAACTGCCGACTTCTCTGGCCTATCTAGGCTTCCATTGTTATCTCTGGCAGCGTACTATGTTCTCCCCTTGTTCTCAGCCCACACTTCTCTCTTATGACAACGAAAACTTCTTCCTGTTTGGCAGCGGTTCACCACCTTATTGACAGCGAAATGTATATCTGCTATTCTCCTCTTTTACAGACCGAACTTCTCTTTATTTTCTGGCAGCCCCTTTTTATCATCCTCTAATTAATCCCTTTTATACAGCGACCCCCAATAGATCCCTGAGAATACTTTTAAAATCCTTTTTGAATCCCCTCAACAGCGATCTGCCTTTTGCCTTGTACAGCGCTTAGTCTTCCTTGTGGCGCCTCATTTATGGCTTTGAAGCCCTCCAACTTCCATACGTTTATTTTCCCTTTTTGGTTGGAATATCAATTTTGACTCACTCAAAATCAATGGATTTTATATTTCACGGAGACCATGATGGGGAAAGTCGATTTCCTCTTCATTCAAACTTTGTATAAGTTCTTCTTTCGGTGTATGGTGGCCAATGCCATATTTTAATTCTCTTGTCAATAAACCCCACGGCTTGAGTATACTTTACGCTGCTCAAATAGTCTCGTGAAATTTATTCTTTTCAAAAACAAACAAAAGATTCCTATCTTCTTGTTTATATTTGTGGTTGGCAGTCCTCTACTGAGACGCTTCCTTAAGCAAAGTTGTATTAGGCTGCTCATTCATTCAGGCTGGGTTTAAACAGCACACACTAAGCTTTGACTTGCTTAGATGGCTGGTGGGCCCCTTTTTTATTTACACATTAACAAGCAGAGTAAGAGAAAGGGCCCACCAGCCACCTAAGCAAGTCAAGAGATTGACACATTAACAAGTAGAGTAAGAGAAAGGGCCCACCAGCCACCTAAGCAAGTCAAAACTTAGTATGTGCTGTTTAAACCCAGCGATTCATGAAGATTTTGTGTACACCTTTTAAATGTCTACTCCGTCAAATCTACCACATATGCCTCTGTGGAAGTTTTCAGTTTTGTCATTTCATTTGCCTTGAAAAAAAACCTTCATATTAGTGATCTCTTGGTTCTCTAACCTTATATTGATCTTTCTTCTTTCTATGATCTGCTGAGTTTGATTCTATGCAAATGGCTTCCTCTTCCGCAGCCAAGGTAAATCAGAATCAACCAGAAAACGCATTTCACCAGCTAGCCCCTTACTCTGCACCTACATTTTCTGAGCCTATATCTGGCGTGCCACGTTGCCCAAGATTGGTCTTTTAAAGATGAAACTAGCAGCTATAAAAAATTGTAACTTCCTTATACCAGCCGCGCATCTGAAGACTTGTATCATTTAAACTAATTTTCCTTTGATTGCACCTGCCTTCTCATACGAAGAGAGCAGATGTAACATTCAAACGATGAATTTTAATATCAATCTACTCCTGCGCACCAAGGCTGCGTATGCCTTAAAACATGAACAAGTTATTCAGCCAATACCCAACTAAGTTTCATCCTTTGGTGTAGATATTTGAGAATGTAATTGTTATCAAGTTGAAAAGAGCATGATGTCAGCAGACATTTCGTCGAACAACTGTCATAAAACTTCAATTCGCCAAACATGAAGATATCCGCCACAACAAAACCAAACTGAAACACCAAAATGCAACAATTTGATCTAAAACTAAAATAGCATCTTTTTAGTTGACGTAGGATCGCGTATTCACCCGAGATGCTCCTGCAGCAACATGTCCTTTAAATTTCCCACTAAATCTGCCCATGAATGAATTGAATTAGGGGTGAGGTGTGTGTACCGGCCATGTGCATCACCTTTTAAGGAGTAGGCAAAGATTGTGTAGGAAACATCTTCGTGCATGACATGGTGCTGGATAATTAGATTTTTGAATGCCTCTATGTACTCCAATGTAATTTGATGGCCTTGGGGATTGAAAGAAGGGATATATCCATAAAAATTCCAAGGGTGCTTGTGGAAATGTCCTAAAATACTTATGGGGCAACCACCTACCTTCCATCTTAGGACAAACCTCATATTGTGTATGGTTTTCTATTTTGGCTTTTTTTAGTTTTTAAATTTTATTATTTTTTTGGTTTTTTATGGATTTCAATGAGGTTTTGGTAGTTTAAACTTAGTTTTAATAGCACTTTACATTTGGACTTATTCATCAAGATTTTGTTTTTAGTCCTCCTAGCACTAATTCTATTGATGCATGTTTTGACTCATCAACAAGTTGGAACAAGATTGTTCTCTTGCTTTAAAGGTGATTAAAACCCAAGAGTCTTCAAAATAAAGTAATGAGTTTGAAAGATACTCAAATGACCCTCCATTGGAACCTTGATGAAAAGTAGCTAATTGTTTGTTGATTGGTCTTGTTATAGGTTTATAGGTTTCCCACATGTATATATAGTCCCAAAAAGTCTATATTGTAACTATTTACAATCCCTCACATGTAAATAAAAACATGTATTTTAACAAAATTCTATTCATTAATTACCACATGATAGAGTTTTAGATTTACGATTCACATTGACCCATCAATTTACACACAACATGCACTAAAATCTAGGATTTAATCCTAAGCTAACCCTATTCTAATTGATGGTATAAAAATATAAAATAGGGTGAGAGAGAAAAGGGTTAGAATGAGCTTAGGAAATCTTATTCTTGAACATCATTCTTCATGTTGACAAATTTGAGTTAAAAAAAATCCTATGCTTGATCCGATGATTTGTATCCAATATAATAGAGGGTGCATCTCCTAGGGATTTGTGGATCATAAATAAAATGACAAGCAACCACACTATTTTGGGCATAGATTACAAACACACCCTTCACAATTGTTGTGCAAAATTTATATTCAATGTTTAAGTTACACTAAGATGTTCAAGTTGACGACACAAATTTTTTCATCATCAAACTCTCATTGATGTGAAATATCCTTTTAATTCATCAAATACCCATGAGTTTAACATAAAAAAACAAGATTTTTTAACCATGAATAGAAAACTAGGAATAGAAGAAGAACGAAAAACAAAAAAATAAATTTTATTTACTCATATTATGTTCCAAATGGTCCAATCCCAAAAACATCATATTTCTATATATTTATAGTCTTTGCAATGGTAGGGAAACTAAAGAGTTTTCCCTCCAAGCCTAATAGAAAGACAAGCTCAAATAATACATTTTGATAAAAGATTTTGCAAGACAAAATTGCCTGATGTTAACCTTAGAAAAGACAAAAATTATCTCTTGAGTGCTACTAATTTGTACATCTTTAATCCACTACCACTCTTTTGGTCTTCATCAATAGTAAGCAATGCTTTTTGACATCCTTTGAGCAACATACCCTATTTAGGCCACCAGTCATATCTTCCTTAAGCTCCAATTTTCCTTCATGATGTTCTCCTCAAATCAATGATTTGAACCTCCTTTAGATTTAGTATTATTAGATCAACAACATGATTTCAACACCAACCAAGTCTCCATTTAACTCCTTAGCAATAAACAAAAATCTTTATCTTATTTTCTTCATTTGCACTTCTTATCATGGGTTTCATGTGCAACTAACTAGGTTTTTGTAGATAATAAAACTTAATTCTTATAGAATAGGTCTTAGTCTTAGTGTTTATCCTATACTAGGATTCCATGGCAAGTGCACAAATATTCCCTATTGACTCAATTCTCAAGTCCTTTATAATCTTTGTTAGTACATTTGAGAGGTTTAATTCGACTCCTTGAAATAAGTACTCACAACTTCTCCTCTTATCCACCAAGTAATTAGGTTCTTGTCCTATGAATAACTTTTTAAGCCATCATCATATCTTTTCAAGTTTCCCAATCTTCAAATTAATACTCCCTATAGCATTTGGATAAAACCTCCTTATACGTTTCCCCTGCACAAGCAAGTTAGTGTTATTTGTACTTGATTTAGTCCCTTTGTGTGATTCTAATGAGCAACACATATTCTTTGTCTTTGGTTCAATTTCCCTTGTTCAAGCCAATCAAGTCTTTCCATTGAGCATGTTTCCTAATCTCTTGTAGTACTCACATAAATCCCTGCAAATATAGAAAAATATAGCTTCAATTTAATATTAAGATAGAGTTTTCAATAAGTACAAAATATTCATATATTAAATGTATGCAAGTATGTTTGAATCTACAGCTACATGAATCCTAAAATGATTTATTTTCCAAGCACAGAGCATCAAATCAATATACAAAAGAGCTCCTTGTAAAAAAATGTAGGTTTTAATTAAACATAAATATGTGTGTTTAGATTTCACAATTAACTTACAAATCTTAGAATAAATAATTATCTTGCTAGAAGGAAATGCATTCTTGCTTAATTTGATTCATCTATGCTTATGGGTTTCTAAACTAACCATTTATTTCCCAGACCTAAACTCAAATTTAGTGCATAGCTGCTATCATGCATGTGATTATTGTATTTAGATAAGCCCTAATGTTAATTACATGCTCCAATAAATAGAACCATACATACACGGGTCAATGAAACCATGATTGAAAAACTATAAACCTCGCATCCTAATTTAACCTTAATTGACAAATACTCAAATCCAATAGAACATTCACCTACATATAGATGGCAACAAAAAGGAGTTCAAAGAGGGTAAAACATGGGTGATGGGCCCCATGTTCCCACAAACCACATACGGGCACACTATTCATAAGACATGGAAAAATGACTAAAATTTACCCTTGACGGGAAAAACCAATGGGAAGGCAATATAAATTGGGTCGTGATAGGCCCGTGCCTGTCATGCCATTCACTAGCTGAGCGTCAATTTTCATCAAAGAGTGTAGATATAATCACCCGCTGCCCTATTTCTTGCAGTTTTATAATGGAAGTGGTGGGGTTATATAATAAATCTAATGCGATTTTAATATAACACAAATGCATGTCAAACTTTGAGTGCCAAAAATGAATTTAAATCAAATGCATTATTTGAATGGCTATAGGTAGGATATTTTTAGGCTTTCTAAGGATCTTTTCTTTGATGCTTGGGAGAGGAATTTGCTACTTCTTTCTTAGACTAGAGTTCTTCAGTCTTAATGTAAGGTACAAGAAGCCAAAGCTTCATCAACACATAGCTAATTGGGTTAACAAGCATCTCAAGCTAAATTGAAGGAAGAGATCTCACCGAACAAGTCTACATTGTTTCCAAGTAATCCTACACAATAACTACATCCTCTAGGATTTTTAAAAGACACTTGCTCATAGCTTTAAAGCTCCAAATAGTAGCGGTCATCATACTTGTTCTCTTTTTGTCTTCACAACCTCTTTTATCCTTAACCTTATTACCATCTTCTATCACAAAGGAGAACTCTCATGAAGGAGAGAGTGTTGAAGGTGGAAAGATGGGCACTTGAGGATGACTACATTGCGAATCAACTCTTGCATGCATTGGATCTTCAATATCTAGGTGTGAGAGTTCTACATTTCAATTACAAGTTTGTTTAGTTTAGTAGTTTGTTAGTTTAGATTATTAGAGTCATATAGTTATTCAAATTCTATGAGACTATGACATTCTATTATTGCTCCTTAGACTTTGATTATATTTAATTTAGAATTAGTTCCCCTTCGTATGATTAGTTTAGATTCAAATTTATTTCTTGTAGTGTACTATCCAAAACAACACGTTACCATATTCAAAACTATTGCAAACCTGTCAATGGAGGCCATGAAAAACCCAAGGGTATTCAACCTACACAATCAAATAGGTAGTCAATCAAATTGAAAACAATATTTTTTACATTAAATTGCACGAGCAAACACCTTTGTTTAGACAATAAAATCAACATTTCCATTCAAAACAAAGAGGAGAATCAATGCATTTAGGATTATTTGCATGCATAGGCATTCCCAATTTATTTTCTTATTAAAACATTTGAATTCAAAAGGGAAAAAGGGATCATATTCAAGTTCATTTTCTCAACACTTGTATTTTAGTGAATTAATTAAATGCACGCATTTAAAAGGCAAATAGCACAAAAAATAACTACTTAGTTTCATTACATGCATGTTAGATTAAGTTTCCTAAACATAAATGCATAATAAAAAGGGGGTAAAAATTGTCTTAGTTTATACTTTCATGCATAGTAGTTATTTCTTCATAGATCTCATTTCAAACTGTAATCAAATCAAAGGGGAAAAATCAATTGTTCTTAGTTTTTCTTTTTCTACTTTTTCCTTGCATATGCATTAGCTTAATAAGTAAGTCTCATCTTAGCAGCCTTATACACTTGAAAAAAAAAAAATCAAAAAGTGCAAAATCACCAAAAAAGCCAAAAACTACTTCAACAAGGTAAAAAGACAAAACATTAAGACCATTTGCATTTGAGCTAGCAAGCTCCTAAACTTAGCTTTTGAACCACACAATTAAACAATTTAACTCAAAATGAACACAAATAAAAAACTTGCTAACATGCCCATGTATGCTTGCACATTCAAACTATTTGAAGAACTTTCACTCTTCTATTCTTCACTCCCATCTACACTTGGGCATTTAAAGACCATGTGTGTCCAGAAGTGAGAATAATCCAGGTTGAAGAAACTTTAAGTGAATTGAGAGAACAAATACCAACTCCCACAGCCATATATGTTCTTGATCAAGAAACTACCTTAGAAATTGTAAGACAAGAATACGAGCATATAATAGCCATTGAGTTATATAATCAAGAAGCCATTTTAGCACTAGAAGCTATTTGCATATATATTGCTTTTAAAAACACTCATCAAGCACTCTATAACACATGAACAGAAGTTGTGACACTTAACATAACTACAACTCTACAACTAAAAAACACTACCATTCATAGGGAACTCTTCTCTCTTGTAGGGAGAAATCCCATAGAAGCAATAGTCATCTATGAAATAAACATTGTTGCCACATTTAGGACACTCCTTCCTTGTGAAGAGGGTAGTCGTCTAGATACTTCTCGATTGCATTTGCTTTTGTCACGTGAGTAGGAGTGATCTATACAAATGCAAGCCACACATATGGAATGCATGTGCCTCCCATTTTTTACTCACACACAATAGTGGTGAGTTAGACTTGAAGAATACAAAGTCATGTCTCTTTGTTGGCTTGTACTAGTTTATTGCCTGCTAGCTAGGGAAGATCTCTATGTACACTCACCTAGGCATGTGGGAGGCTTGGCAATCGTTGGTCGTACTTGAGATGATACACTCCTCATCACTATCAATAGCCCAATTTGTAATGTGGTATGTAGTGATGTTTAACTCTATATGGCAATGTTGATATACCACCTTATTGAAATCTTTTAGATTGAACCAAACTTTTTGGACATTCCTAATCTTCTAGCTTATACATTTATTACTTTTGAGTGCATTAATTATGATGAGAGAATCCCCTTCCAAGATAATCTTTTGAGCTCCTTATAAAATGGCCATCTAAATAGCTAAGGTGGCAGTCATTACTTTCACCTCATTATTAGTACCTTCAAGTGTAATTTTCTTGAAGCTACCACTATAAAGTTTCCATAGTGACTATTGACTACATAACCTACCCTTGATTTGCCCAGATGTAATGTCCCCTATTGGAACAATACTAATTTTACCCTAAAAATTCAAATGCCACAAGTTTAGGGTTAGGGTTTTGGAATTATCATGCAATTAAATCCATTTATCCACTCGCTCACTCAACTCAATCATAGTGGGAATGGAAAGACATTGATTGGTCAACAATACCTCCATGCAGGCCCTTACAGGGGGTATGATAGGTTGTTACTCAGTTCCTCTCCATACAAGTCCTAATAGGGGGCTTGGTAGGATGTAAGCTGTCAACAAGGCCTCCATAAGGTACCTTTAGGGAGGTATGGTAGGGTTGCCTTCCATTGTCTACTCATCATCCCCCTATGATGGGTGAGTTCTATTCATGTAAGTAAAATAGTATCAATAAATCATTTGATAGGTATTGTTCTGACCTATAAACAATATCCTTTTGATGCTTCAATAATATAATTGATTTGTATTTAAATATACCCTTTTGTAGATCTAAGGTCTGCTCTTTATAAATGAGCATGATTACTTGTTGGCCTCTCTGATGAGACTATTATAGTTTATCTTATTAGAAGAATATTTCTCTTATCCTTATATTCAGAATTATATATTCATATATTATTCCTTTATTCAGAAGTTTATTGTTCATTGCCTATATATATATTATATGAAATATATATTCAACTCCCATTACTTCCCCTAGTGCCAATCACAAATGTAGATATATATATCTTCATAAAGAGATACATCTCTTTCAAAAGATATGCCTCCTCATGAATCATTGCCCCCTCATATTAAATCACTAGTCTTTAAGATCTAACAAATGGAACCTCATTATTAATATCAATTGCTGCCCTTAATTATGTTCGTTGTTGATGCAGGGGCATCCCTAGTTCAAGAGCAATCTTGCATCAACCAAAAACATTTGCATTTTAGTTTGTTTCTTTTCATTTTCCAGTTTAGTATAGTCAGTAGCAGTTTCTATATTTTGGTTCGCATTCTATCACAGTTGCATTTTAGATCTTACGGAGCTGGACATAGCATCTAGACACATTCATGCACATCATATCCAAAATTCAAAGCATTTGGATCAGGTACTGGTGAGATATCGCTATCAGAAAATTAACTGTTTTCTCAGAATAGAGCATCCTAACAGTCTCAGATAATCAACTAAAGGAGAATTCTTACAGAGCATTTCATGACTTGCAGAGCTAAATGACACAACATCCATTGTTGTTTGGTTTGTTTGGTTCATGGCCTACCTTCCTTGAGATTCACACATCATTCCATTCATTTGTGGAGGAGTTCTTCATGTTTAGGTCTAACCTATCCATGTACACACGTTACAACTCTTTATTGGAGTTTGTGATCTTCCTTGGTCGACGCGGAGGAATCTTTTGTTCTGAAGATGATATAAATTAATGTAATATATGCCTAGGAAAGTAGTTAGCATAGTTTACAAGTTTGATAGTTTGAATTCTTTGCGAAGGAGCTTCAAAGCCATATCTTGTGCATATTATGTAATTTTGTAATCAGGTATGTGAGCCCTAATTGTAAGCCTGTATGTTGCTAGCCAATTTGTATTTGGATTCTATGATATACTAAATGGCTGAACCTGCATTTTCTTTATATCTTTGAGTTGTTTCCGTTGTGTTTACTCTAGCTGCATGACCTAGATAGTTCACTTTGTGGACCCTCCTAACTGTGACTGTACCAAGTGGTATCAAAGTGAAAGTTCAAATCTTTGGGAGTGAATTGAGCAAAGTTGGCGAAGGAATTCCATAAGATCTTGCTATGAACAGATCACCAAATCTGAGGTAGGTTACTTGTGTTGCAACTGATCACCGATTGTGAGGTAGTTGTCACCTTGTAGCTCAATCGCCGAATTTGAGGTAGTTACACTTGATCCTAGGAAGAATGCCGCCGAGGAGAATCCATGCTATTGGAACAATGGCTGGTAGAATGGATGAGATGATGGAAATGATGAAAACCATGCATGTTTTCTTGGATGCTATTGAAGAAGATCAGATAAGAGGACTTACACCTCGACCTAATGTTGAAAGTGGTGATGATGAAGAATTTCAATCCGCTGATAAAATTGGCAAAACCCTGGGAGGTGATGAAGAAGAAGAATCAGACCAAGTCAAGATGTTGCAAGCTATTTCAAAGATTGGGAAAAGACTTAGAGTTGATGTACTGAATTATACTAGCAATTTGAATCCTAAAGAGTTGATTGACTGGACAAATGACATGGAAGTATATTTTATGTATGAGGAAATTGAAGATCTAGAGAAAGTGAAATTTGCAAAGACAAAGCTGAAAGGACATGTTGCTATATGGTGGAAAGAAGTTCATTTGGATATAATAGAAGAGGAAAAGAAAAGATTACAAAGTGGGATAGGATGGTGACAAAATTGAAGAACCAGTTTATACCTGCTGACTATGAGTTAGAACTATCGAATAGATTACAAAACCTGAGACAAAAGGAGAAATCTGTGAAGGAGTACACTGAATAATTCCACAAGATGATCATAAGGACAAGCCACAGTGAAGCAAGCAAGGAGAAAGTGGCAAGATACATCAATGGACTGAGATTGAACATTCAAGAAGAACCGAGTTTGGTGGATGACAACATTGGAAGAAGCATATCAATTTGCCCTAAAAGTTGAAGAGAAGTTGAACAAGAGGCATGATCAAAGACAAAGAGGTAGAGGAGGTAAATTTTAGAGAGGTAGAACATTTTTTAGAGGAGAGAGATCATATGAGGAGTAGAATAGACAAGAGAACACATTCAAGGAGGAGGACAGAGATAACAATGCATACCAGAGAGATGACAAAAATTTCTACGGCAGAGGAAACCCTAGTCCATTCTGGAGTGAAGGATACAGGAGAGAAGGAAGAGGACCTGATAGGAGAATATTCAGAGGAACTTGTTTTAAGTGTGGAGGAGAAGGACATAGAGCATTTGAATGTAATCAAGGGAGTACAAGCAAGAGAACAAAGAATAGTGGAAGAGAAGCCTATGTGGAAGAACCTGTTGGATCACCCAGTTCAGTTGGTAAACCTGAGAAAGGAAAACCACTTGAGATGAGGAGAGCACTGTTTCAAACAGAAACAATTGAGGAACCACCGTAGAGGAAAAGTTTGTTCAGAACCAGATGCAAATCAGGAGGTAAATGTTGCAAGGTTGTAATTGATAGTGGTAGTTCTAATAACCTAGTTTCAGAGAAGATGGTGACTAAGCTAAAGTTGGAAAGATTGAAACACCCTTAGCCCTATCAGATAGCATGGATTTAGGATGACCATAAGGTACTGGTGAGTGAGCAATGTTTGGTGAAATTTCATATTGGATCTCATCATGATGAAGTATTGTGTGATATTATGCCTATGGATGTATGTCATATTTTGTTGGGTAGACCTTGGCAATATGAAAGGAAAGCTATACATGATGGGAGAAAGAATACATATACTATAACATCAAATGGAAAGAGAATTACTTTGATTCCTTTGGAAGATGATCCTATGAGTGAAGTACGTGGGTATGTTAGAATCTATTTGGTAGATGGAAGAAATTTTTTGGATGGTTTGAGACATGAGAATATGTGTTATGCTTTGATCCCTAAGAAGCCTAAAACATTAAATAAGGAGATTGAAGAATCACAACCAGAGGAAACAATAGAATTGCTGACAGAGTAAGAAGACATCATATTAGATAATGTACCTAAAGGATTGCCACCAATCAGGAGTATCATTCATCACATGGATCTTATACCTAGAGCTAGTTTGGCTAACAAAGCAGCACACAGAATGACACTTGTAGAGAATGAAGAATTGAATAGACAGATACAAGAGTTGTTGAGGAAAGGTTTCATCAGAGAAATTTTGAGTCCTTGTGTAGAACCTGTAGTGTTAGCACCAAAGAAAGATAGAGAATGGAGAATGTGTACAAACTCTAGAGCAATAAACAAGATCACAGTTAAGTATAGAATTACTTTACCTAGGATGGATGGTATCATGGATTGTTTGAGTGGAGCAAAGATTTCACAAAGATAGATTTGAAGAGTGGGTACCATCAGATCAGAATCAGAGAAGGAGATGAATGGAAGATTGCTTTTAAGACAAATGAAGGATTGTATGAGTGGTTGGTGATGCCTTTTGGATTGACAAATGCACCGAGTACTTTCATGAGATTGATGAATGAACGTTTGAAGAAATTCTTGGGTAAGTTTGTTATTGTGTATTTGGATAACATTTTGATTTTCAGTAAGACAAAAGAAGAACATTTGTGACACCTGAGACAAGTATTACAGAGACTGAGAGAAGATAAATTGTAGATAAACATCAAGAAATGTAGTTTCATGAAGGAAGAATTGGTATATTTGGGATTTATGATTTCTACAGAAGGATTGAAGATGGACCTTGAGAAAGTAAGAGCAATTGCTGAATGGCATACACTGGAGAGCATTGGAGAAGTCAAATCATTTCATGGATTAGCTAGTTTCTACCAGAAGTTCATCAGAAATTTCAGTTCAATATGTAATCCTATGACAGAGACAATGAGAGGTGACAGAAAAGATTTCAAGTGGACATTAGGAGTAGATAAAAGTTTTGAATTATTGAAGTAGAAAGTGACAGAGCAACCTATGTTGGCATTATCAGATTTCAATAAGGTATTTCAAGTAGATTGTGATGCAAATGGGAATGCAATTGGAGCAGTGTTAAGAAGGTAGACTAGTAGCATATTTCAGTGAGAAGTTGAATGATGCAAGGAGAAGATATTTAGTTTATGATTAGGAATTCTATGCCATAATTCAAGCCTTGAAGAAGTGGAGATATTACTTGTTGCCTAAGGAGTTTGTATTGTATATAGACCATCAAGCTTTGCAATATTTGAACAGTCAAGAAAAGTTGAATCAGAGACATATGAGATGGGTAGAGTTCATGCAGAGTTACACTTTTGTATTGAAGCATAGGAGTGGGAAATCAAACAAAGTTGCAGATGCCCTGAGTAGGAGAAGAAACTTGTTGATAGAGATGAGAGTTGAAATGATAAGATTTGATGAGTTGAAGAACGTGTATGAAGAAGAGCTTGATTTTACAGAACCTTGGAAAGCATGTAAGGAACCTATTGTTATAAATAGGAGTAAGTGGTTGGACTATTTCATTCAGGAAGATATGTTGTTTAGAGGAAATTAGTTGTGCATACCTAGAAGTTTAATGAGAGATAATTTGATAAAAGAGAACCATAATGGTGGATTGGCAGGACATTTTGGCATTGATAAGGTAGTGGACTTGGTAAGTGAAAATTACTTTTGGTCTAAGACACATAAGGATGTTAGGAAATTTGTGCAGAGTTGTAGAGTTTGTCAAGTTGCAAAAGGGAATAGTCAGAATATTGGATTGTATAAATCATTGACAGTACCGGAGAAACCTTGGGAAGACATAAGCATGGATTTCATATTGGGATTACCAAAGACACAAAGAGGACATAATTTAATATTTGTAGTGGTGGATGATTTTCAAAGATGGCACATTTCATACCTTGTAAGAAGACAACTGATGTAGTGCATGTAGCTGACCTATTTTTTAGGGAGATTGTGAGATTGCATGGATTACCTAAGAGCATAATTTTAGACAGAGATACAAGATTTCTTGGATACTTTTGGAAGACACTTTGGAAGAAGATGAAAATAGATTTGAAGTTCAGTTCAACATTTCATCCACAGATTGATGGATAGACAGAGGTAGTGAATAGGAGTTTGGAAAATTTGTTGAGATGTTTGGTTGGAGAGAAGGCAGGAAGTTGGGATTTGATTCTTCCACAAGCAGAGTTTGAATATAATAATTTAGTAAATAGGAGTATCAGAAGAACACCTTTTTAGATTGTTACTGGAGTAAACCCTAGAGGAGTAACAGAGTTGAGAGATATCACTGTGGAAGATAAAAAAAGTGCAGAAGCAGAAGAATTTGCAAGACACATGAAGATAGTGCATAATCAGGTGAAGAAGCATTTGGAGGAGATGAACAAGTATAAAGAGAAGGTAGATGAGAAGAAGAGGAACAAAGAATTTGCAGTTGGAGATGAAGTGATGGTATACCTGAGAAAAGAAAGATTTCTAGTCGGGACTTATAACAAGTTGGAGATGAAGAAGTTTGGGCCATTTAAAATACTTAGAAGGTTTGATTCAGGAAATGCATATGAAGTGGAGTTACCAGAGACATTGGGTATATCACCTATTTTCAACATTGCAGACCTATATCCATATCATGAAGCAGAGTTCAGTGACAACATGGAAGAAGACTCAAAGAAGCAGTTACCACAACAAGCATTGGAGTAGATTGAAGACATCTTGGACAACAAAATTGGACGCAGCACCAGAGGAAGACAATACAAAGAATATCTTGTGAAGTGGAAATGCAGACCAAAAGAAGATTCATCATGGATTTCTCAGGCTGAGGTGGACCGTGAGGGACTCTCTTTTTCAATAACCTTGGATGTATGATGTAGGAGCATCCCTAGTTCAAGAGCAATCTTTCATCAACCAAAAATATTTGCATTTCAATTTGTTTCTTTTCATTTTCCAGTTCAGTACAGTTCGTAGCAGTTTCTGTATTTTATTCTGCATTCTATTGTAGTTTCATTTCAGATCTTATGGAGATGGACTTAGCATCTAGACACATTCATACACATCATATCCAAAATTCAGAGCATTTGGATCAGGTACTAGTGAGACATCGCTATTAGAAAATTGACTATTTTCTCATAATAGAGCATCCTGACAGTTTCAAATAATCAACTAAAGGAGAAGACTTGCGGAGCATTTCATGACTTGTGGAGCTAAATGACACATCATTCAATGTTGTTTGGTTTGTGGCCTACCTTCCTTGAGATTCACACATCATTCCATTCATTTGCGGAGGAGTTCTTCATGTTTAGGTCCTACCTATCCGTGTACACACGTTACAACTCTTCATTGGAGTTTGTGATCTTCTTTGGCTAATGCAGAGGGATCTTTTATTTTGGAAATGATATAAATTAATTTAATAGATGCCTAGGAAAGTAGTTAGCATAGTTTACAAGTTTTATAGTTTGAATTCTTTGTGAAGGAGCTTCAAAGTCGTATCTTGTGCATACTCTGTAATTTTGTAATCAGGCATGTGAGCCCTAATTGTAAGCCTGCATGTTGCTGACCAATTTGTATTTGGATTCTATGATATACTGAATGAACAAACCTATATTTGATTTATATCTTTGAGTTGTTTCCGTTGTGTTTACTCTAGCTGCATGGCATGGATAGTTCACTTTGTGGACCCTCCTAACCATGACTGCACCAATTGTTCTCTTTTCTTTATTACTCTATTCGTTGCTCCTTGCATTTCTCATATGCCATCGTATATATTTCTATTTCTTTCCTTAAGCACTGCCATATATAATAATAATCAGTGCCATGAAAGTTGGCCAGCATTACCAAAGAATCGGCCTTAATATTAATTATAATAATATTTAATTATTAATATTTATATTACTTTTTATATTAATATTAATATTTATATTTATTTACGTGTTAAATATATATATATATATGTATTAATATATTGTAATATATAAACTGATAACATTTATATTTGTATTTATATTTATTATTTATAAATACAATAAATATATAATATTTTAATAATATTATTTATTAAATATTTACATATACACAATTATCATTTGAATTGACGATGGAAGGGATACTATAAATGCCACACTTTAAGAAGACAATTTCATCATTTTATCATGATTGTTTAAATCTTTAATTTAAACAATGCCTTAATATCGGGACATCACAGTCCACCCCGCCCAAGATTGCTTGTCCTCAAGCAATCATAATTTAGAATACTTCTAAAACCATCAGGATCCTAAATCAATCTTTTCGAGAATTGTTGTTAGTATTCTTGTCTCAATCCAACTGTCAACATTGGCATTCCCCAAGGTATGAGATAATTTGTCGTTCATTTCTTTTTGTTTGTGTGTTTGTATCTCTCAACAACAAGAGTTGGTAACTAGTGATATTCGTGACTTAAGACAAGCTTTTGAAGCACACACATAGATATACGTGATACGTAAGACATGAAGTATACTCCTAAATACATGTGAGACATGAATCATGCACATAAGTACACGTGATACCAAGTATACATGCATGAAGCATATAGATACATGGAATATGTGAAGTATACACACAAATATATGTGAAGCATGAATCATACATGTGATATACACATAATACATGAAGCATACACAAGCTTATACGCTTAATACATGGAGTATGGAACATACAAAAGTATATGAAGCATGAAGCATGAACATACACAAGTATACACACATAATACACGAATATGAAGTATACACATGAATACAAGTAAGTCAAGAGGTGTGCACTTTAACATACATAAGTCATGGAGTATGCATTTGAACACTCATAAGTCAAGTAGTATACACTTGAACATATAAGTCATGAAGTATACACTCGAATACATAGTCCAATAGAAATACAAAGTCATAGAGTATACACTTGAATACACAGTCATGAAGTATACACTTGAATACAAAGTCATAGAGTATACACTCAAATACATAGTCATAAAGTATACACTTGAATACAAAGTCATAGAGTATACACTTGAATACATAGTCATAAAGTATACACTTGAATACATAGTCATAAAGTGTACACTTGAATACAAATACAAAGTCATAGAGTATACACTCAAATACATAGTCATAAAGTATACACTTGAATACAAAGTCATAGAGTATACATTCGAATACAAATACAAAGTCATAGAGTATACACTTGAATACACATAATTCACAAGTTATATACTTGAATACACTCAAATACACATAAATCACAAGGTATACCCTTGAATACACTTGAATACACATAAGTCACAAGGTATGAATATGTGTAAGTTGCATTTATACATGTAAGTATGCTGTTGGACAATTAGAAAGGGGATTCAGTTCATCCCATACTACACCACGGGTCCGTCAACCATCCCAAGGTCACCAAGTATACATGAGTACACGTAATACTAAAATATACACAACAAGCATGAAGCATACACATGAATACATGTAATACACAAAGTATTCACAAGATGGCAGGAAAGATGCTCTAATACCAATTGTAATGTCCCTTATTGGAACAATGCTAATTTTACCCTAAAAATTTAAACACCACAAGTTTAGGGTTAGGGTTTCAGAATTATCATGTAATTAAATCCATTTATTCACTCACTCACTCAACTCAATCATAGTGGGAATGGTGAGACATTGATTGGTCAACAATACCTCCATGTAGGCCCTTACAAGGGGCATGGCAAGTTGTTACTCAATTCCTTTCCATATAGGTCCTAATGGGGGGCTTGGTAGGATGTAAGCTGTCAACAAGGCCTCCATAAGGTCCCTTTAGAGAGGTATGGTAGGGGTGCTGATCAATCTTTCCCCCAAACAGGCCCTTAGGGGGGTATGGTAGGGTTGCCTTCCATTGTCTACTCGTCATCCCCCTATGATGGGTGAGTTCTATTCATGTAAGTACAGTAGTATCAATAAATCATTTGATAGGTATTGTTCTGACCTATAAGCAATATCCTTTTGATGCTTCAATAATATAATTGATTTGTATAAATATATCCTTTTGCAGATCCAAGGTCTGCTCTTTATAAATTAGCATGATTACTTGCTGGTTGCTCTGATGAGACTGTTATAGTTTATCTTATTCAGAAGAATATTTCTCTTATCCTTATATTCAGAATTATATATTCATATATTATTCCTTTATTCAGAAGTTTGTTGTGCATTGCCTACTATATATATATATATATATATATATATATATATATATATATATATATATATATATATATATATATATATATATATATATTCAACTCCAATAATACTTCCCCCATTGCCAATCACAAATGCAGAGATATATATCTTCATAAAGAGACACATCTCTTTCAAAAGAGATGCCTCCTCATGAATCGTTGCCCCGTCATATTAAATCGCTAGTCTTTAAGATCTAACAAATGGAACCTCATTATTAATATCAATCGTTGCCCTTGATTATGTTCGTTGTTCTCTTTTCTTTATTACTCTATTCACTGCTCCTTGCATTTCTCATATGCCATAGTATATATTTCCATTTCTTTCCTTAAGCGCTGCCATATATAATAATAATCGCTGCCATGAAAGTTGGCCAGCGTTAACAAAGAATCGGCCTTAATATTAATTATAATAATATTTAATTATTAATATTAATATTAATATTTATATTTATTTAAAAGTTAAATATATAAATATATTTATTAATATATTGTAATATATAAATTGATAACATTTATATTTGTATTTATATTTATTATTTATAAATACAATAAATATATTATATTTTGATAATATTATTTAATATTATTTATTAAATATTTACATATACACAATTATCATTTGAATTGACGATGGAAGAGATACTATAAATGCCATACTTTAAGAAGGCAATTTCATCGTTTTATCATGATTGTTTAAATCTTTAATTTAAACAATGCCTTAATATCGACACCAGACTTACTCATAAGGCTCCATTGAAATTGATCTTCAAGAAACCTATTCTTTGTAAACAACATGACCTAGTTCAATAGAACTAGGGACTCCCTTTTAGACCGTTACATTTGGTTTCAACTTTATGCTTAATTTTTTGGTTTTTGTATTTTCAAAAACTATAACCTTCATTGTTAATCATTTTCCTTTTGAAATGTAGCCTCCCATTTAATCTTCATCTATAATATTTTATAGACTTCACTTCATATAAATACTTATCCTTCCCTTTAAATATTGTATATTTACGACGAGAGGCATTCCTACATTCAATGGGAGTTGAAAGATTCTGGAATTTCTATGTAAACTTATAAGAATCCTAGAATCTTTATTAATTTAAAATTCTTACAATATTTTTATTATTTATTTTGTCCAATTTCTTTTTTGGTTTGATTTTCTTATTTTCAATTTCTTTTTTGGTTTTTTTTTTAAAACTTTTTTCTAAATTCTTTTTTATTTTTTTCAATTTCTTTTTTTGTTTTTATTTTTTGCTTTTTCCATTTTCTTTTTTGGTTCCATAGTTTTTGTGATTTTCTTATTTTCAATTTCTTTTTTGGTTTTTATTTTTTATTTTTTCCAATTGCTTTTTTAGTTTTTATTTTTTATTTTTTCCAATTTTTTTTTAGTTTTTATTTTTTATTTTTTCCAATTTTTTTTTGGTTCCAATGATTTTCTTATTATTAATTTCTTTTTAAATCACCAAAAATATCAAACCAACAAAATTGAAAAATTAAAAAATAAAAATGATGGAAAAAATAAACTATAGAAAAGAGATATAAGTATTTTAGATATATTTTTTTAAATATAAATATACTAGTTAAATATTATTTATATAAATTTATTTACTTTTTGTTTATTTAATTATTAAATCAAGATTCTACTTTTAAATAAATGAATGAATAAATACAACATATTATTGGTTTATCCATCTATTTAAAGTTAGAATGGGACAAAATCACAAAGGGAAAGAATTCTTTAAAAAAAGAAAGGAAGGAATTATAAAATTAAATGAATCATAAATTATTTAGAATCAAGATTCGCATTAATGGGTCCACTGATAATCTCACATGGAGATTATGAAATGAAGCTCCTTTAAAACTATGGCATGAGATATGTATGAGTCTGTTATTATATGCACAGAGAAATAAATAGAGGAAAATACAATAAACGGTAGAACCGAGTGTATTCAAAGCTAATTAATAAGGAGAGCCCAGGACCATTATTTTTTACTGGGTACTTTTTGATCTCAACGTAGAACTGAAAAGCCTCCAAAACCATCATCTAGGGGTTTGTTAATTGTAGTATATTTTAAGTGGTTGGGTCTGTGATAAATACTATTGGCTTTCTGATCTCAACTGCTAATTTCTTTACTTGAATGTGTAGGAATGCATCTTGGTGAAATCTGTGAATACAGTGAAAACTCTGTTCCTGCGCATAAGCCAAACAGTGAAAACTCTGTTCCTACCCATAAGCCAAGCAAACAAAACTCTATTCCCGCCCATAAGACAATCACTTTCACCTGTCATTTTCTTCGAAACATCCATTAGGTCTTTTTATGTAGGCAGGTCGTAGTTTTTTATTATTCTTAGATTCGAGGTTGTGTTTGAATCAGGTGTGGAGTATAGAGGAGAAGTAGTGTGAGGCCACCGAGGCCTTCTTCTAAGCTAAGATAATTATTTCGAATGATGTTATTTGATTTTTCTGGCTTCAGTGTCTTGAAATTTTCACATGCCTTGTCTGTGCTTCCACATTTTGCATACATGTCTACTAGAGCATTTCCTACTACAACAGTTGACAAACTTCCTCTATTCTTTTATCCTTTGATGGATGTTTATACTCTGTTCCAAAGCTCCCATTTTGGCACAGACAGGGAGGATGCTAGCAAAGGTTGTGGAGTCTGGCTTTACATCTACCAATTTCATTTTCTTGATAGTTTTGAAAGCCTTTTCAACAAATCCATTTTGTGTGTATCCTACAATCATGGAAAATTCCATGAGACCACATTTCTTTGAGCTATTCAGTCAAACAGTTCACATGCCCTGCCTGTGCTTCCACATTTTACATACATTACCAAAGCATTTCCAACTACAACATCTGAAAAAATTCCTCTATCCTTTGTGCTTTTATGGATACCTATATCTTGTTACAAATCTCCCATTTTGGCACAGGTTGGGAGTATGCTTGCAAATGTAAACTGATTGGGTTGGAAACCTGTTTGTTGTATATGGTGAAATAATGCGATTACCTCGTGAGGAAACCCATGTCTTTTGTATGCTACAATAATCATATTCCATGAGAGGCTATCTCATTCTTTTATGTGATTGAACACTTTATAGGCATCCACCAAACTTCCACACTTGACATTAGGGCGACTATAACACTAGGGAAACATTATTCAATATTTGTAAATCCTATGCATGTTATGAGCCTGGTCGCTGCAGTTATTCTCTGAATAGTGATGGAAACAATGAACTTGGTTTGGCTTATGTGCAAGAATAGTGAATTTGGTTTGGCTTATGCACGGGAACTAGGTGGCTAATTGTTGAAGGTCATATTCATATGAGTTATAAACTATGGCATACCATGAAGAATCATTTCCCAATCAACTGCTATAAAGGGGATAGACCCTAGTTCATGAAAATAGAGTATCCTTCACTTCAAACCAAAATATACAAATTTAGCATTTGATTTTCCTTCTCAAACACTAGTTTTGTTAAATTCCTGATATACATGTATATATACACAGAATTATATATTTACAAGCCACTAGTTGGGATTTACTCATTTACAAAATATATTACATTTATAAATCTTCTTGAAGAGGAAAGTACGAATTCTATACTCTTTCTACATTCTTTCTATCCCTTTTTCTTTTTGCTAACTCGGAGGATCCAAATCGTGATTCGTGTGTGCTATCATATATGATCCTTTAGAAGATTGTGTCAAGGAAGTACTTCAGCTAAACTCCTTAATCTAAAATCAAAATGTAAAATACTGAAGAGAGATTTTACTCTCTTGAATAATTTAAATTTTCTTTGCTTAAAACGTGAAATAATAATTGGGATAAGTAGGAATTATAAGGTATGCATCCATATATGCTTGACATGAGGAACAAGAAGGATTCCCAAACAAAAAGAAGAGATTTCTTTTGACCACCTGACCACCCACATGATGGGTACATGGTTCCATAAGGGGTAAAAATGAAAAAAACATTGACTCGGTGATTTCATTCTTGCCTTGTTTAAAGCCCACTAGCCATACCCATTTCTCCTTGTTTCACTCAAGTGCTTTGTTTTCGATTCATCCATTCTCCTATCATATTTCCTCTTTCCACAATTAGGGAATTCAACTTGAGGTGTTAGGATTAAACATACAAATGCACACAACCAAATACAAAGAAATTGAAACCCATTCATGGGAACTTTCCTTGACAAATAGTGAAAAAACATTCAGATGTGAAGTAATTTATTGAAACCTTTTAATAGCAAGTAATAATATTTAGTTGACCAACCAAATGGTGTATTACAAAAATTAAACTTTCAAGCATCATGGATTTGAAGTATAGTTTTGCCCTTCCCATACCTAAGCAAGCATTTAGGCACAAATTTATGTCATGGTCACTAGCACTTGGTTTATCCCCTCCTTGTGCCTAATGGGCATAGGCTTGTTGAATGTTTTTCACCTCACTTCTCATGTACAACAAAAATATCACAAGTTGTCTTGCAATGACCATTTAAAGGCTGACCATGGCATTCCATGAAACTACTTTAAGAAATTAAGGCATCCATTTGAACATATCTTGCAATGGCCATGGCATTCCATGAAATTATATTTCTTTTAGGCATTTTGTCAAATGGTTCAAGTGCCTCCTAGGTGCCTCACATTTCACACACATTTCTTTGAGGCATTTTGTCAACATACAACATGATAGTCACAGCTACATGTGGTCTCATTTTTATCTAAAATTTGGGTAGGAGTATAGCTCTTATATTTTTGTTTAGGGACTTCTTCACATTTACTGAATGTCTACATGCAATTATTGAATCTCTTTTGGGAGGTTCATGTTGCAAGATGGGCCTAATCGATGTTGTCATTGATGTCAACATACTCCTGTTGCATTGATGTCAAGGATTGGATGAGCTGTGTGCTGAGGATATTGAGAAAATTAGTCCTATCAAGAAACAGAGAAGAATAGTGAAGACAGTGAAGCTCTTTGAAGTAAGAGATCCCAACTAAGATGAAGATCAGAGAATGCGCATCAAAGGGTTTGTAGATATGTGTCTTAAGATGATCCAGTCAAGATTTGAGAGGTCCGCATGAAGATTTGGAGACGTTATGGCTATATGAGTAAAACTGGTTCTGACAGATGTTTAGAGGTGACAGAGTGACACAAATAGGTCCGGTGAGATCCAGAAATGCAATATCATGTTCTGCGGATTTGGTGGAGTGTTTAGGAAGCCAATGTGAATTGACAACTCAATTGGTTCATGGTCTGGAGGTCCGCAAGCATTTATTCTAATGTGATAGTGATGATAGAATGTGTTCTTGAAGTTCCAGATGAAGATGTGAATGATTTCAGTAAGCAGAAGTGGTGTGGATGTTCTTGGTGATTCAGGAAAGCTTGTGGGGGTCTCTAGATTGTGTCCAGTTCGTGTTGGTGGTCGGCATTGAAGATTGAGCTCGTAATTGAAGATTTACTTCCGGGTGATGATGTTCTTCCTAATCATGGCCGACTGGATGTCTTACACATCTTGTGGATGATCTTGAAGATGTTTTGTGAAGCATGGTGTGTTCCTCAAAGAAGATTGAAGTCCCAGATATGTGTGGCTGACAGTGTGGTGATTCGCATGAAGTCTTTGTAACAAGTCAAGTTGTATTTGTGTATTTTCTCTGTAATAAAATAAAGTATGTATTGTGCCGACTTTGATGATTATCCCAAAGTCAATGTCTTGTATAAATAAGAGTTATGAAGTCATTTCAAAGTATTCGTGTGGAGATGAGGAAGTGGTAGAGAAGAGAAGAGCAAAAAGCAGAGTAGAAGTATTACGCTTAAATGGAACTAATTTAGGCATGGTGAAGATGCTAATATCTAGTTCAAGTATGTAATATTTATTTCTGTAGATAGTGTATCTCCTGTAGGTAGTGGGCCTCTTGTGAGCAGTGTGCTCGGGTAGTGAGCCCTAATTGGCATGTGCCATTTGTTCTTCTTATTCTTTTAACAGAGAATCTAATCTTGGGTTAGTCACCCCGTGGTTTTTCCCTTAACCAGGTTTTCTATGTTAAAATCTTGGTGTCATAAGTGTTAATGTGTTTTTGCTCTTGAATTATTGCATTGTGCTTTCATGATTGAATTATTATTATGTTGTTAAAATACAAGAAGGATTTAAGTGGTTAAAGAAAAGAAAGTTTTGAGACAACTGATTCACCCCCCCTCTCAGTTGTCTATCCTAAAACTAATAGTTCAAAACATCATGTTTTCACTACCCTAGGAGTAGTACAAAATAATTTTTATAAGCCATGACATACATTAATCAATACTTTTTTTCAACTCTTTGAGAACAAATAAATAACAATGGTCTTATAACTTGTTTCATACAATATTCAAAATGAAGAGAAGAAGGTTCTTCCAAGACCCCATAACTCCAAGATTATAGCTAATGGGAGAAAGGCTACCTCTCAACCATGTGGAACCACAAGGTCCACCCCACCTTGCTTACGAGAGTGATACACATGGGAACACACACACACACACACACACACACACACCATTCAAAAAATAGACTCATTTGTCCATGTAAACAATCACATACATGCAAGGGTATTCTTAAAATGTAAGTGTAACCCTCAAGACTCACAAGGAGAGGTAGGTGAAATAAGACCATGGAGTGTCTTTTACCAAGAAACTCCAAATCCATTTGGTGAGTAATGGAGAAATCTTAAGGGTTTCAATCTACACTCCATGCCTTCTAAACATGTTAAAGGCATCAAACCCTCATAGGTGACTCAATAAGGTGCCAAATGCTCATTTACACAAGTAAATAACCATACTTGGAATAAAACACTTTCTTGTCAACTTTAAACATATTTTAATGTAAGGTTCATCCTTTCTAAATACAAGCAACACACTCCTAAATTTAAACATATACAAATCATTAGAACTCCTTTAATATATTCTAAAGCTTTCTTTCCAAGCACAAAGAAAGGAAACTATTAATTTTTTTAATGTACACTCATGAACACGTTCATGGCAAGAACCATTTTATTTGATCATGCAACACAAAGGAAATATCAAAATAAATGCAAGGGAATAAAGAAGGTTGTACCTCTAAAATTCTAAATCTTTCCAAAAGAAGATTTGTAAGTCTCTATTCTTTTTTCAAGCATAATCCTTACCTTTTCCAAGCTCAAACATGCATTCCCTAGCTCTAGATACATTCTTTAGCATAATAAATCTCTCTCAAGAGCTCAAGAACACTACCCTATTTATCTTTTCTCTACTATAATCTCTCTAAACTCAAACATGAAAGTGAATAATCAAATCTAAAAGTGTCTACCCCTCTCCTTAACCTATCCCAAAGGTTAAGAAAACTCAACTCATCTCTCAAGTCCTCACCAATCACAAGGCAACAAGTTTCCCTTCTCACCCAAGCAAGTCAAAGGTCAATAATGACATATTTGAGGAGATAAATGAAGCAATAAAGAAAATAAAAGATAAATATCTCTAACCCATAACCATTAAATGCAAATGCAATTAGTGGAGACAAACTGCTACAACACATTGAAGGCTCTTACAAAATCATACATGTGTCATGTGAAGAGCATATGGTCTTCAAAGACCTCCTTCCAAAATCATAAATACACCTCTAATAAATACATGAAAATATCTAATCTAAATGGCCAACTAGGGATTTCTAGAATTCTTTAGATTATTTTGAACATATCTACTATTATCCATAAGTCAAAATTTGCATTCAAATGAAAGAAAAATCATTTATGATGTCACTGAAGTTCAATATTCATACAAATTTGGGTGTACATTTATAAAATTAAAATTAACCAAAAACCTTGTCACATACCCACTAGAATTAACCCAAAATTATTACCTTACAACCCTTGAAACCTTTTTGGGATGTAAAAAATTACTATTCACTTGATCGTTCATTTCCATTAAGGGGGTGACTATTAGACCATTACACTTTATTGGTTGTCTCTAGGTGTCCCTTTGGATTTCGATCCATGCATTTATATAAATTCAACCTGTATCTCCAAGCATCCTCGAACAAGGTTCTCAAAAAACATATCAAACATAATTTTTCAATTCATAGATAGAAATATTGGCCCATTTCCTTGATTATAGGATAGCCCTATGAAAATAGTGGGCCATGTGCTAATACAACCATTCATTGGTGGGAAGGATAGGAACCCCTCTAAATTGGCCCTTCTTGGGGAACCAATTATTTTAATTGACAATTAAGATCGGCGTTGGAAGGCCTTACTTCTAGAGGGTACTAATAGGGACCACCCTTCAACCAATGTGTTTGAGCCCAATTCTTATGATATATCCAACCTTTGTTTGCATCCCTTCTTGGTGGTGGTAGGAGGTCATGACCCACTGCAAGATTAGAAACTCAAATATGTCGACAATCTCAAGAAGATTGACAAGGAAGTGGAACTTATTTTCTGTAGAGATGTAGTCCATACATTTCATGTTTTTTCTAGATTCCCGGGTCCTTAAAGTTCATCTTTGATCTCAATGCAATCTTCAAAAATATGGAAAATAAATAGTCTTTTCATTAAGAACCTCCTTTGGTGTTGTGTGTGGAGATGTATGGATGAATTAGACTAATTGAAGAAGAAAATATGATTTTTTTCTATGAATTGTTCAATTCTTACCTTTTTTCATAAGTCATTTCCTATAGCATTAGACAATAAAGAATCCTTCAATATAAAGGCCAAAGAAGCCTAGGAAACCATCAATGGTCTACCAAAACCATGGGTCAAACCATGGTTCAACCCATGTGCCCTCCTTCAAAAGTAACTACTCCCATAGTAGAATATAACTCTCAAGTTGGCTGCTTGATTCCTATGACCAAGAAGGGTCCAAGTAACTCCCAAGCACTCCATGTGGGTACAATTTAATAGTCATTGTTGATTTCACTTTTACAATCATTTCCCACATTAGCATTCAATATCCTTGGAATCTTTACCTCTAATCTTGAAGATGGGCATAATTGCAATATTTAGATGTAGCATGTTTCGAATGGTTATCAAACATGTCTAGAATATCTACCAAGTGTGCTATATCATGTGTGGACATTTTCTAATCAAATTCTAACATTTTTGTCTACTAGATGGATGTCAATTGGTCTTGCATCATGGACAAATCCATTCAACACCCCCTAGTGGAAAATTTTCCTACAAATACCTTTCATGGGAGATGTATATCCTTCAAGGATCATAGTTATTTTTAGCTTGGATTGACGTTGATATATTGAATGACTTTATCAAGGGAGAAAGTTCAAGGGACTCCTACCCAACTTGCTTTCACAAGAGTCATACAAAGAAACCCCCTATTGATTTTGAAGCAAAAAGTATGATTAATAGCTTTTTGGAATAGAATATGTAAGAATAATTGGTTAACTACAAATGATCATACTCACAATTGTGAAGTGCAAGAATGATAGAATCATTGGTTAACTACACATGTTAATAGTTTGAAGATTATTTATGATTTTCATAGGTATTGTTGTATGTATGGACCAAAGGAATTCAAGGAAAAGGATGCAACACCTTTTGATCCTTTCTCAATTCCCAAATTAGGGAAGGGTAGTAGACCTGGCTACAAACATACACAACATGGCTGCACCTATCATTTTAGCACATGAGTCATGGTTCACAAGCCGAACCATGTACTGGTACTAGGTTTAACATGTGGACAAGGCAGACATACCTTATCATCGTCAAAAGAATGATGAGTTTTTGGGAATGAGGTCCTTCTTTGTGCCATATATTAGCAAAAAGTTGCATGGATGGGTGCATTTGGTGTTGTTGTTTGGGATGCCTATAGATGCAATGCATAAAAAAACATAAGAAAATGGTGCATGAAAAGATTACCATGTTTTAGGGTCAATATTCTAGGGATAATTTTCTTACCATGGATGATATTGTGAACATTGATCATAAAATTAAGATATCAAGCTACATGTTTGATGGTAATGATGCTCTTTCAGTGCAATAATGGGTTTTGGAAAACCCTGACAAGTGGTTTGCATATCAGAAGTATAATGCCACTGTTGTCGATGGAGATGGGCAAATCCCATTTATTTTAGGAATTCAATTACTAGAGAAACTTGATTGGATGCTTTAGTATGGCCACAACAACATATTCTTGATGGATTCTACATTTGGTATGAATGTAATGAAGGTAAGTTGTGAATTCCTTGATATAGTTGAACTGAAAATGTTTACGCTCAAATAAAGCATAAAATTGATACATCATAACCTATGTCTTATAATAGTTTCAATTGTATACAATGCTTGCATTCAACTCAAAGCATATGGTGGTGCTTGTGGCATGGGTCATTATGTCCAGGTCTTGCGCATATGATATTGTATATTGGATGCACATTCTTCTCCAATTGGTTCACTTGAAGAATATTGATTGGAGAGTAAATGAATTCATGGTGGATGATATATGTGTTGAGATTAGAGCTATCAGGTGTTTCATCTTTCATTAAAAACTTATATTTTTTTGTAAATATTTCAAAATGTCCCATGGAAGAATATTTAATGCTAAGTAAAAGTATTCATGATGCATAGAAGTGTTTTAGTGTGATGTATATCTATGCTCTTGGCATGTCAAACCTATGTGGCTGAAGAACTTGATCACAAAGGTCAAAGATAATATAGTCAAGTGAGAGATGTTCGATAGACTTAGATATATCATGCATAGTTCAATAGATGAGGATTTTACAAGGAATGAAGTTCACATGTTTATTGAGGACTTTATAGATTCACAACCCTCATTTGTGGAATATTTTAAGGGATGGTGGTCTAACAGATTAAGTATGTGGGTTAGATGTTGTCATATAGTAAAGCATGTAGGCCAAGAGACAAATGGTGCCATAGAGTCCTACCACTCAAACCTAAAGAGACAATTCCTAAAGATAATTGAGGATGTTGCAAATCATTGTGTTGATTGTTTGACTAGTACATCAGATAATAACACATGTTTATGTCTATTATTGGTGGATACAAGAAACATGGGTTCTATAGGAACTTTGATATTGAGAAGACTGAAAACACATCTTGGGTTCGAGCCTCACAAATTCTAGATAGCCATGTTACTTTCAATGACATTGATGATCACATAACATGGGTGACAAGTGAAAGCAATTCTTATTTTTGATATGAGGTGTATGGCTCCTCACCTAATCTACATATGTGCTCTTGTAACTTTTCAATGCAAGGATACATGTGCAACAATGTCATCAAGGTGAACTTGATAAGGGAGAACAACATCTATCTAACAACTTGCATGTAGACCTTGACAATCTTACTGGTATAGTTGCATCTATAGAAGAAGGATACACCACTGGTGTCTTTGATCATTTGGTAGTTGACAAATTAATTTTTTTGTTCTACTGGTATAACATTTTTTACAAAGCATGTGTTTAAAATGCATTACAATGTCATTGTAGGAAACAATTGATGAATTTGATGGGATTGAAGGTAATGAAAATTGCCAACTCTTGGAAGATTATTGTGTGCATATACAGGTGATATTATAACCACATTTTTCTCATTCCAATTCTTATTAGCTTGATTTGTAATTACTAAAACATGTCTATTTTTGTTTGTAGACCATTGACAATAGAGTTGGACATGTAGAGATAGAAATGAAGTTGCAAGTTCTAACAAACAAGTTTCAATGAATTTTGACTCACACATCTGATTTGGCAACACTTACTTTCATTGATAAAATTTTAGAGGACTTGTCAAACAAGATCAAAAGTAGACATGTCACATTCTAACTTAGATTAGACCATCCAAGTGTGCATCCATTTCACCCTACACAAGATGAATCTGGTCACACTCTTCATTAACAAAGAGAGTTGATCGAGTGCATGAATGTGAGGAGAAGGGTGAGTATCTCCAACAAAACACCTATGTTTCCATAGATGCCATGGAATCCCAAGTGTCAAAATTGGTTTGATGATCTTGATAGGGCAAACAAATGAGAGAAGGATCATACTTAGTATGATGAATATAATTTTGACATGGTTAATGACATGGGGTTTGCAAGCATGCAAGATACTATTGCAAGCATGCAGGATACTATAGCAAGCACATAGGATTTTATTGAAAACACACAGGATAGTGTCATCACACTTGTTTAGGTGTGTACTAGAAGCGTTTCTAAGACGTTGGAATGTTATAATGCTATTTTGCATGTTACAAACATAATTGGAATGTTGGTCAATATCCAATTGGTTGAATTGGAGGATATGGAAAACTATTATAGTGGATCAGGATCAAGTAGTAGTATGAAGAATGTTATTTATACATTTTAAAATTCTATTGGCATAATTTTATTTCATTCAAGCTGAAATTCTAGTACAATAGTTGGTGTCATAAAACTATCACTAGATCTAATCAATTAAAAGCAAAAGAGATTTGTCATTAATTTATCCCCAGATCCAAATCAATTAAAAGAAAAAGAGCTTCATTGGCAACTTTCCCTAGAATTCCTATGGTTGTTGATTAATTATCAACTTATTAGTCCTCTACAAACATAGTTTTTTGCCTTAGGCAGCTACAATCATTGGCAAAGCTCAGTGTCATATAATGTGAACTAGACAACAATAAAGTAAGTTCAATTTAGTATCTTTTTAAACTTTTGTTTTGCTAATAATACATAAAGTTAGAAAACCTTAAAATCAAAAAAATAATGATAAAATACCAACTATAATGTAGTATTAACTAACTAAAGTAGGAAAATATCTTTATCCTTTTTAAATATAATTTAATTACATGTTTTATTAGGAATCATTCATGTTTGATGTAGTGAATAATTCTTTTGGTAGTCATTTTTAAACCTTTGGAAATGATATTTCTTTATGATGTGAAATATTTTTATACACATCATAGTTTGAGAGGTTCAATCTTTTAAAAAGGTGATTGAGACTGTTAAGTGGTACCTTTGAAGGTTGAACAAGGACTATGCCACTAAAATTATTAACAATCACTCTCCTTTTTATACACAAACACTTCTCTAAATTCCTAGTAAGGTCACTATAATTGTTCAGGAGAAGAGGAGAATGATCCTAGGTAGGATATAAACATTAATGAACAACCTTTTTAGATATGGTTATTGCTTGTTCATGTTTTGACTATCTAATCTATAATGTTCAGTTGTTATTGAATCAAATATGGCTTGTTTAGAGCTTTTTTTTTGGTAAGTCTTATTGTTGGTTTTTACTTCCATGTGGTTTGATCGGCTATGAACTGAAGTTGAAAATGTCAAATCTAGCTTGACTATAGCCTTTTTTTTTGTAAGTCATACTCTGTGGTTCAATAGGCTGAGTATCAGTGTCTTATGTAAATCTTTATCTTATAGATTAATATAGTTTAGGTGCATAGCACCTTTTAGCCCCCCCAAAAAAGGTCACTATAAACTATAGCCTTTTTTTTTTGTAAGTCATACTCTGTGGTTCAATAGGCTGAGTATCAGCGTCTTATGTAAATCTTTATCTTATAGATTAATATAGTTTAGGTGCATAGCACCTTTTAGCCCCCCCAAAAAAGGTCACTATAATTGTAGTGGGGGTTCCCTAATATAATTTAATTTCATGTTTTATTAGGAAGCATTCATGTTTGATGTAGTGAATAATTCTTTTGGTAGTCATTTTCAAACATTTGAAAATGATATTTCTTTATGACATGTGAAACTTTTTTATACACATCATAGTTTGGGAGGTTCAATCTTTTAGAATGGTGATTGAGACGGTTAAGCGGTCCCATAGATAACATGCATTAAGTGGTATCCTTGAAGGTTGAGCAATGACTATGCCACCAAAATTATTGACAGCAATCACTCTCCTTTTTAAATACACAAACACTTTTCTAAATTCCTAATAAGCTCACTATAATTGTAGCAAGGGTTCCCAAATATAATTTAATTTCATGTTTTATTAGGAAGCATTCATGTTTGATGTAGTGAATAAATTTTTTGGTAGTCATTTTCAAACTTTTGGAAATGATATTTCTCTATGATGTGCAATTTTTTTATACACATCATAGTTTGGGAGGTTCAATTTTTTAAAAAGGTGATTGAGATAGTTAAGTGGTCTTGTAGGTAGCATGCATTAAGTGGAACCCTTGAAGATTAAACATGGACTAGGACACTAAAATTATTGGCATCAATCACTCTCCTTTTAATAAACAAACACTTATCTAAATTCCTAGTAAGCTCACTATAATTATAGTGGGGGTTCCTAATTGAAACATAACAACTTTAACTAGTCACACTCAACCATTTGGACAACAAAGAAGGTATAATGTTTTGCATAAGATTTAACTACATTTACTTCTATACAACTATTTTTAAATATCAAATGGTTTAATCTAAAGAGCATTGACATAATATCTAATGTTTTTTATTTATGTTGTTGTCCATAAAATATCTATTATCATTGAAGGATGGATTTAATTTGATTATATGCTTGATACAATTTGCATCTATAACCTTCTTGTTCAGAAATAATCAACCATTGCACCTAATTTCAGCAACCATCGTTAGAAGTACAAAATCTATAAGTCAATTCTAAAACTTTTGGTAGCATATATGTGGTTAATGTTCGATAGCATATATGTGGTTTTCTAAAATGTGTGGAAACATATATCTTTTGGTGTAATAGAAATGTGAAAGCTTATAATTGTTTTGATGTAGGTGAGTAAGATGTCACATAATGCACATGCATGGGTATCTACTTGGCTGTCCAACTATCATTGGCATCTTCCATGGAATTACTACAACAAATCCCTATGATTAGCTCCCTTTTTTACTCCATTTTTTTTGCTTCCACCCACTATTTTAATGTATTTTTCTCCAAGTTTTTGAAAAAGTCAGCGCTATTTATCGGGATGGCACTATTTTTGGCATTTTTTGCACTAATCAGAACAAGTAGGCGCTAAATTAGGTGCAAGTTAGCACCTAAATTAGTGCCCAGATTAGTGCATAAATTAGCACCTACATTAGCGCCTAATTTAGCACCAACTTTAGAGCCTTCTTTAGCGCCTAATTGTTCTGATCTATTAAGGGTTAAGGGATTAGGGGTTAGGGTTTAAGGGATTAAGGGTCAAAAGATAAGGGATTTGCGGCTTAGGGGTTAGGTAGTTTAATAGTTAATGGCTTAGGGATTATGATTGATATTATGTAATCTCTATATAAACTTTGATAAAAAATAATAAATGTATGAGTGGAAGGGTGTACCAAAACTTTGTTGGTGTAACTTTTGAGCTTATGAATGAAATAGAACATCTTATTATCAGAGATTCTCCATGACTGTGTTATCATTATATATTTTTATTATGTTTTCTATACTTATTTCTTCTTATATTTGAATGAATATCAGTTATTGAGCCTCAATACTGTGCTTATGTGAATGAATATACTAATACAGTAAAGCATTTACTGTATTAGTATATTCAGTTACATGTTCAAAATTATGTTCAACATAAAATGGAAACTATTTAAAAATAATAAAATTAACAAAGTTTCTTATTTAAATAATTGTGAGTTACATGCATTAATATTTTATAAACTTTTGTGTCTTCATGAACATATCTTGATACAAAATGAATGGAAGAAGCATCCAAGTAATCCTAATTTTTTCTACCAACAATTCATACCAAAGATTGAACAATTTAAGGATATTGCAATAGGTAATTTATATCGACACAAATAATATTACTGAAGCATTTCAAAGTTTAGGCCATAAGAATCATCCTTTTTTAAACATGGATTGCAAATAATTCTAAAAATTTAGAAGTCTTGGTCATTAACATTATTGTTTGCTACAATTCCATCCAGTGTATCATTGTCAATGTTCATATGTTCTTTCAAGTATTTAATAGTATCATCATCCTCATCTTGACCTACATCATCTTCATCATCATTGAAATTTGACTGTAGACCATCTATATTGTTACAAGATGTATTTGGATCATCATTTTCTATACCATCCATATTGTTGTCTTCCATAACATCATCTAACTCTAGATTGTTGTCTTCTTGTGCCTGAACATAACCATCTTCAACATCATCATGGATGTCAATTTCTTTGATGTTATCTAATCCCTCTCTCTCATTTTGTTGGCCATCATTGTTTTTCTTAGTATCCACTAATGCATCGTCAAATACATGCATTAATCTTGGATCATAATGTATGACAAATATCCATTTCGGGTCCAAAATACCTTCATAAAAAAATACCCGCACATGAATGACATACATATATTAGACGTATGTTATAACAATTTTATTGATTAATAAACACATGTATATATTCACAATAAACTATGAATTAATAGATTAATGATCACTAGTACTGCTTCTTGTTTGAGTTAAAGAAATACCTGCCCACAATGAATTGGTAGAACATAAGGCTCCTTATCCTCCAGTAGAAACCATGAGGAATCTATAGAAAACAATCCACTATGGATATCATGTTTTCATGTCCTCTCAAATGCTTCATACCATCTACACTTAAAAATACAACATTTAAAAGAGCGGTAATCCAACTTAATAATTTCTTGTATTTTCCCAACATATTGTAGATTCCCTTCAATTATATTCTTATCTTTTGAGCTTGATCGACTGGATTGCTTGAAGTCAACCATGATGCCACAATCGGAGGATCATCTCTTTACATCTACACTTTCTACATGATAATGTTGATCATATGCCCACATTGCTGGATATTTCCTCGCTTGTGAAAGACCATTTATTTCAGTGAAAATAAATATAATGATGAATATTAAAATAGTTAACAGTGTCAAAATTGTAAGGAAACAACATTTTGTAAAATTCCAACTGTACCTTTCTTTCACATCCTCTAGACATGTTGATTTCATCTTCTGTTATGTTTGAATCTATACCTACATCTTCTATTTGATTTTGAATTTGTTCAGTAACCCATTCTAGTGTGCAATCTTTGCCCCATTCCCTAAGCAGATCAATGGGAAGTGGAGTATTCCTTGGGTTTGATCTCTTAAACTGTTTCCTTGCTTCTAACACTTCTTCTCTCTTTTTATCATACAGATCAATCCATTTGTTCATAAAGTCCATGTGGTACAGAATGAACTTGTCGAGTATAGCACTTTCATCTACACCTATTACATGTCAACATGTTTATTTCAAAATCCAAATGTCATGCTATTAATTTGACAAATAAATTACAGAGTAAATTAATGATTGCAAGAAAAATAACCACACTGATCATGAATTTACTAACTAATTTCTACTTGAACACCATTAGATTGTGGTTTTTCTCCATCAATAATATCTGATGCTCATTCTTCATAACAAAAGCATGGCCCATCTTCAAAATCCTTACCAAGGAATTCAAACAGGAAGAAAAATGCTTCATTCAATACATACCCTTCAGCCATGTAACCCTCTGGATGTGCCTTTTGTCAGACATATCTTTTTAGAGTTTTCATATACCTCTCAAAGAAAAACATCCACCTCATTGATACGACACCTGCCAATTCAATGTCATCAACTAGGTGTATAAGTAAATGGACTTGTAGGTCCATGAAACTTGTAGGGAGCTCCTTCTCAAATACACATACAATTTCTATAATTTCCTTCTTCCATTTTGGCACTTCACATTCATGGATCTCCTTGGAGGTCACCCACCTAATATAAGAATAGTAAATTAGTATGAACCTTTAGTCAAAGATTAAAATGCAATATAATATCTCTATGTCTCTCACACATGAACATTTCATATAACCACATACCTTGTAAATGCTGACAATTGACTTATGGCATTCCTTAAGTCAACTATAAGACATGAATCCCCCCTAATTGCCAATGGCATGATATGCTATCAAACACATTTATGAAAAGGTCATTAGTAATTTTTTCTCACACAACAAAATATTAAAATATATTTAGTACTTAATCAATGTTACCAATAAATGTTAAGTGATGATATATAATACCTTCATAAAATTATGAAAATCATGTGTTTTAAATCCTGTGATATGTCCATCAACTATAAAAGCTTTAGCCAATGATGACCCATAGCCACTAGGTGTCCTTATTGAATGGATGACATTTTTTAGTTGGTCTAGCTCTTTTTTTTTTCAAAATCCATGGAGCTTCTGCATATGTTTCATTTTCCCTATTTGGCCACAAATGTTTTCTATCAATTTTGGTACGCAAAAGAGCAATATCTCTCCTCGAAGACAAGGTGTCCTTCTATTTTCTTAATATATGTTGAAATATACAATTTGGGACATTTTTGAAGATGTGCATAGGATCTAATAGGTGAGATATTAATAGATCCTTCTAGTAAGGGATCTCATAAAATATGGATTTCCTTTTCATTCCTTCTAGCATATTAACTACAACTTGCTCTGGTTCTTCAATTGAATCACCCCAATCAAAAAAATTCTCCCAAGCTTTCAATTCAGCATCTTCATACTTCTTAAGCCAGTCACCTAGACCCATTAATCATGGGAGGGCCTCTATTTTCAAATTTTCTATCAAATTGATTCTTCAAGCGATTTCTAAACTTATGATCTAGTGGTAGAAAAACCCTATTGTTTGTGTAAACAAATTTATGTAGATCTTTAGAATACCGCCCTTGAAATTGTTCTACACATCTTGGACATGCAACTATCCCCTTTGTTTGAAGCCCTGCAATTCAATAAGTAATGTTAATAACATAAAAAATAGTATAAAACTAAGTATGAAAGTTGGGATGAAAATAAATTATGAGTGTAAATACGTAAATATTTTATCTTACTAGAACAAACACCAAGTCCTGGGAAATCATGAATAGTCCAACATAGCACACCATCCAACATGAAGGACCTATTTGATGGAGGACGTGATATGTCATACATTCTTATGCCTTTCCATAGCAGTTGCATCTCATCAATAAAAGGTGCAAGATAAACATTTAAGTTACTAACTTGATGTTTTCCTGGAACAATGAGAGTCAGCATAAGGTGCTCCTTTCTAACACTCATCCATGGGGGAATATTGTATACTATCAATCCAACTGGCCAAACACTATAATTTGAGCTCAGGAAAGAGAATGGGAACACTCCATCAATTGCAAGACCAAATTTGATACTACGGTGTTCATCTTTGAATTTTCTTGGCCATTTTTCCTCTATGTGTTTCATTGCTTTGGAGTCAGCCATAATTTGCATGAATCCATCTTTACTCCTGCTCTTTGCATGTCAGTCCATCAATTATGCAAGTGATTTGCAACGAAACATTCGTTGAAGTCTAGGTATAATTGGCATGTGACGTAAAACCTTCTTTGGAACTGTAGGACCTTGTACATCTGTACGATATCTCTTCTCTTTGCATACAAGGAATTCTACCTTGTTTTTATATTCATCTCTGTATAAAATGCAATCATTTTTACATGAATGAATTTGCTTATATTCAATCCCCAACTCGACCAACAACAGATGCGCCTCTCTGCAAGTTGATGGCAACACATTCTCTTCAAGGAATATTTTAGTTTTTAGTGCCCTGTAAGATTGCCAAAGATTAAATCAATTGAATGTTTGACTTATGATGAACATGTTTGATATGTCAATCTATACACTAGTAGAAAAATAGAAATAAATGACAAAAAATACCAAAAATTGGTCATGTGATCAGTAGTTTGGTCACGTGACCATTGGTAGTTTATTGCCGATCATTTATCTCGCGACCAAATTTATGACCAAACAAATTTTAGTCATTAATTTGGTAGTATATTTAGTCATAAATTTGGTAGTATATTTAGTCATTAATTTGGTAGTATATTTAGTCATAAATTTGGTAGTTTATTTAGTTATCAATTTGGTTGTATATTTAGTCATGTGACCATTGGTAGTTTATTGCTAGTCATTTATCTTGCGACCAAATTTATGACTAAACAAATTTTAGTCATTAATTTGGTAGTATATTTAGTCATCAATTCTTGTTAGTTGGTAGTATATTTAGTCAATTGGTAGTTTATTTAATTGTTTTTGAGGTTTAAACATAAAACACAAAAAACATAATCAATCATTCATTTGCACATAATGAAACAACTATTAAGAAGGCAAAATACTAAAATTTTATTGAGAAAATATGTTTTTACAGCAGATACAAGACTTAAATATGTCTTTGCTTTGAAAAATGTGTTACAAAGTGTGTTTCTTAGTGCTGTGACTGAGAAAACTGAGTTACAATGCTCTATTTTTTGCTTATACAACTGTAAAACATGAAAGAACTACTTGCAAAATGAAGCCTAAATATTTCATCATGGGCTTTTACATCTCAAAATCTGAATAAATGTATCAAAACTCACTTAATATTGGTAATTGTTGCATTACTTCTTCTTTGTTACATCTCTTGCCTTGGTCTACACAAACATAACCCAACAATGCAATAAGTAAATTGCCCCTTTGTAACAGAAAGCAAATAAGCAAATAAGTAATATCGTGACAAGATTATAACTTATAGTTATACTAGCCTCACATATTTGTAACAACTAAATACTAGTTATTTGCTTATTCATCTAAAGCTAAATCTCATAACTAGCCCTTAAACAATCAGAACACACAAATTCAATCTAGCTCAGTCCAAATGACCGAAATCCCTCTCATATAAATAATGAAAGTGGCCATCTGAGATAAGGTTCTGCTAGCCTAACATATTGTAATGACTAAAGATTAGTTACAAACTTATTCCGTATATTTATAGGAATCAGTACAAACTTGCTAGATTATGACCATGTCCAAACATCAGTATATAGTTATACTATAGTACTATATTAGTATATAGTAACAATAGTTATGCCAATTCATAACTAATATTTTCATCTAATGATAAACAAAATGTTCAACAAACCAAAGTTCTAACTTGAATGGCAGACAAGAAATTTGAGACCATGACTGTAAGAACCACAGTTAAAGCATCTAGAAGCTTCTGCTGGAAGTTCCTCACTATTTCCAAAAATTGATTAACTATAAGCTATTGAATAGCACCCAACCATTGGAACTCTTACGAGTTAGTAAATCAAGCAAGCATATTTGAACATGACACCAACTAAACTAACTATTGTGGACATCTATGATGCTAAATTTGTTTTATGTAAAAAATGATTGTACCCACCATGCCCAAACAATTAAGGACCCAAATATTTAATTTCACTTGAAATGAAAAATGTATATCATAAACCATGCTGATTAAATAATTGATAGAGAGAATAGGAATACCATTCTTGATCTGTAATCCCATTCTGAATTGTCAAGGGCAGTGCACATGCACGATCATAATATGGAACACCCTCTTCCTTTTCTTGATGGGGCTGATCCTTTGTTCCTTCCTTCAAATTTTGTTTTGTTGGATTGTCCATCCAATATGTCTGCCATAGAAAAAGAAAGAGTTTGTATTCATTTATCACAAAGAAAGTCTTTTATAAAACAATATACTAATTATGGTAAATACTTGCAAGAGATCTCAAATCTATATCAAACACTAACATCCCAATAAGACTAGCACAATATTTAACAAAGGAAACAAGCAATGACATAAAATTTCCTTACAAAACATGACGCAAGCATCATCACTGGTTAGACTAGAAAAGATATCAAATAGGCATTTCTAATTGTAGAAAAAGGAACAAATCCAGAAGTAAGATTTAATAATCAGTGATGCAAAATGTGGAAGCATTGACAAGGCATGTGAACTATTTGGTAGAATGCCTCAAAGAGATGTCATCTCATGGAATGCAATGATTGCGGGATATGCACAAAATGGATTTTTTTAAAAGGCTTTAGAAATTTTCAAGCAAATGCAATTAGCAAGTGCGAATCCAAATTCGACAATGTTTGCCAGCATTCTCCCTGCCTGTGCCAAAATGGGAGCTTTGGAATAGGGTATGGACATCCATCATAACATAATGGAATGGGGGTTTTTGTCAGATATTATAGTTGGAAATGCTCTGGTATACATGTATGCAAAATGTGGAAATCTAGATAAGGCACGTGAACTATTTGATGGAATGGCTCAAAGAGATGTCATCTCTTGGAATGCAATGATTGTAGTATATGCACAAAATGGATTTGTTGAAAAGGATTTAGAAATTTTAAAGCAAATGTAATTGGCTGGTGTAAAGCCAAATTCCACAACCTTTGCCAGCATCCTCCCTGCCTGTGTCAAAATTAGAGCTTTGGAATAAGGTATGGACATCCATCAAAACATAAAGGATAGAGGAATTTTGTCAGATGTTGTAGTTGCAAATGCCTTGTTAGACATGTATGCAAAACATGGAAGCATAGACAAGGCACATGAACTGTTTGACAGAATGCCTCAAAGAAATGTGGTCTCATGGACTGCACTTAACAGTTAAGTAAACAAGAAATTCTATTAGAATTGGTCTTGATAGATGGATTGTGCTGATAAAATTTGTTGGTCATTGACATGCTCACATCCACAAGAATCGGTCATATTAAAATTTAATACCTTAAAAGATGCTTGCAAGAAAGAGCCTTTTATTGAGGCTAAGAAAATAGGAATCCATCAGAATAGGCAGAAGTATTAGTGAAGCTTTAACACCATGTAACTATTTTGGAGATAGTATCAAATTAATCAGTCAAGAATCTTTACTAATGCAAAGTCAACTTGTTCAGATGAAACATCACAAAAATATGTCATGAGAAACATTGGAGAAATATAAATTAATTTCCATTAAATTTATTCTACTGCAGGAATACGATTACTCAAATATCCTCCACTAGCTTTTTCACAAGCAATACAATATCTTCACAAAAACCCATGACCTTTAATTTTATAGTTTTCCACATTCACATAATACTATTCAACTTTATAACTCAAAGCTTTTTGATCTTCCATTAGCACAATTTATTTCAAACACTTAACTCATGGTAGCACATTTACACACCATACAGTTTTGGTACATTAATTACATCTCCTTGAACATGATATTTAATAGCTTATAACTCATATTAATAAGTTTATAAATTACAAAATTCACCATGCAAACTTTCAACACATAATCATATCTTCTTGCTAATTTTCAACACAATGAGAAAAAATTACAACAAACACATAAAACATATAATCTCCAACACAAATTTGTATAGGATGGTTTTCTCAAAGAAATAGTAATTATGTTACACATAGATTTGGTCATGATAGATAAACATCCAAACATATAACCCAAGTGTCGTACTTTCTGTTTAATGTTGTATAAAAATCCCAAATTTTGTAACAGAAAAGCCATAAATGCCTTACCAAAAAACATCATACCCTTTCCCATCCTCACATGCATCCTATTAACTTTAGATGAAAATATTAAGGTGAAAAGTTGACACAATATTTAATATTTGTTTTTGTTAATTATATCTCGTCCAAATTAATTTGAAGCATGCACCACCCTGTACCTTAGATTTTATTGTGTGTTGCATTACCAATTTCCCTTACGATGCAATAGGTATGTCCACTATTTGTCAAATGACAGAATGAGCTCAATTGGTAAATCATCAGGGATTTCTTATTGGAGACCCATGTTCATCTCCCTAGGAGACATGTAACATGCCCATGCATACCAATGTTGAATGAGGCAAGTTACCACATCTAATTCTAGGTGTGGCGTAACCTAGTGGATGAGGCTAGTTGCAAGTCCTAGGTGTGACTATGATGGAAGAGATACCTCTTAGCCATGACATCTAAAGCCTAAGAGCATCCCACAAGGGAAATTTTCCGTTCAAAGAAAAATGATATGCCCACTTCTAGACATTTTAAATTCATTTTTTATCCCTTTATATTGAATAGTCTTCTTTCTTAACTAATTTTAAAATTGTGTTACTATTTTTACTTTTTTTTTGACCTAAATCATATAACAATATTGTGAAAACATGAATTTTGAGTGTATCCAACATGTGAGGGTTCCAATCTAGAATGGCAATACAGAACATTTTCTATGTTCATTAGAGCCTTCACAATTCTAGTAACAAACTATGTGTGTATTGGGTTACACATAAATTATAAATATATTTATAGATAAATGAAAGCAGATGCACAGTTCATACACAGACATGTATATATATCTGCACTCTTCACCCTATATAGATAGACAGGTAGATATGTAGATGAGAACACAAGCCAATGGATGTGTAGCATGAAGAGTAAGTTATATTTCTAATACAACACTGACCTTCAAGTGCAAAAGTGATGAAGGCAATGAAACTGCCCAAGGTAAAAGTTTTCATTAGAGACATTTAACACGCTCAAATCTTGTCTTCTCCTTAACACTACATATTTTTTATACTAATTACCACCATCAATGTATCTTGTAGAAATGCCTCTCTCACCTAGCAAATGACTTGAAGCATTAGATTCAACATTGAATGACTATAAATACAATTAAGCGTTTGGGATTTGATGATATTGTTTTTTTAAGAGTATTTATTTTGTGAGTCTAAATTTTTTTATTGTCTACTACTTAATTACAATTTATTGTTACATAGCTATAAAAATAAAAATAAAATTGGTTATAAGAATGACAGTATTAATAGAATGTCAGAGAGGTGCCAAGCAATAGTATTCTTTTGGGCAGTACTAACTGATATTTTACCATTTAAATATTTACATAAATTGAAGATATTGTACATCAAGCATGCAAAACAAACACAAAAGTGAGTGCACAAGCCTATCCTTGGACATCATATATGAGTATGATGCTCTCCATCGATTGTAATAGGCTTAGGTATGGTTATACCATTGATACATATTACAGAGTAAGGAATGGTCTAATCATGTTTTATCCTGCAGTAAGGGCTTTAAAATCTAAAGGGTCTTGCAATAAGTGTGCATGGTTAAGAGATGATGATGTTTGCAACGTGATGTCGTGACTTGTTTAGTTGAAGGTAATGTGACTTAATGCAACTACAAGTCTACAAGTACATGACATTGAGTAGATTTGAGTAGATTTGAGTTGGTAATATATCTAGCCCTAGAGACATCAGTCTTCCATATTGCAAAGCTAAATAATTTTCAGTACTATTACATATACCTAGAGAGCTTGAAGATGCATACATTGATATTAATCCAATAACTATTCATATTCTCAAGTAGTATTTTAGAATTGTAGAGAGATGATTGGGTATTCTTAAACATCGTCCATTTTAACAATCAAAAGTCAATTTTGGCCAATAAAAATGTGGAAGCATAGATAAGGCATGTGAACTATTTGACAAAATTCCTCAAAGAGATGTCATGTCATGGAATGCAATGATTTCAAGATATGCACAAATTGGATTTGTTGAAAAGGCTTTAGAAACTTTCAAGCAAATGCAATTGACAGGTGTGAAGCCAAACTCCACAACCTTTACCAACATCCTCCCTGCCTATGCCAAAATGGGAGCTTTGGAACAAGGTATGGACATCCATCAGAACATAATGGAAGGGGGATTTTTGTCAGATATTATAGTTGGAAATGCTCTGGTAGACATGTATGCAAAATGTGGAAGCATAGACAAGCCACATGAACTGTTTGACAGAATGCCTCAGACAGATGTCATGTCATGGAATGTAATGATTGCAGGATATGCACAAAATGGATTTGTTGAAAAAGCTTTAGAAAATTTCAAGCAAATTCAGTTAGCAGGTGTAAAGCTGAATTCCACAACATTTGTCAGCATCCTCCCCGCCTGTGCCAAAATGGAAGCTTTGGAACAGGGTATGGAGATCCATCGGAGCATAATGGAAGGGGGATTTTTGTCAGATATTATAGTTGCGACTGCCCTGAGAGACATGTATTCAAAGTGTGGAAGCATAGACAAGGCATGACTGGAAGTGCCTACAGGAGACTAGTTTTACAAAGGTTATGGAATTTGGCTTTACACCTGTCAATTGCATTTGGCGGAAAGCTTCTAAAGCCTTTTCAACTAGTCCATTTTGTGCATATCCTACAATCATTACATTCCATGAGAAAAGTCGATCTCCTAGTCCATTTTGTGTATATGCTGCAATCATTGCCTCTGGTTATAGAGTAGCCTAGCAAAATTTGAGGATAGATAATGCCACTTTTTGCTAATTGGATGGCTATTAGTGTGTTTTCATCCCCTCTAAGGAATCCTTAGAAGCCTAATGTAAAATGTGAATAGTACATGTCTAATTTTTTGGTGCACCTAAGAATTGATATAGCTACTCTTTTTCCTTGCAAGGCTTTAAGAGGATTTAGAACTAGGTTATGGTGATATTGAAAACATAGTCAGTTGGCAACACCAAAGATGTGATCTAAAAATATCTCATTGTATCTTTTCCAATGAATGTAATATTGTAAAGTGCATTTATCCCGTTTCATAAAATCTGTTTTAGTTGATTATGGTGCTTTTCTATGGCTATGGCTCGATCCGGGGGTCATCGGGGCAACTCTCGATCTGGGTTGGTCAGATTCCCTACCTCGATATGGTGGATGAATGGAATGCAATGATTGCGGGATATGCAAAAAATGGATTTTTTGAAAAGGCTTTAGAAACTTTCAAGAAAATGCAATTAGCAGGTGTATATCCAAATTTGACAACCTTTTCCAGCATCCTCCTTCCTGTGCCAAAATGGGAGCTTTGGAATAGGGTATGGACATGCATCAAAGCACAATAAAAGCTGGATTTTTGTCAGATATTATAGTTGGAAATGCTTTTGTAGACATGCATGTAAAATGTGGAAAAGTAGCCAAGGCACATGAACTGTTTGACAAAATGCCTCAAAGAAATGTGGTCTCATGGAATGCCATAGTTGCAAGATATGCACAAAATGGATTTTTTGAAAAGGCAGAGATAATCATCATAGGGTTTAGAATTATGAGACTACAAACAAGAATAGGATTTTATTGAAACATAAGCGCAATAAGACTGTGACTGACTTACCTGTGCCCAAATGCTCCCTGTTGCTCCTCTCACTTGTAAATTATCGCGTTTGGGTGGATGGATCAAGGGTTTTGTTTTCTCCCTCTTTGCAGACTTCAAATGTTTATTCAGCTCGATTTGGGTGTATGTATGAGTGCTAGAATTTCAATCTTTCAAAATATTTAGTCACGCGGGAGGAATTTGAGCACCAGAATTTCAATCTTTCAAAATATTTAGTGACGCGGGAGGAATTTCTAGGGATAAATGGGTAAACATTTATTTCAATAATTAGTGAATGTTAATTTTATATAATAATAAATGTATAGTATTACATTATATGATTAGACTTTTCTTGGAAATGCTCTGGTAGGCATGTATGCAAAATGTGGAAGTAAAATCCAACTGAGGCATTACATTTAAAAAAACATAAAATAAAATTACTGACCATGGTGCATAAGATTCGACAAGGGCACCCTTGTCTTTGCCCACTTCGTGCTCGGCTCTGCAAAATCCCGTCGCTCACAGCTTGCAGGGTTGGTGAAGAAATGGATTTCACTTTTGGCGCCCATCCTTTTCATTTTTGGTGCCCATATTTTTTTAATTAAGGGAGAATGTTTTTGTGCACTTAGACCCCCCAATTAAAATTTTAAAAAGAACCAATACATGTAAAATACCAAGCTAATAAATTAACACAAATACACCAATACATGTTCACAACATTTGTACATGCTCACAAATGCACCAATACATGTTCACAACTCCAATAAATTAACCAATAAAATTAAGACAAGTACACAAATGTGATGATGAGTGGTTACTAGCACATTGTTGCGCATGTATGGGGCGACATGTTGAAATGACACTTTTTCAACCCATGTGTACATAACATGTCCTACACCCTAAACCCTAAACCTTAAACCTTAAACCCTAAACCCTAAACCCAAAACCCAAAACCCAAAACCCAAAACCCTAAACCCTTAACCCTAGACCCTAAACGCTAAACCCCAAACTATAATTTTGGTGCCCATATTAAAATATTAATAATATAATATAAATATAATATAATATTTATATAATATAATATAAATATAATATTATATTTATATAATATAATATTATAATATATATTATATTATATATATAATAATAATATAATATAAATATAATATTATATTATAATATATTATATATATAATAATAATATAATATAATATTATATATTATTAAATATATTATAATATTAATATAATATAATAATATTATATTATATAATATTATATTTAATATTATATAAATATTATAATATAATATAATATAATATAATATTACAATATTATATAATATAATATTGTATTATATTATATTTTATTTACTATTATATAATAATATAATATTATAATATATTTAATAATATTATAATATTATATTCTTATATAATATTAAATACATTATAATATAAATATAATATTATATTATAATATATTATATATATAATAATAATATAATATAAATATAATATTATATTTAATATTATATAGTAATATAATATTATATAAATATTATAATATAATATTACAATATTATATAATATAATATTGTATTATATTATATTTTATTTACTATTATATAATAATATAATATTATAATATATTTAATAATATTATAATATTATATTATTATATAATATTAAATACATTATAATATAAATATAATATTGTAATATTAATAATATAATATTATATAATATATAATATATATATTATATTATATAATATCATATTATATTATAATATATTATATTATATTGTATTGTAATATAATATATTATTATTATATTATATTATAATATAACCCACTCCCTCAATTTGAAATATTTTTTTTAACTATCCACTTTAGTTGTGTTTTTTGCTCAATGACCAAATTAGTCATTTATTTAGTCATTTATATCTGTGTTGCAAAAAGTTTGGTCACGTGACTAAAAGTTTTAGTCACCTGGTCATTTATTTGCCATATTTCTACTAGTGATATTAGGACTGTTTATATACAATATATGGTTTTAAAATCCCCTTAAAGAAATATAAATGAAGTTGATGAATGTTTACGAATTATGTACACCAATTGACAATGTAAAGTAAGAAATAGATTTCAACTCACTTCAGTAGGGTAGTGAATCCTTTATCTGACCAACCAAATAGTGACTTGATTTCTGATAATATTATCATGCATGCCAATTTTGAGGTTCTACTTGCACCTGATTTGAACACGGGTGTCTTCGCTACTTTCTTGATGGAGTCTTTCAGGTTGTTATCATCAACATTATGTTGGTGGTAATTACCCTTGCTATCATCATTACTATCAACCATATGATCATTATTGTCATCATTGTTTCCATCCCCAAAGAAACCTGTAAGCATTTCACTCAATCCTTCTTCATGCACTACATTTTCACTATCATGATCATCATTATTAAGGCTAGGTGGCATGTCATCAGTGTATGCGAATCTCATTAGCTCTTCAGATTTCTCAGCTAGTAGTATTCTCTTCAATGTTGCTCTTTTCACCCTGGTATTGTTTAAATGATGGTTTGGATCATCCCATCCAAATCTTAATAACCCAGTTGGATCTTGGGTATTAGTATGTGTTTCATCGACATCTTCTACCTATCAACAAATGCAACCATTATTTAATGTTTGGCAACAATTGGATAAATCATAAATGTATCAATTTCAAAGAAATATAATCAAATATGGCTTAAAAAATAAAATATAAATTCTATGAACATATATACATCAATTGAATAATGGAACATTATTTTATAGACTACCTTTTTTATACAATAATTTAAATAAAACACAATTTTGACAACAAAGTTTATAAAACATCAGTCCACACTCATTTATTATTCTTTGGTTTTTTGCCCTTAAGAACATCCTTAGGGAGACCTTATTCTTCCCTCTTCTTTTGCACAAGAGTGCATTTTAAGAAGGGGTAATCAATCAATAACTCATCCCCAATGGTAAGGTCTATAATAACCTCAACCATTATCAATCTATCAACCTCTCTATCCATATCTCCATCTTTATCATTTATAACCTCAACAAATTGACAATTCGGTCTTACAGTAGGGTCCCTTCCCTTACTACTATTTATAAATCCTGCAATATTTTTGTGTGTGTATGCACATCCATCTATATACATAAGATGATCTCTATTCATTTCTTTTCCACTTTCCAATTGGAGACGATGTGTATATGTATACACCTAAAAATGGCATGACTCTACTTAAATAAATATTTTAAATATTTATTTCATTATTCACATTCTTCTATTAATAAATAAATAAATTTATTTATTTATTTGATTCATCCCCTCTCATTTAATTAAATAAATTACATTTTATTTAACTAATTAAATTCATTTTCATCAACTTCATTCTTCAGAATAATTAAATAATTTTAATTATTTAATTAAAATCTTTTATTCTTCCAAATTTAAAATAAAATACAAATTTTATTTAAATAAAATCTTAAATATCCACTAAATAAAATATATTTTTATATTTTATTTTATTCTTCAAAAATCTCCACAAAATAAAATATATTTCTATATTTTATTTATTTCTCTCAATTATCTACAAAATAATTAAATAAATCTTTTTATTTAATTATGCTTCCTTATCTTCAAAAATCATTCTTATCTTCTAAAGAATACTTTCCTCTTGTCATACAAAAGCAAAAGTAGTTTTAAAGCATCATTAAAGCAAACTTTCTCTTAAATTAGAAAAATAAATTCTAAATTAAGAAAATCAAATCTCATCCTCATCAAGAGAGGAGTTAACTCAACAAAGCTGCTTTTCGAATGACACATGTCTTTCTTCCATTTGTTGCACGTTCCTCAACTATCCTCCTCCATTGATCTTCTCTTTTCTTCTCAACCATTGATCTTCTTCTACCCATCTCTATAAATACAACCCTCTATCTCTTCATTCACATCTCCATCGTTTTGAGAAAACTTATGCTGCAGAAACACAAGTGCGCCTTTGGCACCCCATCTCACATAGCACTTCATATCATCTATCAATAGTGTGTTGAAGCTCACCTTCATTCACACAAAGTATCATAGCCATTCTATTCTTGTCATCTTCAACAAGCAAGGGAGCATACACTTCTGAGGGCTTCACCATTATCAAGATCAAGAACAGATAGGCGAGCAATGGAAGATGAAAGGTAAAAGGGATTGTAAGTATCATACTTCGTTATTGTTATTTCCTTCTTTCCTTCACATTCTATTGTTGTTTGGGTTTTGTTATTCATTATTTGATTAATCCCATTTTCACCCTAACAGTATACATATTTGAATTTAGACCATATGTTGACATGCTAGGCTTATATTCTGCTAGCCTTCTCCATTCACCACTGTAATATGATGGACCATAATATGACATTAATCTCCTAGTGGTTTGTTCTAAATTGTTTCTATGTTTAGATCCCACATGTACATTTTGGACAATAAAGAGGCCTAAATTCGCTCCATGAATATTAGAGGGTCATATCATGTAGCTGTATCCCCAAAATTGAAACACCTCGTACACTCTAGGTAGTTGTTGATCACTACGCCAAGCACAATATAGTCGATGATCAAATGCATCTTTGTAAATTGATCTCAAACTCAAGGGAAAGTCATAATCTCCATCACATTCATTCTCATAGGGTATGTAGTCCACCTTCCCCTTGTCTTTAAGAAAATTATGCATCTTTAAACCGGTTCTTGTTCTATTGCTTGTTTTCATCAATTCCTCATCTTCCGAGCTGGTATATTGGCACATATTTTTGTTAGATGTATCATCTGATAAATGATCATTGCCCTCTAGGATGGAAGTCGGTGATCTAGGAAACTTTAAACCAAGAACTTTATCTTGCAAGTATCCATTAAGAAAAAAATCAGTTATTTAAATAATATAAAACAATGTTTAAATGAAGTATACATGTTATTTATACCAAATTAGAAAATTCCTTACCATAATTCCTATTGGATTTGAATCGATTGTAGGAGGCATACTACCGACTGAAAGCTCATCATATATGTAATGTCTTTGTACAATCGCTCATTTGAATTATTTCTTTCCATGACATACAGAATATCCACAAACAATAATTTTCTCAAAGTATTCATCCCATGTACTATAGTCCTAACCAACCTCTTGTTTAGTGCAATCATTTGTTGTGTATGCAAGATCCATTGTCATATCCTCTTCCACCCACTGTCATCTACGTGAGTTAACAGTTTTAGGTCCACGTCCATGTACATATCTTTTTCTTTTGCTAGTTGAATACCTAGGCTCTGTATTTGCTCCAATCTCCATCTAAAATAATCAACAACATGCATTAATTTATGTCAAGATTGGATAATACATTATAAATTTCAATAATACTATGAGCAAAGATGGACGTATCACAAAATGCCATCAGATCATTTTTTCCTAAGTTAAGTCAAAATTTGAGTACCTGATGTCTCGCTTCATCCGTTGTGTCCTCATTTGATATGACATGATTTGTTGCCATGGCCTCGTCTGACCCCTATAATACACAACATAGTATATAATGTTTAGTACACCAATTATATCATTTCAATGAATATGCTATCCAACACAAAATCTCACTTTAGTCATATATTTGACATATTGATATCATGTTTTGGCCATCCTAATTTTCAAACTTTTCCCTTGATCATAGAATCACATTTAATCACCATTCCTGTGCATTTTCAACCAATAAGTTTGACCTCAGAGGCCTCATGGACAAAAAATGACTTTATCTCCTCTATGTTGTAGCATTTGTGAATTCATAAACACCTTCCTCCTTTGGTTGAGGTTGCTTTCTCTTCTTACCTCTATTGTATCTGTAGATTCTGTTGTCATATCTATTTCAACCCAATTTCCTCTCTGCGATTTAGTAGTCCTACGCCATCCATGTCCTTTCTCCATGGCCTCCTCTAGATCTTGTAATACACAACAATGAAAACAGTCACATAACAGTTGTGCACCAAGAGAATATTGTTGAAATTATCTTGTTAATACACTCGCTTTTCATTAAGATGCAATATGAAAAACAAAATAGGACATTGCAACATTTTTCTCTTCACAAAAAGTTTACATGTGGAATCTTGACAACTAGAGCTCTCTTATGATTACAAGATGACTACAAATTCACATCAAAAAGACATTTATTTACAAGCTGACTACAAATAAAACCTATTACTAATAATTTTAGCTGAACATCCCTTCCATGGTCCCTTGTAATCCTAGATGAAAGAAAACCTATTACTAATAATTTTAGCTGGTTCTCTACCTTACACTTCTTCCACAAATTCATTAAAACTGTAGATATTTTCTCTTTGAAAACTAGAGATTGGATTCCTTATTCTTGATGAAACCTACTTTACATTGGATAGTGTGAGAATATTTATTTTAGATAAGATCCAAAACTTTAATTCTTGATTTTTTATTTTTCATGATTGCTGTTTATCCTCCATAGAGGCCGTGGTGAAAGTAGTTGGCTTGGTTATGTAGAAATCCCCTCATCAAATAAAAGGCAACAAATATTTACAAATGGCTCAACCCATATAAGACTTAACAATTTACTACAACTTTAATGAAAGATTGATACGTAGCATGACCTAATTTATGCTGTATGGAAATCATATTTGTAGCCTAATATGTTATGTTTTCATAATTAGTATTGCATGGAAGTCTAGCCACTAGCTAAAAACTTTGACATCTTGATTGATTTAGCTAGCATGTATATCTTCATTAACCAAGAGAAGGCATGAGATCTGAATTTATTTGTTTGATAGGTAAAAGAGTTTGGTTTTCAAGTTACTAAAACACAATACAACTTTTTTAAGTTCCATCAAATTATGTTTTTATTATGTAAAGTTTCTAGGATGTACCCATTTTTTTCCAAGCTAGTTGGTGGTATGTTGTTGTCACACTAGATTCCAATGTTATAAAACCCTTACTACTTAAACATTTACCTCAATTCCAAATGTTTGCATGAGGAACATTTTGGTTTGGCATAGCTAGGCGCTAAATTAGGCACACTTTGCGCCACCTTTGGTGTCCCAAAGAGATTACATTTAGGGCTGAAAGTTAGCGCTAAAGTCAACATTAACTACGATGACTATAGCACCAACTAATGAATTAAAAAAAAATTAAAAATTCCCGCCTGTGTTAAAACATACCACACAACAAAAAAACACAAAACAATATAAAGTTAATTCATACCTGGCAGTATCGTTGCTTCACCTTCACTTTCACGACTGTTTTGTTAATGTAATGAAAATGTTTTCTAAATCATTTATCTCTACATTTTTATCATCCATATAGCTAAATGTTTAGGGTTTTCTCTCCAATTGCAGGGATGCAACAGGTCCATACTCTTGGATGACACAATAACATTTAGAGGATAAAAGAGTGCAGCGGCATTGTTTCCTGCGTTGATATTTTGGCAACATCCACTCGTGATTCTGTTGTCCAAGTAAATATTTTTGCACTCCTCTACCTTCACTTACATTTTTTTCTAATGTTATAGACAAATTATTCCTGCTCTCCTCTATAATGACATTATAAATTTGTGCTTATAATTGGTAGTTGGGAGGTCCATCGTGGGCTGTAAGGCTTGCAAGGCGAGATTCAATAACGACAAATGAAAGAGTTGCAAACAACCTTCTTCTAGGCCCTGGTTCAAGCCTCAACTCTCTCATCTCAGCATTTCATGCTCAAGGACTGTCTGCTATGGACATGGTTGCACTTTCAGGTAAACCTCATCACTGATGTCTTTGCAAAGAAAATTCAAAGAAGTTATACAGAAGAGATTTAACTTTATATTTTTGTAGGTGCTCATACGATTATTCAAGCACGCTGTTAATTCATACCTGGCAGTGTGTACTTCGTTTGCCTCCACAGACTCGACAAAAATAATTTGCCCTAGGTCACCTCAAAATGTTAAGCAATAGAGGGAAGGGAGCAAAGGGAGGAGACTCTGGCCACAATGAGGTAATTCATTGTCAATTTATAGATTTGTAAATGTTTCCATTGTTTCTTTGATTTTTAGTTTTTAGTTTTTTATTTCTAAATTTAAAAGAAGAAATTTATTATATATATATAGGGACATGGGACTAACAAAGATAAAGAGGCATTGGCTTCCCTATTGGGGGTAAAGGCAGTGAACAAATTGGATGGTGTGGACTTGACAATGCTTACCAGATACATAGAAAAATGATTTAGTAAAGTCCCTGAAACATTGCAACCAAATCAACCATGTCAAAGGGAATCAATTGATTCCCCAACCAGTCCTAGATCGAGAAAAAGGTCTAGGAGGAAATCAATAACAATAAACTCTAAGAGTGTGGAACAGGGAGCATAGACTTCCAATGTCCTAGCCACTCCTCGGACACAGACTTCTTCCACCATGCCATGTTTTGCATCTTGCATTGGTAGCTATGATACCAAGATAGCATACGATGTGGTTTTAGGGTAAGTTCGAATGACAGATGCTGGAAAAACATTTGTGAATAGGTTAAAGGAATCACACCTTCAATAGTTCAAAGACCATCTACATTTGCCATTCTCAAAGATACCCATGCACCTGCAAAAAGAAGTTATCCATGACATGCAGACTGAATTTGGCACAGGTTGGTCTGTAAAGAAGATAAAGCTATGAATGTCTCAAAACTACAAGAGATTTCGATGCAACCAAACAAAGAAGATAAAAAAACTCCCCCCCGAGCTAAGGCTCAAAAAAAGGCCAATTGATGCAAGTTTGAAAGTATGGAAAGAACTTGTAAAAGCATATGAGAAGTCTGATGCATGGAGGAAGTTTGGTGAGGAGAGTACGCAGGTATTTGAATTTGCTCATAAGATTATATCAAATTTAAGTTAAATGATTTTTAAATTTTATTTGTGCATAGTTAAATTGAATTAGTATATGTTCAAGGACAAGGCCTCCAAGGCTAGGCTTGACAAACTTCGTGCCACACATCACAGAGGCCAGAAAGGTTTACAGGCCTTGATCTGTACATTTGTAAGTATATTTAATATGTTAAATGATTTTTTTTATTTCCTAGGAAAAAGTAAATGATTGCATATTAATTAGTTTAACTAGTCCATGTGTCATGTTTTGATAGGAGGAGAAATATGGCCAACTTCCAACGTAATTGGAAAAGGAAATGTTATAAAGCAAAAAGTGGACCTATTTTGTAATTTGGATGGAGAACGAGGTATCAATAGTTGACTTTCAATAACTTAGTTGGATATTGTTATGTTAATATGTCAATTTGCATTTCTTGTGTTGAGTTGTTTATTGATGTGTAGGATAAGTTCTAAAGTGCTTCTCTGTTGGCCCTAGATCCCACTCAGTTGTCCCATTATTTCATGTTGAGGAAAAAAATATTGTTTGCCTTAAAGGGCAGTGGGTGACATTCATGCCTTATTTTCATCACATCTTTTAATTAGTGACCATGGTCTTTTAATATCTCTTAAGTGTCCTCATTTAAGTTATGATTTGTATCATTTGAGTAATTTAGTCCCATGTTGATTTGATTTATCTTCTTTTCTCTCAAACATGGTATCTCAAGGAGTGCTTCCTTGAATTCATGTTGCCATTCTATTAAGTGATCCACATGCATCTTTGCCATCCTTCCTCATGATGTTGAGATTATTTTAACATGTAAGAATGTTTTGATGCATTTTGGTAGGCATCCTATAGATCTAACACATCCTTGTAGAACTCCTTTTGCACCAAGCTCAAGTCATCATGGATTTCTAATGCATATTCCATGAAATCACCTATGTCATACCTTGCAACCTTGTAGTATTCCACTTGATGTTTCAAGTGCTCAATTTCCTTCTTATGTCCTTCCATTTATCATGTCATTTTAAGGATGTTTGATTCATTTGCTTGCATTGTGGCGACACTAGTCATAGCCCTAGCGACTAGATCCATATCATCTACATCCATTACCATTGCTTCCATGGCTTCATTAAATCTCAAGAGTATAGTATGACATGCAACCTCTTGATCAACAACATGTCAGGTACATGCTTGGGAAAAGTATGGGGTGCCTTTGCGGTGCCATAGATCTTCCTATATGTTAACAACTCATATAGGGAGTAATCTTTTAGGTTCTCCAAGATTCTGATCATGTCTTCAGACAACCTAGGGAACCTTTTCTCAAATAATAGCTCATGCAAGGGAGCAAAGAATCAGTCACATATGTGCTCATATTTGGATGAATATTTGTGCTCCCATTGGTCCTAGCACTAAACATGGACAAAATGACATGGGATGCTCCATGTCCAATTCATCCCCAAAGAATTTATTAGCTACACAAATAATACAACACAAGTAAGAGGTTGTATAGAATTTTGGCTTTGCGCCCACTCGAGGAGACTCGACTCTCGTTATTTCATTGCATAAAGTGAGTGACAAAACAACTACCTAGTTTAAAATTGGCCCTTCTTTAAGCAACATATGTAGCAATGAGACTTGGGATTCTTGAAAATGAGAAGCATCCTTCTCCCCATACAACCTGCTAACTACGTCCACTATGTTTTTTACTGAACCCTTGAGGCTAATGGAAGGGTACCATTTAGTGTTCCTAGAAGTTAATTGTCTAACTCCTCCTCTTGAGGTTTAGTCTATGTTTCAAGGTTGAAAACTAGGCACTTTTTTTGTAACATCCACTTCTAGGACCCATGGGTGATGTGGCACAGGGCCTTAAACGACCACATAGGTCTTATAGAGAGAGTGTTTAGTGTAAAAGCCAAACCTAAGTCCTATAGAGAGAGGGGGTGGCACTAGACTCCAAGCACCAAAAAACCATAAAATAGTCCTCTCATGCATGAACATTGTGTGCCCAAATGCTAGATCAACCCCACACCTATGGAAGATGAAGGGCCACTCCACATAGAAAAGTAATAAAGTACATCTTGTGTGGGTCAAGTAGACCAAATAATCCATGCATGAACCAATAAACAACCTCCATGATGCCTCAACATGTGTGCAAGGGTGCTATGTCATCTCTATCATGCCTCAACATATGTGCCAATGCCAAATCAAGTCCCATGTGTGGTGATGAGAAGGTTGATCTATGCCAAAAAGTGATGAACAAACACGTGTGAGCCAATGGAGACCAATTGCTCCATGAACTAATCTCATATAATTTGTAGTAGAAACTTATACATAACATGTCAATGTCTTCAGAAAATAGGCATTAGAATATATCACCATGGATCTTGTAATGATTCTATTGTTCATAAAAATAGTAAATCACATTCACTGTATACATCAACATTTAGATCACAATATAGAAACTGGAACTAAAAACATGAGAGGGAATGAATTAATACTGAAAACTCCAGGAATTCATTGAGATAAAAACATAGGCCTTTCAACACTTTTGTATTAAATTATATATGGCTATCAAATACACCTAAATAATAGAGTCCGAGTGTAACAAAACAGTCTGGAACCCCTTGTCTTTGAATTTACATAGTTTATATAGATAACTACAAACTTTGAGCCATTATTAGCTCATCAAACTAACCTTAAGCTCTAATTAAAATCAAATAGAAATATTTAAAATTGCTGCAAAGATTCTGGTTTGTTTGTTGGAACTGTTACAAGATATTTGGACCGTTGCTTAGAAATTGGTGGACAATTGCACGGAATAAGGCCTGCTGCTTATCTTCCAGAAGGTAGGCGAATCTTCGTTCCATATTTAATAATGCTGGCCCATCAAGAAGCACTTGGGAAATTATAAGCTATCATTAAACACTAGTTGAAAACTCCAGGTCATTATATTGAGCATATGAAAATGGAGGCAAGTAGTGCACTAATAATTTGAACTCAGTTAAGAGATCAAAGTCATCTTTCAACTTATCTACTATAGACTGCCCCTTCAGTGATTTGTTGAGATCTTCAAATTTGGAGTCTTCACTTCTGCATTTGGCTAGTAATTCCAAATATTGATTTTGAGGAATCAAATACTGACAATCATCCCAAAATGATGGCAAACCTTTCTTAAACAGATTAGTGAATCAAGCCTTGAAACCTACCACTTTCTTTAGAAGTTTATCTACCTTATTTTGCACACTTTCCATTATCTGATGCTTTCCAATAAGTCTCTAGGCATCCAATATAATAGATGACTTGTCATTTATCCCCAATGCTTGTAAACCTACCTTGGAAGTAGCATTCATAGTATTGATAATTTGATTTGCAAGGTCTTTTGGCATATGGATGAGCTCTTCTCTTAAATATGTACACCTCTGATTACTAGACACTTCTTGCTGGGCCAAAGAAGTAGCCTAGGCTTCTTGCAGTTAAATTCTTCACGTCTATGTCACATCTATAATCATGGCATTGTTTGGCTTTAAAGTCTCATGTAGGGAACCCAAGGCTTAAAAAATGGTATTGTGATGGGTGAAATGTGGGATTAATCAAATCAATAACAAACCTAATACATCAATGAAATATGAAGGAAAAGGAGATTTAAAACAACAAAGAGAGATACTTACAACCTTTACCTTTCGACTTCCATTGCTTGCCTTTTCTTTCTTGATCTTGATAGAGATGAAAATGGCCCTCAGGAAGCTTGCTTCCTCGCTTTGATTCCTCAAGATGACAAGGAGAAGTTGGCTCTGCTACTTGATTGTGTTGAAGATGAGCCTCAACACAATAAAAGATGGATGATAATGAAGTGCTATGAATATGTTGGTGCCAATGGCACACTATATTTCCTACAGCATAAGTTTACTTGAATGATGGATGGATCAAATGAAGAAGAAGAGGGTTGTATTTATAGAGTTGTGTGAGAGAAGATCAACGGTTGAGAAGAAATAGGAAGATCAATGGAGGAGAATGTTTGAGAGAACGTGCATGAATAGAAGGACACATGTCATTCAAAAAGAAGCTTTGTTGAGTTAACTGCTTTCTTGACGAGGATGAGTTTTATTTTTCTTAAATTAGAATATATTTTTCTAATTTAAGAGCAAAGTTGCTTTAAAGTTGCTTTAACTCATCTTTTGCTTTTGTATGACAAGAGGAATTTATTTTTAGAAGACATTGAAGATTTTTTAGAAGATAAGAAAGCATAATTAAATAAATAAATTTATTTAATTACTTGTAGATAATTTGGAGGAATAAATAAAATATTTAAATATATTTTATTTTGTGGAGATTTAAGATTTCTATTTAAATAAAATTGCATTTTATTTAAATTTGGGAGAATAGAAGGTTTTAATTAAATAATTAAAATTATTTAATTATTTAGAAGAATGAAGTTGATGTAGATGAATTTAATTAATTAAATAAATGTAGATGAATTTAATTAATTAAATAAATGTAATTTATTTAATTAAATGAGAGAAGATGAATCAAATAAATAAATAAATTTATTTATTTATTGATAGAGGAATATGAAGATGAAATAAATATTTAAAATATTTATTTACGTAGAGTCATGTCATTTTTAGGTGTATACATTTTGCCCCTCTTTGATGCAATGTGTTTAATCACGTTGTTTCAAAGAATAAGAATTTTTGACAATGATATATGCCCCAGTTTTCCCCTGGTACAAGTTTAACGACAAGATGCCCCCTCGGGAGATTGGACGGGAAGAAGGCAGAAGGAGTGAGACAGATAATCTCACGAAGAAGGTGGAAGATTAGGTTAGGATGAAGAAAAATGGGATATGGTTGGGAGAAATAGATATGGGAAGTAGTCGCAGTTGTCACACAGTCAGATATGGTTCACATGCTATATATAGGAGCTGGGTCCACAAGTTCTATTCAATTGCACACTTGTCTTTAGTTGATTGGTCTTTGAGAGCTTAGGAGAGCATGGCAGCTAGAGCAGTCTACAGAGAGATAGATATTCCATGCGAGGAGCACTGGTTTGAGTGAGTCTGATGGTTCGATCAACTAGTAGAGGTAGGACCACCGGTATGTAGTTCGTCAAAACTCGCTAAAAGTTGTTTATTAGGGCAATAAATGCTTAGGGAAAAAAGCTAGGATAGATGCGCCGAAATGCCGTTCGGCGCATATACACTCTGAAATAGCGCATATGTTGCTAAGTGACGCATACGAGAGATCTTATGGCACATATGATAGTTTGGCGCATATAGGCCATGAATTAGCACATCCATTGGGGAATGACACATGTGACACAATAAGCGACACATATGACATAATGGCGCATACATGTCAAGGATTGGCGCATTCACGGTGAATTGACGCATATGATATGGATCGACACATTTGCTACCTGGATCGGCGCATTTGCACTAGGAAAATCAGTTGGCTTAATGAAATTAACCCAATTGGCATCTTGATCGATGCGTCAATTGATAAGTGATCTCTGAGATTGCTGAGAATCTAGTCAAGAGATGATATGCTTGTTTTGATTAGTTTGATATGTTAATTCAATGATAGGATAGTTTTGATTGCTTTGAGTAGGTTTTCTTGGATATGGATTTCTTTGACGTTATGCTGTGCTTGGTTGTAGGAGGATATCTGGGATACCCTTATGTCACGAGAGCATTTCCCTTTGCCATTATTGCAGCAGTACATGTTGATAGAGATTGACTGCGAGGCACTTGGTGCGATGGGTTTGCATTATGTTTGCTTCATACTTGAGGTTCGCACAAACCGGGCTATGTTGACTGCAGCGGTGGAGCGATTCCACAGCGAGGATGGGACATTCCATCTACCGACTGGGGAGATGGCGATCACTCTTGAGGACATGTACCAGATTTTGCACCTCCCTATTCAAGGAGAGTTGGTCGAGTATGAGTCACAGCGGGATGCTGGATTAGCTAAGTGCAGATGGGTATTCGATGACCCAGAGTTGGTGGAGAAGGTGATTTCATGGTAGGACATTCATGACTACTATGACTACTTCTCGGGTATAGTGGCGGTACTGATCAGTGGTGTAGTATGCCCCAATAGGAGGTCACATGGCTTACCAATTGGCTGGGGGGTGTTAGAGAGCATGATCACTGATGGGACTAGGTATGCATGGGGTGTGTGCGTGCTTGCACACTTATACAGAGATATGCACCAGGTGGTGTATCACAGGGGAGCCAGTTTGTCAGCAGGTGTGTCTCTCTTGCAGTTTTGGTTGTGGGAGCACATAGCTATCACATGACCGATATGTCTATTTCACAGGTAGAGGGGTGAGCCCTACAGTTATAGCTATACAGGTGTGATTTCCTAGCATAAGCTGGGGAAGCTCAAGTATTGGAGACACACGTTTGATAATGTAGATCAGGTTATCTGGCACCCATACTTATATTGTGAGGTCTGGGATGACGAGGCAGACAAGCTTCCATATTGCTTCCAGACTCAGTGGCTCAATGGCACAACGAGATACATATTAGAGAGGCAGATTGTGAGCAGAGTGCAGAGGCAGTTTGGCCGAGTACAGGGTAGACCATAGGGACAAGCACGATTTGCGAGGACCCATGCAGAGAGATTTAGGTGGGGTCCCATGGCATCATATGAGGAGGCTTTGACCGACTTTCAGTAGATTCCTCATGTAGCTTGGTCCATGAGGAGGGACATAGTGGATGCTGGCATGAAGCCAGATTATGAGGAGTGGTTTGAGGTGCATCCATTCCCTAGATACTCAGGGCCTGGAGAGTTAGCTCCTCGTATAGATGAGGAGGATTTAGATGATGAGGGTGGGGCCGGTAGGAGGAGAGGAGGATGGAGGAGGGGGAGAGGAGGTCAGGGGGATGATGGAGGAGGAGGAGGAGATGGAGGAGGAGGTGGCAGACCTAGACAGAGGAGGAGGTCTAGGGAGGGACCTTTGGGTCAACAGGCAGTTGCACAGCCGTAGGCTATAGGATAGGTGCCGGCATAGGTGCTAGCATAGCAGGTGGCACCGCAGAGGCAGATGTCACCACCACAGCAGGTGGCACAATAGTAGGTACAGGGGTAGGTGCTAGCACAACAGGGTTCGTAGCTTGATTTATAGCAGCAGGCTATTGCGACATTACAAGGTCAGATTAGGTAGCTGAGGGCTCATCTGAGAGCAACAGACTCTTGGAGAGATGTGGACGTAGGACAAATATCAGAGATATCTAGAGAGAGAGATGCAACTTTGGGTAGTGTGAGGGTGATGAGAGCAGAGAGGGATGCAGCCGTGGTAGCTATGGGTATAGATGGTACTTCTAGCTTTTTGGTATCATAGGTGCAGTAGGCCCAGGCATAGTTGGCCCAGGTTCAGAGTGAGCTAGACAGAGTGCAGGCTTAGGCTCAGTACTACAAAGGGTTATACCACGGGGCAGTGTCAGCGGATCAACGTACACCTAGCTTTAGGAGCCAATCTGTGGCATCCCAGAGGGCAGGTGGGTCTCGATTTGTAGGCTCAGTGAGGGGCCCACAACAGTCAAAGGGAGAGAGAGGAGAGGGCAGTGCAGGGAGCAGTGCTCCACGGCATTAGGGTTAGCCAGACCTAGACACTTGTACCATTTTTTGATTTGATGTACACATTTTTGATGGCTGAGATAGCCTATATATGTATTATTATTGCCTCGAGACATGTATCACCATGTTGTTGTACTTTGTATACACTTTATGACATGACTCTGAGAGATGGACATATATTTTTGACATATTGTACATTTGGACATGTTTTGATGCTTATATGATGATGTAGTTATTGATGTTCTACATGCATATGTTCTACGTTGATATGTTATAGATGCAATCTATCTTGTGATGTTTTGTATATGTGATGCATACTAGATGGATTGTAGGATGATTTGATATGTAAATGCAAATGTGACATGTTAGGGCTATGATTATGCAGCTCTATATGTATTTGTCTATGTTTTTTGAATTTTTGATATGATATGCTGATGCAAATGTATGTGGATGACCTAATGTACTTTATTATGTATGCAAATGATTTAATCATGTGAATGACTATCTCATGTGATATGCTATGTTACCTACACTATGTTTTTGATATGTCCGAATGTACTCAATCGACATAGGGATGATATAGATATGCAGAAGAGAGAGAAGATATGGAGAAATACAGGCTTTCATATGATATACTACAGGATTTTCTTACTGCATGGTTGATATGGATATTTGGATATGGGATGGATGCGGATTGTCATCTTGATATTGCAAGTCTTTTGCTTTCATCATTGGGCACTTTTTAGTATTTTTCTCTTTTTGAAATGTTGTAAGGAAATACAAGCATCTAGGTATAATTAGACCAAGATGACTTGAGTATTCCTTAAATGGATTTTGATATAGCAAGTTGATACAAGCATCTAGTCAAACTTGAATCTAGATGACTTGAGTACTTCTTGCATTTCAACAGACAAGGATTACCCCTTTTCATGTTCAAACCCTCTAAGTCCTCGATGATGTTTTGTTGATCATGTTGTTAGACAAAAGTCGTCACATTACTAAAGTTTGATCCACAAGCAGCAGACAAAGAAAAAGATTATGCCCCCATCATAGCATCTCTAGCTTTTGGCATCCTTGAGTAGCATAGGAAGACATAATGAAAAAAATTCAAGACCTTCTAAGTTAACTTGTTCACAAAACATTCTTGTATTAGATGTGTCTTTTTGCCATAATTGATATAGAATTGGTTGGAGTGTTTCGGTACACTTGCCTACTTTGCTTTGGATAGGTTGATGTTTTTGTGCCAAGGTTTTTGTTTTGGGAAGCTTTCTTTGCTGCACTTGCTTGTCTAGTGAAAGGTATCACAATCCTTTATTGGTATCCTCTTAGAACATGTGGCACTCAAGAATCCAAATCCGTAACCAGGTTGAGGAGTTGCCCCCAGTGTAGACAAAGGATCGACTTATTATGGGTGATACGACAAACAGACATGGAGAGACGGACCCTAAGGGATTGACTTAGTGCCTCGGGGGTTCATTACTAAATGGCCTTGCCTACGTGACGACGCAGAAGCAACGTAGTTTAGGGTGAACTTGATGGACTTAAGACCTAGGTGATGGCGAAGATGTAGAAATGGTATGGACCCAGATAGAAAGAAGAAAAAGACATGGGATGGATGGGACAGTGGAGCGGAGCGGAGCCTCGGGGGCGCATTAAGAATGGCTTTCCCTATGTGATAGCTCAGAGGCGATGTAGTTCGACAATGGTTCAAAGGATTGGTTCAAGATGAACGACATGATGGACACAAGATATATGAAGTCACAACAGATGGAGGAAGTGGTTTGTCACAGATAGCGCCTATTTACCAGGTTTTCACCACTTGCTTTTATTTGCACGGAAGCTAAAAGTACACATAATGCCTGTTTACTAGGTTTTCATCATGGTACCTATCTAAGGCGCCTGTTTGCCAGGTTTTCACCATAGGATGATTTTTTTTGTTATTTTTCCATTCTTTTGATTTTTTTGCTTGTTTTCGATCACTTTTTCAAATTTTTTTGGATTTTTTCAGGACTCCCTTACATTGGGGTTTTCAGGTATAGAACTTGTGAAGATGCATGCTATTGATAGGATCATCGAACAGTTCACCTTCAGATGTAGCCAATTGATATGCTCCTGACCTAGAAGATGCACTGATGATATAGGGACCTAGCCAGTTGGGTTTGAACTTGCCTTTCTTTTCTTGGTCTTGCTGATTTCTGGGATTTTCTTTGAGGACAAGATCACCAACTTGGAATACTCAAGGTTTTACCCTGTGGTTATAGCTTCAGGACATCCGTTGTTGATAAGTTTTAGGTGGTTAAAGGCCTGTTGCCTTCTCTCTTCGAGCAGCTCTAACTCTTGAAGTCTGGTAACTCTATACTCTTCATCAGATATGAGGCCTTTTAATGAAACTTGCAAGGATGGGATCTCGACTTCAATAGGCAAGATAGCTTCAGATCCATAGACTAGGGAGTATGGCATTGCACTTGTGGGTGTGCGGATGCTTGTACGATAGGCCCATAGCATGGGATTTAATTGGACATGCCAATCACGACCGACATCATTGACAATCTTCTTTAGGATTTTCAAAATGATTTTATTTGATGCCTCTGCCTGGCTGTTGCCTTGGGGGTAATAGGGTGTTGAAAAGCAGTGGTGGATATGGAATTTGTCGCATAGTTCCCTGACATCCTGATTTTTGAAAGGTCGTCCATTATCTGTGATGATGGACGAAGGGACACCATAACAACAAATGATATAGTTCAAGATAAACGAGGCAATCTGCTTGCCTATGATATTGGCTAAGGGCACAACTTCAATCCACTTTGTGAAGTACTCAGTGGCAATGATTATGAATTTATGGCCGCTAGATGAAGAAGGGTGAATCTTGCCCACTAAGCTAAGTCCCCACTGACAGAAAGGCCAAGGAGTCGTTAATGGATGTAGCTCCTGTGCTGGTGCATGTATCAGGTTCCCATGGATTTGGCACTTTTTGCACTTCTTTACAAAATGATAGGTATCTTGTTCCATAGTTGGCCAGTAGTATCCCATGCGTATGAGTTTTTTGGCTAGGGTAGGACCACTAGAGTGGGTCTCACATATACCGTCATGCACTTCGTTTAGGGCGGTTTGATATTCCTCACTATTGAGACATCTAAGGAGAGTACCATCGAGACCTTTGTGATATAGGGTATTGGTGACAATGGCATACCAGGATGCCTGACAGATGAAGGTTCATTTTTTGTTACTGGAGAGATCAGGTGGGAGGGTATTCTCTTTAAGATAGGCAAATATTTTTCCATAGAGGGGGGAATCAGTTCCGACAATGTGGCAAATGATATGGGATTCAGGGGTATCATATGCAGGATAGGATACTGGCTCTACCAAGAACTCATAACGTGATTGATAATCTGAAATATCGAGGAGAGATGCAATTGTTGCCATGGCGTCAGTAACTTTGTTCTCAATCCTTGGTATCTGCTCAAAAGAGATCTTGACAAAGTATTCTTTGAATTCATCTACCATTCATTTGTAAGGGATTAATTTCTCATCTTTTGTTTGGTAGTCACCATTTACTTGATTTATGACCAGCTGTGAGTCACCATATACCTGAAGTTCTTGGATATTCCATTCGACTGCTAGCTTGCTACCAATAACTAGGGTTTCATACTCCGCCACGTTGTTAGTGCAGGGAAACATTAATCTGTATGATTTAGGAATGGTGTCGCCACTAGGTGTGATCAACAAGATACCTGCCCTTGATCCATACTGAGTATACGAGCCATCAAAATACATTTTCCAGGTTGCTGTGGTTATGTGGAAGATAGATTCATCTGGAAATTCAAAGCTCAAAGGGCTATCATCTATTAGAGGTGCATCTGCCAGTTGATCTGCAAGTACTTGGCCTTTTATTGCTTTCCTGTGTACATATTTGATATCAAATTTGCTGAGACGCATGACCCATTTGGACAATCTACCTGTTGAGTCTGCCTTGTTGAGTAAGTATTTGAGTTGGTCAATCTTTGCTACCAGTTTGACTGAATGTGATAGCATGTAATGTCTCCATTTTTGTGAAGCGAAGACTACAGTGAGACATGCTCTTACGATTGGCGTGTATTGTAGTTCATATCCAACAAGTGTTCAACTGATATAGTAGATTGCTTATTCTTTCCTATCATAATTTTGCTGTGCTAGGAGAGCTCCCAGAGCTGTCAGTGTAGCTAAGATATATAGTAGTAAAGGTTTTCCCTAAATCGGTGGCATCAATATAGGTGGCTTCATTACGTATTCTTTTAACTGCTGAAATGCCTATTCACATGAATCATTCCATTTGAAAGGGACATTCTTATGTAGAAGGTGAGAAAATGGGTGGCACTTGTCTGCCAATTGAGAAATGAACCTCCTGATAGATTGTAGTTTTCCCTGTAGGGACCTTAGCTGAGTGAGATTTTTAGGAGGCAACATTTCCATGATGGCTTTCACTTTAGCTGGGTCAACTTTGATTCCATTGGCGGACACTATGTATCCCAGTAGCTTACCTGAGGTAACTCCAAACACACACTTCTTTGGATTGAGGCGCGCATTAAACTTTTCCAGTCTGTTGAAGATTTTATCTAGCACTTCCAAGCGTCCTTCTCTTGTGAGTGATTTTGCCAGAATGTCATCAACATAGTCTTCCATTATAGTGTGCATTGTGTTGTGAAAGATTGTGGTCATAGCTCTTTGATATGTTGCACTGACATTTTTCAAACCAAATGGCATGACACCACCAACAATAGGTGCCCCAAGGACATGTGAATGTAGTCTTGTGTTGGTCTTCAGGTGCAATTTTTATCTGGTTATATCCAAAAAACCATCCATTAGTGACAACATGGTGTGCCCTACCGTGAGATCTACAATCATGTCAATGTTTGGCAAGGGGAAATCATCTTTCAGACAAGCTTTGTTCAGGTCTCTAAAGTCATTACATATTCGAACTCTGCCATCTGGTTTGGCCATTGGTACTATGTTTGAAACCCACTCAGGATAGTCTATTAGTCTGATGAATCTGACATCTAATAGTTTTTTCAGCTCTTCTTTCACCATGAGGGCCACCCACGGGTGCATCTTTCTGAGTTTTTGCTTTACTGGTTTAGCTCCTAGAGCTAAAGATAAGTGATGCATTATAAGATTCGGATCTAACCCTAGCATGTATGCATATGTCCATGCAAAGTTGATTTGTTTTCTTTTGAAGAAGTCAGTGAATGCTGGTTTTTCTTGTTCTGTTAAAGCCTTTGCCATGTGGATCATTCTGGGATTATCACCTGTGCTGACATTAATCGGCTCTACTGGTTCTATCAAGATTGAAGATCTCTCCTGATGTGTAAGATTGGGTAGAGGGTCAAGTATTCCATCCTTTGGCGCCTCAGAGAGGTTTTCACTATTGGATATGTCTATGTTTTTACTATTTTCATGATCTAACACTACCGCAGAATGGTTTTCACCATTAGATCTTTCTTTCATTTTGACATTTTTTAGACTGAAAGGCTTGGCACTCTCACCAAAATAGGCCTTGTCATTGAGTTCTATAGCATAGCCAGCTCTGTGGTCCCCTGCGGGTATATGATCTCTAAGCTCAAGATAGTCTATGATGGCTTCATCATTCTCAAAGGTATCGAGCTTAGGGGTAGTGCCTTGTAAATCCCAATCTATGAGTTCGGGGTGCACCAAAGGTAAGGGGTCATTGGGTTGGTCCAGTTCAATGGTGTTGATGGTTAGGATAGAGTTGTTAAAAGCTCGGACAAAGTCTGCGATGGTACTCTCTATTAGCGGATCCATCAAGGGGGTATCATTCTTTCCTCACAACTTTCACTATCATTATTACGCGGGATGGACTCTAGCAGTCTAGCCCTTGGTCCTTGTGTCTCATTTGCCTGGGTTGGGTCATACTCGTGGACAACATCGATGTCTTTTTTGTCACAAGATAGTTTAGAGAGGCTATCCCATTCATATACATTGGAATCAGTCTCACTCCCCAGTTGCAGTTAGTAGATGTTTCTGGTTGTTTGCCTTTATTCTTATTTTCTTTGTTGGTTCTTGATGCGCCAGTATAACCTAGCCCTGTAGTGTCTCAGGCTATTAGGGTATGAGGTTGGATGGGTTTAGTGATACCATCCTTTCTTGAACCAAGTGGACCGTGTCCTTTGTATCCCATTCTTTGTAGCATTTGGAATCCTTGGCCATATTGTTCAGCTTGTATAGTGGTGTGATGGTCTTGTTGTGTCAATGAGCTTCCTTCATCCTTATATAACCATTGTAGGATATCTTTCTCATCACTTTCATCTTCGAGGCTTCCCCATTTGACAAATGGACCTTTGGTAGTTTTATCTACTTTTGATTTGTTCAGAGTAGGTCTTCCATATGATCTTGGAGATAGGGGGTTGTGCTAAGCAGAGGGATTGGGATATTGTGTATTCACCCAAACCCTTATCTCTGAGTTTGAGGTTAGGTTGGGACACTTTTGAAGAGGAAACAAGTGTAGCTGGGTCAACACGAGATGAAGATGAAGCAGAGGCACAGTTGTTAGGGATCACAACTTCAGGTTTCGATTGAATAGAGTTGCAGTACTGAAATGGATTGGGATCACTTTAGATGGCGATCTCTTGGCCTTCATAGGGGAATTTAATACGTTGATGGTATGTTGAGGACATTGCTTTCAAAGCATGTATCCATGGTCTCCCAAGAAGAATGTTATATGCTAGCTCCATATAGAGGACTTAGCAAGCCACATCTTTTACTATAGGTCCCACTCTGATTGGTAAAGTAACAATTCCTTTAGAATTTCTCTCTTCCTCATCATAGGATTTGATAATGATTTTCTTTTTCGGGTCTATAGCTTTCTCTGAAAAGCCCAATGTAAGGATTAGCTTCAAGGTGCAAATATTCAAACCAGCTCCTCCATCGATTAGGACTCTTTTTATCTTGTGTTTGTGTATGAAAGCTTCGATATGAAGAGAGGCACTATGGGGTTGGGTGATTGACATATCATCCTTTTTAGTGAATGATAGGGAATGAGGTGAGGTAATGTGACCTACCATGGTTTGAAACTGTTCTTCAGCAAGGTTCATTGGAACGGAGGCTTCCGCTAAAGCTTTGTCAACAATGGCCCTATGAGACGGGGATAGACGCAGAAGTTCCAGAATGGAGATATGTGCGGGTGTCTTATGTAGGTGATCCAAGATACTGTACTGATTAGCCAGAGGGGCAGAGGCTCCTCTAAGGGTGACTCTATTGTTGCTGGTGGTAACATTGCAATCTAGATCTTTGTTTATAGTGATCACATTGATGCATGAATCACCTTCCGAGATATGGTTAACAACATAGTCAAAGTTGACATTTGTGTAATTTGCGTTGTTAGATCCATTGTTGTTTTTGTTGGAAGGTCCTCCCTGCTCATAATTGGGAAGAGGATCCTTGAATGCCTGATGATCACTATTAGAGGTATGTCCATCAAGTGACACTTTGTTTTGTTCGATCAAGTCTTGGATAGTGTGTTTGAGTGCAATGCAGTCATTGGTTTTGTGCCTCCTGTTTCGGTGGAACTCATAGAAGTCGTTGTCATTCCACCAAGGAGGTTTGACTTTTGGTTAATATTCCCACGCAGTTGGAAGCGTTATGATCTTACTTGTGACTAGCTTCCATAGGGCGGTTTCCAATGATTCTCCTAAAGGTGTAAATTTTCTCCTAGGTTGAAAATTTGTAAACATTGATTCAGTGTTCCTTGGTTTGTTTTATGGGGGGTTGTTTTGAAGAGTTGATAAGTTGAAGATTGGTTGTTTAGGTGCTGCATTCTTGGCATCTACCACCCCATCATTCACAATGTTTTTGTTCTTTATCTAGAATCTTGGTTTATCTATGTTGGTGTTGGTACTAGGAGTGTCCTTATATAACTTTATTTGACCCTTTGTGATTAAAGCTTTTTCAATGATGAGACCCATCTCAATGACCTTGCTAAAGGAAGTAGGACATTGGGTTTGTATCTGATAGCTTAGGTCAGTTTGTAAGTTATGGACAAACATTTCCAGCATTTGTTTTTTAGGCATTTGGTGTGGACACTTACTTGCCAACTGTCTCCATCTTTGTAGGAAGGTGGCGAAAGACTCTCCACCTTTTTGCTTGGTGTTACAAAGATCTAAGATTGAGGTGTCATGCTCAATATGATAGGAGAAGTGTGTGACAAATTTGTCCACAAGTTCGTTGAATGTTCTAATGCCGGGTGGTAGTCTAGAAAACCACTCCATGGCTTGTCCTCCTAAGCTTCATGGAAACAGTCGCATAAGGTAAGTATCATTGTGTGCAACCTCAAGACAAGCAGCGTTAAATTCCCTAATGTGGTCCCTTGGATCACCCTTTCCTCGATATTTATCAAACTTTGGCACCTCAAATTTAGAGGGGAAAGGTAACATGATCAAGGTCCTATCAAAAGGATATGGTGAAATATCCTCTAGGGAGTAATACTTAGTTGATGCTCCTATTTGCATGTCTAAGAATTGTTTTTGTAAAGCTTGGATCTGTTGAGTCACTAAGCTCAGGGCATCTATAGGATCAATGGTTGCTTTGCTTTTGTCTGAAGCTGTTTCCTCGTGTGTGCTTCCCTCAGGGTGTCTTTCCTCTACATCAAAATCTTTAGGGCGCTTGACTCCTAGATGTGCTAGGTGTAGAAAGAATTTGGTAGGATCTTGGGCAAGTACCTTATCCATTATGCGTTGAAATCTTTTGTCTTGCTGTGTTTGGAGGACTTCTTCCATCGAGATTTCCTCATCACTTTCGTGAGAGTTTGGGATAGTTTTCTTAGCCTTTTCAATTTGTTTTTGTTTTTGCAATCTTGTTAAGACCATGCAAGGTGACTAGAGATGGAATGGAGTGAGTTTGAAAGTTTTGAACAAAGGTGCTAGAATGTGACAAGATTTTAGCAAGGTTCTCCTTAGATCTAATTGGTGTCAAACAAGTTGGGTGCACAAAATGATAGTCGAAGTAAGGATGATAGATATCCATTTACTTGATGTGGACTAGTCTTGCACAAGCCACTAGTGGAGTTTCGAGAGAAAAGGATAAGTGATCCTTGATAGTGGAGACTCAATAGGTTTGTTTGAGGTTTGATTGCGATCAAGAATAGCTTGGTTCTAACCTTGTTAGGTTTTGGAAGAATTTTGTGAGATTTTGGATGTAGTGTGGAAAAAGCAGCTATGGTGCAAAAAAAGAGGGAAATGGTTGATTTGCATAATTCTAATCAGATTTTGGATCAACTAAGACAGGTTTGAAATGAGCTTATGAAAGTTTGACATTTTTTCTCTTGGAATGTACGGATTTGCTTTGTGGATTGGATGCACAGCAAGTAAATGCGCCGTAACAGAGTTTAAAAGCACCACAAGTCAGATCAAATGTGCCAATCTGGTAATGTTTTAAATGCGCTGTAACAAAGTTTAAATGCGCTGCAAGTCAGAGTAAATGTGCTGCAGGTCGCCTCAAATGTACAATTCTGGTTTTTGTCTTGGTTTTGCACAATTTTGGAATGTTTTTCAAGATTTTTCTATTTTTGGTTTGAAAACTTGGTCTTTTGAGAATTTGATGTTCAATTATGGCAAAGACACAGCAAACACATAGAAGTTTTCATGATTTTTATCTTTTATTATTTTTTTTGTATTTTGGACTTTTTGACTCAAGAACAAGTACAACCTAGGTTGGATAGGACAGTATTTGTTGAATCCTCTAGCTGTGCATATTCAAAGCATGTAGCTCTAGGATCTGGTAGCACCGGCTCCCCTCTGCGACACTCACTTCTCATGTATACCAGATCTAGGTTTCCTTAGGCTCATACCCCCACTGAACCATAGGATTGTCCTTGCTACCTCTACTAAGAATCACATGAATTGAGGCCGCTTCAAAGGCTCTACCCTTTGTGTCAACAAATAGGGGTTTTTAGTATACTAAACAAGTGGCTAAGTAGTCAAGGCAACCGTTCGAGTGGTTACACGTGCGGCGGTTACACGTGCAACGACACTACTCTCTGTTATGGAGTCTCCCGGCCTCCAAGGGTTACGCCTTGGAGGGTTTTGGGGGAGGTTGGCTATCGGTGTAACACAACAACACTCATTGCAGGAGGCTTTCACCTCAAGCACAATTTATTTTAAGTGGATTGGTAGGGCTTGGCTTTAGCCTGTTACCACTCAGGGTCATTCCCACTTGGATAGGTGGGCATCCAAGGGCAAGCCCCTCTAAAGGTTATACAGATGGAATAACAAGTCTGGCGTTCTGGTCACCTAGTGAAGGGGAGAGCATAAGTGTATTGTCATTCAACAATCACAGAAAACATTAATTAATCCAAACCTAATTAAAAGGAAAAAACTAAATGGGCTATCTACTTGTGTACTCATGCATTTGTTAACTTTGAAGTGGTTAAAAAGATAGCAATGTTCATTCCCATTTGTAAGATAGCAATGATCTAACTAAGAAGATAGCAATATGCACAGATAACAGTGATGCAAAGATAGCAGTGGTTCAATTACAATCCCCCTAATTAAGGACTATGTAAAATTTGCATGCATTTTTTTTTGGTTACTTTTTCCCCTAATTAATCTAAATGAACTAATCAATGCAGCTAAATGATCTAATTCAACCTCTAATCCTGCAAGATAAATGTTAGCTCAAATAGAAAAATCAGATGGAATCCTAAAAACCCCAATGAGAAATCAAATGTGCCGCTATGCAATCTGTATGTGCAGAAACAGAGCTTGCATGCGTCGTTTTACAGATGCGCTAAGACAGGTGTCAAAAGTGTTGTAATGAGAGACATATGCGTTAAATTAATAAATGCACCGTCAAACAGAATGTAAGCATCGTTTATTTAGGTGTATGTGCCAGAATGATGTAGGCGCTAGAACAAGAAGCGTATGCACTGTCTAGGAGTATGGATGCACCGTATTACCGCAGGTGCCAGAACAAAAGACAGAAGCGCCGGTCTAGAGAGTGTTTGCACCAAAAGTATGTATGTGCCGTAACAAGAGGCAAACATGCCAAATCAGAGGATGTATATGCCAGATGAACCTATCAGAAGCCTGTACGACACCTGTATGGAACCTGTCACTAAGAAAACTTAGATTTTGATTAGATTAGGGGCAAGAGCCCCATGGTGGGCGCCAAAATGTGATGGGTGAAATGTGGGATTAATCAAATCAATAACAAACGCAATACATCAATGAAATACGAAGGAAAAGGAGATTTAAAACAATAAAGAGAGATACTTACAACCTTTACCTTTTGATTTCCATTGCTCGCCTTTTCTTTCTTGATTTTGATGGAGATGAAAATGGCCCTCAGGAAGCTTGCTTCCTCTCTTCGATTCCTCAAGATGACAAGGAGAAGTTGGCTCTGATACTTGATTGTGTTGAAGATGAGCCTCAACACAATAAAAGATGGATGATAATGAAGTGCTATGAAGATGTTGGTGCCAATGGCGCACTATATTTCCTATAGCATAAGTTTACTTGAATGATGGATGGATCAAATGAAGAAGAAGAGGGTTGTATTTATAGAGTTGTGTGAGAAGATCAACAGTTGAGAAGAAATAAGAAGATCAACGGAGGAGAATGTTCGAAAGAACGTGCATGAATAGAAGAAGGACATGTGTCATTCAAAAAGAAGTTTTATTGAGTTAACTGCTTTCTTGATGAGGATGAGTTTTATTTTTCTTAAATTAGAATATATTTTTCTAATTTAAGAGTAAAGTTGCTTTAATTCAACGTTTGCTTTTGTATGACAAGAGGAATTTATTTTTAGAAGATATTGAAGATTTTTTAGAAGATAAGAAAGCATAATTAAATAAATAAATTTATTTAATTACTTGTAGATAATTTGGAGGAATAAATAAAATATTTAAATATATTTTATTTTGTGGAAATTTAAGATTTCTATTTAAATTTGGGAGAATAGAAGGTTTTAATTAAATAATTAAAATTATTTAATTATTTAGAAGAATGAAGTTGATGTAGATGAATTTAATTAATTAAATAAATGTAATTTATTTAATTAAATGAGAGGAGATGAATCAAATAAATAAATAAATAAATTTATTTATTTATTGATAGAGGAATATGAAGATGACATAAATATTTAAAATATTTATTTACGTAGAGTCATGTCATTTTTAGGTGTATACAGGTATCTTCTGTTGGCTCAAAAGCATCTAGTTTTTTTGCAAACAATCTAAGCTCTTTAATATTAGCAATCTATAGAAGGACCTTATTGTGCCCGAGGTATTCCATTTTTAGAATTAATATTGATCATGGTTGCTTAGTATCTTGGATGTACATGAAATCTAGATTTTCTACAAGAGACTAGAGTTGTGCCCATAATTCTCATTCTTAATGGTGCTGGAGATGCCATTCTACTTCCATACTCAGATTCATTCAAAATTAGGTCATAGATATGCCCTTGGTAGTCCTTAGGTTGATTATGTTCTGGCATGTATATGCTGCTAAAAATACTACAAACTCTTTTACTTTTTCTCATCCATGCTTAGTAAGACACCATAACCACACCAGCTATCAAATCTCAATCATCTATAAAAGGCATTAGGGAGATAAGATGTGATGAACCCTAGCTTTAAAAGTTCAAAAATTCCCTATATTTTGTGCACTAACGAGCTCCAAAGTCTGGCCTCCAAATATATTGCCAAGTCACTATAAGTAAGGGTTGATTTAGATATAGAAAGAAAGGTTTTCTTCAACCTTAATAAGTTTGCCCATTCCATCACAATATCAAACTATTGATTGCTGGTATGTGTGAGTCTTGGGCACTATATAGTCTGCTCCAACCCTAGATCACACTGTTGTCTTGAATATATTGCCACTTTGGATGGCTTCATGTTGGAAATAGAGCTCCAATGAGGTTAAGAACTTAGGGAAAAGTGACTTTATTAAAATAAAAGGCAAAAAGGGCAAAAGTGGCAAGGGAAATATAAAAAGGGGATAAAGAGGAGTTCTCTCCTCATTCTACACTAATCACTTTTTGAAAATTACTTGGAGAGATCTTAATCTTGGAGAGGCTAAGGTTTGGAAGAAACCCTTGCATTATTCATTGGTTTCAGTTGTACAAGATCCACCCTAGCTGGTTAGTAGTGGAAGATCATTCAGATTTTTCCATTGGATTCAATGTTTTCAAGACAATAGACTGCTGGTTGATATTAGAGGAAGTTGTGAAGAATGGAGGGAGATTTCTTGAGCAATAGAGGGCGCCTCTCTCATCTCTGTTATCTTGTGGACAAGCTGGGTGCTATTCCCTTCACCGTGGGCATGAAAACTTCTATTTTGGAAGCGTGTGAACCATATCTATTTTGCTGGGCGAGTTCCCTTTAAACTTGGGCGCATTTCCTTCATTATCTAAGCACGTGGGAACTTATTCTCCTTGGCTGGGTGTATTTCATTCCATTTGGAGTAGAAAAGGGCCATAACAACTCTTGATCTTAGTGCTGGATGACTTTAATCCTCAAGTAATAGAGCGTGGGCCTACACTACTTAAATCTGGGCACTTTTTATCCATCAAATGATCGGATGTCATTGTTTGCCGATACATGGGACTTATATTGCCATTGCTAGGTACATTTGGAAGCATTTACCTTGGGTGTTTTCCAGATCACAAGAGATTACTCCTTGCTGGGTGTGAAATTGATGCTTAGGGATAGTGTGGGGGCAGTTATCTTAGTGTTGGGCACTACCTGATCTATCTGGAGGGGTCATGAAGCTCTTGGGCACTAAACATAGTCAAATAACAGTCAAGAAGGGAGCTAAATATTTCATCTGGGTGCAAGGAAAGGAGAGCCAGCTCTAATCGAATCCCTCGGTGCCATTCTTCTTGTTTCTTATGTGTATTAAAATTTGCTATAAATAACAAGGGATTTTCTAAATATATAAAGGTATACTGTTGCTGCCCCTTATTGTTATTTGCATGACAAAGTGAATTAGATATCAGTCCTATGATTTTTTTTGTGAAGTTCATAATTCTATTGCTAAAAAAGGAAATATGTACAAAGATTACAGAACTGGACCCTTTTGGCTAGGCTGGCACAAAAAAGAGTCGAACTAGAGACTAGTTAGGGAGGCCTGTATATGAAATTTAAGATTGTCCACTTGACACAACCAAAAAAATATGGTTTAGTTTTAAACCACTGCCCTTCTCAGGGAAACCAATGTACATGATTCCAAGAATGACTGCAAGACATGAAATATAAGATTCTAAAACAAAAAATACTAAAAAACCCTGACAGAGAAAAACTAGACTGTTGGCTTATAGCTGGGAAATCCCGGAGGAACCAGGGCTGGATCACTCCCAAATTTAGGTAGAGGCTTGAAGGTGATGATGTAGCCATGCTCCTCCTTGTGCTCCAATTCTGATTCCACGCTCTTCCCCTGCATCCACTCCTCATTCATCTCACTACTATGAGTGATAGGATGAAGGTGCTCTTGCCCCTTGGCCTGAATAGGTGCCGAAGACGAGTGGGAGTCTATTGGTGAAGCTTATGGCGGAATGGGGTGGTGAGCACCCAATCCGTCTGCCAAGGTGTCTAGGTGCACCCTGGCCTGCTCAAGAGAAAAATGGAGATCGTGGGCCGAAGAAGTAGCCCAGGCTTCTTATTGCTGCTGAGCCAAGAGGGTCCATCCCAAAATGTTTTTGAGTGCCCAATATGGGCTGACCACCCTGGGGGGATTTGCAGATTCCTGTTGCATTGACAAATAAGCAGCCTCATGGTTGTTAATCTCCTCACGAATGTGCATGGGGATTCTTGGGTCGTAATCCCCGTAGAATTCCCAAGATTGATAACTGCTACCTCTACCTCCTCGCCGCACGCTACCGCAAACCACTCTTTGTCACAGACGAGGTACCATGACAGGCTCCAAAATGCCACAAACTATAACCTGCACCGAATTGGCATCTCTCGTCACTAGCTGCACTCAAATCTGGAAGATTATCCACTATCCCCATGCTGAGCCTCGATCTATTGAAAAGGGGATGCCCAAATCCAACGTAGAAGCCATCAAAGTGTGTTGTCTGAAGGCACATTTACTCGCCATTACTGCCAGTGCTGGAGGGGGGAAATAACAACCCACATGGAAGTGAGGGGCATTAAAAATTGTAGTTAGATAGACTGGTGGGCTAGGTGCTCACATACCTTGGCCTGCTGCCATGCTATGTGCCAGCTGTCTTAGGATTGTGGTCGCCGGTTGTTGTGAGGAGGGGAGGGTTAGTTTCTGGCACAATTTGATGACAAACACCCGTATCTAGGGATAATAGTCCTATGATTGTGGTGAATTCTTGGGTGAATTAACACCTCAAAAGACATTGTTTAAGACTTTAAACTTAGACCAACACCTACATCCAACTAAAATCAACAAACAAAGATGACATGTGAAATGTTTGACAATAGTCCTCACTTAGAAATGTGGTATTAAAAGGGGTGGAAAAATTAAGATTAGTGGAACTAGTATTAAACAATAGTAAAAATTTGTTTCTGTAGTAATTTATTAAGTATAACTGAGTATAACTAATATTCCTTGCTTCATTATTTCAGGCCAAGCATGAGAGCAGAATCATGGTTCTGAAGGAGAAGCTTCAAAGGATTTAGATGCTTTCTGGTGAAGACGTTGCCTCTTACCTTACAAAGGTTAAATTTGGTCATTATGCTTTAGAGGAGATTTCCCAAGATGGGTGGTATCTAGACAGTGGTGCCACATTCAATATGACAAGGGAATGTGATACATTTCAGCCACCTAGCTCAATAGCAACTAGATGCTTGGCGAGGTGTGGGATCCTCACAGAAGGAGAAGTCGGTAGAAGAGAGGGTTCGATTATATTTGAGTTAGAGTCAAGATGGACTCTAGCCTTTCATCATGTTCAATATGTTCCTTGTTTGAGATATAGGAGAAGAAGATATATAGACCAATTAACTCTCAAAGGATCTTCAAGGTAAACATAATCATATATAGCACCAAATGCAGAGGGTTGGCACTTAAGGTTATGTAATGGAACTTACAGTTGATAGTTAAATTGTATAACAAATTTTTTTATGATCTTTACTAACGTTTATTAGAATTGTTACATGTTTTACATCATTGGAATGACATATTAGCTGTAACTTTTTTGAAATTTTATTATGGTATGTGCACTTTGATATGATGTAATATGATTATGGTTTCGTTTCATATGTTGTAATATTAGATATATAAAAAAAAAAAAAATTATTGCATGAAATAAATAATAACTTTTGATTTTAAATGTTTTTTTTTACAGAACATGAGTCTTCCAGAAGATCAAGATGATCCTCATGATATGGATCTAGAATATGTTGGTTCTAATACAGATCACATGGTAGAGGATGATGACGATGCATTTACAGAAGACACCAAGGCCGATGACGATGATGATGGTCCGACGATGACGATGGTCTGACGATGATGATCATGATGGTGATGATGGTGATGAGGTAGTTGCTGGTAGTAGCCAGTGACATTCATGATCATATAGACTACATCATGGATCATTGCTGATATATTATTATGATGCCTCTTTTCAAGGTTACTATCATATGTATCATTTTCATAGCCTGCAGTACCATAGTATTGAGTTGTATCATTTGGACATGTATCATTTTGACTTATATCATTTGGACATGTATCATCTTGACTTGTATCATTTTGAGTTACATAATTTATCATTTTTACTTATATCATTTGTACATGTATCATTTTGACTTATGTCAACTGTTGGACATGTATCATTTTGACATGTTTATGATCTACTGGCATATTTGACTTTCACTTGTTTTAGTTATATATGATGATGATCTTATCAGTATTGACTTGTCAATTTATATAGATTGAAAGTGGTCAATAATTTTTGGACGGATATTTATTACGTATGATGATTTTAATTTACTTCTCAGGATGGATGTTGTCAAATTCAATTAAATTATAGATATTTGACTCACTTGTTTTAATTATAAATGATGATCATGTTATAATAATTATCTTTTTATTTTATATATACTAGATATTGTTGTAGATTTTATTTTGATGGAGATTAATAAGCATAATGATGTTGTTAATATGTATGGATGTCCATTTCCCTAAAAATTCTTTATAAATGTTATCCTATAAAATATTTCAAATGCTTCAGGGGTCTTCAGGTGGATGGAGCACAAATCAGTGAGTTAGAGAGTATTATGTCAAACAGGTCTATGAGCTTATCTCACAAAGAGGATAGAATAAGATGGAGCTGCTAAAAAACTGGGGAGTATCAGGTTAAGCTAGGCTATAAGGTGAAAGATGGGGTGGTTAGAAAATAAGATTGCCCCACTCACCTTTTTTGGAACAAAGACACAAAAATAGAAGCAAAGTTAGATGCAACAAGTGACATTATATCAGAAGTAAATTGGAAGAAAATCTGGAAGCAAAATCGAAAACAAAATTGGAAGCAAAACTGGAAGCAAAAATGGAAGCAAAATTGGAAGCAAACCTGGAAGCAAAACTAGAAGCAAACCTGGAAGCAACACAAGAAGCAAAACTAGAAGAAAAATTAGAAGCCAAACTGGAAGCAACAAAGGACGTCATAATGAAAGCAAAACTTGGTGTCAATTAGGAAGCCAAAAAAGAAGCTATTTTCAATGCCATACCAGAAACAAAACAGGAAGCATGACTAGGAGCAAAACTAGAAGCAAAAATGGGAGCAGACATGGAAGCAAAAACTGGAAGCCAACTTGGGTGCTAATTTAGGTGCTATTTCTAACATTAAGTTGGTCATGCTTCCCGACACTATTCTCAGCGCTATTCCAGGTGCTAAAGGAGGTGCTATTGCTTGCGCTACTTTTCTGATGCAAAATTCGATGTTAAATCTGACTCAAAATTTGGCGCAAAAAATAGCATCGAAGAGAACATGCACTTTGGTGCCGATTTTTGCACTAGCAGAAGTGTCCAATTCATGAACTCAAATGCACTAAATTCCAATGCTATTTTAGGTGCTAATTGCCTGTTTTGTTGTAGTGAATGTCCTCTTCGGTATAGAGGATTTGAGTGACCCCTATCGATTGAGGGACAAGAAGGTGAAAAAAATGAATACAAATGGGCCAAGGACTGGTCACAGGCAATTTAGTAACTATGCTAAGTACTTTAACTTCCTATATGAATCCAAGGTGATAATGAGCTTAGATGTTAAATTTTATAATCTACAAATAGAGATTCAAGATTTTGGTGGTTGGTTAGATGCTCTATACTGTGAGCTCTGGGATCTTTACCTTGTTGGATGCATTTGGAAGGTCACCACTAGGCCAATGGTGATAATCAACAACTATACTCTTAAGGGACAAACACAAATTAGTAATCACATAGGCCCACTTGAGGAATAGCTGGTCCTTGCTTTTAAATTTAGGTACTCCATCAAATTTAAGGTGCATCATGTCATGCCATCAATTAGGTTGTTACATGCACACTATGGGATACCGAGCTTGTATGATGTGAAGTCTAATGTGACAATATTCTCTATGATAGTGATAATAGAGAGTTATTACAGACATCATCATTGTATAACAACGATTAAGACTATGATAATTTTGGAGAATATGATGAGTGGTCATGGGAGGTGAAGTCTTGTATGGAAGTGTTTAGAAATCATTTACTTATGATAGCAAGTATTTATGAAATATTTTCTTGTGAATGTTTACAAACTATTTACACAATGTATCCATGACTAAATTTAATTTTGAAAAGATTTACAAATGCTGTTGTAATAGTATTGATGGGTATGACACTATTTTTAATTCTTTGTGGCAAATGCTTCAACCTTAGACAAATGTAATCTTTGCACTTGTTTATCTAAATTGAAATGTTTGCATATCCATGTGCCATTAACCAATGTTAAACACATATGTCTAAGCTTCCAGGATAACATAGTTCAATATGTGCAATCCCTTGTTATGTATGGGTGAGCATACATCATTTTCAAAATAAGAGTGTTGAGTGTAAAGATGAATGCATGTATACATACATGTCATGAAAGTAAATATGAAACTCTAATTCTAATATAAAAATATTTCATGTGGAGAATAGGTTATGATGATCAAAATTTACGTTACAATCTCTTTTTGAGATTTCATTTTAATAGCATCTCTCATGTGTCATAATAACCAAAATATTAGGTTATATATATATATCTGTGTGTGTGTGTGTGTGTTTAGTGGAAAATTGGATTTGTTAATGTTTTAGTGTTTTGATGTTTAAATCCTCCTCTCCACTTTACATTCAAGGATCTAGGGTCGAGTGGCAATTCGCTATTGTAACCTAGATCACTGTGAGATGTAGGGAAACTTGGATTAGGGAATTTAATTATCAATTTCTCTTCTCTTATGCTCAATTGACCATTAAAACCCTAATTATGCAAATACGGCAATAAACTGATGAATAAAAGAAAATGTTCTTGCAAACGGAAGTAAAATAGTGAATCATAGAATACCTATTTTTGGGGTTCTGAGGTGGAACAGTTGGGGACACTAGAGAGGGTGCCCAAGTCCAAGGTATCAGTTTCTTTACGGAATCCTGACCTCCTTCTGACACTGATCAGCCCTGTAACTTCTGTTTCAAGAAACTTAGCTGTAGAGGACACTAGAGTGAGTGCTCAAGTCCTGGAAATGCTCTGGTGTTCTGCTTCTCTTCAAATCTTGAATCCTTGATGCTCGCCAATCCTTCCTACAACTTCACTTTTCCCAAATACAACACCTGTAACCTATAATCACAAGACTTGGTTTGGGGGTTGTGGTGTTTATAGGCTTCCCTCAGTCAAGCCCTGGAGGACACTTAAGTCTCTAAACACCGTTGTCAGATAGAGAGTGCATGCCCTTGTGAGGTAGAGGCAAAAATAAGATAATGAAAACACAATATAATGTCACCTTGTAGTGAAGATATCATGGGGGGAAGATGCTCTTCATTCCATGATGAAATGGATGCTTAAATCTACAAATTTAAACACACAAACTACACAAGTCTGCTCTTGCAACACAATGAAAGCCTTAAATCACCTTGAGAATGCATGAATATCACAATTGCCATCTAATTGAAATCTAGTTTACAAATGAATGCCTAAACATGCTTTTATATGCAACTACAAACACTCTCGCCAAGATTTCGTAAATTCAAACTTACCGTGTCGGCAAAGGACCCAAATAATGATCATAAACCGATACTTAAAAATTAGGGCTACCCTAAAATGGGTAGGACTAGGGCACGTGCGCCCAAGTCCTCCCCCCTATTTTGGGCAGGGTATAGCTGAAGGGGTCCTCCTAGGTCCCATTTGCCATGAAACCTAGGTCTCATTCCATCAGGATGCCAAAATATGAACTAAGATGTCCTAAATGCATGCAAAAAACCCAAGAGTTAAACCTTATGAGGGAAAAGCCCCCAAGGGGACATTTTCTGACATTACATTTAGCCCCCACTTTAATGTATGTATAAACGTGAGGCACATACATGCATTAAAGTAAGGTCACAAACACAACAAACACATCAAGCACGGAGAAGACATACCAATCACATAGAAAACAGTAACAGGCATGCAAAACATAGAGAAGATAGTTACAGTCACGCAGAACACGGAGAAGACAGTCAATGCATAGAAGACACATTAATGCATGGAAGACATGCATGATTTATTTTATTTTCTTTTTCTTTCATATATGAAATACAGATGCAAGTACAAGAAAGTAAACAAACCTCCCATAATATAGGATGCACTACCCTAAGGCACAGGTCTCTATATATATGGGGCAACACACATGCAAGACATGCAAAACCTCCCAAAATGTAGGACTGCATATGGGGCAACAGACACACCAAACAAAACAAGCACGCCAAAACACACACTTGAAGACACAAAGAATACATGGTAGACCATCGATGGTGTGTTCCCTACTTCTAGGCTCATCACCATCTTAGGCACATTACAGGCACACACCGATGATTGGGCTTCGCTACAACAATCACCAAAGACACACTTAAAGGCTGAGTTAGTCACAGAACCGCTCCCTACCTCCACAGAGGACTTTTGAAAATGACAAGATGATGCAATTTTCTAAAAGAAATACACCATCCTCGCCTCTGCAAAGGGCTTAAGATAAAAAGGATATACATAATATCTTGCCTCCACAGAGGGCTTACATGATTGATTGATTGATTGGTTGCAAATAAACTTAGAGGGCAGGATGTACTCATTGTACAAACTGCGCCTAAGGACAAGCACATTGCTAACATCTACAACATGTAGCTTACCTTATATACCCCCACCTTAAGGTGGTTGATATAATGTATCGATATCAAGCACGTTAAGGTAGGAAGAAAACACACAAGGGAATATAGACTCTCGCAAAGCCCATTCCTCCAAGAGGTGACATGTACTTTACGATTGCCAAATGTTCCCACAAACACATACTTGCAAGAAACATGTTAGTGTCTACAACATCAATGCATATGATTAACCACACAAAGAGCCAAGGTTATACAATGAATCTGGAGTTCGAGGATAACCGTAGGGCTATATCACAAAACTCTCCAAATCGAGTACTGCCAAGGCTAGATTCAAAGACAAACAAAGGTGCATAGAGTAGCAGTATTGTTAAGGTTTGTAAATGTGATAGAAACATCTTCAAATTCACTATGCAAAAAGCATGACTGCTTCCACTAGCCAAGCGTCAGATAAGATATACAACCCCATCGTCATATTAGGAACTAAGTCCATTTTTTGATTGCTGTCGAAAGGGACACTAGGTCCGCATCAGTATAAATGTTTTTCATCATCTGCGCGCTAGGTGGAAACACTAGAGGAAGGGAAACAATAAATAAGAGAGGAGAAACAAGTGTCTTAGAGACAGTCACGTAGGAGGGTGCCCCCAAGTCACCAACTGCAACGCTATGTCTGTAAGACACAACACACAACGATGAAATCAGAGAGAGATGCAATATAGAAGAATGATGATACAAATAGAAGAAGGTTACAACAGAGGTGGTCTCTTGGTATCCCGGACCTTACGGGAGAATCAGGGGTCATCCTAGGAGGCCTAAACAACACATAACACATCACAGGGGAAGCACATCACAAGAGAGATAAAGGGTTAGAAATACTTACCTGTTAGGGTACCATTGTTAAGAACATACATATCTGTCATGTTGTTTTGATCTTGTTGAATTAACATTAAGTTTAGGACGACGGGAAGCTTTCTTTTCTTTAAAAGGATTATATCCAATGCCGCTTGAGTAATGTGTTGAAGCGGATTCTATAGGTACTCGAATCCCTTGTTGATTTACACTTCATCCCTTACCTACATATTCACAATTGTTATAAAGGATCTTAAATCCTTGATCATAAACTGGGATGTCATTTCCTTAGAAGATGGTGAAGCCTCATAGGTCTCGTAATTTGTGGTATAAGTGAGAGTATTGTTTTTATTTTCAACCAAGGGGACCTTAGGTTTCTTAGGTGCTTCAAAAGAGTGCTTAGGTGAGATCGATGCCACTTTTGATGTGTCAAGGCTATTAATTTTATATTCCCCTATATTGCAAGGATTAAAATCTAATGAGCTCCAATTATCACCAAAGAGTGCATTCGATGGTATAGAATCTTTCACAACATCATTCGTGGCCAGAGGCTTTGATGTATTAGATTGTAAATTGTTTAAGCTCATATGATTGTAAACTAGTTTTTGTGTTTCAATATGTAAACAGTTATCTGGTTCAGGATCAACATGAATAGCATGAAGTTTACCTTTGAATATAAATTTGATTGAATGATGCAAGGTGGAAGGTACTGCCCCCAATGCATGAATCCAAGGTCTACCAATAATCATGTTGTAAGATAAAGAACAAGGCATGACATGAATCAGGGTAGGCACAAGCACATGTCCTACTTGTATAGGTAGAGTTATAGTGCCCATGGATTGTTGTCCAACATTATCAAAGCCACGAATGCTAATGCCATTTGGTGTGATTTGTGATGTGTCAACCTTGATTTTGAGTAGTAGGTCAATGCTACAAACATTAAGAGCTAATCCATTGTCAATCATAACTCATTTTACCAACGTTCTATTTATTGTGACAAAGATTATAAGAGGATCATATTGGTTTTGAATTTCAATTGATGGTAATTCCTGTGGTTGAAAGAGAATATCTATTTTTGTCACATGCATACTATCCAATACGACTACTACATCATTCAGCTTAATAGCGGGTGGCACAATCACCTTTTGTAAAGCTTCTTGGAGCATTCCATGGTATGTAGACAATGTTTGTATCAAATCCCAAAGAGAGATCTTAGCCTGAGTAGCACGAAACTGTTTGACAAGATCATACTCTTGACCACTTTTATGAGTAAGACGAGGTGGTGGAGGGAGCATAGGTTGAGAACATGGAAGAGATAAATGCACATGCGGTGCTTGGTTACTTTGCTTGTTATTACGGGTGTTGTATGTGTGAGCAATCACATTGTGGTGTGGTTGTTGTAACACATTTTGAACACCTTGAACCGTAATCACTGGTTTTAAGCAAGAGGGTGCACTAAATGCCCTTTGGACAATCATTTTAGGAATATTGCTATGAAGTCTATTAACGATTATTGAATTAACATTGTTTCTCTCTTGATTGCACCCAATATCCATCCCCAAAGGATTTAATGTGAGAGACCTTTTCTCATCCACTAATGCTACATCTTGGCTAGGGAGAGCAATGGGATGAGAGGAAGGTACATCATCATCATCATACTCTGTGGTGGAAAAAGGCATTTCGCTCTCATCTTTCTCATGAGTATTCCTAGAGATGAATTTAGTTAAATCTTCTAATATCAAAGGGTATGTTCCTATGAATAGTATGAAGCTATTAAAATCATGTGTATAAAAAAGCAATTTTAGATCATATGTAGAACATATAGAAGCATCAATATCATTTGCAGAAGCTATGTGCTCTAGAACATGAGGATTCTCATTAGTGAAATTAGAGAAATTTTTAAAATCTAGGATATACTCATGCAAAGATTTCAGAGATGAATAACATAAAGATGCCATTATCAATGTCCGATGCAAAGTTATCAAATTTATGTTTCCAAATCAATGTAAAATTAGGTTTTAAAAGTTTTTAAAAAGATATGCAAATGAGAAGTGCAAAGCTATATGCAAAAATGACCTAAAATGCTTGATTTTTTGTACTTTTTCAACGCAAATTAATGAAACAAAGGGTGTTGTAAGGATTTTGATCAAGGGAAGAAAGTTATATGTCTGATATCAGTCCAAAACAACAAAAGTATCCTTATCAACACACTCTTGATGCAATTTCAAGTTAATGCCAAGTCAAAATATAGTGAAAATATGTCAAAATACACTTTTTTCACCAAAATTCAATGCAAAAGGGCATAACAAATATTTATAGGCCTATCACCAAATAGTATATATTTATATTTTGATATACACAATGTAACTATTTTTTGCATGTTTTGGCAATTATGATATGTATAGTGTAACTATTCTTTGTAACATATCATCATGATTTGATTAGTTGATCCTTTTAATTCTAATGCATCATTTTAAAAGGATGAAAGAAAATATTTTAAATTCAACTCTCTTATTAAAATAATACCTTTTGAAGTGTTCCTTAGAAACATGTGTTTGATGAATGTTGTAATTCTTTTTACATAAACTCTACAATGTAGATTTATGATACCATTCTTACATCCTACAAAATTTGAGATATCCTAATTCTTAACCATAATTCTAACCCTAACCTTAACTCTAAGCCTAATTCTAACCCCAAACCTAACTTTAACCTTAATCGTAATTATTCTAACCCTAGCGCTAACCATAATTCTAGTCCTAATCCTAACTATAAATCTAACCCTAACCCTATTTCTAATTTTAACCCTAAACCTAACTGTAATTCTAACCCTAACCCTAATTCTAATCCTAACACTAACCCTAATAATAATGCTAATGAAAGTGTGAATGAATGTTGGCATTCACTCTATGTACATGCCCGTCTATGTGTGTATGTGAAAGGTTAATTTTGGCACAATTTGTCTAAATGGATGTATGTGTGTGTGTGTGTGTGAAAAGTTAATTTTAGCATTCACTTTGTTTGAAGTGCATGTGTGTGTGTGTTTGAACTAACTTTGATGTTCATTGTGTGTGCATGACTTTGAAAGTTAACTTTGGCATTCATTGTGTGTATGAATGAATGTTTGAATTCACTCTATGTGTATGCACGTGTGTGTGTGTAAAAATTTAATTTTGGCACACTTTGTCTAAAGTGGATGTGTGTGCACAAAAAAGTTAATTTCACCATTCACTTTGTTTGAAGTACATGTGTGTGTATGTGTGTTTGAACCCTAACCCTCACAAAAATACTTTGAAGTTCACTTTATGTGAAGGATATGTACAAAAATATTTTTAAACTTCAATGATGTTCACTTTGTGTAACTAACTTTGGCTTTCATTGTGTGTGTGGTTTTGAAAGTTAACTTTGGCATTCACTGTGTGTGAATGACTGTTGGCATTCATTCTATGTGCATGCACTTGTGTAAAACAAATTTTGGCATTTAGTTTGTTTGAAGTGCATGTGTGTGTGTGAAAAGTAAATTTTGGCATTTAGTTTGTCTTAAGTGAGTGTGTGTGTGTGTGAGTGAAAAGTAAATTTTAACATTCACTTTGTTTAAAGTGCATCTATGTGTGTATGTGTGTTTGAACCCTAATCCTAACATAAAGACTTTGATGTTCACTTTGTGTGAAGTATATGTACAAAAATTTACTTTCAAACTTCAATGATGTTCACTTTGTGCATATGAACTAACTTTGGCTTTCAGTGTGTGTGCATGGTTTTGAAAGTTAACTTTTGCATTCACTGTGTTTGTGAATGAATGTTGGAATTCACTCTATGCGCATGCTCATGTGTGTGTGTGTGTGAAAAGTTAATTTTGACATTCATTTTGTCTAAAATGGGTGTGTTTGTGTGTGGGCGTGCATTTGAAACTTAACCCTAAGAAAAATACTTTGACATTCACTTTGTGTGAAGTATATGTATAAAAATACTTTCAAACTTCAATAATATTCACTTTGTGTGTTTAAATGAACTTTGGCCTTCATTGTGTGTGCATGGCTTTGAAATTTAACTTTTCCATTCACTATGTGTGTAAATTTTGGTAGGCATTGTGTGTATGTGTTTGAAAGTATTTTGACATTCATTTTTTGTTGTGCATTAATGTACTTAAATTATACATATTTATAAATTTTGACATTCATTTTTTGTACTTGTAATTTTCCAACAAACCCTCCATATTTATACATGATCATGCATATATAAATTTGAGAACATCAAAATAATAATTTTATTAACTATTTTCTCTAATTTATGGGATAAAACCTATAATTGTCAATTCTTGGTAAAAAGATCTAAATAATTTTTGCACATAACAAAAATAATAGGGTATTGCAGATAGGCACAAATATAATTATTAATAGCCCCTATTAATAATATTATAAATTATATATAATATAAACAAGAGACGCATTGTGTCATTGCCATTGTAATTTTGAATAAAATGAATGACATTGTCATTGATAATAAGTTTAAAGATTTAGTAGCAAAAGCATTTAGATTAACGATTAGTGTTTAGGGTATAGAGATTACTGTTTAGTGTATAGTGTTTAGGGTTTAGAGTTTAGGTTTATGATTGAGGGTTCAACATTGAGGGTTTAGGGATTAAATTTAATTTTTAAGGTTTTAGTGTTAAAAATGAACTTTGTGGAAAATTTTTAATTTGTAAACCATTTAACTTTATTAACATAATTGTATAAATATGTAAACAAACATGTAATCTATTTTAACAAAATTGATTGTGAACATTTGTTTATCTAAATGTTTTTGCTACTAAATCTTTAAACTAATGCAAATCACTCATTAGGAACGTGAGGCAATGCACCCTTGTTATATAATATATTTAATATTAATACTAAATATATTATATTATTAAATATATAATACATTGAATAATTATCATTAATATATAATATTTTATTTAAACAATATTTATTATATTTAAACTATTATCTAATAATTATTAAAGAATATTAATTCATAATTAATACTTTTCATACTAATGTAAATAATATATTTAATAATGATTTCATATAATTTAAATATAAAAGCACATTTAATTGTTTGGATTTTTAAGAATATAGTTCAAATAGATAAATAGCATTTATCAAATTTTTAAATAAGAAAATTAATTATGAACTATATAGCATGTTTGTAAAATGAATTTAATATGATTGGTTAATGGGCAAAAGATATTGCATCACATGGATGCATAAGTAATCCTAGCTATAGGAACTAATAAGTTAAATATCCTAACTAAATTAAAATGAATTTCAATAACATACTCTAACTTATACAAAGTACCATAAGTTAATTTGTTCTAACTATATAACAAAATAGCAATTTTAATCAACAAATGCATATACATTTTTTTAATCTAAGTAATGTTTATATGAGAATACAAGTGATCAATTACTTAACTTTATATAAAAGTCTATTTTAACTAATCCACTGTATTTAATCATCTGCGTCAACTAAATATTCCCATAATCAAATGTTTTGACTATAATACTATTAATGATCAATTTAAATAAAATTGATATATTACCTTCAAAAGAAACCATTTGATTAAATTCCAAAATTATTATTTATTGTAAACAAGTTATTAATATGAAAACAATGTGCTAATCATTTATTTCAACTAAATTTATGCATTTATTCTTTATATTTTTAACTTTATAAATAAAATTAAATTTTAATGCACATTATATATTCCAAAGCTATCAATAGATTGGAATACTAATATAAATTTGCCTTAAACTAATAATATTTGTTTAGCCCAAAATAAATAATCTAACATCTAATTTATTGACAAGTACAATAGATAATAATTTCTAATTTATTGAGAGGTACAATAGATAACAAGTTGGTACTTGGCATTGAATGTTTAAAAATATAATAAAAATTAAATAATAATTCTATTTTTTCACACTACTGTTCATAGCATTAACCAATAGGAAACTAGATAAATAATATTTATCAAATTTTTAAATAAGAAAATTAATTCTAAACTATAGCATATTTGTAAAATGAATTTAATACTTAATGTTGATTGGTTAACGAAGAAAAGATATTGCATCATAGAGATGCATAAATAATCCTGCCATAGGCAAGAACTAATAATACAAATAGTAACTATATATTTATATTTCTTACTAAGAATTATAATTTTTGCGCGTAACTACTAATATTTCTTAGCGAAGATTACACTGTTTCCACTGAAAATGAAAATCAACAAAACCTTTTCCAGGAAAAAACGGTCGCATGGGAATTTGATTACTATTGCGAAACAAAAACGTACCTCACATTTCTGGCACTCCGTCTCGCAATCATAAGAAATTGGTCATTGATCTTTGGTCCATTATCTTCACTATTTTAGCTCGTTCTAGTTTCTTATATGTGGTAATAGAAAACTCTTACCACACAGATGGCATCCCGCCATCATAAGAAACTGATGCTTTCACCTCAAGAATTACGATATGAAGAATGTTTTTTATCAGATATTTAATACCTTTGATTGTGACACTTTTTTTTGGCTGATTCTTTCTTTTCTGAAAAACAAAAAAAATTGGAGAACTCATTTTATAAAATTTTATGGACTACCAAAAAAATTTGGACTACTAAAATTTTGGCAGTTACAAGATGTGTGCACATATAGAATGACCTATTGACCAAAACATACATTAGTTGGACTCTTTCTGAATGTGTGCACATATAGAATGACCTATCGACCAAAACATATCATTAGTTAGACTCTTTCTAGTTATCATTTCTAACAACACAGTACCATAGCTGTAAACATCACCCTTTGTCGAAATCTTCCCACTCATTCCATATTCTGCATTGAACAAACAAACAAAGAGTTTTCTTGTCAGATCAGATCATATACATGCAAATAAGAGCAGCTAATTATTTAACAAATCAGTACCTGGTGGAATGTAGCCGATTGGTCGTTTGAGAGACAGAATTGAGGTCAATGATTCTAAGGAGTCTGCCTCACAAATCAATTGGGCAATCCCAAAATCGACTACATGGGCTGTCATATCCTCATCCAGGAGAATATTGGTAGGCTTTATATCACAGTGTACAACTTGCACTGAACAATGATGATGTAGATATTCCAATCCATGGACTACATCTAATGCTATGTTCAGTATATCCCTTAGGTCCAATAAACCACTATATGAAAATAACAGTTTTTATAAATTTCCTCTAGACATGAATTTGAGAACCAACACTTTTATTTTCAGCTTCTAAACAAAAGGTTATGAGATTAACCAGATTTCTGTGCTAAGTGTTTCCCAGAACTTTGCACTCTGCAATAAAACTCTTCTAGGCCTTTTCATTGTGCATGTTGAGGATCTTGAAAGCAGCAACTGTACCATCATTTAAAATACCTTTATAAACAGAGCCAAAGCTATCAGTCCCTAACAAGTTTTCCTCATCAAATGCATTAGTTGCTTTAACGATTTCTTAATACGAAACTCCCCCGTGACCAATAAGATTTATCATTGGAACATCTGTAGAGTCACCATAACTCATCCTCTGAATATGCAAGTGATGTCTCCTGTAAATTAATCCCCCAGTTAGCAAACACAATACAGTGGCAACTGCTTCCGCTGCTAATGCAATTGTTTGAACCTTACTTCTATGGTTGTTACCTGAAGTACTGACAATTGAACACGAGGGAAGATGTGATAAATCTTCCCACTCATTCCAAAATAATGTCAATACATGCACATGCAATTTCTTTGTTTAAAATGCTTTTGTTTGTTTAAAATGCTTTTGTTTGTGGAGGCAAAATTTCTTCAAGATGAAGCAAAGATTACACTGTTTCGACTGAAAATGAAAATCAACAAAACCTTTTCAAGGAAAAAATGGTGGCAGGGGAATTCGATTACTATTGCTAAACAAAAACGTACCTCACACATTTCTGTCGCTCCGTCTCCCAATCATAAGAAATTGGTCATTAATCTTCGGTCCATTATCTTCACTATTTTAGCTCATGTTTCTTATATGTGGTAATAGAAAACTCTTACCACACCGATGGCATCTTCCTTTCATATCTAAAATTAACCCTCCAGCTAGCGCATCAAATCTGACAGCCACCCCACTAAGCAGCCGCCCTCATAAGCAACTGATGCTTTCACCTCAAGAATTAGGATACGAAGAATGTTTTTTTATTAGATATTTAATACCTTTAATTGTGACACTTTTTTTTAGCTGATTCTTTTTTTCTGAAAAACAAAAAAAATTGGAGGACCAATTTTATAAAATTTTATGGACTACCAAAATTTTTGCAGTTACTGTTGGAGTACGATACCACTGAGAGGGGGGTGGTGGTGAATCAGTGGTATACTAATTTTGACCAAACATTTAGATCTTGAAATAATCTTTCAATAAAGACAACTTTTGTGAAAATGAGACATCACACTAGCTATGAACATTATGACAGCATTGACATATATCACAATCAACTAACCCTGATAGACCAATATCAACCATGTATCAACATAATGAAGCAATCTTCAGTAAGCATTAACTTGTAAAGTTTTATTGACCTTAACGAGGATGAGCAGAGAACATGATTCCAAACAGTGACACAAGATGTGTTCATGCAGACTAGTTTAATTTTGAATAACTTTTAAAATTGAATGACATATGATAAGCAAAAGAACATAAAGATCAAACTCAACTCATAACACAAATATTGTCCTGAGTGGAAAACCCTCCGGGGCATAAAAACCACTCAAAAAAGTGCCTCACTGGCTTAACAAAAGAATCTTACTGATTATAGGCCTCACTGGCTATGATTCAAGCCTCACTGGCTACAGTTGCCTCACTGGCTACAATTCAAGCCTCACTGGCTACAACATTGCCTCACTGGCAAAGGTCATTTCTTGTCTCACTGACTTGACCTTTCAATACATGTTTCAATCATGAAGAAAAACAAATACAGAGGGATACTCTGTTTCACTTTGATCCAGACTAATATAACATCAATAATGAATGTACAAATTTTACACACTCTACATCATTCACATTATATTAGGTGTATACACAACTTCACATTTGTCCTATTCAAAGCCCTCTTTATACACTTCACAATATCTTCCTCTTCGCATTAGACAGTTTGAAAAGATAACTGTTTCTATGAAACTGTTTCAGGTAATAACTGAATGATAGGTAGTTTACAACTGACAGAGAGGTATATAGAGTTAAAGAAGTATATGCTGAATATGATCATAACTGTCAAGTATTCCCGAATTGAGCAAATAACCTTAATCAACAGAAAGATTTTCTCAACCAATCCAAACTGAATGCATCTAGATATCAAATACCCATAAAGGAGATTAGGATTGTTTGTTTTTCTCTCCAGTAGGAATGTAGATCTTGCCATATTCCAAGTCAAAACAAACTTTCACCAGTATATTGCATACCCACAAATGGGTCTAAAAAGTTCTGCCCATATCACAGAAAAAGAGCCAGAAGCTCTGTCATAAACCCGTTAATATAGTCACACCAAAGTGTTACAGACCCATAAAGAAATTTGAAAAACCTTCACAAAAGCCACCAAACTGCTCATGCATAGAAACCCTAGTTAGGATTTACAAAAAAAATTCAAACCCTTAACATAACTTTATCACAAGAATCTTTATGATAAACAAAAATTTGTAACACAGTGAAACCCTTTCTTTTAACTGCAACCCAACGAGCAAAGATTTGTTCACAGAGATAAAAGATTGAATGAAGAGTTAGAAAATAATGTCACTTGGTGGGTCAGCCAGATAATTATATCAACTGAAGAGAAAGTCAAAGTCCTTTACCAGAGGTTTCTAGCTTTGTCACATCACCAAGTATCTTCAGCAAAGACTATCAAAGATTCATGTTTGCATCTCCATTTTGAGCCATGATTACTTTCAGAAAAGAATAGAATGAAACCCTAAGAAGAAACTGTCATATTCGAAGCTCTAACCTTGTAATATGAAAATAAGAAAAATCTTTTTGCCTGATATCATCATGAACCTGTGCTTCCAGTGTGCCTTAGAATGTGTCTGTAAAAATAAGTGATTCCTTCAAGCCTATTACCTCCCTTAAGTCATTGAAACCTGTTCAGTAGGTTACTACCTTAAGACAAGCCAATATTATGCCTTTTTAAAATATTTCAAACATTAAATCATCTTTGCACAAGTCCCTTCTTCGAACCCCTATTAAGAATGAAGTCCTTGTAACTTTTGTTGGAGAACAAGGATAAATCAAATCAAATGTTTAGGTCTTCAAACAAGTTATATTGAACTAGTAATGTGTCCATCAAATATAACATATGTCAACAACATATGATCATCAAGTGTGAGATAGATGCCTTTGCCACTGAACACCCTTAATCATACTAGGAGAGCATGTCATCATTATACCAAATATACAGAATGACAATTGAATTGAACTAAGGACCATTTCAGAGCATATGCAGATCAACTACTTATGATGTATCAACAACACCATTACTGAACTGACAAGATGCCAACTTTATGCTCATGAAGATGCCAAATGACCAAACCATATGACCAAGAAAACCAACCACTAATGCTAATGCCAATCAATGAAGGATGCCATACTGAACATGGTTAAAGAAGAATATCAACTGAGCATTTGTCAATTTGTATCTCATCAAGGATATCAAACTGTTTGAATACCATTTGTCAAACTAAAACTTAACACATACTAAGCTGAGTAGTGTCATCAGGGACAAACAACTGAGGGTGAAGTCAACAGTTACAAGATGTGTGCACATATAGAATGGCCTATTGGCCAAAAGATACAAATAGAACACCAGAAGAACTAGATAAAACCAAAGGCCATTCAAAACACACCATGGTAGATTTAACACAATTTGGTGGTGCAACTGCCAGTTTAGCTGAAGGCAATATTGAGAGGGTGAATGGAGGGAGACAAATGAAGAAGAACAAGGATGGGCTTGTCATTGTTTTATTACTATTTTTTGATCATCTCTACCAACCTAGGGAGAGCACAATAAGATTATATGTCATTCATCCTAAAATGTGTGTGATTAATATTTATGTTGTAATTTTCTATACAGGAGAATGCTGGATGATTAAGAGTCAAGCAAGGTTCCAAAATAATAGTTGGGAGATTCAAGTGTTGCAGATAAAGGAATTATTCCAAAGATCAAAAGAGCAAGCTATGTAAGATAGGAACACCATTCTTTATTCTGAGGGAATCTACATTACTTGAGGAGGATATGAATATATTAGCAAGGATTCATGTTATTTGCTGAGCTGAAGAAATTAATCACCATAAAAGAAGAACGTGGAGTTCAGAATTTTACTGATGCCATTAAAAGTAAAAGGCTTGAGGAAAAGTATAACAAAGCTAGAGGTGGTGACAGAGAGCTCAAAATGAGGTCTGATGACAGTAATATGCCCACAATTTTAAGAATAAACATGATAAATAATGTACAATTTGTGCTTTAGGTGATGCTGTAGGTCAGCGTATGTAAGGATCTGTTAAATTCCTCTTGGTGCTATTATGACATCATTTTTAGAGAAGGCGGTAACAACGTCCCTGTCTTCATGGGATCAATTTTTGGGAAGATTTGATGACATACAACTAGGAACAATAAACATGTAACACAACAATAATTTTTATAATGAAGGTCATGTGTTGGAATTGGATCATGTCCCAAATAGTATATCAAGTCAATTTTGTTTCTATCTTCTAACACTTTGTGTATTTTCCAATATCTCAAGTATAGACAAATGTCTTATATGTTTTCTGAGTTACTCCTCTTAATTAATGCCATACCAAATAGATAGAATCTTATAATTAGTCCCTACGTCCCTACCTTTCGTAGGGAATATTTATGTTTTCACTTCACTCTTTTTCTAACCTTGTAATTGGTGTAAGATGGATAAATTATTGAAAACACTAAGGTTTTGTTGCTATTGGATTTTTGTTGAGTATAAAAATAGTATTTGTTGGATTTCTGATTGGATGCCTAGTATTTTCCTTGGTTGAACAATCTATTATTCATTTGTGTAAAATAGGAGAAAAAACTGATGAAACAGAAAAGGGGATGGAAAAATTTCATGCATAGCCTAAAGTTTTTGTTTTTTGTTTTTGGAAGGCATTTGCTCATCCTTGAAAACACTAGAAGCATGGGCTACATGCTTTCGCATGGAATTCTACAAAGAGCTCACTTGCCTTGTCTATGTCTCCACATTTTGCATGTTTGATGTATGTGTTTTCTGTTAGGGCACAACACATTCCACTAGTTAGTGAAAACATGCATTGTCTATCTGATAATGAAAGATAACTTCTTTTTGTGACATTCAGTCAAGTGTTTCTGGATTTAACTATGTATAATTATTTACCATCAAAGTTTCGAATCACACTCCATGATCCATCATCAGGATGTAGAGAGTTGTAGGATAGAATGAAGAATTACAGACCAAGATAGAATAAATAGGAGAGGGATAAGAGTTAACGAGGAGTCAAGAGAAGAGAGTGAGAGTAACAAGACAAATAAATGGAAATGATAAAACAATAACTGAGTAAAAGGAAAAAATGTATATAAAAGAGACTCAGTCACTAATAGTCAAACCAAGAACACTACACAACAATCAACCACACACAAAAGCAAATAAGAACTAAGGAAACAAATATATATATGAAAAAACAATAAACAAACACACTCAAAAGAATAAAAGGAAAGTAACAAATATATAAAAAAGGGGAGGATAGGTGCAACTATATTAATATATATATATATATATAAGAATACAAGAAACTAAAGAAACACCACATGAGCTAGCAAAGAAAATTATATATATATATATATGTATGTGTAGATGTGTATCTATATATATATAGATATACATATACACATACATATATATATGTATATATGAGCAAGCAATGAAAGAGCCTGAACAAGAGCAAGCAAAGAGAAAAGAGAATAAAAACAAACTATCAAAAAGAAAAAAAGGGGGGTTATGAGAAGACAATAGGGAAGGGAGGAAGGGCCAAAAACAAAGAAGCAAGGAAAAAAAAGGAAAGAGAGTGTATGTGTGTGTACCAACCTATAGACGGATAAACAAACAAAGAACCCACAAAAGACCAATCAACAAGCTAGCATAAGAACATGCAAACCAACTAACCAAAAAGACAAAGTAACAATACAACGGAATACCTATATATATATATATATATATATATATATATATAAAGGAAGAGTCAACTAGGGAAAACAACAAGACAAGAGGCAACAAAGAGAAAATGATGACCAAAGAAATGAAACCAAGAAACCCAAAGGAGGGAAAAAGCCCTCACCCACATATCTACACAAAAAAACAAAAAACACAAGACAAAGTGTGTGTGTGTGTGTGTGTACCAACCTACAAATAAAAAGACAACCAAACTACATACAAAAACGGGGCATGCCCACACACAACCAAACCAACGCACATACAAACGAACAAACATCCGAACAAACATACACAAAAGGAGGAAGGGGGAAGCAGGGGAGATAAGAAGGGAAGAAAAAAGAGAGATGAGACGGGAGAAGAAGAAATAAAAGGAAGAAAGGAAAGGTTGGAGGGTTTCAGGAAGGGGGTTGGGGGTAGTTTCTTAGGTTGGAAAGCAAGGGTTGCCAGGAGAAGCTTAGACTCCACCCATCATCATGGTTGAGGTTAGAGGGGTGATTGTTGATTTCTATGGCCTCTTTAAGCTTCCTCTTGAAGTAGTTGTCCTCTATGACCAAGATTTGGGTGTTTTATAAACAAATATGGTGCTTGGTGGAGGAAGAGTGTTCAGCCAAGGTAGATTTGAGGACACGATCATGTCTAATGTTAACACAATTCTCTTTTATTCTAGTGTGGAAAGATCAACTTGTCTCTCCTATGTAGGGTGTACCACATGAGCAGACAACCTTGTAAACCCCTGAGCTAAGACGACTATCTTTGAGGTCTTTGAGAGAGGGAACACAGTTTCTTAAAGTGGAAAGGGGTTTGAAGGCACAACAAAGGCCCTTTTTAAGAAGAATCTTGGAAATTTTGTTAGAAATGCCTTCAATGTAGGGTAGAGAGGCAATAGGAAGGTCTGAAGGGGAGGAAGAATCCTTAGGTTCGGAGAAAAAATGAGACTTATCTTGGTTGAAAGCTCTAGAGATGTGCTTGCTCCTGTATCCACTCAATTAGAAGACTTTGTGCAGGTGGGCAAGCTCTTGGTCTAAGTTTTCCTCGTCACAAATATGAAAGGCCCTAGTGGCTAGATTTTTAAGATACCCATTTTTTGAGCACGGTGGTGATGATTCTTTTTGTGATTTATGATTTTGGAGCCTAAATTCGATTTTCTTTTTGCTACTCTGTTCTCTCTATAAATCAATAGAGACATTTGCACCCCTGAGAGCCCAAGAAGTTTCTGCCATGATACACTCCATACTACACAAATCCATCGCCAATGATAACAGTGGCATCAACTCCACTACTGTAGATATATCCAAGGAGGTGGGTTTTCTCACTAATAATACCATCTACAGAATGTCATTTGGAAAGATATGCAATGAAGATAAGATGGGTGGAAGAGTATTCAAGGAAGTTTTGGATGATGTTCTTGCTTTATCTGTTGGTTTAGATACAACAATTACATTCATGTGTTGTTGGCTTGATCTGAACGGTGATAGGCAAAGACAAGCCAAACTTACTGAGATTTTTCATCTGTTTGTGGAGAGAATTGTGGATGAACACTTTGAAAGAAGGATGAAGTGCAATGGTTTGGAGTGAGGACTTTGTGGATGTGCTGCTTTCCTTGTCTAAAAAGAATCCAAGCAGATCAAAATTAAATGAGACCACATCAAGAAAGTTATTTTTGTATGTACACAACCCTAATATCTCTATAAAATCCTTTTCTCATACTTCTATTTTGGGTGTTTTGTTTCTTCTTCTTTAAAATAATTATGTCTAGCTTAGGCCCACTGTGATTTGGAATCTATCGTCTAAGTTGCATAGATCTAATTTTAGTAAGTTGCAGGTAACTGTAGAAACAAGCATATTAATATAAAATAGGGTCCCAAGAATAAGAGGATATAATGACATATCTTCTAAACCCACATAAAAGAAAGTAAAACATGGGATAGATTTTGCCATGTTTAGTTATTGCCTCTTCTAGTTAATTTTTTATTTTGTCATTTTTTTGGATATTGCTTTTTGTAGGCAACTTTTTATTTTGACATGTTTAAGTTGTTATGTTTACAAGTAATCTATATGGTCTTTGTATTTCTATTATGGTGGATCCTTTAACTCTTTAAAACAACTATTATTTAAGAATTATACAAGCCCCAAATGGGTAGAGGAGACTCATATCATTTTCTTCAAATAACTTTAAAGTTGCAATGGGTAGATAAGGACCCAAAAATTTTGAGAGTTTGATTTACTACATGTTATGTTCATGATTTTCTTAAACTTTAGCAACATGTTATGCCTTTTTTCAATACTTGTTATCTATAGCCACAGATACTTTAGGAGGTACACTAGAATGGGCAATGCCAGAATTGCAGCAAATCCCTTGACAATGAAGAGAGCTCAACATGAGCTTGATTCTATAATTGGATTCAATCATATGGTAGAAGAATCTGATCTGCCTAATCTTTAGTTTTTGCAATCGGTAGTGAAAGAAACATTAAGAATTCACCCACCTATTCCTCTACTCCTTCCACATCAATCTATGGAACACTCTATAATAGAGGAATATAAAATACCTTAGAAGACACAAGTTCTTGTGAATGCTTGGGCTATTGCATGATCTCCCAATTGCTTGGGAAGAAGCCAATGAATTCAAGCTAGAAAGATTTTTGGGAACCTAAATTGATGTCAAAGGTCAAGATTTTGAACTAATACCATTTGGTTCAGGAAGGAGAGGATGCCCTGGAATTAATTTGGCTCTATCCCTTGTCCATCTTGGCCTTGCACAGCTATTACCCTACTTAGATAGACATTTTGGATTCACATTTGATTGTATTTAGTGCCAGGGAGTAAACCAATCATACATGCTAACAACTAATATTTCCTAGTTTCATGTATGGGAATTTCTATATTTAAGATATGGATGTGTGCTTGTGGGCTGTCATGTTGTTGGTAAAAGGGGATGGATATATACACCCTTATAATAACATCTATCATCGCCAATGATGCAGAGGGGTCAGAGGACAAAAACTATCCTCAATAACATTAACAAATAAAAGAACTAATCCAATTTCTTTGGTCAGGTTTAAGAGAACATTAATACATATTTTTCCTCCAATTTTCATGAAGATCCAATGGTAGGAGAGAAAGTTATGACTCTTTTCCCAAAACTACAAACCCTAGGCAGCGTTCAGACCTGCCCTCACTAAAATTGTAATATCTCTTACAAAACTTATTGAAATTATACCAAACCAAAATAATTGTAAACTAGAAACACATATCATTCCATCCATCTATTATATGTATCAATGTGAGGCCGTACCAAGTCGTACTATGCATATTTTCAGACTGTATTTTTAGAAAATTAAACTCTGCAGACCTACCCTCAATGCAAATGCCATAACTTATTCAAATCTTAATAAAATTTGATACAACAAAAAGAAATAGAAAGTAGACTCAATACTCTTTCCAACCATATATGGCTTTGTCCTGTATATGTCTATACAAAATTGTACCAAACACTGCAACAGGACTGTTGCAAGAAAAATTAGAAAATTACAATCCATAAAACACTCATATCTTTCACAAAAATAAATAAAAATGCATGGGACAAGAAGAAAATGGAAGGTGGTTGAAGGATATAACATTGGAAATTAATTAGGCATCCATTCAATTCCATATAGGGCTGTACAATAGCAAAAGACAGTAAATTTTTGAAGGAAAATACAGAAAAACATTGTTTTTTCTCATTCCATGCTCAAATCTTCAACCACCCACGAATTCTTCATGGTTACAAGGCCTTTTAAAGGCATTAAAACATGTCTCTTTAGTTCATAATTGATTTGGAGTGAACCAAGAGTCAAATGACTCTTCACCTTCCAAGTTTGCATCTTTTTTCCAATTTTACATTGACAACCTTTACATGGTTTGCAATATTTTACATTTTTGAAACTCCTAATGACCTAAACACATAAAAATGACTTGATAAACCTCATTACAATGTGGAAGCATACAAATTTAATCAGACTCAAAGATTTGTCTAGGGCAATATTAATTTACCAAGGTGCTCCTGCACCATACAACCAACCAACAAAATTTCTAAGTCCCTTGGAAATGTATCTGCAACAAAAGTCTCTTTCCTCTGTCTTTATCTTCAATCTTCTCAGCTACAATCTTCCAATCTATAGAAATGGTGACCAACCAACCAACAAAATAAACTACCATCTTCACAGAGCATCCTCAGGTTCCTTCTACTCCCATCAGTGGAGTACTCTTCAGGTTGCAACCTTAAGTGCTTCTTTAGATGTCCACCCTACACGCTGCTTCACAACCAACCAAACCATTCATCTCACCCAACAGCAGATCCTGGTGATGCATCTACCACTCTCTCCTTAGTGGTTTCTCTATGCACCCTTCTTCAGCCAAATCTCTATTGGAGAATGGTCATGACAGACCTCATCTTGTCTGCCAACACACACAACCTCAGAAAACATCCTTCTTGTAGCTAGATGGAACAAGCACCTGCAACCAAACAACTGAGCAACACAAAATCCAAAAGGTGTAGATTGCCTCCCTCGATGATCTATCTATACAATCAAGATCTTCTCACTCTTCACCTGCCTTCTCAGTGATAGGAGAAAAAAAAATACACACCACCCAAATCTTTCGCCAGCTCTGATACCAATATGATGCAGAGGGGTAGGAGGACCAAAACTATCCTCAATAACATTAACAAATAAAAGAAATAATCTAATTTCTTTGGTCAGGTTTAAGAGAACATTAATACATATTTTTCCTCCAATTTTCATGAAGATCTAATGGTAGGAGAGAAAGTTATGACTCTTTTCCCAAAACTACAAACCCTAGGCAGCGTTCAGACCTGCCCTCACTAAAATTAGAATATCTCTCACAAAACTTATTGAAATTATACCAAACCAAAATAATTGTAAACTAGAAACACATATATTTCCATCCATCTATTATATGCATCAATGTAAGGCTGTACCAATTCGTACCATGCATATTTTCAGACTGTATTTTTAGAAAATTAAACTTTGCAGACCTACCCTCAATAAAAATGCCATAACTTATTCAAATCTTAATAAAATTTGATGCAACAAAAAGAAATAGAAAGTAGACTCAATACTATTTCCAACCATATATGGCTTGGTCTTGTATATGTCTATACAAAACCGTACCAAATGCTACAACAGGACTGTTGCAGGGAAAATCAGAAAATTACAATCCATAAAACACTCATATCTTTCACAAAAATAAATAAAAATGCATGGGACAAGAAGCAAATGGAAGGTGGTTGAAAGATATAACATTGGCAATCCATTAGGCATCCATTCAATTCTATATAGGGCCGTACAATAGCAAAAGACAACAAATTTTTGAAAGAAAATACAGGAAAACATTGTTTTTTCTCATTCCATGCTCAAATCTTCAACCACCCATGAATTATTCATGGTTACAAGGCCTTTTAAAGGCATTAAAACATGTCTCTTTAGTTCATAACTAATTTGGAGTGAACCAAAAGTTAAATGACTCTTCACCTTCCAAGTTTGCATCTTTTTTTCAATTTTACATTGACAACCTTTACATGGTTTGCAATATTTTACATTTTTGAAACTCCTAATGACCTAAACACATAAAAATGACTTGATAAACCTCATTACAATGTGGAAGCATACAAATTTAATCAAACTCAAAGATTTGTCCAGGGCAATATTAATTTACCAAGGTGCTTCTGCACCAGCCAAGTATTTAGGACTTCTAGGTTTATGAATAGGGAAGGCCATCACATTATCTTTTACTTAAAATATTTGTTGTTATGCTGAGCCGAGCATTGTAAAAAACTCTTTGGATTCTTCAAGTTCCAATGCAATTCAAGGCTCTCACTTCAACTCCATAGTTGATCATCAAATCAACACAGGTACTAATTGATTTAGCTTTTCACCAAAATTTATTTATTCTTTTATGGTTGTTTGATATCTTTATTTTTAGAGACTAAGCAGGGCTTTTATTTTATTTTTTGGTTCTGAGTGACCCAAATCGCTTGTGCAAATTTTATGATGTGGTCTCTAACACCAAGCAAATTAGGCCTGATTTTATTTGGGTAGGGGTAATAATTTTTTGTCATGAAATGTAATTTATCCTATGCATAAATTTTAGGTTCTTTGTTCTAAACTTTTTTTCATGGCTAATTGAGAACTTGACAACTTGTCAAACTCTAAGTTGTTTGCTCATTTATTCCCTCATTAAAGAAGTAATTTTCTGACTTATAGTTGTTATTAAGTCTCACTTATGAGCTATAAATTTGAAGTTATGTTCTCTCACTTCCAGTTGATTTAATTATATTTCTATGGGCCTCTTAGGCTAAAATTGGTGTATAGAACTTGGCCCGATTTAAATCCTTTGTTCTGTAGTTCTTTTACTTTGATTCAAGAGAGTCTCTTCTTGTTGGTCCCCTTAGGCCAGAAATTGGTATGCCCTTAAATTGTCAATATGAGCAGAGAGATGTAGCATAAATTAGAGAAAGCCAAAATATTTGTTGTTGGAGTTGGTGCTGTAGGATGCAAGTTCTTAAAAAATAGCTTTGATGGGAGCTTCTTATGGAAATCAAGAGAAGTTAACTATAACATATGATGATGTTATTGATAAAAGTAATGTTAGTAGACAGTTCTTTTTTTTGTGATTGGAATATTGGTTAGGCTAAATCAACAATTGCAACATCTGTGGCAACTGAGATCAATCCTTGATTACAAATTGAAGCATTGCAAAGGCGTGTGTCGGCAGCTACTGAGAACTTATTTGGTGATACATTTTGGGAGAATGTGGGAGTTGTTATAAGTGCACTTGACAATATTGATGCAAGGCTTTATATAGATAGCAGATGTGTCCATTTTTAGAAACCTATGCTAGAGTTTGAAACTCTAGGAACCAAGTGCCACACACAATTGATCGTTCCTCATTTGACTGAAAACTATGGGTCTTCAAGAGATCCTCTAGAGAAGTAGATGCCTATGTGCACTCTTCACTACTTTCCACATAATATTGAACATTGTCTTGCATGGGCAAGTTATGGCTATTTTGAAGTTCTAAAGAAATGATTATGGAATATTTCCAAGTAAGGTATGTATTTCCAAGATTTGGTCAGTTAGATGATTATATGGCTTATTAAATTTGTACCTCAAGAACTTTTTTTTGGTTGGTACTGAATTTTGTTCAATTGATTAGTAAAGCATACTAGTGAGATGCATGATTTTCAATAAGATGAGTTAGTTGATAATGTCTGATTATTCTTCTCAATGTCTACCATGATTTTCTTTTGGAATGACAAAAAGAGTCTATTTTCAATTCAAGATCTCTGTTCTTTCCATGATTTAATTCTTAGAGTTGATTTCCACTGTATGTTTGCAAGTCTAATATTTTGGTATCTTGCATTGCTACATGGGGCTGCATATGTTACCATATTGTTCTAATATTCATTCTGTTAGAATCTAAAAGATTAATAACCCAGAAAACTAGTGCAAATGAATAGATATAAAGCTATGAAAACAAATGATACAGGATCAAAATAACAACACAGAGTTAGTCTCCATGAGAGTAATGCAAATGCTTAGAGGAAAAATAGCATATGAGGATACAAAAGCAAAAGATACAAAATACAAGCTAGGTAGCATGTTTATATAAACCAGTGAGAGGGAGGAGGTGGCAACACCGACCAATAGGAAGCAATCATCTATCAGACTAAAGATAGAAAAGTATCTTCCCAAGATAGCTAATAGGTGCTCACTTGTAGGAAGGTGACACCTCATAACCCACTCACCTAATTAAACATGCTTTATTAATCTAAGATTAATAAAAGGTGTAGGAAAAATTGAGGAATAAAGGGAAAATAAATAACACAATTAGGTGGAGTGGGGGCCCTGGCTCGATTGGCTAAGGTTTCATGTTGCAGGTAAGGAGGTCATGAGGTCCAGTCTCCCCTTGTCCCCATGGTACCAAAGGGTGTGTCATGCCAGCATCACCGGTCACATGAAAAAAAGTTTACTAGGCACGCTGTAGTTTATGGGAGGGGGCTACCTGATTCCTGCAGTCTAAAAAAAAACCCAACTAGGAAATAAAAACCTACACTAACACATTCATATTGCTAGAGTTGAAATATATCTAGCTACACTTTACAAACTAGAGTATTTATGGAGTTATAGAATATCTAGCATCATCTATGTTTAAAGTAAAAAGGTTTCAGTCTGATCTTTTGTTGGTTGTTGCAAAATAAATTGTCAATGTTCTGAAACTGTAAGGAAATTTAACAAAACTAGAAACTGTTAGTTTTACACAAGAATTGACAGTGTAAGAGACTTCAATGAAAAGATTGTGTATGCTCATTTAACCATTCAAGACAAAATGACTTTCAAGTTGATATTTGTGTTGTTTTTTCTTCATTTCTAGTAAGAATGTAGAACCTCAAGTTTTTAGTATTTATAAATAGAGTTATAGAATATCTAGCATCATCTATGTTTAGAGAAAAGAGGTTTCAGCTTGATCTTCTGTTGAATGCTCTAAAATAATTTATCAATGTTTTGGACTTGTTAAGGAAATCTATATAAACTAGAAACAATTACTAATTGGCATTCTATGATTTTATGTCTTTGATTATAAGGTATGGAGTTTGCTACCAGCCAATATTATTTTCTGCACTTCATTCCATTGCCCCTCATTGGCAACTTTTATTAAATTGTTATGTATAGAGTTGGATTTAAAGCATTTTCTTTGATTTAGGTTTGTAAAAGAAGTATTTAAGACCACTTAGTTCATAAGAAAATTTAGGTATGTCCACTAAACTAAATATGAACAAACCCTTCAATAGGAGCAACTGAAACTTTTTTTTGTAAAATTCTTCTCTGCTGTGTCTTCATATACATTAGATAAGGTTGATCTGGACATATTTCCACTATTGGATTTTTCCTATCACTGTTAATATATCCCCAATGGCAATCTTTGGTTCTTCTAGAGGGCTAAGGATAATGGAACCAGTTTCCCAACATTTTCTTTCACAATCTCTTAGGAAGCCCATTAAAACGTAAATCAGCTTAGAAAAGCTGTGAGGTTTAATAAGGCTTAATGATGCAATATTGCCTAATGGCTGCTGTAATTTTTTTGATGAGGCTTTAATAGTGGCATCATTTATTCAATAAGCATAGCTCCTTAAGCTCATCCTTGAAAAATATGAGGAAACATCAATTCAACAAATAAAATTATGATATAATATACAATAATTGCTTTAACATAAAATAGTATAAGTAGTTAACTTCATCTCTGCAAATGGGCAATTGTTCTATCAAATCCCATGTTTTCCAAAACTACCCTACCAACATTTGGGAGGAACCACACTTAGAGGCATGTGTAAGAAAGTCTAATCATAGATAATCAACTATTTTCATTTTTAGTTTTCATACTATTATTTTTCAATCATTTGTTTCTATTAAATCCAATCCCCATCTAGCAACATTTGGTAGGGACTTCAGCTGCTTTGCAACCCTTGTTATCATAATGAATAAGTCTCGAGTGTCTTAAATGCTTTGTAACTAATTTTTCTAAGCAAGACTCATCTAAGGCTATTATAAATCTTAGTACACTTGAGGAGACAGGATGTAGACTAGAATATAAATAGAAATAGAAGTAGACACAAAATAGGGTAGAAATAGTGGATTGTAATAAGTATTTTTTAGAGTTAGTAAATAAATTTTCTTGTGTTTAATTTTTATTTTTTCAAGTTAGAGTATTGAATGAATTCATGTTTGCAATTCAATTATAATTATTGATGAAATAACGAATTGTTAGTAGTACTAGTGAAATCTCACATCTAAGATCTACACATGATGGTGGTGATTTCAGACACAAGGATTTAACCCATGAAACTCTTTTTAAGATTGCACCTCAATAGTAAGGTGACTATATGAGGATGAACTCTATTGATAAGATGTTTAGAATCGGTTCATCTATTTTGTGATTCAATATGAGTGTCCATGAAAAATTAAACTTAGTTATGTTTCTTAAACTTTTTCTTTTGCAATTTTTTGTGAACTAGTTAGTTTTAGAAGTAAATCTTGAATGAATTAATCTAATTAGATTATATTTTAGGATGCATACTATCCCAAAGGAATAAACTGAAAATGTGAAACAAATTGATTTCACATTGGATTTAGGTACTTCAAATGGGTATGTGCATGGAAATGGGGGATTAAAGGGGGTCAAAAGTGGTCACTTTTTTTTTTTCCTAAAATCAGTAAAAACTAATCTTGGATGAGAAATTGAAGATGGCCATGCTCAAAATTTGAAGATGTGACAAGAATAAGATTCATAGTACTTAAAATATAGTTTCCAAACTACTAATTTTAAAAAAAAATGGTGGAGATTAAGAGGTTCAAATAGGGGGAGCACACAAAGTGTTCCTATTTTTGTCAGAAAAATATAATATAGAGTCTAGTGTGCTCCCCCTAAAACATTGATTATTTTAAAAGTATTTCACAAATTGCTTTGGTAGAAAATTAGATAACATCATGTAGCTTATGCCTAATTTTTCTACTAATTTTTTAATGAATATATGATTTTTTATGAATTTTCAAAATGGACACATCTTGGAAAATAAAAATTTAAGCATGCCCCCCCTAATTTTTTAAAAAACTAATTGAAAATCAATTTTTTTTAATGTGTATAAAATATAGTCTAGAACCTAAAAATGTAATTTGTTTCAAATTTGTATGAATAGGTAAAAAATGACATCAAAAGTACTATACATAGATTTCAGAAAAAACAAGACACTAACAAATGAAATTGAAGATGGAAACCTTAATGTTTTTAGATTTTTAGAAAAAAATACATGGTTATAAAGCTAATAAATTTTTTGAAGTCATCTTGGAATTTTTTAGATTAACATTGAAAAACATGTAAACCTAATGGACATCATGCTCAAGATTTAGTTATTTTTCTATGTTTTCTTGAAAACACATCTTTGGATGTTTAAAAGGTAGGTTCAACTCTTTGGGTTGGATGTCCAAGGCAAATCCAACCCTTAGAGTTGGATGTCTAAGGCAAATCCAACCCTTAGAGTTGGAATTTCCCAATGTAGTTAAAATGTGAGTGCATTATAATGTGCTCACATTTTAGATTGCCTTAAAAAGTGAGCAACAATCTACAAAAAGGCAAAACATGTGAAATTGGACCCACATGCACTATTTATTCCCTTATTCTACACTTTATATTCAACATTCAAACTTTTGATGTTTTTAAGGATCTATAATCATTAGTTGATAAAATTATCTCACTTTTGTTCTTGTATTGACGTAGAAGATTCCAATTACATATTTTTAGAACAAATTTGATATTGTAAATCATTATTTTCATGTTTTGAGGAATTGGAATAATTGTTTGACAAAACTAAATATTTTTTTATCTTACATTGACAAAAATATTCTAATCACATGTTTTGTATTTTAATTCAAGATAAATTATCAATCATTGTTTATATTGTTTTGACCAATTGTTTTATATTGATAGAGAATTCAACATCATGCCAAGAAAACAACCAAAAACTCAAACACCAAAGGAGCATGAACTCAAGAATATGAAGAAAAGTGAAAGAATGAGATAACTTCGTGAAAATAAAGGGAATGAATGCAGAAATTTCATGCAAGTAAGCAGTTGAATGTAGGAGTTGAAGGTACACCATATTTTCCATCTTAATTTGATAATGTAGAAAATCCTCAATCACTAATTGAAAATGACGATGCAATTTCAAATGTAAATATAGATGTTACACCAATTGGTTAATTATTAAAAAAGCAAAATTTATCTAATGAATCAAGTTTTTCATTTAGACTACCTCCTAGAATTTTATGTAAAAAAGCTAAGTTTATAATTAAAATTGATGAGAATATTCTAAAACCAATGCCTAATAAGATTCCCAAACATACTTGTAGAAGAAATGTTAATAAAATATGTAAAATATTTTTTAAAAACTTAAGTGAAACTAGAAGATGCCAATTGTTTGTTGAAATGATGAAAAATCCTAAGTGTAGACCCATCATGAAGATTCTTGGTCTAAGAATATTAAATACTAAGAGAAAAAGATCTATTATAAAATATCTAATCAATGCATATCAAAGCATGGGTTTGACATAATGCACCAAAGATAGTAATGCTACATGACATGTCATTACATCAACTATAGTAAGTAATCAAATATATATATATATTTGATAAGGAAAAGAAGTCAAGCACTAAAAATTTATAGAAAAACACTAATAAAACCATTGGGAGGTGTGAAAGAGTTGAGGACCTAATTAGCAATGAACTATGGGCATTTCTGGTAGAATCCTATAGAAAGATAAAGTTATAGTTGAAGCCTTAAAATTCCTAATTGAAGAATTTTGGAAAAATTACACAAGAGTATCTCCTAATTAAAGAGATGTAAAAAGGAGAATTGGTTGTTAAAATTGTGAGTCACATCCAAAGCATTTTTTGGATATGACTCAAAGACAAATTTTCTTTAAATTTGTAGAGAGTTTTCAATAAAAATTAGTCAAAGGTATTTTGAAATAACAAAATTATTTTATGTCAAAATAAATCATATGCATTATGATGTTTTTCAACATATATATGTATCTTTGCATACTAATGATATTTTGTAGGAGTGTATGATAGAAGATCCACCTAAATTGGCAAGAGATTTGATTTCAAGTATTTTTTGTGAAAGAGTAGATGGACAATTATTTTATAAGAAATAATGTTTCGATGGAACATGTGATAGTTGTGGTGGTTTGAAATGTTTGAGAAATTGTGTACACATGGAGAATACACATGTGATTAGAAATGAACTAGTACCTTTTAGAAAATATAAGTCAGTGGAATACACTCTAAAATATGGTAAAGAGACAAAAAAATGTGAATTGGTGAGTGAAAAATACTAATATTTAAATTTATGTCTTTTTTTTTTGAGAAAAGATAGTGTATGAGTATGCAAAACATACACATAGAGCTTGATGGTTGAACTTACAATTCAAGAAATGAAAGGACACATTTCCTCTTCATATGATTGTGTTAATTTTTGTGGACTTTGTAGAGATTTGTACACTAAAACCATAATGAGGTTTAATCATATTACTACAACTCCACTTAGGTTACTATATTTGTGCATATAACATTCATTCATGCACCCAATAGTATAGAGGAAGATAGAAAGATCTTGAGGGAGTATCATTTTCATATTAGTGATGATCACACACACAATTCTACAGAGTTTGTACAAGGAACCTTGCTTTCAAATGTTCTATGGTAATTTGAGTAGCAAAAACATCATGTTTAGTCAACATATCATATGGTTAGATAATTGTACATCATAATTCAAGAATTCACAAATATTCTATTAGTTGAGTAGGATGCATATGATGAGTGGTGTTCAACATATATAAAATTTCTTTGAGGCTAGGCATGGAAAATGGGAGCATGATGGTGCAAAAGCATGTATTAAAAAACCTTAGTGTAACATCAAAAATTACATACCCTTGCAATTTCATGCAATATTTTGCATACATTTTGGTGTTCACTCCCCTATTATGTTTCTAGGATCATTTTGGCTCTGCCTTAGCCTTTTTCCTAACCCACACAATTTACATTTATGTTATGTTCTAGCCTTTGTGCTTGTTTTGTCAAATTTTATATTAGTGCCTTGATTATTTCACTGTCCTAAAGCGTTCTACGAAACCAAGAGTTGAAGTCACTCGGACATTAGCACTTAGTGTAGACGTCCACACAATGCACTAGCATCCTGAGCCTATGTGGTTCCAAGTGACCATTTCTTGGGAATTACTTACCACTTCCTATGATGTGAGAGTTTTTGTGTAACACCTTTGCACTTTTGAATGGTCTTCTTTGACCTACCCTTTATATTTTTCCCTCTCATTCTTTCATTTGAAAAAATCTTTTGGAAATCTTTTGAAATCTTTGAATCCTTTGGCTCTCTTTCTGCAACTCTTGAAAGAATTTATGAACCTTTATGGTTGCAAGCAACATTCTATTAACACTCGCAAAAGATTTTCATGGCTCTTTTATTGCATCTAGAAATCTTATTTTGTGTACTCAAGCTCATGTGATATTTCTTGTGGATTTATGGTATACTTATGGGGTTTTCTTAGAACCACCACTTGTTGGTCTCTTCATCTCCAACTGGGTAGTTTGTATCTTCTATTTTGAAAGGTGATTGAGTTCCATATTATCCTCATTTTCTTGTTTAGTGTAATCAATTTGTATGCTCATTACATTTGTGTGGGTTACCTCTATTTTTACTTCTTCCTTTGAAAATAGATCACTAGATTACTTTTATCTTTAAATAGATTAGATTCATATCATATCTTTAATCTATTTTTCAATACTGTTATTCATTCTAGACACACTTAGAATATAATAGTACACATATTTTACTTCAATATATTACAACATTAGCTGTTGTGGAGGTAGAAATACCAAAATAAGGGTTTGACCTGAAGGCAAACCCCCAAACAACCCCAACTTTCCTTGTTCTTCTTGCAAGTTCCATATTTAGAAAAGAAGTTCCATCCACATTACTGGTTTTGTGAATCTTCTTCCTCTATCTTCTCATTTCTATCATTCATTTAATTTCTTTTTAGTAGCATTATTGACATCCTTTCAATTTTAGCTTCTTCTCACCACTTAGAAGCTATTGGTAGTTTGTTTTGTCTCATGCTGTGCAGGTTGAGTGAGATAGAGTGAAGAAGAGTTAGAGTTTTCTATTTTCTGTACATTCTAGACTATAACATGACACACAGATGTCTGCACAACATGTTGGCATCCCTGGTAGTGAGCTCCTCCATCTGATACCAAGTTCCTCTTAGCTTTTTCTTTTTTGTTTTGTGATCAAAATATTAAAATTATGTCTCTAATGTTTTGTAATTTATATTTTATCATTCCTCTTCTATCTTAATTTTCATGGTTTCTTTCTACATTCATATCAGTTTAAGGGATTGTCAATGTTAGTCTATTGAACATTAATAGGAAGTAGAAAACTAAAATAGTCCTGAGTGTAGTTATAGTTAAAAGTTCCTTCAACCAATACCTCTTAGTTGAAATGTAATTTTTCCTCATCTGCATTTTGGTGAACTTGACCTACTTTAACACCTAAACATCTAAAAACACTTCTCTTTGCACATTTAAACACCTTCTTCAACACTTAAAACAACAAACTCTCTCATCACATTTGGTTGTGCATTGTGAAGTCGAGCTTTGTTTATGAGCTTCACCACATAATCTTCTAATTCTAATTACATCATTCACAGAAGTTTGAGACATGCTATAATGGCCCACTCTTGTGCCCCTAACACTCCTATTAAGTTGGCACGGGATTTCACAAACTTATCCTACGATCCTACAACAACAAATTTTCCATCTTTATCATATTTCTCCACTCTTCTAGTGACTAGTTTTCATGATGCCAAATCAACCTTTGACCATGAGGTCACACTAGGTAGTGTTCTCCAGGGTCATATTTAGGAGTTAGTATAATGCCCCTCCATTCTCATCTTGGATGTGCAGATGGATTGGCTAAGAAGCATGAAGATGAAGGTAAAATAATAGTAATATTTATGGTATGTTAGACAGTCGATGTTGTACATTATATGATGTTGGTAGATGCTACATTCATGTTGATGACATTCCTAATTATGCTCATGTGTGGTTTCATATGACAGTTAGTATGTTTTAGTGATAATCTTTGTTGCGACACTAATAATTCATATGCTCTGACATTACTTTACATTCAGGTGATTATGATGTTGATCTTTCTATGATTGTTATATGTTAGAATTGATTGTTATGCGACCGATTCTGTATTATAGCATGTTATGTTGTGATGTTTTGTGTGGATCAATCTTATTATGTGTAACATGTGATTATCTGATGATGGTTCTTATTTAGTCATTTAGTAACTGATTGCTATGTGTGTAGTGATTACATGTTTGATGTGTTGGTGAAAGAGACAATGTTGCATTACTCATGCGTGAGTACCTTGCTACGCTACGATTCCCTTCCATAGTGTAATTGACTATATGATTATATATATGTGTGTCTATTTGTTTGATTGTTTGGTTGCTGTAAGATGCAGGTATTAGGCATCGACTCCACCTAAATTGACAGGTCTGAGTGTGCCTTAAAACTAATGGAATTGTTGAATGGAGATAACATATGGTCCCCTAGTTAGCCATCATCCTTGAAAAGGATGAGTATCCAATTTTGCACCTAGTCAGTGTTGTTGGTATGGGCATGATAGTCAGTCATTGTTGTGGTGGTCTTGCTTTCCGATCGTGCATATTGTCAGGTATTGTTCGGCATTTGGGTCATTTAGTTTAGAATTGTTTGATAAATACTTTGGTTAATTGTTGAATTAAAATAATATTATTAGTTATGAAGGTATTTTTTATAATTAAATAAATACAAATGCTTTTATGTAAATTTAAGTTTATGGGAAATTATATTATATTAGAAGTTAAGTTAATAATAATAATAATAATAAATGTAATTGCAAACTAGAGATAAATAAATATAGATGCTTTTATGTAAATTATAGTTGTGGGGAAATATGTATTATTATGTCTGAAAAAGATTCTCTTTCTTTATTATTATTGCCTTGAGTAATTATTTTCCATTTTGGCCACTTGGAGGAAGTGGCAGTTATGCACCTCAAGAGGGAATCTTAGAAATAATTGTTTCTTTTGAGTAAGAGATTAATTTTAGAAAAGTACAAATAAACTATTTTGTATGGTTGTAAATGAAAAAAAATAGCACATTGTAAGAAAGTAATAAAGGAGAATCTTTTGGAAGAAATCATGGGGGGTGGTTATGCATGCTCAACTTTATTTTGAAATCTCAAGACATAATTTGGAGGGAGAAGCGTGCATTTTCAAATGGAGAATATGTTTTATGTTTTTGGGATCTCTCTCTCAAGAAGTTTTCATTTTTTTCTTTTGGCACCATAAGCCATAGATTCCAGAAGAAAAGACTTGGGGAAAATTGATACGAGTTGGGAAATTTTGTGAAGATGTGATAGAAATAATATTCCAGCTATGGACTGAAATATGAAACTAATTTATTGTTGCATTAGATTTAGTGAAATATTCTGTGAATTCTCTTCTACATATTCTAAACCTAGTCTGTTGTGTCAGCCATAACTTTATTTTTACGAATTGGGTTCCTTTAGAATTTTTACATATGGTCCACAACCTAGTTTTCTAAATCATATCCGAAAATCAGCCATACTCAGTTTGTCATTTTGGAGATATTAATATTTTGGGACTGTCTATCTTTCAACTATATCATCTATGTTTTATCAGTTTGTTGCGTCAACCATACCTTTATTTTTACGAACTGGGTTCCTCTAGAATTTTTATATATGGTGTTCGACCTAGTTTTCTAAATCATAGCCAAAAATCAGTCATACCCAATTTGTTATTTTGGAGATATGAATATTTTGGAACTGTCTATCTCTCAACTATTTCATCTATGTTTTATCAGTCTGTTGCGTCAGCCATAACTTTATTTTTACAAACTGGGTTCCTCTAGAATTTTTATCTATGGTGCAGACCTAGTTTTATAAATCATATCTGAACATCAGCCATACCTAGTTTGTCATTTTAGAGATATGAATATTCTGGTACTATCTCTCAACTATTTCATCTCTATTTTATCAGTCTATTGCGTCAGCCATAAATTTATTTTTATGAACTGGGTTCCTCTAGAATCTTTATATATGGTGTATGACTTAGTTTTCTAAATCATATCCGAAAATCAGCCATACCCAATTTGTCATTTTGGAGATATGAATATTTTGGGACTGTCTATCTCTCAACCATTTCATCTTTTTTTATCGGTCTGTTGCATCAACCATAACTTTATTTTTACAAATTGGGTTCCTCTAGAATTTTTATATGTGGTGCGTGACCTAGTTATCTAAATCATATCTAAAAATTAGCCTTATGCAGTTTGTCATTTTGGAGATATGAATATTTTGTGACTGTCTACCTTTCACTTGTTTTGTCTTTGTTAAAACAGTTAGTTGCATCACCAATAACTCTATATTTTTGAACTGGGTTTCTCTGAAATTTTTCAACAAATTCATGTTGTGCATATTCTATGATCATTGCTTTCCATCATATGACTCTCTTTGAGGCATTATACCAATCAGTTTGTGTGCCCTGTCTATGCTTTCACACTTTGCATTGTTGGTAGTTTTTAAAGCCTTTTCAACAAATTCATTTTGTGTTGATCTTGCAATCACTGATATCCATGAGATGTCGTCCCTTTGAGGTGTTTGTCAAAAAAACATTACCTGAGTAGTTCCAACAATTATATCTTCTTATCTATGCTACCATAGGTGAATATGCTTTCAATTATAAATAACTTTACTTATTTTGGTCGTTTGTTAGGTTATAAGAAGGCTATTAAATCTATATAGAATAGAAGTAGAAGAATTCAATTTGGATAGAGTGATTGTATAGTAATGTTGATAAATTTAATTTAAATTGATATTGATTTTATTACGATTTATTAGTAGAATATGATAAGTAGGTTTGGAATTAGGTTTGTAAACAATGTATTTAAGATTTGATTTATAAGTCTTGAGAATTATTAGTTAAAATATTGATACTCATGGATACTTATATCTTATGATCATATTATAACTGCTATATATGCCTAAAAATGACACGATTCAGTCTAAATAAATATCCTTAATATTTATTTCATTCTAATTCTTTTATCAATAAATAAATAAACAAATTTATTTATTTGATTCATATTCCTCTCAATTAATTAAATATTGAAATATTTAATTATCTCTTCTAAAGTTAAAATTAAATAAAATCCTTTATTTAATTAAATTCTTTCAAACAATTAAATAATTCTCAATTATTTAATTAAGTCAAAATCATTCTTCCAAATTTGAATAAATCAAATCAAATTTATTTAAATCCTCTCAATCTCCAAAAATAAAATATAACCAAATATTTTATTTATTCTTCTATCTTGCACAAACAATTAAATAAATTTATTTATTTAATTTGCTTTCCTATCTTCAAATATCTTCCAAATTTTCTAAAAATAAGTCTTCTTCTTCATGCACACAAAATTAAATAATTTATTATTTAATTTCTCTCAAATCATGCAAAAGCAAATCTCTAGTTGAGTTAACTGACTCAATCAATCTTGTTTTTATCAATATCTCATAAATTAGAAAAAAACTTTCTAATTTATAAAAAGCATGTCTTATCTTTAGAAAAGAAAGTAGTTAACTCAAATAAAATAGCTTTTGTGTGACACTTGTCTTCTTCCTATTCGCGCATGTTCCTCAACCATTCTATACCATTGATCTTCTCATTCTTTCTATACCATTGATCTTCTCTTTCACAAGTCTATAAATTCAACCCTATTCTTTCATTTCAATCATCCAAGCTTTATGTATTGTTACTCTGGAGGAATTACAGTGCACCTTTGGCACCAATTTCTTCATTGCTTGTGATCACACTTATTACCATACTACTACCATTGTTGTGAAGCTCATCTTCATTACAAAGCATTAACATAGCTATTCTCCATTGACAATCTTGGAATAGCAAGGAAGTGCACTCTCTGAGGACCTTATTCATACATGCAAGATCGATTGAGATAGGCAACCAATGGAAGCTATGAAGCTTTGAGGTTTGCAAAGGTTTTTGAAGTTCTTTTATTTGATTGATCTCTTTGTTTCTGTATTTCATTGAGTTTTGGGTATTTTGATATTGATATATTGATTATTCATGTTTACTCTAATTTTCCCTTAACAACTGCTACTGGTGATTAGAAAGTTATAGTTTTGTATTATTGAGATAGATTCACTTTATAATTGTTAGATGATTGATCATGCTTGGATTAATGTTACATTCCTTAAAACAATTGTTGAAGGGTATTAGTTTATGATGTGCTTTGAGAGTGAATGTCATGTGAAGCCATTGTGTTTTTAATGGTGTCAAGTGTTGTGTCATTTGGGGAAGGTGCTTCCATAGGCCTGGGATGGTGTGATTGTGTGGGGGTTGGCTATGTGTGCATCATGTGAGTTGAATGAAACAAATTCTTGAAATATTGTCTCCTATTCATTTTAGTATGATACATGTGTAAGATGGATAATGCCTTGCTCAATGTACCTATTCATGTGGTTATGATGACTATACAAGATGGATAATGCCTTGCTCTATGTGATGTGAAATGATGTGTATTCTGTGTTGTAAATGTAACATGATGAGAAAGTGGTAGTTCATGATTGGTTTATGTTTTGGGACAAGAATTGGTCCCTGTGATTATGTTTTGTATGCAAGAAGGTAAATGCCTTGCATTGTATATGTTACTTGTCATTGTGACGGTAATTGTCTTGCTTCATGGATAGGGTCTTCTAGATGCAGGTAGGGGAGTGGCTTTCAATGTGGTGTTGGTGCCCAAAGTGGCTGCCAGGATAACTAATTGGAAGTTTTTAATCTAGTGATAACTTAATAATAAATTTAGAGGGTTGGGTAGTTTCTACACTAAATAAGATAATTGGATGCCTCACCCATGCTTGTAGTGCTCGTTTAGGCTAGGGATGGGATGAGAAGGTCATTGTTGGCAAGATCAACTTCCTTGTCCTCACGAAAGGAATGTTGGTTTCGCATGTGTCACCCTATGGGGCTGGTGTCTAGTGAGAGACTACCAGGATAACCATAGATGGGGGTTGATGTCTGAATGACTAGGATAACCCATGGATGGGGGCCAACATCTGGTGAGAGGCTACCAGGATAACCCATGTTAGGACCATGTAATGACACTCTTCCCTACTATAGCCTAGCATTCCCTAAGTGTGTTTTCTACTTTTATTGTGTGATTGCCTTTGGAAGTCATATTTGATTTACTTGTGTTCTTCATATTGACTCGTGTTGTATTGGAGTCATGTGTAGTCCTTGCACCTATTAGTCTTCTATCTTTCTGACTATTTTATGTTGTGGGACCTTATGTTATCTCCTAGCATAGGGGGGTGGACCTTAGGGTTCCACATGGTTGAGTGGTTGTGCTTTATCTCCATTGGTTTTCTTGCTATTGAATGTGAGTGAGAAGGATGTATTACTTGTAGTAGATTTCAGATCTTGATCTAGCTCAAGGAGACAGATATTTATGTTCTTGCCTTGTAGAATCATGTACTATTACTCTTGATGTATGTACTCCAATGTAATCAGAAAGGAGATATTGTAACAATGTAAATGTCTACTCCCTCTTGTAAAGGATTTTATTTGTACTTGTAATACTTATACAGGATCTTGATGTTTATTCATTTGATGAAATATTATGAAGTAAATGTATGTGTTGATTCATTTGATGTATTTGGATTTAGAATGAACCATGGTTGTTAGTTAGATCATGATAATAATTAGTAATACAGTCATGGAATCCCTAGAGGATAAGCTTAACTTGATGTTATGAATAAATATGATTTACATTTCTTTGTTATTTCTTTCCTTAAAAAAAATGTCTTTTTTGTATAGCATAGTTGAGCTGTTCTCTGGGGTTTCCTAGCAGGGTGTTATAGTTAGACTACCACTTGGATGACTTCCAGGATCACCTCGCTAATGAGAACATGCCTAGTTCCATTGTTCCTCTAGATGAGGCCCTTCGTTCAATGCTAACTAGTCACCCTGATGGTCTTGACTTCCTCGATGGCATTGCTCATATTGTGCATAGTGACACACCTCCATTAGCAAGCTACCATGAGGGGGCTTAGGACTCCCATTCTAGCATTACTGGTAATCAAATTTCAATTCCAGTGGCCACAACATACACATATTTGCATATGGTCATTAGTATTGTACAAGATGGGAATGTAGATGCTAGTTTGTTTGGAATGGCTAGGAACCCCATAAATTAATATGGGTTTATTATATCTTCTCATCCCTTATAGTTTACTTGTATTGAGTCACCTCAAAGCCTCCCAATAGATGTCACTTCATCTCACCTCTATTTCCATCTTTGCACCCATACATACCATAGATCAAGTCATAAACCAACTCCTTCAGAATGTTGGCTCCTTGCAGTAGTAGCTCGTTATCCTATCCACATCATCCACACAACCTCTCATCCCAACATATTGTAGATGCAGTCCTTTATCTCTCACCATCCTAGCTACTCCATTTCCCCAAGGATTCAAGGTACCATGGTTTGAAAAGTACTTTGGCAAAGGTGACCCATAGACACATGTATTTGCCTTTAGTAGAAATTTCATTTTTTAGGATCATTTGTTAGCAAAACTATTTCTGCAGTCATTAAAAGGTCATAGTGCTAGATTAGTTTTGCTCATTACCTAACCATTCCATCTCTTCATTTGAGTAACTCATTAATCATTTTCTCTAACACTTCCAAGCCAACATTGGATTATAGGTTACTTTCATTAACCTCATGTTACCAGGGAGCATAAGAGAAAATCACTAATTTTATTTGTAGCTATTAGTATTTATTTTCACAAATTCCTTATGTCCTACCAGATTGAGATGTGCAATAGGTGTTTATTAGCAGACTGCAACCTCTGATCTTGGATAAGATTTTGCTAATGAAATATCCTTCTTTTGCACATCTATGTATGGTGCTTCATGATTACCAATAATCTATCAACTAATTCAAGTTTTCCACCTCATCAGCTTCTATTGGATAATTTGATTCATCTTTTTCTTTTGATAATTACAATAAAAATAAAAATTTATTTAAAAATAACACTTCCGCAATAGTTAATAATGTAGTGGCTACAACACCTTCACAGGTTGCTCTAGCCCTCTCTTCATCTAAATAGCAAGAAAATTAACAATTTACACTTTTAATTGAGTCCCTTTGTTCTATCTTGCAGTAAATCCTAAATAATAATTTTGTATAGTTGCCACCTATTCGACCTTTAGACACAAGAAAACCCTTGCCTCCTTGGGTGCTGCCACAATAGTGTGTCCCACTTATGGGACATCTTAATTTTTGTCTGAAATCACATATTTTTTAGAAAAATTAATGATTTAAGCCTTGAGGGGTTCCATCTAAAGGGGTTTAATTGAAGGGGGTTAGATAAAACCCCCTTAGACCAAATCCCCTTGGAAAGAACCCCCCTAGTCTTAAATCAAACCCTTGATGAAGTCTCCTTCGTACCTATCAAAACACTGACAAAAAACCAATTTTGCTTCACCTTTTGGGGGATCAAATGAAGTCATTTAGAAATTCTATTTTGTAAATATGTATCCCTTAGTATAAGCTTTCCAAAAAGTATGATTTTGAATATGTTTCATTTGATTTTATATTCATTTTTTATTTTCTAGTGAATGTAGGTTTTTCACCAAACATCAAGGTCCTCTATTCCACACACACGAAAAAAAAAAATAGAGATTTTTTTTTGAAAAATATTTGTGCACTAGGTATTGATGTCCTTATTTCAATAAAAAAAGAAGAAGTAATTTGGATACATACAAAAAAGCTTATGTTGTATGGTATAAACCTATGTTTGAATTATAATTAATCTCACTTTAAAAATTGATTAAAAAAATATGCAACAAAAAATTATGAAAAATATGTATGCGCACTAGATATTGGTGTTACAAACCCATGTTAAAAAAATATAATTTTATCTTTTCTATAAAAAAATGTTATGTTGTATGGTATGAACATCACCGTTTAAAAATCTTGTTAATTATAAAAAATAAATTATTAAAAGTTAAGTAAAAAAAATTCACAAAGTATTTATTAAATTTTAAAAAAATACATTTAGAATCTACACACGAAATCTCCAAAGTCGCTAGTTCACATCATCTTCAAATTCTTAACGATTTAGTTGCTATAGGTGTCAGACAGTGGACTTTTGGTTAAAAATGTTGATTTCAATGTCCTACTTTGGCCAAAAAGTGGGACACAGTATTGTGGGATCACCCCCTTATGACTTGGAGACTTTTTGTCAATTCCATTGAGTTCTTGGTCATGACACAAAAATATGTTTACATCTTAAACATATAGTGAGGGCCTACATCAATCAGAATTTCATCCAATTAGCTAGTGTGAATGATAAAGGAAACAAGCCTGTCTCTACCCCAAAACCAAAAATTACAAATCTACACCAACCCATTTCCCCATCACTCTTCAAATTTTATTGACGTTCCATTTGCCTCTATGGTGCTAGAAAATGTTGTTGATAAGTCTTCCTCTGTGATCATTGAAATGATAGGGACGGTCGATGTCCACTCTTGTACTTCTCAAGAGAGGCTTATTATCAAACCTACCATTTCCTTTATCCCCATTGATGCACCCATGCATGTATATGATGGTCCTCTCTACATTACCACCCATGTTAACATAAGACCTATTAGGGGTGTCTTGGTTGATCCTATGTAAATGGTAAATGTTATAACAGAGGAGTTCATGTACATTCATGAACTGTATAACTTCATAAGTATGAGAAATCAGAAGTCTACATATGGTCACATGATGGCTTGTCTCAACCAACCATGGGTTCACTTACCCTCTTAGTCTAGGTCAGACCTAAGACCTTGGATGTCCCTTTCTCAATAATTCCTACCTCAGACCATTTTCACCTGAAGTTAGGCCATTCGTGGCTTGATTCTATGAGAGTGGTCCATTCTATAGTTCATAAGTGCCTAAAATTCCTCCATGATGGAGTAGTGCACACAGTCCACCAAAGTGGATTTCATCCTCTCTCCATGCATAGGAATTTCTCTTTGGACTACTTTTGACCAGCCATGACTAAGCCTCTCCAACCATGCAATAAAGTTTTATTTTTATCATATACAAAATTTAAAGCTAGTCAAATTATGTAGTTATCTAGTGGCCTTTCTCCCTCATGTCATGTGACTACTACCCCTTCAGTCTCTCAGCCTTCAGTGGTTTCTCCTGTTCCTTCTACTACCCCACAGGTAGTTAAAGGAAAGCAACCCATACTAAGTGCACCTTCCCATCCTCGCGTGGTCGGCTATTACTCAAAATTTCCTCCTCCAACCTCTTATTTGAGGCCTAGAGGTAGGCAACTAGTACCCCTTCGACCACCTCACATCACTGTGGTTCCTCAGCCTATAGTTGTAGGTTTCCGATAAGGCCTTGAAGTCTGAGTTGTAGGGAATAACATGTTTATAAGTTTAGCATTGAAAGTTGCACATTGAAGGCTACATTTTGGACCTTGAAGTTTAAAATGCACGTCAACTTTCATTTGGACTTACCACCAAAATTTGAAAATTTGTTAGTTGTAGTTCAGCGGCCGAAGTCCAAAATGTAGGATGTAAACTAAAGTTTGAGATGCAAGCCTATATTTTCTTGGCATTTAGGCTATAAGTTACAACTTACAAGTTCTTTTCGGACCCTATGTTACATCCCCAAACTACAAACTAGATTTAATCAATAACTTGACATGGTAATCAGGAGGATTAGTCTTAGTTAATTGATTTGATATTGTGGAAATATCTAATTTAACTTTTGATTATGAAGTAGAAATAAATGTTAAATAGTTTTAAATGATTCTCGATTATGAGATTTAATAATGATGCACTGACTGTAATCTTGTGGTCCTGAGTGTGATAGGAGAAATAAACATCCTTCGAAGAGGGAAGGAAAGTATCATCCTCGAGGAAGGGGTTAGACATTGTGAAAATAAAAGTTGACTAGCCATCTAAGTAATCAACTCCTATGTCCTTCTTAACCATTCATAAGTTGACACGTGTCATGTCTCTTGTCTTTGGATTTCTATGTTCTCAGTTTATTATGTGGTTGATGTAGTTGTCTCGACATGCCAGGATGGCCGAATAATATTTTGGGGAACATCATCCCTAGCCAAGAGATAATAATATTTTGAGACAAAGAGGTCTCTCTTATTTATCGTTCTCGGAGTCATTATGTTATTCCTAGTCTTTCAACTAATGGAATAGTTGATTTCAGGGGAGTATCACTCGACCCTGATAATCGATGTAAATATTGTGAATTCTTTTATGTATTCTAAGCCTTGTGATAATCCTTATCAAGGATAAAACCTTTTAATTGATTATTACCCATAATAATAATAATAATTATGCTATTATTTATATTTTGATAAGTAGTCGATGGAATATTCCTTTGTGGTAGTCGATCATGATAATGGATGGGAGCTTTGAGCTCAACCAACCCATATTATGCTGGATCAAGCCACCATTTTAGGAGCACTACCAAGTGTAAGGTAGTTGCTAGCCTTTATCGGCATGGTGAGAAATCAATTATCTCATTAGTCTTTATTTTGAATATAGTCTTTTCTTCAAGGAAAAAGTAGTGAAGGGTGACTACAGGAAAATAAGAAGAACAAAGGTTGAGGTTGGCTTTCTGGGAAGCTTCAAATGACATAACTATATGAGGAAGAACAATGGTAATTCAAATTCGAGAAGTAGTGGAAGCAATCACAGAGTTGGTCTACATTCGACCCTTGCTCATCTCAGGTATCTTAGATTCATGAAGTCTTTGATTATTCAATGGAATTTTGATGCACGCGATGCCATGCATGATAAGTATTTTTTCTCTGAATCGTGGCATAGGCTAGTTGGTTGAGCCATTCATGAGTTTTCTTTTTTATTATGTTAGATACAATGGTTGGGGTGCCATTCAGCCAAACCCACTTAATACAATTTTTGATTTGCATTCATACTCTAAGCCACTTAGGCTGAGTTTGTTAAACCTGATAACTATGAAATTATGCTCAAGGCATGGAGCCAAGATGAGACTATATATATTCTTGATATATGCTCAGTTGAGCATTGAAAAGATTGATTCTTTCTTAGTAAGCCTTGAGTCTTTCTACTCGGCAGCACTGTAATACATTTTACCATATGAAAACTGGAGCTCAAGGCCATAGTGTCCGAGCTTTTATATTTTTTATTTGTATTTAAACCATGTCATATAGTGACCATGGTTGAGCCTTGAGAACTCAAAGAGAGTTATACAAATTGCACTCTGTGTTTTTGATAATGTATACAATCATGCGACTGTATTGATAGCCGTAAAGGCCTCATTTTCTTGTATTCAGTCTTGTGACTGTATTAGAGACCGCTAGGGTCTTGTGCATATGCATGCAGTCTAACGATTGTTATGATGGCCACATAGGCCTCAATGCTTTGTAAATAGTCATGCGACTGTGTTGATGACCACATTGGCATCATCTCATCACATATATTCTTACGATTGAAATGATAGCCATTTAGGTATCATTGTATGGCATGCAGTCACATGACTGTGATAATCACTATGGGAACTTTTGATATTGTAAAATATAGTGCTTTGACTGTAAGGATTTCCAGGAAGGCAATATAAATATAGATATATTTAATCAGTGAACAGTTGTCACCCAAATAAAAACCAATCGGGCTCACTTGGGTAGCCAACAATGAATTGCATGTAAAGCCACTATTACCTTTGCGTATGTTGAATGAACCTTCGAATATGAAGGAATTTGGTTCTAGTCTCTACATGAGATAATTGTAAATAAGTTTATATTAGGATATAAACTAAGTGTATTTGGGATTGAATTATGACTTAACACATAATGTTAAGTGATAAATTCTTTTACTTAATACAACTATAGGGTTGGAAAATAACCCATGAGCTCAATTGTTTAAAAAGAGCCATTGATCCATAAGGATCTAATATACTTTGCCTATGGAAAGGAATGCCTTAAGTATTATGGGATCGACTTGATCATATGTGATGAATGTTATTGATTTAAACTCAAGAGACCAAGACGGTCATGAAACTAAAATTGAAATGAATTGAACGAAATGAGGTGACATGGAGTCACTAATTCCGTATCTTTTATGTAACCTATTTTGTTAAAAAATAACCTTGGTCGGGAGTCGAATGTCCAAGTTTGGACTAGGATTTGAATTGATCCCATTCTCATACTAGACCTAAAGGACAAGGTCGATAGGAACTGATTGTAGGACATGACAGCTTATAAGTCGAGATGGGGTGGTGGTCACATGACAACGTTCATTGCGTAACGTCTTGTATGAAAAATTTGGCCAAAGTAATGCATCCTCTCTGCATGCATTGTTGGTCTACAATGATCCACATAGTCTAGTGTCTCCAGAAGTTTCATACTAGTTAGAGTGGATCTATAGTGTGTGACCGTGAGACATTAGGAAGGACACAACACTAGTTACTTAGATGGCTAACCAATTGGTTCTAATGTCTAACCTTTCTATGAAGGGTAGGGCCTTTTCCAGTTAGGAAGATGAGCGGGGGACCGTAGGTCCATGGTTGGAGGAAATGCACCAGGATGAGGCTCTCCTTCCCAAGCATGAGACAAGCTAAGGCTTATGAAGACAGATGCCATTGGTTCCAGATATAGTGTTTGCATTTTGACCAGTTGGTCTATTGTAATGTAAAGATTTGAATATGATGCAAGAGCAGATAATGTATTTGATTAGTGATGGACTTCACTAAAGAATGTAATGATTTACTAGTTTGTAAGTTATGTTATATCTTGATTTGATAAACATGCTTAAATGATGGAAAAGAATATGTTTCTTTATGTTCAAACTTGATTATTGTAATCCATTCTTAATTATGACTTGATTAAGTTACATACTTAAGTTAAATGTTGAGTTTTATGGAAAGGGATTATTACATATGGTATTAGATCTATTAGGTTCAACACATGGACCTAATGAGCACACTATTTGATGATTAATGAATCCAACATTAAGTGTGCTAATGATTGGATGTTTTATGCCAGAATGGTAAAAACTAGAACCTCACCTCACAAGAAGGTAATAGGATATGGACGTTACCTATGCGATCAAAGGATTTTGAAGGAATGAGCCTCCATGAAGAAACTTGAAAGGACTGGATGTGTGGTAGGTGCATGGTTATCTGACGAGGAAACTTTCATTGATGCAATGAAACACATCAAGCAAGAGTTGAGGAAAGTCAGTCGAATGGCTGCCCTTAACTCTAATGGAACATCAGTGTCACCCTCTACTCCTACAGTACCAGTTGAGAAAAATGATCATAATGAAAGTATTGTAACTAAGGAAGATGTGCAGGAACACCAGTGTGTAATCCTCACTCCCTGAAAACTAAAAAGAAAACTTGATAATGGGAAGTTATCCCAATTGTAAATGATTTGCAGGAGAAAATGTAAATACAATTTTGTAATTTTGTGGATTATATGTAATCTAAAGGAAAATAAAGCAATGGCAAAGTTTTGACAATCTTTCCTTTCTTGTTAAAGATTACATGAATGTGAATAGATTTGTGAAATAATTGTATTATATGGCATGGAAAACTAATCCATGTTTAACTGCAAACTTTAGGAAGAAGTAAATTGTAGTAAGGGTTCGAGTTGGAACCAAAATGGAGGATAGTTGAGATGAAGGAGCACCTTCAGGGTAATCCGAGTCTAAATTAGACCAAATCTTGACCTTGTTGAAAGAAATGAGGGCGAGGGTAGAAACCCTTGAACATAAAGTGGGAGGCTAATCAAAAGACTTGTGAGATAATTATGATGGAGGTGATGGTGAGGAATGCCATAATGACACCACCCAAAGCCATTGTTGGTTTTTCTTCTGAATCAGCATTAGGGTTTGCCAGTTCTAATGCATAGGCAGATTCAGCCAACTGAATACAGGAGGTTGCGTGAGCTCCTCCCCTTCACTTCTGGTTCTGCCACACCAAGGGGGGTTTCCCTACTTGATAAAAGTATAACCTTGACTAGCTCAATGACAGAAGGATTTAACTTGACATCAACAGGCAGAATACTCTCATGTATGGACCAAGATTTGTGTAACAAATCACAAGGTTGGCAACATTCTTGGACATAATGTCTGGTTAGGTATGAGAGCATGTAGAGGTTCCTAATCCTAATCCTACAACTAACAGATGGAAGGATGAAATGGTTTGATTTGAATTTTGGATGCAAAGCTGGACATGGTGTATAACCTCAACACAGAACCAGATTAGTGCCTATCCAGGGCTTGGAGTCGGTAGACATACACCTATGAATGATCAGCATGAATAGCTAAAATTGGATTTCAGGGGGATACACATGTGATACCTACCTTACAGATATCTCCCAATACAGAGTGTTAAGCTGTCTATACTTATGGCATCCCTATTGCAGTAAGAAAGACACATGCAAAACTGGAGACAGAATCAGCATAACACATGCAAACATAGCATTATTCATATAAGATTAACCATGAAATTAGTGGATTCATGCCAAATCGTACAACAGGAGATACATAAACTCACAAGTTAAACTGTACAGAGCAACCAAAACGAACTGTATTGTGTTACAGAGCCAAAATCTTCAACTTTCAACAACCTGAAAATGAGTAACACTTCCTGCTTATAACAGCCAGAAAGTGTACCACAGTAATTAATTACATGACAAAATATCAAAATCAGCTAGATATAGTCCTCAGAAGGAATGGCGCTCAGAAAATGTAAATGCAACAGACAAAGAGGAGCCTCGAGCCATGCGCCACTATCTGAAAGTCTTTATCCACGATCAGGCAGCTTCACCGTTTGTATTCATTGCCCATACCCCTGCACGACCGTTATTGATGGCTCAACCACCCGCATTTCACTTGGAAACCGTCGCTGCATTCAAAAAGGATTTCCCGCCAAAACACGCTTCAACCGCAGGTTCAAAATATACAAGGGAATAATCCCACATTCACGGTGAGGAGACTCCTTCATTAGTTTAAAAATGGGGCCGCACACATAATAGGTGTCGAGCGCTTTTACCACGCTCGACACACAACCCTTCGCCCACAGCCCATTGCCATGACATACACTATCGGCCTACCCCACAGATCTCCTGCCGACCTCAAAGGTTATGCCGACGCCCATTTCACATTCCTTGTCTGTCGGTGAGACCAAAACCATCGGCGAGCAACAAAATACCTACGCCGATGTCAATGGTTACGCCGATGGCCATCCAAAACATTGCCAAGTCGTTCCCTTGGCGAGACATTACCCATCGGAGCAACAAGAAACTCCCTGGCCGACCACACTGCTCACCCCGATACACACATCCTCTGTCGGCGAGACCCTCAACCGTCGGCCAAGCAGAAACATCCTCTGCTGATGATACCATTCACACCGATGACCACTCCATGCTCCCCTCTCGGTGTGACCTACGCCGATGACACCCTCGTCGGCCAAACACTTTCCATCGGCGGACCCTCCAATAGCTAGCCTGACAGCCAAAGTCTTCCCGATGCTCACCTTCGCATCCCTCCATCGGCGAGACCTACGCCGATGACATCACATCGGCTAAGCCTCCCACCGTCGGCACAATTCAAAATACCTAGGCCGACAATACAACTCTCGCCGATGAACCATGGCTTCATCCATCCGTCGGCCAAACACACGCCGATGATTCTTCATCGGCCAAGCTCCTCACATCGGCAGATCGAAACAATGCTAGCCCGATACACCAAATCTTGCTGATGAACACTTGACTTACCCCCATCAGCATGACCAACACCGTCGGTGGAAACACAATCTTCGCAGCCGATAGGCAAAAGTCTTGGCGATATACAAAGAACACACCATGCTATTGATACGATCGCCAAGACACAAGTAAACTTATGCCGATGGGCAAAACATGATGACCCCTTCCTCAAGAAAGATGATGTGGATGCTGCAAAACACTGAAGGGGTGCCAACACTTAAAATTTTTTGGATTTTAGGGAAGGTACCTGCATGAAAAATTGCTAAATCAACTGACAGTCAATTCAGGCACCAACAGTGGCTCTGTCTGAGGATGCATGCCTCTTGCAGGCATGGCAAGAACCACAGAACTCTGGGATGCAGACCAGTCCCCTATCCATTGGGCACAGAGTCATGAAGTTACAATGATCTGCATCACCCAACACTCTTGATGGCCTAAGGCCACCAAGAAAGGGAAAACCAATACTTCCCCTTGTCAAACACCTTGTTCTCATCTGCATACACTGGGTTAAGCCTGAGAGTGCTACCATGATCTGACCATAAACAAACCTGGTCATCTGCACATTCAACCTTCTGATTTAGCTTGTCATTGTCATCCCTGTGCAGATAACCCTTAGCATCCGGCAACAAGTGGATGCAGAATGTATCAGGCAATGCATACTCACATGGCATAGAACACAGGTTATCATTTGTATCAGCATTATGCATTGCAAAATGATCTCCTAGCTGGAAATTGAAAATATTCAAAGTCCACCATGCAGCTAGGAAAATCAGAGCTCATTTCATATGCTGGCCTCTCAAAAGAAAAGCTTTGAAATTCACAATTGTGTACATCATGTACACAACCAACAGTAGCACCAACCTGGAAAAGATCAGGCTCTGGCATCTCTTTCAAATCAGGCACATTTTCACAGTCACTTACCTGATGCATGTTGTTTCCTCTTTCATCAGGATGAGAAACAGAATCCAAACCAAAAATAATGTCTAGATACTCACCATACTCAAATAGATCCTCATCACCATATGTGTCAAAGATGGGTGATCCAGGTACATCAGCTTGATCATAGTATGCCATTTGTTCATGGGCAGCAGAACATGCATCTTCATCACCAATGGATTCCCTTTGTGGAAGAGTATCAGCCTGTGTGTCATAAGCAAAACAACCATCAAATGAAAAATAATCATGCTCAGAACTAGCACTTGTTTCAATCCCTGACTGCTCTTCATGATCTCCATGTGTTTGAAAGGAAGGCAATGGGTCACACATAGGACTGCTTCTCTGTTTGCTTATATCTTCTCTGTCTTGAGTACAATACTCACAATTGTCTCCACAGGTCCATTCCAAAAATTGCTCATTACTGTCCACAACCTCGTTATTGTTTTCATGGTCATATGCCTCATCATTGCAATGTGAGTCCTCACTAGTCCTTTCACTGGCATCCTCAACTGGAGAACAATCCAGTTGAGCAGTATTGTTAGCATTATGTTCAAACACAGCAGTCTCAACCTCTATGCTTTCATTTTCATTTTCATCTGCACATGATGCCTTAATTATTTGGTCATTTGCAGCTTCACAACTATTTTTCACACCAAGGCCTGGGGACAGGGATATCAACAGGTGCCCATTTCTAAAATTTTCTATATTTTCAGCAAATTTGTATGCCATCTGCATACCTGTTACCTTGAAATCCCTCAGTATTGCACTAGAGCCCTCCTCAAAAGCCTCAAAGAATATGCCAACACAGGCTGAAATATCAGGTCTGAAGACTTCTGGGATCTGTGAAAGGGCTACTGCAAACCTATGACTGAAATCAACACATGGCTCTTCATCTTGTTTTCTGATGTTCATCAATTCTGCAACAAGATCAGCAGGTTCTCTTGCGAATTCTTCTTTGAAACAGTCAGCAAGCTCATCCCAACAGGCAAAGGATCTTTTTGAAAAGCTCAAATACCAATCTTTTGCTTTTGCATCAAAGGACCTAACAAAAAACCTCATCCACATATCCTCATCTCTGAATGAATGCTTTCCCATGAACTCATGAAAATTTTGGATATGTGCATTCCCATCACATACACTGTGACCACTAAATCTAGGCATCTGACAGTATATCCTAGTAGGCATAGTTTCTACTTTATAATCCACCCATGACAAATCTAATTGGTCATACAAAGGATCAAAAGGGCTGACAGGAGGTTTAGCTTTCTGACTGGCAGACACAACAAGGTTATCATGATTCAACTGGGCCTGCCTAGCCTCTAAGAATATCAACCTATTTTTTATCTCTTCTATTCTTTTATCATTCAAATCATCCCCCTTTTGACTGAGTATGGGATAATACATACTTGGATTCATGAAATTTCTATTTTCAGACATCCTTTGCATTCCTAAGACCTATAGCCTCCCCTGGCATCTAACTTATGCAGTAGAACAATAAATATAAGTGGGAAGAAATAGGGTACCTTTTCTCATACAAATGCTGAAGTCTGAAAAGCACATTTTCTGTCACAACACACATCAACTTTTATGTGCATTCAGATCTTTTGCAGAGTCGCCACCTCTCCTGAGAGGACAAAATTTTCAACAGCTGAAAGCTCAACACATATTTTTTTGAGTTCATACCACCAGCAGAGCATCACTTCACCAGAGACTGCAGGATATAACTTTACATCAACATCCCCAACAGAGTCGCCATTTTGTTGGTGACTCAGATGGGCCACAAGATATAACACTTTTTCATCAATTTTCTCCCCAGCAGAGTTGCCATTTTGTTGGTGACTCAGATGGGTCACAAATATATTACTGGAGATGATTAGATAGTACTTTTACTTCTCAATACCCAGTAGAGTCGCCATTTTGTTGGTTTTTCTTCTGAATCAGCATTAGGGTTTGCCAGTTCTAATGCACAGGCAGATTCAGCCAACTGAATACAGGAGGTTGCGTGAGCTCCTCCCCTTCACTTCTGGTTCTGCCGCACCAAGGGGGGTTTCCCTACTTGATAAAAGTATAACCTTGACTAGCTCAATGACAGAAGGATTTAACTTGACATCAACAGGCAGAATACTCTCATGTATGGACCAAGATTTGTGTAACAAATCACAAGGTTGGCAACATTCTTGGACATAATGTCTGGTTAGGTATGAGAGCATGCAGAGGTTCCTAATCCTAATCCTACAACTAACAGATGGAAGGATGAAATGGTTTGATTTGAATTTTGGATGCAAAGCTGGACATGGTGTATAACCTCAACACAAAACCAGATTAGTGCCTATCCAGGGCTTGGAGTCGGTAGACATACACCTGTGAATGATCAACATGAATAGCTAAAACTGGATTTCAGGGGGATACACATGTGATACCTGCCTTACAGATATCTCCCAATACAGAGTGTTAAGCTGTCTATACTTATGGCATCCCTATTGCAGTAAGAAAGACACATGCAAAACTGGAGACAGAATCAGCATAACACATGCAAACATAGCATTATTCATATAAGGTTAACCATGAAATCAGTGGATTCATGCCAAATCGTACAACAGGAGATACATAAACTCACAAGTTAAACTGTACAGAGCAACCAAAACGAACTGTATTGTGTTACAGAGCCAAAATCTTCAACTTTCAACAACCTGAAAATGAGTAACACTTCCTGCTTATAACAGCCAGAAAGTGTACCACAGTAATTAATTACATGACAAAATATCAAAATCAGCTAGATACAGTCCTCAGAAGGAATGGCGCTCAGAAAATGTAAATGCAGCAGACAAAGAGGAGCCTTGAGCCATGCGCCACTATCTGAAAGTCTTTATCCACGATCAGGCAGCTTCACCGTTTGTATTCATCGCCCATACCCCTGCACGACCGTTATTGATGGCTCAACCACCTGCATTTCACTTGGAAACCGTCGCTGCATTCAAAAAGGATTTCCCGCCAAAACACGCTTCAACCGCGGGTTCAAAATATACAAGGGAATAATCCCACATTCACGGTGAGGAGACTCCTTCATTAGTTTAAAAATGGGGCCGCACACATAATAGGTGTCGAGTGCTTTTGCCACGCTTGACACACAACCCTTCGCCCATAGCCCATCGCCATGACATACACTATCGGCCTACCCCACATATCTCCTGCCGACCTCAAAGGTTATGCCGACGCCCATTTCACATTCCTTGTCTGTCGGTGAGGCCAAAACCATCGGCGAGCAACAAAATACCTACGCCAATGTCAAAGGTTACGCCGATGGCCATCCAAAACATTGCCAAGTCATTCCCTCGGCAAGACATTACCCATCGGAGCAACAAGAAACTCCCTGGCCGACCACACTGCTCACCCCGATACACACATCCTCTGTCGGTGAGACCCTCAACCGTCGACCAAGCAGAAACATCCTCTGCCGATGATACCATTCACACCGATGACCACTCCATGCTCCCCTCTCGGTGTGACCTACGCCGATGACACCCTCGTCGGCCAAACACTTTCCATCGGCGGACCCTCCAACAGCTAGCCCGACAGCCAAAGTCTTCCCGATGCTCACCTTCACATCCCTCCATCGGCGAGACCTACGCCGATGACATCGCATCAGCCAAGCCTCCCACCGTCGGCACAATTCAAAATACCTAGGTCGACAATACAACTCTCGCCGATGAACCATGGCTTCATCCATCCGTCAGCCAAACACACGCCGATGATTCTTCATCGGCCAAGCTCCTCACATCGGTAGATCAAAACAATGCTAGCCCGATACACCAAATCTTGCCGATGAACACTTGACTTACCCCCATCGGCATGACCAACACCGTCGGTGGAAACACAATCTTCGCAGCCGATAGGCAAAAGTCTTGGCGATATACAAAGAACACACCATGCTATTGATACGATCGCCAAGACACAAGTAAACTTATGTCGATGGGCAAAACATGATGACCCCTTCCTCAAGAAAGATGATGTGGATGCTGCAAAACACTGAAGGGGTGCCAACACTTAAAATTTTTTGGATTTTAGGGAAGGTACCTGCATGAAAAATTGCTAAATCAACTGACAGTCAATTCAGGCACCAACAGCCATCACGGAGAAAATAAATCTATGGTTAAACAAGATGGTAATAAAAGGAGCCTGATGGCTATGGAGCTATCTCATGACATGAAAAAGGTCATGCCACCTAAATTTGGTGGATCCATAAGTGGAGATGCCGCGGAGGCATGGCTTATAGAGATGGAGAAGTACTTTGAAATCAGAAATTATAATGAGGTTACAAAAGTTGTCTGGGGAGCATTTTAGCTAGTAGGAGAAGCATCCACAAGGTGAATGAACAAAAAGATGGAGTTAGGCTTGAGGTCTAGAAGCCTTACTTGGGATAGGTTTGTAGAATTATTTAGGCAAATATGGTTGCCACAACTATTCTATGATCAGAAACTCATAGACTTCCAAAATTTGAAATAGGTTGATATGACTATAAATGAATATTGGGAGAACTTCACCTAATTACTGAAATATGTGCCACAGTATCAGCATGATGAGAAGTTTCGGGTCTGGAAAATTATCATGGCGTTGAATGCCCAGATTGGGGATGAGGTTAATGTTCACAGTCCTATAACCATGGAACAGGTCTATGAGAAGGCCGTTAGGCAAGAAAAAAACCTGAAGGCTATATCAGCCTATAGAGAAAGGAACAAGAAGAGATGTAATTGGTCTCAATCTTCTCAACCCTCAAAGAAGAAGGGGAAGAAATAGGATTACACTGAGAAGATTGATAAAGGGGCTAAAAATAAACAAAATGAATCCAAGGGAGATAAAAAGGGTAATAACCACTCCAAAAAGAATGGGAACAATTCTGGCAAACCTTTGGAGAGGCGAGGACTAGTTGGAGGATGCTTCACTTGTTACAAAGATCACTACACCAATCAGTGTCCAAACAAATCACAAGGAGTGCACAATCAAGAGGAAATCCTCTACCTTCCCAACAAGTGGTGTACCAACAACATATCCATGTGGCTTTAGATAACCATCAAGCTGAGTATCAAATAACTCTAGTAGAAACAACATGTATTTTGTTTGGAGTTCCTATTTCAGTTTTAATTGATATAGTTGCCACAGAATGTTTTATTTCTCCCAAAATTGTAAATAAGATTCCTAGAAAAGTAGGATTCATGGCAAATACTTGGTCTGTAAAGTATGCAAATCACACCAAGGCCTAGGTAGAGCAATGCTTGTTTGAAGCTTGGGTTGAACTTCCAAACTTTTCCACTGAAGTAAATCTTTATGTAACTCCACTTGGCTCGTATGATGTCATCCTTGGAATGAATTGGCTATGGAGACATCAAGCTAAAGTAGATTGTTATGCTAAAATAGTAGATTGTTTGGATAATCTAGGAAACCAAGTCCATATTCTAGGAAAGCCTAGAGAAATTAAACTGAGGCAAATACCTGCCTTACAAATGAAAAGAGCACAAAGAAAACGATGTCAACTTTTTGTTGTTAAGATGGATAAAATAGATGAAACAAAGGAAACCTACTTTCAATATGATTTGACTTTTTATGAAACCCAAAAACTTTATGAAGTAGGGATGAAGGAGTCCATAGGTTAGAAAAGACCAGATATGTACAGGTAACCTCTTCTCAGAGAATTTGAGGATGTATTTCCAAATGATCTTCTAGGGTTACCACCTAAGAGAGCTTTTGATTTTTCTATTGATATTATACCTGGATCATAACCTATTTCTAAAGCTCCTTATAGGATGACCACAACTGAACTAATGGAGTTAAAGGCTCAATTACAAGAGCTATTGGATAAGTGGTTGATTAGACCCAGTGTGTCACCATGGGGAGCACCTGTAATTTTTGTGAAGAAGAAAGATGACACTTTGTGGTTGTGTATAAACTACTGCATGTTAAATAAAGTGACCATCAATAACAAGTATCCTCCACCCTGTATCGATGATCTTTTTGATTAGATGAGAGGTGCAACAACATTTTTCTAAGATCGATCTTCGATCAGGATATCACCAGTTGAGGGTGAAGGATGAAGACATCCATAAGACAACTTTTGGGACCAGATATGTGTTGTTATATGGAGCCTAATCAGACTTGGAGGTTAAATTTACCCTACTTTTATCAACGCAGTTTCCCCCAAATTCCTATGGGGTCAAGGGGAAGCACCCCTTGCGAGGGTTTGGGGGCAGTGCCCCCAAGATGGGGTTAAGGGGCAACGCCCCTTGTTGGGTCCAGGGGCAGCACCCTTGGCGCACTCCCTGTCACGATATAGGGCAGGGTCGAGGGGCAGCACCCTCATGGGGTCTCGGGGGCAGCACCCCTGAAACCTCACATGGTTTTTTATTATTTTATTAAGGTGTCAAGAGTTATTTTTTCATTGGCCAACATAAAAAAAACCCTATTTTGTAACCAACAAAAGTCGTGATAAAAATGGCTAAGGGTTAGGGTTTCCGTTGATGTATTGTAGCATTTTGCAATGGTATTGAGTTGCAAGGATTGCTGGATAATAATATTGGACTCTTTGTTGGTGGACGTAGCTTGAGTTTGGGTGAACCACATTAAAACTTGTCTCTCGCTGTTATTATTTCTGTGTATTTTCATTCCTCTGTTTAATCTTTATTTACATTTAATTGAATCTTCTGTCATCTAACCCTAACAATATTGTCATTATGAATTCACTGTCCTACCTTTTGGGTTGACAAATGCCCCTACAACATTTATGAATCTTATGAACAGTGTGTTTAGAGACTGTCTGGACAAGTTTGTCTTGGTATTTCCTGATGATATTTTAATCTACTCTAAGAATGAAGAGGAACATATGCATCATTTGAAATTGTTCTTCAGAGATTAAGAGAGCATAAACTTTATGGTAAGCTCTCTAAGTGTACCTTCTTTCAGAAAGAAGTATAGTATTTTGGTCATATAATTTCAGCTAAGGGAATAGCTATAGACCCAACTAAGATTAAGACTATATTTGAATGGCCTAAACCAAAAAATGTTCATGAGGTCTGAAGTTTTATGGGCCTTGCTGGTTATTATAGGAAGTTTGTGAAAAACTTCTCTAAAATTGCTTATCCTATAACTTCCTTTCAAAGGAAGGGCAAGAAGTTTGAATGGTCAAAAAAGTGCCAGGAGGTCTTTGACCTGCTGAAGGAAAAATTGACTTCAACTCTGAATTTAAAAGTGCCTGACCTGGATGGTCAATTTGTAGTCATTACCGATGCCTCAAAAGAAGGATTATGTGGTGTATTAGTCCAAGATAGACATGTTATTGCATATGAATCACACAAACTAAAAAACTATGAACAAAATTATGCCCCACATGATCTAGAACTGGCAACAGTCATGCATGCACTCTAAATGTGGAGACATTATCTGCTTGGAAAACCATTTGAGTTGAAAACAGATCACTAGGGACTTAAATATCTGTTCACTCAACCCCGTCTTAATGCTCATCAAAGAAGAAGGTTAGAATTTATCTCGGATTATGATTTCAAGATTAAATATATTTAGGGAAAAGAAAATCGAGTAGCAGATGCTTTAAGTAGGAGAAGACATATCTCCTCTATGATTTCCATACATTCTGATTTTAGGAATCAGGTGTTACAACATTCTAAGTGAGATGAGTTTACGAGTAGGTAAAACAAGCCCTTGAGAAAGATCCACAGAATCCAAAATATGAAGGATTCAATCTTGAATCAGATGGGTTATTAAGATTTAAGGGAAGGATGTATGTACCTAACTCAATAGAGTTAAGGACTATGATTTGGAAAGAGGTTCATTCTGCACCATATTATGGGCATTCTAGAGTAACCAAGTTACTCTCTAATGTGAAACCCTTATACTTTTGGATAGGAATGAAGAGGGATGCTACAAATTTTGTAGCTACTTGCATTGAATACCAAAGGGTGAAGGTGGAACACCAACACCCGACGGGATTACTATACCCTCACAAAATTTTGGATTGGAAATGACAGATTATAAACATGGACTTTGTGCAAGGACTTCCTATGTCAAGGAATAAGCACAATGCTAGTTTAGTTGTGGTGGACAGACTCACCAAAGCAGGCCATTTTATTCTGAGAAACTTGATAGATGGGGCACCCATTATTGCTCAGAAATTTGTTTAAGAGATTTTTAGACTCCATGACATTCTTGAGAAGATTATCTCAGATAGGGATGCATGGACGACATCTAGGTTTTGGAAAACTTTATTCTCTTCACTTGGAACACAGTTGAACATCAGCTCTGCTTATCATCCTAAAGTAGATGGACAAACTGAAAGGGTGAACCAAGTGTTGGAGTATTTATTAAGGATGTATTGCATGGATCATCAATACAAATGGGAGGATTATCTTCCTCTAGTGGAATTCACTTATAATAGCTCTTAACACTCGGCCATTAAGATGGCACTGTTTGAGGCATTGTACAGATGGAAGTGCCTAACCCCTATAAGCTGGGATAAGCTTGAAGATAGGGTTAGCCTTGGTCCGGAAATGCTAATTGAAATAGATGAACAAGTCCATCTAATTAAAAAGAGATTTGCAGAAGCTAATGATAGATAAAAGAGTTATGCAGATGCTAAACATGTTGAAAGACATTTCACGATGGGAGATAAAGTTCTCCTGAGGGTGAAAGCCCAGAAAAGTTCCATCAAATTTGGAAAAATTTCCAAACTGGCACCAAGATATGTGGGGCCATTTGAAGTTCTAGAATTAGTCAACCTAGTGGCACTCAGAATTTCTCTACCGCCAGCACCTACCATGATGTATAATGTGTTTCATGTTTCTTACTTGAAAAAGTTTAATTCTACTGATAATCAGATTCCTATGCTTGTTTGGAATATGTTACATGTGAAAGACCTAGGAGTGGTGGTGATCAAGCCCACCAAGGTGCTCGAAACACTTAAGCTATGCTTATGTAACAAGGAAATAACATAGTGCCAGGTCTAGTGGGACCAATATTCGATGGAAAATGCCACTTGGGAAAATTATGATGACTTCCATGCTAGATTTCCTCATCTTTTCTAAGACATTTGTTATTATGTTTTGAAAACCATTTTATATTATGTTGGTTTGTTTTAAAGACAAATAATCATCGGGGATGATGATTCTTATGGGGGGAGATATGTTACATCCCCAAACTACAAACTAGATTTAATCAATAACTTGACATGGTAATCAGGAGGATTATTCTTAGTTAATTGATTTGATATTGTGGAAATATCTAATTTAACTTTTGATTATGAAGTAGAAACAAATTTTAAGTAGTTTTAAATGATTCTTGATTATGAGATTTGATAATGATGTACTGATTGTAATCTTGTGGTCCTGAGTGTGATAGGATAAATGAACGTCCTTTAAAAAAGGAAGGAGAGTATCATCTTGGAGGAAGGGGTTAGACATTGTGAAAATATAAGTTGACTAGCCATCTAAGTAATCGACTCCTATGTTCTTCTTAACCAATCGTAAGTTGACATGTGTCATGTCTCTTGTCTTTGGATTTCTATGTTCTTGGTTTATTATGTGGTTAATGTAGTTATCTTGACATGCTGGGATGGCCAAATAATGTTTTGAGGAACATCATCCCTAGCCGAGAGATAAAAATATTTTGAGACGAAGAGTTCTCTCTTATTTATCGAACTCTCAGAGTCATTATGTCATTCCTAGTCTTTCGACTAATGGAATAGTCAATTTCGGGGGAGTATCACTCGACCTGATAAATGACGTAAATATTGTGAATTCTTTTATGTATTCTAAGTCTTGTGATAATCCTTATCAAGGATAAAACCTTTTAATTGATTATTACCCATAATAATAATAATTATGCTATTATTTATATTTTGATAAGTACTCAGTGGAATATTCATTTGTGGTAGTCGAAGTACTCAGTGGAATATTCATTTGTGGTAGTCGATCATGATAATGGATGGGAGCTTCGAGCTCAACCAACCCATATTATGCTAGATTGGGCCACCTTTTTAGGAGCAGCTACCGAGTGTAAGGTAGTTTCTAGCCTTTATCAGCATGGGGAGAAATTAGTTATCTCATTATTATTTGGTTTGAATATAGTCTTTTCTTCTTCAAGGAAAAAGTAGTGAAGGGTGGCTGCAAGAAAAGAAGAAAATCAGAGGTTGAGGTTGGCTTTCTAGGAAGCTTCGAATGACATAACTGTTCAAGGAAGAACAATGTTAATTCAAATTCAAGAAGCAATGGAAGGAATTGCAGAGTTGGTTTGCATTCGACCCTTGCTCATCTCAAGTATCTTAGATTCATGAAGTCTTTGATTATTCAATGGAATATTGAGGCACACGATGCCATATATGATAAGTATTTTATATCTAAATCATGGCACAGGCTAGTCGGCTGAGCCATTCATGAGTTTTATTTTTGATTATGTCATATATAGTGGTTGGGGTGTCGTTTGGCCAAACCCACTTCATACAATTTTTGAGTTGCATTCATATTCTAAGCCACTTAGGTTGAGTTTGTTAAACCTGAGAACTGTGAAATTATGTTCAAGGCATGGAGCCAAGCTGAGACTATATATATTCTTGATATATGCTTAGTCAAGCATTGAAAAGATTGATTCTTTCTTAGTGAGCCTTGAGTCTTTCAACTGGGCAGTGTTGTAATACATTTTACCATATGAAAATTGGAGCTCAAGGCCACAGTGGCCGAGCTTTTATCTTTGTTATTTGTATTTAAACAATGTCGTATAGTGACCATGGTTGAGCCTTGAGTGCTCGAAGAGAGTTATACAAATTGCACTATGTGTTTTTGATAATGTATACAATCATGCGACTGTATTGATGGTTGTAAAGGTTTCATTTTCTTGTATTCAGTCTTGCGACTATATTAGAGACTGCTAGGGTCTTGTGCATATGCATATAGTCTAACAACTGTTATGATGGCCACATAGGCCTCAATGCTTTGTAAACAATCATGTGACTATGTTAATGACCGCATTGGCATCATCTCATCACATATAGTATTACGATTGAAATGATAGCCATTTAGGCATCATTGTATGGCATGCAATCCCATGACTATGATAATCATTATGGAAACTTTTTATATTGTAAAACATAGTCCTTCAACTATAAGGATTGTCAGGAAGGCAATATAAATATAGATATATTTAATCAGTGAATAGTTTTCACCCAAATAAAAACCAGTCAGGCTCACTTGGGTAGCCAACAACGAATTGCATGTAAAGCCACTATTAACTTCATGTATGTTGAATGAACCTTAGAATACGAAGGAATTTGGTTCTAGTCTCTACATGAGACAGTTGTAAATAAGTTTATACTAGGATATAAACTAAGTCTATTTGGGACTGAATTGTGACTTAACACATAACGTTAAGTGATAAATTCTTTTACTTAATACAACTATAGGGTTGGAAAATAACCCATGAGCTCAATTGTTTAAAAAGAGCCATTGATCCACAAGGATCTAACATACTTTTACTATGGCAAGGAATGCCTTAAGTATTATGGGATCGACTTCATTATATGTGATGAATGTTATTGATTTAAAGTCAAGAGAGTAAGATGATCATGAAATTGAAATTGAAATGAATTAAACAGAATGAGGTAACGTGGAGTCACTAATTCCATATCTTTTATGTAACCTATTTCGTTAAAAATTAACCTTGGTCGGGAGTCGAATGTCCAAATTTGGATTGGGATTTGAATTGATCCCATTCTCATACTAGACCTAAAGGACAAGGTCGATAGGAACTAACTATAGGACACACCAGCTTACAAGTCGAGTTAGGGTGGTGGACACACGACAACGTTCATTGCATAATGTCTTGTATGAAAAATTTGGCCAAAGTAATGTATCTGTCTCTGCATGCATTGTCGGTCCATAGTGATCCAAATGGCTAGTGTCTCTAGAAGTGTCATACTAGTTAGAGTGGATCTATAGTGTGTGACCGTGAGACATTAAGAAGGACACAACACCAGTTACTCAGATGGCTAACCAATTGGTTCTAATGTCTAACCTTTCTGTTAAGGGTAGGGCCTCTTCCAGTTAGGAAGATGAGAGGGGGACCGTGGGTCTGTGATTGGAGGAAAAGCACCAAGATGATGCTCTCCTTCCCAAGCATGAGATAAGCCGAGGCTTATGAAGACAAATGTCATTGGCTCCATATACAATGTTTGCATTTTGACCTGTTTGTCTATTGTAATGTAAAGATTTGAATATGATGCCAAGAGCATATAATGTATTTGATTAGTGATGGACTTCACTAAAGAATGCAATGATTTACTAGATTGTAAGTTATGTTATATATTGATTTGATAAACATGCTTAAATGATGGAAAAGAATATTTTTCTTTATGTTCAAACTTGATTATTGTAATCCATTCTTAATTATGACTTGATTAAGTTACATACTTAAGTTAAATCTTGAGTTTATGGAAAGTGATTGTTACACCCTAGAGTCTTAATTCACATTGTTAGTAAGCCTTTGAAGGTTGAGATGGTTTCTAGTTAGAGATTAGGTTTGTCTACACAATCTACAAGAGTTGTGGTTTGTAAGTTAGACTTTGAAGTTTGATATGTTGAGTAAGGATCAGACCCTAAAGTCTTGATTATAACATCCTTGGTGTTCGACATTTGGTAGAAGGATCAAGTTTTACATGGTTTGTGTGGTGTTAATCAGATTAAGAAGTATGAACTACAAATTACAAGTCAGACCTCAAAGTTTAAGGTCTTGTAGTTTTGGACTTGAAGTACAAACTACTTGTGTAGGATATAGACTATAGGCCAAAGATTGAAGTTTGAGTTAGTATTGGGACTATGTAGTTCGAGATCTAAAGTATAAACTTGAGCATGTTTGTCCTTGAAGTTTAAGCTAATGTTGAGTTGTCACTATCATCTTGAATTTTGAGATGCCTAAGGAGTGGCTCATTAAATGATGTCTATGGATTTGTCTTTTGGAATGAGAACCACAACCTTCTTCTATATCTCACTACTTGAGTCAATCATGGTGATTTAGGCTCGTCGTGTAGTAAGTCTTCCACTTGTGTCACTATGCCAAGTGTATTGGTATATGTGTCAGGAGTGTTATTGCATTACATCACAATATTCAAAGCATGTAAAAGTGTAATGTGACATGTTTGGTGTTGCATTTATATTGCAAAAAAATATTCATCTAGTTTTTTTTTGTCTGCTAATGTTTTATGAAAAATATTGAGGAATTACATATTTGGCACACACAACCATCAAATTTCATGAATGTCATTAGAGGAATGGTTACATACTCTAAATTTGTAGGGAAGTGGGTGATTCTTTAAATGTTTCATCAATTATTTGATTTTTAGAATATGATATTAGCTTCAATCCACATCCAATCCTATTTGTTATGCTCTCCTAAAAATTCATGGGTCATTGGGCTAAGTAAATTATGGTCAACGCCCTCCCTTCTCCATTGCAACTGGGCATCAACTTTAAAAGATCACGAGTTGTTGATCAAGTATAATTAGATGGCTAACAAGTTCTTACACCATTTTCTCCTTGGGTGATAACATAATAGCATGTCCCACTTTTTAGCCTAAGTGGGATGTTGAAAATCAACATTTTTTCAGTATTTTTCCATTTGTGTCAATTATAGGGAACAAATGGTCAAGAATTTAAGGATGATGTAAACTAATGAGTTATGGAATTTTCTATGTAGATTTAAGTTATAATGTTTTTATATTTTTAAAAATATCATTTCTATCATTTTTAATTTTTTATATTATTTTTTATTGAGTGACATTATTCCACAAGACATAACTTTCATTACAAATAATTTTTTTTCATGATTTATTGGAATTAGACCATTGAATCCACTATCTAGTGCATGGATACTTTTTGGTAATTTTTATTAAATATGCTATTTAATATTAATTTTTGAATTAGTACTAACAAAAATTTCAAACGTATATTATTCCATAATGCATTTCTCTTAGGATGTATCAATATAAAATTTATTTTCTCATTGAAAGGACATCTATGTGGAGTGTAGTGCATTTTTTTTAGATTTTTTAATAATGTTATTTTTCCTAGTGTCTTGAATAAAGGTCATTGTTTTCTTGTAGTAGACCTACAATCATTATAATTTTTTTCAAAAGTATAATATTAGAGAAAACATACTATATGTTATAATTTTTGGAAAGTTAATACTAAGGGCTATATACTTACAAAATGGAATTTCCAAATGATCTCATTTGATCCCCCAAAAGGTGAAGCAAAATTACTTTTTTGTTTGCATTTTGATAGGTGCGAAGGAGACTCCATTGGGGGTTTCCTTTTAAGCTTAGGGGGATGTTATCAAGGGGATTTGATCCAAGGGGGTTTGATCTAACCCCCTTCAATCATACCCCCTTATATGGAATCCCTGTAGGCATAAATCATTAATTTCTCTTAAAGATGTGATTTCAAGAAAAAATTAGGATGTCCCACTAGTGGGACACACTATTGTGGGATCAACCCCTTACATCTCCCTTTGGCTTTTGAGCCATTGAATTAGAGATATAATGACTAGTGGAATGTTCTATAAAATAATGCTTCACTTATTATTGCTTCCTATGAGCCCTAGATATGCCATGTTGTTGCTTGATTTCTAGCTCAGAATCTTATCAATATGCACCTTACAAACCAATATGACTACTAAAAGGACCCACCATTGAGTTTCATTAGCCAATAGAAAATGTTGGTACTAATAGGGATTTAATTTACTTATGACTTCTCATGGAACCATGAATGAGAAAAGAGTGATGCAGATTATAATTTAGGGAAATGTTCTAAATTTATTACCACCATTGATTATTGAGATTAAATGGTTAATGGGAGTGCCTGAACCAAAAGAATGAAATGATTTACACTTTTAATAGGTCATTAGATGAATGAAATCAATAGCTCATGGGTATATAAATTTCACCAAAAGGAAATTTTCATTTGTACTATCTTAAAGCATGGAAAACAAGGCATCCTTTACCAAAACAAGGTCAAAATTTGCATAATTTTGAAATGAAGTGGGAAATCATAATTGTTTTTGGTGAATTTCATGGGACTTTTCAACTAAGAAAAGGTATGAATCCAACAATCCATTGGGCATAGATTCAACTTGCATAAAAATTTCAAAGCAAAACTTCACAAAAATGGGACAAACACCTATAGATCATTTAGGGTAGCTTTGATTTGCCCCAACTCATTTTCAACAAGAACCTCTAGCATTTTAAACATTGAGAATTTACATTCCAATTCAAAAAAAAAATCATAAGAGAAGCCCTACACCTTTGTTACTACATGTGTCACTGAGACCTCCAACTCAAATAGTGGTTTGATCAGTACATGAGTTTCTTCTACAATTGTAGCTAAAGTCCAATCCTCAAATCTAATCTCATCCTTCCTCTTTTCATTAATTAACTCAAGAAAAATTTATACAAGTAGTCTCCTTTTGTGCTCGTCAAATGGGGATGGTATTCCTTGTTTCACTAGTTGATTGACATGGTTTAGTATGCTTGAAACTATCCTTTACAATGAGGTCAACTACGCTCTAATTCTCTACACTATTGTATACTTGGCTTGCATATTAAGTAAACACCCCTATAACTACCTTTCTTCTATCAACAATACCTATGTTAGTTAGCATATTGATTGGAAAGGTGGAAAGCCTGTGCAACCACCTATGGATACCTCATAGAATTATCATCCATAATCTCAAAGCCACACCCCAAAAGAAAGCTAGAGTTTGATCTATCATCACTGCAGATGCATAAGGAGCCTAAAAATCCCAGATTGTTACACCTTTGAAAGATGTAGTGGAGACTCATTTGTAGCCATCTGACTTCATAGTCACTACAATTTCTTTGTGGAAACCTTCTAGGGAATAGGAGAATTAAATAACAAAATATTTAGTGGAATGGATGATAAACAAGATGAAAAAGATAAGGCAACCAAATAAGAGATCAGATATAAGTTTGTTGTATTTTATTTAATATATTGAGAATTTGGTGGGAACTATTGATCCAATGGCAACATCTTTAACTCCTGTAATAATAGGTTCAAGTTTAGGGATGTAACTAGTAAATGAGGTAAAACGTATTGTTACAGCCATCGGGAATTAGAGCAGTGAATTGTTAACACTGAGGCATAAAATAATTAAAATAATGATAGATGAAAGCTAGAGGTTTACAATTCAAGTAGATGCAATTAAGATAATGGATGAAAGTATTATTAAGGAAATAAATGATATTAGTTCTAATCTTCCCTATCTTGTACAAATAGTTGCAAGAGATCCTCAAATTTTGATCAATGAGGGTGTTATAGATGGAAAAAATTGTGGGTGTTACCTCTAAACCATAGTTTTCCTAGTCTTCCTCTCCCTTCCAAATTTCTCTTTAGATCAAACTAATTTCTTCATAATTTAATATTTTCCATCTCTTTTCTTATCCCTCTATCCACCCAATCAACTTTCCCTTTGTCTTGTAAATTTTCTCCACATCCATTTTTGCATATCCTAGTTTATTTGTTTCCATTTCCTTTCTCCATTAGGGTTTTATATTTCATGCTTTAAATTCATGTGATTTCTTAGTATAGATTTGATTTTTAATATATTTTCCATCTTTGTGCCAAGTGGATTCATATAACCACACCCCCCTTAACCACTTTGTTTTGCAAAGTTTCCATATAACAATTTGTGTTTATAGGCATTATACAAAAAAATATATGAAGAACATAGAGAGGTGATATAAGACAAAATTGTTGGAAATCATCCAAGTAATGTCTCTACTAAATTTTAGGTCCTTTCTCACTAAAGATTGAGCCACTCCCTAGACTAGGTTACCCCCTTTGGTGTAAAATCTTTGATGGCAATGTTCTTGCATGCTACATGATCTAAATTTCTTCCATAGTCTCATATGTGTTCACATCATACATCCACTAGTTTCAAGTATCAAAATTACGTGAAAGTGCTCAATTTTTATATTTTGTATCATTTTCTATACTTTTACATCTATTTATAACTTATTTTTCCATTTTACTCCATCTCCTGCTCATTTCCTTAACAATTGTCTTAACTAAGAACTAATTATTAGGATCTCACAGAGGTCACTATAAAGTTTCAAGATTTTGCAAGTCAAGGATAATGCCATCCCTTGGATTAGGCCAACCCCTGAGTGTAACCTGCATGATAAGACATCCCCTAAGTATAAACCTCTTTATAGCATAGTCTTTTTTCATATCAAGAACTGAATATTTCTAGGAACCCCCTCTTCTTCATTGTGATAATTTTCTAGAACCACCACTTCTCTAACCAAGTATATTTTGACCAAAATTTTCCTTATTTTTTTCTTACTTTTACTTGTAAGTATGTGTTTATGTTTCTTTTTTTATCTTCCAATGTCTAGTCTCTCATCTATAGTATATCTTTACTTTTGTGCTAGGTAATATTGTTGAAAAGGTTTAATTTACACTAATTTTCTTGAATATTAACATTACATTGCCTAACACAACAATTTAAAAAGAATCTATTAAAATGTTTTTTATAAGCTCTTTCATAGTTTAGCATGGAGGCTTGTCTAAGTATACTATTGCTATGGTTATAGGTACAAGCCATTTAGAGGAGAATGAGCACTACCACAAATTTGTTTGAGTAGTTATTGGAGTGTGTATGGTAGTGCATATGCATATGCAACATTATTTGAGTACATGCGGTGATGGCTAGGAGCATGGAATGTTCTATGGGATGCTCAAAGGTACTTCAAGTAACTAGAAGAAATCATGTTTTTATCCTTGCTATCAAAATTCATAGTTTGTTTGGATGTAATGTACGAAGACATGTAAGTAGATCAAGTAGAGGTGGTCAACAACCCTTGAATAAGTGTGTGTGGAAGTGACTAATTGTATGTGATAATTATCCATGTGGACAAGTCATGTTTGATATATTGTGTAATATGTTGACATCATAGTATGGTTAGGTTTTGATTATGGGAAGTCCTATTGGTAGTTTGCATGGCAGTTAGACAATTAGACATACAAAATTCCATGAGAACAACTATATGTAACTACTTATATGGGTGGAATAGGTTGATGATGATCAATTAAGGTGTGGTGAACATGGTTGCAGGTTGTACACTATTGTGTATAGATTGAGATATTTTGCAAGAGAGACATTATATTGGATGTAATTTCCTAAATAATATAATTTTAACTGCCTTGTTGCTAGTAGGTTTTTCCACAAGGGTTTCCCATGTAAATCTTGTGTCTCATGAGTATTTCTATTTTGCATACTATTTCATGTGTTTCCTTATTGTGCTAAATTAATTGGTATAACAAACATAACTAGATTTGCATCACATAATATTAAGGTGTTCTAATATCCTAGTCTATCGATAAGCTATAATAGGCATTTAATTCCCAATGGTTTTTACCAAAATTATTTTAGAAAAGGTGTCTCAATCTTACATCTTAATGTTGAGAACACTAAAATGTAATTTCTGGTCTATAAGGTTATTTTTGACTTTAAAAATTATCTAAATGATCTTTATATAGCTAAAGTGGGTTATGATGACATGTACCTCTTTGAGATCTTCAAATTTAAAAAGTTGGGCTTAATCATCTTTCCATATCAAAAATAATGGCCTCCACAAGTAAGATCCCCAACATAAAAAATGTAAGAGAATCTATGAAGCATAAGATAATTGTAAGAGGGAGTTACAAATATTGACCATGAACATTCACCAACTTATGAGATGTCATTATGACTATCATAAAGAATATTTGGAGGGTTTTAGTAAGATAAATTGGAGTGCCTAAGTTGGAAGGATAGCTATGACATGTTATGATAGATTCTTATGGTAGGTGTAAGGAATACACTATATATAACATAAGGGCTCTTCTTGGGATTTGGGCATTGGAATTTGACTAGAGGATTTGGGTGCCACTTTTGGGTGGTATTAGCTCATAATTTTGTGATTCCCCTTTCATAGTTTCATGTATTAGTTTCTCTATTTATTGGGTTCTTGGGATCAATGTTTTTGATTAGATCAGCTGGAAAAGAGGGTCCAAAACCCTAACAAAACAACCCCCTGGGCAACAAGCCTTAAACATGCCAGTGACAGTACATTAACAATACACTAACAGCTGACAAAAAATGACTAACTAAGCATAGTAGAAAATAAAAACAAGAACTAAGGACTGTTAGTAGTCCCAAACTTGGCCAAAAACTCGACCATGTCTTTGTAGTCACCAAGGCTATCAATTCCCACCTGCTTGACTTTGTCATCTAGCTCCTTCACAACAACAAAGATCAATGTTGCCCAATGCAAGGCCTTGGCAGCGAATTCGACCATGGTCTACCATTTCTTTTGCATTTTCTCCATCTACAACTTGAGTCTCCCCATGTCCTTAGCAGTCGTGACACACTAGACAGCTACCCTTGTTATCCAAACCACCAGTTTCCTCAACAACACCCAAGTCCTACAAACTCAACTTGCTCATGGAAAAAAAATGGCTCACCCCTTCTTCCTCATGCATAGATTCAGTAGGAGCATCATTGTCCCCCTCCTGCATAGTTTCCTCAACAAATTATGAGTCATCAAAAATCTCGACACCCTATGGGTTAGCATAAGGTTTCCCAACAATGCGATTAGATCAGAGAACCCTCAAGATGGTATGTTTAGCATCCTCCCCAACACCACTTCTAGTCTGTATGGGCCCTAGGTCTAATTCAACAATTTTCACAAAACTAGTCGCCATCTCTTCTTCCTCAATACTAGTCTTGGCTTTCTTAGCCTGTACAGTCTCTTCCTCCTCAGCCACCTTCCTCTCCCTTTTGGCTGAGCCAATTTTATCTTTCCTAGGCTCTAGATGGGCTTTTCTCGAGGATTTTATTTTAAAGTCAGGGGTGGGGGTCCCAGCTGAGGGCTTGCATTCCACAATATGGGGCCCCCCCTTGGCTATTTTAGAGGTCTTAGGGGTCCCGACACACATTTTCACCTTACCTACAAACATCTAGGGGTCCTCAATAATATTGACCTTAATATGCTTTGGGTGACACATGGCAAGATGGAAATGGTAGAGTCTCAGAATGAGGCCCTGATGGATAGGGACAAGAGGGTGACCGGAGTTTTTAGCCCTAATCTCTTTAGCTAACTTAATGGAATTTTTCAAGGACTGAAGAAAAAAAGGAAAGCTAATTTCCATCTTATTCCTAAAGTGATTGAGAAGGGCATAATGAGAATGGTAAAATACCTTAAACCTTCCTTCCAATGTGAAGAACTTCATAAGAATTAAACAGACTTGGCCCCAAGGCTTTGACAGCTTCTCCCTATCAAATCCACCATGCAACTTCACAGCCGCCTTCCCCTCTCTAAAAAAGGGACCCATGCTTGGGATGAATGTTTCGTAGAGTATTTTGTAAGTATTTTTATGCTAGCAATATTACTCCAGTTATGAGTTTTTGTGTTATATCATGTGAATGCTCCTTGCCTAAATTGTATTGTAACTAATATTGTTGTTGATTAATAGATTGGTTTAGAGGTTGGAGGTTTGGTTTTTCCCAAAAGGGATTCCTCAAGATACATCATAGTGTTATGGCAAATGATTTTATTGTGTTGTTTCTTTCCTACAAATTATTTTAGATTGTATTTTTTGTTCATCTCTCATCTTAGATTAGTATGGGAAGTGTTTTTGAACCTTATGTCCCTTTCATTTGATATTAGAGCTAGATCAACTTAGGTCCTAGGTGGTAGGAACAAGGTTTTTGTACTAATCTTTCTTTGAGTTGAACCATGCATAGAGATGATCTTTATTTCAAGGAAGATAGCAAGCATTTCTACATTGAAGATGGAGAATTCAGTTGCATTAATTTTGAGATGTGGAATCTCAAGATGTAGGATTTGCTCATAGATTGAGATATGTGGGCTATAACATCCAGATCCAAACTAGCTGTAATGTTGCTAGATGATTGGATAGTGTTGAATAGAAAGGTGAGAAGCCTTATCAAGCTTTGCTTGGAAGATTCTATATTATTGAATGTTTGTGAAGAATCCACAAAAAATACTTCTAGGAAAATTTGGTGAAGCTATACCAAGCTAAATCCCTATTTAATAAGCTTTTTCTATGGAAAATTTATACACTTTGAAGATAGGTGATGGTGATTCTAGTGCTAAGCACCTAAATGGGTTCAACATGATTATAACCTAGTTATAATCCATGAGTGAGAAGATGGAAGTCGAAGAAGTGGAAAATTGATATGCTTGACCCTTATGCCTTCTTTTCCAAATTCATGGACAAATTGGTAATAAAATATTGGAAACATTATCTCAAAACTGGTGCTTGATAAGATTGTGGCTACTCTTCTCTCAAAGGAGATGAGGAAAAAGGTTATTGGGTCCACCAATGAAGCCTTGGATGTTTTCAAGTGGTCTAAGTAAAAAGGCATGAAAAGGGATAAAAAGGACAAGAGCATATCTAAATCTAATGGGAGATCTAAGTTTCCTAGAAATCCCAAGGAAAATGTTGGAACTATATTATGGGTCACTTCAAAAGAGAATGCAAGGATAAAAATGATAAAAAGGATAAAATGGTTTTACATGTTGACTATTATGATAAATCCTCTCATTAGAATCTATGAGATGCCTTTGTTGTGACCTTTTCAATGCATACATGTGAGGATGTATGGATGATTGACTCTAGAGATTATTTCCACATGACTCCCTACCAGGAGTGGTTTTTAGATTACAATAAGTATGATTTTGGGAAGGCATACCTTGGTGAAAACCAATCTCTTAGAATTTTTGGTTGTGGGAGGCTCAAAATTCAATTCTTAATGATAGGATCAAAAGGAATTATTGGAGTCCTACATATCCTTGGTTTGTCATAGAACCTATTATCTATAAGTAAATTAAATGATGTAGGTGTATAGGTGGTTTTCAACAATGGAAGTTGCATGATGGTTTGAGAATCTATGGTTCTTGTAAAGGGAGTTAGATATGGTACTTTCTTTAAGATTGATGCATGCACTTACATATATTGTAATAGTTCTTTAGTTGATGTGGTGTAGAGATTTGTAGAGTGTATCAAAACCTATAGTAACGAGATCTTTTGTATCCAATTCTAATGGTCATGCATTTTTTGGTACCTAAGCATCCTCTTACCTTAGAGAACAAGTTACCTACTAAGAAGATAATGTCATGGCACCATCACATAGGCCATATAAGTGAGAAAGGTATATAAACCTTAAAAAATAAAAATATTATAGAGGAGCTTATTTATTGTTCTCTTTAGTTTGATTTTTGTATTTATGGAAAACAAAATTATGTATAGTTTTACTTTAGTTCTCATAACCTTTTATGTTGTTGGATCTTTATCATTCTAATATATTTGGTTGTGTAGATGTTCTTTGCCAAAATATTTATATAATCATTTATTGATGACTATTCTAGGAGGGCATGGATATATTTCTTAGTAGTAAATCTAAAGTATTTATTTGGTTTAGGGAGTTTAAGGCTCTATTGAAAAACTAGATTGGTAGAAAGATTAAGGTGTTGAGTACTGTCAACTATGGCGAGTATTGTTTTGTAGATTTTGATAAATTCTATAAGGATAATGACATAGAAAGGAATAAGACAACTCCATACACCTCTCAAAAGAATGGAGTTGTAGAACACATTAACATAATGTTTATGGAGAAGTTTAGGAGTATGCTTTGTGAGTCTAGCCTAGAACAAAAGTTCTATGCAAAAATAATTGCTACTACATGTTACTTGATCAATAGGTCTCCTACATTAGTGCTTGTGGAGAAAACCTCCATGAAGGTTTAGATAGGAAAATCTCTTACTTGAACATCTTCATGTATTTGTTTGTGAGGCATATGCTCATATTCTTAGGAATGAGAAGTTAAAGTTAGATAATAAGATTGTGAATTATATCTTCATTAGCTATGTCATCAGTGTGAAAGAGTACAAGGTTTGGAATATTGTGGCTAGAAAAGTTATCTATAGTCAGAATGTGATTTTAACAGAGGTCAAATCTTCCACTATAGTTGAGAAACCATAGGAGGATGGGAAGCTAGTTGTGCAGCTATAGCCAAAGACTAAGAAGGCTACACCAAATATTAAACTAGAGGTTCACAATGGAGTAGATGAGGAGGATCGTATATAAAGTTTAGAGTTTAAAAGAAGTTAAACCTCCACCTTATCTTTTAAGGAGGTCCACTTGGTAGATGAGGCAACTAGAAAGGTGATTTCTTGATTTTAGATGTATATTTGCTTTGTTGACTAACACTAATGAGCCCAAAATAGCTAAAGAAGCAATGGAGATGGATAGTTGTGAGTCCTAGAAATTAACCATAGATGATGAGATGTCTACACAAAGACAAAATGATACATTAGATTTGGTACGATTGCCTAATGAACATAAACCCATTAGTTGCAAATGGGTGTTCAAAAAGAAGGTAGGATCTAATGGTAATGATGCAAAGGGAGGACATGGCGAAAACACACACAAAATAATCCCTTCTGTCAATATCAGCAAGAACATACAAATGTCTCGCCAAAATTTTCTATTCATCAGCCACACCTTATACCATCAGGTCACTCAAGAATTCTCCCATCGATGCACCACTCACACCGATGACTTATCACTATCGCTCAGACTTCCTACCATTAGCATAGCTTTCTTCTCATCTTTCGATAATAAGACTTATATCAATAAACTCTCCATCGGTGACACTTTGAGTTTCCACCCCAATCGGCAAGAACATATAATATCAGCCTCCCAATATTTTGTTCACCCGATTCTTTTCTTACACTGATGTGCTTTCTATCAGTGACACTCTACCTTCACTGTGACTCCCAATACTTTTCCCGATGGGTTCTCCTCATGCCGATGACTTCATCTTGTATATGCAATTCCTGACCTTCTATCGCCGGTCTCCCATTGCATCTTCATTTACTTTGACTGTCACAGCCAGTCACCCATTGTATCTTTTGAAATGTATGTTGAAATGTATATTCTGACATACATTCTTCAACATACATTCATCGACTTACTGAGCCGGTTCTCCTCCCTGCTATCACCAGTCATCCCTTGTATCTTCGGACAAACATCCATCCAATATACAAGTGAGCAACCACCTCGGCCGGTCATCCTTTGCACCTTATGCAATGTATATTTTCATTGCATCTTCACAACATACAACAGCTATATGCAATTGCAATATACTCACAAACTGATGCACACATACAATGGTGATATATTCACAAACAGTCTATGACATACATTGGGCGTATACACACAAAATGTATATCCTCAAACAATTTTGATAGACACAAGAGTTAACACAAAATATGTTTTAGCGATATATACAAATGACAAACCCTTACATGCAATTGTGGGATATACACAGAATATGCATAGATACATTTGTGATATACACACTATTTGTATATTTCAACGAACAATCCCAAACTTAGCCCGAATGGACTCTTACATGCACATTTTGTCTGACGATATACACAAGGTGATACCTAGATACAATAGCAATATACACAAAGAAAGTACCTTCATACAATTTTGATATATACAGGGAATATATATTCGCTGAACAACACAAACTTGACCAAACAAGACTTTTTATACATACCACTTTCCACAGTGTATACATAGAATGAAGCTCGCATGCAAGTGCGATATATTCATAGACTATCTCTGAAATACATTTCATGTATATACATCAAGTGTATATTTGAATTTTCCCGCCGATAATCCTCTCTGAAACGGATTCTACAATTTTTTTATTCTGCCATGTTTCTCAAACAAAAGGATGAAACAAACAAAATGGAAACTATTTTACAAGTCCATTCCACTGGTTTCACAGAAATCCACCAGTGAAATGAATTTAATCGTGCATTATGGTACAGGATAACTAAAATCAAAATACAACAGTTCTATACAGATAATAAACAAAACAATTCGATTTACCAAGATTTGACACAGGATTCAAAATTTACAAAACATAATTTGTAGAATTTCTATTCTTTCATTCTAGCTTCTTACATTTGATTAGTTCTAGAAAAAGAAAAAATGAAAGACTCTTTTCTCGACCATCTCTCCCTGTTTTTGTTAACCCCATCACCTCTATTTTTGGGATTTTGATTTTTCCAATGATTATTAAGAGAAACCCTAATTAATCCCATGACATCTGTTTTGCATAAGACAACAAAACTCCTAATGACAAGACACATTGTTTAACCCTTCACATCACCCAATATGTCTGAAATGTCAATTTTGATGTTTACAAACATGAAATGCCAACATAAAATGTTACATGTGACTTAGACATATAAATGCTACATAGTAACATGAAATGTCTACTCCTTATTAAAACCTTATTGTGCATATTTATCCTGTTGAAGGGGTGCTCCTGCACCATACTCCCCGGGAGAAGAGATCTCAAGCCCCTTTGAGATCAAAGTTTGGAGGTCTGCACCATGGTTTGTGATCTGATCTACAGTCATCCAAACGGCCTCTGAATCTAGTTTTCCTTGCCAAGCCACCAAATACTCTAGGTATGCTTTATTCTGTGTCTTCTTTATCACTCTTGGGTCTAAGATATTCTTCGACTTTGGTGGATCATGCTTAGGAATATCATCATTTGCTGCATCATGTAATGGTTCCTGTTCTATATCTGCTTGTTGCTTGTATGCTGTTAGATCACAGACATTGAAAATAGGTGATAATCCAATATCAGAAGGAAGTTGGATCTCATATGCATTATGTCCATACTTCTTGAAAATCTGACATGGTCCAATCTTCCTCTGCATTAACTTGGTATATTTACCTTTTGGGAGCCTCTCCTTCTTCAGATTTACCCACACTAAATCTCCAACATCAAACTATAAATCCCTCTTCTTCTTGTCAGCATATGTTTTGTACTTTAATGTAGTTTGGTGAAGTTGGTTCTTGACCTGATCATGTACTTCTGATGGCTAAAGCAAAAGCTTCACCATCTACACTAATAGGCTCTCCTATAGGTAGATCTCTTAGTTTTAGGATACCCCTTGGATGAATTCCATACACCACTTGAAAAGGTGACTTTCCTGTACTCCTATTAATGGTGTCATTATAGGAAAATTCTGCCTATATTAGGATGTTATCCCACTTCTCTCCATGCTGCTTGGTCAAACATCTGAGCAGGTTACCTAATGAACGGTTAACTACTTCAGTCTATCCATTTGTTTGAGTATGGTAGGCTGATGAGAAGGATAAGTTGGTTCCAAGCTTTTTCCAAAGAGTCCTCCAAAGTGGCCAATAAACTTCACATCCCTATCTGATACTATGTTCAATGGCAAACCATGTATCCTCACTATCTCTTTGAAAAACAAATCAGCAACAAATGAAGCATCACAAGTGGTTTTACATGGCAAGAAATGTGCCATTTTGCTAAATCTGTTGACTACCACAAAAACACTATCATGTCCTTTTCTTGTTCTAGGCAAACCTAATACAAAATCCATGCTTATGCTCTCCCATGGCCTAGAAGGAATGGGTAATGGCTGATACAAACCTGCATTTGTGGATCTTCCTTTGGATTTCTAACATATCACACATGTTTCCACAAATCTTCTCACGTCTGATTGCATCTTAGGCCAATAGTAATGCCTCTTCACAAGATCAAGAGTTTTATCGAGACCAAAATGTCCTGCCATGGCCCCACAATGTATCTCCTGAATAATATTTAGTCTCATAGAACATCTTAGAATACATAGTTGTCCACCTTTGAAAAGTAATCCATCTTGGATCAAAAATTCAGAGAACTCAACATGATATTTGTCTCCAAAAGAAGTACATACCTTGTAGATCTCGCTAAAGTCTTCATCATCATCATACATTGTCTTCAAAGAATCAATGCCAACACTTTCCAATTGGATTTGATTGATGGTTAGAACTCTCCTTCTCAAAGCATCTGCCACTTTGTTCTTAACCCCTTTCTTGTGCTTGAGTGTGAAAGTGAAAGGTTGCAAAGTTTCCACCCATTTCATATGCCTATGGTTCAGCTTCTCTTGACTATTTATGAAACTGAGGGCCTAATTATCTGTGAACACTATGAATTCTTTTGGCATCAAGTAATGCCTCCATTTCTTAAGTGACTAGACTAGAGCATACATCTCCAAATCATAGGATGAGTATCTCTTCTTGGCATCATTTAATTTTTCACTAAATAATGCAATAGGCCTACCTTCCTGGCTGAGTACTGCTCCAATTGCAATATGGCTTGCATCACATTCTACCTGAAAAATCTTGTTGAAGTCAGGAAATGCAAGGACTAGCTGCTCTGCCACCTTCTTCTTCAATGTTTCAAAGGAAACATTTGCCTCCTTTGTCCAAGTAAACCTACACTTCTGTCCTCCTTTGATGGTGTCAAGCATGGGTGCACAATCATGACTAAATCCCTTTATAAACTTCCTATAAAAGGTTGCTAATCCATGGAAACTTCTTACATCACTCATGGTTTTAGGAGTTGGCCAAGACAATATGGCACTCACCTTTTCTTGATCCATTTTTAGTTGGTTATGTGAGATAACAAATCCCAAGTAGATGATCTCTTCCTGCATAAATAGACACTTTGCTAAATTGATCATTAGCTGCTCTTTATATAACCTTTTGAGGACTAAGTCTATATGGTGGAGGTGTTCTTCCCTGGTATTGCTGAAAATTAGAATGTCATCTAGATATACTATGACAAATTTACCTATGAATTCCCTCAAGACTTCATTTATTAACCTCATAAAGGTACTAGGGGCATTGGACAAACTAAAAGGCATGACCTTCCACTCATATAACCCCTCATTGGTCTTAAATGCAATTTTCCATTCATCGCCAGGCCTAATCCTAATTTGATGATAGCCACTCTTTAAATCTATTTTGGTGAAATATTTAGCACCCCCTAAACAATCAATCAAATCTTCTATCCTAGGGATTGGAAACCTATACCTGATTGTTATCTTGTTGATATCCCTTGAATCAGTGCAAAGTCTCCAAGTGCCTTCCTTCTTCGGTGCTAGTACAACCGGTATTGCACATGGACTTAGACTCTTGCCAATTAGGCCTGTCTCCAACAACTCTTCAATTTGCCTGGCTATCTCTGCATTATATTCTGGAGTGAGCTTATATGTTGCTTTGTTTGGAAGTGTAGATCCTGGGATCAAATCTATACGATGGCTAATGTCCCTAATAGGTGGTAGGGAACTTGGCATTCCATAAGAGATAATACCTTTGTACTTGTCCAATAGCTCTTGGACAGCTGGGTCTATCAATTTTTGTCTCTTCTCTCGCTTGACTTGTTGCTACTATTCTTTGTTTACCTTTAGGCAAGGAATTAGAGCATATGTAACTGCTCCTTCCTCTCCTATCCCTTTCATGAATTGTTTGCCTTCTACCATCATCACCTTAACTTCTTTTCCTTTTGATTCCACCTCGTTCTCCATTAATGGAAGCAATTCTATCACCTTACCATTCTTGGTAATTGAATAAGTGTTTCTGACCCCATCATGGTATGATTTCAAGTCATACTGCTATGGTCTCCCAAATAGGAGATGGCAAGCATCCATCTTGGCAATGTCAAACAATAACCTATCCTTGTATGGGCCAATCTGAAATTCTACCCAAGCCTGTTCCTCCACAACTGTTTGTTGACCTTGGTGGAGCCATGAGATCTTGTATGGGCAAGGATGTGGTAGTCTTCTAAGCTTAAGCTTTGCTACCATTTCACAAGACACAAAATTTTCAATAGAGCCAGAGTCAATCTGAACTTTACATACCTTTCCTCCTGCCTTGCAAGTAGTTCTGAAAAGAGACTTCCTTTGTGGGGGTTCTTTGTTGGGTACCTTCATGGTGGTCATTTCTCTTCTAATCATCAAAGATTCACCTTTCTTAGGATATCCATAACTGTCAGGAGTATTCACACTTTGATTAGTGCTTGAGCTTGCTACACTTTGACAATTAGATTCTTGGATCAGATTGATCCTCTTTTCTCCTATTAAACTTGTTGCCTTTGCTAGACATCTGCTGGCTATATGGCCTTCTTGATTGTAGTTGTAACATCTGATAGGTCCTTTGCCCTGAGATCTTCCTCTAAATGGCGGTCTTCTGCCCCTAAAATTTCCTCTTTGATTATAACTTCCCCCTTGATGTTGACTGTTATCTCCTCTGCTATTCTCTTGGTTGGATTCACTTTGGTATCCAAATCCTCTACCTCTAAAAGGACTTCTTCCTCCTCTTTGCTGTCTCCCTCTACCTCTATTGTTCTGCTCATGCCTTCTTTTTAATTTTTCTTCCACTTTGAGTGCTAACTAATAGCACTTTTGAATTGTCTTTGGGTTATGCATACTTATGTCTTCTTGGATATTAAACCTCAATCCATTGAGGTATCTTGCTACCTTTTCTTCCTCACCTTCCTTTACCTTTGTTTTTACACACAGTTTCATGAACTCTTCTGTGTACTAACTAACATCTAGCTCCTTCTGCTTCAAATTTTGTTTCCTCTTATGTAATTGGATATTATAATCCAATGGAACATAGGCTTCCTTCACTAAAGCCATCATTCTCTTCCATGTTGCGACTCTGTTCTTTCCCTCTTTCACCCTGTCATCTTGGATGAAATTCCACCAAGTCAGTGCAACCCCTTTCATTTTGGACTGGGCCATCTTCACTCTTTGGTGGTCTGGTATTTCCTTGGTCTCAAAGAAATTATTCAAGGAGTCTATCCACTCCATCACTGAATCAGGTTCCATTTTTCCTGCAAACACTAGCAGGTCTATTTTCACATCCATGATTCTTCTTTCCATGGACTTGAGGGCATTGAGTAAGGGTCTCTGGTCTGCATGAACCTCTATCTCTTCCTACTTAGGGACCTCCTCTTCATCCCTGTCTTCTCACTTACCAGAATCTTCTTCCCCTTTCTCTACTCTATCCCTCAACTTCTCTAACTCTTCTTTCAATGCCTGATTCTGAGCTCGATTTGCTCTGCTCTCTGCCATTTGCTTTCTTACCAAGGTCGTCAACTCAGCTTTGGTCATCTTTGCTGGATACATTTCAGATGCTTCTCCTTTTGACATCTTGTCTTCTCCTTCTACCCAACAGATACTCCTTGCTCTAATACCACTCTGATGCAGAGGGAGGACACAGCGGAAACACACACAAAATAATCCCTTCTGTCAATATCGGCAAGAACATACAAATGTCTCATCAAAATCATCTATTCATCGGCCACACCTTATACCATCAGGTCACTCAAGAATTCTCCCACCGATGACTTATCACTATCGCTCAGACTTCCTACCATTAGCATAGCTTTCTTCTCATCTTCTGATAATAAGACTCATACCGATAAACTCTCCATCGGTGAGACTTTCAATTGTCACCCCGATCACCAAGAACATATACTATTGGCCTCACAATATTTTGTTCACCCGATTCTTTTCTTACACCAATGTGCTTTCTATCGGTGACACTCTGCCTTCGTTGTGACTCCCAATACTTTTCCTGATGGGTTCTCCTCACGCTAATGACTTCATCTTGTATATGCAATTCCTGACCTTCTACCACCGGTCTCCCATTGCATCTTCATTTACTTTGACTATCATAGCCAGTCACCCATTGTATCTTTCAAAATGTATGTTGAAATGTATATTCTGACATACATTCTTCAACATACATTTATCAACTTACTGAGCTGGTTCTCCTCCCTGCTATCACCAGTCATCCCTTGTATCTTCAAACAAACATCCATCCAATATACAAGTGAGCTACCACCTCGGCCAGTCATCCTTTGTACCTTATGCAATGTATATTTTCAGTGCATCTTCACAACATACAGCTGCTATATGCAATTGCAGTATACTCACAAACTGACGCACACATACAATGGTGATATATTCACAAATTGTCTATGACATACATTGGGCGTATACATAGAAAATGTATATCCTCAAACAATTTTGACAGACACAAGAGTTAACACAGAATATGTTTTAGCGATATATACAAATGACGGACCCTTACATGTAATTGTGGGATATACACAGAATATGCACAGATACATTTGTGATATACACACTATTTGTATATTTCAACGAACAATCCCAAACTTAGCCCGAATGGACTCTTACATGCACATTTTGTCTGACGATATACACAAGGTGATACCTAGATACAACAGCAATATACACAAAGAAAGTACCTTCATACAATTTTGATATATACATGGAATGTATATTCGTCGAACAACACAAACTTGACCAAACAAGACTTTTTTATACATACCACTTTCCACAGTGTATACACAGAATGAAGCTCGCATGCAAGTGTGATATATTCATAGACTATCTCTGACATACATTTCATGTACATACATCAAGTGTATATTTGAATTTTCATGCCGATAATCCTCTCTAAAACAGATTCTGCAATTTTTTTATCCTGCCATGTTTCTCGAACAAAAGGATGAAACAAACAAAATGGAAACTATTTTACAAGTCCATTCAACCGGTTTCATAGAAATCCACTAGTGAAATGAATTTATTCGTGCATTATGGTACATAATAACTAAAATTAAAATACAACGGTTCTATACAGATAATAAACAGAACAATTTGATTTAACAAGATTTCACACAAGATTCAAAATTTACAAAACATAATTTTTAGAATTTCTATTCTTTCTTTCCAGCTTCTTACATTTGATCAGTTCCAGAAAAAAGAAAAATGAAAGACTCTTTTCTCGACCATCTCTCCCTATTTTTGTTAACCCCATCACCTCTATTTTTGGGATATTGAATTTTCCAATTATTATTAACAGAAACCCTAATTAATCCCATGACATCTGTTTTGCATAAGACAACAAAACTCCTAATGACAAGACACATTGTTTAAACCTTCACATCACCCAATATGTCTGAAATGTCAATTTTGATGTTTACAAACATGAAATGCCAACATAAAATGTTACATGTGACTTAGACATATAAATGCTACATAGTAACATGAAATGTCTAATCCTTATTAAAACCTTATTGTGCATATTTATCCTATTGAAGGGGTGCTCCTACACCAGGTAACATTGAGAAGTATAAAGTGTAGTTAGTTCCCAAAGGTTATACTTAGGTTTTGACAAAATAGATTTTGATGATATTTTCTCCATAGATTTTTTTAGTGGTGAATATTTGCCAATTGGCAAATATCGCCAATCGGCCAAGTCAGAATTGGCGAATAAATCACATCCAATAGGGTGGTCAAATCATCCAGTTTTTATGTGTTATCAGTTGAATCCATATCCATTCGCCATCGATTTATTTTATGAGAATCAATGAAGTAAGATTTTCGCCATAACAAACTATGCATTTCAAATGGGCCGACTAATATTTTCACCTGGAATTTTGGAAGGAATTACTAAATCACCTATATATTTGCCAATACTATTAAAACAACATTATGTATCAGGACACATTTCGCCAACTCCATTAAATGGTCACTACGCTTGAGGACCCATTTCGCCAACCCCATTACATGGTCACTATGCATGAGGGCCCATTTCGCCAATTAAAACTTACAAGTAGTTGATTATGAGGGGCCATTTCGCCAATTTGCATGACACCTCCATGCTAATCTTAGGGCCATATTCACCTTGGAAATTTCAATGTATGTAGTCCGTCGAGGTTTGATTCACTGACACTTAAATGTATTCCTTATATAATCACACGGGATTCACCAAATCTTTTTGATATACCATATAGAATTCCCGCAGAATTCACCAAATATGGAATGATATAAATATAATCAAAACTCTGATTTATTCTTACATATTTTGTTCAGTTCTGAACTTGTGACTTGTGAGCTCTCAATTTAGATTTCAGACGTTGGAGTTGGCACCTTGAAGTTGATCATAGGCAAAGTTACAAACTTACAACATAGGCATTCCTGCATTAGTGAATATCAAGTCAGTGAAAATCTAAACTTAAAGGTAAGTGATCATTTCTTCATAGTATTAGTGTTTTAAGATTTATTTATGGCTTTATCCCTCTTCCATTCTTGATTCAATCTTAAAGAAGATATTTAGTAGGGAATGGCATCTATATTCTATGAGTATGTCCTTAAACAAGAAGACATTTTTTCCAACTTTTATTCGAAGTGGGAGATCAAGATGTCGAGCTGCAAGTGCGACAAGGGTAAGACTCCTCAGGGTGGTGAAGGGACTAGGAGGCCAACAAAATGTAGAAAAGGTGGAGTTAGTATATAGTCTTACTTTGGAACTGGCAATGTTTTTGATCCATCAAATCAAGATGGAGCTACACCATCAACTCTTGCACCAAATAATAATGAAGAAGTCATTCGCAATACCTCACCACCACCAGAAGGTGGGATTGCCATTGAGTTAAATGAGGATGGCAATACCATAGAAGATATTCCAAGGGATACCCTGGTTAGCCAGAATGAGGATGGCAATACCGTAGAAGATGTTCCAAGGGATACCCTTGTTAGCCAGAATGAGGATGGCAATACCATAGAAGATGTTCCAAGGGATACCCTGGTTAGCCAGAATGAGGATGGAAATACCGTAGAAGATGTTCCAAGGGATACCCTGGTTAGCTAGACTGAGGATGACAATACCATAGAAGATGTTCCAAGGGATACCCTGGTTAGCTAGAATGAGGATGGCAATACCGCAGAAGATGTTCCAAGGGATACCCTGGTTAGCTAGACTGAGGATGACAATACCGCAAAAGATGTTCCAAGGGATACCCTGGTTAGCCAGAATGAGGATGGCAATACTACCGAAGCTGTTCCAAGGCATTCCCCGGTTAGCTAGATTGAGATAATTGACTTCGATGAAAAAGAAAATGCTGGTGTTGTAGATGATGTTGGCAAGAAGAAAAGAAAAGGAAAATCAAAAGATTCAAAAGACAAATCAAAAGATTCAAAACTAGGGCGCGAGTGGGAAATGTCAAGGAATTTTCAGCTTGATTGGGTGTCGAAGTACCCATTCATTGAACTAGTTGAGAAAGCAAACAAAGATGAACAACCAACAGAATGCAAGTGTGTCATTTGTAGTTGGAAATGTAAAAGAGATAAGAAATTACAGCTAAAGCTTGACACTACAGAAAAACATATAGGTAAAGTTTATGAAAAACAAATCATAGATGGAAAGGAAACATCAGTAGTAAGATGGAAATCAAAGGAAGAATGTCTTCATGTGAAGTATGCTGCAGAATATGATGAGCATAAGAAAATAATGACGAAGCTTGCTACAAGTGGAGGTACAATCAAGGCTCAATTTGGAAAAGCAATGAAAGGAGCACAACTGGCAAAAATTGTTTAGATGAGTGTTATTTTTCATATTTTATCCAGAAGGCATCCTATGATAGACTACCCAGAGTATAGTAATTTATTATCTTTTTTGAGTGTTCCTCACTATCCTAGCACACATTGGTCAATAAACGCTGGATGGGAATGGGCAAACTGTCTCGCTGAGGTGGAAAATCAAGATTTAAAGGAGAATGTAAAAGAGTCAAACTTCATTGCATTATCTTTAGATGAAGTTATTGCGGTAGATAATACTTCTTGGGTCTATATGCATGTGTATACTGTAAAAGAACATGTATGCCAAGCTCATCTACTTTGTGTTCATAAAATGAAGAACAGTTCAACATCACAACATATTTTGAACTAGTTAAGAAGTCTTTGAATCAAATTGCAGGTATGGATGACTTGACAATTACCAAAAAGTTGGTATGTGTAGGAGCTGATGGAGCTGTAGTAATGCAAGGTCATAGGACCAGTCTTTGCACAAAATTACAAACTACTTGTGCACCATACATGCTTTCCATTCACTGCATGGCCCACAGAATGTATTTAACATTTAAAATTGTAAGCAAATTTCCTACAGTATCAAAAGTTGAAAATCTAGTCCGCGAGCTCCACGCATACTTTTGTCGAAGTCCCACACGGTTTGTGGAATTTCAAAATTTTGCTGAGGGAATAATAGCAAGAAACAAACTTCTTAATGATGTTGATACTAGATTGATCTCCTTGCATGGACCAGCTCAACGAGTTCTTTCAGAATATCCATCCTTGATTAGAACAATGTACGAGCATCGCAACACAGTAGACAAAGCTCCTGACCTCTTACATAGGTTAAGTGATATAGAGACACTCTTAACTTTAGCTAGTCTTCTCCCCATGCTGGATGAAATGAACAATGTTGTGAAGAAAGCCCAAGACAGAACAATGTATATCTATGAGTATAGCAAACTACGTAGAATGACATGTATGGCCCTCGATAATCTATATCTAGATCTAACTTCTCAAAGCCCAAATTTTTATAGGTGGCAGATAATTACAGATTTGAATCATCATGAAAATTATTTACAGTTTAATGCAAGTGGGGAGTTATGTGTCTTTGTACGTGGATTTGAGATACCAATGCACCATTGTAAGACAGTCAGGTGCTCTATCAGAGAAGTACCTGTTAGAAAGGATGATTTTGATGGCATTGTTAAATCTATTAGTAGTAATTTGAAGGAAATTGCAAGCAATCTTTCAACAAAGATTTACAATTTATTCCCTTGAGATGAAATACTTGATGCCATGTCTATTGTGTATCCTCAATTTTGGGTTCAAGGCCACTAAGATAGCCCAAGCTTTTTTCATCAAAATGTAACTACGTTGACCGCACACTTTTTGAAAAGTGTAGAATGCAATGGACAACAAATAGAAGGAATTATAGATGGAAATAAGATTAAAGGACAATGTAGTCGGTTTGCAAGAAGTATGATAGACTAGTTTAATGCCATGGAGAATCCCTTCGAAATGGGATCAATAACAAAGGCCTAGAAAAACTTGGGTCAGAGTGAAATATTGTGTGATTTGATATCAGAATATTTCAAACTTGCTGATTTATGTCAAACAATGATATTGGGTTCGGTGGAAGATGAGAGAGTTTTCAGTGCATTGGGGTTTTTGAAATCAAAGATAAGAAAAAAACTAGACAAGAATTTGGAAAATTGCTTGAGGGTGTTAGGAAGTGCATATAATGTCAAAACATTTCCTTATGAAAGGGCACTTACAATCTGGAAGTCCATATGTGAAAGAAGAGGGTTGTGCAACTCTTCAAGTTCAAATGCTGGTAGTGGTGGGACAAATGAAGACCAAACTCAGAATCAAGATGACTCTTTTTCTATTTCTGAACATCAGTTTGAGGACCCTGACTCGATTTGGGAAATGGAAGTGAATTAGTAGTTTTTAGGTCTTTATACTGCATTTCATGAATTATATTCCAAAACTGCAGTTGATGATATTTTAAATTTGTATTCCTTGAAATTGTGAATCAAATTGAATACATTAACATATTATTAATTATTTCATATTTTAATTGTGTCATACTGATAAGTTTTACATGTACTTAGTGATTCATCATTCAACTCAATGCTTACTATTTTCTTGCTAAAGTTTATTTGTGCATAAAACATAAAATTTGCAATAAAGTAGAATTTTTGTTTTTGATTTGATATGGTAAATAAAATTAATTTAACATATTAACAATAGTAGGATATAGAACAATGAACATCAACAATCGTTAAATGTGTATTTAGTAGTTGAAACCAGAGTTTATTTTCAATTGATAAATTAAATAATATAGATAATTGAACATCAACACATTACTGAATTTGAATTTTCTATTGATTTTTAAATGAAAGAGTACATAGAGGCAATGAAAAATCTTACTCAAGAGTCAAAGACAACTCTGCATAGAGCTGAGTTGGAACTCAGAAAGTTGAAACTCATAATATCAATATCAAATCATTCTAACAATTTTTTTAGCAAATTCCACTGTTCAGGTGGTGGAATTGTCATTTCTTCTAGCTGATGTTGTCTGACTTGAATTTTTGTTAACAATGTATGATCAAATTTCAATTTGGATCTTGGGTCTAACTTGAATGTTTCATCCAAATATACATTCAAGAGTATCAGTTGTTTGATGAAATCCAAAAAGTTCGCATCATCTAGGTTCCCAAGAAACTAGTCCAAATCAATCTTCCTTGCATCCTCCATCTTCTTTCTAAAATTATCCTTTCTAATGAATCGGTCATTTGTGTCAAAACCCTGTGGCAAACCAAGCTTTGTCAAGTTCCTTACCTTTTCATCCTCATTCTTAATCTTTGTTGCAGCCTCAATCATAAATTCTGTTGTTTCACGCATTCTTGAACAATGTTTAATGATGTCACCTTCATTGCGGCTTCAATCCGATTAGTAATGCCTTTTGAAATCAATTCACTGTCACTGGCTTTGTAGACTATTTCTAGAACTTGATTTGCATATTTCTCTTTTGCCTGTAGTTGCAGATTTGTGTTGTCCATTAAATATTTGCTCAGCTTATCAAAATGTAGTCTCATGGCATCAATGACTTGAAAGAATTCACACAATTGATCAAACCTCTGCATTCTATCTTCCCAAATCTTTTGTTTCATGTGCCTAATTGTTTGTCTACAAAATTCAGTTAACTTTTTTTGACAAGATTTTATTTCATTTTTTGCTTCCATAAGTTGTGCGGCCAATGTTCCATTTTTTTGCCTCTCTTTCTCCAATTTTTGTTCCCATTGTTCATTTGCTTTCCCAATGCTTTGTCTTAATTTTTTTGAAGTAGATTTTTCCTCATTATATTTCTTTTTGATCTCATCTAACTCTTGCTTCAGTCCATTCAATTCCACCTTTGTTTGTTTATCCTCTTTGCTTGTTGATATAGAGGCAGATTTTTCATTCTTTTTTCTAATTCATTGCTCTTGTTATCTGCTGCTTTCCTCTTTGCTTTCTCATTTGCTAAATCTACCTGTAATTTTTCTATTTGATTCTGCAACTTTTTTTTTCTCTATCATGCTTTAGCAATGATGTATACACCAATTCATTGTTCTTCTTTGATATATTAATTTTGTTAGTATTTTTTAATCTAGAAAAATCAAATTGCAAACTGCTCACCTAAAATTTAGATCGATCCATCTAATTTTCTGGTTTATTTTGAACTGTGGGAACAACAAATGTGTACTCCATGATTTTTGTATTTGTGTCAAATGTGGGTAATATCATGGTTGTTGCAGGATCTGAAGTTACAGCAAACACACTCTCCATCGGTTGCTTCTTATCCTTTTTATACAATTCTAATTTCTTTTAAACTCTTGAATGTAATCAAAACCTAGGGACACAGGAATAAGGGAATGCTTGAATGGTGAAGGAATAGGAGTACTTGCAATTTCTGTTATAGCCACACTAACTGGGGGAGTGCCTGGAAATAATTCCTTTGTAGTGGAACTAGTAGTTGGACTTGGACCTGCCATAATCCTTTGTCTCTTCTGTGTCCCTTGATCACTGAGTGTTTGTGTCGTATCTTGCATTGGTGTCCTCTTGTGTGTAACTTATTGTTGGACCTGTTGTTGTAGCACATGTTGACTAAGTTCGCCACCAGTGGCAATGCCAATCGTACTAGGCTCTCCACCATGGGCATGTCCAAGTTGTGATTGCATCTGACCATGAGGATTAGGATTTGAATCTATAACAAATTCAATTCTTCCAGTTCTACTTGTATGACCTTGGTGTATTTTATCAGCTGATTAAGCTCCAAGGCCTCTTTTATCAAATGGTTTTCTGGCAGTGGTGACTACATCTATTGGATTCCAAATGCCTTGTCCTTGGGACCCCAAACCACCACCTTGATAACCCAACTTTTCTGCTATGACTTCTCCTGAAGTATATGATTTTTTTGTGTTATGATTTAAACCAGGTTTGTAAATGCTTTGTTCATCCCTATCATCATTAGGTTCATCATCTCTTTCACTTTTAGTTTCTTCATCTTCACATTCATTGGGATGCTCTATATTCCACAATTTGCTAAACTCTTCATCTTCATCGATTTCTCCATAGTCTTCATCAGTTCTCGGTTCACCTAGATCCTTCCTCATAGACCAAAATGCAGCAATTTTTGACTGTGTCCAAGATTTTTTTGTAATAAAATCATCTAGATATTTTGGTATTTTTACTCTAATGGATGGTTTATCACTTTTTCTATAAAAATTGTTGTACCTCCTGATTTCATTCTCTGTTGGTGCTCCTATAATTTGGAGCTGGTGCAATGCCATAATTTTTGCTGACAACTGTTCAAAATAAATACTTTTCTCAGCAGCAGTTTTCTCCATTGCAATTTTGACCTCATCCCAGGAATCCTTGTTTCTCAAGTTTTCAAGCAAGGGTTTACATTGATGTTGAATTCTACTTGCAACATTCCTATTGGCCACAATCATTGTTTTAATGGTGTCACATGGATCATACTACCAATGATAGACAACATCAAAATTAAAAATTTTCAAAAGATCTTGTGCCACCTTAAATGCTTTTCTCTCGAATGTGAACCCTCCACATGAAAAAGGTAGAAGGAAATAAGTTCTTCTTTTGCTGACCGGCAAAGTGTAGTTCATCAGTACTCTACATCTGCCTTACATATTCCAATGCAAAAACCCTTTCTGTCACATGTATTAGAAGTTTGTATGGCTCTACTTCTGATCCATAAAATCTTAGCATAGTATATTCTTCCAATAAGTACCAATTAGCCAATTGTATTTCTTTTCCTAGTTGAATGAAATCTCTACATGATATAGGCAATCTAGGCATTGGACTATTTGTAATTGCTTGATGCAATGGAGCCAAAAAGTAGTCTACAAAATTATTGTAGTTCCTTTGAGAATCATGCATCCTTATCTTAGTGGTCCAATCATATACTGGAGCCATTTTATTTTCCTCAGCATTGCTATAGGGTTGAATCTGAAGCTTGTTATTCTGAAACATTCCACTAAATTTGAATAGAAAAAATTAGCACAAGTATGTTGTGAACCTAAATGTCTTGGTGGAACCTCCTTTAATCATTAAAAATTGTTTATGCATGGATTTTACAATGTGCTCAATAAATTTATATTTGACATGTACACCATTACCATAATGGATATTATATACCATATCAAGGAGGCTTGCATCCACTTCCCAATTGCCATCCAGTCTGAGGCAAAATGCTAGCATGGAAATAGTATCCTGAGCCCATGATTTAAAATTTTTCAAAGGATAAGGAGGCTTATGGTTATCTTTCAAGATGTTTTTTTCTTCAACTATTTTATTTAGGAAAGAATTTTTGCTCCTTTCATCCGCTACTTCATAATCACTAGCAATCTTTCCTAGGTCAATGTGGACATCTCCAAATTCTTGGGTTGTAAACCCCAACACTTTTCCAAATTCTTCTGCATTAATGGATAAAATTTATTCTTTGGTATCCTTATTTACAATTGTTATTTTGTTACCATCATAATTGTGAGCACAGACCATGATAAATTCTGGGCAAGGGAAAACCTCATGTAACATCATGCGCCCTAATCCAGTTACCCATGGTACATTGATACTATCAACTTTCTTTTTCTTGGTAGCCTTTTTCTCACATGAAAATATGAGTTCTGAGGTAAATCTACCATACATGTTAGGATCATAAATATCACGGTATTCATTAGTCAAACCTAAGGTTTTAAGCAATTCAGAATAATGTATATTTTTTATATGTACTTGCTCTGCCTTTCCCAAAAACTTTGTCTGGTCTGCTAGTGGTGGTAGACATGCTTATATAGTGTGAAATTTTTCTTAAGTCTCTCAACCCTAAATGCAAAGTTCGACAAATAAGATTATAAGAAAAAAGTTTGACAAAATAAGATTTTAAGAAACGATGAAACGTAACCTAGGGTTTCTATGTTTTGTCTTACCGGCTTTGTTGGAAATGGCACTGCAATGAGCACTATGAAATCTCCCCGACGCCCTATGTGCTGACCCTCTCGGCTCTCACTTAAAAATAAAATCACTTAGCACTAAAAAGTAGAAACTAGAAAGTTTGCTTTTTTTTATGAAATGACTTTTTTAGTGAATGAAACGTCAAGTCAAGTTTCAATGTGTCGCTATTAGTACATGTTTGACAGCTGTCCTGCATTGATAGCTCACATCAATCTCTAAACCATTGACCTTTGTAAATCTAAGGGTTTAGGGTGATTCCAGAGATTTAAGTTCACAAGCCTAGTGTTCTATGCATTTCATTCTGGAATACAACTAGAACCATCCATCAAATGTTCATCGAACGACGAGTATTTTATGATATAGACAATAAACATAATTTGTATTTCTTCATTCATTTAATTTTAGTCACACTTTTCGTTTAATTACATTCTATTTAATATTAATAAAAAAATTATTCATAGTTTTTTGGTCTCGTGGACGTCAACTTTCATTCATTCATTCATTGATATTAATTCAAAGAAATTGTTACAGCTAGGGGATAGCTATGCACCTATGCCCTTGGCATATCAATATGTTACAAAAAATTCCCATACATATTATTTCCCATGATAATAAAATATATTACATCAAAATTAAGCATTCAACACAGAGAGCCCATGTTCTAGAATCCTGAATAACCCTAAGCTATTTAGATTCAGAAGAAAAACACACACAACTTGGAGATAAATAACCATATACATGCAACAAAGCATTACTCATTTAAAAACAAAATGAAACTACTAAATTTATTGCACCCAACAAGACTGTATCTTATTATTCTGTTAAAATTTTCCAAGTCTAAAACAACCAACCCTATGAAATGACTCAATGAGCAAGACAATTCCTTTATAGCTCAGGAATGTGCTATCGGCATTGAATACATTGTACTTCAAATTGTTACAGATACAGAGAACAAAAGCTTGTCAATCCTCAGTTCCATATTTGTCATTCCACTCATCGTATGTCTACTCTGTCGGCCAAGGGAATGAAAATATTTCTTCAATCTGGCCATTATGGCTGACATACCTGGCATCCAACATACTTTTTACATGGTTAGAGAACGTAGAAAGATTCCTTTCAAGAGTGTTTAGATTGTCCAATGCTAAGCTCAGTACTTGCATACTCATAGTTGGATCACTTGCAATTGCATCACAACAAGTGGGAATTAATAAAAAAAAATTGTCTACAATCTCCTTTCTCCAGTTGTCCAACTCTTTTGTTTTGCCAACACCATCCAAGATGGGAGGTAATCACTTAGTGTCCAACCCTTCAAAACTCTGCAATCTCTCTTTCACAACTAAATCAAATTTTAACTGGAAATTGGCCACATCCTGAAAACACTTCAAAATGTTAAGCACCTTCAGTATGTCAGCAGGTGCATTGGAATCATACCTGACACACCTCAGAAATTCTTTGACTTTTTCAATTCTATGTAACCATTTTTTTTTAAGCTCAGTAGTCTCTGTTTGTCAGACTCATGCTTTTCATAGGCTGGTCTCAACTGTAAGTAGGATTTCCAAGCCTCATCAACTTTGGTCAAAATGTTTGTCACCTTGTTCTTGATCAAGTTGGTGACCATCTCTTTAACCTTGTTATCCTTTTCCTCCTTCAATCTCCTATTATCCTCCTTCAACTCTCTAATCTACAAGGAGATGCTCTGTATCGACTGGAACAGATTTTGTAGTTGGGATCACTGGAGGAGGGGCTAAAGTACTGGCTACCAATGATAGTTGCTACTTCAACATATTTATCTCTGCAACTGCCTTAGAATAATCAAGTTGCAACTGATTGTAATCCTTTTGCAATTTGTTAGCAGTTGCTTCTACAAATTGTGTGGTCTATACATTTAGGCTTGTAGCTTGAGGAGCAAGGGTATCAGATACTCTTTTTATTATTACATCCCCTATCAGCTCTCCTAATTGAACCCTAGGCTTTTTTTTGTTTGGGGCTAGAGCCCACATTGCCAATGTTTCAAATTTAGGGTTAAAGACTGCACCAGAGAGGGCCCTTTCAATCTCTTCCCCTGTCACATCTAAATCATCTCTGGTGATTGTATCAAATGCAATGGCATCTGATAGAGTCCAGTGAGGTAGAAGTAGAACATTACTTTTTGCCACCAGTGCTCTCCCTTCCTCTGGAGTCATTTTACTTATAGACTGTTGTACTTCTTTTAGGACCCTTTGAGTAATAACATCATACTCCTTTGGGTTTGCTCCATCCTTGGCATCTTCAATTTTCTTCTAAAATTCCTTACTCCTCACTTTCAAAACATAGCTTCTAAATTTAGGAGTGTTGACAAATTCATCATCGTCCATAAACTTGTCACAGGCCATCACCCTAACATCTTCAATATCAAAAGTAGTGTTTCTCATTACTCTCACTGCCCTATTCTCTGGGGATGACTAAGGTCTCAGTCTATCGGGTGAACAAGCTCTAGTTTCTTGTGCATGTTCCTCCTCCCCCTCTAGGTCAACTACCTATATCTGCTCTGGGTTCTCCAAATCAATAATCTTGGCCCTTTTTGCAAGGGAGGGGACAACTGATTCCCTCTTTACATCATACTCTCCACTTGATCTACTAGGCTCATAAGCATATCTCTGTTCTCCTATAGGGGCAGAGGTAATCAACTGTTCTGCATTATCTAGCATTTTCTCAATTCTCTCGATTGGGTCTTGCACTTCTGCAAATGCACCGGATATGTAGGATTCATGTTTCTCTTCATATTCTCACTAGCCATGATAGTAGCCCACTTGATCCTCAAGTGGTGGACTTCAATCATAGTAAAACAATTCCTGGCAATTTCCTCATTGTAATCCATCTGATGAAGTACTGGACCTTTCCCTTGTAGTTGTTGACTCTGAATCTGGTTTTGCTGATGAATCCCTCAGGGTCAAAAGACCTTGGTTGTTCCAAATACATTCCAAAACATTGCATAACTGAATAAATTTGGTCCAACCCACTCTTATCATGGATCACAAAATCACAAAATCTAATGGAAGAAGGGAAGAATGAACCTTTCTTGTGGTTCCTAAAGTGCTTTTTTTCATAATCATTTAACTACCTTATAACTTCTAAAAATGCCACCCTCTTTGGCACATATTTGGGTAGTATGTGAGGTGCAGTCTGGCATCCATAGACCCTTATGCAAGTAGTATGCTCATGATAGAACCAATCACCCCAATTGTGATCAATTCCAAGGTGGGGAGTCATGTCCAGAGGTCGTAAGAAATCCATTACATCAGGATGCAACCTTTTACCCTCTGGCTCCAAAAATCCAAGGATTCTCCTCACAAAATATTCTTCAAAGATGACATAATCTGCTATGACACAGTGCATATCTAGCATACATGTCCATACTTTCACTGGCAGCTTGTTCCCTTGAGCATCTAAATCCTTGACATGCAAATTGTGGTGCCACATCCCTGATAAAGAAAATAAGTACATATGGCACAACAAGAAGTACCATATGAATTCAACTTGGACATCTGGTTTAGACAAATTATTTTTGATCTTTGTCATCTGATCATGCATACGGTTAGCTATGAAAGTGGCATAATCATATGGTTCCTTGACATCTAGTCTCTGAATATCAACAACCATCATCATCAAAGAAATAAACATTCTTTCTAAAGCATCTCTGCCTAATACTTGATACAGACTATGATAGGTTCTGACAAAATATTCATTAAACATACTGCAATGCAAAGGCTCCACCTCATCATCTGAAATCTTTACCAATTTACCACCAACACCCCTTGGCCTGTGCTTTGGTAAGTAATATAGTAATATTCCCTGTACTATCATTTCACAATGTCAGTCTAGTATTTTTTCTTGAAAGCCCTGAGCTCAATTTGTTTGCTGGCTACAGGGTCCAAGTTGAATACAGTGGCAATGTATCCTTTGGTAAACTTGATCAATGTTGAACCATTTCCATCTATTACTGTCCTAGTGGCTAGATTATACCTTGATGCTATTGACCTAATTAAGTCAGGGTTGGGGAAAACATTGGGACAAATGAGCTTGGTTAAATCATATTTCCAAGCATGACAGATAGGGGCCTTGTAGTTCATCCTCTTATGCCAATGCTCAAAGAGGATCCAACCTGGGACAGGTAATTTGGCATCCTGACAATTATAGCAGTAGTCAAGAAATCTATCCTCGGCTCCACCTGGGCCATGCAATTTCAAAATTGTTCTAGCGGAACCAGGGAGTTGGATCATAAGATCCTCATACAAGCTTCGTTTGAAGTGGAAGGCTGGCCTGACTAACTCATTTTTATTTTATGAAGGTAGCTTAGGGTTTTTATGGTTGACAATGGCCCTAAAAGCTTTAGAATTAACCTATAGTTGGAAAAACTAGGCACAGAGGAGGAATAGTTACTAGTTTTCTGTGCTTGCAGAAGCTTGAGATTACTTTTTTCTTGCTCATTCTGATAATTTCTTCTGAATGCAGTCGCGCTCCTAAGAATACCTTAATCCTTGAATTCCTGCACAATTCTCTGTATTAATGAACTTCGTGTGGCAAGAATACCTACACAATTCTCTGTATTAATGCACTTTGTGTTGCAAGCACTTTGAAATCTTACTCTTTTGAAACTTGGAATTTGGGCCATTGATCTTTTCCTTACATTCTGAAATCCACGGTCCTGATTGGCTGACTAGATTTGACAATCTTCATCACCATTCTGAAAATGTATGAGTTGGATACATGGCAGCACCTTGCAGCGTAACAGCTTGTGATGGCCCACCTCTTACCTACCCCGCACCGGCGTGCCTCACTTCTCAAAAAAGAGATATGCCACGTGTTGCGATGTCACGCCTGCATAGCGCAGATTCCAACCAAAGAGATTCTCCTTATGACGATATGAAACCATTGGATCAAGTCTTTTGCCAGCTTAGATTTTTGGACATGTGTCGTTTTGTCGCAGCCGTGCAACGAATATTCTCTCCTGGTAGATTCCTCATGCGCCCTTGCGCGACCATTAGATTTTTCCCTTTCTGTAACTATTGGATCAAATCTTTAGTGGGATAGGATCCCAGCTTTGATTTTTTGACATGTGTCATTCTGTCGCAGCTGCGCAGGGAATATTCTATCCTAACAGATTCCTCATCCGCCCTTGTGCCCATTAGATTTCTCCCTTCCTGCAACCGTTGGATCAAGTCTTTAGTGGGATAGGATAGCTTTGATTTTTTGACATGTGTCGTTCTATCACAGCCGCACAGTGAATATTCTCTCCTGATAGATTCCTCATGTGCCCTTGCGTGACCATTAGATTTCACCCTTCCTGCAACTGATGACAGCGGATAACCTCTAGACTATTAGATTAAGGGGCCAATCAACTTACGAATATTAGGACATAAAGTCATGACTTCACTGACTGACAACCTGCTCACATATTAACTTCTTAAAAAATTAAAAAGTGGACCCTACTAGCTTGCTAGGTTAACCCGTTCCCCACCAAGCCGTGACCAACAAGATTAGGTATAAGGGGCTGGTAAACAACACAGTTTTGATGGCTCAAGTTTCAACTTAGACAACCGGCAATCAGAGGTAGCAAGTCAACATAAGATTACACAAAGGGTTTCTCCTATGAAATGTCAACCATTGATATTTAGAAATCTAATGGTTCAAGTGTCAAAACCTAATTATGCAAATATTTCAAGCATCATGCATGTAGATGAACTACACTATCAATAGAAAGTGTAATTTTACTTGTGCATATAAAATTTCATGATTAATTCTATCTAAAAACAACCAAATTGAAATCAAATTAAATCCAAAAAGATTGAGAGTTCACATATATTATAGCTCTCTTAGTTGTGCCTTTCTCAAGAGTAAAAAGAAAACAAATGCCAAGCAAGATTAGAAACCTCTAACCATAACAGAGAGTCAAAGACCATCACCAAATCCATGTCAACATATATAAATTAAAGCAAACATATAAGAAGCAACATTAGAAACCTCTAAGTTCTAACCATAACAGAGACCAAATTATATTAATACAAAAAGTAGAAATTATATTAATACAAAAAAGATTTACACTTGGGTAATTATATTAATACAAAAAGATTTACACTTGGGTAATTATATTATTACAAAAAGATTTACACTCAAGAAATTATATCAATACAAAAACCACTCAGCGGCTAGTCTAGGCTCCAAAAAACACACAGCACCAGAGAGGCTACCATAGTACCATTTAAATCCCTAGCCCCTTGACTGAGCAACTCCTTGAAAACTTGCCAGCCTACCACCGCAACATAGAAATCACCAAAAAAGTGGCCTTGAGAGCTCAACCACTCCTATGGCCACTGCGAGTAGAATTCCCTCGTATTCACAATGGCTGCGAAGTATTGAAGTGATACCGAAGTATCATCTATGTCCATTCCAATTGCCTGTCAAAGAAAGTGTCTCCGACGAGCTGCCCAAAGCCTGTGCCTTCTGAGTTGTTGCTCATTCATGTTTAGGAGGAACGGCTACCTAGCTACGCCCTCTTGTCCCTCCCACAGCTTCTCTAGGTCTCTCAACCACGGGATACTGACCCCCAATTCTGCATCAATCACCACATCTAAGTCATCCAAAAGAATATCTGGAGTGAATACCCCCCATAGAATGATCAGTGCATTCACCTTTGCCTCTCCTAGGTCCAACAAAGAAGCCAAAAAGCGTGAGGAAATATCTGAATTTACCCTATATCTATCCTCGGAGACCAAGAAGTCTTTACTGAGGACCATCTTCACTGCCTCAAGGAATAATAGGTTTTGTTAGTTACAAATGTTCATTAGTCTGCGATCTCTGATACGGCCCAGAAAGGTGACCTGGCACTTATTGTAGCAGAACTTTATGGGAGTCTCCATGCTATATTTTGAGCAAGCCAATCGAGTGCCATTTTGCTAGAGACCTCCAGGATTTAAAGGAAGATTGTAAATGAACACACGCTTCAACTGACATGCATTTATTCATTTATTCATTGTCCAAATTTTTTGTAGCGTCAATCTTCGGCTCGTGTAAGGATTGACCATTAACAAAATCTATTTAATAACTTGTCACATCTATTTAATAAATTAAAAATCAATGCTTGGGAAAAGTATTTTGTAGGCCACCAAATGAAATCGATATCAATGATTCAATATATAAATTTATATCAATATCGTATTTTATATAATATAATATATAATTTTATATTGAAAATTTCATTCTTTGAAACATCTATGATCTGTATACATTGCAATTTTAAACCGAAATTACTTCTATATTATTTAGTAAAATTTAACATCACCCTTCAAAAAGATTGGGGAATTACATCGTACATGAACCTCTAACCAACCTCAATTCTAAACAAAACTCCTATCCTTCAACCTTCAAACCTTTCTTTGATCCTCCAAAATCCTTTTGGTTCCTCTATTCGATGATGCATAATGAATATTTCACTGTAGTCCATAATTATCCTATTAATAGGCAATGGATCCATTACAAATTTAATTGTGTGCTCATTCACAATGTCAGTGAATGATTCACTATAGAACCTTGCATTATATGTACAAGAAACTACTAGGCATGGGTAACAATAAGGCCAGTAAAGGAGAATTAAATTGATTTTCTCGAGGTCACTAGCAATTGAGTTGCAATACCAATTCCATGTGTCAATTCAAATTTCTAGTTTCTCATACATGCATGCATGTGTGGGAGATTCAACCCACCACCTAGAATAGAATGCATCATTTGCAAATGTTAAAAGTGTTGATTCTTGACACGATCTATTCCACTTGACGAATGCTTGTATTTCTTCATTCTGAGACATGCAAAGCAATAACAACCTCCATAGTCACACACAAACAAAATTTTCCATCATCTTAGATTCTTATTACCATTCTACATCTATGAATTGAGAACTCTATCACACAGTTAAAATCAAAATCATGAATGATCACAAAATAAATACTTGGTAACTTACTTTCTTTGCACAGCTATTGTAATGAAAGCCATTACTTTGAACTTTTACAGTCTATTGATTCTTGACCTATCTAAAACTTAGTAATGCAATATAAGTTTGAAACACTAAAGACTATCATATATACATTACATGTACGCCCGTGACAAATGGGTAATAAATAACAAGCAACTCCATTTAATTCATATTGGCTAATATGTGCGGTTTGTCATGACTCAGTACTCACTTGCCATTAATGAACTTAATTGAGCATTGGCTAATCTATGTGGTTAAGTGCGTTCAATCAAATGAATCATATCACCACTGACCATTTGATGCACCCTAGAACGAAAGATGAATAGTTGTAGTTCAATTCTAGAAGGTAGATCTCCAACGCTACACATTGCTAACAAAATCCTCCATAATCAACTAGCAGCCGTTAGATATTATTAGATCAACGGTTGACATATATATAAAATATATAATATATTTTATTGATTATTGTGCAAAGGTGGCAGCGCGGCAGAGCGTAAGTCCTTGGTTGTAGAACTACAAATTTGGAAAATTGGATGTGTCAGTACTTATGCCGTCAATTTGTGATCATTTGACAACCAAAATCTATTAGAATTTTTTCCATTTAATGACATCCATGCTCAAAGTGACCTCTATCCTTTTGTAATAAATAAGGAATGTCATGAAAAGCACAATTGCACGTATTTGGGAAGGCAATTTATGCAGCTCAATTAGATAATTATCTATTAATTTTCGTTAATCAGAATCATTGTTACTTGACACTTATCTCTATTCTGGAGACTTTATGTAGAAAGATGGGTATGTCAGAACTGTAGCCTGGAATGGAACTTCAACTAAAGTCTGATACCATTCACACAGTATGATTTTTTATTGGCATAACAGTTTATTTCGCCAATTAATTTTTTATTGGTTTGAAACTATATTTAAATTCACCAATAACTTTTTTATTGCTTTGAAAATTGGTTTAATTTGCCAATGTAAATACATTTTCTAGTTTGAAATTAGATTTTAATCGCTAGAAAAAATATTTTCTTATTTTGAAAACAGGTTTAATTCGCCAATGCAAATATATTTTCTGGTTTGAAATTAGATTTTAATCACAAGAAAAAATATTTTCTTATTTTGAAAACAAGTTTAATTCACCAACGAAAATATTTAATTGGTTTGAAAATAGGTTTTAATCGCCAATAAAAATATTTTATTGGTTTTTAAAAAATTACAATTCACTAGGATTTTCCATAGACCTCTAGCGATTACAAACGATTCACCAAATAAGATTATTTTTTTTCCTAGAAAAATAAAAAAATTTGCCAATAAAATTAATATTTTTCTCGGGAAGTATACATGATTCACTAGGTTTATACACCTTCTCTGAGGGGGGGTTCTTAAAGTTATCCCTACTCAGTGCTAGTCCCAGTGTTCTCCGCAGTTGAATTCCTAGAAACATAAAATACAGTACAGATCAATGTCGTAAGGAGATTAGGATTCTGTAAAGAAACTGTGGCACTAGACTAGGGCACCTGCTCATTAGTCCCTGACTTCTCCATTTTTTGAACTTCAAAATCTGGTACACATTTGATTGTCATTTGGTTATCTTTGTGTGTGAGCATTTTCTGTAATTCATCTGTTTGTTTCCGAATTTGCATAATTAGGGTTTTGAGCATAAGTGGACTTAATTAAGCAAAAAAGTCATTCAATTCCAATTTTCCCTACATTCCAAGTGACTATAGGCCTGACAGTAGGTTTCCTACTTGACTGGAAGTCCTTGAATGTTTAGAGGTGAAAGGAGGATCAACACAAACTAGCAAAGTAAACATAAAATCCTCTTCATCAAATTTCACCCTAAATATTTTGGTGAACCCATGTTTTTAATAAAATTTTCACCTTGTTGAGTGTTGTACTTTAGATTTACATTCATTTCATTCATTCATATCATTGTTCATCTTATTGCATTTGGAAAAATACACAAAAATGAAAAAAATGAAAAAAATTGGCATTATTAGCTTGCATTTTCTAGTAATTTGGATTAATTGGCATTTAATTTCAATAAATTTATATCATTATCATCAGATCTGATTTAAAATATATAAATTTATCTTTCATCATTCATTTAGATTGCATTTTCATGCTTAAATTATTGAAAATTGCTTGAAATTATGCATTTTTCCATATAACCTAGTTTTGCATTAGCTAGGGTTTGTAGTCAAAATCTTGTTTCAGATTTTACTACCCTTTTAAAAAACTCATTAGGACTGATTTATAACTATAGTATTTCATCATAGTGGTTTGTTTGCAAAATTTCATGCCTAGGGTTTGAAAACCTTGATTTTTCATTAGATTTTGGCCTTATCGTCTCTCTAGATTTGCACCATAGGCATATTGTAAAGGATTTTTCTACACTAATTGGATTTTATCAAGGTTATTATCTACTTCCCCTCCTATAATTATTTACAATACCTTTTTATTGGGCTCTTACAGTGGAAATTTGGTGAAATTTTGCATATTTTGGCTATATTTGCCCTAGGGTTTGACTTAGATTTGCACTCCAATAATGTTGTGATGAATTTTATGGCTTTAGGTGATTTATATTACTACTATAATATGTTGTACCTCCTAAAATTATTTACAGCACCCCTTTTGTTAGGTCTTGGAATTGAAAATTTGTGAAAAATGGCATATTTCTGCTAGGGTTTGACCTTGAGTGGCACTATAAGCATGTTGTGATAGATTTTTTAGCATTAGGTGGCTGTTATTACTGTAATAATTTTTTGATCATCATCATTTTCATCACAACATCCTTTTTCATACTCTTTTGCATTGAGATTTGGTGAAAATTGCATATTTTAGTGGATTTTCACTAGGTTTTGACTTGTCATCATTCTAGATTTGCATTAAAAGTGTGTTGTGAAGGATATTATTGCTATATCAGACTGATATCAAATATATTATTTTCTGCCCCTTATCAATTTCCTTACAACACCTTTTCTTTCACTTATTTGCATTGAAAAAAGTTGAAAAAATCAAGCATTTTAAGTCATTTTCATACATTGTTTTGCACTTGTCTTTGGCATAAATTTTGAAAAGATTTTAAAATCTGATTTTACATTGCTTTGAAAACTTAAACACATGGCTTCTCATCACAACAATAACAATAGGTTCCCTCCTAGGCCTTACATGAAAAGAAAGGTCCGCAAACTTGAAATTGTGTTTACACCTCATGATAGAACAATTGGAGAAACTGAAAGACCTCTCTATATTACTGTGAAAATAATGGGAAATCCTGTGGATGGAACCCTTATTGATCTTAATTGTATGACCAATGTCGCCATGGATGAGTTCCTCTTTTCACATCAATTAATGCAAGGCTTTTATGACCCTTCGGATATGATGATTAAAACACATAAGGGAACCTTTATAAACACTTTTGGGAAGATATATTTATTAGTTACTATAATTGAGAAATCTATAGAGCAATGGTTTGATTTTGTCCCCATTTCTGACCTTCTTCACATAAAACTAGGACATCCATGGTTAAAGGCTAAGAAAGCTGTCCCTTCAACAATTTATGACTATGTAAAATTTCCTTTGAATGGACAAGTGCATACTATACATCGCAATAGGTATAAACCTTTGATTACAAAACAACACTTTACACTAGATTACTTTTGGAAAAAATATGAAAGGGAACCGGAGCCATGGACAGACTTTAACTTCTTGAGCTATAGAAATTACAAAACAAAACTATTACATCAAATGGCTGGTCCCTCTATTAAAGAAACAACAAAAGATGAACAACCCGCATTTGCAAAGAATCCTAGACTAAAAGTAAAAGAACCCTATGCTGAGGTTCCTCCCCCATCATCCTTACAAGGATCAGGAGGTAGTAGTTGACAAAAAAATATTCCACCTAGACAAATGAGATTTGATCCTGGTGCTTCCTCCTCTAAAACATAAAAACCTATGGATGAGCAAAACACTATCTTACAAGAGATAAGTGGTAAGACAAAAAGAAATAGACAAGCAAAAGAAAGAAGGAAGAGATGACAAGATTATGTCCAACAACTTGCATCTCAACAAGAAAACATTTCACCAAAATTATGAATCAAACATAGAAGATCTTAAGAATGGACAACTTGATGACAAGAATAAGAGTTTGGCTATGGTACCTTATGTCCCACTTTCCTCCAGCATTTGGGAGTGGGAAGGTGACAATGACGATGATTTGCTCGTTGACAACCTCTAATGAGGTTGTCCCTATAGGTAAGTATTTCTAACCCTCTATCTTTCATGATGTGTTTCCCCTGTGATGTGTTATGTGTTGTTTAGGCCTCCTGGGATGACCCTTGATTCTCTTATAAGGTCTAGGATACCAGGAGACCACCTCTGTTGTGACCCTTCTTCTATTTGTATCATCATTCTTCTATGTTGCTTCTCCTCTATTTTCACTATTGTGTGTTGTGTCTTACGGACATAGCGTTGCAGTTGGTGACTTGGGGGCACCCTCCTACATGATTGTCCCTAAGGCACTTGTTTCTCCTCTCTTGATTTATTGTTTCCCTTCCTCTAGTGTTTCTATCTAGTGGGTGGATGACGAAAAATATATTATACTGATGCGGACCTAGCATCCCTTTAGCAAGAAATTAAAAATTGGACTTAGTTCCTATATGACGATGGGGTTGTTATATATTATCCGATGCTTGACTAGTAGAATCACTCCATGCACTTTGCCATGTGATCTTGAAGTTGTCTTATCACACTTAAAAACAAAACAATACTGCTAATCCATGCACTTTGTCTATCTTGAATCTTGCATCATTCATTATTGTTTATCATGATTAAATGGACACTAATACTTTTCTTGCAGGAAGGTGTTTGTGGGAACATTTGGTGATCGTAAAGTACATGTCAAACCTAGGGGGTGCACTTGACATGATTCTTGCTTGAAATAGGGGGGGAGGACTTCGACGCCCACACCCTAGTCCTACCCTATTCTAGGTCAGGCCTAATTTTAAAGTGTCGGTTTATAACCGTTATTTAGGTCCTATGACAACACGGTAAGTTTCAGATACAAAATTCTTGGCAAGAATGTTTGTAGTTGCATATATAAGCATGATTAGGTTATCATTTGTAAACAAGATAGTTATTTGTAAACTTGTGGCTTATGTGAAAGTGATTCAAGGCATTCATAGTGTTGTAGAGCAGAATTTGTGTTGTTATTATGTTTTTGTTTGTAGATTTGGCATCCATCTCCTCATGGCATGAAGAGTATCTTCCTTCCATGAGATCTTCACTACAAGGTGATGTCATTTGTGTTTTCAATTATTTATCATTTGGATTTTGCCTCTATCCCATAGGGATACGCACTCTTTATCTGACAATGGTGTTTGGAAGACTTGAATATCTCTTGCGAGCTTAACTAAGGCAAGCCTCTAAACACCACAACCCCCAACCCACTCCTTGTGATTGCAGGTTATGGATGTCGCATCTAGAAGAAGTGGAGTTGCAAGGAAGGTCAGTAGGCATCAAGGATTCAGGATCTGGAAAGAAGCTAGACACTGGAGCTTTTCTTGGACTCAGGCGCTAGTCCCAGTGTCCTCCGCAATTGAATTCTCAAAAATAGAAAATACAGTATAGATCAGTGTCAGAAGGAGATCAGGATTCCACAAAGAAATTGTAGCACTAGACTAGGGCACCCGCTCATTAGTCCTCGATTTCTCCATTTTTCAAACTTCAAAATCTGGTATGCATTTGATTGTCATTCGGTATCTCTGTGTGCGAGCATTTTCTGCAATTCATCTGTTTGTTTCTAAATTTGCATAATTAGGGTTGAGCACAAGTGGACTTAATTGAGCAACAAAATCATTCAATTCCAATTTTCCCTACATTCTAAGTGACTGACAGCCTGATAGTAGGTTTCCTACTCGACTAGAAGTCCTTGAATGTTTAGAGGTGAAAGGAGGATCAACATCAATTGAATAAATTTATTCTTCCAAAATTAAATAATTTTAATTATTTAATTAAATCATTAGCGTCTCCCAAAATTCAAATCCACATCAATTGAATAAATTAATTATTTATTTAATTAATTAATTTATCATTTTAATCCTCTTATCTACAATTAAATAATTTCTAAATTATTTAATTAATCAATTATTCTTCCAAATTAAAATAAATCATTCAAATTTATTTAAATTGAATATCTCAATCTCTAAAAATAAAATATAATAAAATATTTTATTTATCCTTCATCATGCAAAATAAATTAAATTAATTTATTTATTTCATTTATTTAAATCTTCAAATCTATTCTATGTCTTCTATCATGCACAAACAATTAAATAAATTTATTTATTTAATTCTCAAAAATCTTCCAATTCCTCTAAAAATAAATCTTGTTCATCATGCAAATAAAATTAAATAATTTATTATTTAATTTATCTCAAATCATGCAAAAAGTAAATTATAAGTTGAGTTAATTGACTTAATCATTATTGTTTTTATCACCAACTCATAAATTAGAAAAAATATATATTTCTATTTTTATGAAATCTATCTTTATCATGTCTATTCCATGTCTTTTAGCCAAATCAAGAAATTAACTTAAAACAAAAATATCTTTTTGTGTGACACATGTCAGGTGCACATTCATCAAGAATTCTAGATTTATCTCATCCATTGATTCCATTGAATTATCTCAACCATTGATCGATATTCATTAAAACCTATATAAACCCCCCTCATCTCCATAACAAATCCTCTTCGATCATTTAAGTTTTTGCCTCCCTACATCGCATTGAGCATACATCGCATCGTTGAGCACCTTGAGCACTATGAGCACAAACACAATCCACATCCGCTTGTTGTAAACATGGTTTCGCAATTTGAAGAGCAATCTACATTCGACCAAGATAACAATACAATCTAGGTGAAAGCTTTCATTGTTTTTGTTATTATTCATTGATTATTTGGTTATTTGCTTAGATCGTTATCTTGATGTTATAGGATTGAGTTGATGATTATTTCATTGGTTTGATTATCATTTGATCTCGATTTTTATTCCTATACACATTTTGATTATAATGTATTTTTAGAGATTGAGATATTCAATTTAAATAAATTTGAATGATTTATTTAAATTTGGAAGAATAATTGATTAAATAAATAATTTAGAAATTATTTAATTGTAGATAAGAGGATTTAAATGATAAATTAATTAAATAATTAATTTATTCAATTGATGTGGATTTGAATTTTGGAAGACGATAATGATTTAATTAAATAATTAAAATTATTTAATTTTGGAAGAATAAAGTTAATTTTGATGAAATTAATTAAATAATTAGATTATTTAATTAATGTTAAATGCAGGTGATTTGATAAAATGAAAGTGATATGATGACATGGTTATTTTTAGGTATATATATATATATATATATAATTTGATGAAATGCAAGTGATACAATGACATGGTCATTTTTAGGTATATATATATATAATTTCCTCTTCTCATCATATCTATCTCTTCCATATCTTCCATCTTCCTCTCTTATTATGCTTCTTCACATCACCATGCTTCATCATGCTCTTCTCTCTCACATTCATCTTCCTCATATAGGCTCTTAATACCCTTTCATGGCATCTTTCTCTTATGTCCTTTCCTAAATACTCTTAATTAACTCCCTTCCATGAATTCACCCTTTCCTTTATGATATTTATCCATATTATAGCTTGTTAAGGTGTGTTTAAGGCTATTTAAGGCCTATATGACCCACAAATGGGTCTAGGGATGACCCAAAAGGAATGTCAAGTACCTCACAACCTTCTATATCCTGCCAACATTCTCCCCAGGCCTAAAACATTACCTTTTCCCCAAGAAAATATTTCTTTCGTTTGTTTTAGTCATTAACATTCTCAGTATAACCCTCCACCTTTTTCCCAAATTAAATGTGATGTAGGAATGGAATAACACCATGTTCTTCATACCATAATCTCTAATCAACCCAAATTACCTCTACACACTCTTAGTTCTTGGCACACAATCCCCATTAACTAGCACAAGCTCCTAGACTTTTATACAATCATTTTTCATGCAACCCAGTAACATTGTCTTCAAATTGTTGTCTCTAGATATAGTTTTGGTAACTCAAACCTCCTAAAACTTAGAATAAACCTACCTCTAGAATAGGTCTATCTATCCTCCAAACCACGAGATTATACAACCAATTGTAGTGAAATGTGGTGGTCTACTTGCACATGAAATTGATAAGTTCGGTGATCTGCTGACAAATCATTGCACTGGCTCAATGGTCCGTGGTCTAAACAAGTCCTCTCTATAATATACCTCAAGTTCTTCCTTTGTGATGGTTCCTTTTCATTTGCGGTGCTTCCTCTTCATTTGTGGTGGTTCTTCTTGATCTATGGTAGTTTCTCTCCTTCTAAGGTGATGCTTACTGCAATTTTAGGGTACCACACATTCTTCCAACACTTTCTACATTCTCAATAGATTCTCAAATAACCTCAAGATCCTAGAATATTACCTTACTTCAATACTTAATTAGTCAGGATATTCTTGATCTTTTTCTGTGGTGCTTTCCACCCTCTCGGATTTGGTTGTAACTCCTTAGATGTATACATAGAACTTATTTGGTTCCCTCTCTGTACACATTGCCCCTATACTCCTCTCTAATTCTTTATCAGTACTTCCTTTATTGCAATGTGATTTCTTCTTTTTTTGTAGTAGAATCCCTAGTTATCCCTTCTTTTATTGTAGTATGGACTTCTTTATGCTCTGCATAGGTTCCTTCCTTGCCGCATTTTAGCCTATGTCCTTCTTCCTTTCTAACATGTGAATAATTAAGCCTATACACCCTTCTAAACGTACATGTAACATGTTTCCAATTTGATCCATTCATCCATCCACAATCCATCTGCATACAATCTGTCCTAGATTTTTTCTCCCACATTTTATTCCAATGCATCTTTTTAGTGATTATTGAATCCATAAATGCTACAAGGATGAAGATCCCAACACATCCTGCTTCTATGTCAATGTCTATTACAATGAGAACATTGCATCCCTTGCATACCATGAACTAATTTGTTTGAACCTGTGATACCACTTTTATTTTCTTTACCCTTGACATATCCAAGGGCTTTATTTCTTGGTCTCACTATTGGTTCAATGGGTTCTCTAAGTCCTTGTCCATATTTCCCAATCCTTTTCCTTCATATCCCATTCCTCTCATGATTTTAAATCCAACATTATCTAGACTTCCTTTGCCACCTTCACCACAAGTAGTAATATTTGCAGGTTCAGACACTTTGTCATCTTCAACCTTATTCTTATCATCTAAAGAAGCTTCAACTACTGCACACAAATCATTTGTATCACATGGAACATCACAAAGTAATGTCTTAGCTCTTAGACATTCATTTTCATTCATGCAAGATGCAAGTGATTAATCCAACTTATGATTATGTTCCCTCAATCTTGATATTTCAACCTTCTACAAACTATTTTCCTCCTCCAGATTCTTCAATTTTCTTTCCAAGGCTCCCTTCTTCCTTTTAACTTTATAAATTTCATAATGTTGATTTTTATTAGGGAAGAGGGTCTATTCTTCCTCACTATCTTCCTCTTCAGTTTCAATGTTTTGATGGTTTGCAGTATTTGTGCCCTACCAAGTTAGTAATGCAGCTTTGTTTTTCCCTTTATTTTTCTTCTTTTTAGATTGCTCATGCTTGACTTCCTTCCACTGGTTCTCTTCTTCTAAAGATATGTTGAAGATATATCTATGTGATCATCTTTAGTTCTCTAGCATGTTCTTAGTACTGACCTTATTCTTTAGGGACTCTCTAGATTAAGCGTGCACCTCCTTATGACATAAGGTTTTCTAATTCCTCACTCTTCAACATTCATGAGTCCATATTAATTTCCTTTTGTTTTACTTGCTTGTGGTGAATAATAGGTTCCTTCACCATATTCTGTTGTCTAGGTTTATTCTTTCTCCCTATATCTCTTGTCAACTAAATGTCAAAATAATCTTTCCCCAATAGTTCTTCGCAATTTCTTATAATCTATTGCTCTATCTCTTCTTGTCTATTTGATTGTTTGTTTACTTCTATGGAAATCCTTGTACTTTTAAAAGGCATAAAGGGTGACTCCTGGTCGGGGGTTTGTAACTATTCAAAGTGCCTCTTCATTCTAGGAGATAGCTTTTTGTTTATAAATGACATGTCATTCATTAACCTTATTAATTTACTTCCTTCTCTTATACTCCTAGCATCTAAATTGCCAAGTATCGCTCTTCCTTCTATATCTCTTATCTGTAATATACTTCACCTTACCACATCATCCAGGTATTCTTATCTAAATTTAAGGTTTTGTTTATGGATTTATTATTTGCGGAGGTTGATTTCCTTCTTTACTCATCATTTTGGATGCACCCACAGTGGCACACTCAACAACACCCTCATTGGCGTTCTCATCCATTCTCTCTTTTCCTCCTATGTTTTGTTCTTTGACAACACCCACCTTGCATGCTCATCCTCATTCTGTTCTTTTTCTTCCACAACCCTTCTAGTCTGTTCCTCATCTATTTCCTTTGCCTTTTCAATTCTTTTGCAGTACCGCTCCTATTGGTCTTCAGTCTGTTTTCTTCTTTTCTCTTCCATATTCATGTCCATTATGATTTCACCAATCTCTCTTAGTTTCTTGTTATCTCCCTTGGCCATGGGTGTTTTTGATATGGTGTTCCATTAATCCTTATGTATCCCATGGTTGACTTACTTTGAATGGTTACATCTTTTTAGGGATCTCTTGAGATCCCTTTCCCTTTCCATTTGTCATCCCTTAGGTGCCTGCCCCCCTCTTACAAGGGTAGGACCTAAGAGATTTCTACCGCAACTCTAGAAAAATAAATTGTCACTTTCCTTATTCTCCATTGTCCTTACCAGGGTCCTGCAATATAACAAAATGTTGGCATGATAAATAATAGGACACAATTCGAAGATCTAAGACTAGCTTACTCTTATGTAGTCTTTATACCCTAGTAGTGACAATGCTAGAATAACATATATTTGCGATAGGAAATAATATAATGCGATAAGATTACATCATATTCAATATATAATAAATATCATAAATTTTTAAATATTACACAATAGTTCTCATATATATATATATATATATATATATATATATATATATATTCCCTCTTCTCATCATATTTATATCTCTTCCATATCTTCCATCTTCCTCTCTTATTATGCTTCTTCACATCATCATGCTTCATCATGCTCTTCTCTCTCACATTCCTCTTCCTTATATAGGCTCTTAATAACCTTTCATGGTCTCTTTCCCTTATGTCCTTTCCTAAATACTCTTAATTAACTCCCTTCCACGAATTCACCCTTTCCTTTATGATATTTATCCATATTATACCTTGTTAAGGTGTGTTAGGGTGTGTTTAAGGCTATTTAAGGCCTATATGACCCATAAATGCATCTAGGAATGACCTCACAACCTTTTATATCTTGCCAACACCAACCATTCACACAGAGATAACCTAAAAGCAAACCTAACAACCAACATTTAATAAAGTCATCTCAATCAATCTTGTCCATCCATTTGTAATCAATGTATTCATCCTTTAGCTTGCTCTAGAAGTTAACTTCTTTAGAAGCTAATGCCTCTCATCCTTAGGTTGCTCTAGAAGCTAATGAATCGCAACCATCCATTTTCATACATCTTTAAATCTAGACCATTCACATCCTCAATCAAGAATCTATAAATTTACCCTCATACTTCCTTAAATCATACATGATCCTCATGAGCCTGATAGGTACATGCTATAAAAAAATTGCACGACTCCTTGAGCAACTACACATAAATCACAACAAGAGAAAATCCATACAACAAATGAGATCTCTTGTTTGGTAAGTGAAGGTGGGATTATTTGATTTAGTCTTGTTTATGCTCTATCTGAGGTTGTGCTTGATTTAGAATAAAGGGTTTAATATTGGTTTTATTACATTTTGTTCTAAAATTTGTATATATAACTAATAAGCAAGTTCTTTTTGAATTGTTTGCCTTTGATTATTTGGTATTAAAATTGGGTATTCTAAAAATGTCTTAACTATTTGGTAACGTATAATGAATGCTTCTAGATTTGGCCATGACCAAGATTTTTCTCTTAACGTTTCAGATCACACTTCGTGATCCATCATACTTCTCTCTCCCTCTCTTTTTATTCAGATTGGCTCTGCAATTTATCATTTTTATGTCTCTTCTCTTGCTTTCTTTCTCCTGATGATGGATCACGGAGTGTGATCCGAAACGTTGAGAGAAAAATCTTGATCACAGTCAAATCCAAAAGCACTCATCATACAACTATGGACTGTGGAAGTTTAATGAATTCTATTTGGTAATGAACAAATAGCAAGACTAGATAAATAAATCAAATTGAAATGTTAGTAAAAAATTCAAATTTTACTATATTATTGTCATAGATAGAAAGTGTTGCTTAATTTTAGTAACTAAAAATTATTTTAGTAAATATATGTGATTTGTATCATAACAAATGAAAATCAAATTTTGTAACAATTTAATCATAGAGGGCATAATATTTTGATGATGACAAGAACCAAGACATTGTTGTAGCTTTGTAATGTGTTGAAAGCATTGCAAAGAAATGAAAAAGCAACAATTAGTTTAAGTCATGTCATTAGTAATTTATAAGAAATGTTTACAAGAAAGAAACAAGTATTGTAGCTTTTAAATTCTTTTTATGCAATTGTTGTTTGTAGCATCAAATTCTTGGATTATATTGTCCTAGTCTATTGTAAAAGTCACTTGTATTTTGAAGTATCACAACATGTAGATAGTCTTCTATGTGCTCTTCATATTGTACTTGTGCTAATGCATGGAAGATGGTTGTCTAGTATCTTTTTTAAATAATGCATGTAAAGACTATGTTGTTTAGTGTTTTTAGCATGCAAGTAAGATGGTTGTCCAGTGAAAGAGAAAAAAAATATTACCTACGGGAGCAAAATAAAATTGTTGAAGAAAACCCTATTGAAGAAGAAGCATAAAGGGAAAGGGAAAATGTCCGAGAATGATGGTGAAGTATTCAAGAGGAAATTCCAAGAAAACCTAAAGAAGATTGAAGATATCCTCCTTAAAACAAGAGAAATCATGAAGATGCTAACGAAAAAATTACAAGGACCTATACCACACATGAGAAAGACATTACAGGTGAAGTAAAATTGCAATTGTTTCATAAAAAATATGGGTATGTTGCAAGGAAGAATGAACCTCAGAAAAGAGGTCAAGGGAATTACCAGATTCAAGGTAATGGAGAGCTGAAGAATAAGTTTAAGGGAGGATTCTAGAAGAAGTCACAAAATAAGACAAGTCATATTATTACAAAGAAGATGGAAGAAGACACCAAAAATGAACTCAGAAGAAAGGTACTTTGTTTTACATGCAAAGAAACTTGGGAGCCAAGTCATAGATGTGGGAGAAATCAAGAGAGGAAGCTAGAAGAGGGATCAAGAGAGCTAGAAAGGGATATAATGGAACTAGAAGGGATGATGGAGTCACAAATTCAAGATAAGGAAGAAATGGTGATGTTACAACATAAAGAAAAATTAGATTTGCAAGAGATTGAAAGGAAGCAAAACTTGAAGGAATCCACCATTCAGATTGAAGGTAAAAATTCTTTGGTCATAAAAGATGCTTTATTGACTTCTAATGATTGTATGTGTCAGGATAATACTGATGAAGTCAAGGATGAAGTATCACTTGCTAAATGCAAAAGTTAGGAAGTTGCTCTTTCTCAAAACTCTCAAATAAATCTTCAAAAGATTGAATCAATTCTACATAAGGGAGATCTACAGGATATTTGTAAACTTGAAGGTGAGAAAAATCTTTTATGTCATTAGGTTGATGGTGTCGTATTAGATGTCTCAACAAGTGAAGATTTACATGTGGAGCATTCCTATGAAAGAGAAAATAATGTCATGAATCAAATAGTTTATGAAGAGAAGTTTTAGGATAACCATATTGAGAGGCATGCACATGAGGAAAGTTCTTCACTAGACACTAATGTTGGACTTCAGCTTGAAGAAATTTTTGGATCAGCAACTAGTGGTATGCAATTTGATTATCAAGTCATGATTGTAGATTATAGCATGAAAGTAATAATAGTAGAAAAGATTTGATGCTTGATAATTTATCATTACAATTTTCTTGTGATCATGAAAAGAATCATCTAGAGGATGAAAGAAATCAAAATTGCTCATACATAATGGTGTGGAATCTTGGTGCTTATTCTAAAGAGCTACAAAAAAGGAATATTGATAAACAAATGAAGGCTGAAATTCTTGATGGATTTATTATCATATTTGCAAATAGATTCATCATTCCATGCACTTGGAGAAGTAGAGGACTTAATACAACCTTGAGTAAAAGTAAGGTATGTTTTGAATTTTATGTTATGATAACTAACAAGATCATGTAAGTTCAGTGTCTACAATTCTTGAAGCAACTCATGGGAAATAGCAATGTTTTCACTTTCATTCATCTCAAGGGTTCAATTAGAATACTTTCAATGCAAACCAAGAGTTATGCAAGTTTGCATTTTAAGTTGAGAAATGAATCAAATATATGATTATGGATATGATTCATAAAGTGTTTAAGGATGGGGTAGAAAGTGATGATTTCTATGTTGGCGTATTGGGAGAAATTGACATGGTTATGGATGAAGGATGGTTGCATTCCTTTGGTAAGTTATTACAGATTCATAGATCTAGGGAGTTTAAGTTTACACTGGAAAGAATAGATGTCATGTTTGGAGGTGTCACTAAGGAAAATCTAAAGATAGTCATAGCTAAGAGGACTTCTTACATTATTCCAAATTGTAGGAGACTTGTTATATACATTCACAAGTACTACAATCTACTACTTTTAGGTTTGTTGATTTTGAAGAGTTTCAGAAGTGTGCAAATGTTTATGAAGGGAATTTTTATTATTGCATGGTTAATTGTAGCTTTCATATTGCATACATTTCTGATTTTAATGTTTCCTAACTTTGAATGGCTGATTGCAATCATGCACACTTGCATACGAGATGATTGTTACACATTCATGAGTATTGCAGTCTATGGTATAGTGGGAATTCTAGTCTCGGGAAAAAGTATCTTCCAGTTTGTGACCACTAATGTCAAGTTTCTAGTTCATACATGGCCTCCCACCAATGTTACTTTGACTAAATGAGTGATTCTTGCTTAGGTTTATCATTTGTTCAGTTATTGCATGATTTGTATATGGCTGATTTTGATGATTTCAGTTATGGACAGCAGTATATTGGTGCATTTGGAGGAAGTTTCCTTGCTTGGTGATGTTAGTAAAAGGTCTCCACTATTGGTGACAATTATTCCATCCATAATAACATTATTTGGGAGGAGTCTCAAAGAAGTTTGTGACTGTAATTTTTGGTTTTCAGCTTACATGCAAGTTGATTTATGTCATGATTTTGAGAGTCTAATTCATAGTAACATTATGAAACCCATTGAAGCTCAGGACTATAACCACAATTTTTGGCATTGGTTATTCTATTTGATAGTTATGGGATTCAAGTCTTATGGACAATATAACATGTTTCTTGCATGGTTTAGATGGTGGCACCTTGGAGATTGTTGCTAGAATACTACACATCATGTGTTCGCTGGTATGATTCCACTTGAGGCATTATGTGTTTATGGTGCACCAACTTTTATTGATTTAATGTATACAACTAGAAGTATGGAGGTTCCTATGTATAGGTAAAATCAAGCTTAGGATAAATCAAAACAATGATAATAAACTCAATCCTATAACATCAAAAGATCGATCTAAGAGATAACCAAATCAATGAATAATGCAATTAATAATCGAAAGCTATCACCTAGATTGTATTGATCTCTTGGTCGAATGTGATTGTTCAATCAATTGTGATACCATGTTTGCAACAAGTAGATGTAGATAATATGCATGCTCAAAACATCGATGTGCTCAACGATGTGTGATAAAAGCTCAAAACATTGTGTTACGAATGCCCAAAGCTTAAATGATCGAAGAGGATTTGTGAAGAGATGAAGGGGGTATATATAGGTTTCAGGGTAAGATCGATCAATGGTGGAGATAAATCAATGAAATGGATGGATGAGATAAATCGAATAACTCAAGATGAATGTGCACACCACATGTGTCATATAGAAAAAGCTATTTTATTGAATTAATTACTTTTTGGCTAAAGATAGGATTTGATTTCATAAATTAGAATGTTTTTTTCCAATCTATGAGTTAATAAAAATAATAATAATAATTAAAGCCAATTAACTCAACTTTAGATTTTGCTTTTTGAAGTTCTAAAAATAAGACTGATTGTGCACATAGAAGAAAATATTATTTTTAGAAGAATTAGAAGATAATTGAGAATTAATTAAATAAATTTATTTAATTTATTGTGCATGGTTGAAGAAGATTATTTTTGGAAGAATAATTGAGAAATTAAATAAATAAATTTATTAGTCCCTGCCTTAGCAGAGGACTATTGTTTTTGGTTAACAAAAAATGCATTTGTTTTTCTCGGGCTGTGTGCATATGGGGAAATATTGTGGACTAACCTAAGGTTTTGTTTTTTTTAATGTTTTTTCCTGTCACGGATGCCCTTTTCCTATTGGGGCTTTAATATACCCCTGGTATTTTAATCTTAGTTGTTCGATGCTTGGAATATTTTAATGTGCTGGGCTGATTGCTGGCATTTTGTTGTTTTGCATGGCACTGGAGGGTAAACAGGTGTTAGCAGCTCCTCCGTGGGCGTCTTTCCAGAAAAGGGGGTAACAAGTATTTTTACCATATGGGCGCCCAAGATAATTTTACCTGTGTGTTGCTGCTGCCTGGAAAGAACTGCGGTGAGTTTTTGAATTCTCTTTTATTTTTCCCTTTTGTTTTCTCCATTTCGAGTAGATTTTGTGAAATCCTATCACCCTGCATTGCTAACCATCTTCATTTACGGTTGATGTTGATGCTTTGTACCTCCGGATATGCTTATCGCCTTTACCCTTCTTATGCTTCAACCCATTTCTAGGTATTTTTCCTGCTTCAGTGTTTTTGGCAACTTGCACAACATAGAATCGTTTCTGCTGAGTAAAATTGTTGGTAAGATGCTACAAGGAGAAGGCCCAACAGGAACATGTGACCTTCGCTCTTCCATGTAAGGAGCTTTGCTGCTTACTCTGCACAACAAAACCCAATCACATTTAGTACAATAACAGTGGGTATATCAAAATAAAAGCCACACTTAAAATGGTAGTCAATGATAAAAAACACAAGAAGCTTTCCCCAGTTGTTCAATATAAGCTTTTGTCTGTCAAATTTATCCCATCATTTAGAGAAATTGTGTCTGTCAAATTTATCCATTGTTTAGAAAAAACTGTGAAATTTAAACGAAAATATTTTGGCATTTTCTAAAAGTAACATTGCCAGGCACCTTGCATGCTCCGCCACATATTTAAGATTTTTTTGTGGAAGTTTCTAAAACTATTTTGTGCTATTCTAGTTATTAAGCTTTGCATACACCGCAGTAGCTGTTTTAGTTATGGCGCTAAGTCTGATACAATATATGCTGCTATTTATGGTGTTAGATATTTGTATTCTCTACTTCTCCATCAAGTTTGAGTATGCCAATAATTAAAACCAAATTAGCAAGTTTACATCTTCTGCAGTTTTATGTCAGTGCATCTGTAGGTTATAGATTTATTGTTATGTATTTATGTACCCTGATTATATAACTATAAAGCATGGGTTCAAGAAAGGAATTATTGTACATGATGTAATGTACTTGTAGGCCCCTGTTACAATATTTGGATTAGTGTTGGTAATTGTAAGGTTGAATGTGGATAGTCAATCAAGCACTGTAACTACCATGTTCCTCCTCTCTATGTGATTGACAGGTTAATACATTTGGGTTCACAGATTTTTTTTGGGCTCTTTCTATGTGACTCAGGACCGAATATCTTGGAGAGTTGAGATATGTATGTGGCAATGATTGATGGCAATGTGCCCTATTCTTCTGATATTGCATTATGTGAATTTGAATTTTTATATATGATAGTCCATATATTCTATAAAATAGTTGTGTATGCATATGCAATGAATAAGTATTTCCCATTCAAGTCTGTTTCAACTATGTGAAGCCATAATCTGTCATCCTCATAGGCCAGCCAGGGTATTTGTCAATATCTTGCAATTATAGTCGATTTTGGAAATCCAAAGCAAAAAATAAGGGGTGGGAAAATAGAATGGAGAAAGATAATTCTAACAGAAGAGTTTATGCAGGGAACATTTTTTACTATTTTACTAGGAGGGAGTATAACAAAATAACAAACATGGACAAAGGCATTGACACACCTAAAAAATATAAGCAACTTTTCCCTGTTTGCTAGCCTTTTGCCACAGGTAAAGAATATCTGCATCGCAGATTTGGAGATGTTGGGCAGATTTAAAGTGATAATTCTGTAATGTTTTGATTGTATAATAGTGGCTTTTATAAACAATGTATAATCTATTGAATAGTTGCATATGCATATGCAATGAATAAGTATTTCCCATTCAAGTCTTCTATGTAACATTGTAGAGTTATAGTTTTGATGCAGTTGCTGTTTCATCTCTGTTTCAACTATGTAAAGCCATAGTCTATCATCCTCATAGGCCAGCCAGGGTAATTGTCAATATCTTGCAGTTATAGTCGATTTGGGAAATTCAAAGCAAAAAATAAGGAGTGGGAAGATAGAATACAGTTTCTTTGAGGCATTTTATCAAATAGCCCACATATCTTGTCAATAGTTCTACATTCTACATTTTAAAGAAATGTCAATCAGGGTAGTCACAATTGACATCATTTGATGGAATTACTCTATCTTTTATGCTTTGACAGATGTCCATACCTTATTTTTGAAGCTAACCTATACAGAAGCCAAGAATTTCTATGGAAAATTCATAAGTGCATGAAATACTTTTGAAGGCCATGACAGGAATGTCAATGTGCCACAACCTACAAAAGAATTCTTGTTTAATAGCAATTTAACAATGTTGTGTCGACTGCCCAGAAAGAAGAAAGATGTGTAGCCTGGCCTATTAGAAAAGGAAACTATAAGGACAGAACACAAACTAATTGAACCTGGACTGCTCATGGTTTGCTATGATTGTACATTTAGAATAAATTCTGTTGGTCCCATCACCAAAAATAGCATCCGGTTTTCATAAAATGTCTGAATTGTTCCATTGGTTTTGAAAATGTCAAAAAGGATTCATTGATTTAAAATATCTTGTGTTTTCTGTATCTATGGATTTACTTTGATCTAACCTTTAGGGAAAAGATGGTTTATTTAGGAGGTGGCTAGAGTGCTAGAGAATAATAAGGCAGATAGGGCTGATTTTTATAAGAAGACTACTATTGGATCTGCATTAAGCCTTCCAAGATAATATTTCTACATGCTATGTTCATGATTAGAACCGCTTCTTTGATGATCCAAACTCAATGCCGATGAAGACAAGTGGGTTAGAGGTATTCTAGTTGAATGAATCATTATAGGTTGTTATGTCTAACTAAAACCTTATTGGTTTCTAGCAATGTGCATTGAATCATGGGATGAAATATGGTCGTGGGATAGATCTAGGATGACTTGTACTATGTTTTTTTCTTTACTATTTTCCTATGTGCAAAGGAATTTGATAAGGTAAGTATATTTTATTCCTCAATTAGAAAATTGCCCTGTTGTGTGTTGTTCACAATTAAAAAATACTCACAGACAAATAGAAAGCATGCGTGTAGCCACAGAACAATATTTAAAAAACAATATTTAAAACGATCATCTGCTCAAATCTGCGGCATGGTACCTATTTTTTATTGCATAAGATTCTTCTTATATGTAAGATTCTTCTTATATGTTATACTAATTGTAAATAGGTCTACTTACGGAAAAAAAAATGAAACAACTAATCACAAATTCAGGTTTAAGCCATTTTCCCTACACAAAAAATACCCTCAAAATCAAAACCTCAAAAAATCAATGAAAACTTCTTACGCTGAAAATATTAGTAGAATTACCATTACAACTAGTTAATACTTATAATAAAACCAGTTAGATTTTCAAATAGAATATAGTTTTAAAATAGGCATGCTCTTTTCAGTCCATAGACTGTTGAAATGGAGTATTTAACCTTTAGGGAAAAGATGGTTTATTTAGGAGGTGGCTAGAGTGCTAGAGAATAATAAGGCAGATAGGGCTGATTTTTATAAGAAGACTACTATTGGATCTGCATTAAGCCTTCCAAGATAATATTTCTACATGCTATGTTCATGATTAGAACCACTTCTTTGATGATCCAAACTCAATGCTGATGAAGGCAAGTGGGTTAGAGGTATTCTAGTTGATTGAATCATTATAGGTTGTTATGTCTAACTAAAACCTTATTGGTTTCTAGCAATGTGCATTGAATCATGGGATGAAATATGGTCATGGGATAGATCTAGGATGACTTGTACTATGTTTTTTTCTTTACTATTTTCCTATGTGCAAAGGAATTTGATAAGGTAAGTATATTTTATTCCTCAATTAGAAAATTGCCCTGTTGTGTGCTATTAACTGATTTGCTAGGAGTTGTTTCCTTTGCCTATTTCACATGCTAAGGATTATAGTATGTAATAGTGTGCTTATATTCATTGGTTGCTTTGTTTTGAGGGCATTCTATTGGTTTTGATACATTGTTTTTGTTTTTAATGGCTTTCAGGTGGGTGTTGTTCGTGTCAATTGTTCAGAAGTGCTTTTGATACAAACAGGTGAGTGCCATTGTCGATTGTGTTATGTTTATGTTTTTGGTTTGTTTCTATGGATCAATGTACGTATTGTGTCAATGTGGAGGAGCATGTTGTCTGTGTGATGGCTCAATTCGTTTGTGTTGGAAGGAGGCCTTTTCCTCATGTGGTGTATTGGTAAAATAAGCAGGTGTGTTGGTACGATGTGTTCTCATATGTGGCTCGTAGTTTTGTTTGTAGGCCACAGTTGTGGAATGAGGGCTTTTCGTCATGTGGTGTATGGATAAAATAAGCAGGCGTGTTGGTGTGGTGTGTTCTTATATGTGGCTTGTAGTTTAGTTTGTAGGCCATAGTTGCGGTCTTTGAACATGTCAATTTAAGTCGATATAATTTTGTGTCCATGGTAAATGTTTGATTGTAAACCAGATTTCTCTGCACTTTGTTGGCATGGGTGTCCATGTTTAGTTCTTTGTTTGAATTTGGTTTGTCATGGGTGTGGAATTCACGTACGTTGGGAAATAGGTGTGTTCATGTGCGTCTCGAGTTGAATCGTAGGGTTAGGGTTGTGGGATGGTGGCCTTGTAAGCAGTGGTTGAAGTATAGGATAGTATAATTTGAAATGATAATTGTACTCCCGTCTCGACATGATTCAATTTTTTTGCAGTCATGGGTCGTCGCAGGAAGCAAAAAATAAGGACTGGCCGAAAGCAGGGGGCTCAATGTGCTGTGGAAAAAGATGCGGTGCACATTGTCGATGTTGGTTTGACTATGGAGAGCGAAGCGGCATCAGGTTCAGACACGCTTGCAACTATGATGAAGCAGGTCGAATTGCAACGTGTTGAACAAGGTGAGTCGTCGTCCATAGCAAAGCCTTTGAACAAGGGAGTGCAAGGAAACAACTGCATTAGGCAGAGACCTTTGGCTATTAGAGACTTCCCATTCAGATGTGGCCGAGATGCACCGGTTTTGTCTAGGGACGTGATTGATGGATATAGGCATGTTCATGCAGGCAAAGCTGAGTTGCAAAAATTCCTTGATGAGGATGAGGACGCAGAAGAGCTATTGGAGATGTGAAGACAAAAAAAAAGCATGCAAAAGACTAGTGGAAAATATAGTTTCGATCATGTGTTGTTTTGGACTAGGGTTTTAGTTGATATTGTTTGTAGTTTCTTTGGACATAGTTTTTTTGTGTGCGCATGCCTTGTAACTACCATACTCTCTTGTATTGCACCTGAAGATCAAACGAGCTTTGATACTGGATAGCAATATGGTCTATTTTCAAGGTCCATTGTGATGTGATTTGGCTCAAATCCATCCTTATGGCAATCTAATTGAGATAATGTATGGCATTGTATGGCATCTTGAATCGGATAATATTATAGATGTATGAACAATTTTGGGTTCCGTTTGCATTCTTGGTGCAGCTCTAGTGTTCTTGCCGAGCTTGATCATATTTTGTTTTTTTGTGGAATAAGTTCAATGTCATGAAAAGCAATAACATTTTATGTTTTTGTAACATATTTTTTTTTGACGGTTCATTTAAAGGCATGGGATATTGGATTGTTGTTTGCAAGGAGTCACTTGATTGATCATCCAAGCAATGGCAATGTTGTTGTGTGATAGCTAGGCATAATAACTTATTACAGTATCCAGAAAATACTTGTTTTGCTAACTCGATAACCAAAGATATTCTACTTGAGATGAAACAAATTTGTATTTGTGTTGCAATACTTGTTCGCATTGGAGAACGGGCATTTTGCAAATTCGATTATGCACATTTTGGTTGTAGTACATTTCAAGGCATTCCTGAACACGTATACAATGGAAATAGTTGGTGATTGTGTATAGAATACTGGTCATTTGTCATGTTGTCCTCCACCCTCGACAAGTTATCTATACCCTATATGTGTTGTCTTGGCTGCTACACAGCTTTTGAGTAGATGTAGATTGATTGCTTCTCAAAATAGCACGCTAAGAATGAGCTTCTAAGTTGATGCCATTAAAGATGGAAGAATACCCACAAGGCCAGCGTCCCTCAACTAGTGGTGCAGCCTAGCTGGTATCTCAAATCAGTAATAAATAGTCTCAAAATTGCTTCAAATTCCTTTGTTATCCACTCAGAAATCTATGCAGTAGCTGAACAATGAGGAAAGAGGTGAGTAGCAGCCCAAAATGTATGTAGACTCCCTCCTAGCAAATGTACGGTTCTCCTGAGATGTATGGCCAGGCCACACAAGCAAAAACAGTCACCAAACCTTCAATATCAGCCTGCAATCTGCCCCACAAATGGTCGAATCTCCTTGAAATGATAACTCAATACAAACTAACCCTACTCAAAGAGCAGGCTGGAAACTTTATACGTAGTGGTTAAAATATATTGCAGCATCATGTACACATTAGTCATAGGATCTAAACATGTTAGAATAGATTGATGCTTACTTTGGTTAGTGTAAATCAAGGCCAACATTGTTGCTCATCACCATAAATAACTTATTATGCTATATGTTTGTAATCAAGACTGTGATTTTGTTGCTGTTGGAAAAAGCCTGCCACTGGAATGTGAAAAACAACTATAGTTGGAATATGGAAAATGAACTGTGATTCTGAATTCTGCAACTGTGAAAAACATGATAGTTAAATTGAACAGTGATTCTGATTTTTGAAACTTTGCAGATGGTTGAAGTTGATTGAAGTGTGAAATTGTCAGTGCGGCAGTGATAGGATTTTTTTTTAAACTTGCATGCCCATTCCATATTTTTAATTTTTTATCTAAATTAAAATATTTTAAATTTTTGCTGTCTTCAAGAACCTGTTTTCCATGTTTCAAAAAAATTTCTTTCTCATGCCTGTCCTCCTCTCCCATACCAGTACCACTACTAGTATGCTTCTTCTGCAAACTATGGTTTTCAATAAAAACCCTTCACGTTGTTTTTGATTTTGGTTTTTAAGAATGCTTGGGCTATAAAATTTAGTAGTGATTGCATACAAATTTGTTAAGTGGGAACTAGTTAACCTAAACTACAATGAATAACCAATTGAGAGAAGTTTTGTTGTTGTGTATGCTAGTAGAATGCTCGAGTCTTTGCTTTCAAAATTAAGCCATTATACTAAATAATTGATGAAGAAAGCCATCAAACATTAGATCGCTGGCAGCCTGTCCAGAAACAGCATGGATCTCTTACAACCACTTTGGATTTACAATGGTCTATGTAATGTATTGGTTTCTTCTTATGTTAATGTTTAAACTGTTTTAGAAATGGTTTTCAGTTTTTAAAACTTAAACCTTTAAGAAGGATGGAATATGGTTATATAGCTTATAATGTCACATAAAATTTATCGTTTCCCTTTTTTTGCATGGTATATCCTTGATAGGTTATCAGGCTGCTGCTTGCCTCACGGAAAAGGTGGCTGGGGATCAAAGTCTGATTACACTTGGTGGAGAGACTGCATTTTGCTTCAGAGGCCTTGAAGAAAAACTTAGTTTTTTTTTCTCTTGGTAAGCCTTTTGCTATATGTTTGTAATCAGGCCTGTGAATTTGTTGCTGTTGAAAAAAGCTGCCACTAGAATGTGAAAAACAACTACAGTCGGAGTGTGAAAAAATGAACAATGATTTTGGTTTCCGCAACTGTGAGAAACATTATAGTTAAATTGAACAGTGGCTCTGATTTTTGAAACTTTGCAGACATTTGAAGTTGATTGAACTGTGAAATTGTAAGTGCAGCAGTGATAGGAATTTTTTTTTTGAAAACTTGCATGTCCATTCCATGTTTTTAAATTTTTATCTAAATTAAAATATTTTAGATTTCTGCTAAATAAGTGATAGACAAGGCCATATGGTAAAATATTTTCTTTGTTCTTATGGATCTTTGTGGCTCTTGTGGAGCTCTAGAAACTATATAGATGATTCTGAATCTTTAGATCACTGGCCACCTACCCAGAAATGGCATGAATCTCTAACAACCCTTTTGAATCATACAGTTTAACATCTATTGATTGAGCTTTTAAAGCTCATTGATTACTCTTGTATAGCTTGAGCCTCCCTTATGCAATTTAGTAACTGCAATACAAATTTGCAACATCACATTTTCGTCCAAAAACAAAAAAACTGCTTTGACCAATGAAAATCGTAGTTTGTCGGGTGGTAGCTTGCTTGTAACCTTTCTGAATCTACAACTACCTTTATCCCATCTACTGCATACACATGGAGATTTTGAGGCTGTTCAATTTAACTATAATGTTTCTCACAGTTTAAAGGCTGTGTTTCTCACAGTTTATATACCATTCATGTCACTGTCATAACTCCTCATACTATGCACAAAATCATATTAAATTAAACAATAAAAAATTATCCACATATCTAGACAGTTTAAGAATTGGACAAAAGCATAGTTAGTTGAAGCAATCCATAGAACCTGCTGCAACAATTTATTTCATTCTACATTTCCTTCACATTTCCAGCCTCGGCAATGGCCAGTACTGGAATTTCCCTCCATGCATATTAATTCTTTTGTGTAATTATTTCCCTCCATGCTTAGATTCCTACAATATGGACTGGACTAGTAAACAGTACTGGTACCTCCAAACACTGTAGCAAATGGTATAAACAGAACAAACATTCCTATGCATTTCTATGTTCAAATCTAGATTTGTATTGATTTTTATGTGGAAACTAATTGTTATGATTGATGAAATACTTAATTCTAGGCTTGGATATTTTATTTGCTACTTTCTTAATAGGCTGGTACATGTTTTGAGCTATTTGCTTTGCAGCGCCATCAATTTGTGACATAAAATTGCATGGTTGGAAAACAGATATTATATGCAATTCCCTAGTCTGGAATTTGCATGCCAGAGGAATGGCCAACAAGATTCTAGGTGATCCTCCTTTGGAAGGAAAACTCCCGCAGCAACCCGTGATAGTGGAAATGTACAGGCCACAAGAAAAAACACAACTATTATCAATAGACGATGCTTTGGAGCAAATGCATTGCTTTCGAATAGAGCCATTTAACTACAGAGTGGGTGATTGCTTGTTTGACACTATACAGGTTTTGCTCCATTGTCGTTACACATCAAATGAGCTTCGCAATGGTCTCGTCGATTACTTTTTGCAATGTCTTAACAATGGCTGTGCTACAGCTCTATCTTCTTTTGAACATGAACTGCATCTGACAGTGCTCTATGAGTTGCACAATATACATGACAAAAGCACATACCTCCATAGAATGAGAATTTCAGCCATAGAACTCAATGCTTACAATGAAAAAGGACTTTGGGGTGACACATTCTGTATACAATGGCTGGCTCAGTGGTTGAACATACCCATATGCCTTTGGTCTTTGACACGGAAAAAGATCTACTTGCATTTTAACAAAGACTCATGCAACCCCGGTATATCAATTCTTTTCCATGATGCAAATCCAACCTATGGACATTATGAACCTGTTTTCTCAAGGATTAGTACATACAGTTGCATTCATCATGTGCAACCGTACTTGCCGATGTCGCTCTGCAATCTGGATGATGCTTGGAACAACATTGGAAATGCCATGGATGAACTTGGCCTTTATAGACCTCGTACATTTGCCACTGCTTGTGGGGAAAGCATGTTCATCTCTATAGCATATCTAAGTGGCCAACAATTTGATGCAATTGCCCTCCGCTTATTTGTGGCTCAGTCCTTTGCCAATGCGTTGACAGCCCAGAATAAATTTGCATTGGCATGCTTTGAGGCATCCAGACACCTTGGTTTAACTGAGAGCAACACTTTGTCACAATTGCGATCATTTGTTTCTAGGCTTGGGATGCCTCATGAACAGAGTGGCCTTGAGGGTTGCAAGTTTTGTTTACTATGGTTATCATATATATTCCATGCAAAGATACATGTCTGGAGAGCCCTTGACCAGCCTGAAGTCGATGTGTATTGCAATTGCGAAAATCCACAAAAGGATTTTCACTTGTTTTGCTTTCTCGCCAGCTCAGGCCATTGTCACTATGAATCGCTCCAATACAACCATATTAGCTCTGTGCCAAGTGCACCAAGGCAGAAAAACAAAAACTTGTCACCGCTATTGGACATGGTGAGCTCAAACATTTGTGGCAAATCCAAAAACAACCATACAAAGAAACAAGACAGGAAATTCACACTCCATCAGATGTTACATGCTTCAGAAACACAAACCCATCACATGCAAAAGCAACAACGGGAAATACCAATTACCAGAAAAGCTTGTGATATTTCAGGTTTTCAAGATAGCATATGTAAAAAAGGAAAGCCTACATTGTCATTGCGTTGTCTAAAAGCCAAAATTCGGAATATGCATAGACACTCGCAACCAAAACAAAAGAGGGCTTTTTCGTCTTGTTCTCCCACCATTCCACATAGTTCGAAGCTTAAATTTAGACTATGCAACTCTTTACTATCTTTAAAAACAAGATCCACACACCCCCCCAAAAAACGAAAACAAACATCTGTCAACAACATTGGAATACAAAAATCCATTGACAGATATTTAGTAACTATCAAGGACACACCCACTCAACCATGTATTCTTTGTGAAAGGCTTCATTTCCATAAGAATGTTTACCCGGCCAACTTTGCACTTGTCAATGCTTTATCTTTGTTTGCTGAAAAATTGCAAGGGAAAATAATAGACAAAGGGCAACCCATATGTAGGCCATGTATAAAAGACATTTTAAATGGAAAGTTCCCTACCTTCGCTGCTCCATCTAGGATAAGACGTAATACACGAATAGATGCTGTTCAACCATTGACTTCTCTAGAAGAAAGGCTTGTATCTTTGCGAATTGCATTTGCACAGATAAGACAGCTATGTTATAAAAGAGCACAATATGGCTTGCTTGGCACAATTATCAATGTTCCTATGGACTTTGATAAGGTGCAACAAGCATTGCCTAGAGAGCTTGATGAATCTTCAACAGTTGCAGTTAAACTGAAACGTAAGCTGGTATATCAAAATGCATATGTCCAAGGCAATGTGAGGCCCACGTATGTAATCAATGCTCTAACAAGCCTATCAAGAACAGCATTGTATCAAAAAGAAAATGTTGTTATCAACAAAGATTGGGAAACTCTATTCACAAGAAAACTAAAACAGCTACAAAGAGACCTTGAAATTGACCCAAGAACCGACACTAATTCTGCTGCTGCTGATGGCGATGATGATGATGATGATAATGATGAGCCCATAGCTGAATCGGTTGTGCATTGGTTTAATGATCCACATTCTATCAAGGACTTGGATAATACTATTATTGAAATTGCACCTTCTGAGGGCTTCAAACCTCTTGGTATTTTCCAGGATAAATTCTCTGAAGAGATGAACTTTCCTACTCTGTTTTATGGTGCTGCTCGGCCATATGATGTCACTAAAAATTTCACTTACCAAAAAATAGCAAAATGGGAGATTATGCATAAAGGCAAAGACTTTGCAACACACATTACAAACATTTTTTTCAAAGCCATAAAAATCATTATTCAACAAGTATCTTCATTGGCATGGGTGTGCATAAGAAAAGCTGAATTGAAAGGTGTTAAATTGCTTGCTAGAGATGTCCGCAGTCCAGCAAATCTCGAAAGAATTTTGAAATCTCCATTGGGCTATAGATCATTGAAAACCATTTGAACTTCTCCGGATTATTTAGAGAATGCAAGGAAAAACATATTTGCAATGATAAGACAATTGGGACCTCCCACTTTCTTTGTCACATTGACAAGTGCCAAACATTTTTGGGAACCATTGTGTCAAGCATTGCATCCACCATTGAATGATAAATTGTGTAAGTGCAATGAGACTATTGAAGATAGGAATCTGGACTTTGAACTAAGGAAAAACCCGGTCCTTTGTAGTCGCTACTTTAATCACAGGGTTAATGCATTTCGAAAAATGATGCTTAAAAACCATCAATTGTTTGGGCAAGTTTTGGATTACTTTTTTGTTACCGAGTTTCAGAACAGAGGTAACAAACATGTACATTTCATGCTCTGGATAAAAGATGCGCCTGTATATGGGAATTGCTCAAATATGCAGATTGAGGACTTTGTGGACAAATATATTTTATCTGACTCTTCGTTGCTTGATGCAAACCTTGTGAAAATGCAGACACACCACCATACTAGAACCTACAAAAAATATAAAAACTCAAATTGCAGATTTAGTTTTCCATTGCCACCTATGAGGAAAACAACTATACTGGATCCATTGCCTATACTTGATAATCACATGAAGGACAAAGCAAAAGCTTTTTTTGCCCAGTTAAAAAACAAGAAATACGGAAAAGACGTATCATTCCAAAATTTCTTGCATGAATTTCAAATGACTAAAATAGATTACATTGTAATGCTGCAATCAACATTGACGCGCACTGTTATCATGTTAAAATGAGATCCAGCTGATATTTGGATAAATGCTTTTGCAAAGCAGGTCCCACACCTATGGTATGCAAATACAGATATGCAGTTCATTCTAGATGCATATGTTGCTGCATCCTATTGCTGTTCATACATGAAAAAACAAGACCGCTCATTGTCCCTTGCATTTCGTCAGGTGCGTGATCAATGCACTCATGCATATGATGGAAAGATGCAGTTCATACGAAAACTTGGGAATGCCTTGCTTAACTATCAACAAATGTCTAGCTGCCAAGCTATACACATTGTTCTCTCATTGCCGTTGCATCGAAGTTCTAGGAAAACTATTTTTATTAATACTTCCCCATTTGAGAAAAGAGTTTTTATGTTGAAAAGTCCAAAATTGCTGGCAAAAGAACAAGATGATTATGAGAACATTATGTACCCATCTATAGTGGAGAAATACACAGAACGTCCAGAAGCCTTGGATAAATTGTCCTTGGCTAAATACGCAGCATTTTATTCAAGCAATCCAAGCAACATTAAAAAAAGAACCAGGCCACAAATCATACGTTATGTAAGATACAATCAACATGTAGATTTTGAAAATTATTGTCGAGAGAAAGTGATGCTGTTTGTGCCTTTTAGATCTAGTGAACAAACCTTGCTAGCTAGATATGAAACATGGAGTGCAGCATATAACGCACACGAAAAACAAATTGCAAGCATAGAAAGCATTTTCACTGCACAAATTGACACTAGGTGGGGCGACATTGATGTCGCTGCTACAAAAGATGACATGGACAAGCACCCAGCAATAGATCTTGACGATCAGTTTGACATAGATAGGAAACAGATTGGCATAGAGAAATATGACATTAACACCGACCTAAAGCATACAAAAAAAGAAAAGCATGTGAATGTTGATTCCAAATCTGCATTCTTCGAGAGTCCCTACCCATTCTTGCTTGGCAAAGCAGAGTACTTCAGTCTACGGAGACAATTGAATATGGAGCAACAATCAATACTAAAAGACATAGTAATGAGCAAAACACTTGCACCCCAAAAACCACTATATTTGTTCTTGACAGGTGGAGCTGGCACAGGCAAAACTTTCACTGCCAAAGCAATCTTTCAAGCATTAGTTCGCTTTTATGATAAGCAACTTGATAGTGATCCACTAAAGCCTAAAGGTCTCATAGTTGCTTCCACAGGTAAAGCTGCATACAATGCAGGAGGGGCCACTGCACATTCCATCTTTCATCTGCCATGCAACTCTTCAAAAATGCTACCTTTGGATTCAAACACACTTGATAGCTTGAGCAAGAAGTTTGACCAGCTACAACTTTTGCTCCTTGACGAGGTGTCACTAACAGGCTCTCTAACTCTGTACAACATTGATAGAAGGCTCCGACAAATCAAACACATGCCAACAAAACCATTTGGAAATCTTGATATCATATTCTGTGGTGATTTGTACCAAGCACAGCCTGTATTTGATAGTTGGATATTTGAAGAGCCAATCATAGATGGTGCAAAAATGCCGTATACATTTTGGGTTGACAATGTGAAATGCTTCCAGTTGCATACTGTTGTTAGACAAACGAACCAGGATTTCATCTCCATACTTAATCGTGCTAGAATCTCTGAACAAACTGACCAAGACATCTCGTTGCTAAATGCCATATGTTGCAAGCCTCCTCCTAGTGATCCAGCGTACCCATACTTGTTCCATAGGAATTTGGCGGTTGATCAGCACAACCAAAAGACACTTGACAGCCTCCCTGGGAAATCCATCGTGCTTGAAGCAATAGATAAACAAGAAACATCGACTGATTATATACGCTACCAAGGTGCAAATTCTTCATTGGCGAGCAAAATTATGTTGAAGCAAGGCATTTTGGTTGAGCTAATTGCTGGCAATATTGATACACAAGATGGTCTAGTCAATGGTGCAGATGGCATTTTCAGATTGCATACAATTGACGGAAAAGATATTATTTGGGTTGAATTCAATGATCCTATGGTCGGAAGACTACGTCATAAGCAAATGCAAATACTCTACACGGACCAGATCATTTCTTGCTGGACTCCTATCACAAGGGTTGTCAAAAAACTAAAAATAGGCACAAAATTAGTCACCCAAAGTCAATTCCCTTTGAAAGTGGTATGTGCACAAACCATTCATAGGTCACAAGGGCTAACAATGGATGGCGGCCTTGATTTTGACCCTTCAAATGTCTATCAACATGGTCTTGTTTATACTGCTATTTCGCGAGTGAAAAGCATTGAATCGCTCCACTTGTTAAACAAATTACAACCACGGAACTTCAAAGTCTCAAGCAAAGTGCAAAATGAAATGGAGTGGCTCCAAGCCTCGGCCCAATGGAAACCTCGGTACAACCTTGCTTTAATGCCTTCTAATCACTTTTGTATATGTTGTTTGAACACACGCAGCTTTGTACTGCATGCAACTGACATAGCTAATGACTATGATTTGCGTCGAGCGTCTGTGCTTTGCTTTCAAGAAACTAGAGGCAATGTCCTTAACCACATAGAATTGTTCAATGCTGAATTCAATTGTCAATATGCATTGTGTATCCATGGTTTGTTAACATGTTTCAAAAAAAACCTGGTATTGGAAAAAATAGAGACCTTTGCAACTAAGCATATAGAATCAATAACCATTGACCTTTTGCACCTTGGCAATGCTTTGTGCATCACAAATTTGAATTTGACACCTGTTGCACCCCTTGCTGATTTGTTTAATACCATAGACAATGTTGCCAACACATTGCCGCCTAATAGCAAACTAATTGTTGCTGGTGACTTCAACATTGACATGCTGCAATCATGCAAAACACAGACAATACTGCTTGAATTTATGCACCAACACAAGTTATCTTTGGTAGTGAACAAGCCAACAACACATTCAGGCACTTTACTAGACCATTTCTGGATACGTGGCATTGAAGTTGATCTTCTAAATTTCACAATCATGGATGCATATTGGACAGACCACTTTGTAATTTCTGTTAGCTTTCCGCTATAGCACGTACTAGTCCCATTTTCTCCATGTAAGCTTCTGCATCTTGCATTTTTGCTAATTTGTGAACAGCTGCTATAGCTGCTTGAGGTGTGTAGCTCAAACAAAAAAAACCTGAACAGCATGGCAAGCATGCTTAGAATTGATTACAGTGTAATTATACAAACAAAGCTTTTTTTCTTTTTGCTTATGGAACCTGCATAAACTAAAACTAACACTTCTTTTTTGTATGTTTAGCATTGGCAGCAGCCGCCATAGCACCTGCAACGTTGTTGCCATTTTTGCTTTGCAATATCAAATGGACCGTTCAGCCTCTGAAAATACCCAGCAGCTTACGAGGCAACGAATAGACCAGCAAAGGTGATCATGTTAAACATTTACATTGCTTAACTTTTACACATGTAAGATACATAATATTATTACCTATATGTGCAATGCTAATATTGGATTTGCTGATTTCTAATTGCAGAGTTGTTTCTTCACAAGGATAGCCCTCAACACAGCAAGGAGTGCAAAAAAGGTAACGCTTCCATGCCCTGCATATCATTGTATTTCTTTCTTCGTCTTTCCATGTTTTATTATCTTTATGTACAAAACCATCTGGTCATAGATTGATTTTGCACTGTCCACTGCCAAAATACAATGTTCACTAACCCTTGTTGTTGTAGTTCTACAACTAATCCACTTGATCAACGGCACTCCTCAAATAAACATCAACAAGTTGATAGGTAAGTATTATTTAAGATATTAGACATTGTAGAACAAAATTCTAATAAGCTTAACCAACCTTGAATCCTTGTCTTTACAGCGGCGAACAGATTGTTGCTCATTTCGAACAGCCCTCGACAAGCCAGGACATGCAAAAACGGTTAGCCATCTACATCTCTGTATTATCTCAATTTTTTTCCAAGCTTTTCCTAATGGCAATTAGCTTTGCACACAAAACAATCACTTAGAGCTACACTTTGCTTCTCCTTGATTATTAGAATTCAATAGTTCATAATACTTGTTATACAGCCTTGCAGCCACACTTGCAAGCCAAGACCAGACCTCAACCAGCCAGCAACAGCAAAAAAGGTCAGTGTTGTGCTAAACATCAAACTTTTCAAACTACTATCTAGGGTTGCTTTTCCTTTATTTTATTTTGCAGTCATTAACTATCACCATTGTCTAAGCTAATGTCCCTAAAACAACTTCCTGGGTTATGGCAATATCCAAAAAAGAAGGTGCCCCTTGAAAGCATTCTGTTCAAGTTTCCGTCAATAAACTTGCTCCTATTCACTACCAACCAATTGTTGTTCTGATCTATTCTAGCTTTATTATTTCAAACACCTTGTTTCCCTCCAAATCATATCTGCTGCCAAACCTTTAAACCCTAAATAGTGTAATGCTCATTCCTCTCCATCGGCTAAACATATCTATGTACAAATATGCAAACTTCATTTTACTTTGGTCCATTGTCCCGCCCAGCCTTATGCCTTATGACAAAACACTGCAAATCCTTGGTTGCATTGACTATATCCTTAGCTTTTACATGTCATGGCTATAGATCGAAGCCGGAGACTTGTGTTGTATCAAGCATACTTTAGCTTTGCACTGAAAGGCAGGGGGTTGTTTTTGAAGGAGATGTTCTCGTCGTTTATGGGCCCGCTTTCAATAAAAATAGCTCGCCTCAAACAAAAGTAGACATTGCTCATGCTGATCTTGTGGATAGTTATGGACAGATGACAATAACTATAAATATGAACAACAAACAAGTTAACAGTTTCTTGCCCCAATTTTTCCCTGGTGCAAGCGTACGGATTTCAAACTTTTTGATAAAAAACAAAACACAATACGAAAGGGGCGATGCAGATTGTTGCCTAGCATTGACTTCTAAAAGCTCTATTGAGAGCATTGAAAAGGTGTGCAAACAACGCAGGTTAACTCCTGACACAACCATTTCACAACTTGTTCAATCAAACAACAGCTACCCAGTAGGAACATTCCGTGCTGTTGTCACCGCTCACCACCAGACAACAAACCAATATGAGCTGCATGTTAAGGATGGTGACTCGCAAAACGATGTAGCTACTGTAAGTATCCATGTGTAAATTTGAAAAAACATATAACTATCATTATATACATTGCACTAACAATCAAAACAAATGCATTGTCATTATTTTATAGGTTGTAATTCCTAGCATCCATACAGACCTATACACTGCACTTCAACAAATGCTTACATCTGCAAGGACACCCTTGCTTCTTTTCAAGAATGTCGTTCGTAGCGGATCGACAGGCACACGGGTTATACGGTCAACAACATCTACTTTCATAGATGAATTAAATGACGAATGCACTAAAGACTTTTTAAAAACACTTGCATGCTCCAATCTCCAGGTAGGCCCCCAAACCAACCATTCGTTAGATCGGCTTTCAATATTGAAATGAAATAATTTGCAAAAAATCTACCATAGCATTGATATTCATTGTTCTTTGATGGCAGGTGACCGGAATACTGAAACCAAAGAATGTCCATCTCGCACCATACCAGCCCTTCTGTAGTGTATGCCAGCAAGCGGTTTTGTTGGGAGAGAATTTCAAGGAAAATTCTGCTCATTGTACAGGCTGTACATCAACCACCAAGTTCACATACCAGCATCTCTTGCAATGTGTTGTTCAAAAGACAGACGGTGTTGTTGACAGTTATTTACAGAAGGAACTCCTGCAAGAAAGTTTCCCTGAACTTGCTGCAATCCCTTTTGACCAGTATAGGCAGGATATTTCCAAGATTGTGTTCCTTCTACGAAGATTCCAAATGCAGGGCACCTTCACCCTTGCAATGGATAATTGCATTATCGAAGTTGTCAAAGAAACAAATAGTGTTCAGCATTGACATTTAGATTCACAATACCATAGTTAGGAACCATGACATTTTCTAGCCATGTGCCTATATTTAACAAAAAACTTATTTCAGTGCTACAGTTATACAACTTTAACATATAGAGCCTCTAGTATAAACTATATAAACTATATTTTGTTATATGCTTTTAAACATGCTTAAAACATAAAAATCTATGTCAGTATGGAATAGCATTGCAGAAAGGCCTTTGCAGTTTGACAGGACCATTGGGAAGTTTCCATTATGTTCCAAGGATTTTCTAAATATTCATATTTTCCTCATTTCCAATCATTTTTTGATCAATTTTGAATCTTAAGTTGTTTTTTTACATGGAAAATGTATTGTGGTTTCTGTTTTTACGGCTAATTTATTGTGAGTAATTATTTGGTTTCCGGTATGAAAGGGTCTGCCGGTTTCACTGTTTAAAGATCATTAATTTTGGATTTTTAAGCAAACATCGAGGCATAAGTTATAGTTATAGTTATAGTTTGATTTTGGATTTTTAAGCAAATTGGATTCTGCACATGGCTGTGTTTTGAAACCTTGGAAAATTGTTTCAAATCTAATGTTTGATGTAGGGATTGATGCCTATAGTACATAGTTGTCTTCCTTGTCATTGATTTGTTATCCATTCCTTTTTGTTCGGTGCTCAGTGTGTATATGTGCTCCGGCATTGTTGCGTAGTCTGTGCTTCTCAAGTAATAAAGCTAAAACCCCTCTTAAGCCCTGCTAGGTTAGATGTGTTTATTTTTATTTTGTTTTAAAGTTGGGCTGCTACAGTTGCATGATTTCTATTTTGCTGTGTATTTTGGACAGAGCTTCTGTCAATTAGCTTTTGAGCAAGTGTTTTTTTTAAAGTTGGGTTTTGTTAGAGTACATTTTGCTTTCTTGATTTTCCTTTTGGGAGTTGGTATTTGTAGTGTTGTCCATTAGAGACTGAGCCACTTTGGGCGAGTGGCTTCCAAGATATTGGGTGTGTTCTTACGAGAGATGCTTTATGCTATGCAATGGTTGATTTTGGTATTTTGTGGTGATTGAAAGTTGGGTGCTATTTCAGTCATGATTGATGTTATGCAATAGTTAATTCTGCCAGTGTCAAGTGATCATTGAATATTATACAGTCTTGATTTTGCTAGTTTCAGTCACGATTGATGTTATGCAATAGTCAATTTTGCCAATTCCAAGTGATGATTGATGTACGCAACAGTTGATTCTGTTAGTTTCAAGCGGTGTTTGATGCCATCAAATGGTTGATTTCGGTAGTTTCCAATTTATATTGATGTTATGCTGTGGTTGATATTGCTGGTTTGGATTTCATCTTCAAGTCTTGATCCAGTTAGTGTCAAGTGGTACAAATGGCTTAGATTGTTTTTAGACACTACCATGTTTCAAAAATATTAATTCAATTACTCATATAATGTTATTGTGTACAAAACAAAGAACGAGTCATCAGTGAACAAAGAAATGAATGTGGCTATTGTCTGGAATAGATATTTATGTTCTAGGTTTTAGCTTTTATAGTTTATACAAATCTAGGTTTAAACATATCAATTGCCAAAACAATTGTGGCCTCATTAACCTAAATACAGATCTGGCTATAAGACACCTCATCACGAGTGATTAGGATCCTGGTAACAAAACAGCTAGAACATTGCTTCGTGGAAAACCATTTTGCTGGGGTGCATAGTGGTGGGACTATTGGGCTTTTACGTTTTGCAGGGATGTGATGATTTCTCCCAATGGTATAATCCGCAGGTCATCAAGAACAAGTAGCAATGTGTGCCTTGCTGCAGATTTTCTCCAAAGGGGAGCTCAGGCATCCTAATAAGCGTGGGTTTGAGTATAGCGACAGAGCTTCACCAGCAAAAAAAATTCAAGAAAACTACAAGGCATTGAATGCATTCTTTCCCGTTTCTTCTGTTGAAAGTTGGGGAATTCCTTACTTTGAATACTGGTGAAACTTGTGGAAATACTTCGTAAAATAATTGTGATTTCTACTCCTAGAGTTTTTCAATGTATTTTCTTGTGTGAAATGATTTATTTTACACAGATATTGTGGTTTATCATTATTGTTACTCATGTTCTCAGAGGGTTTGTTTACTGTTACATTCTGCACTCTAGACTGGCCAGCTAAAATCATACCTTTCTGTCATGTCTTTAGCTATTTACTTATCATATGGTCATTAATATAATTTTTATTTACTTTTCCCATAAATATGGCCTATCTGCATTTCCTATTTTCATGCTTTGCAAATTATGTTATTGATAAAGCTCTTCTCTATGCGCTGTGTTTACTCTCCAAATGACAATGTAGAACCATTAAATTGGGAACGAAGGGTTCGCATAGCACATGCTGTGTCAAAAGGAATTGAAAATCTCCATGATGGGGTGTGCTTTTGGGGTTTGATAAAGACTGTGATAGCTTGTATTTGTTACTATTTTTTTTTTAGCAGCTAAGGTCTGTATAAATGCTTTTATGAAATATAAAAGGTAGTAAATTGCCATTGATTGCATAATTGATCTTGTAACAGGCAGTACCTTCAGTCGTCCATCCAGACATAAAATCTGCCAACATATTATTGGACAATTCTATGAGAGCTAGGGTGTAGTCACTTCTCTTTTGTTCTTTTGGGTGATTTGTATGACGTTGATACATCTTGCTTCTAGAGTCTGAGCCCGATGCTTTCAATTTGTTGCAATTTAACTCTTGTTTCATTGTACTTGATAGAGCGGCCAACAAGCTATTGTTGTAAATGTAGCTATTTGGTTTTGCTTTTGTAGTCTGATTTGGTTGTTCTTGATACAGATGGCAACCAGTCATCTCTATGAACCAGCAATAGACATGAATTACAAACACACGTTTCAGCGCTCAAGCCAGGTCACCCAACAAAAAAATGAACACAGGTAAAGACATGATCTAGTTCTTGTCTATGCAATTAACATTCCTGTTATGTTTTGGCAATGGCATGATGTTGTATCTACATTGCGGCAAATGGTTTAGTGCTATGGGCATTGTTCTCAGCTTTTGCCATAATTAACCAATGTATACGTTAAAGCTATGTATATATAAAAATAAAGCAAAACCTAATAAAAATGGAAACACATTAAACCCGCCAGTAGATTCAAATGCCGAAATAGAAAGCACGACGAAAAAACCTATATAGATTTATAAATTCAGCCTTCAAGACTGAAGATACAAAAAACGAAAATAGATATATGGCTGCCAGCACTCAGATTGAATCAAAACCCTTCTTCTACTTCTGTATTCTCTGCATTTCACACCCTTTCCAATCTCTGATTATCCCTATGCAAATTTCACAACCTCTCCTACTACTTTTTATTCTTTTCCCACCCTTTTCCAGTCTCTGGCGAGTTGCACCAAAAACCCAGACCTTTATTTTTATTTGGTTGTTTGTTTAAGTACTTTTCAAGTTTGTGGCTGCCTACCTATAATTCCACGTCTCTGTCTGGCATTTTTGTTTCATTTTCTTGCCTAAAATCTTCTATTTTGCCACATTTGGGGTACATCTCATTCCCAAATCCCGCTGCCTATTGTTGTTTGCTCATTTTGAGCACTTTTCCAGTGTTGGTCACTCCATTTGCCGTGGTCGCCATATGGCCGAGTGTAAGCATACCTAAAATCTTTAATTCCAGACTTGGCTACCCACCAAATGTTTTATTGTCCTGAACTGTTAAAAATCAAGATTCCTGTAAAAAAACTATGCAGACGATTCCAAAACCCACCGCAGTTTTCTCCACGCAGCAGCAATACGCGGCTAAAATCATTTCGAGAGCCCATTTTGTAAAAATGCTTTTTACCCCCCTTTATTGGGAAGACGCCCACCCACAAGCTGCAAACACCTGTTTGCAAAGCCTCTGCACCCCAACACATATTTTCCACCAAGCAACACAACACATATTCCCACCAAACACCCCAACTGTTTTTCTCCAACCCACATGCTGTTGCATAGACCCTCCATTGCCATGCAGAATAAAAAAACGCCGCCAATCCTTGCCTTAGCAGAGGACTATTGTTTTTGGCTAACAAAAAATGCATTTGTTTGCCTGGGACTGTGTGCATATTGGAAAATATTGTTGGCTAACCTAAGGTTTTGTTTTTTAAAATTTTTCCCCTGTCACAGATGCCCTTTACCTATTGGGGCTTTAATATGCCCCTAGTATTTTAATCTTGGTTGTTCGATGGTTGGAATATTTTATTCTCCTTGGCTGAATGCTGGCATTTTGTTGTTCTGCATGGCACTCGAGGGTTCATGCAACGGCATGTGGTCTGGAGAAGAGTGTGTGCAATATCCATTTGCCTGGCAAGCACAAGGCCACATTGCATATACAAGGTCTAGGGCATATCTTTACTAGTCTACTATGACTGATATTCCATCTCAAAATTGATTTCCTGCAGTCACACAATACACATCAGCAATATTGCTCAAGGATCCGATTCAACTCTGAAGATGTCCAATGCAAGTACTGATTTTGCAACTGCAAGACTAGAGTCTGGGCTCATCATACAGCAAACGGTAAGGCATACAAATGAACTTAAATGCAAGTCTAACATGCCACTATTTAAGTGTTGCAAACCTACTTGATTCTATATGCTATTCTAGCCATGATAAATAGCTAAAGCATTATCTTATCAAAGTTGTTCTATACCTTATTTATTGCATGTTTCTCACAAATTCTTGTTTATTTTTGTAGCTGATAATGTTGGCGACAATGTTGGAGTCATTGCTATTTGCTTAATCACAACATTCTTTGTAACTCAATTCTTTGAGATCAACCCAGTTAAGGGAGCTGGACCTTTCCTTGAGACACAGCTATAACTACTTAATATAATTGTTGACCAGCCCTGTTCAAGAAGTGGCCTAACCCTATCAGTTGCCATATTTGTGAGCTTCAGTTTGGCTGGCATGTCTGGCATGAATCATAAGATTTGAGAAAGGCCTGATGCCCTTGATGCAACCTTCAATTGTTTCATATTTAGAAAAATTCATTTGTTTTGAATAGAGCCAACATTTTTGTTTGCAATCAGAACCTCATATATTTTTATCGTTTGTACGTGTTCTTTAGTATTTATTCACTATGTTGGTTGCCTCTGCTTTGGGATGTTTCATTCCATATGATTGTCTAGAACTGCTTTTGTCCAATGATGTAAACATAAAACTAAATAGGTGCTATTTGGTGCCATCTTTCTATGTCTCAGTGCACATATCACTTTTAAACTTCACTACCTCTCTATGCCCCTATGCTGCCAATAATGGATACACTATGAGAAATGAGGACAGCTGCTCTAAATAATTCTTGTTTTACATTTATTTGCCCTGTTATCAAGTTTCCTTTTTAAGCTGATGATTCCTGATATCATTATCAGTCCTGCATCATTCTGTGAGTATCAGGTGCAGCCAAGGTGACATTGTGAGCTTACCTTCTTCTTGGAGTAAGTTGGGCATGGTGTTCATAAACTATCTACTATTCTCCAGCAACATAAAGGCCCTGTTCATTCTACAACTGACATTGTGCCACAAAAAGGTTCGTTTAGCCTCTGAGCAGGTGCAACAATGCTCAACTGCTCAGGCACCTCATGCCTTGGAAGACATTGGCTATTAGTCTCCATCTCCTCCATGCATTTTCATTATATCTGATGTAGCCCACTCAACATGCTCTACAGCAACTTAAAACAAACTATAACTTTATTGTTATTAATCAGTTGCACATAACCTCAACAAAAAATGCACTCCATATTCTTCCCACGCTCTATGCTGGCAGCCTTTGGCAGGGACTTCTGCTGCATTGCAGCCCTTGTTTAATTAATTTGTGCATGATTGAAGAAAAGATAAGAAAATTTAAATAAATTAAACAAATAAATTAATTTAATTTATTTTGCATGATGGGATAATTTAAATAAAACATTTAATTTTATTTATTTTTAGAAGATTGAGTCAACTTAAATAAATTTGAATAATTTATTTAAATTTAGAGGAATATTTGATTAATTAAATAGTTAAAATTATTTAATTGTGGATAAGAGGAAATAAATGATGAATTAATTAAATAATTAGATTTATTTAATTAATGTAGATTTAAGAATTGGAATAAGATAATGATTTAATTAAATAATTAAAATTATTTAATTTTGGAAGAATATAGAGGAAATTAATTAAATAAATATAATTTATTCAATTAATGTTGGAAATTAGGGAAAATAGAAGAAATTGAGGAATTTGACGAAATTAATTAAATAATTAGATTATTTAATTAATGTTAAATGCAAGTGATTTGACAGAATTGATGAAATGTAAGTGATGCAATGCGAAGGGTCATTTTTAGGTGTCTACATTTTGCCCCTCTTTGATACAATGTGATTTAGCGTTGTTTCAAAGAAAAATAGCAATAAAACTATGATACAAGCATGCGCCAATGTAGTTGGCGTAAGATGCCCCCTCGAGAGGAAAGATAAGGAAGTGACAGAAGGATTTGGTTGACTCGCGATTAGAAGAAAATAGGCTGAGAAAGTAGAAACAAGATTAGAAGGTCGAGACTAGATAAATGGAGGTGGAAACAATGAAGAAAATAGGCTGACATGAGGAAAAATGGGATCAGGGGGGGAAGAATTAGGGTTGGGATGCTATAAATAGGGCAAAAGGGGTCACACACAACTCATTTGCACACTCCTAGTTCATAGAGATAAGAGATCCTAGTTGTCTAGTACTTAGTTGAGAGATTTGCTTAGAGGAGCTCAAACAGTCGCAGAGATGTTGATTCCAGTGGATAGACACCAAGGCAAGTGCGTACGGACATATGGGAGACCTGTGGGAGTGTCAGGAGTGGTAAGTACCTGAAAACTCATTTTTGATTGCATTTAATAGCTAATTTATTAGGGGTTTTAGATTTTTGGCCAAAAGTGTGGCCCTAGGATTTAGTCGCATATGGTAGAAATTAGCACACTTATGGCAAAAAAAATGCACTTATGGTGTTGATTTAAGCACATATGGTTGAAAATTAGCGCTTTTGGCTACCTAGGAATAGTTGTCAATTCAAAGCGCATGTGGAGTTTTTCAAAGCACTTGTGGCATGCGGAAACCATGCTAATGGTGTGTAGTTAAGCACATATGGCATTGAAACAAAGCAAATGGCACGCAATTAAGCACCTGTGCTTTTGTACAAAGCATGAATGGTAAACAGTGCAGCGCGTGTCACTGGCAGTCAAGCACTTTTGGCCTATTAGGAGTTTTCCCATTTTGACTACGTTTGACTTGATTTTAGCTAGTTTGACTAGGGTTAGGCCATGTTTGACTTAGTGTAGACTATGTTTGACTAGGTTTCAATGTGTTTACAAGTAGTTGTTCAAAGGTTAACATAGTTGATCATTTTGATGTAGGTTATTTTACCGTCGCTATAGTCGAGAGAGAGGCATTATGTCATTGTTGACCTAGTGGTCCAACTTGGTTGGGAGGAGGATGTCTTCTTGGAGGTTATGGGACTATGACATATTGCCCATCTTACACCTATTAGGGCTAATCTAGCCCTGATCATTGCTTTGGTTGAGAGGTGGCACAACGAGACCTCTTCTTTCCACTTCCCAACTGGTGAGGCGACGGTGACATTAGAGGATGTATGGCGCATCCTGAGGATACCAATTGATGGAGCTCGAGTAGACTATGACACTGATAGGGGTGAGGACAACTTGAGAGAGGTGTTTTCCACAGATGATCTTGGTGTACATTTTGGTGAGATTAGCTGGAGTCGAGTGTCGGGCCTTTGTGATAGGATCTGATGGATCATAGTATCTTTGGTTGTAGGTTTCTTATGTCCTAACTAACGTTCCAAGGGTTTATCAGTTGGATGGGGCACAATGTTTTTTGATATGTTTACACATGGAGTCAGATATGCCTGGGGGCTGTGTGTGCTTGGATAGATTTATCATGATCTTCACGACTGTGCCTACAGAGAGAGGAGTAGTCTATCTGTAGGAGTGACACTATTTCATGTGTGGACTTGGGAGCACATTCCAGTCATGCGTCTTGTCTCTGCTTGCCACCGAGAGGATAGGGAGCCCTATGTGTTTCTGTATGAGGCAGCTCTAACACAAGGATAGGTTGGAGCTATTGCATTCTGGCGTTGACAGATTGACGAGATGGACATGTTTGTTTAGCAGCCATGGCGAGACTATGAGATGTGGGATGGTGATGTTGAGCAAATCATATACTGCTGGTAGGCCAGATACCTATTCAGGATGAGTATATATACCATTGAGAGATATCTTCTTGAGTGATTTCTTCAATAGTTTGGCATACCACAGTGAGAGCTAGTGGGTGATGCTATGTATGTGCACTCATGCAGGGAGATCAGTGATTGGGGTCCTGAGATTATCGAGACTACATCTCTTGCAATGGTGTAGGGATTGAGGCCTAATATGTGGGATTAGATACTGGGGGAGACAAACCTCGAGACGACACATGAGTATGATGTCTACTGGTCCTAGCACGGACCAGGATGGTTTATAGGTCTAGTACACTAGGGGCAGCAGCAGACTTGGGAGGGCCAGGATAGGAGGCCAGAGTACGCCGAGAGGCTAGAGGCTGAGGAAAGGAACAAAGGTATGGAGACGGAGATGAGGAGATGGCAGAGGCAGGTCAGAGATAGATAGTTCTTTGGTCTAATACCCCATTGGAGAGGGCCTATAGACTATTGCACAAGGAGATGATGAGGACTCGTATAGAGCTCCATTTTTTCAAGATGAGAGAGAGAGAGAGAGAGAGAGAGAGAGACAAGGCTAGATAGGAGGCCTTCCAGGAAGGGGTGTAGGCACAGGTGCAGGCATAGTTGCATGCACAAGCTCCAACAATAGTAGCACAGGGAGTAGCAGCAACAACACAACCACCACCACCACCAGCCCCAGCACCAATAGATGATGGTGCCCTGGTCAGAGTTACAATAGAGAGAGATGCTACCATACAGGTGAGGTTATCAATAGAGGCTCTACTGTAGAGACTTACTTATGAGAGAGATATGGCGAGGAGGGCACTATGGACAAACTAGGCCACAATGATATTGCTTCAGAGTTGACCCAGGTGCAAGGTGAGTTGGCATGTGCCGGTCGTGAGGTGGAGTACTACAGGGGTTTATACTTTGGGGCAGTGCCACCAGATCAGGGGCATCCCAACTACAGGAGTAGGTCGAGGTCAGCGGCCTCCTCGTCACAGAGGACTGGAAGATCAGGTTCATCTGTCATGGTTCCCCCCTTCATCCACATGGAGGAGGACTAGAACCTAGCGGAGGAGGGGGTCAGGGATCCCAGCAGCCATCTGGGAGATCGACGCATGGCTCACAGTAGGGCATGCTTCTAGATATTATATCATATAGATGTATATTATATCACATTGATGTGTATTGTATCATATTGTATAATTTATGTATTTTTATTATGATGCCTACGTGCATCTGATGTACATTTTGAGGGATCATTGATAGCCATGTTGTATAGATGATTCATTTTTTATGTACATGATGTATATATGGACATTTTGTATTCTTTTGATGACCTTGATGATATATGTTATATGCGATAGTCTTGATGATGTATTATGATGTTTATGGATGTTCATGTTTATAGATGATGTATTGCTATATGATGATATGGTACTTATAATTAGGGATTTAGGTGATGATGTTTATGCTCATAGATGTATGGATGAGATGACATTATGATATGATTATGGATTTATATGAGGATGTTTATGCTTATAGATGTATGGATGAGATGACATTATGATATGATTATGGATTTATATGATGATGGACTAACATATGGTTGTGCAGGTATGAAGAAGACTTTGATGATAGATAGAAGAAAATGAGATAGAATATGATATGATAGATAGAAAATGATATATTATTGATCGATCTTTGTATGAAAACAATATTGGGATTTTGGATGTATGGATGGGTAGATGGATAACTTGTTGCAATGGTTACACAAATATTTATAAAGAACAGTCCTAGATTTTAATATAGCACATGGATAGTTATGCAACCAAGGTATATAAGACCAAGGTGCTAAGATATCCGGTGCAAGGACATTGACTCTTCAAGCAAACGGTTTGAACTTATATCTACTAGACATAATATAGCCTTGGTGGCTATGTGAGAGCCATAGTCTTGAACATATAATAACCTTAATACATAAATGCATAAAGACTATTAATATTTAAGATCCTAGGTTGTAACACACACATGTGAATGAGCCATAGTCTTGAACATATAATAAACTTAAAACATAAATACAAAAGTATATTAATATGTAAGATGCTAGGTTGTAACACATGCACAAGATAAATAATAGCCATAGTAGGAAAATAAGCTCATCCCATTAATACAACATATGAAAGCAATCACTATGCCTCAATCCATACTTCATCACAACATACCAAGATATAGATAAATCAAGGCAGTCTTGAATAGGTAATTAGAAAGGGACAAAAGGATAAACCAAAAAGAAAATTGACTAACTAATAAAGTAAACATACAACCAACATATTCTCTTTCCAAAGAGGTTGTTCTAGGTAGATAGATAGATTCAAGCATTATTGTAGGAAAGATATATCCGTAAAGGCTATTGGTCTGATCTAGGATAGATGGTTTGAATATAGAAAATGTGGCAAGCACACATGAGGGACAACATATAGCTTTGTGAGTAGTCTTTTTGCTTCAGGTTTGGGTAAGTACTTTAGCTTTCAAAGGATGCATAGTTTGTTTTCTGCTTGAGTTAGTCAAGTCTAGGTGGATGGATAGATTGTGATAGATGAAAGACAAGAAAGGTGAAAGTGATAATAGATTGGGATGAAGAATGATGGATCATATGTGCCTAAGTACTAGATACTTCCTTCATATTCTAGACTACCTACATACCATGTATCCACGGGATCAAGGCACATTATGATGAAAGAAGAATATGATAATATGTAGTTTTGGGTAGTGATGAGATGGGTGAAATGTGATGAGAATGGTTAGAGGAAATGATGACATCTTATGTACCTAAGTACTAGATACTTCCTTCATATTCCAAACTACCTACATACCCGTATCCACGAGATCAAGGTACCTTAAGATTGAGATGAGATGATGATATGTAGTTCTAGAAGATTTGATGATATAGGATAGGATGACGTGATAGTGGATGATTTAGGATAGTGATGAAGTGTGAAGTGTTTAGATTGATTTTTTCATACCTCGAATAAGGATCCATTCCTAGACCTAGGTTAAGGAAACAGTTGCCCCCATTCAGGTAGAGGTTTTATTATGGATGACGATGGATAGATTGACTCATAGAGGAACTGACATTAGATGATGCTAAAGGATAACTAACACTACATGATGCTAAAAGGATAACTGACACTAGATGATGCTAAAAGGATAACTGACACTGATAATTTCCAAGCCATGATAAATAGGAAAGTAGAAGAGGCAAAGTCAATGATGGATGGATGGAGATTTATTATGGATTGATATGGAATGAGATGGATGCACGACTTAATCAATGGTGGATGTTGACTCTATGCATAATGCCTGTTTACCAGGTTTTCACTAGAGGACGAATTATTTTTATAGATCTTTCTATTTTTTTTTTTTTTTTGTATTTTTGTATTTATTTTTTGATTTTTTTGTATTTTTGTATTTTTTTTTTTTTTTTGTATTTTCTAAGGATACTCTAAGGATCAAGCATAAAATCTCTTGAGATGAACACTATTGATGGGTTCACCCAAGGGAATGCCTTCATGTGTTGACAAAGTGTAAGCTCCTAATCCATAGACTGTAGTGATAACAAAAGGTCCCAACCAATTTGGATTGAACTTACCTTTCTTGTCTCTATCTGATTGGTTCCTCTGATTTTCTTTAAGAACAAGATCACCTATCTAAAACCTTCTTTCTTTAATCTTCTTATTGTAGTTACGACGGAGGCAATTTTGATAGACATGAAGATGGTTTATTGTTATTTGATGCCTCTCATCAAGTAACTCAAGCTTAGCTAATTTGGAAATTCGGTACTCCTCTCCATCAATCAGGTGATGCATAGATACTCTTAGAGATGGGATCTCAACCTCGATGGGTAAAATGGCTTCAGTGTCATAGACTAAGGCAAAGGGTGTAGCACTAGTTGGTGTTCTTATACTAGTGTGATAGGACCATAAGGCAGGGTTGAGTTGCAGATGCCAATCACGACCAACTTCAATGACCATTTTCTTTAGGATTTTGAGTATGGTTTTGTTCAAAGCCTCAACTTGGCCATTTGACTGATGATAATAGGGAGTAGAAAAGCAATTTTGGATATTGTATTGTGTGCATAAGGCACGTACATCTTTATTCTTGAATGGTCTACCATTATCAGTGATAATGGATTGGGGAATCCCATATCGGCAAATGAGATAATTGAGGATAAACTTGGCTATTTGCTTATCGATGATATAGGTCATTGGAATAGCTTCTTATACCCATTTAGTAAAATACTTAGTGGTAGTAATGATAAACTTATCACCATTAGTGGAGGATGGATGGATTTTACCCACGAGGTCGAGTCCCCACTGTGAAAAAGGCCATGGAGTTGTAATAGGTTGCAGCTCATGTGCTGTTGCATGTATTAAGTCCCCATGTTGTTGACATTATAGACACTTCTTAGCAAAATAAACTAATCTTGCTCTATAGCTGGCCAATAATAACCTATTCGGAGTACCTTCTTAGCTAGAGTTGGACTGATGGAATGTGATCCATAGACACCTTCATGTATATCTCTTAAGGTAGCGTTAGCTTCTTCTAAGTTAAGGCATCTAACAAGGATACCATCAAGACTCTGGCGATAAAGGGTGTCACCCAGAATAGTGAAACGAGAGGCTCAGCGGATGAAGTTTTGTGTTGGGTTCTGGATAGGTCAAAGGGAAAGGTACCATTTTTTAGGTAGCCATATATATCTTCATACCAAGGAGAGTTGGGACCAACAAGTTTGAAGATGAATTCAATTGTAGGAACATCAATGGAAAGTATCAACAGTTGCTTGATTAAGAATTCACATTTCTAAGTGTTGGCAGGCATGTCCACAAGTGATCCAATAGTAGCCATAGAATTAGTAGCCTTGTTATGCACCCTTAGAATTTTCTCAAAAGTGATGTTAGAGAAATGAGGCTTGTAGGTATCAACTAGTTGCTTATATGGTATCAACTTCTCATCTTTAGTTTGGTATTCATCAGTGACTTGTCTGATAACTAGTTGAGAGTCCCCATAGACTTGAAGTTCCTTGATATTCCATTCTATTACTATACAGAGACCTGTGAGAAGTGCTACATACTTAGCTATATCATTGGTGCATGGGAATGCTAGCCGATATGATTTTGGAATGTAGTCATTCTGCGGTGTGATAAACAAGATTCCTACCCCCGAGCCATGCTGTGTGTAGGAGCCATCAAAGTATAATTTCCACTCCACTGAGGTAGCTAGAGTGAATAGACCTTCATCAAAAAAGTCAAACATCATAGGATTTACATCTATGATTGGAGCTTCAGCTAGTTGGTTTGTGAAAATCTATCCCTTGATAGCTTTTTGATCAACATACTCTATGGTGAATTCACTCAAGATCATGACTCATTTAGCTAGTCAGCGTGTGAGGGCTGCTTTGGATAAAAGATACTTTAATGGATCAATCTTAGAGATGAGAGTTGTTGTTTGGTTTAACATGTAATGTTGCAAATTTTGAGAAGCAAACACTACTGCTAAACATGCCCTTTCCATAGGAGTATAGTTGATTTCATACCCAACCAAGGTGCAACTGATATAATAGATAGCATGCTCTTTACCTAACTGATCATGTTGTGCAAGAAGAGCACCTAATGTTGCAGATGTAGTGGAAATATATAGGATCAAAAGTCTATCAGGTACTGGTGGTACCAAAACTGGAAGATTAACTAGATATTCCTTTAGTTGATCGAATGCCTGTTGACACTTGTTATCCCACAGTTCAAATGAGACATCCTTGTGAAGCAAGTGTTGATATGGTTGACACTTATTTGCTAGTTATGAAATAAAGCATCTAATAGATTGTAACAGTGCTTGAAGGCTCCTTAGTGCTTTGAGATTCTTAGGCATATAATAGCCTTGACCTTTGTTGGATCCACTTCAATTCCGCTGCGAGATACAATGTACCCCAACAATTTCCCTGAAGTGACACCGAAGACATATTTCTTTGGATTTAACCTTACTTGTACTTCTCTAGTCGATTGAAGGTCTGTCCTAGAACCTGAATGTGATCTACCCTAGAAGATTTTGCCAATATGCCATCGACATAGTCCTCCATTATAGTATGAAACAAGTCATTGAATATTACTGTCATAGCTCTTTGATAAGTAGCTCCTACATTCTTGAGACCGAAAGGTATAACTACCCAACAGTAAGTACCCCAAGGACACGTGAAGGTTATTTTATGTTGATCTTCTTTTGCTATTTTGATTTGATTGTAACCTGAGAATCCATCCATAAGAGAAAGCATCTCATGACCTGCTGTCAAGTCCACTATGATATCTATGTTTGGAAGTGGAAAATCATCCTTGGGACATGCTTTATTTAAGTCTCAGAAGTCTGTGCATATGTGGATGCCCCCATTTTGTTTAGAAACAAGTACAAGGTTTGAGACCCACTCTATGTAATCAACAGGTCGTATGAACTTAACATCTAACAATTTCTCAAGCTCTTCTTTGACCATTAGGGAAATCTGAGGGTGCATCTTGTGAAGCTTCTATTTAACAGGCTTGGCATTTGGAGAGATAGATAGGTGATGAACCACAAGTGAAGGGTCCAACCCAGGCATGTCAGCATATGTCCAAGCAAAGTTAATTTTTCTTTGTAATAAAAATTTCACGAGATCCTTCCTCTCTTGTTTTGATAATGATGCTGCTAGAAATGTGACCTTTGGATTATGAACTATTCCTAGATTGATTTCTGTGGATTCTTCTACCAATAGAGCTGATTTTTCTTGATACTTAGATGGTAGGGGAAGGTCAAATCTTCCATCCTCAGGTGCCTTAGAGAGGTTTTCACCTTTACATACGTCCTTCATTTTTACTATTTTACGATCAAGAGGTGCCACATTGTGGTTTTCAACTAGAGATCTATTTTTATTTTGTATTTTGTGACTGGAGGATTTGGCATTCTCACCAAAATAAGCATCTTGATCTAATTCCATGATAAAATCAACTTTGTGATCACCAAGCGGAATACCATCCCGGAGTCCCATGAATTCTGTGATAGCCTCATCATTCTGAAAGATGTCTAGAATGGGGGCCTCTTGTTGGTCCCAGTCGATGAGTTCAAGGTAGATGAGGGATAGATTTTGGGTTTTCATGGTTGAGGTAAGGGAGATGGATGATATCATAAATATTGAGGTTTATTGGAATAAATCTATGATGTATAGGGAAGAGTCCTTGATGGTATCCTTGTTAGAGATCAAATCTGTGGGTCAAGCTTTCGCTACCTCATCGAGAATAAATTCAATGTCTGAGGCTTGTGGTACCTCCTTACTGTATCCTAACCCTTGTTGGTTTTATTTCTTAATCACTGCAATTGGTTCCATTTGACCTTGACCATGTTTTCCTAGGCCACCTTTGCCTTTATAGCCCATGTTTTTGACAATTCTAAGGCCATTACCATACTTCTTGACAGGTAGTGTGACTGGTTCTTTTTCTTTGTAGACCCAAAAAGATGTCTTCAATAGTTTCATCTTCTAACAAGCGTCTATCAGTAAACTTTGTGAGAAGAGCTGGTATCTTGAGCTTTTTAGAAACTTTAGCAATGGGAGGTTTGCCATAGGATTTTGGTGAGAGAGGCATTCTCCCTACACAACAAGATTTTGAGATATCATACTCGCCAAATCCTATATCTTTGATATGGGCTTTGATTTTTGGGAGGGGATTGGACGTATCTGAAGAGGCTTTATGTAAGGTATCTGGATCAATATATAGCGGGGATGGTTGGGTTGCATCATTGTTGGGTACTTGGTTACTATTCTTGTAACACCCTTGATGAGCCATATAATTGACTCATCTATTTCATGTTATTTTTGCTTTTAAAAACTTTCATACACTTTGGCATATATAAATACATATTATTATAATTATATTTGTCTTTTGGTTACATTATGCACATGATTAGTTTTCATTACCTTTGATGAAATCTCTTGCTTTATTTTACTAGATTACATTTCAAATGTGCATATTTTATGAATTATGGTGTGAAGTTGTGAATGTTCTTATAAGGCTTGCAGCAGTATGGAGAACCAATGGTCTCTGGAGCCCTCTATCCTAAGAAGAACCCAAACTCTAGAGAGCTCTAGATGCTAAAAACCTCCCTCTAATCATCCTCCCCTTGAGTCAATGATTGTCAAAAGTCCATCCCTGAGTGCAAACATAACTTGTACTTCAATCACGCAGTTGAAAAGGGTAACATTGCCATGACGCCACAATCTTGGTGACTAATTGAAGTCGGTTAATTGACCTCAGTCTTAACTGAAGTGACTCCCACCTTGTGTTGCACCATTTCTAGAGAATCATCTAGTTCGTCGTGCAGTTAGAATAAATGGAGATCTCTAATCTGCAGTTTTCTTTAGGAATTCTAAATGTAATAAAACCATGCAACTAGCCTTAGTTCCAGTTCACTCTAGTTAGACTTATTGATAGTTTTCTTCTTCCAAATAATGCTCGACTGTATAAGTAGGAGCAATGCATTTTCTTTCTAGTTAGTTCAGAGTTTTTAAGTCTCATAGTAGTTATCGGTTGATCATTGTAACAGGAGGAAAACTCATGCTTCTAATTCCCTCCATTTTCTAGACTTTGATTTAATATGAAGGGAAATTTTTGCTAAAAGAAGTTAGTTGAGCAAGAGTATTGTAGATTAGATAATGCAATAAGGCAAAAAGCTAAATCAAATGCAAGTAAACACAAGATTATACCTTACAAAACACAACCTAATCCCATCAAGGGAAGGAGGAGCCTTTGCACCCAAATGAAGCTCCCAAGACCAAGATTGTCCCTAGACTTTGGATTGAAATGTGAAGTGCTCTCAAATTGTGCAACTCACTATTTACTCAAAGATGATTTTGGCATGGTAACTTTGCATGGAATTGGATGATGAAAATGACTTGTGAGAGGTTGTATTTATAGACTTTTTGAGAGGATTTTGATCCAAGGGTGGAGATTAAATGGAGAGATCAATGGTGGAGAATGAAAGTGATGTGGAGGGCCTAGATTTGATCTTGGAAGATGGAGGGCTAGGAATAAAAGTAAATTTTTTATTCATTTTTGGGAAAGGGGTGAATAAATGAGGTTGGGTGAGATGGATTATTTGTGAATTAAAAATTCACATGGGGAAGGGTAAAATGAATTAAAAATTCATTTGGGGAAGAGAGTTATGACATGTGTAAGAGGAGTAAATGTGGTGTGTGATTTATTTGAATTTTAAATTTGGGGAATGTGGAGAGAAGTGCTAATGAGGGTTTGACTTGCTTAATTAGGGTGATTATCCTAATTAATGTGGCTAGAATAAATTAGTAGAGGGATTAGAGGGGGGATAAGATTAATTAATTAGTGATTTAATTAATTAATCCTAAGGCTAGGATGATATAGGCTAGTGTAGGCAATTAAATAATAGCTATTTAATTGTCTAGGGTACGGATAGGCTAATTAGTAGGCTGGATTAATTAGTTAACATGGTTTTAACTAATTAATTAGATTTAGGGAAAATGGGGGAATTGATTTAATAAATTTCGCATATTTATTAAATCAATTGGCTAAGGTTTGGACTATTGAATTAATAAAATTAATTCAATTTTGGGGATAAAATGGTGTGGATTTAGAAAATGAAAGGGGTGATTAATTAAATAAAAATTTAATTAATTGGTTGGAAAGGGAATTGGTAAGTTTAGGGATGTCGGGAGTCAGTTTGGTGGTCGAGACATTTTTAGGTGTCTACATTTGCCCCTCTTTGACATGGCGTCAGGACCTAGGAGGGAAGTGGCATCAGGTCGAAGAAAAATATGCCCCAGCTGCCGAGAAGGAATGAGATGGATAGGGGATGCCCCCTCGAGAGGTTAGCAGGAATATGAAAATTTTGCAGGTAAGCTCTCGAAAGGATGCGACAGAAGTGACAGTGGGAGAGGTGATGGAAAAAGAAGATGGTGGGAGGAAAAACGGAGGAAAAAGGCTGAGATCTGCACCCTGGAGGGAAAAGGAAGGGATGGACGGATGACATGGCCCACTATATTAGGAAAAGTGGGCCCAAAGAGTGCCACATTGGCACACTTTGACCTTCTAGAAGAAAAGACAAAGGAGAGATGGCTGAGCGCAACCCACAGTTCTCGCGACTTCATCACATCTCAGAGCGATTCTAAGAGGTCGGGCGGTCACCCGAGGCTAGACCCCAGGTAGGGCCTAACCCAAACTTTGTGATTTTTTATTTTACGCACATGTTTTTGGGTTTTGGGATATGGGTAAGGAGCGCGTGGCACCATAGACAAGGCAGATTAGCGCAATCCTGTAGATTAGCGCTATCCGCCAGGGTAGGGTAAGGCAATTTTGTTGCCATTTGGTAGAAATATTGGCGCCATCGTCTGGATTGGCGCCAAAAGCTAGAAAGAAAAACATATGGCCTTTTGGCGCCATATCATGGTTATATTGTCGCTATCTTCTGAAATAGCGCCATACTGGGGAATAGCGCTATCGTGAGTTTTAGCGCTAAAAGTTGAATTGACATGAAAATGAAGTGCTGCGCCATCATCTGGATTGGCGCGATACAAGACACGCAGTGGCGCCATTCTCTGTATTCGCGTGATAGGTAGGGGAAAGTAGCACTATTTTTAAAATAGAACTTAGGGATTGTCTGTGTGGGGCCACATGATTTGGGCCTGTGAGACATTCAGAAGAAAACGGTGTGGGGGGGAAATAAGTTAGTATCTAACAAAGAAGTGGTGGCTGCAGGATACAGAGCAGTTTATACTGCAGTCGCAGGAGCGATGAGTGCGATCCGTGATGCCGCTGTTTGATGAGGCATGGCGGCCTCGACTGGCGAGACTGGGGCTTTGGACGGTGGCAGCGATGCCAGTGCTGCGAGCTCATAGAGCTCTGATGACGACCGCAGTGGAGCGATACCGCAGCGAGACTTCCAGCTTTCTGCTACCGACAGGAGAGCTGGCCATCACACTTGAGGATGTTTATCGCATCCTTAAGCTGCCGATTCATGGTCGATGTGTGAGGTATGACACGAGGAGGGGGCAGAGTGCATTGATCAGAGTGTTCAGAGCAGAGCACGTGGTGTTTTCGGAAGATGGGAGGGAGATGGATTATGACAGGACGCTGGCGGCGGGTGCAGATCCCTTTGCCTTATATTTGTGTGTGCTGATTGGAGGTGTGGTGCTGCTGGATATGTGAGGTAGAGGTTTTCCTGTGGGCTGGGTGGGATGATAGAGGGGATGGTGAGTCATGGTATTGTCTACGCATGGGAGCCGGTGATGCTAGCACAGCTGCTACATGAGATGCACACGGTCGCTTATCTTCATGACAGTGCTTTATCTGCTGGGGTTACGCTATTACACGTATGGCTTTGGGAGCACATCCCTGTGACTCGGCTGACCTGCGGTTATTATCGACGGCCGTTTGAGGCATTTGTGTTCTTGTATCGGGATGCAGTGTATACCTATACTGGACAAGTCCGCCACTGGTGGAGGATACTGGATGATGTGATTAGCATGGTCTATCGTCCATATATTGATTGTGAGGAGTGGCCTGATGATGTGACCCATCTCCCATACACATTTCAGCAGAGATTTCTTATGGGTCATGGAGACCATACCATAGAGATGTACCTACCCTCGCGGGTTATGCGTCAGTTTGGACTGGTACAGGATATGCCTCAGCAGATGGCGATATATGCGCAGACGCCACGGGATATAGCTCACTGGCCTGCACCATTACAGCCACAGGTTGCGCTGAATGATTGGGTAGCACTTCGGCTAGTTCAGTGGGATTGGAGGAGCACAGTGATGGATGCAGGTACTATGCCTGCTTATGAGGCATGGTGGCAGATGCATTGGCCCACTCGACTGACAGATCCGACGGGGGAGATATCAGAGGATGAGGGAGAGGGAGATGATGAGGTCATTGTGGAGGACTACATCGTGGAGGTGATGGATGATGGGTCGGAGAGGGTGATCTCTAGAGATGGTCAGCTTGTGGATGAGGTGGCAGCAGTGGCAGCGGGACAGGGACAGGTGGGGCAGGCAGTTCCAGCACAGCAGGCTCCAGTACAGCAGGTCCCAGCATAGCAGGTCCCGGCACAGCAGGTCCCGGCACAACAGGTCCCAGCACAGCAGGTTCCTGCACAGCAGGCCCCGGTTAGGGGCAGACGACAGCATAGAGGACTGCGACGGCGCAGTGGACAGCCGAGGACAGAGCAGGGTGATCTGTCTCCATCACAGGTGGAGCAGCTGCGAGTTGGTAGACATGATGCTGAGGTAGGGAGCTCAGGGGCAGGGATGGAGGCAGAGGTTGAGAGGCTAACGCCTCGGCGACGATCACGGGAGGAGATGGAGGAGGTAGAGACACTACGTGCTCAGTTGGCCAGTTTAGAGGAGGTGTTGGGGCACCGAGAGGCTGAGTTGGGACAGCTACAGGGAGTAGATATGCAGGTGGTAGTGCTAGAGGCTGAGCTGGCTCAGGCTCGAGAGGACATGGAGGATTTGAAGCTAGAGCGGGATGCAGCGCTCGTGAGAGCACATCAGGCAGAGACTGCGTTGAGTAGTGCACAGGCTGTGGGTGGGGGCCTTGCCCTGATTTTGGCGGGGATGCAGACTCAGCTGGTTCAGGCTTAGACACATGCGCATCAGATATAGGGGCATTTGAGCCAGGCACAGGGATAGGTAGCTCAGGTACAGGGACAGGTAGCTCAGGTACGGGGAGAGCTAGCAGAGGCCAGAGTACGGACAGAGTATTATCGGGGGTTATACTATGCAGCTGTACCTGCAACATAGCGAGCACGGAGTTACAGCTAGGTCAGTAGATTAGGGGCATCGAGATCACATCGATCGAGATCTATTCAGTCAGTTCAGCAGATGATGCCCCCTCCCACATATGTGCCCCAGCAGGATCCTCAGGTACCAGTAGCACCACAGCCATAGCCACCGCCAGGATCACAGGCTCGACTAGGGTCATCATCTCCTACCCCCTCAGAGAGAGGATCCTCGATGTGATAGTTATACTATGATAGCCCTTAGAGGCATTGTATCAAGACACTTTATTTTTTTGATGATGTGAGCAATGTACATTTTTTTGCGGTGATTATATATGATGCGAGACTTCTGATGGTTTATGATGTTCTATTGTGATGATGCTTATATGATGGATGCATATGTTATATTTTATATGTTGTGGATGTATGATGTTGTTTCAAATGATGTGTGTGATTTGGTGGATGCAATTATGTTTTTGTGATATATGCATGGTGTTGTGATTTTATGGACTATATGATGTAACTAAATATGCGGATTAACAAACATTTATTATGGATGAAAATGTATGGGATTATGTATATGCTACTAGATGATATGTTGTTTCAATGATGATGATGTTAGAATGCAACTAATTGTTTATTTATATGTATGGAATGCAATGTGATGATGCTATATTTTAATTTTATGGTGTGCCTGTGTGATAAATGAGTGTGATATGATGTTAATGATATGCAGCTAAAATGAATCTTCTTGTGTTTTATGCAAACTTAAATGGATTTAAAATGAACCTAAAATGAGATGCAAACAGATTAAAATGAACCTAACATGTGATGCAAATGGATTAGAATGAATCTACAATGAGATGGAAATGGATTAAAATGAACCTAACATGTGATGCAAATGGATTAAAATGAACCTAACATGTGATGCAAACGGATTAAAAATGAACCTAACATGTGATGCAAATGGATTAAAATGAACCTAACATGTGATGCAAATGGATTAAAAATGAACCTAACATGTGATGCAAATGGATTAAAAATGAGCCTAACATGTGATGCAAATGGATTAAAATGAACCTAACATGTGATGCAAATGGATTAAAATGAACCTAACATGTGATGCAAATTGGTGGTGACATGTAGTTAGATGATATGTGCTAAATGCAGTATCGGTGATAAGTGGTATGAAAACTAGGTGATAGGTGAGGTAGCCTAGTCCTGATACACATGATGTTCCTTGTGTTGACCCTGAATGGTGAGACTGTGGGAGAACGTGTTAGGTGTTGGGGATGATAGGGGTGAGAGCGTCTAGGGGATGGCGGTGGGGGGATTGGAGGATGGTTAGGTCATAAGATACCATGTCATTGAGGGGGGGGTTTGGTTTGGTTCAAGATGTGTTAAGCGAAGATAGGTTGGGATGATCGGGTTAGTGCGGGAGTTAGATTGGTGGGGGGGGGTTGGAAAGTGTCGATCAAATCTAGGCCGATATGGGATAGGTGACTGAGTGATTAGGATGATGATGTTGAGCTAGTATCAGTAATTGCACAAAATTAATTGAGAGCATTTCTTAGTTTAATGTAGCAATGTAGGATACAGTTCACGAAGGTATGAAATGACCTAGGTGATGATGTATATCCGACAATTGCATGGACTAGACCCACAAACAATAGGTTGATTTCATGCATGCCCAATGTAGTATAATCTTGTCTAGTGAAGGAAGGGGACTCATAGCAGTGAGTGTGAATAATGCATATAAGGTGTTGATACCTGTATATGTAAATAGGACACATCATGCTAGAACTGACCTGGACTTCAAGATATGAATACTAGTCTTGGAGTAATGAAAGCAACCCACAAGCACAGCATACCGAAACAATGACTATGTCTACTCCAAGGGCTATCCGCTACGTACCATGATATAATGAGATCAAGGTAGCTTTGGAGATTACTTGGAGCGAGACAAAAAGATAAAAATCAATAAGCAAAAAGACCAATGAAAGATACAAATAGCCTTTATGTGCTCTTGCCAAGAGACGTGATGATAGAATGATAGATTTTTGTCCATTGTAGGAAAGACATATCCTAGGACACAGATCTGTTTTGATTGGAGAGTTTGTTGAAGATGGGCAAAAGAACATTCGGGCCAAATGGAAGATTATAGTTGGTATATTGCTTGATGATTTTTGCGCGAGGGACCATGTTTCAATGGTATGTGTAGCATGCGTATCGTTTCATAGATCGAGAAAGCTCAGTGAGTGGGAACCATCCCAATGGGTGGGATGGGTGCATCTTAGATACCTGAGCACTGGAAACATCCTTCGTATTCCAGACTGCCTACATACCCTGTGTCCACAGGATCAAGGTACTTTTAAGATGCGGGTGAAATGAATATGTAGTTCTGGCAAGACTTGATGATGTGGGAATGGTTTGGGATGGGATGTGACGAGGGTTGATGTGTGTTTAGATGATCGTGATGGGATGCGAGATTGATACATGGGGTGATTGTTTTTGTATTTTCTATTTTTATGATGTTTTTTGGATTTTTCAGATTTTTATGATGTTTTTAGATTTTTCAGATTTTATGATGTTTTTGGATTTTTAAGATTTTATGAACTATACAAAGGAGAGCTTACAAGGATCCTTGTTCCATGGATGGGGTTGTGTGTGGGTGAGGTAGTGCAGAATGGGCGAACAAACTTGATGTTTCAGCATTTCAAGCCATGGGATGTGTGTGTATGGAGTGTTATGATGGAAAGAGGACTTATTAGATGGTAGAACCGGCCACTACGCATGGCGCCTGAAATAGGTTTTCACCATGGTACTTATCCAAGGCGTCATCGAGGTGATTTTCACCATTGGAAGTTTTTATTGCACTCTGATTTTTCTTGATTTTTTGATTTTTTTTATTTATTTATTTTTTTTGGTGTTTTTGTTTTTTGTATTTTTTTTTTATTTTTTGACTTGTGGTATCAGATGGGTTATGCATAGAATCGCTTGAGATGCAAGATGTTCATTGGCTCATCTAGAGGCTGCCCCTCAGGTGTTGCAAGCTGATAAGCTCCTGACCCATAGTCGGTGGTGACGACATAAGGTCCTAGCCAATTAGGTTCAAATTTTCCTTGCTTCGGACGCTCCTGCAGGTTCTTTTGATTTTCCATTAGGACCAGATCACCTACCTCCAACTTTCTGGTCTTGATCTTTTTGTTGTAGCTTCTTCTGAGGCGGTTTTGGTATGCCTGTAAGTGATTTAATGCATTTAGGCGCTTCTCATCCAATAGTTCAAGTTGATGCAGCCTTGCGACGCGATAGTCTTCATCAGAGATAATATTTTGCAATGATACTCAGAGGGACAGGAGCTCGACCTCTATAGGTAAAATGGCTTCTGATCCAAATACTAGTGAGTATGGAGTGGCTCCAGTAGGAGTGCGGATGCTGGTGCGGTAAGCCCATAGGGCAGGGTTAAGTTGGAGGTGCCAGTTGCGGCCAGCTTCATTGACTGTCTTCTTTAAGATGCGGAGGATGGTTTTGTTAGAAGCCTCTGCTTGACTGTTTCCTTGAGGGTAATATGGCGTGGAGAAGCGGTGTTTGATGTCGAAATTTTCGCACAAAGTGTGAACTTCTTGGTTCTTGAATGGCTTCCCATTATCAATGACAATGGAATGGGGGATACCGTAGTGGCAAATGATGTTGTGGAGAATGAACTTGGAGATTTGGATGCCTGTGGTGAAGGTGAGTGGTATTGCTTCCACCCACTTTGTGAAGTATTCGGTAGCAGTTATTATGAATTTATGGCCATTGGAAGATGGAGGATGGATTTTCCCTACGAGGTCGAGTCCCCACTGTGAGAAAGGCCATGGTGTTGTGATTGGTTGCAACTCCTATGCTGGGGCGTGGATGAGATCACCATGCTGTTGACATGGAAGGCATTTTCTGATAAACTGATGTGCATCTTTGTCCATGGTGGGCCAATAATAGCCAGTCCTCAAGATCTTCTTAGAAAGAGCTGGTCCACTTGAATGTGCCCCGCAAATACCTGCGTGTACCTCTTCCAAAGCTGCCTCGGCTTCCCTAGAGTCTAAACATCGTAGAAGTGTACCATCAAGACTCCTTTTGTAGAGGGTGTCACCTACAAGGATGAAACGGGAGGCTCAGCGGATGAAGGATTTTTTCTGTGATGGGGATAGGTTGTTGGGGAGGATGTTATCGTGAAGGTAGAGGTAAGTTTCCTGATACCAGGGGGATAAAGGACCAACAATGTCGCACACTAATTCAGATTGGGGAATGTCATATGCTGGGATGGGGAGCTCTTCGATCAGGAATTCGCATTTCTTGCTGCCTTGCTTCATGTCAACCAGAGATCCGATGGTGGCCATGGCATCTGCCGCTTTGTTATTTAACCTTGGGATCTGCTCAAAGTGGATGTCACCGAAATAATCTTTAAAGTCATCGACCATCTTCTTATAGGGAAGAAGCTTATCGTCCTTGGTTTTATATTCATTATTGACTTGCCTGATGACTAGTTGAGAGTCACCATACACAGTTATTTTGTCTATTTTCCATTGGATGGCCATTCGGAGACCTGTGATGAGGGCCTCATATTCTGCTACATTATTGGTGCATGGAAATGTGATTTTGAATGATTTAGGGATCGTGTCACCTTGAGGGGTAATAAACAGGATGCCTGCCCCCGAGCCTCTGTGAGTGTAGGATCCATCAAAATACATCTTCCATGTATTTGCGGCTGGTGTGATTGTCAAGATGGCCTTGTCTGGAAATTCTGCTATTGTAGGATGTTCTGCCTGAATAGGTGCCTCAGCCAGCTGATCTGCTATGACTTGCCCTTTGATTGCCTTTCTCTCTGTGTATTCTATGTCAAATTCGGTGAGAATCATGACCCATTTTGCCATTCTTCCAGTGAGAGCTGCTCTATTTAGCAAATATTTGAGTGGGTCGATCTTAGCAATGAGCTTAGTCTTGTGATTGAGCATATAATGTCTTAACTTTTGTGATGTGAAAACCAGGGCAAGACATGCTCGTTCAATCTGTGTGTAGTTAAGCTCATAGGAAATTAAGGTGCGACTGATGTAGTATATGGCTCTTTCCTTCCCCTGCTCATCATGTTGTGGTAATAAAGCCCCAATTGCTGTGTCGGTTGCGGAAATATACAAGAGGAGGGGCTCTCCTTGTCTTGGTGGAGATAGAATAGGGGGATTAGCCAGATATGCTTTTAGTTGGTCAAAGGCCTCCTGACACTGAGTAGTCCAGGCGAAAGCCGTATCTTTCCTGAGGAGATGCTGGAATGGTTGGCATTTGTCGGCAAGTTGAGCAATGAAGCGGCGAATAGACTGTAGTTTACCCTGCAGGCTTCTCAGTTGTTTCAAGGTTTTAGGAGGTGGCATTTCAATAATAGCTTTGACTTTCACTGGGTCCACCTCGATTCCTCGTCTGGAGACTATGTATCCCAACAATTTGCCTGAAGTGATGCCAAAGACACACTTTTTTGGATTTAGACAAACATTATATTGCTCTAGCCTGTCAAAGATTTTGGCTAGCACATCTAAGTGTTCTTCTCTGGTTTTTGATTTGCCGAGTAAGTCATCAACGTAGTCCTCCATGATGTGGTGAAAGAGGTCCTGGAAGATGACAGTCATTGCTCATTGATAAGTAGCTCCTGCATTCTTTAGGCCGAATGGCATTACAGCCCAGCAGTATGTCCCCCATGGGCATATAAAAGATGTTTTGTGCTGATCTTCTTCGGCAATTTTGATTTGATTGTATCCTGAAAAGCCATCCATGAGAGATAGCATCTCATGCCCTACGGTAAGATCTACGATCATATCGATGTTGGGAAGCGGGAAGTCATCTTTTGGGCGGGCTTTGTTGAGGTCTCTGAAGTCAGTGCAACAGCGGATTCTGCCATCTGGTTTAGCCACGGGTACTAGATTCGAAACCCATTCAGGATAATCAATTGGACGTATGAACCCGACTTCTAGTAACTTTTTGAGCTCTTCTTTGACAAGAAGGGCCACCTGAGGGTTCATCTTTCAGAGCTTCTGTTTGACTAGTTTGGCATCAGGACGCACTGCAAGATGATGAATGACTAAGGCAGGATCTAGCCCTGGCATGTCTGCGTAGGTCCATGCAAAGTTGCGATTTCTGCGTGTGAAGAATGCCAAGAAGTCTTCCTGTTCGAACAAGCTAAGGGATTCTGCTCGATAAGTGATTTTCGGCTCTTCCTCTGTCCCTAGATTCATTTCCTGTGCTGGTTCAACCAAGATGGGTGATCTATCAAGATATACTTTATCTATTTCGGGGAGGCCCATGCTTCCATCCCCTGGCGCCTCATGGAGGTTTTCACCAGGAGATACGTCCTTTATTTTTACTTTTTTAGGATCTGATACTGCCGTGGAACAGTTTTCACCATCAGATCCATTTTTTGTTTCTGTATTTTTGCGACTAGAAGCAGGGGTTGTCTCCCCAAAATAGGCAGCTAGATTGAGTTCCATGATGTATCCAGCCCTGTGATCTCCCAAGGGGAAGTTGTCTCTTACTCCCATCATTTTAGTAATGGCTTCATCATTAGGTGCGATATCAAAAATAGGAGGTCCTCGTTGGTCCCAGTCAATGAGGTCAGGGTATACCAATGGTAGGTCATTGGATGACGAGGCGAGAGTAGTGACAGAGTAGATGGTGCAAATGGAGGAGGCAAAGAAATCAGCAAAGTCACTAAAGGAGTCTTGTAGGTCTGTTTCGTTAATATTGTCAACATCTAGAGAAACTGGAGCAAACTCGGCTAAGATACATTCGTCGGTATTAAGGATGCGTTGTGGTTGACCATACCCTAACCCTTGAGTATAGGGGTTCCTTGTTGCTTGCAGTGGTTCCACAATGCCCTGTTCAGAAGGCCAATGCCGCCTTGTCCTTTGTAACCCATGCTTTTAACTATCTCAGAATCTTTGCTGTAACTATTTGCTGGGATGGTAGGGATGTCTTGTTCTGTTTCCTCGTCCTTGTAAATCCATGACGAAATATCTTCAAGTATGTCCTGATCCAGAAGGTGTTTTTTCTCAAAGACAAGTGAGGGTTTGCATTTGATGATGACGGTGTCAGCTGCCTCTGTGTTTAGAGTGCCAAATGTCTTAGGAGTGGGTAATAATCCCACGCAAAAGGTGCCGTGAAGGTTGTATTGCCCACAGCCTTGGTCGCTGATCTTGATCTTGACCTCAGGAGGTGAAGGTGTTTGCGATGAAGTGGTGGCGATGTTGGTGGGGTCCATGTATGAAGTGGAAGCTGTTGGAGTGATTTGGGTGGTGGCTTTATTGTATGGATAGAAGGTTTGGTTGTGTCCTTCCAGAAAACTGTAGTATTGGAAGGGACGGGGATCGGCATAAATAGTGACTTCGGTGCCGTTGTGGGGGAATTTGAGACATTGATGGAAAGTGGAGGGGACGGCCTGCATGGCATGGATCCATGGGCAGCCGAGAAGAATGTTATAGGGAAGGTCAAGATCAAGAACCTGACATTTGGTTTCAAGGATTTTCTGTCCCACTTGAATAGGGAGCTTTATGGTACCCTCGGATAGCCTCTCGGTGTCATCATATCCTTTGATTGTTATGCACTCGCTAGCATCCACAACCACATCTGAGTACCCCAAGTGTTTGAGCAATTTTAGAGTGCATATATTTAGGCCGGAACCACCATCTATTAGAACCCTTTTAATGGTGTGTTTGTGAATGTGGACCTCGATATGTAGTGCATCATTATGTAGGTGTTCGAAAGCAGGGAGATCTTTTTCGGAAAATGTGATATGGTGTGGTGTAGCAATGTGGCCGACCATGGCTTGAAATTGACTAACATCCAAGTTTGCGGGGACTTGTGTTTCCAAAAGGGCCTTGTCAAGAATGTCCTTGTGGCGGGGTGATGTGCGAAGCAGCTCAAGGATGGAGATTTGCGCGGGTGTCTTTCCTAGATGGTCTAGGAGGTTGTATCGACTGGTGGGTGATGGACGGGCGTTTGGACGAGGGGGAAGGGGATCAGATGTGGATGGGGGTGTTGGTTTAGTGGGAGGGGCAGTGCGGATTGAGACACGGCCTCGACGGGTTGTGACAACACAATTGGGTGCTTGTGCCCGAATGGTGATTGTGTTGACAGAGTGGGATGAGGGTTCGATGTGGCCGACAATGGAGTCGTAGTGTGTGGGTGGTGGAGTGACATTGTACGCTTGATTGGATGATGAAGCTTTGTTATGGTTGGGCAAGGGATCCTTGTAAGCTCCAAGATTGGCATTTGGTGATGGCTGTGTACTGTGCTCAAGGTTGACAAGATTTTGATCTATTAGGTCTTGGATACAATGTTTTAATTGCATGCAGTCCGCTGTTTTATGACCTGCCACGCGGTGGTATTCGCAATAATCATTTTCATTATACTATGCTGCCCTGAGGTCATTGTCTTGGCGTGGTCTGACAAGCGGGAGTGTGATTTCTCCTTGCTTGAGGCATCTATCGAGGAGTCCTCAATAGGTTCTACTAACGACGTGAAATTTTGGTGAGGTTTGCGGGGTTTATTTGGTCCTCTTTGGTTATTGGTGTTTGCTGCATACGTGTGTGCCGGTGTGTGATTTTGGATGTGTTGGACGACCTTCACATCGGTGACACCGTCATTCAGATTATTCTTGCTCTTCCCCCAATAACGTGATTTATCATTAGATTGCGTGTTGGTATTGTTGTTCGTATTAGGGGTGTTGTGATTGGTTTTGTGGTTGTTGTTATTGTTGTTGTTGTTGGATTTGGGATCGTAAAGTTTGATGGAACCCTTGGCAATGAGGGCTCGTTCAATAGTGGTGCCTTTGTCGATAACCTCTTCAAAGGTAGATGTGCACAGAATCTGTAAGTGAAAACCTAATTCCTGATTGAGATTGGCCACGAACATGGTGACAAGTTGTTTTTCAGGAATAGGCCATGGGAGCTTGCTTGCTAGGCCCCTCCACCTTTGTAGGAAAGAAGCAAAAGCTTCGCCGTTCTTTTGTTTGGTGTTACAAAGGTCGGTCATAGACATCTCATGTTCAAAGTTGTAGGAGAAGTGGTTGACAAACTTCTCCGCAAGCTCGGGAAATGTTCGAATTCTAGGTGGAAGATGGGCAAATCATTCAGGGCCTTGGCCGCCAAGGCTTCGTGGAAAGAGTCTCATAAGATATGTGTCATTGTTAGAGACTTCGAGGCAAGCAATGTAGAATTCTCTAAGATGGTCCCTATGGTCTCCCTTTCCCTTGTATTTGTCAAATTTTGGTGTTTCAAAGTTTTTAGGGAAAGGGGGCATATACAATGTGCGGTCAAATGGGTAGGGGCAAATATCCTCAAAAGAATAGTATTTGCGTTTGCCTCCAGTTTGTAGGTCATCCACCTTTTGAATTAAGCCTTGTAGGACGGTGTTGAGATCCTGTGGTTGTTGCGGTTGGAATGTGGAGGGTTGTTGATTGGTGAGATATTGGAGGTGGGGTGGGATTTGATGTTGGAGATTGGTTTGATTAAGATGTTAGTGTTGCGGATTGGGGTTTGGATTGATTAGTGCCTGCTGTTGTTGGTGTGCGTAGAGTTGTTGGAGAATATGTGGGGGTATTTGGGGATTGGGATTATGTTGACTTATGGGATTGACGTTGGGTACATGTATGTTGGATTGGTTAGATGCTTTGTGAGTTTGTTGTGAGAATAGTTGTCGTAGGTATGCAAGGGTGTGAGGGTTTGGTGGGGCCAAACTTGTGGAGGTACTTGCTTGTGTGATGTTGCCTTGTATGCCCGTTGTGTTTGAAACGGAAGGGTTGACGATAGTCGTGGTAGTGGAGGTGATGACAGGTTGGGAGATGTTAGCAGTGGATGTGGAAGTAGTAGATGTGGTAGCGGTTGAGGTTGTGGATGTGGTAGATAGGTGTTGACATTTGAGAGATGGTGGGTTGGGTATGTGATGTAGATGTTTGGATATTTGATGTGTTGGGGACAATTGTAGAAGTGGATGGTTGTGACGATGTCGTAATGGGGGGAAGTTGAGCACCAAGCTTGAGAAGATGGTCAAGATATCTCTTTGGGTCCGATCTTAGGACTTTATCCAGTAGGTCCATATTATCGGCATCTTGCGTGAAGCTCAAGACATCTTGGTCATCTTGGGATATGGTGGGGACATTTTGTGGTGGTGGTGGGGGTGGTGTTGGTGCTTGTGGTAAGAAGTGAAAAGGGTCGTTGGCGCCAAATGGGGGGATGAAGGAATATGTAGGTGGATTGTATGTTTGATAAATGGGTATGTTGCTATTGTTGGTGTTAGGCATGCCAAAGGACCATTGTTCTGCCATTTCTTGATTCTTTTTGTATTGTGATCTTATGATGGGCATACGCGTATGGATTTGATTTTCTAGACGTGGGATGAGATGGAGACCTTAGAGAATCGAATTGATTTTGTTGGACCCAAAGATGGATGTGGTAGTGAGATGGAGTAGGAGGGTATGATGAAGCTCGATATGTCTTTCCAAAGGTTTTATCCTAAGGGTGATATGAATGGGTGATATTGATGTTTTTGCACAAATTTTGGACCAACGATGGATGATAAGAAAGGGATTTGATGTTTTTGATTTTTTGATTGATTTAGGATGGTGAGGATGATGTTGTTGATGTTTCTCGAATTGAGATTTTGGATAAGATCTAGATTTTGATTTGGCACACAAGGATGATGATTTTCTTTGTTTGGGGTAGACTAATGACCTTACACAAAGAGAGGTGATTTGTTTTTTTCTTGAAATGTAGACTAATGACTTTTCAAGGAAAAATGTGATGTTAATGATAAGATCTAGATCTAACTTTGGCTCAAAAGGGTGACAAGATTTGATTGGTGATTTGTTGATGGGGTTTTGATTTGGATGTGGATTTTTGAAATAATTTTATATTGATCCAAGGAGATATGCAAAAGGAACAAATGGGGATGGATAGATATGTATTTGTGCTGATAATGGGGTCCAACAATGGTGGTGATTAATTCTCTAAGGTCAAGAAGGTGCAATTTTGGGAAATTTTTTGAAGAAAAATGGCTGGACTGTTGGCGGATTTCTGTGAGATGGATACGGATTATGGCAGAACAGAAGGTGTAGATCACAACAAAATTGGTCTTTGCTTCAGGCAAGTCAATCTCAAAATAGCGCCAATCCACGAGTGAAAAGGTACTACAATAAGACAGATATGGCTCTGAAACAGAGTTTGACAGGTTTCTGATGGCACACTTTTGGATTTCTGACAGCGAAATTTTGGATTTGTCTGTTTGGGATGTGACTAACTGATTTGTTCTATCTCAGGCATGTCAATCTCAAAATAGCACCAATCCACAGGTGAAAAGGTGCTACAATAAGACAAATATAGCGCTAAAACAGGTTTCACAGATTTCTGATGGCAAACTTTTGGATTTCTGACGGCAGAATTTTAGATTTGTCTATTGGGGATGTGACTAACTAATTTATTCTGTCTCAGGCACGTCAATCTCAAAATAGCGCCAATCCACGGATGAAAAGGTGCTACAATAAGACAGATATGGTGCTAAAATAGGTTTGACAGATTTCTGATTTGTTTTGTCTCTTGGCAAGTTATTTGTGAAAAAAAAATCAAAGCACTTTAACACACATTTGAACGCAAAACAAGCAATGATTTTTGTTTGTGAAATGACATGATTTTGTTTAGAACAAGCACACTTTTACAGCCTAAGGCGAGATTGTGACAATATTTGTTGAATCCCCTAGCTGCGCCTATTCAAAGCAGGTAGCTCCAGGATCTTGGTAGCACCGGCTCCTCTTACAATTGCACACACTTCTCACGCATACCAAGATCCGGGTTTCTTATAAGGCTTGACCCTCTCCAAACCTTTAGATTGTCCCTGCTACCTCAGCTAAGAACCACATGAATCGGGGCCGCTTCAAGGGTTTTGCCCTCTGCGTCAACAAATAGAAGGATTTTGGCTTTCTACAACAATGGCTCTTAGTAAGGGCATCCGTTCAGGTGGTTATACATGCGGCAGCACTACTCTGCATTATGGAGTCTCCTAGCCTCCAAGGGTTGCGCCTTGGAGGGTTTATGGGGAGGTTGGTTGTCGGTATAACAAAACAACACCTGTCGCTTGAGACTTTCGTCCCAAATGCCTTATTTTATATAGCGGCTTGGAAGAGCTTGGTTTTAGCTTGATACCGCTTGGGTCGTTCCCACCTTTCGAAGTGGGGTGGCAGGCCCTCTAAAGATTACAAAAGCGATATAATCATGAAAACACTTTTGATCCCCAAGTTCATACAAAGATGCGAGGAGAGAGCATACGTGTTCCCTATGATTATATCACACTCAACATGGTTCAATTTTAGATCTTTGGATTTAGATGGGGGGCGATTAATGCAAAGTGTTGTGAGTAGTTTTTGATTCCCAAGATCACCAAAAGGTGCGAGGGAAGAGCATACACTTTCTCACTCTACTTGACACAATCACGAAGACACTTCACAAAAGTATTTAGATTGTCTTGATTATATGCATGGAAATGCAAGTTTGTTGTTCTTTTTATCCAATGAAGTATGCAATTTGTTGTTCTTTTTATAGCCCAAATTGAAGTGTTTTGATTGTTTGTTTGTTGGCACACAAAAGAAGTATATTTTAAAGCACCAAAAATAAATTTATGATCACACACTTCAATCAAGGAGTTGTTTGGGTTAATTTTAAAACACCAAATTGAAATGTGTGTTCAAGACATAACAAAGCAAACAAGGGTTCATTTTAGCTTCCAAATTGAAATGTTTGCTAACTAATTAACAACCATCCTGCAAAAAGATTTCGTTAGTATCCGCAGTCCCTGCAACCAACAGAAAGGCAAAATAGCGCTAAAACAGACACATACAGGCGCCACTGTGGGCAGAACAACCCGACTTATGTAAAATGGTGCTAAACTAATTTATAGCGATAATTAAAACCTAATATAGCGCTAATTAAATTAATGGCGTTGATATAGACGATAGAGCTAATATATCCTACGTTAAGCGCTAAAATAGAGGATAGCGATAATCCGAAGTAGTGAAGGCGCCACTGCGCGGTGTTTCTGAATCCGGGGGAAGACACGGATGGCGCTAATCTGAAGGATGGCGCCAAAACGGGGGTTTGGTGCTGCTTTATCTTTTCTTTCAAAAATTTGCCATAACCTCCCGCTGTAATTCCTTGTTTTCTTGCAAAACAGAGAACAAAAAACACAGAAAACAACAGGAAAAGCAATAAACACACGTGAGTATGGTTAGCATATAAAATAAAATCGTGCAGAAATAGCGCTAAAAGAGAAATAGCGCTGAAATACGGCAGTGATGGTACCGCTGCGACGGTCGAATAGCGTTGATCCTGCAAAAGGCCGAATACTAACACAACAACTCACAAACAAGGATTAGATTGGACCTTGTGGGTCCCACCGGGTGTGCCAATGTAGATTAGATAATGCAATAAGGCAAAAAGCTAAATCAATTGCAAGTAAACACAAGATTATACCTTACAAAACACAACCTAATCCCATCAAGGGAAGGAGGAGCCTTTGCACCCAAATGAAGCTCCCAAGACCAAGATTGTCCCTAGACTTTGGATTGAAATGTGAAGTGCTCTCAAATTGTACAACTCACTATTTACTCAAAGATGATTTTGGCATGGTAACTTTGCATGGAATTGGATGATGAAAATGACTTGTGAGAGGTTGTATTTATAGACTTTTTGAGAGGATTTTGATCCAAGGGTGGAGATTAAATGGAGAGATCAACGGTGGAGGATGAAAGTGATGTGGAGGGCCTAGATTTGATCTTGGAAGATGGAGGGCTAGGAATAAAAATAAATCTTTTATTCATTTTTGGGAAAGGGGTGAATAAATGAGGTTGGGTGAGATGGATTATTTGTGAATTAAAAATTCACATGGGGAAGGGTAAAATGAATTAAAAATTCATTTGGGGAAGAGAGTTATGACATGTGTAAGAGGAGTAAATGTGATGTGTGATTTATTTGAATTTTAAATTTGGGGAATGTGGAGAGAAGTGCTAATGAGGGTTTGACTTGCTTAATTAGGGTGATTATCCTAATTAATGTGGCTGGAATAAATTAGTAGAGGGATTAGAGGGGGGATAAGATTAATTAATTAGTGATTTAATTAATTAATCCTAAGGCTAGGATGATATAGGCTAGAGTAGGCAATTAAATAATAGCTATTTAATTGTCTAGGGTAGGGATAGGCTAATTAGTAGGCTGGATTAATTAGTTAACATGGTTTTAACTAATTAATTAGATTTAGGGAAAATGGGGGAATTGATTTAATAAATTTTGCATATTTATTAAATCAATTGGCTAAGGTTTGGACTATTGAATTAATAAAATTAATTCAATTTTGGGGATAAAATGGTGTGGATTTAGAAAATGAAAGGGGTGATTAATTAAATAAAAATTTAATTAATTGGTTGGAAAGGGAATTGGTAAGTTTAGGGATGTCGGGAGTCAGTTTGGTGGTCGAGACATTTTTAGGTGTCTACAAGTATCATCTCTGGTTGGGAAAGTAGGGCCTGCTTATCCATCTAAGGGAAGATGTAGTGCCCCTCCATTCTCACACTGGATGAGTAGGTGGTCGAGTTAAGGAGCATGAAGAGGAAGGTAAAATACTCAGAATATGTAGGGTATGATAGATATGTTGATGGTAAGCTTACTGTTATAATATAGTTGATGACACTCATTGATGTTTATTATGATGACATTGTTGATACTTTATGATTAATACATTATGCTTATGTTGTGATCAGTTATAGGTTAATTGATTATGTAAATTAGTTTTACTATGTGATTAATGTGATTATCTATCTATGTGTTAGCTAGTTGTTTAGTTACTAATGAATTTGTTTAATGTGGATACTTGTGATGTGTTTTGTGAAGGGACAGTGTAGTATTACTCATAATGAGTACCCTAGTATGCTATGATTCCCTATCACTATGTGCCTTCTTGGATGATTATATGTATGTATTAGATACTTTTGTTTGTTGCAAGTTATAGGTACCAGGCATCGACTCCACCTGAATTGGTAGGTCTGAGCATGCCTTCATACCAATGGAAGTTGTTGAATGGAGATAACATATGGTCCCCTAGCCTAGCCATCATCCTTGAAGAGGATGAGTATCCAGTTGTGTACCCTGTCAATGTTGTCGGTTTGGTCATGATAGTCAGTCATTGTTGTGGTGTTCTTTCTTTCCAATCTTGCATAGTAGTCAAGTATGGTTTGACAGTTGGGTTATTTTGTTGGTATTGTTTTGATTATTGTTGCCTTAAAATAAAATAATTAGTTATGAAGCATTTTTGCTAAATAAATAAATATAAAAATCTCCTTATGTAAATTTAGTTTATGAAAAATATATTATTCTAGAATTTAAGTTAATAAATAATAATAATAATAATAATAGTAATAAATGTAATTACAACTAGAGATAAATAAATAAATAATATTTATGTGTTTCCCTAAAATATATTTATCTTGGTCTGGTTGTAAAATGTTAAAAATAACAAACTATAAGATATTGTTCATGCAGGAGTTATTGCCTCTTGTGGGGGGAAATCTTCTAGAAGATTTTAGGGGATTTCTTTCTCTAAATAGGGAGTTTTTGGGCTGTATTTAGGGGGGGATTTCTCTCTCATAAGAATCTTCAGTTGATGGAACTTTTGGAGAGAGACTGGTTTGTGGCTGCAACAGTTGAACCCGGTGTCGAATCTTCAGCCCAGTCAAGCAAGCGAAATCAAGTTCCTTTCATTCTAATTTGTGTCTCATTTTTCTGTTGAAGAAAATATTTGATTTATAATTTTTCTTGTTGATTGTAATTTGCTTGAGAGGTTAGAAATTTTGTTATCAGATCCAATTGTGCATGTCGTATAATTGCATTTATGGGAATCACCGATTGATGTGACGTCTATCTCTCGCCCATTTCATCTCTGTATTTATAATCTATTGCGGCAGCTATAACTTTAATTTTACGAACTAGGTTCCTCTAAATTTTTTATATATGGTGCATGACCTAGTTCCTAAATCATATCCAAAAATCGTCCATAGCCAGTTCGTCGTTTTGGAGATATGAATGTTTTGTGACTGTCTACCTCTTAGCCATTTCGTCTCTATTTTAGCAAGCTGTTACATTAGCCATAACTTTCATTTTATGAATTGCGTTCTTCTAGATTTTTTTTATATATGATGCACGACTTAGTTAGCTAAATCTTAGACAAAAATTGTCCATACCCTGTTCGTCGTTTTGGAGATATGAATGTTTTGTGACTGTCTACCTCTCAGTCATTTCATCTCTATTTTAACAAGCTGTTACATTAGCCATAACTTTCGTTTTACAAACTGGGTTCCTTTAAATTTTTGATATATGGTGCATGACCTAGTTGTTTAAAGCATATCCAAACATTGTCCATACCCAGTTTGTCATTTCAGAGATATGAATGTTTTGTGACCATCTACCTCTCAGCCATTTCGTCTCTATTTTAGTAGTCTGTTACATTAGCCATAACTTTAGTTTTACTAACTGGGTTTCTCTAAATTTTTTATATATGGTGCATGACCTAGTTATCTAAATTATATCTAAAAATTGCTCGTACCTAGTTTTTTTTTTAGAGATATGAATATTTTGTGACTGTCTACCTCTCACACGTTTCATCTCTGTTAAAACAGTTAGTTGCGTCACCAATAACTCTATATTTTTGAATTGGGTTTCTCTAAGATTTTTTAACAAATTCATTTTATGCATATCCTACGATCATTTTTTTCCATCATATGATTCTCTTTGAGGCATTCCATCAATCAGTCTGCATGCTCTATCTATGCTTTCACATTTTACATTGTTGGTAGCTTCTAAAGCCTTCTCAACAAATTCATTTTGTGATAATCCTATCTTATGCATGTGGTTAAAAGTGTGGTAGATTTGATGAAGATATTAGATCTATACAAATGTTTTATTGTTCTGTATTCCTTTCCTCTCAAGCTAACCTTAGAACAATGTTCTTTCATTGTAGCTTCAAGTTTGGTATCTTGTGATTCTAACTACTGTAAGATATTTATAGCATTCTAATATTATAGGCTTTTAGCCTTGCTTTTATAGTTATATTTAATAGTATTTACAATTATGTAGATTATTCAAGAAATCTACATCAATGTAAATAGTGTAAATAATTGTTGTGTTTAATTTGTATGCCTTAGAGTTATTTGCAGTTTGTTCGCAGTCATTTTACTTAAATGAAATTAACATAAGTCCTGGGAACTATTAGTTAAAACATTGTTACTCGTGGACTCTTATATGTTATGATCCTAAAAGTAACTATTACTAGTGGTTGGAATATGATAGTTCTATATTGTTGAGGAAGATTTACTTTATGATTGTTAGATGATTGATCATGATTCAATTAATGTTACATTCTTCAAGACCTATAATTAGTGCATTATGTCATATGTCGCAATTGTGGTGTTGTATTTGAATTATTGATGAAGGATCTTAGTTTGGTCTATTAGGTGATGATGTGCATTTGAGAGTGAATGTGATGTGAGACCATAGTGTTTAGTGTGTCAAGTGTTTGTGTCATTTGGGAAAGTTGATTCCAGAGGCCAAGAGGGGTAGTCATGTGTATGACTCCTGTGATTATGTAATCTTGCTAATGGTTGAATATGTATTGGTTATATGTTGACTCCCCTTTGTTTATGGATTCATGTGGTTATGATAACTATGCAAGATGCCTTGCTCTGTGTAATGTGAAAAGATATATAATTTGTGTTGTAAATGTATCATGATGAGAAATGTGATAGTTCATGCTTGGGTTTTGTTTTGGGCTTTGAGAATCTAGATGTAGTGAAGGGGGAGTGGCTTTCAATGTGGGGCCGGCATCCAAAGTGGCTTGTCAAGGTAACCCATTAGAAGTTGTTAATCTAGTGATAATAATAAATTTAGAGGGTTTGGTAGTTTTCACACTAATCAAGATAATTGGATGCCTCACTCATGCCTATAGTGCTCATTCAGGCTAAGGATGAGATGAGAAGGCCATGGTTGGCAAAATCAACTTCCTTGTCCTCATGAAAGGAATATTGATTCCATATGTGTCACCCTATGGGGCCGCCGTCTAGTGAGAGACTGTCAGGGTAACCATAGATGGGGGCTAGTGCCTAGCGAGAGACTGTCAGGGTAACCCATGGATGGGGGCTGGCATCTAGCTAGAGACTGTCAAGGTAACCCATGCAATGACATTCATCCCTACTACAATCTAGCATTCTCTAGTTGTGTTCTCCCCTTTGCTTTATGAATGCCTTTGGAAGTGATGTTTGAGTTATTTGTGATGTCCTTATTGACTGGTGTTATTTTGGATTCATGTGTAGTCCTTGCAATTGTTAGTCTACTATCCTTCCTGAATGTTTTCTTATGGGACCTTATTGTTATCTCCTAGCACGGGGGGTGGACCTTAGGGTTCCACATGGTCAGGTGGTTGTGCTTTTATTCCATTGGTTCTTTGGCGTCGAGGTTCGTGTGTAAAGAAGATGTATCTCACTTGATTCTAATTTTACACCTGTATGTGAAGATAGATAATTGTACTATTTGTATCTAGACCTGTGTATCAGTAGAACTCATTATGTAATTTGATGTATTCAGAAAGAAAGAGCTTTTGTATCATAGAAATTATGTAATTCCTCTTGTAAGATAAACTATTATGCACTTGTAAACATTATTGCAAAGATGTTGATGTATGTATCTGATGATGTAATCAAGTTGTTAGTTTGAGTTATTTGAATAAACTATGTATGTTGTTGATTATTGTTTAATTTCAATAATGCAGCTATGTAATCCCTAGAGATGTTAGTTTAACTTTGTTGCTATTAGTCTATGTTATGTTTTGTTATCATTACTTCTACGTAGAAAAAACAATATTTCACCCTTTTTATTGCTTAGTTAAACTTATCTTTAGGGTTGCATGGCGGGGCATTACAGAAGATCTCTTAATTATTTGGTATTTATGCAATTATGTTCTAGTCTCTATTAAGTTTTCCTTTATGTACTGTGTGATTGTTGTTAATTGTTCCCTGAAGCTTAGTTCTTAAAAATCCTAAAAATATTAAAAAGAGATAGTTCTGTTTCTTATCAGCAATGTCATATTCAAAGTGTTGCATTGATGTAGAGTAATAGTGGATTCAATTGATCTTCATTTACTTTTTCTACATGATAGATTAATTTCTTTTCTAGCAAAGCTTGTTTGTTTTCAGCAATTTAAGATAGTTCCTTTTTCCTACAAAGTGTGTTTCCTTTCCAGCAATTTAAGATAGTTTCCTTCTGTTAGTGCCTGAATTGACTGACAGTTTTTGGAGCAATTTTCATGCAGGCACTTTCCCTAAGTATCCAAAAAAATGTTCTAAGTGTTGGACCTCCTCGGCATTTTTCAGCTGCAGCATCATATTTTCTTCGAGGAGGAAGTCATCATCATCATCTTGTCTTCGATGATGGTCCGCAGCATCATGTTTTCTGTCGACTGGTTTCTCATCAGGATCATCATATTTCAATATCGGGTGATGTCTGGATATCATCCTGATCCTGCTGGTGAGCTACAGTGTGCCCTGATTTGCTTGCGGGGGTGATTTTTCAAGTATCCGGTGATTTTCCAATTATCACCTTGCCCTTTTATGATGATGATGTTGCCCCGATCTTCTGAAGGGATTATTCTCTGAGTTGTTCGACTTGACTTGTTTTTTCTTAAGGCTTGTCATCATCATCATCATATTTCCAGTTATCACCGTGTTGCTTGCGAGGGTCATCATATTTTCTGCCTGCATGATATTTCGCCGGGGTGATATTTTTATCATCAGGTGATCTTGGTTATGATCATCCTGATGATGTTGTTGAAGAGTTCTAAGTATGACCCGATATTCACTGGGGTCATCATATTTTTAACGTCAGGATGATCTTAGTCGGTATCATCCTGATGATGTTGTATCACTTCATGTTCGTTGTTTTATCATCCTGATGATGCTGATGTCATTCTTATGTCGGGGTGATATCTATTTCTCTGCCTATCTGCATCATGATATTTCCGAAGGAGGGGGTGATATTTTCATTTTTGAATATCACCCGGATGTATGTTTGTTCCAGCGTCATGATGATGCTGATATCAAGGAGATATCCGCCTACCGGCTTCGTGCATTATCTAGTGGGGGGTGATCTTTGCAAGCATCATCATATTCATCTATCGCCCCGATCTTATAGTGGAGCTACAGTGCAACATGATATTTGTGCATCAGGATGATATTTCCAAATATCCGGTTATCTTCCGAATATCATCCTGATGTCGATATGATGATGACGTCATCAAGGTCCGGGGGGGTCATATTTCTAACACAGATCATCTTGTGGAGATCTCCCGATATTTGCAAATATGATGATGACGTCATCCGGATATGAGGAGGTGCGCAGTAGGCAGATATGATGATGACGTCAGCAGGATATGACGGTGACGTCATCAGGATGTTCATCGGCCAGACTTTTGGTATAGGCTCAGCAGGAGGATGTTCCCCCGATGGATCAGGTTGTGCGGATGAAGGCGATTATCATGCAGGTGATATTGCGGTGATGATGCTGACATCAGGGTGATATTTCAAGCGACAGGATATCATGCTGTTGGATGATGATGATGAAGTCTTATACTAGTGTCGTCAGGAGCAAAAGCACCGACATTATATATGCTCGTGGCCTAGTATATAAAGTGTTGAAGAGGTCATCGCGGGGTGCATGTGGGATAATTGATATCCTACATATTTTCAAATATCATGATGATGAATCTCGGCGGGAAATGGTTGCGATGCAGAATTGATGTTTTTCCCGAGGCCGCGGGTTGGTGCGCCATTAATGGCGAAGGTTGCAGAGGTATGGGCGGATCTGGTACCCGATTGAAGGTGTACATCAGCGGACAGTGGCGCAGGGCTCGAGATTTCTTCCTGTCTCCTCCCCTACCTACTGCATTCATGTTTGGGCACCAATCTGGTAATGCGTTGAGCGCCATTTTGCTGATACTGTGTATCTGGCAGGATTTTTGGTCAACCATGTAATTAATTGCTGTGGTACACTACCTGGCTGTTATAAGCAGGAAGTGTTATTCATTTTTGGTTGTTGAAAACTGGACATTTTTGGCTCTGTAATAAGATACAACTGGTTTTGGTTGCTCTGTGCAGCAAAACTTGTGAGTTTATGTATCTCCTATTGTACGATTTGGCATGAATCCACTGATTTCATGGTTAATCTTATATGAATAATGCTGTGTTTGCATGTGTTATGCTGATTCTGTCTCCAGTTTTGCATGTATCTTTCTTACTGCAATAGGGATGCTATAAGTATAGACAGCTTAACACTCTTTATTGGGAGATATCTGTAAGGCAGATATCATGTGTATCCCCCTGAAATCTAGTTTTAGCTATTCATGCTGATCATTCACATGTGTATGTCTACCGACTCCAAGCCCTGGATAGGCACCAATCTAGCTCTGTGTTGAGGTTATACACCATGTCCAGCTTTGCATCCAAAATTCAAACTAAACCATTTCATACTTCCACCTGTTAGTTGTAGGAGTAGGATTAGGAACCCCCTGCATGCTCTCATACCCAACCAGACATCATGTCCAAGAATGTTGCCAGCCTTGTGATCTATCATACAGATCTTGGTCCATACATGAGAGTATTCTGCCTGTTGTTGTCAAGTTAGATCTTTCTATCTTTGAGCTAGTCAAGGTTACATCTTGAGTTATAGGGATACCCCCCTTGGTGCGGCAGAACCAGAAGTGAAGGGGAGGCAGCTCACGCAACCTCCTGTATTTAGTTGGCTGAATCCGCCTGTGCATTAGAAGTGGCAAACCCTAATGCTGATTCAGAAGAAAAACCAACAGAAATTGGCGACTCTACTGGGGAGTCTTTCATGTGAAAAATGATGCTCTGCTGGTGGAATGAACCTGGAAAAGTAGCTTTCAGCTATTGAAAATTTTGTCCTCTCTGGAGAGGTGGCGACTCTGCAAAAAGGATCTGAATGCACATGAATGATGGATGTATGTGATGTGACAAAAATGTGTTGTTCATTTTTCTGCATCTGTATGAGAAAAGGTACCTTGTTCCTTCCCCTTTATTTGCTGTTTTACTGCATAGGTTAGATGCCAGGGGAAGCCTTAGGTCTTAGACAGACAAAGGATGTCTAAGAGTAAGATTTTTATGAATCCAAGTATGAATTATCCCATACTCAGTGGTGAAATGTTGGATAAAAGAATAGAAGAGATAAGAAATAGGTTCATATTCTTAGAGGCTGAGCAGGCCCAGTTAAAATGCAGTAACCCTGTTGTGTCTGTCAGTCAGAAAGCTAAACCTCCTGTCAGCCCTTTTGATCCTTTGTATGACCAACTGGATTTGTCATGGGTGGATTATAAAGTAGAAACTATGCCTGCTAGGATATACTATCAGATGCCTAGATTTAGTGGTCACAATGTATGTGATGGGAATGCACATATCCAAAATTTTCATAGTTTTATGGGAAAATATTCATTCAGAGATGAGGATATGTGGATGAGGTTTTTTGTTAGGTCCTTTGATGCAAAAGCAAAAGACTGGTATTTGAGCTTTCCAAAGAAATCCTTTGCCTGTTGGGATGAGCTTGCTGACTGTTTCAAGGAAGAATTTGCAAAAGAACCGGCTGATCTTGTTGCAGAATTGATGAGAATCAGAAAACAAGATGAAGAGCCATGTGTTGATTTCAGTCATAGGTTTGCAATAGCCCTTTCACGGATCCCAGAAGTCTTCAGACCTGATATTTCAGCCTGTGTTGGCATATTCTTTGAAGCTTTTGAGGAGGGCTTTAGTGCAATACTGAGGGATTTCAAGGTGACAAGTATGCAGATGGCATACAGGTTCATAGAAAAGATAGAAAAAATTAGAAATGTGTACCTGCTGAAACCCCTGTCCCCAGGCCTTGGTGTGAGAAATGGTTATGAAGCTGCAAATGACCAAATGATTATGGCATCATGTGCAGATAAAAATGAAAATAAAAGCATAGAAGTTGAGACTGCTGTGTTTGAACATAATGCTAACAATACTGCTCAACTGGATTGTTCACCAGTTGAGGATGCCAGTGAAAGGACTAATGAAGATTCCCATTGCAATGATGAGGCAGCTGACCATGAAAACAATAACGAGGTTGTGGACAGCAATGAGCAATTTTTGGAATGGACCTGTGGAGACAATTGTGAGTATTGTACTCAAGACAGAGAAGATATAAGCAAACAGAGAAGCAGTCCTATGTGTGACCCATTGACTTCTTTTCAAACACATGGAGATCATGAAGAGCAGTTAGAAATTGAAATAAGTGCTAGTTCAGAGCATGATTGTTTTTCATTTGATGGCTGTTTTGCTTATGACACACAGGCTGATACTCCTCCACAGAGTGAATCCATTGGTGATGAAGATGTGTGCTCTGCTGCCCATGAACAAATGGCATACTATGATGAAACTGATGCACCTGGGTCACCCATTTATGACACATATGGTGATGAGGATCTGTCTGAGTATGGTGAGGATCTAGACATTATTTTTGGCTTGGATTCTGTTTCTCATCCTGATGAAAGAGGAAACAACATACATCAGGTAAGTGACTGTGAAAATGTGCCTGATTTGAAAGAGATGCCAGAGCCTGATCTTTTCCAGCCTGGTGCTGCTGATGGTTGTGCACATGATATGCACAATTGTGATTTTGAAAGCTTTTCTTTTGATGTGCCAGCATATAATACAATGAGCCCTGATCTTCCTAGTTGTGTGGTGGACTTTGAGTGTTTCCTATTTTCAGTCCAGCTAGGAGATCATGTTGCAATGCATGATGATGATATAGATGATAAGTGCTATATGCCATGTGAATATGCATTGCTTGATACATTCAACACCCACATGTCACATGATGCTGAAGGTTATCTGCACAGGTTTGATAATGACAAGCCAAATCAGAGGGTTGAATATGCAGATGACAAGATTTGTTTGTGGGTGGATCTCTGTAGTATCTCCAAGCTTGACCCAGTGCATGCAGATGAAAACAAGATATTTGACAAAGGGAGATACATGTTTTTCTTTTCTTGGTGGCCTTAGGCCATCAAGTGTGTTTGGTGATGCAGGTCGGAGCAGTATTTGACTCTGTGCCCAATGGATAAGGGGCTGGTCTGCATCCCAGAGATCTGGGGTTCTCGCTGCAGTCTTGCACCTGCACGTCCCCAGACAGAGCCAGTGTTAGTGCCTGAATTGACTGACAGTTTTTGGAGCAATTTTCATGCAGGCACTTTCCCTAAGTATCCAAAAAAATGTTCTAAGTGTTGGACCTCCTCGGCATTTTTCAGCTGCAGCATCATATTTTCTTCGAGGAGGAAGTCATCATTATCATCTTGTCTTCGATGATGGTCCGCAGCATCATGTTTTCTGTCGACCGGTTTCTCATCAGGATCATCATATTTCAATATCGGGTGATGTCTGGATATCATCCTGATCCTGCTGGTGAGCTACAGTGTGCCCTGATTTGCTTGCGGGGGTGATTTTTCAAGTATCCGGTGATTTTCCAATTATCACCTTGCCCTTTTATGATGATGATGTTGCCCCGATCTTCTGAAGGGATTATTCTCTGAGTTGTTCGACTTGACTTGTTTTTTCTTAAGGGTCGTCATCATCATCATCATATTTCCAGTTATCACCGTGTTGCTTGCGAGGGTCATCATATTTTCTGCCTGCATGATATTTCGCCGGGGTGATATTTTTATCATCGGGTGATCTTGGTTATGATCATCCTGATGATGTTGTTGAAGAGTTCTAAGTATGACCCGATATTCACTGGGGTCATCATATTTTTAACGTCAGGATGATCTTAGTCAGTATCATCCTGATGATGTTGTATCACTTCATGTTCGTTGTTTTATCATCCTGATGATGCTGACGTCATTCTTATGTCGGGGTGATATCTATTTCTCTGCCTATCTGCATCATGATATTTCTGAAGGAGGGGGTGATATTTTCATTTTTGAATATCACCCGGATGTATGTTTGTTCCAGCGTCATGATGATGCTGATATCAAGGAGATATCCGCCTGCCGGCTTCATGCATTATCTAGTGGGGGGTGATCTTTTCAAGCATCATCATATTCATCTATCGCCCCGATCTTATAGTGGAGCTACAGTGCAACATGATATTTGTGCATCAGGATGATATTTCCAAATATCCGGTTATCTTCTGAATATCATCCTGATGTCGATATGATGATGACGTCATCAAGGTCCGGGGGGGTCATATTTCTAACACAGATCATCTTGTGGAGATCTCCTGATATTTGCAAATATGATGATGACATCATCCGGATATGAGGAGGTGCGCAGTAGGCAGATATGATGATGACGTCAGCAGGATATGACGGTGACGTCATCAGGATGTTCATCGGCCAGACTTTTGGTATAGGCTCAGCAGGAGGATGTTCCCCTGATGGATCAGGTTGTGCGGATGAAGGCGATTATCATGCAGGTGATATTGCGGTGATGATGCTGACGTCAGGGTGATATTTCAAGCGACAGGATATCATGCTGTTGGATGATGATGATGAAGTCTTATACTAGTGTCGTCAGGAGCAAAAGCACCGACATTATATATGCTCGTGGCCTAGTATATAAAGTGTTGAAGAGGTCATCGCGGGGTGCATGTGGGATAATTGATATCCTGCATATTTTCAAATATCATGATGATGAATCTCGGCGGGAAATGGTTGCGATGCAGAATTGATGTTTTTCCCGAGGCCGCGGGTTGGTGCGCCATTAATGGCGAAGATTGCAGAGGTATGGGCAGATCTGGTACCCGATTGAAGGTGTACATCAGCGGACAGTGGCGCAGGGCTCGAGATTTCTTCCTGTCTCCTCCCCTATCTGCTGCATTCATGTTTGGGCGCCAATCTGGTAATGCGTTGAGCGCCATTTTGCTGATACTGTGTATCTGGCAGGATTTTTGGTCAACCATGTAATTAATTGCTGTGGTACACTACCTGGCTGTTATAAGCAGGAAGTGTTATTCATTTTTGGTTGTTGAAAACTGGACATTTTTGGCTCTGTAATAAGATACAACTGGTTTTGGTTTCTCTGTGCAGCAAAACTTGTGAGTTTATGTATCTCCTGTTGTACGATTTGGCATGAATCCACTGATTTCATGGTTAATCTTATATGAATAATGCTGTGTTTGCATGTGTTATGCTGATTCTGTCTCCAGTTTTGCATGTATCTTTCTTACTGCAATAGGGATGCCATAAGTATAGACAGCTTAACACTCTTTATTGGGAGATATCTGTAAGGCAGATATCATGTGTATCCCCCTGAAATCTAGTTTTAGCTATTCATGCTGATCATTCACAGGTGTATGTCTACCGACTCCAAGCCCTGGATAGGCACCAATCTAGCTCTATGTTGAGGTTATACACCATGTCCAGCTTTGCATCCAAAATTCAAACTAAACCATTTCATACTTCCACCTGTTAGTTGTAGGAGTAGGATTAGGAACCCCCTGCATGCTCTCATACCCAACCAGACATCATGTCCAAGAATGTTGCCAGCCTTGTGATCTATCATACAGATCTTGGTCCATACATGAGAGTATTCTGCCTGTTGTTGTCAAGTTAGATCTTTCTATCTTTGAGCTAGTCAAGGTTACATCTTGAGTTATAGGGATACCCCCCTTGGTGCGGTAGAACTAGAAGTGAAGGGGAGGCAGCTCACGCAACCTCCTGTATTTAGTTGGCTGAATCTGCCTGTGCATTAGAAGTGGCAAACCCTAATGCTGATTCAGAAGAAAAACCAACACCTTCCCAGTAGAATGTTCATTTTTTAGCACGTAGATAGATCCTTATTTTTGCATGCACTTTTCAATTCTGGCGAGACCGACAAACCAAGTCTTATTCACCAAAACACTCGACCAAAACCCCCCCATTCTAAGAAGTCTTACCGCAGATAGCTCCAGACACCTCTGGATTGATAAAAGTAAATGATGATGCATTAACAAAGCCTACTTTGACCTCATCATTTTTGTTGTCATTGCTGGGGATAAACTAAATATCATTGTAGGTTTAAGGTGTTGATAAGACTTTCAATCCATTAGGTTATGAGAAGACCTAGGGACACCTTAGGTCGATTCATTAGACATCCTATAGAAGATATACCTCTAGAGGCTATTTTGGAAGAACCTCTAGATCACCTGATCAATCAAGAATCACCTATACTATCAAAGTCTCCCAATTCATCTACCACATCCTCAACAATGGGTTATAATGGTGGTAATCATGAAGATCCAACTAATAATAGAACCTTCTCTTATCTGATCACCATCATTCTTGAGACAAATGAGCCTCCTATGAAAAACATATCACTTGCATTTTTACCTACCTTTAGGGGAAAAACGTCAGAAGATCCAGACCAATTTCTATTTGAATTCAAGGTTCTCTGTCAAACTTATGACTATGCTACAAATAACCAGAAGCTAAAACTGTTCCCTTCCACTCTTAAGGAGTCAGCTTTAAGATGGTTCATGGGCTTGGAAACATACTCTATCACTACCTAGGATGATATGGAAACAATTTTTCTTGATAAATATCAGGATTAATGTAGAGTTAGGGATCAAAATGATGAAATTTTCCACATGAAACAAATGAAGTATGAGAACTTACAAGACTATGTGGATAGATTCTTATTTGTCCATAGGAGGTGTGGAAACAACCTAGATGAGGAATTAAGTAAAACCATCTTTCTAAGAGGGATTGACGATGAGAGCAGGAAAGCACTAAATCTGATGGGCAAGGGAGATATTAATAAACAAACTTTTGAGGAAATTGTGGAAGTTTGTAGAAACTATTCTCATACAAGAGCAGGCAAAAGAATTTTAAAAAGGTGTAGTAACAATGACGTTACAAAAGTAATGGAGGAACTAGCAAATCTAAAAACTGACATCCTACTTCATTTGAATACCACATGGATGGCATGCAAGCTAGTAAAAAGAGTACTGAACCCTTAGCTATTTACTATCCTCATTGTAGGGAGAAACATCCACTTAGGGAATGCCCCTTGAATAGAACTGAATTGTGTAAAATCTATGAGAAACATCATCCTCCCAATGAGTGTGGCCTGCTTCCTGAGATTAAAAATAGATTGAAAAAGGTTCCAGCAGATGACGAAGAGCTAAATTTTATTGGTCAGAAACAACCTACTTATGGATTTAATCAGTTTCAAAACCAATATGCTCCAAGAGGATACTCTTATAATGGGCCCTAGGGAATGTAACTGCCAATGTGTTGGGTGAATATTTTATCGTTTAGCTAACCAACGACAAAATGGTTATATCGCCACAGCTATAATGACACTGAGTCTCTCCTCTCAGCAAGGGGAGGTTCCCTCCATATGATGAGCTCTTTCTAACAAGCAACTTTTAATACTCAAAATGAACTAAAACTATATTCAGGTTGTTATCACTTCATCCTATTCTCTTCTTTTAGAATAGATGTTTTTCTCTTCAAAATAACAACTTCAACAAAAACAATGTTTAATAACTTATCAATCAAGGTAAACTATAGAAACACAAAGTTTTCTATTGCTTCACTTATCTTCTCCAAATAAACTTGATTGAACTCAAGTGTAGCCCAAAGTCTCCACTTTCACACAATATGATATAACTAACTTGCACACAATAGTTTATAGCACATAGTCTTTAAACAATTGTACCTTCAGAAATGTAAGCACAAATTCATGTAATAAGAAAATAGAACAAAGTTTATTTAACCAAAACAAGAACACTTCTCTCAATTTCCAATAAACTCCACAATTCCAGCAATGATCCAATATAATATAACACCAATGACATAAGAACACTAATCTCATAAAACAATATGATTCAACTCAAAGTTTGATACTCAAATTGCCTGCTTATATTGATATTCACTTGAAAATATGATAAACATAAAAAGCTCAAAGTCTTGAAATGTGTTCCAATCCGGTAGAGTTTCTTTGCAATAGATAAAAGATAGATATTTACAATGGGGATTCTCTTTATTTATAGGAGAGACCGAGAGAAAAAATAGGAAAAGTACAACTAACTATGAATTATCCAACTAAGGAGTCCTTTTTGACTTGGGACTTCCTAAGCTTTTACATGTAATTACATCTAAGAAAAGTACATATAAAACTATCCAAAACTATCTCAAAAGTACATATGAAAAATAGAAAATAAACTAAGTTATGGAAAACTACTTCAGCTTGCACTGTCTTCTTTCTTCAAATGGGCATCATACATGGTAAATGCAGCCTGCATTCCCAAACAATCTGGACTGACAGTGTTCCTAAAAAATCATCCGGGCTCTAACTATTACATCCCTTACTGTTGTGATTGCTTTTGCATGACTAGTTAACTTGACCTTGAGGTTATCCAAAGTTAACTTATTGTCCAGAATGTTATCCATGGAAGCAACTGAAAAGATTTTATCTTCAAACTCCTTCTGAAACATGTTCTCAAATTCTTGGGTCATCTCATCTATAGAAAGAAATTGATTATCTTTAGATACCAATTTGCATGGAAGTTCCTCTAACTTATGCAAGAGACTAATGTCACTTTGGTCACTTAGCTTGTTGGCAGTTTCTAGATCCTTGATCAAGTCCTTCAAAACATTACTCTGGTATGCCAATGCTTCCTTAGTTTTTGTGTATGAATCTCAATTTAGAATAACACCAATTGATATCAAAGTATTCATATTCAATTTCCTCATTTCTATCCATTTATCATGGCTTTGATCCAAATACTCAATATCTTGAGAAATAGTGTCAACCAAATCATCAAGCTCTGCTCCGACTTTCTCCATTTTACCTATCTCCTTAGCTACATCTATAAGAAGAGATACTCCTTGTTCACACATCTTTTCCCAGTTTTCCTTTGAGATGAGTCTTTTCAGCCTTCTGAATAATAGGGTCTTCAATAGAAACAACTTCAGGAGTTACTAATTCAGAATTCAAAGTGATCTTCCTCACTACTGCTGTCAATTGTTCTACCATTGCTTTATAATAATCCTTCATCTCCTTTTCTTTATCAAACTTTTGAATCAAAGAATCCAGTGCAGATTGCATATCAATTTTTGCACTCTCATGTGTGATTTTGCCAAGTTCAATTCTGGAAATAGAATAATCATTCATACTAAAATTCTCCATGGTAGCATCCTGCGGGGGTTTAGCAATTTCCACAAATTTGTGTCCCTTATCTTCCAGCACTCAAGAAAGTATTTTAGGCTTCTTTGGAGTCTTAGCCTTGACTGGCATCAATTTACCAAAATCAAAATCATCTGGGAAGATGGCTTGTTTCTTTCTCTTAGGTGTATAAGCTGACAGCCATGGAGGAAGCATAGAAGTACTTACATTTGGATCAGGTCCCATTGTTGGTGTGATAGGAATTGCACTCGCACTTGAAGTAGAAACAATAGGAGGAGTATCAGTAAACACTACACCTAACACATCCACATTTGAAACTTGCTCAGAACCCAAAACAAAGTGATCAAAGATTGAAGAATCTCCAATGTCAAAAGATGATGAGGACAGACTAGGGATTGATTCATAGCAATGGAGAACATTATCAAAAGTAAATTGAGGATTATAAAAAAGTTTCTTTGAAGATGATGGAAACTCGGAAGATGGAATGTTGATAGGTGAAACTGTTGATAACTGAGAGGGGGGGGGTGAATCAGTTATCCTAATTATTTCCCTTATTGAACTTTCCTTTTAATTGATGCAGCATAAAATCAAACATAAAACATTAACCATAAAACAAGAAACACATGACACAGTATTTTTGACGTGGAAACCCTGTTAAGGGAGAAAACCACGGGGTGATTAACCCAAAATTATTCTCTGTTAGAAGAATAGGAAATTACAAAGATGGCACTTGCCAATTAGGGCTCACTGCCCGAGCACACTGCTCACAAGAGGCCCACTGCCTACAAGAAGACACACTGTCTACAAAGTGATGAGAATCACAGTCTTGAACTGATTGGAAGCATCTGCATATGCTGGAGTTCAGTTCCGGTTAGGCTCAGTACACTGATCTGCTGCACTTCATCTTTCCTCTGTTCTTTATTCTGCTATCTTTCACATACCGGATCCTTTTTGTTACCTCTGCTCTTTATCTGGACTTCTTCGCATATATCTCCACATCAACACACCCTTCACAACTAAATCCATCCTCTATATATATCCGCACAAGTAATTTCATCACCTTTCTAGTCGGCATCCGGAACAGTCCAGTTTCTTACAAACTTTTGTTCTGTCGGCTGAATCCTTCCTCACCAAGCAATGCGGATCAAGCATATACTTGTAGATATCATTAATCATGTCGGCCAAACATGATTCATGCCTTCACAACCTCTGTCATCAACAGTAACACATCCGGAAAGCAGTCTGATACTCTGCCAGTCAGTTCTTCCTCTGTTTTCACTGTCTCTCAGGAATCCGGTACTCAACTATTCATATCTTTTTCCTTGTCCATCACCGGAGGCTAAATCCTTGGAATATACCACTCAAGGTAGTCCTCTTGACTTCCCCAAATCTGCACTGCACCAAGACACTTCCTCTGAGAGGTCCGGATCAATCTGTCGGACCTTGCCACATGCTCTGTTCTTCTTCACCGGACCACAACATTCTTTATTCTGACTTCCGGTAGAGACACATCATGACTTGCGGATATGTGGGATGACCTTTGTTGCCATCAATGACAACAACCATGAATCCATATAGTGTCTCTTGCCAACAATCTCCCCCTTTGGCATTGATGGCAACACTTAGTGAAAAATGACTAAGTGTTTTCACTATGCTCCCCCTTTGCTGATGCTCTGTCTTTATATACAATTTCCGGAACTCCCCCTTAGTTGGATTCCTCATTTTTCACTGCTCCTCACTCCCCCTTTGACATCAATGGCAAAGGGGGGGGTCCGCACACCAAAATTTTCAAGAATTTTCTATATATAGCCGCATATTTACATACTCACATATACTGAAGAATGTCTGCAAAGGATGTCTGCAATTGAATCATTTCTGTAGCCCAGCTTTGCTTCATTCTGTCCAAAATTGAAATGTGACCACTTAGCAAAAATGCAAAAGCTTCTGCCCGCTTGAGATCTGTCGGATCTTTTGTTTGGGTGGTGGTCTGAGCATCACTGATGGCCTCATGCATAGTTTCCAACTTAGGGATTATAATCCTTCTAAGTTCTCCCATCCGGTTAGTGATGTTCTTCCTTTCCTTCTCAAGATTTTTTATTTCATTCAAGACTGCAATGGTCTGACATTCTTGATTTATTATAGAGGAAGAGAGAGGATCAAAGCTTTGAGATAAGCTTTGTAGCTTATCCTGTTCCTCTTTTATTTTCTTGTCAAATGCTGCTGTTGCCTTTGACCAGGATATACAAAATTTGTAGATGTCACCGCCATCCTTAAGAGCATTCTCTAAGCTCCTTATTCCAATGCTTACAATCTTCCTATCCTTAGAGATTAATTCTAATATTTCTGAAAATCTTTTATCCAAAAATTCCTTCCGGACCTTTTCTTCAGCTGATTTTTCTAGAGAATCAAAATGTGTATCAACACTGTTGACTAAGGTTTTTAGATTACCGGAAGAGGAGGCTGTCGGATCTATCTGGATTGATGGCATGATTTTTACAAGTACTCCGGAAGCAGCCTCTATCAACTCACAGTCTTCCATATGAGACTTCAGGAGCTTTTCATTTGCCTTGGCATTTGCAAATGAGGCTATCTTCATTGTTTGTACCGGAGAGAGAGAGTCAAAATCAAATGGGCCTTTTAGAAGCTCCGGTTCATCAATCTCTAGAGTTTCTTTGCTCAAAAATTGTTGAACAGTTTGTGCAGTGTCTCTTGCCGGAGACAGATGTTTCTTTTCTTCTGCAGTCTTAGAACTGTCAACCTCTTTGTCTTTCACCACTGCTTCCTTCTCCTGTAATTGCTCTTCTTCTTTGGATCCGGAGACTGTAGGGGAAACCAGAGGAGAGATGCTAGTTTGTTCATGAGCCACTTCTTCTGGAGCAGAGGGTCCCAAGTCCTCAGCTGTTTCTGTACCTAAATCCTCTACAACCGGAAGATTGAACCTTTTGAAGGCCTTCCGGAGGATCTCTTCTGTTTCTTGGGCCACTTTGTCAGTCTCGCCAAGCATGAGTTGATTCATCCTGGCTTTGCTTCTGAACTCATCTTTGCAGTCTTTGAAGATAATGTTCATGGTCTTGGGATCAATTTGAGGATATAGCTGAATAGCTATCTGCTCCCGGATCTCAAGATCTTTAGCATGAGCATTATTCTTTCTTACTTCCATTTCCTTTTCTAGGCTTTTAGGAATAAGAGATATTATTTCAATGAAAGCCTTATTATATATGTTAAGATATTTTACTGTGGCCTCCTGCAGAGTCTTTTGGTCTGCCTCACTGAAGTTATCATATGATTCAGTCATTGGTTGAAGGTTTCCATCCACCGTGACCGACTTGATTATGCTCTCTAGTGACAGAGTGGGCTTTTCAATAGTTACCTCTGCCATTTCCTCCTTGTCTTGGCATGTGGAGGGCTTACCGGATCCTTTCTTTTTCTGTTTCTTTATTTCTTTTATTCCCTCATCTGACTCTGTTTCCTCTTCATCCTTTTGGCTTCCATAAGCCCTTGTGGCTTTTGTCTTGGATCTCTTACCGGATGCCTGGACTTCCGGTTTTGAACTTTTGGTTGAGGGAGGTGCAGATCTCTTTGTTGATCTGGTCCGGGTGGGAGTTCCAACCGGAGCACTTTCTTTGCTTTTCTCTTCTTCCTCGGCCTTCCTCCTCTTTTCCCGGCTGGCATCAAGTGCCTCCTTTGAGATGCCTAGGCCTTGAGCAATGTGCTCTACTTCTTTTCTCACCTTTCTTTTAATCTCAGGTTCCCTGAGTTCTACATGTATTTTTACACTCAGCTCTTCAAAGGTTCCAAACCTTTCTGCCTTAGGATCTTTGGGCTGACTTAGCATGTGTTGAACATGCAGCTCCACTATCTGTTCATCTACTTCATACCCCATGGGCATGATCCAGACAGTCCTTGGCTCCACTGCCTCCATTAGGCACTGATCAGTGTCAACCATAAAGCACACTGAGTCCTTGTATTTCTCAATGAGAGACTGGGGAATTCTCTCTCTTGCTTGCATCATGCTCTGAAAGTTTTTGAAGTATCCCCATAGAGCTGTATTTCTCGCTTTTGCATCCCCAAGTCCATGCAAGTAGTCTCTTATCTGGACTGCAACAGGTTTGTCATTCTGCCATACCCATCCACTTGTTCCGGGTAGCTCATTCATGAAGTAGAAGAATAGACATACAATAAGAGTACCATACTTAAAGGAATTCTTCTTATCCTTCTTGATTTTCTGTATGTTTTCCATTAATTGGCTTAGCAGTAGTTCGCAGAGATCATATTCTGCATTCTTTCTTAGCATTTCATAAGCAGTGTATATTGCAGTTCCGGATACAGAATTCTCTCTGCTGGAGTGATAGATCTTGTATCCTATTATCATTGATGCATATTTGATATCCGGATCCGAAATATCTTCAATGGTCATTACCCTCTTGTCAAATTTTGATCCGGTGGCCTCAGTTACAACGTTGTTCTTGACAGATTTGAGGATAGGTACCCCTCCGGAAGAGTATAGACTAGTTACTGCTCTAATTGCCTCTTTTGTGATCTTGCAGGGTCTATCTAGCCATAGAAAGTTGTCATGCATCCTGCTCAGTACATACCGGACCCATTCATCTTCTTCAAAGCAGGGGAAATGAATAAATTGCTCAAATTGTTTCTTCTGAATGTCCTTATACTCTGGTTTAAGCTCAAAAGCATTGTCTATCAGCTGCTTGTGATAGAGGTCTCTTAATTTGAATTCCCCAAATTCCTCAATGTTTGCATGTATGTAAACCCTAATGTCTTCGGTGTGTAAAACTCCGTGAGGAACATTAGAGAAGGCTCCTAGTGGATCTACCTCCAATGATTTGTAGGGATGTTTCTTAAATGAGGGGCGAGGTCTATCAGAGATCTTAACTATGTTTGGAGTAGCCATTCTTCAAAGATTTGCAGTGAGGTAATGAAAAACGGAGAATACCTTATGCGCCTTCGGTTTGCACGGAGTGGTTGGATTGATTTCTTTATGCAATAGCTTCGGCAGGAGATCCTTGGTGTGCTTGATGAACCTTGTTGCAGAGCTCCACTTTTCGCTTCTTCTCGAGTGCAGAATGAGCAAATGACCTTTGAGAAATCCCTTAAATTGCTCCACGAACCCTAATATCTATCTGCAATAAATGCTTCACCTACATCATTCCGGTTTGCCTTGTCTGGATAGCTTGGAGTATCCCGGATTAGTCCTGATCTGTGGATATCATCCGGATCTTTTAATCATGAGTAAATCGAGGTAACATATTACAAGATCATCCCAAACACTCTGTCCAATCCGCAGAACAAGATAGTGCATTTCTGGATCTTTCCGGACCTTTTTGTAATCCTTTATCATACCGGAGCATCTCCCTGAACAGGTCTTATTTGATCGATCACAGCTCCTTCATAACTCCATGCGGACCTCTGAAAACTTGACTGAAGTATCTCAAGACTCATATCTACAAACCCTTTGATCCGCATCTTGTGCCACATCCGGCACCACTTGTTTGGCTGGGGGAACAAGATTTTCTTTGAGTCTCCCCCTGAGCCTGAGCTCACCTTTTAATTTCCGGAAGAAATATCAGCACCAGGGTCTGGTGCGGATCCGACCTCTACATTCTCTGAACTTTTCTTCACCCAAATCTTGCTCATCTGATTCCTAACCTCATCCGCATTCATCTTTTGTTTACCCTTGTCTTGATTCTGATTATACACCGGACCTCTTTTGTCCTGATTCTTGTTTCTGCAAACTTTAGCATTATGACCGGACCTATTGCAGATTTGGCAAATAACATTTCTTTGCATATTTGACTGATATCCTCTTGATCTGCATTGATTAGCCATATGACCTACTCTATTGCATGTGAAGCATCTACCTTTGAATGATTTGTTTACTTGCATACTTCTGCATTCATGGGATTTGTGTCCATACCTTTTGCAGTTGAAGCACTGTCCGGAGAAGGATGAATTAATCTGATTCATTCTCATTCTGCACTGATTAGCTTTGTGACCAAAGTGGTTGCAGCTGTGGCAATATCCATTGAAGGATGGATATCTTTGAGCATTTGGCTGTCTTACCGGAGGTCTTCTAGGCCTGCTTCTTGGATTTTCTGATCCAAGATTCTTCTGACCGGATCCGGAGCTTTCTCCTTTCTCATATCCCAAACCATACTTGTCATCTGTCCTCTTTTGACTTCCAAGAAGAACTTCAAGTTGAGCAGAACTTATCTTGAATTTCTCTTTATATTCATTTGCTGTTTGAAGGTCTCTTTTGAGAGAGACAATTTGATCCTCAAGTTTTCCTTCATTATCTTTGGCATCTTCAAGATCAGATTCAAGATGTCTGATAATCCTGTCCATCTGGTGGCATTCTTCTGATTTTTCTTTAAGAGATTGTCTTAGATTGTCTTCAGCCTTTCTTTTTTCTTCAATCTCTTGAGTAAACTTTATAGTTCCTGATTCCATTTCATGTCTTAACATAATGACTTCTTTTGATAACTTTTCACATAACTTGGTTTGCTCAGTCAATTCTTCATCTGTATTGCTTTCTTCACTTTGTCTTGCCAACTGTTGAAGCAGCTCCTTTCTCTTTTTCATAGAGAGACTTAATTTGTCTTTTAATTCTCTCATGAATTCATCAGCCTGTTTGAGTCTTTCCTTTAATTCACTGACTTCAGAATTTGACTGTTCAAGATCCTCAAGAGCAGTCTTGAGTTGCTCTCTTAAACCATATGCATCCATTTGAAATCCCAGATCTTCCTCAAGCTGTTAGGCTCTATTAGGAGGAACTTAGCTCTGATACCAATTGTTGATAACTGAGAGGGGGGGGGGTGAATCAGTTATCCTAATTATTTCCCTTATTGAACTTTCCTTTTAATTGATGCAGCATAAAATCAAACATAAAACATTAACCATAAAACAAGAAACACATGACACAGTATTTTTGACGTGGAAACCCTATTAAGGGAGAAAACCACGGGGTGATTAACCCAAAATTATTCTCTGTTAGAAGAATAGGAAATTACAAAGATGGCACTTGCCAATTAGGGCTCACTGCCCGAGCACACTGCTCACAAGAGGCCCACTGCCTACAAGAAGACACACTGTCTACAAAGTGATGAGAATCATAGTCTTGAACTGATTGGAAGCATCTGCATATGCTGGAGTTCAGTTCCGGTTAGGCTCAGTACACTGATCTGCTGCACTTCATCTTTCCTCTGTTCTTTATTCTGCTATCTTTCACATACCGGATCCTTTTTGTTACCTCTGCTCTTTATCTGGACTTCTTCGCATATATCTCCACATCAACACACCCTTCACAACTAAATCCATCCTCTATATATATCCGCACAAGTAATTTCATCACCTTTCTAGTCGACATCCGGAACAGTCCAGTTTCTTACAAACTTTTGTTCTGTCGGCTGAATCCTTCCTCACCAAGCAATGCGGATCAAGCATATACTTGTAGATATCATTAATCATGTCGGCCAAACATGATTCATGCCTTCACAACCTCTGTCATCAACAGTAACACATCCGGAAAGCAGTCTGATACGCTGCCAGTCAGTTCTTCCTCTGTTTTCACTGTCTCTCAGGAATCCGGTACTCAACTATTCATATCTTTTTCCTTGTCCATCACTGGAGGCTAAATCCTTGGAATATACCACTCAAGGTAGTCCTCTTGACTTCCCCAAATCCGCACTGCACCAAGACACTTCCTCTGAGAGGTCCGGATCAATCTGTCGGACCTTGCCACATGCTCTGTTCTTCTTCACCGGACCACAACATTTTTTATTCTGACTTCCGGTAGAGACACATCATGACTTGCGGATATGTGGGATGACCTTTGTTGCCATCAATGACAACAACCATGAATCCATATAGTGTCTCTTGCCAACAGAAACTGGGATAGTAGGCAAAACAGACAAAGGAACTGAAACAGATACATTGGGCAAAGGAGAAGGAGCTTCAATTTTTTGTGGTACATCCCTCTGTGGAGACATTACTTCATCTTGCAAACCTTCTTGACCCTCTCCTATTTATTTCCCTTGTTTTTCTCCTTGTTCTCCTAAAGAATTGTTTTCAACCTCCATTTCTTTAGTAGTTGGTTCATCAGTCCTTTGTGCCTCAAACTCCATTTCTTCCACCTCAGACTCTTTCTCTGTGACCTTGGCCTTATTTCCCTTATACACAAATTTGATCCTTAGTTTAGAAACCTTGGATGTACCTACAGTATCACTTTTATTCTTTGTTCTTAGTTCAACCTTCTTACCAGTTTTCTCTAAAACCTCTTCTTCAGATCCGATTACAAAATCCTTCAATGGTATGCCTTTATTTTGGAGCCACAAGTTTGTGTTAGCTAACACATGTTCAAACCTCCTCCTTAATGAAATCAATTCCTTTTGAGACCATTGGATAGGTGGGAGAGGAGAATTAGCAATCTGCTCATTATTATACTTAGGATCAAATAGCTCTTCATCATCCACCATATCTTCAGGAATATCAACTAAACCTAAATACTTAATTTGATCTAGAGATAGCCTTCTATAATCTAGTTTTCTGATTTCCTCCTTAGTCCTTAGATCAATACAAATGTCTTCAACCATTGGCTCATGAAATTGAGTCTTTCTTTTGATCTTATCTTTCACACCCCTATAATCAAACTTTGGTCTCTTTTTGAATTGCCTCATGGTCACCAACTGCATCTCAGTCTCCATAGCTCTGGCATTTGTTGCAGTTGACACAAAGTATCTGCCAATTTCAACTGGAAACCTAAATCCTAGTTTCTTAAGCTCCATTTTCTTATTATGTATGACAATCATTTGTCTACACAATTCCATCAGAAAGAGTTTATCCAAAGGAAATCTCGGCAACATGTAAGGATAGCCTTGGAAAAAGCTGACCCTTAGATATGAAAAAGTCTGAAACTGTAAGAACATACACCCAAAACCATTCACAACTGACCAAGCCTCATCTGAAACTCTTCTCTATTCTAATTGAGGATCAAAAAGACATAGAAACACTACAAAGAAGGCATCATTTACCCTCCTGAAGTGATGGATTGAACCCTTCAATATCAGCTGAGGATAATATTGATACACAGGAAGAACCCTCCTATCTCCTTCGGATGTCAAACCTAGAGAGATCCTCGTTGAAGCTGCTATGTACACAAGATACGAAGTCATATAGAATTTGAAAGTAGTATGCACCTTGATCAATTGCTCATGAAGAGCATTATTAATCTATTCTCCCCAGAAGATCGCCTACTTTCCTTGAAGTATAATCTTGATAAAAGGATACATCCATTCATGAAAAAGTGAAGAAGAATCTAATCCCCTCACCCTACAAAGAAGAGTTATTAAATCACCTACTTCCTTAATAAAATCACTTCGAGGAAAGCTCCTTGGCCATCTGGACATATTTGACCTTGGAGTTTTCAGCCACTTGGTGTTAATTACCTTTTTGGCCTTCTTAGTATCCTTATCATGTTCTTGTTGGGCAATAGTAAAATCAAGTTTTACAACATCAACAAAAGCAGGACACATGAAAACTTTATCAATAAATTTTGGATCCAATCTTATGACCACAGTACCATTTGCATCCACTACTGCCCTAGTGTCTTTGTTATAGAAATGTGCACATTGAAGAACAAATTTTGTATTATGAGCTGCCATTGGAAATAATAGCACCAAATGAATGTTGCTAGCTACAATCTTCTTCATCAGAGAACTAGGGTTATTTGACTTAGTACATTCTATGAACTCAACCATGTCTACATGTCTAGTCTCTATATCCTGAATATCATCAACATTAGAGGTAACTAAGGTGATCGAAGAAACACCTTGGTACTTGTACTTCATTGCTTTTGACTTCTTTGGAGACAGCTCAGTCATTTGGAATACCAACACCTCTATAAGAGTCAATGATTGGAACAAACTCACAGAAGAATTTGCAACCAAAATCCATGATCATGCAGTTAGGGGAAATACTGGTAATTTGGGAAAACTGCATGTTGACGATCATGACTACATGAGTAAGCTTGAAAGGGCTAGAGCACAAGTAGGTCAAAAAAATGGAGGAAAGTAGGCTCAAATAAGTAAATTTGAAAATCTCCCAGAGTTAGAAAAATCTAAGGGAGTGAATGCACGGGCGGCAAAATTTGCCGCCCTTGCGTGTGAGATAAATTGTAGGTGTCAAGGAGGCAAAATTCGCTGACCCTGCATGTTGGGGGAACAATATGTTAAAGCGGAAAAATTTGCTGCTTCTGCAAGTTAGGAGTGGATTTGCAAGTCATGTAATGGTGGGAAATTCTACTGACCATACATCTTAGAAATTTTAATGCAAGGGTGTGTAAGCGGCAAAAATCACTGATCTAGCATATTAGCAAACATTTTAGAACACATGCATTGTCGATGAAATTTGCCGACACAACACATGTTGGGTCATAAAGTCATAAGTGTTCTGGTGATGAAAATGGCCACTTCCACATTTATGCAGATAGGTAAACTTTCAAAAGATATGTCTCGTCGGCGAAAATCACCGCCGATACATGTGGTGGTTTCTATGCAAAATCGACGGATAAAACTGATGACACATAAGACAGGATTTGTTGAAGGAAACTTCATGATCGGTGAAAAAATTCTGATCATACACACAAATAAATAAAAACAAAGAAACCCTAACCTAATACAAAACAAGAAACAAACAAAGACTCAGGGCTCCATTGATTGGATTAGTGTTTTTATTGACTAGGAATTTAATAGTTTTAAAACGTCAATAAAAAGAAAGTGAACTACACTTATATTTTCAAAACATTTTGTAAACACTCACAAACATCAAAAAGAAATCTAAAGAACGTTTTTACAATATAAAAATAAAAATAATAAAACAAAAACCCTACCTCTGATAGTAAACCAAAAACCCCAAACCGATTCTTCAAAGACCTCCACTCAGATCCCTGATTCGCGCAAGTCAGATGATCTCAAAGTGATATTATCAGTCGTTGGAGGGTGGAGGAATGAAAATCAAACTAAACAAAAAGAATGAAAGCGATTAAAAAGGTTTAAAATGAAAACATAAATGCCAACACGAGTGGCATTAATGTCACTAGAGTTTGAGATTTGCAAGATCTTGCTCGGTGGGTAGAAAGAGCCAACACAACACAAAATCAACATCATGTTATGGCAACAAAAATGACTGACAATACATGTGCCAGGTACCTTGCAACAGTGGCAAAATTGGCCAACACTACAAGTGTTATTCACATGTAGAAGCGGTAATAATTACTGTCTTTGCATGTTAACTTCAACAAAGAACATATATGGGCGGCATTTTTGTCTGACTTAGCACATAAAAACAAAAAAATATGCCAGAGTGGCAAAATTTTCTGACTCTGCATATTAAAACTCAAAAAATTTCTAACACCCAAAATAGTCAAAATTGATATTTTGACAGGGTTGTAACTTAGTCGATCTTTGTGAATCTCTATAAATCAACCAAGGGGAATGTCACAAACTATTCTAATGATGTTAGATGACTTCACATGAGGTCAAGAGAACTTGCCTTGATTTGCGAACTTAGAGTGTAGACTATGAAACGGACAAGTTTCATAGGGGTTGTCTACAAAAATGAGAGCAACTAATTTTGAGAACAACAGCTGGCTCTAACTGGGGAACTTCCTTCAATCATTCTTTGAAATGATTAAAGGGAGAAGAATCCAATCTCTAAGTGGCTTCATCCATGCCATTGGGCTATAGAGTCAAGCTACCAAAAAGAAAAAGACATAAAAGACTAAACAAAAGCGAAACATAAAAACACAAAAACTACACAAATGTACAAATGAATTTATCTAATACTTCAAGGATAGAAATGCTACAGATGTTGTCCACTGTGAGGCAACAAGAATGGTGTTCCATCAAGATACTCCAACAAGAAGTTATTTTCACCACAAAACTGATGAATGATGAACGGGCCTCTCCATAGGGAATCAAACTTCCCATGCATTTTCTGATGCAGAGGGCTATACCAACCTCTACAAAAACCTTAACATACAATTGGCATTGTATGTACAAATCTCCACTTCACTTGTCCATCAGCAACACATCCTCCCATTGGCACCACCTTCACTTCTCCTGCCGATCGCTATCCTCTTGCCAATGAAGAATCGACTTTTTGCCTATCGGCGGGATCTTCGCTATCGGTGAACACCTTAAGCCTCTTGCCGATCTCCTTTGTCTTCCCGACACTATCAATGCCGGACTCCACCATCGGTGAGACCTCTACCGTCAGCCCAACTTTGAACCCCTTCGCCGATATCCAATCTCACACCGATACACTTGGTCACCATTACACCGATGCCCTGATGATAGCTCTCATCACCAAGACTTTCCTTATTGGTGAATCCCTAAAGTTTCCTGCCGACACTCTTGTCACTCTGACATACTCCTATCGGCAACACCTGATACCATCGGCTCCACTTAGAATCTTCGCTCTGATCCTTATTCTCCCACTGATGCTTCCACCGAGTATGCACTCACCATACCCCTTGTCTAATGTATGTTTGACTATCTATTGACCCAGAACCTACAAAGGTGATATACACAGTAATTGCATCCACGAGCACCTTGCGATATATGCAGGAAATGTATATCCCGCATACAAAGGGGATATATACACAAATTGTATAATTTTGAGAACTTCACGGATTTTCACAGTTTGATCCGTGCAATCTCCAGCGATGGCCCAATCTATTTCTTGGGTGGTTTCTCAAACTCTTTCCAACCTGCACGACCTAGCACATACCCATGCTAGGGTTCTCAACACATCTGACCTGCGATCCTACAAACAAAAAAACAATGCAAACTAAACTCTAAACTACTATACATGACCATTCCTCTGATTCACAGAATCAATCGGGGGAATGGATAAAAGAATCCATCCAACCTCAATACAGGAAATCAATTACACAATGAATTCAAATGCAACAGGATCGTATTAGCTTTCAAAAGATATGATTATAGTACTCTATTTTCCAATAGCACAATGCAACATGTTGATTTCAACTACCATAAAACCTAGATGCCTTCGTCCATCAAATCCCAGGGTATTTATCTAGTTACCACTGGTAGTACAAACTTGTCTCCAAGTGGCTGGGAACTACAGCTATTCAACAGACTCTAACTAACTCTAACCAACTGATCTAAAAATAGCATATCTTGGTCAAATAGACCTTATTACATTGAATGTCTAATTAGGACCTTATTGAAAATATAAAACTAAGCATAAAACAACTAAATGCCTCATGTAGGCCACTGTAAGATAGGTGCTCCTGCACCATACTCCCCAACAAAAAAAGAACTCATGTCCCATGAGTTAGGTTGTGGAAGAATTCCACCTTTACTCTTTTCCATCTTAGTGTTCTGACCTATTCCAGCTTTATACTCTGTTGTCTCTTGGCTACTCCAAGTTTTTAGAACTGTAACTTGTTGTCTTGTAAGTAAACTCTCATGCCTGTTAATGTAGGCTCTGTTCATACATACCCTGTGTTTGCCAGTTTGTCTTACCAGCACCTCTGTCTGAATACTTGATTGAATAACCTTAGGAATTGCTTCTTGAACTTCTGCAATGTTCAAATCTATCTTCCTTTCAACTTTTATAGGACAAACAAGAGTCCCAACTACAATCACATCCTTGTCTTGCCAATCAATTTGTGGCTGCTCATAAACTTGCTGTTTGGTCTGTGGCTGACCTCTATCAATCAAAACTAAACCTTTCTTCAAACTGTTGTCCTTAACAACTTCTTTCCCTGCAGTATCCTCAACTGCCTTTATGCCTGCTGTTGTAGGCATCTTCACAAACTCCTTCTCTCCCACTAAAATGATTTTTGCTGCCTTCTGTGCTACAGCTTCTTCCTGTAATGGTATCAACACAATAGTTTTCCCATCTTTCTTGATGGTGTAGCTATTTGCATACCCATCATACAATGCTCTCCTATCAAATTGTCATGGCCTACCCAACAAGAGGTGACAACATTCCATGGGCAATATGTCACACTAAACTCTATCATGATAATCCCCAATTTGAAAATCAACATATGCCTATTCATATACCAAAAGTGATTGACTATCACTCACCCAAGATGCTTTGTAAGGGTTTTGATGTGGAATCCTTTCTAAATTCATTTTATCCACCATTTCTTGAGATACCATATTATCTGTTGAGCCAGAATCAATTACAACCTTACATATTTTACCTTTGCTCTTGCATGTGGTCTTGAAAAGAGCTCTTCTTTGCATCATATCCTTTGATGTCCAAGATTGTCCTTCTTAACATCAATGCTTCTCCCTCCTCCGGATACCTATAATTATCAGGAGTCTCCTTCACACTTTGCTGAGTGTTTGAGCTTCTTGCACTTTGTTTATCAGCTTCTTGGATCAGATTTGCCCTCTTTTCTCCTCCTGAACTTGTTGCTTTTGTTGGACATTTGAAAAATGGATGCCCATATTCACCACAAGTGTAACACTTACCAGAAAATGTAGTAAAATCTCTACCACCTCCAAATCTGCCTCTGGTACCTTTCCATCCACCTCTGAAATCTGACTGCTCTTGTCCTTTACCAGTGTCTTCTTGATCCTCATTGGTTTGCCTCATTATAGGGGCTGACCCTCTTCCCCTCATATTGCTGCCTCTTCCTCTCATGGACTTATCTTGTCTTCTATTCATCTTTTCTTCAATCTTGATTGCCATTTGATAACAATCCTCTACACTCCTTGGCTTAGCTAAAACTAACTCATCCTATATGTTCAATCTCAAACCAGCCAAGTATCTAGCCACCTTTTCTATCTCATTCTCATGATGACCAAATCTCATACTCAACTTGTAAAACACCTCAGTGTATGCCTTCACATCCATTTCCTTTTGCCTTAAAAATTGCAGCTTCTTAAACATCTGAATTTCATAATCCTTGGGCAAGAATTTACCTTTGATCCTTTCTACCATTTTATCCCATGAAGTGATCTTTCACTTTCCTTATTTCCTTCTCTTGGATTGTACATAATCCCACCATACCAAAGCATGACCTCCTAACTTGGTCTTTGCAATCTTTACCTTCTGATCCTCAGCAACATCTTCACATTCAAAGTGATTATCTAATGCAGCAATCCAATCAAGTAGCTCATCTTCATCCAAACTTCCATTATACTTTGAAACATCAACCTTTACCTTAGGTTTCTCACTCTGCACTACCTTTAATAGTTTTACAAATCTCTGATCTTTAGCATTCAGATCTTCAGCTACCTCTTCATACTCTTCAGCATCATCTTCCTCTTCTTCTGATTCACTATCTTCCACTTCCCTCTTTTTGTTCTTCTCCAAGGCTACAAGCCTGGCTTGAAGTCCTTCAGCAAGCTCCTTCATCTTCCTCATCTCTCTAGCATGTTTTTCCTTCATCTCCTGCAACTCCTGTGCAGTACCATTACCTTTAGGAGGCACCTTGTCAACCTCTGACTCCTCTACCTCTGTCTTCAGGGATAGAATCAACACACAAACAACCCAGACCTTTTGCTGAGCTCTGATACCACTATGATGCAGATGCAGAGGGCTATACCAACCTCTATGAAAACCTTAACATACAATCGGCATTGTATGTACAAATCTCCACTTCACTTATCCATCGGCAACACATCCTCCCGTCGGCACCACCTTTACTTCTCCTATCGATCGCTATCCTCTTGCCGATGAAGAATCAATTTTTTGCCTATCTGCGAGATCTTCGCTATCAGTGAACACCTTAAGCCTCTTGCCAATCTCATTTGTCTTCCTGACACTACCAATGCCGGACTCCACCATCGGCTAGACCTCTATCAACGGCCCAACTTTGAACCCCTTCACCGATATCCAATCTCACATCGATACACTTGGTAACCATTACACCGATGCCCCAATGATAGCTCTCATCGCCAAGACTTTCATCATTAGTGAATCCCTAGCATTTCCTATTGACACTCTTGTCACTCTGACATACTCCTATCGGCAACACCTGATACCATCGGCTCCACTTAGAATCTTCACTCCAATCTGTATTCTCCCACCGATGTTTTCACCGAGTACGCACTCACCATACCCCTTGTCCAATGTATGTTTGACTATCTGTTGACCCAGAACCTACAAAGGTGATATACACAGTAATTGCATCCACGAGCACCTTGCGATATACATAGGAAATGTATATCCCGCATACAAAGGGGATATATACATAAATTGTATAATTTTGAGAACTTCACGGATTTTCACAGTTTGATCCATGCAATCTCCAGCGATGGCCTGATCCATTTCCTGGGTAGTTTCTCAAACTCTTTCCGACCTGCATGACCTAACACTTACCCATGCTAGGGTTCTCAACACCTTTGACCTGCAATCCTGCAAACAAACAGACAATGCAAACTAAACTCTAAACTACTATACATGACCATTCCTCCAATTTGTAGAATCAACCGAGGGAATGGATAAAAGAATCCATCTGGCCTCAATATAGGAAATCAATTACATATTGAATTCAAATGCAACAGGATCTTATTAGCTTTCAAAAGATGTGATTATAGTACTCTATTTTCCAATAGCACAATGCAACAGGTTGATTTCAACTACCATAAAACCTAGATGCCTTCGTCCATCAAATCCCATGGTATTTATCTAGTTACCACTGGTAGTACAGACTTGTCTCCAAGCGGATGGGAACTACAGTTGTTCAACAGACTCTAACTAACTCTAACCAACTGATCTAAAAATAGCATATCTTGGTCAAATAGACCTTATTACATTGAATGTCCAATTAGGACCTTATTGAAAACATAAAACTAAGCATAAAACAACTAAATGCCTCATGTAGGCCACTGTAGGATAGGTGCTCCTGCACCAATTTCTTTTGGCTCTCTCCTCTTGTCCCATAACAAGACTTGATCCCCAATTTAAAATTCTCGAGCCTTCACCTTCTTGTCAAAGAGCTTCTTCACCTAACTTTGATGTTTAGCAATACGGTCTACTACCATGACCCGCTGCTCTTCAAGTTCAGTGAGGTACATTATTCTTTTGTCAATAGAACTTTCAAAAGTTCTATCTTCCACTGGCTTTGCCTACTTCAATGCTGATAATTCCAAAGTAATAGGTATTTCTACATTCAAACCTTATAGAAGCTAAAATGGTGATATACCTATTGCCCTTTTGGGGGTAATCATGTCCACCCATAAAGCATCAAACAACACTTTATTTCACGTTCTCTAATTATCTTCAACCAGTTTCCTGATAATGGTAACCATATTTTTATTACTAGATTTCGTCTGACCATTCCCTTGCGGATAATAGTCTAATGAATGAGGAAGAATGATCCCATGTTCATAGAAAAAACTAGTGATCTCATTTGAAGAAAAATAGGTAGCATTATTTGCTACAATTTTGTTTGGAATTCCAAATCGGGAAATAATATTTTCCTTATGAAAATTACATACTACCTCAGAAGTAGTGTGTTTGACTAGAATTGCCTCCACCCACTTGGTGAAGTAATTTGTTGTGGTGAGAACAAAATTGTATCCCCCACTCGATGGTGGGTTCACATCACCAACGAAGTCAATGCCCCATTGCTGAAAAGGTTCTTCAATTACAACTGGCTTAAGTGGTAGTGCAGCCAACTTAGGCTTTCCAACAAACTACTGACAGAGTTCAAATCTACGTACCTAGTTGTACGCATCCTGAAATAATGTGGGCCAATAGTACCTAGCCCACAAAATTTTATGAGCTGTCACAAGTGCAGAAAAATGCCCTCCACAAGCTAAATTGTGAAAAGACTCCAAAAGTTTGCTTTGTTGTGCTTTATCCACACAACAGAGAAAAACTCCATAAAGGCTTCGTTTATACAAACCATTATCCCACAAGACATAGTTTGCAACCTTTAACTTGATAGTTCACTTCTCTTTATAAGATAAATGAGAAGGACACTCACCATAGGTGAGAAAATGAGCAATATTGGAATACCACTCATCTGTAGTAGTAACAAAGAGAACAGTTGGCATATCCTCAACCTCTTCCTCTTCATCTCTGGTTTCTTTTGGGATATTGTCAGCAATTAGCTAACACAAACCTCTGCCATGCACAAGCTTGGTGGGTTTGATATCAAGATCAAACTCTTAAATTTTGGCAATCCAATTGCCCCTTTTAGTCCCAAATTCTTGCTGCGTCAAGATAGATTTCACTGTTGTATCCGGTACCAAACAAAAGTATGCAAATTCATAATATAAAACCAGAAATGCTTCACTGCCATGACCATGGCATAAGCATGTTTCTCCATATTTGAGTATTTCAATTCATGAGCCTACAGAGGGCAACTCATAAATGAAATAGGAGATTCCACACCTTCTTCATTATGCTGAACAAGAATGGCTGAAAGTGTATGCTCGAAAGCATAACTATACATTATGAAATCTTTAGTATAATCAGGACAAAATAGAACTGGAGCATGAGCTATGGCCCTTTTAATATCCTTGAATGCTGCCTTACCTTCTGTACTCCAATGGAAAGTGGTCTTACCCTTCATCATATTGACAATGTGATGGGTTTTCTCTGCGAATTCCAGGATGAACCTTAGTAGAAAATTCACCTTTCCAAAGAAAGAATGAACTGCAGTCTTACTAGAAAGCAAAGTAAGACTCTAGATAGACTTGACTCTTTCTAAGTCAATTTTAGTGCCTTCTTTGGAAATAATGTGACCGAGAAGCTTACCCTTTGTAACCCCAAAAACTGATTTCTTAGGATTAAGAGAAATACCATTTTGACAACACCATTCCAGAACCTGTTACAAATGGTAGGCATGATCTTGACATTGTTTAGAGAAAATGGTCAAGTCATCAAGATACACCATAATGAATTTCCTGATCTCATCTCTGAAAGCGAGGTCCATTGCTCTTTAGAAAGTAGCACCAACATTAATCAAACCAAACGGCATCCTGCAGTATGCAAATGTGCCACAAGGTGTTGTGAAAGCTGACTTCTACTTGATTATAGCCTAAAAAACCATCTAACATAGATAGCATCTCCGAACTAGTTACAGTTTGTAACACTTGGTCCATAATACGCAGAGGGTAGTTATCTTTTAAAGAAGACTGATTGAGATTTCTGAAGTCAACACAAATACAGATTTCTCTGTTCTTCTTTCTCACAGGAACAATAATCGCAATCCAAGTGGAATGATGGATAGGAAAGATTATCCTTGCATTCAACATTTTCTATATTTCAGAAAGAATAGTACCTGATATCTTGGGATTATACTGCCTCTATTTTTGCTTGTGAGGCAAGGATCCAACCTTGAGAGGGATTTCGTGTTGGATCTCCTTGGGTCTGAAAGACTTCATATCATCATAAGAATACGCCAGAACATCAATGTAATGGTGAAGAAGTGTAATGAACTTGAATTTCTCATCAGCAGTGCAACACTTCCTGATGTTAACCATTTTGGGATCTGCTTCAGAACTCAAATTTACTTGCTCAAATTCCATGGATGAACTTGAATCAAGTTGTTGCTGATGTTTGATATATCTATCATGCTTGTCAAATAACTTTTTTAGAGAAACCAAACCTTTTGGAATCTTATTCCCTTTTAGTTAAAGAATCTCCTCACCATTCTATGGATCTATTTCAGAAACATATTCATGTGGTGGAGAATCACTACCTTCAAAATAGAGTTCATCAAAGTTGTCTGTCTTTTCTAAGAAATCTATGATCTGATTGTCACCATTAAAGACCTACCAATGATTAGAATTATCCAATACACTTGGTCAGAAAACCAACTCAATTATGTACTTGTTAGTCCTTATGAGGGACCATAAGGGTGGCGGAGACAGCCAATGAATTGGTATGATCATTAAACTCTCTAGGTACTGCAGAGATGTCAAAATCATCAAAACCTTCGATGCAATCCCAGACATGATTGTGATAATGTCTCAGCCTTTCATTCTTGGTTTGATAAAGATTTCTCACTTGGAAAACCACAAGTTTAGCATCACCTTGTGCATGAAGATTCTTAATACCTTTAACACGAGTAGCCTCCATTTCGAGCAATAATGACTCGTATTCAGCAGTGTTATTAGTATTGTCGAATTGCAACTTATAAGAGAAAGGAAAGATATCACCTTGTGGAGATATCAAAACAAGTCTAGCTCCAGATCCAATGGAGGAACAACTGCCATCAAATTCTAAAGTCCAAACATCATTTGAATTTCTTACTTTGATGTTTCTGCAACCAGTAGATTCTTCTTCATCAGAAAGAGAAGAATCTGGCATCACTATGCTCTCGTCTAAACTTTTGTCTGATTTACTAGAAGTATCCTCTGATTCTACATCTAAAATATCTAAACTCTCGTCTGATGAACTAGAAGTATCTTCAGTAGACAAGAAATAATTACCCATTCCTGAAGACTCAAACAAAATTTGGGCTTTTGGATTTTTAGTTTGGGTAAGAATATATTTTGCCTCCTTCTTAGGAAGCAACTTTTGCATGACACCTTTAACAGGTATCCTTACCTCGGATAAGTCCATGTTTAGTTCTCCACCCACATATTTACAAAAATTACACCCAAGAAAAATGCCATAAGAAGCTGGAACATCAGCCACTAGGACGGTCATCTTGATCCTCTTATCTGGAAAGGCTGCAAATGCAAATTGGGCATCCTTGATTTGACCTAACAAAGGCACTTGCTTATTTTCCATTGAGAAACATCTCCCAAAGGTCTTAGTCAAAGTGAGACCGAGAGCATCTGCCGCCTAGGTGGGCATGACATTGTCAGAAGCACCAGAGTCTATTATACAATTGCTTAACTTGTGACCATTGACCAACAGAGAAACATAGAAGGGTTCTATCTTCCCTGGAGCAACAAGGGGAGTGGTGACTAGGTTATTTTGGATGGATTTGTTCTTTGAGGAGTCATGAGCAATTTTAGGAGAATCTTTCCCTATAGAGACAGTCTTGTTTTTAACATACTTAGCTAGCCTATCAAACTGTTCAGGATTAGCTTGTAGATACTCTACCTCAGACATCTAGATTTTGGTTTTCCTAGCATGATATATTATGTCAACGCACTGAAATGAACCAGATACAGAGGAAGTAAATCCATCATTCTAGGCTTTGGTCGGAGTAGTGCCGGTCTGAGGAACAAAAGTAGAAGAAACAGGATTGTTAGATGAACTTACTTGTTTATTGACAACTGGGTCCTTTGATTGAAAAGGCAACTGAGTTCCTTGCTTGGTAATTGAGATCATAGGTTGAGGCTCCTCTCTTGTCTTTCCTTTATCAACTTTCTGATTTGATTGATTTTGGGACCTAGTAAAAATAGCATACACTCCATCATGTACTTCTCCTTCTCTTTCAGCTTCATCTTGGTAATTCAGAAAACCAATGGTAGAGTTGCTAGCTAATTCTTCTTCTCCTTCTGTAAAAAGATTAGCATTATTCTCCTGATCCAAATCAGGTTGGAAAGAATTATCATGTTCTGCTTCATAGTAGCCAACTGTTGAGTTGACTGGCGTTGCTTCAATGGCAAGCTTCCCCTAGGTTGGTAGAAGATGATTTTGTTGCCTTTGATTTTTGGTAGCATTGCCTTGATACGAATTGTTAGGAAATGTCCTTCTTGGTATATCCCTATAAGAAGGAGCGAACATACCTTGAGACATTTGCTTTTTCAAAGCTAGCAACTCATTTGCTAACTTTTACACCATAGGATCTATGGTTCTTGTGGAAGAAATATCAATAGAGGATTGACCTCTATTTCTATTTAAATCTCTTCTTATCTTACCTGCAAGGATAAGATCATCCTCAACCTCCGTAGCCAAACTTTGAGCAATTGCAAGATCAGCAAGACTAGCCCACCTTATCAGAAAGCTTACCTCAGGAAGTTGATTATTGGTGAAGAAACATTTAAGATTCTCTGTCGTTGGTTGAATGGTTGTAGGAATCCTATATGTCAATTTATTGAACTTGGCGATGAAATCTCAAATGGGCTCATGTGGTTCATTCTTCATCTATGTTAACTAGGCTAACAAAGCATGCGTATCTTTTGTAGGCTTAAACCTAGCTTCAAACTTGGTTTTGAGAGTATTCCAATTGGTTATGGATTGGACTTGAAGATGGTAAAACCAATCTGTAGCAACACCTTGAAGTGTTTCAACAAAAAGTCTCGTAGCTACATCTTCGTGTTCCACCCCTATCACACCACAAGCTATGCAAAATGCTGCAATGTGTTCATCAGGATGGACTTTCCCATCGCCATAGAATTTAGGGAAATTCTTCCTTAAACTACGAGGTAGTTCATGTAGTGGCGGCATTAAATTCAAAGGACCAAAATTATTACCCAATGGACCTTGAGCTGCCATTATGCAATGATTGAAAGGTGGGATGACAAACCTTTGAAGCATTTGAACAGATAAAACTCTATTAGTACTAGAGCTAGAAGCTTCACCTGGTATTGGAGACCTGGTGTTGGTAGGAGGAAAACTCCTAGTTCACAGAAGCTGAGGTTGTGGAGGCAAAAGACCAAACTTATTTTGCTGCATCAACTCAAATACAGGATCAATAATTCCTTGAGCCCTCTTGCTTCTTGTATACCATGAGTCTGTCAACATGTAATGTACTCAACAAAGATTTGGAAATAACTCAAAACAATGGAAGAGGATGAAATGCTTCAACTCAAAGCGTGAGGTTCCAAGTTGCGCGTTCTTCCTAGTAGAGTCGCTAAAAAAATGGGTGAATATTTTGTCATTGAGCTAACCAACGACAAAATGGTTATATTACCATAGCTATAATGAGAATGAGTCTCTCCTCTCAACAAGGGGAGGTTCCCTCTATATGATAAGCTCTTTCTAACAAGCAACTTTTAATACTCAAAACGAACTAAAACTATATTTGGGGTGTTATCACTTCATCTTATTCTCTTCTTTCAGAATAGATGTTTTTCTCTTCAAAATAACAACTTCAACAAAAACAATGTTTAATAGCTTATGAATCAAGGCAAACTATAGAAACACAAAGTTTTATATTGCTTCACTTATCTTCTCCAAATAAACTTGATTGAACTCAAGTGTAGCCCAAAGTCTCCACTTTCACCCAATATGATATAACTAACATGCACACAACAGTTTATAGCGCAAAGTCTTTAAATAGTTGTATCTTTAGAAATGTAAACACAAACTCCCACAATGAGAAAATAGCACAAAGTCTATATAACCAAAAAAAGAACACTTCTCGCAATTTTCAATAAACTCCACAATTTCAGCAATGATCCAATATAATATAACACCAATGACATAAGAACACTGATCTCATAAAATAATATGATTCAACTCAAAGTTTGATACTCAAATTGCCTACTTATATTGATATTCACTTGAAAATATGATAAACATAAAAAGCTCAAAGTCTTGAAATGTTTTCCAATCCAGCAGAGTTTCTTTGCAATAGATAAAAGATATATATTTACAATGGGGGTTCTCTTTATTTATAGGAGAGACCGAGAGCAAAAATAGGAAAAGTACAACTAACTATGACTTATTCAACAAAGGAGTCCTCTTTGACTTTCCTAAGTTTTTACATGTAATTACATCTGAGAAAAGTACATATAAAATTGTCCAAAACTATCTCAAAAGTACATATGAAAAACACAAAAAATAAACTAAGTTATGGAAAACTACTTCAGCTTGCACTGCCTTCTTTCTTCAAATGGCCATCATACATGGTAAATGTAGCCTGCATTCCCAAACTATCTGGACTGACAGTGTTCCTAAAAATCATCCGAGCTCTGACTAATGCATCCATTACTGTTGTGATTGCTTTCACATGACTAGTTAACTTGACCTTGAGGTTATCCAAAGTTAACTGATTGTCTAGAATATTATCCATAGAAGCAACTGAAAAAAATTTATCTTCAAACTCCTTAAACATGTTCCCAAATTCTTGGGTCATCTCATCTATAGAAAGAAATTGATTATCTTTAGATACCAATTCGCACGAAAGTTCCTCCAACTTATGCAAGAGACTAACGTCACTTTGGTCACTCAGCTTCTTGGCAGTTTCCAGATCATTGATCAAGTCCTTCAAAACATTACTCCGGTATGCCAATGCTTCCTTAGTTTCTGTGTATGAAACTTGATTTGGAATAACACCAATTGATATCAAAGTATTCATATTCAATTTCCTCATTTCTATCCATTTATCATGGCTTTGATCCAAATACTCAATATCTTGAGAAATAGTGTCAACCAAATCATCAAGCTCTACTATGACTTTCTCCATTTTACCTGTCTTCTCAGTTACATCTGTAAGAAGAGATACTCCTTATGCACACATCTTTTCCCACTTTTCCTTTGAGATGAGTCTTTTCAGCCTTCTAAATAATAGGGTCTTTAATAGAAACAGCTTTAGGAGTTACTTATTCAAAATTCAAAGTGATCTTCCTCACTACTGCAGTCAATTGTTCTACCATTGCTTTATAATAATCCTTCATTTCCTTTTCTTTATCAAACTTTTGAATCAAAGAATCCAGTGCAGATTGCATATCAATTTTTGCACTCTCATGTGTGATTTTGCCAAGTTCAATTCTAGAAATAGAATAATCATTCATACTAAAATTCTCCATGGTAGCATCCTATAGGGGTTTAGCAATTTCAACAAATTTGTGTCCCTTATCTTCCAGCACTCAAGAAAGTATTTTAGGCTTCTTTGGAGTCTTAGCCTTGACTGGTATCAATTTGCCAAAATCAAAATCATTTGGGGAGATGGCTTGTTTCTTTCTCTTGGGTGTATAAGCTAACAACCATGGAGGAAGGACAAAAGTACTAACATTTGAACCAGGTCCCATTGTTGGTGTGATAGGAATTACACCCACACTTGAAGTAGAAACAATAGAAGGAACATCAGTAAACACTGCACCTGACACATCCACATTTGAAACTTGCTCAGATCCCAAAACAAAGTGATCAAAGATTGAAGAATCTCCAATATCAAAAGATGATGAGGACAAACTAGGGATTGATTCATAAGAATGGAGAACACTATCAAAAGTAACTTGAGGATTATCAAAAAAAAAATTGAAGATGATGAAGACTCAGAAGATGGAATGTTGATAGGTGAAATTGGGATAGTAGGCAAAACAGACAAAGGAATTGAAATAGATACATTGGGCAAAGGAGAAGGGGCTTCAGTTTCCTGTGGTACATCCCTCTGTGGAGAAATAACTTCATCTTGAAAACCTTCTTGACCCTCTCCTATTTCTTTCTCTTGTTCTCCTTGTTCTCTTGAAGAATTGTTTTAATGTCCATTTCTTCAGTAACTAGTTCATCAGTCCTCTGTGCCTCAAACTCCATTTCTTCCATCTCAACCTCTTTGTCTATGACCTTGGCCTTCTTTCCCTTAGACACAAATTTGATCCTTTCTTTGGAAACCTTGGACCTACCTAGAGTATCACTTTTATTCTTTGTTCTTAGTTCAACATTCTTACCAGTTTTCTCTAAAACCTTTTCTTCAGATCTGGTTGCAAAATCCTTCAATGGTATGCCTTTATTTTGGAGCCACAAGTTTGTGTTAGCTAACACAAGTTCAAACCTCCTCCTTAAGGAAATCAATTCCTTTTGAGACCATTGGATAGGTGGGAGAGGAGAATTAGCAATCTACTCATTATTATACTTAGGGTCAACCAACTCTTCACCATCCACCATATCTTTAGGAATATCAACTAAACCTAAATACTCAATTTGAACTAGAGATAGCATGCTATAATCTAGTTTTCTGATTTCCTCCTCAGTCCTCAGATCAATCCAGATGTCTTTAACCATTTGCTCATGAAATTGAGTCTTTATTTTGATCTTATCATTCACACCCCTATAATCAAACTTTGGTCTCTATTTGAATTGCTTCATGGTCACCAACTGCATCTCAATCTCCATAGCTCTGGCCTTTGCTGCAGTTGACATAGAGTATCTACCAATTTCAACTGGAAACCTGAATCTTGGTTTCGTAAGCTCCATTTGCTTATTATGAATGACAATCATTTGTCTACACAATTCCATCAGAACAAGTTTATCCAAAGGAAATCTCAACAACATGTAAGGATAGCCTTGGAAAAAGCTAACCCTTAGATATGAAAAAGTCTGAAACTGTAAGAACATACACCCAAAACAATTCACAACTGACCAAGCCTCATTTGAAACTCTTCTTTGTTCTAATTGAGGATCAAAAAGACACAGAAACACTGAAAAGAAGGCATCATTTACCCTCCTGAAGTGATGGATTAAACCCTTCAATGTCAGTTGAGGATAATATTGATACACAGGAACAACCCTCCTATCTCCTTCGAATGTCAAACCTGGAAAGATCCTCATCGAATCTGCTATGTACACAAGATAGGAAGTCATATAGCATTTGAAAGTAGTATGCACCTTGATCAATTGCTCATGAAGAGCATTGTTGATCTTTTCTCCCCAGAAGATCGTTTGCTTTCTCTAAAGTATAATCTTGATAAAAGGATACATCCATTCATGAAAAAGTGAAGAAGAAGCCAATCCCCTCACCCTACTAAGAGGAGTTATTAAATCACCTACTTCCTCAACAAAATCACTTCGAGGAAAGCTCCTTGGCCATCTGGAGGAATTTGACCTTGGAATTTTCTGCCACTTGGTGTTAATTACCTTCTTGGCCTTCTTAGTATCCTTATCAGATTCTTGTTGGGCAATAGTAAAATCAAGTTTTACAACATCAACCAAAGCAGGACACATGAAAACTTTACCAATAAATTATGGATCCAATCTTATGATCACATTACCATTTGCATCCACTACTGCCCTAGTGTCTTTGTTGTAGAAATGTGCACACTAAAGAACAAATTCTATATTATGAGCTACCACTAGAAATGATGACACCAGACAAATGTTGCTAGCTACAATCTTCTTCATCAGAGAACTAGGGTTATTTGACTTAGTCCTTTCTACGAAATCAGCCATGTCTACATGGCCAATCTCTGTATCCCGAATATCATCAACATTAGAGATAACTGAGGTGATCGGAAAAACACCTTGGTACTTGTACTTCAATCCTTTTGACTTCTTTGGAGACAGCTTGGTCATTTGGAAGACCAACACCTCTATAGGAGTCAATGATTAGAACAAACTCACAAAAGAATCTACAACAAAAAGCCATGATCATGCAGTTAGGGGAAATATTGGTAATTTGGGAAAACTGCATGTTGATGATAATGACTCCAGGAGTAAGCTTGAAAGGTCTAGAGTGCAAGTAGGTCAAAAAAATGGAGGAAAGTAGGCTCAAAAAAGTAAATTTGAAAGTCTCCTAGAGTTAGAAAAATCTAAGGGAGTGAATGTACGGGTGGCAAAATTTGTCACCCTTGCATGTGAGGGATAAACTGCAAGTGTTAGGGTGGCAAAGTTTTCTGACCCTGCATGTTGGGGGAACAATATGTTAAAGTGGAAAAATTCACTGCTTATGTAGGTTAGGAGTAGATTTGCAAGTCGTGTAATGGCAGTAAATTCTGCCAACCATACATCTTAGAAATTTTAATGCAAGGGTGTGTAAGCGGAAAAAATTACCCATCTAGCATATCAGCAAACTTTTTAGAACACATGCATTCTCGGCGAAATTTTCTGACACAACACATGTTGGGTCATAAAGTCATAAGTGTTTTGGCAGAAAAAATGGCTACTTCCACATATATGCGGATAGGTAAAATTTCAAAAGACATGTCTCGTCGGCGAAAATCACTGCCGATACATGTGGTGGTTTCTATACAAAATTGGCGGATAAAACCGATGACACATACGATAGGATTTGTTGAAGGAAACTTCATGATTGGTGAAAAAATTCTGATCGTACACACAGATAAATAAAAACAAAGAAACCCTAACCTAATACAAAACAAGAAACAAACAAAGACTCGGGGTTCCATTGATTGGATCGACATTTTTACCGACTAGGAATTTACTAGTTTTAAAACATTAATAAAAAGAAAGCAAACTACACTTATATTTTCAAAACATTTTGTAAACAATCATAAATACCAAAAAGAAATCTAAACGTTTTTACAATTCAAATATAAACCCTAATATATAAAAACAAAAATAACAAAACAAAAACCCTACCTCTAACAGTAAACCAAAAACCCCAAACAGATTCTTCAAAGACCTTGAATCCGCTCAGATCCATGATTTGCGCAACTCAAATGATCTCAAAGTGATATTATCAATTGTTGGAGGGTGGAGGAATGAAAAACAAACTAAACAAAAAGAATTAAAGCAATTAAAAAGGTTTAAAATGAAAACATAAATGCCAACATGAGTTGCATTAATGTCACTCGAGTTTGAGATTTGCAAGATCTTGCTTGATCAGTAGAAAGAGCCAACACAACACAAACTCAACATCATGTTACGGCGGCAAAAATGACCGACAATACATGTGTCAGGTACCTTCTAACAGTGGCGAAATTGGCCAACACTACAAGTGTTATTCACATGTAGAAGCGGTAATAATTACTGTCTTTGCATGTTAACTTCAACAAAGAACATATATGGGCGGCATTTTTGGTTGACTTAGCACATAAAAACATAAAAATATGCAATAGCGGTAAAATTTGCTAACTCTGCATATTAAAACTCAAAAAATTTCTAACACCCAAAATAGTCAAAATTGATATTTTGACAGTCTTGTAACTTAGTCGATCTTTGCAAATCTCGATAAATCAACCAAGGGGAATGTCACAAACTACTCTAACAATGTTAGATGACTTCACATGAGGTCAAGAGAACTTGTCTTGATTTGTGAACTTAGAGTGTAGACTACAAAACGGACAAGTTTCGTAGGGGTTGTCTACAAAAATGAGCGCAGCTAATTTTGAGAACAACATAATGCAAATGCCAATGCAATGGGGTCCATGGCCTCATCAAGATTGGACAAATCAATCCTAGTCTAATCCACAATGGTCAAACCAACAACAGTATCAACAATAATGGGCTCCTCAATATAGCCAAGGAATGAGAAGATTTGGAAACCAACCTCAGGCCTTACTCCCTAGACCTTCACAGCCTGCGAATGCAAATCCCAATGAGCAAGTAAACTAGCCATCAATGCCTGCACAACTAGTTCCAAACCCCAAGAACAATAGGCCACAACAATAGGTGTACAATACTAATCCAAATACAACAAACATGAATGTTGTGGAGATTAATGGTATCCAACTCCAATCTAGAAATGTTCATGTAACTATACCTATTAAGGAAGTCATTGAAGAAGAAGAAGTGAGTCCTAGAGACGATACACAACAATCCAATAAGAAGGCTAAAGCAAAAGAGACAGAAGAGATTTTGAAGGAAACCTATGTTCCATTCCCAAAACTATTGAAACAGGTTCCTCCACAATCTAAGGAAAACCAGCGCTCACATGATGACTCCCAATTAATTAGGGAACTTAGAAAAATGCACATTGAAGTTCCTTTGTTACAGGCGATAAAGGAGATTCCTGAGATAAACCAAACCATTAAGAGTTTGTGTCTAAAACTTCAAGGTAGAAAATGAAAATTACCCAACACTATCCAAGTGGAAGGAAAGCTTGCTGATGTCCTATTAGGCAAGTTAATCCCTCATAAATATGGGGATCCTGGGAGCCTAGTCATTATGGTAGACATAAAAGGGGTATCGGTTTCAAATGTTTTAATAGATTTGGGGGCTGCCATTAATGTAATGACATTAGAGACTATAGAATCTTTGGCATTTACACATGTTCAGCCAACATCAACTATATTACAACTTGTAAACCTATCTATTACCAAACCAGAAGGAATTTTGGAGGACATCATAGTCACTATTGACACTTGGGATATTCGGTTGATTTCCTTATCCTATAGACAAGAAAGAAACATTCAGTATACCCAATAATCTTGTGAAGAGCTTGGTTGGCTATAGCAGCAGTGCTTATTGACTGTAGATCTAGAAGTATGGCCATTTCAAATAGAAAAAGACTTAAGGAACTTTCTATCTATCCTCCTGCCAAACCATTCCTGCAATATGAAAACAAACCATGGATAGATGACTTGAAGAATTCTGATGAAGAAGATGCCTCCTCATTGGCAATGGTGACAATCATAGAACATTTTGAAGAACATAATGAGGAATATAAGGAGCTGGAACCAAATGGTGAACTCTCTTTATATAGTGCTACCTAGCAAGAGGTCTCTGGATGGCTCCAGAGAGATCCAAAAGGATCCTTCAAAGCTTTTAATTGCCCATACTCTGAAAAGATTGCCTCCCATGTAAGTTATCAACAAGCAAAAACTCTCCACCAAGTTGTACCTCACCTTTGTCCATTAAACACACTATTAATTCCTTATAGAGAACTTCTTTCTATCCATGCTGGCACTAAGCAAATCCCAATCCAAACCAACAAACAACTTTCTATCAGCAGTTGGTTAACAGAAGTGGAAGAAGTTTGGATGGCAAAATTGTTACAAAACCACACCCAGGCTTTTGCATGGGAATACAAAGATGTGAAAGGAATCCATCCCAGTGTTTGTACATACCATATTTATACTGAGGATGTCTAACCTGTTAGGTAACCACAACAGAGGATCAACCCAGCCTTAAAAGACATAGTGAAGGAGGAAATAGAGAAACTATTGCAGGTAGGATTCATTTATCCCATTTCTGATAGTCAATGGGTATTGCCATTAGTAATAGTGCCAAAGAAAAATGGAAAATGGTGAGTCTACATTGATTATAGAGAATTGAACAAAGCTACAAAGAAAGACTATTCCGCACTTCCTTTCATCGACCAAGTGTTGGATAATCTTGCTGGTAGTCGCTACTTCTCCTTTCTGGATGGATTTAGTGGCTATAATTAGATCCAGGTAGCTCCTAAAGACCAGGATAAAACAACCTTCACCTACCCATGGGGGACATTTTCTTATAGAGTCTTGTCAGTTAGATTGTGCAACGCACCAGACACATTTCAATGTGTTGTTTTTGCAATATTTGCTGATTTAGTGAATACATGTGTAGAGGTCTATATGGATGACTTCACAGTGCATGAAAAAACCTTTGATGAAGCCCTGAATAGTTTAAATAAGGTACTTGAAAGATGCAAAGAACACCAGCTATCTCTAAACCATGAAAAATGCTTCCTTATGATGACTAAGGGAATTGTACTTGGTCACCACATCTCACAGGAGGGAATGAAAGTAGATCCCAAAAAGGTGGAAATCATTATACAAATTCCCCTTCTCAAACTCAAATAGAGGTAAGAAGCTTTCTAGGAAATGTTGGATATTACAGAAGGTTCATTGAAAATTTCAGTCAAAAAGTTGACCCTATGTTCACTTTGCTAAAAAAGGATTCTGAATTTAAATGGACACCAGAATGCCAACAGTCATTTGAGGCCATCAAAAGTGCCCTCATAACAGCTCTAGTAATAAAAGGACCAAATTGGGGAGAGTCATTTCACATCCACACAGATGCTTCCAATTAGGCTATTGGAGCAGTGCTAGGACAATTGAGTGAGTCTGGAGGTATGCATGCAATATATTACATTAGCAAAAACTTGAACCCTGTAGAGAAAAATTACACCACAACTGAAAAAGAATTTCTGGCAGTAGTTTATGCTATCAACAAATTTTGCTACTACATCACAGGCTACAAAATCTTCATACACACTGATCATGCAACCATAAGATATCTGATGAATAAGGTTGTAGTAGGAGGTAGAATTATCAGATGGCTATTATTATTGCAAGAATTTGACATAACCATTGTTGATAAGCCTGGCAAAGATAATGTTGTTGCTGACTTCTTGTCTAGATTGAATATGTAGGGAAATAACAAACCAATGGATGATGCCTTTCCTGATGAACATTTGTTCGCTATCTCTATACAATCTTCATGGTTTTTTGATCTAGCTAATTATCTGGTTTTAGGGAAATGCCCACAACACTTCAATTCAAAAGAAATCAGATGGCTAGTTCAAGAAAGCTCCAGATACAAGTGGGTAAATAGTTTTTTGTTCAAAAATTGTCTTGATCATGTATTACGTTGGTGTGTACAAGAAACGAAGGTGTATGACATAATCCGTGCATGTCACAATGAACCTTCTGGTGGACACTTTTCAGCCATCAAGACGAGGCACAAGATCCTGGGAGCTAGATATTTTTGGCCAACAATGACCAAAGATATTCACCAATATGTAAAGCAATGTGATCAGTGTCAAAGAATGGGACGTCTAACTTCCACCATAGAGATGTCACTCCATCCTTAAGTGTCTTTAGAGCCATTTGAAAAGTGGGGAATAGATTTTGTCAGACTAATTGATCCACCATCCAAAGGAAATCACTACATTCTAGTCTGCATAGACTATGCCACCAAGTGGGTTCAAGCAAAAGTATTACCAGCATCGAAGGAAGAGAAAGTTATAGATTTTCTATACAAATACATCTTGCAGCGGTATGGAGCACCCAAAACTCTTGCCTCTGATCAAGGACCACAATTTATGTCTACCATGATCAAAGCATTCCTGGAAAGATACCAAATCAATCACAAGAAATCTTCACCATATCATCCGCAGAGCAATGGTCAAGTTGAAGTAACAAAATGAGAATTGGAGAATATTCTCACCAAAACAATCTCAAGAAAAAGGACAGATTGGGCCGATAGAATGACATAAGTTGTTTGGGCTTATAATACTACCTAGAGGACAACAACTAACTTCACACCATATGAGTTAGTTTATGGAAAGCACCCAGTGCTGCCTATTGAATATGAGGTAGAGACATTAAAAACAACACTTGAAGCTGGTATCGATTTGACCGAAGCACAGCTACAAAGGATATTGCAGTTAAACAAATTGGATGAGATGAGGATAGAGGCACTACAACATACAAAGTTAATTCAACAACAAAGGAAAGAATGGCACGACAAGCACATCGTCAGCAAGCACTTCAAGCAAGGAGATTGGGCCCTATTGTATGATTCTAAATACCAAGATCTAAAAGGGAAACTACACACCAAATGGTTGGGGCCCTATGAAATTCAAGAAGCCTTCAACAATGAAGTTGTCTAGTTAGTTCCAATTGATGGAGATCACAGAGTTTTTTCTAGTCAACAGACATAGATTGAAGTTGTATCATAAACCAGCCTCTAAAGAAGAATTCTCTGCAGAAATTCAATCTCAAATAGAACATTTTTCCGTGGAAGATCTTTCTTCCATGGGAATCGTGCTCTAAAGGATGATTCTTGAATGAATAAAGCAGTTGAGGTTGAAAACTAGAAATGGTGGCCTCTCTTGTCAGAAAACACACACAAAAAAAAATTGGGCAAATGTTGAAAACCAGCAATGGTGGATTTGCCTAGAGGAAAGACTGAAAACCAGCAATGGCAGTCTTTTCTTTGAAATTCCCTTCCCTTTCAATAAAATTCCTTTTTGTAGATTTGTAGGCCAGCATAATAAAGTCATAAGTGAAGCTCCTGTTAGTTCCAGAGAGCTCCCGATAGCTCCCAATAGCTCCAGATGACTACATATTCCTCCAAAAAATATCAGTACATATTACCCATACATGTTCCATTAGGCACTATTTTCGATGCATCATAAAAATTGATTCAGGAAATAAAGATAAGGTGAAATAATTATAGGCCTGGGAATTTTTGAAGGTATTTTCTCTCCTTAATACTTATATAATTATTTTAATATGTTTTGTATATGCCACGTGTCTCCCAAAGTATCCTCCTGTAGTTTCACATCACATTCCGTGGCAGTTACAACAATCATTGTAGTTGACAGGTGGCAGTCGTAGGGGTGTTCAAAGATCTTGCGTAACCCAAAATAAATAAAAGTATTGGGTGATCATTACAAACAACATTTGAAATAAATGCCATAAAAGGGAATAAGCACCAGACTGAGAAGCCATCATAGCCAGTACTTATGATTAATTATGGCAAGTATTATGACAAGCGAGAATGTTGGCGTTAGCTCTGGAGTAGAATAGAAAGACAATTAGGGCGGCAGCTACGAACTTGCACTTCACACATGGCCAACCTGGTGCATAATGCCAAAGTACATGCCATGATGGATGAAAGTACATTCAGTATAACTATCAACTTGTCAAAAACTCATGCCATTAAACCTCCATGCATATCTGCAAATGATAACATAGCTTTCATAACCCTTTTTCATTTCGAATCAAAGTTAGAAAATTAATTAAAGAATAGGTTAAAACTCCATTGCAAGAAGCCACCACAGAATCATTCACAGTTGGACAATCAAAATGGGTCACAAGAAGAAAGTAGAACCAAAGAATCCCATCTTTGATGATGCAAGCGCGCAACTATTTCAGCAAGGAGGGTGGCTTGAATTCCTGCAGAAGTTTGAAGGGTTCGAGGTAGAGCTAATTGAAGATTTTGTCACAAATTTCTATCAAACCTTCAACACCGTCAAAGGGGTAAGATTTCAAATTAACCCCACTGTCATTAGTCAACTTTTTGGTATTCTTGTTGTCGGGGTTGATATGTTTGCAAGTAAACCCTCCTATGAGGAGTTAATTCAGAACTTCCATGTTGCTCCGGAGCCCCTACCTCGGTACATTGTAAGCAAGGGAGCAATAAAAGGGATTGAGAGGACCAGTCTTTCAGACCCATGGAAGACTGTAGTCCTATGGGTTATGAAATTCTTCACATGTGAAGGGTAGTATGGTACAGGTTTGGGCCATGGCATGAGATTGATCACCCATTTGAGGCATGGAGCCAACAACCCTCAGTATCTGATAAACATCCCTACTTTTCTGCATGCTAGTTTGGTCACCATGATGACTAAAAGAAGGGACAAAGAAGGGAAAATCACTCACCCTAGTCTAATGCACGTAATTATGAAACACCACTTCCTGTCATAGGAAGAGGGTCAAACAAAGTGGGAAGATTTCTTGGCCTTGCAACCCAGAAGGAAAAAGGCAAAGCACCAAGCCTCTGTTGTATCTATTTTAGGCAACCCTGTCACAGTTTCCTCACAACCTACAGAGGTTCAGTCAGGACGGCTCCAGAGAAGGATAGAGTAGAGTGCTCAAGCAAATACAACTACTGATACTAGAATCTGCCACCCCCGATTAATCATCTCTTCAAATGAAGAGGAAGAACAAAACCCTACGGCCATCGCAGGAGAGCATGCATCCCTGCTGCTCAACCAATAGAAGAAGAGGCTCAGGAGGAAGAAAGAATTGAAGAGGTTGGTGGTGGTGGAATGCCTAAGGAAATTGGTGAAGAAAGTGTCCCTAAGGAAACAGGGTAGGCTGCAAATATCCCTAAAGAATCTGAACAAGCTACTTTGCAGCATGGCCACAAAGAAGGCAAGGAAATCCTTGAAGAGGGTTCTAAAGACACTACTGCACTAGAAACAAGGTATGCACTAAATCTTTCTAAGATTGAATTTGAGTAAAAATAGTGTAAAGCACAATTGGAGGCAATGACATTGCAATTAAAATCTAAAGATGAGGAATTTGAGAAAAAGATGGCAAAAGTAGATGAAGAGAAACAAGAAAAAGAAAAAGAAATTTCTTCTTTTAAAAAGGAAATTGAAAATCATAAAAATATGGTGGCGCAAAGGAATACATAGATTGCTTATCTTAGGTAAAAGATGACCCAACAAAACCCTGCACCTATTCCATGCAAAACATATGCACAAAATTCATAAATAGCACAAGAGAACAGGCAGCTCTAGAGAGAAATTAGACAGCTCTAGAGAGAGCTAGAAACCATAAGGCAGAAGAAGTTGATAGATGAGAAAAATCTGGCCCTGGCCTGTGAAACAAGGAACCCTGCTAGCTTAAATGGCACCATATGCCCTATTTCTAAGAGAGAAATATTTAAGGTGGAAATTGTTAAGAATAAGTTGTAACCTCCTTTTGACTTTGATAGTGACATGGAATTTGTAGAGTGCTATTTGCAAAATCCCAAGGACCAGCAAAATCTATTGTGTGAGTTTTTCTAACATGGTCACATCATGGGCCATGTAAACACTTCAATGTTGAATTTGTATGTGGGAGAATTGCAGATCAAGAGCTATCTATCTCTGTTCAATAATCATAGATTATGGGCAGATAGAATGGAAGAGTACAATGTTGCTGCAAGGTCCATTGGGTTATTGTTGCACTATGAATGTCCCAAAACTACTTGGTTCACCAACACTTTCAACGCCAATGTTTACAGGCAAGGTATTACAAGCCAATATGTGCAAAATCTAAATTCTTGTATTGTTGACTTTTTCACCATTGCTGGATTGTTGGAATTAGTCTAGACAACTAAGAGGGGGGGTGAATCAGTTGTCCAACAATTAAACTTTTTTACCTTTAATCTTCTTTTACAACTTATAATCAAATTAATTATATAAACATTACAGTATCAATCAATAACACATGAGTAGAAACATAAATAACACAATTGACACCAAGATTTTTGATGTGGAAACCTGATTAAGGGAAAAACCACGGTGGGTTTAACCCACAAAGATTATACTCTATTAAAATTATTACAAAGGGAATGCACATGCATTCGGGCTCACTACCCAGAGCTCACTACTCAAAAGAAAGGCTCACTACCTACATGAAGAAGATTACAATGTGTTTGAACTGATAGTTAGCATCTACCAATGCAAAGATTTAGTTTTGGTTAAGCACAGAATATCGACTTGATACACTTCATCTTTGTTCTACCCTGTTTACTACTCTGCAATAATCCAGATCTTAGATCCCGTCTCTTTCGCACCTTTTTTCTTCTTTTTTTGCATTTACTTCATATTCGTGTACACACACACCTTCAATACTCGAATCCATCGGCTATATATATCTACTTCAAGTAATTCAATCACTTTATGTCATCCTTATGAAGAACTTAACTAACAATACAAGTACTCTATTATGTCAGCTAAATCCATGCGCCAATAATGATGCATACTAGAAATAACACTTGAAGGTCACCATTCATGTCAGCCACTAACATTAAATCCCACACACAACTCACCAAAACACTTCTATTAGATCCACATAAGGATCTAACACAAGTCAGCTTGTTCTTTACTGAATTGTTCTGTCATATTATGACCCAATACTCAGATGCTCATAACTTTTACTCCCTTTGTCACCGGAGGTTAAAATTCTGGATCTAGATTGCCCTGACATTCCTTATGACTCCTTCAAATCTGCAACATACTCTGATTTTCCACCGAAGAGATCTAGACCAAGATACCGGACCTTATCACATGCTCTATTTCTGGCTACCCAGACTTAGATAAATTCTGATTCTAACTTCCGGTATGAACAAATGATGTTATGTGGATGAGTGGAATAGTCTTAGTTACCATCAATGACAACACCTATCATGTGAAGCAGTGTCTCTTGCCAATAATCTCCCCCTTTGGCATTGATGGCAACACTTAGTTAAAAATGACTCAGTGTTACTCATTTACTCCCCCTTACTCTATGCTCTTATGCTTCTCCACTAATTCTGGAGCTCCCCCTTTGGTGGATTCCTCATTTTTCACTGTTCTTCACTCCCCCTTTAACATCAATGGCAAAGGATGGGGTCTGCAAGCCAAAAAAGATCTCAAAAATTCTGTATACAGTGCCGCATATGTACATCCAATCATTGAGTTATATTTACATGAACTTGAGTATATCTCCAAAATTGTTCTTCAAGAGGACCAACTCTATATCCCAACTCTTCCTCATTCTATTCAAAGTTGAAATGTGGCCATTTAACAAGAATGCTTGTGCTTCAGCCTTCCGAAGGTCAATGGGATCACTTGTTTGTATAGGAGTTTGGGCTTCTGATTCAGCATTGAACAATGCTTCTATCTTAGGGGAAACCAATCCCCGGAGCTCACCCATTCTTGCTTCAATGTTCTCCTTTTCTCTTGTTACTTTCTTTATTTCTTCTATCAGGTTAATTTCTTGACACTCCTTGCTTGCCACTGATATTGTCAACAGATCAAAAGCTTGGGACATACTTGACAATTTCTATTTGGTGTCCTTTATTTTATCTTCTATATCCTCTACGACTTTAGGAGTAGATAAACAAAACTTATATATCCTGCCTCCTTTTGAAAGAGCATTTTGAACACTCTTTATACTATTATCTAGCACTAATCTGTCTATCCCAATCATGCCTTTAATTGCATCAAATCTTTTGCTATTAAATTCATTCTGAACTTTAACTTTTGCAAATTTTTCAAAGGACTCAAAGTGAGTACTTACAGAATTTACAAGGCTTTTCAGATGTCGGAGGGAGAGTCAAAAGGATTCTTTTGGAGGGTTGGCATTATCTTCTCCAATACTCTGGTTGCAAGACTTAATAGCTCACTGTCCTCTAAGTGAGATTTCAATATCTTTTCACTTTCTTTGGCTTGTGTGAAGGATGCTATCTTCATCATTTGGACTAGAGAGAGAATATCAAAGTTGATTGGTCCTTGAATCAGTTCTAGTTCATCAAACACTAGCATCTCTTTACTCAAAAAACTTTTCATTGCATCTGTAGTGTCTCTTGCTACCATTTCCAGACCACTTTCCTTTCTTTGAGTTTTCACAGTATCAAGACTATCAACATTTGCACCATTTTCTTCTACTTTATCTTCCTTACCTCTGACTTTTTTTTCTACTTCACCTTTCTTTGAGTTATCTGCAGCCGAATTCTTCCCTTTGACTTCACTATTTGTAATATGTTCCTGAGGATCTTGTGTAGCAGCAGTAAGCTCAACATTATCTTCTTTTTTTGATTGATTAGGAGAAGTTGGAGTATCTCCTGCATCATTAGTTTGATTCACCATATTTGTATCTTCTTTGTTTATTTGTTCCTCTTCTGAAACATAGGAGTCATCAACCTTGGTTTGTTGTTCATTAATTTTCATCTTTTCAATATCTGGGATTGATGAATAAATCCCAACATCAGTCTCATCCTCAACAAATGGAAGATTGAGTCTATTCAATGCACTTAGAAGTATTTCCTGTGTTTAACTATTTGGTCCAATTCTCCAATCATCAGTTTGTTCATTCTCTTCTTGCTCCTGAATTCATCCTTCACTTCTTTGAATATCATATTCATTTGAACTTGAGTGATCTAAGGGCATAGTTTTATCAATACATGTTCTCTAAGCTCCATATCCTTGCTTTTTACATGTTCTTTCCTCAACTCCAAGATGTTTTCAAGACTTGGAGGGATCTCAGAAGTTATTTCAATTAGGGCCTTATTATAGATATTTAGATATCTAACTATTGCTTCCTCTAACACCCTCTTATCTATGTAACTGTATTCATCATAAAATTTAATCATGGGTTTCAAATTTCCATCCACAGTGACTGATTTTATTACATCTTCCATGGAAATTGTGGCCTTCTCAACATATGTATCTGTCTTTTGCCTTTTACTAGCCCTTGTGCTTCCGGAGGACTTCTCCTTAATCACCTTGGTAGTTTTTGTTCCAGAGGCTTTCAACTCCTTTACCTCAACATCTGAATCTATTTCTTCTTCATCAACTTTTGTGCTCTTATAGGTTCTTGTGGCCTTTGTTTTTACTCATTTCCCTTCTTTTCTTGATGACTTTCTTCTAGGTTTCTCAAGATCAGCAGGTTTTTGAGGAATAGGGGTAGCAGCTGAGCTTCTAGTAGTCCTTGTCATGGAGGATTCTATAGGAGTTCTTCCTTGATTCTTATCTTGCTTCTCCTTTTCTGCCTTTTCAGTCATTTCCTTAAATTGCCTCACATCTTCCTTTGTGAGACCTAGATTCTCGGCCAATTGCTCAACTTCTTTTCTTACTTTTCTTTTGGTTTCAGGTTCTCTAAGCCCAACATGTAGTTTTAAGCTTAGTTCCTCATATGTCCCAAATCTTTCAATTGTTGTGTCTTTTGGCTTGCTCAAAAGATGTTGAGCATACATAGTTAAGATTTTTCCATCTACTTCATACCCCATGGGCATGATCCAAACAGTTTTGGGTTCCACTGCTTCCATTAAGCACTGATCTATGTCAACCATAAAACATATTTCATTCTTGTACTTCTCAACAATTGTTGTAGGGATTCTTTCCCTTGAATTCATCATACTCTGAAAGTTCTTGAAGTATCCCTAGATTATAGTTTTATGTGCTTTATAGTCACCAATGTTGCGTAGGTGATTTCTGATCTGAATAGCAACTAGTTCATCATTAGTCCAATGCACACCCTTTACTCCAAGTACTTCATTCATATAGTATAAGAACAAACATAGACTCAATGTACCATATTTAAAACTATTTTTCTTATCTTTCTTGATTTTGTTCAAGTTTTCAATCAACTGGTTCTGTAACAGCTCACATAAGTCATAGTTTGCATTTTCCTTTAACATTTGATATGCTACATATATAGCAGTTCTAGAGACTGAATTCTCTCTGCTAAAGTGATAGATCTTGTAGACAATCACCATGGAAGAAAACTTCACATCTGGTTCTATAATGTCATTTATGGTCATAGCCCTCTTATCAAATTTTGCACCGGTTGCATCAATAACAGTTTGGTTTTTCACAGATTTCAACATGGGTAATCCATCAGTTAAGTTTAACCCAGTCACAATTCTAATAACATCCTTGGTAATCTTGAATGGTTTTGACAACCATATGAATTCATAATGCATCTGACTCAAAACATACCGAATCCATTCATCTTCATCAAATGTTGGAAACCCCATAATCTGAATAAAATGTTTATCATGCAGTGCCTTATACTCGAGTTTAAGATCATGATTTTCATCCATTAGTTGACTCTCAAACAAATCTACAAACCTTGAGTCCCCAAATTCATCTAAGCTCTCATGAATATAAACCCTAATATATTCAACATACAACACACCATATAGAACACTTGAAAAAGCACCTAATGGGCTGAGTTCTATTGATTTGTGACGATGCTTCTTAAATTTGGGTCGAGGCCTTTTAGTAATGTCAACAACCAAAGGTGTAGCCATTGTAAAAATTGAAAGTTCAAAGCTTCGCGGATAAATACCTCTTTTCACGAAATTGGGGTTGACGGATAAATTTGTCGATCGTACTTCAATTCTTTGTAATCTTAGCCCAGACACTATTCTTCTTGCTTTCTTCAATTTTAAAGGTGATTCAAATGAGGAGTGAACAACTTTTTATGCTCCGCAAAACCTAATTTGCTTTTATAATAAATGTGTTGCCCTAACTTCATCTGGCTACTCTGTTTCTTGATAGTTTTTCATGAATCACTCCACAAGTTTTCATATCAACATCTTTTCTTCCAGAAAACCTTCAAAAAGTTTTGAAACAATTCAAAATATCTTCTCTCATTGTGCCAGATCCAGGCACTCAGTTACTAGCTTGGGGAATTTGATTTTCAATGCAGCTCCTTCTGAGCTAGAGCTCCAAATTCAATTTTCGGTGGAATTATCAACACTGGATTCCGGTGTGGACTCATTACTATTATTCACAATACTTTTCTTGACCAATGTCTTGCTCATTTCATTCTGGATTTCATTCACATCAATTTTTCTCTTGCCTTTGTCTTGTCTTTGCTCATTCGGTTTTCTTTTTACTGGAACTCTTCTTTCATTATTCTTGCTTCTGCAGAATTTTGCAATATGACCAAATCTATTGCAATTGAAGAAAACAACATTTATTTGCTTATATGATTGATTTCCTCTTGATCTGCACTGATTAGCCATGTGTCTGTATCCATGCAAGTAAAGCAGTAACCATTGAAAGAGTTGCCATTTTCTCTAGAGTTATCCATTATCATACTTCTGCATTCATTTGATCTATGACCATACGTCTTACATTTGAAGCATTGACCAGAGAAGGATGGACCATTTTGATTTACTCTGCTTCTGCACTAAGTAGCTCTATGACCAAATTTATTGCAATTAAAACAATTTCTATTGAATGATGGATATCTTTGAGCATCAAGTTGTCTTATCAAAGGTCTTCTAGGTATGTTTCTTCCATTCCTTGGTTGAAATTTCTTTGTCCGGATCTGAAGCTTTCACCTTTTTCATATCCAAGACCATGCTTGTCATCATCCTTTTTTCGTCCTTCAAGCAGAGCTTCAAGTTTAGCTGAGCTTATCTTGAACTTCTCCTTGTATTAATTTGCAACTTCTAGGTCATGTCTAAGAATGACAATTTGTCTTTCAAGTTCTCTCTCATTGCCTCTGCTTTCTTGTAGATTAGACTCTAAGAGGCTAGCTATTCTATCCAATTTGTAGCATTCTTCAATTCTTTCTTTTAGATTTTGATTTAGGTCTTCTTCAGTTTTCTTTCTATCTTCAATCTCTTTGGTTAGCCTCATCACCCCGAATTCCATCTCATGTTTTAGGACAACTTCTTTGGCTAACTTCTCACATTCCTTTATCTTTTCTTTTAGAGCCTCATCCTTGTTGTTTTTTTCATAATGATTTCCCAATTGAAGAGGTTGTTCCTTCCTCTTCTTATTGGATTTGCTCAATTTTTCTTTTAAAATCTCAATGAAGTCTTCAGCATTTTTAAGGTTCTCTTGTAGCTCTTCGACTTCTGCTCTGGACTGCTCAAGATCTTCTAAAGCAAGATTAAGTTTCCCTTGGAGATTATATTCATCTATTTTACTACCTTCCCAGATCTTCCTCAAGCTGTTAAACTTTTTCAAGGGAACCTTGTTCTGATACCAATTGTTGGAATTAGTCGGGACAATTGAGAGGGGGGGTGAATCAGTTGTCCAACAATTAAACTTTTCTGCCTTTAATCTTCTTTTACAACTTATAATCAAATTAATTATATAAACATTACAGCATCAATCAATAACACATGAGCAGAAACATAAATAACACACTTGACACCAAGATTTTTTATGTGGAAACCCGGTTAAGGGAAAAACCATGGTGGGGGTTAACCCACAAATATTATACCCTGTTAAAAGTATTACAAAGGGAATGCACATGCATTTGGGCTCACTGCCCAGAGCTCACTGCTCAAAAGAAAGGCTCATTGCCTTCAGGAAGAAGATTACAATGTGTTTGAACTGATAGTTAGCATCTACCAATGCAAAGATTCAGTTTCAATTAAGTACAGAATACCAACTTGATACACTTCATCTTTGTTCTACCCTATTTTCTGCTCTACCATAATCTGGATCTTAGATCCCTTCTCTTTCACACCTTTTTTCTACTTTTTTTGCATTTACTTCATCTGCGTACACACACACACCTTCAACACTCGAATTCATTAGCTATATATATCCGCTTCAAGTAATTCAATCACTTTTCTATTGGCCTTATGAAGAACTTAACTAACAATACAAGTACCCTATTATGTCAGTAGAATCCATGTGCCAATAATGATGCATACCAGAAATAATACTTGAAAGTCACCATTCATTTCAGCCACTAACATTATATCCCATACACAACTCACAAAAACACTTCTATCAGATCCGCATAAGGATCTAACACAAGTTGACATGTTCTTTACTGAATTGTTCTGTCATATTATGACCTAGTACTCAGATGCTCATAAATTTTACTCCCTTTGTCACCGGAGGTTAAAATTCTGGATCTAGACTACCCTACATTCCTTATGACTCCTTCAAATCCATAGCATACTTTGATTTTCCACCGGAGAGATTCGGACCAGGATACTGGACTTTGTCACATGCTTTGTTTCTGTCTACCCAGACTTAGATAAATTTTGATTCTAATTTCTGGTATGAAAAAATTATATTATGTGGATGAGTGGAATAGTCTTAGTTACCATCAATGACAACACCTATCATGTGAAGCAGTGTCTCTTGCCAACATGGATATCTTCCAAATGCAGCAGTTGCAATTTGCATAAACAAGTTTGAGGACTTGCCCCAAGTTTTCAAGAGGAGAGAGCCTATTTCTTCTGCTAATATTAGACGGATGATTGACAAGGTGCAAAAGATTATCCCATTAATTCAGTAGAAGCAGCAAAACTGGGTTGGGATGAGATTCATGCCTCCATTAATTGTAATGCCAGCTCCTCGATTGAACCATCCACCAAGCCATTGAATGAGAAGGGAAATTCAGCAAGTGGTTCGGTAGGGTACAAGAAAATGATGGATTCTAGCAAAAGGGGAGACAACTGTCCCAATATGACTATGATGAGGACTATGACTGCAACCAAAAAATGGAGGGCAAAAACATATTGGATGAAGCAGACTAAGCACAACCATAAGGACATGGCATATATTCAGTAGGGGGAGATGATGAGACATATAATTAACTCATCTATTTCATGTGATTTCTTCTTTTAAGAACTTTCATAGACACTTTGGCATATATAAATACATATTATTTTACTTATATTTGTCTTTTGGTTAGATTATGCACATGATTAGTTTTCATTTCCTTTGATGAAATCTCTTGCTTTATTTTACTGGATTACATTTCAAATGTGCATATTTTATGAATTATGGTGCAAATTTGTGAATGTTCTTATAAGGCTTACAGTCGTATGAACAACCAGTGGTCTCCAAAGCCCTCTGTTCTAAGAAGAACCCAAACTTTGGAGAGCTCTAGATGCTAAAAACCTCCCTCAGATCATCCTCCCCTTGAGTTGATGATCACCACAAGTCCATCCCTGAGTGCAAACATAACTTGTGCTTCAATCACGCAGCTAAATAGGATAACATTGCCATGATGCCACAATCTTGGTGACTAATTGAAGAATAGGTTGATTGGCCTCAGTCTTAACTGAAGTGACTCCCACCTTGTTTCGCACCATTTTTGGAGAATCATCTAGTTCATCGTGCAGTTAGAATAAACGTAGATCTCTAATCTACAGTTATGTTTAAGAAATCTGAATGTAATAAAACCATGCAACTAGCCTTAGTTCCAATTCACTCCAATTAGACTTATTGATAGTTTTCTTCTTCCAATTAATGCTTGATTGTATAAGTAGGAGCAATGCATTTTCTTTCTAGTTAGTTCAGAGTTTTTAAGTCTCATAGTAGTTATCACCTGATCACTGTAACAAGAGGAAAACTCCTCATGCTTGTAATTCTGTCCATTTTCTAGACTCGGATTTAATATGAAGGGAAATTTCTATTCAAAGAAGTTAGTTGAGCAAGAGGATCGTCTCTAGTTGGGGAAGTAGGGCCTGCTTACCCATCTAAGGGAAGATCTCTTGATTATTTGGTATTTATGCAATTTTGTTCTAGTCTCTGTTAAGTTTTCCTTTATGTACTGTGTGATTGTTGTTAATTGTTCCCTGCAGGTTAGTTCTTAAAAATCCTAAAAATACCAAAAAGAGATAGTTCTATTTCTTATCAGCATTGTCATATTCAAAGTGTTGCATTGTTCTAAAGTAACAGTGGATTCAATTGATCTTCATTTACTTTTTCAGCATGATAGATTAATTTCTTTTCCAGCAAAGTGTGTTTGTTTTCAGCAATTTAAGATAGTTCCTTTTTCCTGCAAAGTGTGTTTCCTTTCTAGTAATTTAAGATAGTTTCCTTCCCAGCAGAGTGTGTTCATTTTTTAGCATGTAGATAGATCCTTATTTCTGCATGCACTTTTCAATTATGGCGAGACCGACAAACCAAGTCCTATTCACCAAAACACTCGACCAAAACCCCCCATTCTAAGAAGTCTTATCACAGATAACTCCAAACACCTCTGGATTGATAAATGTAAATGATGATACATTAACAAAGCCTACTTTGACCTCATCAGCCCTTCCATGGCGCGACAAAACTAAAATGAATTAGGATCTCCTATGATAGTGATTTCAGTACCATTGAATGGGAACTTTATGGATTTATGGTATGTTGAAGGCACAACTTTCATGGCATGAATCCATGGACGTCCTAGGATAATATTATATGGTAGCTCAATATATAGGACTTGGCATCTCGTTTTGAGCATGATGAGGCCCACTTGAATAAACAAATGTATCACGCCATATGTCTTGTGTTTTACATCATCATATGCTTTAACAATAATAGATTGATCTGTATCTGTAGACACCCAAATTTGTCCCAACTTTGTCCATGTCTAGCAACACCTTGTTAAAACATTATCTTAGACAGCTTGTAGCATTTTGTCCTAAATCCCACTCTTAATGCCATTAATTAAATAAATTTTATTTATTTAATTAAATCCCATCTTAATCCCATCCTTATCCCACTTAGCCAATTAATTAAATAAATTTATTTATTTAATTAATTTCACATTCATAATCCCACTTTCCAATTAATTAAATAAATTTTATTTATTTAATTAATTTCCACATCATATCTTAATCCCACTATCCAATTAATTAAATAAATTTTATTTAATTAATTAATATCCAACTCATATCCCAACTAATTCAAATATTTTATTTGAATTAAATTCTTATCATAAGCCAACTTTCCAATTAATTAAATAAATCTTATTTATTTAATTAATTTATCTTATCATTTAGCCAACATGTGTGCCTCTTTCATTTAAAAAGATAAGTGGTACTACAGCCTTTTATTTAATATATTTCATATGTAGTACTTTTTTATGTACACAAGCACACATGAGCCCTATTCTCCTTGACACTTGTCAAATGACTACAACTCCCTTGAAGAGTGGGATAACTGAATCAATCCTAGCCATCCACATCAATCATTTAGCTTTTTAATCTCAACCGTCCATTTGAACCAAGTCTTTCCTATAAATCAACCCCCTCATAAGCCATTAGCAGGCATTGAGCTTCAAGTACCCTTATTCTGCCAAATTATCATTAGCATGCATTGATCCTCAAGTATCCACATGCTGTTGAAATATCATTAGAGCCTTTGCATCCTTCATCTATCATTCATTCGAGCATCTTCATCTTAATGTTATGCTGCAGAAGTGAGCACCCAACATTCTTCCAACAATAATCCTTCAAAATCTTGCATGCTCATGCGAGGTGGAGAAGAGCAATGGAGATAAATCAAGCATAGCGTGGAGATCGGTTTACATTTACATTTGTTATTTGATTTTCATGTTGTCTTGTGCTTCATTGTGCATTGCTAGGGTTTTTATCATTGCTGTTTATTTATTTGCCCTGATTTGCAATTTTACCCTAACTACATTTGGCACGCCCGATGGGACTCACTTCGCTTGATCTTTTTTGCAGGTTTTTGTAGTAAAAATTTGCATTCATATAACCCCCATTGTTGAGTTTTGCAGGTTGAATTAAATTTTTGTTGCAGATCTGCTACTTTTTGGACAAAACCCTAGGTTTTAAAGATTTCATCATATCTTCCAAATGGCTACAAATTTTTCTACAAGATTTTAGTAGAAGTTTGTCCATGATATAAGGAAGCTACGACAGAAAATTTTTGGGTTTAACGCGATTTTTATGGGATTTATCATGTTTTTATGTTTTTTCATAAAATCACAATTCTGGGCGTAAATCAGTGAATTTTTCAAAAAAATTTACATTTCTGGAAAGCTCTTGAAATTCTAATGGGGGTCTGTGTTTTACAGATTTAATTTGGAGGTCGTTTACAATGCGAAAATATCAGATCTTTGCCGACTGTACCATTTCCATAAATCTACGTTTCTAGGCGCAAATCAGGGTGATCATAAGGAGCTTTAGCAGCAGCAATATCAATCATCTACAACAACTTGGATAGTGAATTAACCAGGTGCAATCATTTCATTTCTCATCTTCTAATCATTGTTTGCAAACACATTTAGATTTTGGGATTAAAACGAATATTGTTTGCAAATTCACATCAAAAAAATTGGGCTAAAACAAACCATTGTCTTTTATCACATTTAGATTTGGGCTTTAAAACAAACAAGTGCTTGCATTGTCTTGCACACATTAAATTTCTAAGGTTAATGAACCCCATGCGAGTGTGACCAAGTAAATGTGTATGCTCTCTCCTCGCGTCCCAACACGAACTTGGAGTTCAAAAACATTTACTTGTGTTGCTTTTGTTATACCTTAGAGAGGCCTGCCTTGGTATCCATGCCAAGGGAATGACCTCAAGTGGTACTTTCATCCGGTCTGCTATAAAAATTAGAGGATAAGGTGAAAGCCAAGTCTAATCGGTATTAGTGCTCACCATACAGTGCTAACTCGAAAGGAGGTGTACCTTTGTGTATATTAAAACTCCTAGTAGGGTTAGTTAAAGTCTTAAGTGGCTTGCTGGATGCTTGTGGGGTGTCGGTCCCTCTGATTTTCACTAGAACCTCCTTGTGATAGTGGCCTTGCCTTGACTAGGACTTGTTGAAGTGTCTTCACGTGCATGCTTAACCAACATCACATTATTCCAAACTAAAACTTGCTTATGTGTCTTGTGTGAGTGATTCATGTGTGTATATGCATAATCATTTGTTTGAATATTGCCACATCAAACTCTAAACACCCAAACACATAAAGACAAGTCATCCTACACATTCAAACCCAATCACTTTCATCCCAAACATAGCCTAGTCATCATCCAACCCTTCATAGCCAAATCACTTCCACATCATCATCCAAATCCCTAAACAAGCACTTGTTAAAAAGGACTTAAGACAAACACTTGGTGACAACATGTTTACACTAGAGGACCTAGAAATCAAATTCCAAAGATTCCTCCAAAATCTTTATCAAGGATCACAACCCCTAAACCAAGATGCCATTGAATTATTACAATTCTTCATCCAAAAAGCTCAACCCCACGAAAGTCAATCACCTCAACTACAACACCTTGTAACCCAAGTCCAACATCTTTTAGCCACTAATCAAGCTCAACAAGTACAACAATCCTTAGCCATTCACTATCAACCTAATCCACTTCATAGCCACATGTCATATCCATCCACTTCCTATCAACTTAATCCACCTATCCACCAAGTCAATGCCACGTCAACCTATGAACATCCACCTCAAGCTTATCCAATCCCTCATGCCACCGTTCCAATGCACTATCAAACCCATCCACAAAGCAATCAAGTGATATTACAAGAAAACATCCAAGTCCCAATGGCCTTTTGTATATAAATCAAGCAGGTCCAAGTACACCTTTTCAACAAGACCATCAAGCACCATTGATAGACCTAAGTCCACCTTTACAACAAGAAGCACATCCAAGTCCAAGTGGTCCCTTGTACATAAATCAAAGCCCAAATTATCCTATGCAAGATCTAATAACCTTTGACAAGGGAGATACCAATCTAGAGTGGCCTTCACCATCCAATCACATGCCAACACATGAGCCAACTAGTCCTATCCCAACACCACCATGTGATCTTACCCCTAGTCCATTGGTCCATCTAACTTCCAAACCACCAAGCCCTTCATTACCTTCATCACCATGTCATTCTAATCCTTCACCAAAGGATGCGGCTGAGATAGTTTTACAAAGGATGCTTGAAGCAAAACTCATCGAACTTCCTGAAGTCAAACCAGGTGAAGAAAGTCCATATGATGAACATGATTATTGTGCATACCATAGGACCAAAGGCCATAATACAAATCAATGCCCAATATTTGTCCCAATTGTTTACAAGGTGTACCTACCTACAATAAGAAAACATGCCACATCATCCCCATCCTATGTATCACCCCACTTTAATCCTAATCCATCCAATCCAATTAGCCCCCAACCTAATCCTAGTCATAAGCCTACAACACTATCTACTATTATTATTCATCCATTATATTGCCCATCCACTCATACCCTTGTGAAGGATGTGATCCATTGGCTACTAGCTAGGAATAAACTACCCCCATGCCAAACACCCATTCATGAGCCTACCAAAGAACTTCCAAAGGTCATGTCCAATCCTATAATCCCATCATGTGGTCCACCTATCCTTGAGCCTATCCAAGAGTCCTCAATTAACATTCTTAGCCCTTCAAGCCCATCATGTGACCTACAAGCCATCAAGCCTATTCAAGAGTCTCCTATCATTAATCCAAGTCAAGATTCATCATGTTCTCATATTGTTGACCAAGAGCCTTCCAATTCCATTCAAGCAACTCAAGAGGTATGTCAAAGGTTTAATCCTAAGCATGTGAAAACATTAAGCCCTAGTCCAACTCAAGATCAAATCACTTTTATGCAACCTATCCATAACATTTACCTTCTTTATGATCAAGATGATACCTATAAAGAAGCTATCCATGAGCACCTTGATCCTATCCATAACCTTATATCCATCCATGAGCAAGATATCCAAATTGCTCCAAGTCATTCGCCATCTAGCCCTATCCATAATGAACAAACATCCACTTGTCATAATGAGGCATGTGCCTCTCAAGAACACATAAGCATAAAAGATCAAACAAATAACTTGGATCTTAGTGAACATAATGCTAATCAACATCCTAATGATCCTCCTTCCACATCCACCATCGATTTCACTTCCCATCCACCATCATGCCCTAGTGGTCTTACCACATTCATCCATGAATGTTCCTCCTTAGGACAACAACGACCTTTATCCATTTCACCTTCTCCATCCAATAAAGAGCTCAAGTCTAATGTTCAAACCACACCTAGTCCCATTGTCCATCGCATACTCCAAAACATGAACTACCAAGGCAAAGGTCTAGGCCTTTATGAACAAGGTATTTTGAAGCCAAACCATGTCAAGATCCCTCCATGCTCATATGGCCCTGGATACACACCCCAAGGTAAACAAGGCCAAGATGTTGGTAATGCCTTCATGCACCCTAAACCTACCACTTTCCATCACAAACCCCATCATCTACCCAAAACATATGTTGCCATTCCATCTCCATCATCATATAAATGTCAAAAGCATGTGACCATACAGCTTCCACCATCCACTTTGCCTCCACTTTTACCAACTCCAAATATCCCTCCATCTACCTTGCCACCATTGCTTCCAACACCTAACATACCTATCCTTCATAAGCATCCTTACATCCCTAATCATGGCCAACAAAAGCACATATCATTTAAGCATAAAGCTTCTAATCATTCCATCCACTCCACCCACCCCATGGAATTCCAAAATAAACATTTGGATGCCTTTACTTATAAAGCTAAGAATCCAACTCAAACTCCTAAGGACCCTCATGCCTTAGGGTATCAATGTGAAAAGTCTCTAAATCATCCATCTTCTAAGCAAAGTACCTTCAAAAAGCTATCCAAGCCCTTACCTCCAAATGCAAAGCCCAAAAGCAAAATGGTTTGGGTTCCTAAGCAAATAGCTAGCAAGTCAAATGAGGCATCCTCATCTACATCTCAAGAATCCCAATCACCTATCTCCATCCAAGAGCCTACTTCCATCCAAAACTTCCATTCCTTTCAAAAATCCCACAAGCAAAACAAAAGCACTAAAAATACTAAATCTATGTGGGTACCTAAATCACGTCATCAACCATCCCCTAAGAGAACATCTCCATTGCTTCCTACACCGTCATCCAACCAAAAGCTTCGATGTTTATCACGGTGTGTACAACCATTGGTCATGGTTCCCTTCCATTCCAAAACATTCCCATATGCCTCCATCTCCCCATCCTTCATCCATTATCCTACATATCTTCCCCATCGCCTTCCTATGGTCCATGCTTTTGCATAAGCCTTGTATCCATCTATCCTTGCATGAACCTTTCATAATCCATTTCATCATCCACTATCTACCTAATCCATCTCCCATCCACACAATCCCTTATCAACATCTATGAGCACACTCAACATGGTCCATGCGATGACATCAATCTCTAAAGGGACACTATCAACCTTCATAGAACTAGACACTTGAGTCCCTCCTATCCATTACCATGGTGAAAACCTGGCAAACAAGCGCCATGTGTAATTGTCAACCTATCTAATAGCAAAAAAGAAAAAAGAAAAAAAAGCAAAAAAAAAAAAAAATCAAAAAAAGTAAAGAGAAAGCCCTTCGTCCAATGGTGAAAACCTGGTAAACAGGTGCCTTGGATAAGTACCATGATGAAAACCTGGCAAACAGGCGTCATGTGTAGGTTGATCTTCTATGTCACTTACACTTGGGGGCACATTGTCTCATCCAACCTATCCATTTCCAAACTATCTATCCCATTATATCATTTTCCATCCTATCATGCTACATCCTACCATCCATAGCCATTACATCCATATACCTATCCTATTGAACCCATTTATCCATCCTTCCACCTTTTGATCTTGATGAAGACATAGGAGAAAAAATGTTGAAACATGTTTGGATATCTCTTGGTATACCTCATACCTTCCTAATCAATCCATCTTATCATTATCCACCTATTATCATAAGACCTTGCAGTGTAAAATCTAATCTTATCATCCCATTGCCATGAACTTTGTCATACAAAATCTTAAGCATTACCACCTAGAATGGGGCAAGTTCCTCCTATGCAACATGCCTTTGGAGATCACATCCTAGCTCCCTTATGATCGATCCACTATGGCGTATCCTTATCACGAGCTTTCCATCTTATAGCTTATCCCCATCTATTTATCATGAGCTTTCTACTATAGCCTACCTATCTGTTTATCATGAGGCAAGCATCCATCTCTTATATCGCATATTCCTTTATCCATCTAACTCTCATGAACCTTCCATCCCATCCATTTATCATGATCTTGCCATCACATTTACTATGAGCCCATCCTTTTATCCATCCTTTGCACATAGACTTGGTTTTCTCCCTTATCATTGGTATCAAGCATAAAGGCTACCCCAAATTGTAAATCCACTGACATCCCAAAACATTTCAAAAACTTCACAAAAAAATCAAATATTCCTCAAAAACTTCAAAAAAATTAAAATATCCCAAAAATCCAAAAAAAATCAAAATATTTCAAAAAATCCAAAAAAAAATCAAATATCCAATGAAAAATCCAAGCAATAAAACCAATCATATCATCCAAAACAATCCACTCCATCAACATTCAAATCAAAATCATCATCATCATCATCATCATCAATTCTTCCTATCAATAACATTCATTCATCTATTTCAATCAATCACTTCTTCCAATCATATCAATCAAATCAATCTAAGCAATGATCTTAAATCTAAGTCACATTAATCCATATCAAGCAAGCTAATCAATCAAGGAACATAATCCAATCAAATCAACAAGTTTTTGATCATAATCTTGTCATGATCCAAATCACTCATCATCAATCATCATCAATGGGATATAGCGTTCCCACATCCTTATGTTGATCTAGGGATATAGCTTTCCCTGCAATGACAACACTATCATTAATCAATCAAACAATCAATTATTAGTTTATGACTTGACAAGGGCAATACCTTGTTTGTTTTACATCCTTTGAGCATACTAAGAACACTTGCTTATGCTTAGATTGAGTGGACACTCTCATCATCACACCATCACTATCATCATTCAAAACAATCCAATCATCAAAACAATCAACCCAACAATAGCAATCATTAACATCAAAGCACATCAAGCTAGCCATCAAAACAAATCCAATCACTTCAGCAAATCAAAAGCAGCTCAATTTACCACAAATCATCCATTCTTCATCAAATCAATCTAATTAGCATTCCATCATCTTCCAACCATTCCAAACAATGATCCAAGTGCAAGCCCATCCTTAATCCATACCAATCAAGTTAATCAATCAAGCCAAGTTATCCAAACGCAATCCATGGTCTTGATCCTAGCCTTGTTGTAAGCCAAAGCAATTAACCAATCAGCCAACCAACTCAGCAAACAACCCTGTGTTGATCTAGGGATATAGCTTTCCCCGCAATGACAACACTCTCAACTATCATCAACAACAATCAATCATTGGTTTATAGCTTGACAGGGGCAATACCTTGTTTGTTTTTGTATCATTTGTGCATGCTTGCTTGCTTGCTTGTGTGTGTTATCATCTTATCTTGCATTTTCATCATATTAGTATCAAATCCAGCTAATATTCATATCAAGTATCCAGACAAGGTTGTATTATGCTGGGGCATGAGACACATCGTCACCCTGGTCCTTATACCTTGGTGCATAACGTCTAGTGCTATATCAAACATCATGGTTGCTCACTTTCATTGCAGCATAACGCATCATCATTTCTTCTATCCATTCGCTTATATTTCTTCCTTGACCAAGCCATTTCTTTTCGAGAGCCTACCCGTGTTTGTCCAACCCGCCTATCCTCTCGAGGGGGCATCATCATCATATCTTTCCATCACCCTATCCTTTTCCTCTATCCATACCTTAACTTCTTTGAAATGATGTTACTCGATATAAAGCTTATCATCTCGAACATCATCTCAAAGAGGGGCAAAATATAGACACCCAAATTTGTCCCAACTTTGTCCATGTCTAGCAACACCTTGTTAAAACATTATCTTAGACAGCTTGTAGCATTTTGTCCTAAATCCCACTCTTAATCCCATTAATTAAATAAATTTTATTTATTTAATTAAATCCCATCTTAATCCCATCCTTATCCCACTTAGCCAATTAATTAAATAAATTTATTTATTTAATTAATTTTACATTCATAATCCCACTTTCCAATTAATTAAATAAATTTTATTTATTTAATTAATTTCCACATCATATCTTAATCCCACTATCCAATTAATTAAATAAATTTTATTTATTTAATTAATATCCAACTCATATCCCAACTAATTCAAATATTTTATTTGAATTAAGTTCTTATCATAAGCTGACTTTCCAATTAATTAAATAAATCTTATTTATTTAATTAATTTATCTTATCATTTAGCCGACATGTGTGCCTCTTTCATTTAAAAAGATAAGTGGTACTACAGCCTTTTATTTAATATATTTCATATGTAGTACTTTTTTATGTACACAAGCACACATGAGCCCTATTCTCCTTGACACTTGTCAAATGACTACAACTCCCTTGAAGAGTGGGATAACTGAATCAATCCTAGCCATCCACATCAATCATTTAGCTTTTTAATCTCAACCGTCCCTTTGAACCAAGCCTTTCCTATAAATCAACCCCCTCATAAGCCATTAGCAGGCATTGAGCTTCAAGTACCCTTATTCTGCCAAATTATCATTAGCATGCATTGATCCTCAAGTATCCACATGCTGTTGAAATATCATTAGAGCCTTTGCATCCTTCATCTATCATTCATTCGAGCACCTTCATCTTAATGTTATGCTGCAGAAGTGAGCACCCAACATTCTTCCAACAATAATCCTTCAAAATCTTGCATGCTCATGCGAGGTGGAGAAGAGCAATGGAGATAAATCAAGCATAGCGTGGAGATCGGTTTGCATTTACATTTGTTATTTGATTTTCATGTTGTCTTGTGCTTCATTGTGCATTGCTAGGGTTTTTATTGTTGTTGTTTATTTATTTGCCCTGATTTGCAATTTTACCCTAACTACAGTATCTATATGACCTCAGAGTATCCTAACTATTTCAACAGCTTAAGGGAACAAATGTTAAGACCAACACCACCAACTATATGTATGCGTTTGATTTTATGTTGGTGTATGAGGACTTCAATATAGAGGGCATTGTTGTGACATGAATAGTGAGATGGGAGGTCCTCTTTAGAAAAGCCCACATTGTAAGGTGAAGCAATGTGACCTATAATGGCTCAAAAATCCATGACAACTATATTGTTGGGAACGAATGACTCTTGTAAGGCTTTCTCAAGCACTACTTTATGAGTAGGAGATGACTTTAGGAGGTCTAATATAGATATCTGTGCCAGCGTCTTCCCTAGATGATCAACAAGATTATAATTGGAAGTGACTATAGGATTTGGTGTTGGCCCACGAAAGGTAACATGACCATGATGAGTTGATAGCACATTCAAGATTCTTGCCCTTAATGGTAAGGGTAGATATTTGACTTTCTTCAAAACAACCTACAATGGAGTCATAAGAAGATGAGGCTTTGTTAATGCTCTTACCTTTATCAAGATTTTGACCTTTACCATGTTGCAGGAATGGATCCTTGTATACATTGAGGTCTTTGTTACATGTGTGTTGAGGAGGTTCATCAAAGGTGACTTCACCTCTATCTATGAGGTTTTGAATCAAGCACTTTTAGTTTCATGCAAGATGAGGTTTTGTGGCCTTTTGTTCTATGGAACTCACAATATTCGTTATCTTTGTACCATGTTGGTTTGAAAGTGGGTTCACCATATTGTCATGCTTTGGGTAGCATGATGAGTCCATTTTGTATGAGTTTCTTGAGGACAGATTCAATAGGTTCACCCAAAGGAGTGAAACAACATCTTGGGGGATAGTCTTGTTGTTTGTTGTTGGTTTCGTTGTTGTTGTTGTTCTCTAGGAGTAGATGGGGTGGCCTTTGATAGATTGAGTGGTAGTTGGAGAGTTTGGATGTGTTTAGAATCCACAACACCATCATTCACAACATTCTTGTTTTTGTTCCAAAATTTAGGTTTGTCATTTGATTGTTGTTGAGGAGGGTTATCTTTGGTCTCCTTAAAGATTTTGACAACACCTTTTGCAATAAGACCCTTTTCAATATTAGTTCCTTTGTGAATGATCTCCTCGAATGAGGTATCACTATGTACCTGTAAATGAAATCCAAGATCGGGATTAAGATTTCGTACAAAGATGCTAACAAGTTGTTTTATAGGTATTTGAAAGGGGAATTTGCTAGCCATACTTCACCATCATTCTACAAAAGAGGTAAAGGTTTCACCATTTCGTTGTTTGTTGTTACACAAGTCCCTCATGGAAATCTCATTTTCATTATTGTAAGAGAAATGGGTAGCAAATTTTTCTGCTAGTTCATTGAAAGTTTTAATACCCGTGGGTAGGTGTGAGAACCATTCTATTTCTTGTCCTCTAAGACTTTGAGGAAAGAGACACATAAGATATTTGTCATTATGAGAAACGTCAAGGCAAGCAATGTAGAACTCTCTAAGATGGTCTTTAGGATCACCCTTTCCTTTGTACTTGTCAAATTTAGGTACGTCAAAGTTAGGTGGAAAAGGGGTCATTGTTAAAGACCAATCAAAGGGATATGGACAAACCTCCTCCAACGAGAAAGTTTTCTTGATGTGACCAAATGAAAGAGCATCTAGTTGTTTTTGCATTTCAGCAAACTTAAGCTCATAATCCAATGGGGGTGTTGATAAACCTAAATTTTGTTGAGTTTGGGCTGGTGGTTGCATCACATAAGGTGTATTGGAATAAGTATTAAGATTGTATGGGTCATATGAAGTTTGGGGATTGATTTGGGTAGGATCGATGAAGAAAGTTGGAGGTTGTTGATTTTGCGGAGGTGCGAGATATGAGTGTTGAGGGAGATTTTGATATTGTTGTGGAGGAATGATGTGTGTTTTGATTTTGAGGCAGTTGATGTTAATTGACATAGGTGATGTTGGAATTTTAAGAATATTGGGATGGATTTGTTGGGATAAGTTGCCATTTACTTGCAATCCTAACCAATTCATGTGTCTCCAAAGTTCTCGGAATGTGTTCCCCAACACATTAGGAGTTTGAGAGATTAATTATTTATTAATTACATCACTTTGTCTTTTGCAATTAAGCTATAAATGGATAATATCAAACTTGGGTGCCCACTTTGAGATGGGAGCCATGAAGACCTTGTTGACTTCTCCTAAGTCTAAATTTAGAGTTTGATAACTCCTAGTGAGTGGGAGTTAGACTTGGGACTTATATTTAGATTTGGAGTTGTGCTTTTTTATGTACATGAGTGGATAATATTGAAACACCTTGCATGGATATAATGTTGGAGTTAACTACAGTGTTAGAGATGCATGAATTGGATATTGCTTGCATGTGGTCAGAATAGCTTGCATGGACTTCAATGTTTTTTCCTGTAGCTTGCATGTACTTGCATGTTGTTGCATGTTACTTGCATGTACTTGCATGTTGTTGCATGTTGATGCATGTTATTGCATGTTGTTGCATGTCACGTGTATGTTCTTGCATGTTATTGCATGTTGCTCATATGGACTTACATGTTGTTGCATGTCACTTGCATGTTGTTGCATGTGCTTGCATGTTGTTGTATGTCACTTGCATGTGCTTGCATGTTGTTGCATGTCATTCCTATGGACTTGTATGACCTTGTATGTAGTTGCATGTCAGTTTTGTGAGTTTACTTGCAGAACACTCCAACTCCAGAAACTTGTAGAATGGTACATCTTAGTGATTCAAGAAATGGGTATCAGCTGCATGTTGTTGAAAATGCTTGCACGTCAATTGCATGTCAGTTTTAAGATATTACTTGCAGGACACTCCAACTCCTGAAAGTTGTAGGATGGTACATCTCAGAGCTTCGGGTAATGGGTATCAATTGCATGTTGGATTTGGTGTTTGCATGTCACTTGCATGTACATAACAAGATATTTCAGAATAACCTTGGGGACATCAATATTGCATGTTGTTTGCATGAAATTGATGTGTCTTGGTCACTTCAGTTATCAAAAACTCATTGGGCAAATATGGACACCCAAATGGAGGAGTTTTTGATGTTGCTTTTATTTGGTGATAAGTTTGATGTTGGGATAGCTATATTTAGCCATCTTGGGCACCCACATCATGACGGGGCAGTTGACTCAAATCTTGGACTTTGTTTGAGTTTAGTCTTCTCAATTTAAGTGAGCTTGATTTTTTGCATGAGCTTTGGAAGCTATGTTATCAATTATAATTTATTGTAATTTGAGTTTCTAGCTTTTGAATTAAAGAGGGTTTTTTATTTAATTGTAAACCCCATACATTTTCCTGAGAGTTGATTTGAGGAAAAAAAGACTGAGAAGAAAAAGGCAAAAAAAAATTGTAAAAGACTTAGAGAAAAAAGTAAGAAGCTTTTTTGTGAAGTGCGTCAAGGACTTAGAGAGATTTCATACAAGCAGGAAACATCTTTGAGTGTGGAATTTTTTCTTGAAAGCGTTTCTCCACGTAAATACTGTGCAAGCTTTTTCTCTTCTCTTCTCTTCTCTTCTCTTCTCTTCTACATTGGATTAAAAGTCCAAATCACTTGTTCATTAATTGTTACAGGTTAATCTTTACTTCAACTTTGTATACACAAACTTTTAAAGTTTATAGAAGCAGTTCTACCTTCATTTTCAACATTTGGTATCAGAGCTAATAGTTGTGTAGAGTGAGGGACACCTTTCTCTTAAAGTGTTGAAGGTTTTTTAGATGTAGTGGGAGCTTTATTTTTGTAGGTTTTGTAGATTTGTGAAGAAGATTGTACACAATGGGTTCTACCTCTCATATGGATATTGAGAAATTCAATGGATCTGGCTACGAGATGTGGAAATTGAAAATGGAAGATCTCATAGAAGAAATAGAACAATGGGATGTTGTTTCAAATGAGAAGAATCCATCTATAAGTTTGTCTATTGAAGAATGGTTGAAACTTGATAAAAAAGCACGAGGACCCATAAGGTTGTGCCTTGCAGATGCTGTCCTCTTGAATGTTTCTACTGAATTTACTACATATAAGCTATGGAAGAGGATAGGTGATATTTATTAGACCAAAAGTTTAACTAACAAATTATACCTCAAAAGACAGTTGTATTCATTAAAAATGAAGAATGGAGATTTTGTTGCAAACTATTTGAATGCATTTAATTTGATTTTAAGTCAACTTGCATTTGTAGGTGTTAAGCTTGAGTAAGAGGATAAATGTATCTTATTATTATGTTATTTACCAAAATCTTGGGAAAATCTAATTGTTGCTATCAGTGGTAGTGGTACAGATCCAAAGGTGGACAGTCTCATTACTACACTTCTTTTAGAAGAAATGAGAAGGAAATCCAAAAATGGTGGATCCCAAGATGCTTTACATGTAAGGGGTAGAACTAAGGAAAAGACACCCAAAGGAGATAAGAAGAAGGGTAAGTCTAAAGGTCGTTCCAAAACCCCATCTGGTAAAAGCAAGGTAAAATGTTGGAACTATGGAAAACGAGTGACATGCTGTCATAAGGTCCTAACACTTTAGATAAAAATTATCAGTTTATCGACCGGGGTAGTGTTTGAGGCTATCTACAATAGGAAGTTTGGATATTTCATTGAGAAACAATTTTCTAGTTCTATTAAAAGATTGAAACAGTACATGAAATGAAACCGTAATTATCCTTCTACAGAAAGCATTAAAATTCTATACTAAAAAGCATGAAAACTCTAGAGTAGAAAGTATATAAATTCTACACTAGAATGTAGATAAATTCTATGCTAACAATTCACAAATGCAATTTGCTATATTGCAAACATTCCAAATTCTAACTATCAAAAAATAGTAATTCTAACTAAGGCATATGCGCCGAAAAACTTCTAATCAACACATAAAGTTTCAAACAATAGTACACAACAGTTTAACTTTTAAACAACACACCCTACAAGTTAATGACAGAAAACTAAACATAAACTATCTTCAACTAAATGAAAACATCCACAAAAATGAAAATACTTATCTATCCTATAATCCCGCGAGTGGCCAGCTCGTGGGAGAAGCCTGTCTTAACTCAGGTCACATTCAATCACTTTCACAGCACATGATAACTCCATTCAAAACTTCATATTTTCAAAGAACTAAAACTCAAAACAACATCATTTGCATTCATGAATGATGTAGGAGAATCCCTGGTCCAAGAGCAATCTTGCATCAACCAAAAACATTTGCATTTCAGTTTGTTTGCATTTCAGTTCTTTCATTTTCTAGTTCAGTTTGAACGGGCAGTTCAGCCAGAAGCAGTTGCAGCTTGTGGTTTGATTTTAACATTTCACATCTTGTGGATCTGGACTTAGCATCTACATTCATTCATCTACATCATATCAAGAATTTAGAGCATTTGGATCAATTACTGGAAATATATCACTATCAGAAGATCAATTGTTTTCTTAGAGCAGAGCATCCTGACAGTCTCAGACAAATTAGCTGTAGGAGAAGGCTTACGGATCATTCCTTGACTTGCGGATCCTAATGACACATCATTCAATGATCCTTGGTTTGTGGCTGACCTTCCCTGAAGGTCTGCACATTATTCCATTCTTTTGTGGGCATGTTCTATGCATTTAGGTCTGACCTATTTGTGAACACATTATAGCTCTTCATTGGAGTTTGTGATCTTTCTTAGCTAACGCAGAGGAATCTATTGGTCCAAAAATGATATATAAATATGTAATAGATCCTTAGGAAATTAGTTAGCCATTGATTCATAATCCTTAGTTTAGATTTTGTGCAAAGGAGCTTCAAAGCTTGATCTTGCACATGTATGTAATCAGGTCTTTGAGCCCAGCTATAAGCCCGCATGTTGCTGGCTAATCTGTATTCAAATTCGATGATATACTGAATGAATAAATCTACATTTGTTCCATCTCTTTGAGTTATTTCTATTGTGTTTACTCTTACTGCACGGTCCAAATAGGTCATTCTGTGAACCCTCCTACCGTGACTGCACCAAGTGGTATCAGAGAGAAAGTTTGATTCTTTGGAGCGAATTGGTGAAGGGGATTATGTAAGATCTTGTTATGAGCAAATCACCTATCTGAGGCAAGCTACTTGTGTGCAACTGATCGCCAATTGTGAGGCAGTTGTCGCTTGTAGCCCGATCGTTGAATCTGAAGCAGTTTGCACTTGATCCTAGGAAGATGCCGCCGCAAAGAGTTCCTCCTATTTATACAATGGCTAATAGAATGGATGAGATGATGGAATTGATGAGAATAATGTGAATTCATTTTGATGATGTCGAGGAAGATAGGCGAAGAGGATTGACACCTAGACCTAATGTTGAAAGTGATGATGAAGAAGAATTTCAATCTGCTGAACAAACTGGCAAAACCTTAGAAGGTAATGAAGAAGAAAAATTAGATTATGTAAAGATGTTGTGAGCTATTTCAAAGATTGGAAAGAGACCTAGAGTTGATGTGCCAAATTATACTAGTAATTTGAACCCTGAAGAACTGATTGACTAGATAAATGACATGGAAGAATATTTTGAATATGAGGAGGTTGAAGATCCAGAAAAGGTGAAATTTACAAAGACAAAGTAAGGACATGCTGCTATATGGTGGAAAGAAGCTTAGTTGGAAAGAAATAGAAGAGGGAAAGAAAAGATTACAAAGTGGGACCAGATGGTGACAAAGTTGAAGAACCAGTTTATCCCTGCTGACTATGAGTTGGAGCTGTTGAAAAGATTGCAAAACCTGAGACAAAAGGAGAAATCTGTGGAGTACACTAAAGAATTTTATAAGATGATCATAAGGATAGGACATAGTGAAGCAAGCAATGAGAAAGTGGCTAGATGCATCAATGGACTGAGATTGAACATTCAAGAGGAACTGAGTTTGGTAAGGATGACATCTTTGGAAGAAGCATATCAATTTGTCTTGAAAGTTGAAGAGAAGCTGAATAAGAGACATGATTAGAGATAGAGAGGCAAAGGAGGTAAATTTCAGAGAGGTAAGACATTCTCTAGATATGATAGATCATTTGTGGAGTAGAACAAGTTTGACAGCCCATTTAAGAAAGATGACAGAGATAACAATGTTTACCAAAGAGATGACAAAAAGTTTTACTAGAGAGGAAACCCTAGTGCATATCAGAATGAAGGATACAGAAGAGAAGGAAGAAGAGTTGATAAGAGGACATTTAGAGGTACTTGTTTCAAGTGTGGAGGTGAAGGATATAGAGCATTTGAATGTAATCAGGGTAGTACAAGTAAGAAGACAGAGAACAGTGGAAGAGTAGCCTATGTTGAAGAGGAACCTATTGGATCACCTTGTTCAGTTGGCAAACCGGAGAAAGGAGAATCATTGGTGATGAGGAGAGCACTATTTCAAGCAGAGACAAATGAGGAACCACCACAGAGGAAAAGCTTGTTCAGAACTAGATGCAAATCAGAAGGTAAGTGTTGTAAAGTTGTGATTGATAGTGGTAGTTTAGATAACCTAGTTTCAGAGGAGATGGTGACTAAGCTAAAGTTGGAAAGATTGAAACACCCTAAGCCTTATCAGATAGCATGGATTTAGGATGATCATAAGGTACTAGTAAGTGAACAATGTTTGGTGAAATTTCATATTGGATCTTATCATGATGAAGTCTTGTGTGATATTATGCCTATGGATGTTTGTCATATCTTGTTGGGTAGATCTTGGCAGTATGAAAGAAAAGCTATACATGATGGAAGAAAGAATACATATACTATAACAGAAAATAGAAAGAGAATTACTTTGATTCCTTTGGAGGATGACCCTAAGAGTGAAGTATGTGGGAATGCTAGAATTTGTTTGGTAGATGGAAGGAAATTTCTAGATGGTTTGAGATATGAGAGTATGTGTTATGACTTGATTCCTAAGAAGCTTGAAGCATTGAAGCAAGAGACTGAAGAATTACAGCCAAAGGAGATAAAGGAGTTGCTGACAGAGTATGAAGACATCATATCAGATAATGTACTTGAGGGATTGCCACCTATAAGGAGCATTAGTCATCACATGGATCTTATACCGAGAGCAAGTTTGCCTAACAAAACAGAACATAGAAAGACACCAATAGAGAATGAAGAGTTGAATAGACAGATACAAGAATTGTTGAGGAAAGGTTTGATCAGAGAAAGTTTGAGTCCCTATGTAGTACCTACAGTGTTAGCACCGAAGAAGGATGGAGAATGGAGAATGTGTACTGATTGTAGAGATATAAACAAGATCATAGTTAAGTATAGATTTCCTTTACCTAGGATGGATGATATCATGGATTGTTTGAGTGGAGCAAGATATTTCACAAAGATGGACTTAAAGAGTGGATACCATAATATTAGAATTAGAGAAGGTGATGAATGGAAGACTGCTTTCAAGACAAATGAAGGATTGTATGAATGGTTCGTGATGCCTTTTGGATTGACAAATGCATCGAGTACTTTCATGAGATTGATGAATGAAGTTTTGAAGAAATTCTTAGGTAAGTTTGTTATTGTATACTTGGATGATATTCTAATTTTTAGTAAGACAAAAGAAGAACATTTGTGGCATATTAGACAAGTTTTACAAAGGTTGAGAGAAGAGAAAGTATTGATAAACATCAAGAAGTGTAGTTTCATGAAGGAAGAGTTGGTATATTTGGGATTTGTGATTTCTGCAGAAGGATTGAAGATGGACCCTAAGAAAGTGAAAGCAATTGTTGAATGGCCTACACCGGAGAGCATTGGAGAAGTTAGATTATTTCATGGATTAGCTAGTTTCTACAAGAAGTTCATTAGAAATTTCAGTTCAATAGGTAACCCTATGACGGAGACAATGAGAGGTGACAGAATGGATTTCAAGTGGACATCAGGAGTAGATAAAAGTTTTGAGTTGTTGAAGAAAAAAGTGACAGAGCAACCTATTTTGGCATTACCGAATTTCAAGAAGGTATTTCAAGTTGATTGTGATGCAAGTGGAAATGTAACTGGAGCAATGTTAAGTCAAGAAGGTAGACCTATAGCATATTTTAGTGAGAAGTTGAATGATGCAAGGAGAAGATATTCAGTTTATGACCAAGAGTTCTATGCCATAATTCAAGCCTTGAAGAAGTGGAGACATTACTTGTTGCCTAATGAGTTTGTGTTGTATATAGATCATCAAGCTTTGTAGTATTTGAACAGTCAAGGTAAGTTGAATTAGAGACATATGAGATGGGTAGAGTTCATGCAGAGGTACACTTTTGTGTTGAAGCATAGGAGTGGGAAATCAAACAAAGTTGTTGATGCATTGAGTAGAAGAAGAAACTTGTTGATAGAAATGAGAGTTGAAGTGTTGGGTTTTGATGAATTAAAGAACATGTATGAGGGAGACACTGATTTTACAGAACCTTGGAAAGCATGTCAGGAACCTTTTATGACAGATAGGAGTAAGTGGTTGGACTATTTCATTCAAGAAGATATGTTATTCAAAGGAAGCCAGTTGTGCATACCTAGAAGTTCAATGAGAGATAATCTGATCAAGGAGAAGCACAGTGGTGGATTGGCAGGACATTTTGGCATTGATAAGACAGTGGCTTGGTGAGTGAAAATTACTTTTGGCCTCAGATACATAAGGATGTTTAGAGATTTGTGCAGAGTTGTAGAGTTTTTCAAGATGCAAAAGGGAGTAGTTAGAACACGGGATTGTATAAACCTTTGACAGTACCAAAGAGACCTTGGGAAGACATAAGCATGGATTTTGTAATGGGATTACCTAAGACACAGGAGGACATGATTCAATATTTGTAGTGGTTGACAGATTTTCAAAGATGGCTCATTTCATACCTTGTAAGAAGACAATTGATGCAATACATGTAGCTGACTAATTTTTCAAGGAGATTGTGAGATTGCATGGATTACCTAAGAGTATAGTTTCAGATAGAGATATGAAGTTTGTTGGATACTTTTGGAAGACACTTTGGAAGAAGATGAAGATAGATTTGAAGTTTAGTTCAACTTTTCATCCACAGACTGATGGACAGACAAGGGCAGTGAACAGGAGTTTGGGGAATTTGTTGAAGTGTTTAGTTGGAGAGAAAACTGAAAGTTGGGACTTGATTCTTTCACAAGCAAAGTTTGGATACAATAATTCAGTAAATAGGAGTACCAAAATAATACCTTTTGAGATTGTTACTAGGGTGAATCCTAGAGGAGTTGCAGAATTGAGAGACATCAGTACAGAAGAAAAGAGAAGTGCAGAAGTAGAGAAATTTGTAGTTCATATGAAGATAGTGCATAATCAGGTGAAGAAGTAATTGGAGGATATGAACAGTAAGTACAAAGAGAAGGCCGATGAGAAGAGAAGACATAAGGAATTTTACATTGGACATGAAGTGATGGTGTACTTGAGAAAAGAATGATTTCCAGTTGGGACATATAACAAGTTGAAGATGAAGAAGTTTGGACCTTGTAAGATACTCAGAAAATTTGATTTAGGAAATACATATGAAGTAGAGCTACCGGAGACATTGGGTATATCACCTATTTTTAACATTGTAGACTTATATCAGTATCATGAAGCAGAGTTCAGTGATAGCATGAAAGAAGACCTGAAGAAGCAGTTACCACACAAAGCATCAGAGCAGATAGAAAACATTTTGGATAGCAGAGTTGGACACAACACTAGAGGAAAGCAATACAAATAATATCTTATGAAGTGGAAAGGCAAACAGGAAGAGGATTCATCTTGGATTTCTTAGGCTGAGGTGGACCATCTTGGTTCTCCCCTAGTCCCAAAAAAGTGAGGGACTCACTTTTTCAATAACCTCGGATGTCTGATGTAGGAGCATCCCTGGTTCAAGAGCAATCTTGCGTCAACCAAAAATATTTGCATTTCAGTTTGTTTACATTTCAGTTCTTTCATTTTCTAGTTTAGTTCAGGCAGAAGTAGTTGCAGCTCGTGGTCTGGTTTTGACATTTCACATCTTATAGATCTGAACTTAGCATCTAAATTCATTCATCTACATCATATCAAGAATTCGAAGCATTTGGATGAGTTACCAGAAAGATACCGCTATCAGAAGATCAACTATTTTCTCAGAGTAGAGCATCCTGACAGTCTCAGACCAATCAGCTATAGGAGAAGGCTTGCATATCATTCCTTGACTTGTGGATCCTAATGACACATCATTCAATGATCCTTGGTTTGTGGCCGACCTTCCCCAGAGGTCTACATGTTATTCCATTCTTTTGTGGGCATGTTCTATGCATTTAGGTTTGACCTATCCATGAACATGTTACAGCTCTTCATTGGCGTTTGTGATCTTCCTTAGCCGACACGGAGGAATCTATTAGTCTGGAAATGATATATAAAGATGTAATAGATCCTTAGGAAAGCAATTATCCATTGATTCATAATCCTTAGTTTAGATTTTGTGCAAAGGAAATTCAAAGCTTGATCATGTGCATGTATGTAATTAGGCCTTTGAGTCTAGCTGTAAGCCCACATGTTACCGGCCAATCTATATTTGAATTCTATGATATATTGAATGACTGAATCTGCATTTGTTCCATCTCTTTGAGTTGTTTCCGTTGTGTTTACTCTTGCTGCATGCTCCAGATAGTTCATTCTGTGAACCCTCCTACTATGATTGCACCAATGAAAAATTGCAAGTACATAGCTCTGATGATTTTAAAAACTAAGGGATTGTCTTTCATTCATCCATAGCATATATTTATATCCATGTTTCGAGCAACAACTAAAACTGAACTACTTCAAAAGTCCTAAATTTCAGATGGTGGGAAAATGCCATTTGAAGAAGTTTTATAACTGAAAAATAGAATCTTTACTATTGCTATCTTTTAGAGCATAAAAAGGATTATGAATGGAGCCATAATGTCTTTTGGGTAACCACAGAAATAATAGGATTAAAACAAAGTCTTCATTTAATGCACGCCTAAAATTTCTGGCACCCTCAACTTTCGGCGCATTCATCCACAGTTGCATGATGTCCACTTCTTTTATAGGCAATGCATTAACCTGCATAATTACCCAACTTTTCATGCCATTAAATCAACATTTAAAAGCTAATTTCAATCAATTTAGGAAATAAGGATTTGTACAACATTTTATTAAAAATAGATAAATATTGCTTATAAAAATAAAAAATTGGCAAGGCTAGGGAATTGGGTAATGCAAAAAGGGCTATTTGTTCTATCAAAGAAATGAGGTTATTTATACCTCATCAACGAGGACATGTGAAGAAAGACTGTAAGAGAAAGAAAAAGAGATCAGATTCTTCCACTAAAAAATCCTCAGAGGATGGTGACAATGATGCATTAATTATTTCGGGTAACATAATAAGTAATGATGCTTGGCTTATTGATTCAGGTTGCTCCTACCATATGACTCCCAACAAGGAGTGGTTCTTAAAATATTCAGCATATGATGGAGGTGAAGTTTTCCTTAGTGACAATAGTACAAAATAGATAATTGGCAAAGGAAAGGTAAAGTTGTATTTCAGTGATGGAAGGGTTAAAACCCTTCATGATGTTTTACATATTCCAAGACTAGCCAGAAACTTACTTTCTGTATCAAAGTTAAATGATTTTCGAATGAATGTGACATTTGATAAGTCTAGTTGCATGTTGGTGAGAGGGAATTGGGTGGTTGCTAAAGGATCTTGGATGGGAAACTTGTTTAGATTAAATGCATCTACTTTGAATAATCCAGCCAATGTAACAAACACTGAATATACATGTATGGTTTGGCACCATAGATAGGGCCACATTAGTGAAAAAGGTCTTAAGACCATTATTAATAAAAAATGGTTGATGGTATTTCAGATTATTCTGTTAGCAAAAATGATTTCTATGAGCATTGTGCATTTGGTAAAGAAAGTAGATCTTCATTTCCTAGTAGAACAAATAATGCAAATAGTTTATTAGAGATTATACATTCAGATGTTTTTGGACCTATCGATGTTGAATCTTTTGCAAAATCTCGATATTATGTCACATTCATTGATGATGTATCAAGATACACTTGGATTTATTTTATGAATGCAAAATCTAAAGTTTTCACTAAGTTTAAAGAATTTAAGGCCTTAGTTGAGAAGCAAACAGATTGTAAAATAAAGGTGTTGAGATCAGATAATGGCAGTGAATATTGTTCAAATGAATTTGATGAATTTTGTAAGCATGCAGGTATTGTGAGATAGAAAACAACACCTTATACACCCCAACAAAATGGGGTAGTAGAAAGAATGAACCAAACCTTAATGGAAAGAGCTTGGAGCCTGTTAAGCAGTGCTAAGCTAGATTAATGTTTTTGGGTTGAGGTTGTAAGTTCTTCTTGTTATTTAATCAATAGATCTCCTTGCTCTATTCTTGAAGATAAGACTCCTTATGAAATGTGGTTAAAAAGAAAACCTTTTGTTTCACATTTAACGATATTTGGTTGTGAGTCTTTTGTTCATGTGCTTAAAGAGAAAAGAACTAAATTGGATCCAAAAGCTCAAAAATGCATCTTTGTAGGTTATGGTGAGAATGTAAAAGGTTACAAACTCTGGAACCCTCTAACCAAGAAAATGATTTTATCAAGAGATGTTATTTTTAGAGTTTTTAGAGCTTATGAAGGTGAGGAACAACAAAAGGAACAAGAAAAAGGAAAAACAATGCATTTTGAAACAATTACAAATAAGCAAGAAGATGCACATGTTGAAGAACAAAGAGATGGGTTTGGGAATGGAGAAGAAGAAGAGAGTTCAGGAAGTTCAGATAATGATGTTTAGGATGAGAATATAGAAGAACATACAGAGCCTCTTACTCCTACTATAAGAAAATCCACAAGACAACAAAATCCAGTTGACAGGTATAGCCCTCCTCATTTTCGTTGTATATTTGCTTTATTGAGTACTAATGATGAACCTAGATCTTTCAGGGAGGCTCTTTCTTCAAAAGAAATTGAGTCTCGGTTGCAAGCTATGCATGAGAAAATGAATTCCTTGGACACTTGTGACACTTGGGATCTTGTGCCTTTACCCAAAGGAAGAAAGTCCATTGGTTGTAAATGGATTTATAAAAAGAAAATTGGTGCAGATGGTAATCTAGAAAGATACAAGGCTAGATTGGTAGCCAAGGGCTACTCCCAAAGAGAGAGTGTTGATTTTAATGAAATTTTCTCTCTACTTTCTAAATTAACTTCTATTAGATTCCTTTTATCTATTGCTACAAATTTTGATTTTGAGATTGAGAAAATGGATGTTAAAATTGCTTTCTTGCATGGGGATCTTGAAGAGGAGATTTATATGAGGCTACCTAATGGTTTTGTTATTAAAGGGAAGGAAGACTTGGTTTGCAAATTGAAAAGATCTTTGTATGGTTTGAAATAGTCACCTAGAATGTGCTATCAGAAGTTTGATGCTTTTGCATTGAAAGTTGGTTTTGTTAGAAGTGAAGAAGATCATTGTGCTTATCTTAAGATTATTGATGATCAAGTTCTAATTATATTCCTGTATGTTGATGACATGTTTATTGGAAACAACAAAGAAATGATTAGAGAGCTTAAAACTCATCTTTATAAATCTTTTGATATGAAGGACTTAGGGGTTTAAAAATACATTCTTGGAATGGAGATCAACAGGGATCGTGTTCACAGAAAACTATGGTTAAGTTAGAGTAAGTATGTTGATAGAATTTTGCAAAGATTTAATATGCATGATTGCAAACCAGTTAGCATTCCTTTTCTTGTTGGTACTAAGATGAAATTAGACATGTGTCCTACCACTGATGATGCTTTTGAAGAGATGTCTAATGTTCCTTATGCTAGTGCCATTGTAGTTTAATGTATGCAATGGTTTGCACTAGACCAGATATTGCACAAGCAATGGGAGTTTTAAGCAGGTTTATGTCTAACCCTGGTAAAGAACATTGGACTTATGTTAAGAGGGTGTTTAGATATTTGTGAGGAACTTCTGATTATTGTTTGGTTTATCATGGTATTGATAGTGTTGACTAATTATTGGACATACATGGTTTTTTTGATTTAGATCAGGTAGGTGACTTGGATAGTCGAAGGTCCATAAGTGGCTATGTGTTTACTTTGTTTGGAGCTGTGGTAAGTTGGATGAGTAAGAGGAAAACAATGATTGCTTTGTCTACTACAGAAGCAGAGTATATGGATACTACACATGCCTTTAAGGAGGCAGATTGGTTATATAGACTTGGGAAAGGTATTGGTTTTGATTGCAAGATAGTAAGACTTAATTGTGATAGTCAGAATGCCATTTGTTTAGCCAAAAATCCTATGTATCATGCTCATACTAAGCATGTTGATGTTCAGTATTACTTTGTGCAAGAAATGTTTGAGAATGGTAAGGTTTTGATTGACAAAGTGTAAGCTCTTGATCCATAGACTACAGTGATAACAAAAGGTCCCAACCAATTTGGATTGAACTTACCTTTTTTGTCTCTATCTGATTGGTTCCTTTGATTTTCTTTAAGAACAAGATCACCTATCTAAAACCTTCTTTCTTTGATCTTCTTATTGTAGTTACAACATAGGTGATTTTGATAGACATGAAGATGGTTTATTGCTATTCGATGCCTCTCATCAAGTAACTCAAGCTCAGCTAATTTGGAAATTTGGTACTCCTCTCCATCAATAAGGTGCTGCATAGATACTCTTAGAGATAGGATCTTGACCTCAATGGGTAAAATGGCTTCAGTACTATAGACTAAGGCAAAGGGTGTAGAACTAGTTGGTGTTCTTATACTAGTGCGATAGGCCCATAAGGCGAGGTTGAGTTGCAGATGCCAGTCACGACCAGCTTCATTGACCATTTTTTTAGGATTTTGAGTATGGTTTTGTTCAAAGCCTCAACTTGGTTGTTTAACTGAGGATAATAGGGAGTAGAAAAGTGATTTTGGATATTGTATTGTGTGCATAAGGCATGAACAGCTTGATTCTTGAATGGTCTACCATTATCAGTGACAATGGATTGGGGAATCCCATACCAGCAAATAAGATAATTGAGGATAAACTTGGATATTTTCTTACTAGTGATATAGGTCATTGGAATACCTTCTTATACCCACATAGTAAAATACTCAATGATAGTAATGATAAATTTATGGCCATTAGTGGAGGATGGATGGATTTTACCCATGAGGTCAAGTCCCCACTATGAAAAAGGCCATGGAGTTGTAATAGGTTGCAGCTCATGTGTTGGTGCATGTATTAGGTCCCCATATTGTTGGCATTGTAGACACTTTACAAAATAGACTGTGTCTTGCTCTATAGTTGGCCAATAATAACCTATTTGGAGTACCTTCTTAGCTAGAGTTGGACCAGTGGAATGTGATCCACAGACACCTTCATGTATATCTCTTAATGTAGTGTTAACTTCTTACAAGTTAAGACATCTAAGAAGGATACCATGAAGACTCTGACGATAAAGGGTGTCACCCAGAATACTAAAATGAGAGGCTTGGCAGATGAAGGTTTTGTGTTGGGTTTTAGATAGGTTAAAGGGAAAGGTACCATTTTTGAGGTAGTCATATATATCTTCATACCAAGGGGAGTTGGGACCAACAATTTTGCAGATCAATTCAGTTGTAAGAACATCAACGAGTAGGTATCAATAGTTGCTCGATTAAGAATTCACATTTCTGAGCATTGGCAGACATGTCTACAAGTGATCAAATAGTAGCCATAGAATCAACAGCCTTATTATACACCCTTAGAATTTGCTCAAAAGTGATGTTAGAGAAATGAGGCTTGTAGGTATCAACCAGTTGCTTATATGGTATCAACTTCTCATCTTTAGTTTGGTATTCATTAGTAACTTGTCTAATAACTAGTTGAGAGTCCCCATAGACTTGAAGTTCCTTGATATTCCATTCTATTTCTATGCAAAGACCTGTGAGAAGTGCTTCATAATCAACTATATTGTTGGTACATGGGAATGCTAGCTGATATGATTTTAGAATGTAGTCATTATGTGGTGTGATAAACAGGATTCCTACCCTCGAGCTATGTTGTGTGTAGGAGCCATCAAAGTACAATTTCCACTCCACTAAGGTAGCTAGAGTGAATAGACCTTCATCGGGAAAGTCAAAGATCATAGGATTTACATCTATGATTGGAGCTTTAGCTAGTTGGTCTACGAGAATCTATCCCTTGATAGCTTTTTGATCAACATGCTCTGAAGATCATGACCCATTTAGCTATTTGGCCTATGAGGGCTGCCTTAGATAAAAGAAACTTTAATGGATCAATCTTAGAGATAACAGTTGTTGTTTGGTTTAACATGTAATGTCGTAACTTTTGGGAAGCAAACACTACTACTAAACATGCCCTTTCCATAGGAGTATAGTTGAGTTCATACCCAACCAAGCTGTGACTGATATAACAGATAGCATGCTCTTTACCTAAATCATCATGTTGTGCAAGAAGAGCACCTAATGTTGTAGATGTACTGTAAATATATAGGATCAAAAGTCTATTAGGTTCCGGTGGTACCAAAACTAGAGGATTAGCTAGATATTCCTTAAGTTGATCGAATGCCTATTGACACTTGTTATTCCACTAAAATGAGGCATCCTTGCGGAGAAAGTGTAGGAATGGTTGACACTTATCTACTAGCTATGAAATAAAGCATCTAATAGATTGTAACAACCCTTAAAGGCTCCTTAGTGCTTTGAGATTATTAGGTAGAGGCATCTGTACAATAGCCTTGACCTTGGATCCACTTCAATTCCTTTGCGAGATATAATGTACCCTAACAATTTCCTTGAAGTGACACCAAAGACACATTTCTTTGGATTTAACCTTACTTGATACTTCTCTAGTCGATCAAAGATCTGCCCTAGAACTTGAATATGATCTACCCTAGAAGATTTTGCCAATATGTCATCAACATAGTCCTCCATTATAGTGTGAAACAAGTCATGGAATATTATTGTCATAGCTCTTTGATAAGTAGCTCTTGCATTCTTGAGACTAAAAGGTATAACTACCCAATCGTAAGTACCCCAAGGACATGTGAAGGATGTTTTATGCTGATGTTCTTTTGCTATCTTGATTTGATTGAAACCTAAGAATCCATTCATAAGAGAAAGCATATCATGACCTATTGTCAAGTCCACTATGATATCTATGTTTGGAAGTGGAAAATTGTCCTTGGGACATGCTTTATTTAAGTCTTAAAAGTCTGTGCATATGCGGATGCCCCCATTTGGTTTAGAAACAAGTACAAGATTTGAGACCCACTCTATGTAATCAACAGATCGTATGAACTTAGCATCTAACAATTTCTCAAGCTCTACTTTGACCAATAGGGCAATCTGAGGGTGCATCTTGTGAATCTTCTGTTTAACAGGCTTGGTGTTTGGAGAGACAGCTAGGTGATGAACCACAAGTGAAGGGTCCAACCTAGGCATGTCATCATATGTCCAAGCAAAGTTAATTTTCCTTTGTAAAAAAAAATTCATGAGATCCTTCCTCTCTTGTTCTGATAATGATGTTGCTAGAAATGTGACCTTTGGATTCTGAATTGTTCCTAGATTGATCTATGTGGAGTCTTCTACCAATAGAGTTATTTTTTCTTGATACTTAGATGGTAAGGGAAGGTAAAATCCTTCATCATCAGGCACCTTAGAGAAGTTTTAACCTTCAAATATGTCCTTTATTTTTACTATTTTATGATCAAGAGATGCCACATTGTGGTTTTCACCTAGAGATCTATTTTTATTTTCTATTTTGCGACTCGAGGATTTGGCATTCTCACCAAAATAAGTCGCTTGATCTAATTCCATGATAAAATCAACTTTGTGATCACCAAGCAGAATGTTGTCCTAGAGTCCCATGAATTCCACGATAGCCTCATCATTCTGAAAGATGTCTAGAATGGGGGCCTCTTGTTGGTCCCAATCGATGAGTTTAGGGTAGATTAGGGATAGATTCTAGGTTTTCATGGTTAAAGTAAGGGAGATGGACGATATCATAAATATCAAGGTTTCTTGGAATAAGTTTGTGATGTATATGGAAGAGTCCTTGATGGTATCCTTGTTAGAGATTGAATCTGTGAGCCAAGCTTTCGTTACCTCATCGAGAATAAACTTGATGTCCGAGGCTCGTGGTACCTCCTTACTATATCCTAACCCTTGTTAGTTGTATTTCTTAGTCACTATAATGGGTTTCATTTAACCTTGACCATGTTTTCCTAGGCCACCTTTGTCTTTATAGCCCATGTTTTTGACAATTCTAAGGCCATTAGCATACTTCTTGATAGGTAGTGTGACTAGTTCTTTTTCTTTGTAGACCCAAGAAGATATGTCTTCAATAGTTTCGTCTTCTAATAAGCATCCATTAGTAAACTTTGTGAGAAGAACTAGTATCTTGAGCTTTTTGGAAACTTTAGCAATGGGAGGTTTGCCGTAGGAATTTGGTGAGAGAGGCATCCTTCCTACATAATAAGATTTTGAGATATCATACTCGCCAAATCCTATATCTCTAATATGGGCTTTGATTTCTGGGAACAGATTGGATGTATCTGTAGAGACTTTATGTAAGGTATTTGGATCAATATATAGTGGGGATGGTTGGGTTGCATCATTGTTGAGTACTTGGTTACTATTCTCGTAACATCCTTGCATGGCGCGACAAAACTCAAATGGATTAGGATCTCCTGGGATAGTGATTTCAGTACCATTGAATGGGAAATTCAGGGATTGATGGTATGTTGAAGGCACAACTTTTATGGCATGAATCCATGGGAGTCCTAGGATAATATTATATGGTAGCTATATATCTAGGACTTGGCATCTTGTTTTGAGCATGACAGGGCCCACTTGAATTGACAAATGTATCACACCATTTGTCTTGTGTTCTACATCATCATATGCTTTAACAATAATAGAATGATCTGTATCTATATGATCATCAGAGTATCCTAACTCTTTCAATAGCTTGAGGGAACAAATGTTAAGACCAACACCACCATCTATAAGTATGCATTCGATTTTACATTGGTGTATGAGGACTTCAATATGGAGGACATTGTTGTGACATGGATCATGAGATGGGAGGTCCTTTTTAGGATAGACCACATTGTAAGGTGAAGCAATGTTACCTATTATGGCTCGAAAATCCATGATAGCTATATTGTTGGGAACGGATGACTCTTGTAAGGCTTTTTCAAGCACTACTTTAAGAGCAGGAGATGAATTTAGGAGGTCTAATATAGATATCTGTGTGGGTGTCTTCCCTAGATTGTCAACAAGATTATAATCGGAAGTGACTATAGCATTTGGTGTTGGCCCACAAAGGGTAACACGACCACGACAAGTTGTGACAACACATTCGGGATTCTTGCTCTTAATGTTAAGGGTAGATATTTGACTTTCTTCAAAATGACCTACAATGGAGTCATAAGAAGATGATGCTTTGTTAACGCTCTTACCTTTATCCAGATTTTGACCTTTATCATGTTGCGGGAATGGATCCCTGTATACATTGAGGTCTTTGTTTGATGTGTGTTGAGGAGGTTTGTTGAAGGTGACTTCACCTCTGTCTATGAGGTTTTGAATCAAGCATTTTTAGTTTCATGCAAGATGAGGTTCTGTGGCCTTTTGTTTTATGGAACTCACAATATTCATTATCTTTGTACCATCTTGGTTTGAAAGTGGATTCATCATATTTTCATGATTTGGGTAGCGTGATGAGTCCATTTTGTATCAGTTTCTTGAGGATAGATTCAATAGGTTCACTCAAAGGAGTGAAATGATGTCTTGGGGGATAGTCTTGTTGTTTGTTGTTGGTTTCATTGTTGTTGTGGTTATTATTGTTGTTGTTCTCTAGGAGTAGATGGGGTGGCCTTTGATAGATTGAGTGGTAGTTGGAGAGTTTGGATGTGTTTAGAATCCACAACACCATCATTTACAACATGCTTGTTTTTGTTCCAAAATTTAGGTTTGTCATTTGATTGTTGTTGAGGAGGGTTATCTTTGGTCTCCTTAAAGATTTTGACTACACCTTTTGAAATAAGAACCTTTTCAATATTAGTTCCTTTGTGAATTATCTCCTTGAATGAGGTAGCACTTTGTACTTGTAAATGAAATCCAAGATCAGGATTAAGATTTTGTACGAAGATGCTAACGAGTTGTTTTCAAGTATTTGAAAGGGGAATTTGCTAGCCATACTTCGCCATCATTGTACGAAGGAGGTAAAGGTTTCACCATTTCGTTGTTTGTTGTTACTCAAGTCCGTCATGGAAATCTCATTTTCATTATTGTAAGAGAAATGGGTAGCAAATTTTTCCACTAGTTTGTTCAAAGTTTTAATACACATGGGTAGGTGTGAGAACCATTCTATTGATTGTCCTCCAAGACTTCGATGAAAGAGGGGCATAAGATATGTTTCAATATGAACAACCTCAAGGCAAGCAATGTAGAACTCTCTAATATGGTCTTTAGGATTGCCCTTTCCTTTGTACTTGTCAAATTTAGGTATGTCAAAGTTAGGCAAAAAAGGGGTCATTGTTAAAGAATGATCAAAGGGATATGGACAAACCTCCTGCAAGGAGAAAGTTTTCTTGATGTGACCAAATGAAAGAGAATCTAGTCATTTTTGCATTTCAGCAAACTTAAGCTCATAAGCCGATGGGGGTGTTGATAAAGCCAAATTTTGTTGAGTTTGGGGTGGTGGTTGCAGCCCATAAGATGTATTGGAATAAGTATTAAGATTGTATGGGTCATATGAAGTTTGGCGATTGATTTGGGTAGGATCGATGAAGAAAGTTGGTGGTTGTTGATTTTGCGGAGGTGCGAGATATGAGTGTTGAGGGAGATTTTGATATTGTTGTGGAGGAATGACTTATGTGTTTTGATTTTGAGGCGGTTGACGTTGATTGACATAGGTGATGTTGGGATTTGAAGAATATTGGGATGGATTTGTTGGGATAAGTTGCCATTAACTTGCAATCCTAACCAATTCATGTGTCTCCAAAGTTCTTGGAATGTGTTCCCCAACACATTTGGGCTTTGAGAGATTAATTATTTATTAATTACATCACTCTAACTTTTGTAATTAAGTTCTAAATGGATAATGTCAAACTTGGGTGCCCACTTTGAGATGGGAGCCATGAAAACCTTGTTGACTTCTCCTAAGTCTAAATTTAAAGTTCGATAACTCGTAGTGAGTGGGAGTTAGACTTAGGACTTATATTTAGACTTGGAGTTGTGCTTTTTTATGTACATGAGTGGATAATGTTGAGACACCTTGCATGGATATAATGTTGGAGTTAACTACAGTGTTAGAGATGCATGAATTGGATATTGCTTGCATGTGGTCATAATAGCTTGCATGGAGTTGCATGTTTTTGCATGTTCATGCATGTTACTTCCACGTACTTGCATGTTGTTGCATGTTGATGCATGTTATTGCATGTAGCTCATATGGACTTGCATGTTGTTGCATGTCACTTGCATGTGCTTGCATGTTGTTGCATGTCATTCCTATGGACTTGTATGACCTTGCATGTTGTTGCATGTCATTCCTATGGACTTGTATGACATTTCATGTTCTTGCTTGTCAGTTATATGACCTTGCATGTAGTTGCATGTCAGTTTTGTGAGTTTACTCACAGAACACTCCAACTCTAGAAACTTGCAAGATGGTACATCTCAGTGATTCAGGAAATGGGTATCAGTTGCATGTTGTTGAAAATGTTTACATGTCAGTTTTAAGATATTACTTACAGGACATTCCAACTCCCAAAAGTTGCAGGATGGTACATCTCAAAGTTTCAAGTAATGGATATCAGTTGCATGTTGGATCCGGTGTTTGCATGTCACTTGCATGTATAGAAAAAGATATTTCAAAATAACCTTGGGGACATCAATATTGCATGTTGTTTGCTTGAAATTGATGTGTCTTGGTCACTTCAGTTATCAAAAACTCATTGGGTAAATATGGACACCCAATGGAGGAGTTTTTGATGTTGATTTAGAGAAAAAAGCAAGAAGTTTTTTTGTGAAGTGCATCAAGGACTTGGAGAAATTTCAGTATTGAATGTAATCTTTTCCAAAGAGATTTAATACAAGTAGGAAACATCTTTGAGTGTGGAGGTTTTTCCTGAAAGGGTTTCTCCATGTAAATATTGTGCAAGATTTTTCTCTTCTCTTCTCTTCTCTTCTCTTCTACATTGGATTAAAAGTGCAAATCACTTGTTCATTAATTATTACAGATTAATCTTTATTTCATCTTTGAATACACAAAATTTTAAAGTTTATAGCAGCAGTTCTACCTTCATTTTCAATAGGATTGGTATGACTAGTATTGATATTTGAAGAATGTTGGGGTGGAGTGACATAAGTAGTATTGATGTTTAAATAATGTTGGGGTGGAGTGACATAACTAGTATTGATGTTTGAAGAATGTTGGGGTGGAGCAACATGACTAGTATTGATGTTTGAAGAATGTTGGGGTGGAGCGACATGACTAGTATTGATAGTTTGGTTGGGTGATGGATGGAGTGTTTAAATGTGTGACACTTGTGGTGGAGTGGCATAAGCATCCATAGGTATATAGTTGGGCACCAACGATGTACGTGGTGGGGTAGCAAATGCGAGGTTTGATATGGTCGTATGAATTTGTGATGTGTGTAGAGGATTTTGGGGATTGGTAGGTATGGATGTGTCTAAGAAAGGGTTTGTTTGTTGAGCTTGTTTGGCTAATTTGGCTTGTCTTGCTAGTTTGGCTTGATTAGCTGCTTCATGTAGGGCCTTTTGTTGAGCATTGTAAATTTCCAAGTGAGTGAGTAGAGGTCCAAGTGATGTCTCTCCCGTGGGATTTAGATTTTGAAAAAGAGGATTGACATATTCAGATGTGAAAGGATTAGATACTTCCCCTTGTGAGGATGATTCAGGAATTGGTGTAGATATGGTAGACATGGTTTGGATGGGGTTTACTTGTGGTCTACCCATAGCATTAATGGCATCTTGAAAAGGATCTTTCTCTCTAATATTAGATGTATCAAAGTCACAAGACAATTTGGCTCCTCTTTTAGCAAGCAAATGGAACTAGTGATCTTTATTAGAGCTAATAAGTTTGCCAATAGATGCCATGGTTTTGGGATTTTGCATAATTTCATTTAGATCTTGATACCCTTCTTCTTGAGAGGATTGACCTTCTAGAAAGTTTTGCTCTTCTTGAATTGGGTTTTGACCAATGGTATGCTCTGTTGAAATAAGATCATGAGGATGTAATCCTATGGTATATTGTCTAGCTACCATCTCTATGATATTATCTTCATGAGGATAGATTAGGATAGTGTTGCGAGGACTACTTTGAGTGTTTTATGATGGGTTGTTTGAAATGTTTTGACAATGTTGTTTAGGGGTGTTTTTCTTAGCCTCCATGGCTTGACAATATTGTTGTCTAGTGGTGACCATAAGATGATTTAAAGGCACTAAAATAGAGATCGGGGATTGACTGATTTTGGACTAATTTAATTGAGTTGAGATCACTATGTTGGTGGATTTGATGTGGGTTGCTTGTGGAAGATTATAGGACTAGATCAATAGTTGATTTGGATGATTGATTACCTATTGATCACATAAGTAGACTAATGACCTCAAATGATGGTGGATAGAGTTAATGGTGTTAGATCAATTCAAGAGAGGTTCATTCTCTAAGCTAATGCAAAACCAATAATGGATGCTACTTCTTCAAAGACGTAAGAGATGTAATCACTCTCAAATCAAAGACAAATTAGGGAATTGATGTGATCTAGAATCTATGGTGGAGACCAAATTACGTAGCTAGATAAAGCATGAGGAAGAATTTAGGTCTATTTGGCGAAGATGGAGTTGATAAATAGCAATCTCAAGAGGATAAATGGTTCAAAAAGTCCAATTTTAGGGTATGATAATGGATGAAATGATCGGATGGTTGATGGAATAGGTATGATAGTATTGTAGGATGCTAGTTCAGAGGTTTATTTGATCAAAAAATTGAGTTTGATGTGTTCTGGGTTAATTGGATAATGGACAGTTTGACAGAGACCAAAAGCATTGGACTATGGTTCAAAGGCGCGTTACTGTTTGCCAAAGGCACAAAACTATGTTTCAAAAGCACTTTAGTATAGTACAAAGGCACTGAACTATGTTGCAAAAATGCTAGACTGTGGTGCAAAAGCACAAAACTATGTTGCAAAAGCATTGTTTTTGTGACAGTGATGTTGTAAGGCAAATTTTGATAGATTTTGGTTGGATTTTTATAGGATTTGCTTTGAAAAGAGAACAATCATAGTAAACAAAGTGGTCAAGGACTGACACAACAAATACTATATGTTCAAGGCTCACGAAAAAGCCCAAGTTTTGACAAGTATACCACAATTGACAAAATAGATCAATCACTTTTTATTCCTAAGGACAAGCTTCTTTGTGATACATCAGCCCACAACTTGAAATCTTCATCGACTCAAGTGTCATCACAACTAGAGTGGGTGCATACACTTTTTCATCTTTGCGAGAGAGGATAGATAGGGACCTCTAGGACTGGAAGGATGACCCACTCACCCTTTCCCCAGAAAGCTACAAGTAGCTTATTCACTACCAAGGATTTCTACCTCATCTCAAGGGAGCCTTATGGTGAGTAATCTTGGGGGCAAAACCTTATATTCCCTTGCACTAAAAATTACCACAACCTTCAGAGGTAGATCAGGTAGTAACTAGTTATGTGGTTTTTAGTTACTTTGAGAGACCAATGCCTTGAAAGCATGCGACAAACTACTAAAAGCTTTTACCAACTTTACTAGGAATGCAATATACCCTACACAAGTGCAAAATTTTTTTCACAAGTGTTACATACAATTCCTTTCGAGTTGGCACCATAAGGTAAGGCTAACAATGGTTAGGACTTGGCTTTCGCCTCAACCAATTTATCTAGTGGTCCAAAGGAAAGATCCGCTTAGGGTTGTCCCTTTTGGATGAAACATAATCCAAAAGTAGGCCCTTCTAAAGGATAAATTGAAAGTAAAAGATAAATGAGTCTAGTTTTTTTATCACCCAAGTTTTCATGAGAGGAGAGCATATACCTATCATCTTACAAGAACAGAAAATAGTTGGTCATTTATCCTATTTAGTAAGAAAAATAACTAGTTGCAACTACTTAACCACACAAGATTGCAAATGATAGATGTAGATTTCCTTTAATGATTGTTTTGATAACCCAGGATGTTGATAAAATATGAGATGTGTAGCTTGAAATCGAGAACGCAACACAAACACCGTGAAATGATAGGTTAGCTCCAAAAAGCATAAATACTCCTAAATAAATCAGCTTAGGAAGTATAATAGAGGATTGTAAGGCAAATAAATTAGCTTTCCAAACAAGATAAGATCATATATATGTGTAAAGGACCTTGCAAAACCTATCAATAACACTCAAAAAATCAAAAGCCAGAAGCGCTTGACTATCGACCAACAGTGTTGGACTGTGGTGCATATGCATTGTATTATGGACCAAAAGTGTTGAACTATGCGCTAGAAGCACGGTATTGTCACCTGAAGACGCGTTAAATCAGGCCAAAATTATTTTTCTATGTTGTTTGCGCTTTTCTATACTGTTCTTCAAAAAATTAAATTTTCTAAAGAAAATCAAGGATAGTGGGTCCCACCGGGCGTGCCAGAATGTGTATAGGTAAAATAGAACTTAGGATAAATCAAATCAATGATAATAAACTCAATCTGATAACATCAAAAGATCAATCTAAGAGATAACCAAATCAATGAATAATGCAAATAATAATCAAAAGCTATCACCTAGATTGTATTGATCTCTTGGTCGAATATGGATTGCTTAATTAATTGCGAAACCATGTTTGCAACAAGCGGATGTCGATAATATGCGTGCTCAAAAGGTTGATGTGCTCAACAATGCATGATAAAAACTCAAAGTACTATATTACAAATGCCCAAAGCTTAAATGATCGAAGAGGATTTGTGAAGAGATGAAGGGGGTATATATAGGTTTCAAGGTAAGATCAATCAATGTTGGAGATAAATCAATGAAATGGATGGATGAGATAAAGTAAATAACTCATGGTGAATGTGCACACGACATGTGTCATATAAAAAAGCTATTTTATTGAATTAAGTGCTTTTTGGCTAAAGGTAGGAATTGATTTCATAAATTAGAATGTTTTTTCTAACTCAACTTTAAATTTTGCTTTTTGAAGTTCTAAAAATAACACTGATTGTGCACATAGAAGAAAATATTATTTTTAGAAGAATTGGAAGATAATTGAGAATTAAATAAATAAATTTATTTAATTTATTATGCATGGTTGAAGAAGATTATTTTTGGAAGAATAATTGAGAAATTGATTAAATAAATTTATTTAATTAATTTGTGCATGATTGAAGAAAAGATAAGAGAAGAAAATTTAAATAAATTAAACAAATAAATTTATTTAATTTATTTTTAGAAGATTGAGTCAACTTAAATAAATTTGAATAATTTATTTAAATTTAGAGGAATATTTGATTAATTAAATAATTAAAATTATTTAATTTTGGAAGAATATAGAGGAAATTAATTAAATTGATAAAATAAATAGAATCTATTCAATTAATGTTGGAAATTAGGGATAATAGAAGAAATTGAGGAATTTGACGAAATTAATTAAATAATTAGATTATTTAATTAACATTAAATGCAAGTGATTTGACAAATTGATGAAATGTAAGTGATGCGATGTGAAGGGTCATTTTTAGGTGTCTACAGTTCCTTATCCCTACATAACCATGAGTGTTCTAGCTTCTATATATACCAGAGTGCTACAGAGGAAGTTGGGTAAAGTAGCATTGGGAGAGTTTACAGAAGCCCCACAAGAGGATGTTGATTAGTTTGAGAGTTGGAGAGAAGGCATCATTCATTATCACATCAAGGTGGAGCATCAAAAGTGTTGGTTTCCTTCATTATTTGATCCAAGTCAAAAATGGAAAGGTTTAAGCATGCATTTCATTATGGATTATCTAAAGGTGAGCCTTTATAAAGTTATGAGTCATGTACATTTCTTTGTAATTTGTCTTCAAGAGGACAAGTTTTTCAAAGAGGTGATCAAAATACATTGAGTTGTACAAGGATATTGTGGATGTTAGAGATAGTAAATCATGCAGTGCTCTTTGGTAAGAGTTATCTCACTTGACAGGTACAGGATCAAGGCTTTTTGAGCAATATAGCATGACTCAATACATTGGCATGGTAATTCTTGAGTATTTTGGATTGCAATTGCTTGAGAACAAGCAATTTTGGGAAGGGCAGACTTGTCATGTCCCAATTTTTATTAATTTAATTTCATGGAAAAATGCTCATTCGAACATTTTATATTATAGGTTGAGGAAGGAGATTGGAAAATAATTTATTTAATATTTAATATTTTGGACCGACGATTAATTTATATTTTCAAATTACTTAATCAGGGCCAATTAAATATTAAATATTTTATAATATTATTTTGTGTTGGCAATCCAAAGTGGGATGTAAGATATCTTGTGGTGCAATTAGTAATTTCAAAGATCATGTTGCACCTAATTTTAGAATATTCTATGATGGATTTCATGACAACTTGCAAGAGGGAGTTATTGCCTATTTTTAGTTAGAAATCAAGTGAAGGTTATGAAAAGTCTTTATGGGACCTATCTTGGAGGGAAATTGATGGAAATGATATTATTTTATTTATTTTTCCAAGAATGGGTCATTTAGATTTGTTCCTCTATATATTTGTGGGTAATTTCACATTCCAGGTATCTCATTTTATCATACAAAAACTCTACCAAAATTTGTCTAGACATTTGTGTTCAACAAATAATCTTCTATTGATGAAAACCCATTGAAGATTAGTGATCAGTGGATGGAAACCCATTGGTTGCAGGTATTAGAGGAAAAACCTCTTTGGTGCATGAGGGTAATCTCATACAGAGGTTGCATTGGAGTTTCACGCAGTTGCAGGATTTCAGCTGGTTCAGTTTATGTGTTTTGCAGGTTTTGATAGCAGTATTATGGAGTTTGGGTTTATGATTTGTGAGTGTGTTATGGTTTCTGTAGAAGTTATGTTTAATATGTTTTATTCTTATTAGATCCTATGTGTTTATCTACAGAGGTTGTTGAGGGCCTTGTTTAGTCCAGTTTCAGTTGGTGTGTTGCTGAAGGGTTTTGGAGTTTGCAGTTTGAGCAGATTTCAGAGTAGTGTTTCCAGATTTGTTTTAGCTATTTATTTCTGTTGTTGTGACTGTAAATCAGTCTCATTTCACTGTACTTTCATCATAAAATTAATTAATATAATTTTGGGCTCATTCATTATCATTTTTGTGCTTCTAGGTGAAATCAGGTGTAGTGAAATTGTTAGTTTTGCATGCAAATTTGTGTATATGATTAAATATGGAAAATTTATGATATGTAATAAAATGAGGCAGTACCATTACTGATATTTGAAGATGATTATTAGTATTTTATGTTTAAAGAATTTTCCCTTGCATTTGTGTTAAAATTGTCAATTTCGGGTGCCATTTGTATAGTTAAAATTGGGTATTTGGGAAGACAATTAAAACATACATTTTTAGATCTAATATAGTTGCAAATATTTTTGTTGGGGACATTACAAGTAGTCACCCTTGATGGGAGGCCCAAATACTCTCTCTCTTTTCTACAAGGAGGTATTGTCATCATAATGACACTTCTTGTCTTGACCACTATAAATCTCTTCCTTTACTTACCATCAAAGTTATGCTCGACGTTTGATGTGACCCTAGTATTGCATGTGCATTGAGATGCCTAATTCATGCTTATCTATGTCTGTGATGGTATATGATATATTCTTGTTTGGAATGCATTGAAGGTTGAGAATATCTCTTATGCTTAAATGTTGTGATGCCATTTTATCATGTTTGTTGGCTTGTGTGAGCCACTTATACTTGTATGTATTTTATTAGCAAGTGTGCCACATGTTACTTGACTGTAATTGTTTGGAAGTTGTGCCATGTGTGTTGTGTGCATTTGTTGGCATGTATGCCATATATTTCCATGTATACCCTAGATTGTGTGAGATGTTTGATAGCGAGGTTGCCATGATCACCTTCTCCATAGCTCAGGGGTTGCCTAGAGTGGCATAGACAACTATTGCGCTTGATGATGGCAATTTGGTTGGGAGGCAAGCAACATTTCCTAATTGGTCTTGTCATAGTGATCTTTCAAGTGCGGAATGGTTTCTTTTTCCCTTTGCAAGTTGAGTATGTCATGCTTTGTTCTTTATTGCACATTGGAGGATGTGTTGGACTTATGGTGATTTTATGCTCTTGTAGCATTTCATTATTGTATATTGTAATCTTTGTAAAGTAGGTCCTTGAGACCTGTGTAATAATAATTTAATGGTGTTAGGAGATATTGTATGATGTTGGTTATGGTGCATCCATGTTTTGGATGAAGCCCTTTGATTGTAATAATTATCTATATTTGTCTTGTATTTTTCCACACCTCAGCTTGTGAGGATGTTGATATGATTTGTATGTTTTCCCTTGATGCAATCTAGGTATGTTAGCCTATTTAGATTCATTTATATGATGTTGTATTGATGATTATGGATATGTTTGTATTGGATCACATTCTTCCCACATAGGTGGCAAAGATCATATCCTTGCTTTTGGCATGTGTCGATGTTGGTGTCGAACATGCATAGTATTTTGTAACGCTTTTATATTTTTGGCATGTGGACATTGTTGGTCCAACACCTTATTCATATTTGGTTAAAATGAACATTATTTGGTTAGTCAAACATGCAATTAGACTTAGGGCAAGTTTGTAGACAATTCTGGGTTGTTTTGATGCCTTTTGACATTCTTTTTCTGGGCACGTCCAGGACCACAATGTTAAGTGTTAGTGTCCTTGGACCCCCACAAAAAGCATTAGTGTATAAGGACCACAGTGCCAGGCACTAGTGTTCTGGACAGTGGGGCCCAACTCACGTGTTTGGGCTTGTCTCTGAGGTCCCGTTCTTGTTGTTGAATCCTCCAGTGAAACTTGTTGATGAAAATGCTCTTTTGTCTATCTGAGTGTTTCCATGGGGTCAATTTATTGATGTGATGTGCACTCTTGGATAATTCCCTCTTTTGCTTTAGGAAGTGTGCCTTTACACGAATTTGACTAGTGACCAATCTATTTGGTTTAGGGCTTGTACCTCCTAGTTGAACCATCACGTGGGTGAGTGTTTTCCCTTGTGTTGGGATGTCTTGTGAAGTCATGGAATGGATTGAGGTAGTTGTCACCCTCATCCTACTCCATGTGTGTGCAAGGGGGCGAGGTTGTGGATGTGTATCCAATCTTCTTCATGGAGTAATCTCTGCCTCTCGCATGGTCATCATGGTGATTTCTCACATGTTGAGTGAAGTCTTTTGCTTGTGCCACCTTTCTTATTGCAATGGTGAAGTCTTCTTAGGTGTTGTTGTACTTGTTATGACACCTTGTGCGCGTGTGAGTGCAATGCAACATGTGAATGTCGCACTTGCAAATGCAAAAAAAAATTCATCTAGTGTTTTTTCAGCTAATGTCGTGGGTGAAAACTTGGGGCATTACAATTTTTCTATTTTTTAAGGGTTTTATGGAGCACTTGTTGTGAGAAAAGTTGAGGAATGATTTTTTTATAAAGTCAACTAGAAAAAAGGGTCCAAATCCCTATACAAAATGACCCAAAGGATAGAACAAAGCCTCCAACAGGTCAGATACAACACATTAACAACAAATTAGTAGCTAAAAATAGAGAACATAAAAACCATCGACAAAAGTGACTTTAATAAAAAACCAACACCAGAAAACATAGAAAAAGCAACTAAGGATTGCCTTCAACCCCATGTTTGGTAAAGAAATTGAACATCTCCTCATAACTTCTCCCAGACTATCAACACCTATACCTTGGATCTTGTTATCAAACTCCTTTAGTGCTGAAAAAGTAGTAGTAGAGTGATGAAGAACTTTAGCTATGAAACTCACCATAACCCTCTAATTTTTTTGCATCTCCATCACCTTAGAATTGAGGCCAGAAACCTCCTCTACTATCTTCTCACACAAAGCACATTTACTCTTGTCCTCCTACTGAACATGGGTGTCCTCATCTTTTGAGTAGGGGGCATTCATTTCAAGAAAGAGACTGGCACCTTCTCCCTACATAGAAACCTCAGGGGTCACAACTTCTTCATCTCCCAAGGTCTCTTCCTCATATTCTGACTCCCCCAAAATCTCATCCCTTGAGGACTTTTAGAAGGGATACTCGCTATATGGCTAGACCTTCTAACCTGTTAGATCATTTTACTAGCAATTTCCGTCGAGTCTCCACCGCCTCCTTGCTTAGCTAACACGTCCAAATCCATAAATTTGGACTCTACCACCTCATAATGAACAACCTCCTTCTCCAATTTTTTGTGGGTCCTTCCCTCCAGTTCAATAGCTCTCTTAGATGAGGAAACCTCCCCCTTTTAGCTACAATTTCTTGAATTTTGGGACTCTTGCTTTGCTTCTTCAAAGTGGTTTTACCTTTAGGGGTTTTAGTAACAAGTTTGAGATTGGGAGTCTCAGTCGACAGGGAATCCTGGATCTCCTCAATTCTTGGCAAATCCCCAGGGTCATTGATCATTCTAGGAGAGGTAACTAGCTCTTTTTGAAATACCATAGACTTCTTCCCTTTACCCTTGACATTGGGACTAACAACAATAGGATTCAGAGGGGATTCATTAAGGACACTGACCTTAATGGCCTTAGGAGGACACAACACCAGATGGAAATGGTAAAGGTGATAGATAAGACCCTGATGAAGGGGGATGACCAAGGTATTGTGATTTTTTGCATGAGCTTCCCTAGCCACCCTTATGGAATTCTCCATGAAAGATAACAGAAAAAATGGAAAACTAATCATTGAACTATGATGGAAGTCATTGAGCAAGACAAAGTGATAGTGAAAATAGACTTTATATTGCCCTTTGAGGGTAAAGTATTTCATTGACATCAAACACACTTGGCCCCACAAAGTTTGAAGCGTCTCCTGCTCAAATCCCCCTTGCATTTTGATTGCAAATTCCCCTTCTTTGAAGAAAGCCGCCATACTTTCTGGGTCCTGGACCCTACTTTAGCAACACAACTTCCTTCCTTTAATGGACATCCGCATCGCCTAATCGATGAAATCTTCGATGACCTCAAATCCTATACCGCTAAAGTGAACATGCCGGTTATCCCAAGAATCTGTAAATTAGTGAGATAAATTCTCGTCATGCCCTTTCAAACTTTCAAGGAAAGAGGTCACCCCACCTTCTTGGAAAATATACCAAATGGTAGGGTCATTCTTAAATTCATCAGGGGAAGTGGGTTCAGTTCTCACAATATCCCCTCCCATGGAAGCACTTCTATTTTTTCACAAAGCAACAGATACAAAATCAAGGACGACAGGGAAATAAACTACTTGTCTTTTCTGTAGGGGTTTAACAAAGTTAAATGGTGAGGGACACGATGGATTCTCAATCCTTCTATGTCCACCGTATCACAAAAAAGAGTGTTATGTTGGATATGATGGGAATTAAAATGATGAATGATATGTGGGGAGCACCTACCACCTTGCTTTTCCGCTAAGAGAAGAATGTGCGCCCGCCACCTCGTGTCAAAATCAATGCATATGCGATAAGGGATTATAACATAATTATTGCCATTCTGCTAGCCAGTCCGCTAACCATCCCTGGTATGTGGGCTAGGAATGGTTATATTCATATCCTTTGAGTGGTTAAAAATATTTAATTTACATAATACTTGTTTTACTCGTAGATACATCTACCTAGTAGTTTGTACACACATCAAAGTTGGGACAAAATGTAATGGTGAAAATTGTATACTCATGCCCTTTTCCTTTATGTTTTGGCACCACTTTGATTAGAGTGTCTTAAATACAATAACTAGCTTACAAGTGGCATATTATTTCATGAATTCAACTCATAATATTACTATATCCTACTTCTTTTATCATTGATCCCCAAAGACTAATTATGACTTGTGAGCTTTGTTGTTGTATTTAATGACATTCATTCATTGATTTGAAAAGGATGTTGGAGATCATCAAGGAATTATACAAGGACTTTTTTTTTTTTTTTATGAGGGCATTCCAGCAAAATTTATTAGAGCACATCATTCTAGGTCCATTGCGCACTCGGTTATTGTTTTCAATCATTCATTTAGAGTTGCAAAGATGGTCCTTAGGGGTCAAACTTAGGGCAATGAGAGCTTGATTGAGGAAAAGTTGACCCTCACAGTTCAGTAGATTCTCCATTTAGGTGTTCCTAGACATTGCCTATCCTTTTTGACATTTAGACATCATAAATGAAGGTGAGTGAATTCTAATAGACCATAATTTGTTGGATTAGATCTACGTGTTATAACTTAGGCCTATATGTAGGTTCAAGTCTACACTCACAAAGATTAGGTCTACATTCACATAGGTGGACTTGAGTGAAGAACAATTAGTTTGTAGAATTTGAAATCTTCAACTAAACAAATGGTAAAATTCCAACATCTTAATAAATCAACTTCTAACAAATATCACAAGATATCTTCATCATCAAATTTTAAACTAAATAACATATTTAATTTATCTTAATTTCCACACTTAATTTCAATTATACCAACTCTAATCCTAAATAAAAAGTACATTTTCATTTCGATAACATAATTGGGTGTCCATCCTTAGATGGTGCCGCACCTTTTGGTTAATGTCATAGATTTCAAGCATTCGCTATTGATTGACTTAGTAGTGGTTATTCCATGTTTACGACCTGCGAAAGAGAAAGTTTCGGTGTCTACATCTTTGGAGATTTCAAAATCCAACATCACTTTCCTCCACCATCTGCACATTAAAAGCAAAGAGTGAATAGATAATGGTTGAATAATATTAAGTTGGAATAGACCCAATGCATACCAGAAACATAATTTGAGGCACCAAACCATGATATCAAAGCAAAAGTTTAATAGTCAAAGTTGCCATCAATGCAAAACGCATTCACATACCAACTCATTCTTTAACAGTAAAACTAATAATAATAGTAATAATAAAGCCTCTTAAGATCACAGTAAACCTAATGAGAACACCAATAAACCATCTAAACACCACACAATCAAAAGGAACGTAAATAGACGAGCAAAAGGAAGGCAGAGCAGTTGGATTTCCAGAGCAGAAGAAATATTAAGGAAGAAATCAGTATTCATATGTAAATAATCTCTTCTTCTACATAGAAGTTCTGGTCAATTTCTTTAAGTAAGAATTGAAAATATGTAACTTTAAGTATAGAAATTATTTGTTATATTCATCTAGCACATAGGTTTAGGTAGTGCAATTCTTCATTTTGATGACCATTTATATATTCTCTACCCCCAAACTCATTCCTTTAATTTTTTCTTGGCTCTTGGTTGATATGTCTATTGTTTTCCTCATTTCTTTACATGGCCAATGTCTTTTCTCATTTGAAGCAATAAAGAAATTTTCTTTCAATCTCTTTAAAATATTTTTTTTTAACTCTATAGAGCAATTTCATTGTATATATAATTTTGAGTCATTAGTACAATCAAATCACTTAGAGTATACTCTATTTGTATTTGGAATTGAATTCAACATATACAAATGTTGACATTGCATTGTAGTAATTAATCTTCATGGATCACATTCATTTAAAATGTGTTTTTGCTTGAGAAAATTAGAAACAAAAATATACTTAAGCGTAACACAAGAACCAAAACAATTAAACTTATTAGAGAGGCTTCTATATAAATTGAACAAAAGTATAGCTTGCAACTCAATAAAATAGTAAGTTTTCTTTCAATAGAGCTATATACCCAAAAAAAAATGTCACATTCTTGAATCTACTAAATAAAATGGAAGCCCCTACTTTAATAATATATAATTATGATTTCTTTTTCTTCTAAAATAGATAGGTTTTATAGGTTTAAACTTTTTTGTCATATTCTATTATAGAATAGTTATTAGAAAATAAAAAATAGAGCAATTTTGAGAAAACCAACTTTAAATAATAATTATTTAAGTTTAAACATTAAAATTACAACAATTCATAAGTGAAAAGTTTCCAACACTTAGGTTATGCTAATTGAAAATACTAAAGAAGAAAAAAGAAGTATGTTTTTTTTGAAATATAATTTGACTACCATTTTTCTTTATCATGGATTTTTTTGGTGCTCCAATAAGTTGTTCAAGTGTGACCCAAAACTACAACTCAATCTGGCTCCTTATATGTGACCTATGTGACTACAATCAATAATAAAATGTGTTTTGATTGAATCTTATGCAACAAATGATGACCTATTACAAAGTCTTAGGGAACAACGATAAGACATTGACTCTATTAGGTCAAGATGATTTCAAGTTATAAATTGAGATGTACAATCCCCATCTTGAGGGTATGGTTGATATATACAAACTACATGCTTGGATTCACTTCATACAACATATTTATAGATTCAATCACTTGTCACAATCCATTGTGATTATTGAGGTTCATATGCCTAAGCAATGCAATGTGGTTTTTGAGCCTAATGTCTGGTGCAGGAGCACCCCTTTGAAATAAAGAACAAGTCTAATTATAGTAGGTTTTTAGTTTATGATGTAATAAGGTCCATTGGACCAATCCTTATGTTTTAAGTCAATCTAGGATTGTGTGTTGACAGTTATAGGTTGTTATGCTAGCTGTCCTCCCAGCCGCTTGGAAGCTCCCAGCTGCTGGGAATCGACTCTGTACTACTCGAGAGGAGTAGTTATATATGCCCTAGATCAGTTTGTTTACATAGAGTTCAGTACAGTTCAGTATTACATATGAAAACAAAGACATTGTGTTTGGATTTGACAGAGCAGTGTTGTGCAGTGGGACTGTGAAGTCAGATATTTGTATGCATTTCTGATATTGAAATAAAGAAGATCCTGTTGTTTCATTTGTCTGATTTTCAATCTATCTGTGTGATCATATTTTGTTTTGCAGTTGAGATGGAATCAATCATCCATTCCACCGGTTGATTCTCTGAATCGGTGGAATGGACATGTACAGTAGTTTAGGTTGCATTCTCATTTTTCTATTTTCATTTCATGTTTTTGGGATCGAAATATTACATACAGTGAGAAAACCTAACATCCTCATGTGCTAGGGTTTGAAGGATAAAGTCTAAGTTAAAATTGCCCAGGAAATAGATCGGCTTGACCTCAGAGTGTTTGGTACAAATTTGTGAAGGCATCGGCGTGAGAAGAACCATCGGGTTAAGAAAGTTGCACTGAGCCGATAGGGGGCACTTTCACCGATCGAGGCGACAATTACAAAGTGCTGCCAACGAAGAGCACATCGGTATGAGATATGCTATCGATGGAGAAGGGAAATGTTCCGCCAACGATGTTAGTCATACCGATGAATGAGGTCTGAAGGCTCATCGGGGTGACCGAGGATATCGGTGGAGGAGTTTAAAGTTCAGCTGATAGTCATAGTCTGGCCAATAGTGGAGTTGGCGTTCAGCATATCGGAGTGACAATAGAGATCAGCAAAAGACTTAAGGTGTTCGCCGATAGTGGAAGTCCCGCCGATAGGCGAAAAGGAGATTCTTCATCGGCAAGATGATAGAGATCGGCAGAAGAAGTAAAGGTGGTGCCGACGAGAGGATGTGTTGCCGATAGGCAATTTGACCGATGCGAAGGTGTCGGCAAGAGATGGTGTAGTTGTTGCCAATAGGCAACCAAAGGCGAAAACCCTACGTTGGTGTGAGATGCATATCATGAGCTTGAGATAATGCTAGGCCGATGGTTTAAGTCACGATGAAAGTAAGTGGATCGTTCATCAGGGAGAATCGGTGGAAGTCTTAGCGAAGGAGGACTCATTAGTGTAAGTTTGCGCATCGGGAGACAGACAGAAAGTTACACCGACGATGTAAGTCTGAGCGATGGACTCTATCCATCGAAGACAGATGGCTTGTCAGTGAAAGAAATTAAGAAGTGGCCGATAAGGTAGGTCAGGCCAATAAAGAAGGAGAGGTCTAATTCAGTGAGACGATAGATGTTATCTTGCTGATGAAATGATAAAAATTAAATCCCACCAAGTTTGAACGCTTGTGCTGGTCACTCTGCATCAATGTCCAATTCATTGCTCCTACAAAGTAGAAAACTATTGTCGTGTTTGCATTACTTAAAGAGACTATAAAGAAGACTTTTTATCTTGTAGGTATAAATACAAGTTATTGAAATGTTGTCTCATCTATGCCAAGCAATTTTACAATTCATCTAGCAGTACATTGACCTATTCAATTGCCTTCCCATGAATTTAAGATGGATGATAAGGTGTTCTTGTCTTAGATTGTTTAGGATATTCAGATAGAATTAGATATTTTCACCATCATTCATTATGCAGGAAGTCTAACTTTCTTTAAACGTAGAGGTTAAGTGGGTGTTACATAAAAGTATATCAATTTACTTACAATATGAGACAACAATAGAATGGACCTTAGGTAAAAGTATATCAAAAAACTTAGAACATGACACAACAAAAGAATGGATCTTAGGTAAAAGTATATCAAATTACTTTGAATATGACACAATCTATGGTCCTAAAGTTTATGTTTAAGCTAACCTCAAACATTTAACCAACATATGTTTGTTGATTATCTAGGTAACTACATAATAAAAACACTACATGCTAAAGATCAAATATAAAAGAGGGTGATTAAGGACCCTCAAGCTTCAACATATTGCTCTCCTTTAGTATACAATTGATTTTACCCCTAATCAAAATGTTTTTGATTAGTTCAATAGGAAAAGAGGGTCCTGAACCCTTTACAAAACAGCCCCCAAGGCAAAAAGCCTTAAGCTTGCTAGAAACAACACATTAACAACTCAAGAATAGCAGACAAAAAATGACTAATCAAAAACAACAAAAACAATAGAAACAACAAGAAACTAGGGACTGTCAGTCATCCCATACTTGGCCAAGAATTCTACCATGTCTTTATAATCCCCTAGGCTATCCAGCCCCACCTGCTTGACCTTATCATCCAAGTCTTTGATAGCCATGAAGATCAATGCAACCCTATGAAGGGCTTTAGCAGCAAACTCTGCCATCACCTTCCACTTCTTCTGCATACTCACCATCTTCTCTTGGAGGTGTCTCAAGTCCTCTATAGTCTTAACACACAAAGAGCAACTTCCCTTGTTGTCCTGACGTCCATAAGCTTTAGCAGCTTCACCCACTCCCTCAGAGCTGGATTTGTTCATGGAGGCGAAGTGGCTAGTCCCCTCCTCCTCATGAACTGACTCAGTGGGGGTTTCTTCCCCTCCCTCCTCCATAGTTTCTTCGACAAATTCTGACTCATTAGAAATCTCCACCCCTTGAGGAAATGCAGAAGGTTTACCAGCAATGTAGATAGACTGACAAACCCTCGAGTTAACCGCCTCCGCACCTTCCCCACTACCAACTATCTTTGTCCCAGAATCCAGCTCAATAATTTTCATAGGCTCTGCCATAATCACAGCCTCCTTCCCCTTTTTAGCTTTTTTCTCCGTGGCAACCCCTTCCTCCTCAGGCTTTGCCGTAGATATAGTATCCTTACCTTTCTTGGCATTTTTCTCCATACCCGCCCCTTCGTCCTGAATCCTCCCTCTATCTCTTTTGGTCGGCCTCTTCCCAGTCATATGGGTGGCGCCATGCAGTTTCTTCTTAAAGATGGTTGGGGTTCGAACAGGGGTACCATCCTCCTCGGCATGAGGGTCACCCTTAGGGTTTTTAAGAGAAAGCTTAGGGGTCCCCACGCATGTCTTCACCTTACCAATAGAATCAGGGGAAACACACGATTATGGGTCCTCAAGCAATTTGACTTTAATTTGTTTTGGGAGGCACAGAGAAAAGTGAAAGTGGTAAAGATGATGGAACAACAATATTATTTGTTGGCACTACAAAGCCACTTCCATGTTTTGCATGAACTTCTAGTTAACCAACACAATTATAAAGAAACTTGAATCTACATGTGCATTTTTGTAAATGATAAATGTCACTACTTGAGTGATAATCATAAGACACACAAAGGTGTTGTAATGTGTGCTAGGTAAATTACATATAAAATCGTGCATTGTAATGATAAAATGATGTTACGATCTTAATACTAAGTGATTTTCTTGGTGTTAATCGAATGGGTACAAGAATATAATTAATCACAAAAAATAATATGTTCATGAATTTGATTCCTTATATCTATGTGCATGTATTATTTGCTTTAATATTTCATGTCTAGTTATTTGCTAAGATGGATAGTTTAACACATGAATTTCTAGTTAGGGTGTTGAGCCCTTCTTGTGCTTTGGGTGAGGCTTTTGACTATAATTCATCACATTTAAGGAAAATACATCAGTGAGTTAATCATGTTGTAGTAAGGGTATACTCTAAGAAATGACCTCTGGAAGATTTTATAGAAGCCCTAGTAAATGAACTACAAAGAAACATAATAACCTAAGCAATTTTTATTTTCATATTGGAAATCAAATTTTAGAGTCGATGAAAATATTTTTTCCTTGTACTTTTTTTTTGTAATTGTGACAAAAATTTTCTATTAATAGAACTTTTATTGTGATTCAATATCTTAATTTTGTATCAATATATAAGTTTTGAATAAAGATGTTGAAATGGGGTGAGTATAGAAAATAAAAAGTAGCCCCCAACAAATTGAGGAGATCAAAGCCCAAATTTTTATATATACCATAGTACGGTATGTGTATATTAAGAACTAAAATTTCTAAGTCAAGGCAATTTTGCTTTAGGATCAAGGAAAATTTATCAAATATTGGTGAATTTGGTACTTGTGAAGAAACTAAAAATAGCTAAATTTAGGAGATGGAAATGTTAAAAATAGCCAAATGGTGACATATAGCCACTAAAAATTCCTTGGTTGTAGGAAAGCTACAAATAGACTAATGGTTAATATTTTGGTTTTGTTGCAAGGACCCTCTATGAGGCTTGTTTCTATTCAGGAAGATGCCTTGGCAAGTAATGTGAGATGGGATCCAGAAATGGTTCTCACACAAAGTTGAAGAAGTTATTGAAGTAGAAATACTTGTTGGTGCAAAGATTCATCAACAATTGGAGGAGCTATTTAGAAACAACCTATATGAAGAAATTTGGGTTGAGTTACTTAAGCACCTATTTGACTAGTTGTCTAGATGGCTTCACCAACACCAAAGTATTCACTAGCAACTTGTTACTTGGATTCCTGAGTTAATCACTTAGCTAAAAGATTATAATCTAATATGGACACATGTTGTAGAAGTATTTGTGAAAAGCACTATTAATTTCTACATTCTTTAGTTTATGGTGTTGACCTACACATTAATTGAGGAAGCTTTAGGTAAAATTCTAACTCCTTTACATTATAATTTATTTAAAGGGATTTCAATTTGGGTGAAAATGTTGCTTAGAGAAGCGTGTTGAAGCTCTTCTACTAGATTAATCCACTTATAATGCTAAAGGGTACATGGTTGGAGGCATGACTAGTTCATAAAGAAGTGTGCAAAATAATTTTGGAGACTAGAAATAGTATTGAGTGTAGAGAGTGTTAAGAGAATAATATAAGGTGGTGAGAGGCTATATTAGCCAAAGTGATGGTGGAGGAACTTAGAAAGATACATCATGCGTAGAGGAGGTAGTGCACATGTGAAAAATGGTGATAATGAGGATCATGTGGATGTGTCTTTTGAAGATGGATGGGTCAAGCACATCTATGTAAGATTGACACCTTACCAAATGGAATGCATGTTTATGAACTAGAATTTATTGTTGTTGAGGTCAAGTATACATGCTTAGATGTTGATGAACCGAGATATTTCCTAAGACCAATACCCTAGATAAATTTTGTCTAAAGAAGACAATCTCTACGATATTTTGAAGAAATTCACAAATTTGTAGCATGTGCAATTCATTAACAAACCCAACAAGGTTATATAGGAGATATGGGTGATCCTACAATAGTGTATCCCACTTGTGGGACATCCTAATTTTTTCTTGAAATCACATTTTTTTTATAAAAACACATGATTTAAGGCTAGAGGGGTACCTTCTAATGGGGTTCAATTGAAAAGGCATGATTTGTTACAAAAAAAATCAAAAAATACACTAACCTGCACATGGATGTCTTTATTTCAATGAAAAAAGAAAAAATAATTTCAATATATATACTAAGGGAAATATGTTATGAAAAATATAGGTTTGAATTTTTTGTTAGTAATAATTCAAAAATTAATAATAAATAAAATATTCAATTAAAAATTACCAAAAAAAGCTATGCCCTAGACATTGGATTTAATGATCTAATTTCAAGAAATTGTGGAATTTTTTACTTGTAGTGAAACTTATGCAATATGGAAAAATGTCACTCAATAAAAGTTAAAAAAATAATAAATTGATTGAAAAATAAAATAAAAATGATAGAAATAATTCTTTAAAAAATTAAAAATTAAATTAAAACGAATCTACATAGAAAATGCCACAACTCATTAGTTTATATCATCCTTAAGTTCTTGACCGTTTTTTAGTATAATTGACACAAATTGCAAAATGCTTATTTCAAGTGTCATATTTAGGCCAAACGATGGGACACACTATTGTGCTATCATCCAAGTATTTAAACCTCCATGTGATAATAATTCTTATAATCCTATTCTTGGTAACATTGTTTCCAGTTTTAAAAATCTCTTGATCTACTACTTTGCAAGTAGATAAATTAATCATGTTGGCATATTTAGCCACACAAAATAACAAAATGTAGAATCCTTTTATCATCTATGAGTCTAGGTTCACTACTATATATCCCTACATTGGAGATGAAGATGTGATAATATTTGTGCATATAGTAATTGCAATAAGACAATGTAGAAGATAGATCGCACACCCGACAAGAGATGTTCATGGGCCAAGATGATCTAATATCCAATATATGTAGAATAGAATAAATCCTTGAGGTAGAGTGATACAATACTCCTTAAGGAAGAAGCCACTCCACACTATATCTTCACAAGATCCCAAACACAATATCATGTACTCAACACATATCCTTACAATGGTAATCACCTCCTTTATTCAGACCTCCTCCTAATAACATAATGGAGGGGTAATCCTAATGAAGGCCTAATGATCACCTAATATAATTAATTACTGTAAATTTTTCATGACCCAATATAACTAACTTTGTGGATGTGTGCCACATTTTGGAATCTTTGTCCACCTAAATAAATTATAATACCATATCTCTAGGTACATAACATGCCATCCCTCGACATGTTATGTCCCCAAAACATGAGAAGAAGCCAAATAATGTGATTGTTGCATGTCATTACAAATAAGACTCCATGGTCAATCATCCAACCATCCATAGTTGAACTTTCTAATGGTTTTAGCTTCATGGTACCTAGATCTCATCCTTGATCCAAATTTTGCTACACCCATTTGATTCTATTCCTTATCATAGTATCCTCCTTTTTTTCCATGAATATCCATTACTTCTATGATACCATTGTTTGTTGTATTTGTGCCTATCACCACAAACTTAGACACTCCACTTATCAATGTTGAACATTAATCAACTACATTAATACATTTCTCACTGATGTAGGTGCATCCTTGGGCGTCTTTGAAATCTTATGTCATGTCTAGAGAAGTGAAATTTATAGTTAAGTTTAATAGTTTGTGGTTAATAGTTTGAAGTGAGGAAAGTTAGCATATTTCACTACATTAAGGAATTGGCTTCTGTAGTTTTGATAGTAGTTTTGCTTCTTGTTATTGTATCTATTGTTAAATGTTAAGGATTATTGGATGAATAAAGGTTAGTAGCTTGGCTCGAGAGCATCTATAGGTTGACAATTATGTTCAGTTGGAACAATTTTTAATTGCAGAAAGTTATTTTTAGTTTGTACCAAAATGTGCATATTTAAAAAGGTTGTACTAACTATTGAGGATGTGTGAGGGACACCATGTGGAGATTCTCCACCATTTAACCATTCAAATTTGTAAATTTTTTATAATAGGTTAGCGACATGTTTCATGTGGTTTTAGGATTTGTACCATCTTGTGCCCAACACAAACCATTGGGAAAAATTGAAGAAGTTATATATATACTTGGTTGAGAATTGTTAGAAGGTAAGCAAAGAAGACATGGTATTGTAGAAGGTTAGAGAATGAGTTTCAGTAGCAAAGGGTGAGGTTTGAGAGGTTGAGTAAAGGTATAAGGAATATGATGTGGAGTACAGTCTTAGGGAACATGAAGGGGGTTAAGTGGATTTTATTATAGTAGAGTAGTGGTAAAATTCTAAAATTATATTGTACTTGTTATCATTATGCATCTTGCAACAAGTTCTAGAAGTGGTGTTTCCATAGTTTAGTTGTTATATGCACATAGGGAGCCTGTGTGGTGACTATCCATTTGGGTAATCTTGTTGTAGTCAAATGGTTACAGCCTAGCATGTAAAGGGGGACCATTACAGTGAGTTATGTGGTTGTAAACATGGAGATAATCATGGAAGTTTATGTTAATGAGTATATTATGGTGTTTTATGTGAAATTGGTGGTTTGTGGTTATTTGTGTGTGTTCTATTTCTATTGGTTGCATGATTAGATAGTCCTTCATTGGACCCTCCTACTATGATAGCATTGTTTGGGATAAAAGCAAAGGTTTGATTATGGGAAGATTGTTGGAGTGTGGGTGTGGATGTGAGCATACCTAATTGATGCAGTTTCTTAAGAATTAGTTTGATTAAAATTTGAACTATGATGGTGATGTTAAGTAAATGAAGGAAGAAGTAGTGGAGGCACACCACATGTGGTTTCTGTACTTGCAAGAATTAAATAAAGTTGAGCTATGGTAGTCCAGATAGGTTTGTAGATAGATCACTAATTGTTCAAGGCAATTTACAAAGGGGTAATTATGGATAGATCACTAACCTAGTTTTCATCAAGATGTTGCCAAAGAGAGGGTGAGGTATTGTCAATGTTGCAGGAAAAATGGAAAATATGTATCAGATGTTGAAGGCTATGTAGAATTTGATGGATGTGTTGGAGTAGGACCACTGAAGGAACCCTAACCCTAGGGTCAAGGAGAGTGATGAAGAGTAGGGCAAAATCTTGTAGAATTAAGTGGAAGTGAAGAGGACAAGGAAGAGAGGATGCTAAAGGCCATAATCAGAATTGGCAAGAGGACCAAAGTGGGCATTCTAAACTATTATAGTAATTTGGAACCTAAGGAGTTAATAGCCTTCATCACTGATCTAGAGGAACATTTTGAGTATGGAGATATTGTAGACTTAGATAGGGTGAAATTTGCAAAGACCAAGATGAAGGTCCATGAAGTGATATGATGGAGGGAAGTTTAGTTGGAGAGGAATAGGGGAGGCAATCCAAGAATTGAAAAATTGGACCAAATGATGGAAAAGTTGAAGTCCATGTTCATTTCATTGAATTATTAGTTGGAACTATTAAAAGAGCTACACAATTTGTGATAGAGAAACATGACTATAAAGGACTACAATGAGGAGTACTACTAGCTAACAATTAGTTTAGTACACCATGAAGAGGGAGTTGAGAAAGTGGCAATGTATATCAATGGATTGAACGAATTCATCCAAGGAGGGTTGGGTATGTGGAGCATCAGATAGTAGAGGAGACCTACCAATTGGGACTCACCATAGAGAAGAATATAAAATAGGAGGAAAGGAAAAGTTGATAGAGAGATAAAGAAGAGAGGTGTGGCGATAAGAGAGAAAGATGTAGTGATAGAGTAGCAACCTTGATGGGTCAAGAAAGAGGCATCTAGTACCACAATGAGAGGGAATGCCAAGACTCCCACCATGGAGAGAAAGAAGATATTTTCTACTAAGATGATAGCATTAACTATTGCAGAGGTAGAGATGTTGGTAGTGGTTACTACAAAGATGAAGAGTAGGAGATACATGTCATAGAGAGGGTCACTAGGAGTGTGGAAGGTCGTGGAAGGTCTTATAAGTAGAGTAAAGGAGGATATGAGAGGAAAAGGTAGAAATTCTTTAGATGAACCTATTTTGGGTGTGGAGAAGAGGGACATATGGAATTTGAGTACCAAGGAAAGAGGGATAAAGGTGGAACATGAGCTATGTATGGAAATGAGAGGTTACCTACCTTATAGAGGGATCTAGAATGTGGAGATTCACTTGTTTTGTACAGAGCCTTGAGGTGTGACAAGTGGGATGATATAGCATAGAGGAAGAGTTTGTTCAGGACCAAATATAAAGCTAGCAGTAAGTGTTCTCATGTGGTAGTGGATAGTGGCAACACGAAAAGTTTGGTGCCTATGGTGATGGTGGACAAGTTGGGGCTAAGGAGGATGAAACATTCACACCTATACTAGATTGGTTGGTTACAACAAGGGGATAGGATTCTGGTAGAGGAACAATGTTGGGTGAAGTTCAACATTGGAACATATTATGATGAGGTGTTGTGGGATATTACACCAATGGATGTGTTTTATTTTCTCTTGGTTTGGCCATGGAAATTTGATAGAGGATTTTTCTATGAAAGGAGAGCTAACACCTATGTGATCTAGAAGGATATCCAGAGACATACATTGATGTTACTAAGGGTAAGAGAGGGACAATTTTACAACAACATTGGGGTGTGCATTGGGGAGGAGTGAAATTCATTGATTCCAAAGATGTGTGGCATTGTTAGAATGTTGGGTAGCACCACAAATGAAAAAGAATCACATAGAGGAAAGAATGTGAGAATGGGTGTCACCAAAAAGAGGCCTTCTAGAGGATAGGATAGATGAACAAGAGGATGAGGAGCTATTATGAGGAACATGTAGTAGTATGGAGTATAACAAAAGGGTATGTAGTGGCTAGGAAGGAGGCTGATAGATGTGAGGGACTAGATGATGGAAAGGGCAAGTGGGATGTGACTACATACAAGCCAAAGACAAGTACTGTAGAGGATGATTGGTGGAACATAGTGACAAATAACATAGGTGAAAGTAGTATTTACAGTGGATCACTTGAGGCATACCTGAGTAGGTGGAAGGAGCAAGTTAAAGAAGTAGAAAGTTGGAATCTCCAAGTATGGGTAGGCTATCTTGAAAAATGAGGGACTCATTTTTTTATTAACCTCAAGAGTCTAATGCAGGTGCATCCCTGGTCATCTTGGAAATCTTTTGTCATGTCTATAGAGGTGAAGTTTGTGGTTAAGTTGAATAGTTTTCATGTCTACCATTTTGTAGTTAATAGTCTATGGTAAGGAAAGTTAGTGCATTTCACTAAATTGAAGAATTTTCTTTTACAGTTTTGATCTAGTAGTTTTGTTTATTGTTATTGTATCTATTGTTAAATTTTAAGGATGATTGGATGAGTAAAAGTTAATAGTCAAGCTATAGAGCATTGTAAGTTGACAATTATGTTTAGTTGGGACTATTTATATTCAATTGGAAGGTTATTTTGAGTTTGTGTCAAAGTATGATCATTTGAGAAGGTTGTACTAACCATTGAGGATGTGTGAGGGACATTATGTGGAAATTATCCACCATTTAATTGTTTAAATTTGTGGGTTTGTTAAAATAGGTTAGTGACACATTTCATGTGGTTTTAGGCTTTGTGCATTCTTGTGGCTAATGTAGACCATTGGGAAAACTTGAGGATGATATATATACTTGGTTGAGAATTGTTAGAAGATAGGCAAAGAAGACATGGTATGGTAGAAGGTTAGAGAGTGAGTTTTGGTAGTGAGGGGTGAATTTTGAGGGGTTGAGTAAAGGTACAAGGTGTCTGATGTGGGATATAATCTGAGTGAATATCAAGGGGGTTAAGCAGATGTCATTACAATAGAGTAGTGCTATAATTCTAAAATTATATTATACTTGTTATCTTTATGTGTCTTGCGATAAGTTTTGGAAGTGGTGTTACCATAGTTTAGTTGTTATATATATATGGAGATCTGTGGTACCAGACAATTCTTTGGTGTCTTATTGTTATGATATGTCTGTAGTACTCTGCATATGTTATTCTTGGTATTTTTCTATCAATCTCTAACTACTTGACTAGGGTATAAAATGACTACAAAGACTTGATTGATGATCGGATCTTCGGACTGGTATCCCTCACCATTTCTTGCTAACAATGACTAACCATTTGTATAATATTATTGTAATCAAATGGTTATAGCTTGGAACATAATGGGGTACATTGTAGCATGGTTACATAAACATAATGAAAATTATGCAAGCTTATGTTAAAGAGTATATCAATGTGGTGTTTTATTTGAAATTTTGTCATTTGTGGTGATTTGTGTGTTATTGTTGTTGGCTACATGAACAAATAGTGCTTCATTGGACCCTCTTACTGTGACAACATCACTCACATAGGCCTCATTAAAGTAGACTACCAAAAACATCAAAAACATATAATGGATAGACAAGATCACTATTCATGACATGTTTATAACACATATCCCTCCACAAGCCCCTAATGACCATGATGAATACCACTACTTAGAGCTTTATATAAACTTCCAACAACTCATATCTCTAGTTGATGAAGATTTCATAATAGAGGAGCCTCCACCTTAGATTCCATGATCATAATCTTATCCTCGTACATAAATCTTTTTCCTCTTTCTTTTATGTGTTACTATCTATTTTTGTTGCTTTGAGTAGAGGCATTAGCATTTGATGTTTGTTGTGATGTTTCCTGACCACTTGTACATATGTGTTTCCCTCTTACCTATTATGTTTTCAATTGCCTTTTGTATATGAAAAAGTACTTTGGGGATGATACAAAGCTCCAAGGATTGTAAAACCCTTAGTCATGTTGACCCAAAATGCTTTGTCTTTTAAATATCCTTTTGTTTTCCTTCTCTCAACCATGCAAGAACCAAGGACTAAGACCCATTGATTTGCAAACATGATATCCTTTAGCTATGCACCATCAATGACCAAGCATTTTCCCGATCTAGTTTTCTACAATATGATTACTTACCCCTACATCCTATGACCCATTCTATTATTGAATTCATAATTGATCCCTTTATCCTACTCACACCTAGCATTTTCCATGATGTGTAACATGTTCTAATCATATAAACCTTAGACATTTGATCCCTTCACCTTTCATTCCATCAAGCCATTCACTTTTCCCTCTACCCATATGCTAAGCACCATGTGTATCATCAAGTTCATGGGCACTTCCCCCTCTATAAACCTTGATATAAGAAACTCAACTACAATTCTTAGAACCTCATAAGTGGACAACCCTTTCCCTCAAATCCTTCCTCACTTTCATATTGTAATTTCAGAAAATTTCCCCTTGGGGGCTTTTCCCTCCTAAGGTTTAGCTCTCGGGTCTTTTGATCTACATTTAGGACATCTTGCATCATATTTTTGACATCCTGATGAAATGAACCCTAAGTTTCATGGAAAATAGGACCTAGGGGGATCCCTTGAGCTTAACCCTTCCTAAAATAGGGAGGGAGGACTTGGGCGCCCATGCCCTAGTCTTGCCCTATTCTGGGTCAGGCCCAAATTTTAAGTGTCGACTTGTGACCGTTATTTAGGTCCTATGCCGACACGGTAAGTTTGAATTACAAAATTCTTGGCCGGAGTGTTTGTAGTTGCATATATAAGCATGTGTAGGCATTCATTTGTAAACTAGATGATTACTAGCAAGAAATTGTGATCTTTTGGCATTCTAAAGGTGATTCAAGGCATTCATTGTATAGCAAGAGTAGATTTGTGTTGTTTATGTGTTTATATTTGCAGATTTGAGCAATCATCTCCTCATGGCATGAAGAGTTTCTTCCTTCCATGAGATCTTCACTACAAGGTGATATCATTTGTGTTTTTAAGCATTTATCATTTGGTTTTTGCCTCTACCTCACAAAGGCATGTACTCTCTATTTGACAACGATGTTTGGAAGACTTGAATGTCTCTCCGGCACTTGACTAAGGCAAGCCTCTAAACACCACAACCCCCTCCCCATTTTCTGTGATTGCAGGTTACAGGTTGAAGAAGCAGGAAAAGTGGAGTTGTAGGAGAGTGTTGTAGAGTGTCATATTTGCAAATCAGAGTTGAAAATAGGGCCCTAGACTAGGGCGCCTGCTCATTAGTCCTCCAGATTTCTCAATGGAGAAATCTCTTAGACAATAGGAACAGGTTGCAGATCAAGTTCCTAGATCCTGACAAAAATTAGGCCATTGGACTAGGGTGCCCGCTCATTAGTCCCTGATTGTTCCTCTTCCTGAACTTCAAAAATTGGTACACATTTATATGTCATTTTACATCTTTCTCTAGCAGCAATTTCTGATATTTGTTTGTTTGCTTTCGTATTTGCATAATTAGGATTTTGAGCACAATTGAGTATAATTTGAGTAAAATTGATAATCAAATCATAGAAATCTAATTTTTCCAACATTCCTAAGTGATCAAGGGCCTGATAGTGTATTGCCACTCAACCCAAGGTCCTTGAATGTAATGGTGAAAAGAGGATAGACACAAACCAAACCAACCATCTAATTAAACCTATCCAAATTTCCACCTATTACATTTTGGTGAACCCATGTTGTTGGAATTGTTTGTACCTTGTTGATTGTTTTGCTTCAGATTTTCATTGATTTCATTCATTCATATCATCATTCATCTTATTGCATTGGAAATATTACAAAAAATTGAAAATTTTGAAAATTTTGAAAAAAATTACATTCTAGGGTTTGCATGTTGCATCAATTAATTTCAATTTCATAAAATTTATGATATTTGCATTATATATGAGATAAATTGCAGAAAATTACAAAAATTCAATAGCTTGTATTGTATTTTCATCATAAAATTGCTAGGGTTTTGTTAGAAATTTTAAATTTTTCATATAACCTAGTAATTTCAAAAACTAGGGCTTGTAGCCAAAATCTTGTTTCAGATTTTTATACTCATATTAGACACTCATTAACATTTACATTTGTCTAGGGTGTTGTGTTTTAGTTTTAATTTGCATTTAGATTTCAAAAATTTGCATTTTTACATACAAAATTTCAACAAAAACTAGCATTTTCATTGATTTTTCATTAGATTTGCACTTGCATTTTGCACTTTAGGGTTTGAAAACCATTTTCAGATCTGAGGAGAAATTATTTTCATCATAAATCATATTTCAAGACATTCATATAGCATGTTTCAATAAGATCTAAAACCTAGGGCTTGAAAAACCTTGATTTCCACTAGATTTGACCTTATCGGCTCTTTAGATTTGCACTATAGGCATGTTGTAAAGAATAATTTTGCATTAATTTTCTGTCATTAGGGTTATTATCTTCTTCCCCTCCTAAAATTATTTACAACACCTTTTTATTGTGCTCTTGTATTGAAATTTTGGTGAAAAATTGCACATTTTTGCTATATTTACCCTAGGGTTTGACCTAGATTGCACTCCAAGCATGTTGTAAAAGATTTTATGATTGTATGTGAATGATATAATTGCTATTATTTTATTAACCTCATAAAATTCCTTACAATATCTCTTTCATTAGGTCTTGGGATTGAAAAACTCTGAAAAATTGCATATTTTAGGGCATTTTCACTAGGTTTTGGCTTGCCATCATCTTAGATTTGCATTAAAAGATTATTGTAAAGGGTTGTATTGATTTACTGGATTTAAAATAGACATATTATTTTCTTCCCTTGATCAAAATCATTACAACACATTTTCTTTCATATATCTGCATTGAAAAGGTACAAAAAATCAAGCATTTTAGGTCGTTTTTGCATATAGTTTTACAATTGTCTTTTGCGTATCTTTCAAAAAACTTTTAAAATCTGATTTGGAACTTATGGCCTCATCATCTCAATTCTCATTGGAATCTTTACATGCATATATCACAAAATTTTAAAATCTCTACAAATTTCTTAGTATGCATCCTCATGTCATTACCTATATACAAGCTATGTATCACAAGGATATATTTGTGTCATCTTCCTTCGAAATCCTTGACTATGTATCTGATCTTAACAACTTCATACCTCTCATAAATACATACCCTTGGGTAGTAGAAGAACTGATAAAACACACTTTGAATGAAGAGCATGACACTTCTCTTAATAGTTTGGAATTAATAGCTGAAACATATGGAGATGATATTGACAATGATTATGAGAGTGATGACGAATTCACAAGCTACCCTACTTCTCCTATAACCAAACATTTAGATAACTCAGATGAGAAGACTAGGGATATCTCTAGTAATTCTAATAATCCTCTTAGCCAAAGTGAAGCATTAATGGATGGCATCATGACAACACAAGATTGTTTTGAATATCTTGACCTCTTTGGTGTAATCGATGTGGATAAGGAATAGTTTCATAACTCACCTAGTCCATGGCGAGATGATATTTATGTTGAGGTCCCTCCTTCATTATTCCTTCAGGGATCGAGAGGTAATCAAAATATATTGGACAGACAAATGGAACAACCTATACCTCTTTCTAGCATTCGAGTTTGGGAAGATGATGACCTCCTTGATGATGGCTTCTAGCATGAAGATCCCTCCAAGTAAGTATCTCTAACCCTTTTATATTTCATGATGAGTTTCCCTCATGATGTGTTATGTGTTGTTTTGGCCTCTTGGGATGACCCCATATTCTCTTGTAAGGTCCGGGATACTAGGAGACTACCTCTATTGTGACCTTCTTCTATTTGTATCATCATTCTTCTATACTGACTCTCTCTGATTTCATTGTTGTGTGTTATGTCTTACAGACATAGTGTTGTGGTTGGTGAATTGGGGGCACCCTCCTACATGACTATCCTTAAGACACTTGTTTCTCCTCTCTTATTTATTGTTTACCTTCCTCTAGTGTTTCTATCTAGCGGGCGGATGATGAAAAACATTTATACTGATGCGGACCTTGTGTCCCTCTAGCGAGAAATCAAAAATTGGACTTCATTCCTAATATGATGATGGGGTTGTAATATATTATCTGATGCTTGGCTAGTAGAAGCACTCTGTGCTTTCTATGTAGTGATTTTTATGATGTTTTTATTTCACTTACAAAACATAACAATATTGTTGCTCCGTGCACTTTGTTTGTCTTTGAATCTTGCCTTGGTGACACTTGGTTTTGAGATTTTCATAGTATAGCCTCGCAGTTATACTCGAGATCCTAATTCATAGTATAACCTTGGCTTTTTGTGTGGTTAAATATGCATTGATGTTGTTGTTTATCATGATTATGTAGACACTAACATGTTTCTTGCAAGGATATGTTTGTGGGAACATTTTGGCAATCGTAAAGTACATGTCACCTCTGTGGAGCAGGGGCTTTGTGAGAGTCTATGTTCCCTAGTGTGTTTTCTTCCTACCTCAACGTACTTGATATTGATACGTGATATCAACCACCTTAAGGTGGGGGTATATATAAGGTAAGTTGTCTATTGTAGATGTTAGCAATGTGCTTGTCCTTAGGTGCAATTTAAAGACTAGTGTGATGAGTACTTCCTACACTCTAAGTTTGTTTGCAATCAATCAATCATCTTAAGCCCTCTAAGAGGTAGGGGTGGTGTATCTCTTGTAGAGAGTTCCCATCTTGTCATTTTTAAAAAGTCCTCTACAAAGGCGGGGAAGCAGTTCTGTGACTAACTCAACCCTTAAGCATGTCTTTGGCAATTGTTGTGGCAAAGACCAATCATTGGTGTGTGCATGTAATGTGCCTAAAATGGTGATGAACCTAGAAATAGGGAAACTCCATTGCTTGTCTGCCATGTTTTCTCTGTCTTCAAATTGTGTGTTTGGTGTGCTTACTTTGTTTGGCGTGTCTATTGCCTCATGTGTAGTTTAAAGACCAGTGTGATGAGTGCTTCCTACATTATGGGAGGTTTGGCATGTCTTGCACGTGTCTTTCCCCATGTGCAATTTAAAAACTAGCATGATGAGTGCTTCCTGCATTATGGATGGTGTGTTTACTTTCTTGTACTTGCATTTGCATTTCATATATATAATAAAAAGAAAAAGAAAAGAAATAATTCATGTCTTCAATGCATTAACTGTCTTCTATACATCTACTGTCTTCTCCATGTTTTGTGTGACTACAACTGTCTTCTCCGTATTTTTCATGCATGTCATTGTTTTCTCAATGATTGGCATGCCTTCTATGTGCTTGGCCTGTTTGTTGTGTTTGTTGACTGTACTTTAATGCATGTATTGGCATCACATTTATACATACATTAAAGTGGGGGCTAAATGTAACCTCAGAAAATATCCCCTTGGGGGCTTTTCCCTCCTAAGGTTTAGCTCCCAGGTCTTTTGATCTACATTTAGGACATCTTGCATCATATTTTGACATCCCGATGAAATGAACCCTTAGTTTCATGGCAAATGGGACCTAGGGGGTCCCTTGAGCTTAACCCTTCCCAAAATAGGCAGGGAGGACTTGGGTGCCCATGCCCTAGTCTTTCCCTATTCTGGGTCAAGCCTAAATTTTCAGTGTCAGCTTGTGACCGTTGTTTAGGTCCTATGTCGACACAGTAAGTTTGAATTACAAAATTCTTGGCGAGAGTGTTTGTAGTTGCATATATAAGCATGTTTAGGCATTCATTTGTAAATTAGATGATTACTAGAAAGCAATTGTGATCTTTTGGCATTCTAAAGGTGTTTCAAGGCATTCATTGTGTAGCAAGAGTAAATTTGTGTTGTTTATGTGTTTGTATTTGTAGATTTGAGCAATCATCTCCTCATGGGATGAAGAGCTTCTTCCTTCCATGAGATCTTCACTACAAGGTGATATCATTTGTGTTTTAAAGAATTTATCATTTGGTTTTTTCCTCTACCTCACAAGGGCACGCACTCTCTATCTAACAATGATGTTCAGAAGACTTGAATGTCTCTCCAAGGCTTTACTAAGGCAAGCCTCCAAACACCACAACCCCCTCCCCATTTTTTTGTGATTACGGGTTATAGGTTGAAGAAGCAGGAAAAGTGGAGTTGTAGGAGAGTGTTGCAGAGTGTCAGATTTGCAGATCAGAGTTGAAAATAGGGCTCTGGACTCGGGTGCCCGCTCATTAGTCCTTTGGATTCCACAACGGAGAAATTTCTGAGACAACAAGAATAGGTTACAGATCAAGTTCCTAGATCCTGACAAAAATTAGGGCATTGGACTAGGGCACCTGCTCATTAGTCTTAGACTATTTCACTTCCTAAACTTTGAAAATTGGTACACATTTATATGTCATTTAACATCTTTTTGTAGCAACATTTTTTGATATTTGTCTGTTTGCTTCTGTATTTGCATAATTAGGGTTTTGAGCACAATTGAGTATAATTTGAGTAAAACTGATAATCAAATCACATAAATCCAATTTTCCCAACATTCCTAAGTGACCAAGGGCCTGATAGTGCATTGCTACTCAACCCAAGGTCCTTGAATGTAATGGTGAAAGGAGGATAGGCACAAACCAAACCAACCATCTAATTAACCCTATCCAAATTTCCACCTATTACACATATAACCATCAAAATTCAAGAGCATGCCAATCCCGAAAAACAATTTCAAAAATCAATGTTTGTAACCACCTGATCTAATCATTGGTGATGAGCCCTTGCATCTTACCAGTTGTATGGGGTTAGGTCATGAGGGTGCCATCCGAAAATCAAAATCAAAGCAAAGAAAAATTAAATTAAATTAAAGAAAAGTATAAAGCATGCAAGATAAAGAGATGAATTGTAAAGCTATATCAAAATAACTCGAAGACCTTATCAAAAAATCAAAAAGTAAAAAATCTACCAAGCTTGAGGATTCTTAATTAATCCCCTTCCCTACCTATTCTTGATGCCCACTGGTTTTTCCACTATGAGTTATTCTACAATGAGCTTGATCTAGGATGTCTTTCTTCCCATTTTATAGATACCCATGACATGGAAGTACGCATATGCAAAAGCATATCTCCCTCCACATATCCACTTGATCCCCACTTGCTTGACTCTTTCCATAATCCCTCAAAGTCCAAAGAAAAATATGGTTAAAAATATGAAACAATGCATGGTAATATTTTATCCACTTCATCCTATTTCATTACCCACTACCATTTCATCTCATATTCACCATCCATGTTTCCCATAATCCTTCCATTTTCCACCCCATTTATGAAGCTAAGCATACAAAGAACTTACAACCCAAGAATATACCTTGATTATCTTGATCCATAAACAATTAAAATCATTTTGGAACTCATTGGTCTGCAATCCTTATTCTTGAGAGCCTTGAGAAAACCCCATTATAGTGTCTGACCTTGTGTTGACTATTTGCACTATTTTTCACCCCTTTTCCTTATTGTTGTGTACCTTTACCCATTGTTGTTACCTTTTTCCTCACTTTTCCATGTTTTTATTTTCACCCATTTTTGTTGAATTTTTCCTTTTCCCATCCATTATCCATTATTTTTTATGGAAGATTTCATGAATTTGAGCCTCATCGTCTGTGAAATGCTCCTCTTGATATCTACCTTGATTATCAGCATTGTACTGGAAGGATGGAAAATCACACTAACCAGTTTGGGGATTAGAAGTCTTCTTTCTTGACCACATTCTTCCTGGTAACTCTTGGATTAAAGGGTTCTACTGAGATCTCCTTCCTTGCATAAAATATGGATTCACTAGTTAGGAGATAAATTTCAAAGTCGCTGCCCAAATGAAATGGGATTCAATTTGTTATACTTTGGGATAAGGTATGGACTCTTTTGTTGACAACTCCCCAAGTAGAGTCACCAATCTGTTGGTGTTCCCAACTAATTTTTTGATTATCCATATAAGGTAGCTATCCCTAATGCTCAGGACTGTCAAGTCAGTGGCTAACGAACAAGAGATGATTACTTGTTCTCCTATGCACTTCAGGTTCTACTAAACCTAGGGGGTATTCCCTTATAACAATATCTAAAAAGTATTCTTAAATATAATGAAATACTGATTAAGCATAAATGTTCCCACCAATGAATTTGAGGTCTAAATGATCCTACTTTAGATTAGCTAAATCCTCAATATGTATCAATTCAGTTTGAGAACATGAAACTATTACTACACACTACAACAAAAACAAAAGAAAAGCTTTGTCCTTATGATTTGTATGATATGATGTGCTTGGACTTGAAAACTTTCCTCATATCAGTGCCTTTTCAGGGTAACAAAGTCAAAACTCAACATGCAAGTGTTTTCCTCATAACAGTTAAACTTCTCATTTAGAGGGTGATAACATCACTACTACCTCACAGCAGTGAACCCAAGAAGAAATATTATCTATGGTTCTTCTTCAATAATCCTTTGACACAATATACTTCCCCCTATATATGATTTAAAGCAATATAATCTATTCATTGAACATATGCAACAAACCAAAAAAACAATATAGGAAATGTATACTAATGAATTCAGAAACCCTTGGCACCCTCATTCAAAAGAAAAGCATCCATATCAAAGGAGACAACCATAAACAACACACACATTTAGTGCTTCTCATTTAACTCAATTTGAATAGAATATCGCTTTGAAAAGAACAAGTAACCTCACGCATAGAATCCTTAACCTGCAAGCCAGAAGTACTCCTTTCTTATTGGAAAATCATCAAAGTATCAAATCTTGTACAATATGTTCTAAGAGTTTTCCTCAGTTTTCCTCTGTCTATCTTCTACTGTCTACTACTAGATACCACAATAATTTCTCCTTATATTGGAGAGATACAAAGATTGTCAACTAAGCTCCTAAGACTTAACTATTTTTAGAAAATTTGACCATTGCAATATAAAATAGTTTTGGAGCTCGTGTCATTACAACAATTGATTAAAATTCAATTACAATTTGCATGTGAGCCAACAAAAATCTCCAATGTAACCATTTGATTCACCTATAAGAACTAAAAACGTAGTATCACTTAGAAGCTGCCAAAATGAGCCATCCATGGGAAACTGATGAATGTATCAAAGCTCATTCAACTTCATGTACTTCTCTACCCATGCCCCAAATTCTTTATATTTTGGTCATTGGAATTCCAACACCTTGGCCACTTTATGTATACAGAGCATCCAAGATAGCTTTTGACGCCCTATCGATATGGTCGCATAGCTTCTCCAATGACAAGAATTCATCCAACACTAAATTTAGAACATCTATCCTTATCTCACCATCAATGCAAACCTAAGAAAAAATCCTGGACCCCATAGTATTGAACTCATCCTTCCATTGGTCCAATGATTTGGGTTGACCCTGACTGTCCTGGAAATGAGACAACATTTTCATCTTCACTAGATCAATAGATGTTGCCTTTTTTCTCAACTGCTTATCAATTTTTATCATGTAGGAGGCTACATCATGCAATATATTCATGACTTTTGATGTGCCTTGCAACCCAATAGGCTTGTCTGGATCAAACCTTGATTTCTTGATCATTTGTTTGATGGTAACATTCCCTAGTAACATTTATTCATAATCTATTGTAGACTGAAAAAATTCTTCTCATGCTTAACCAAAGCTTGATTCAAATATACAATTCCCTTATAAGCATCATCCACATTTCCACTAATCTTAGTTAACCGGTGACTAACTACTTTAGAAACAATTTGATTATATACTTGCAGCCTGTCTCCTTTTAACAAATCAACAATACTTTTCAACTATGCAATCTCTACAAGCAAAGTGTCCTTATCTAATGAAAAAGACTCCCCTAATGGGCTTGAAATGATAGGTACTAGAACACTAGAAGATGCCAATTCCTTATCTTCCAAAACTCTGAACCTGGCCAAATTATCTACATACCTTTGTTGAAGTTTATTATAGTCTCTCTACAATTTCATCATTGTAGCTTGGATAAACATTGTTGTATCCACTGCCAAAGCTACTGCATCAAGCGCTAGGGTATCATCTACTCTTTTTACAATCAAATTGTCTTATCAATTGGTCAAGGCTCTATACCACATCTGGTTTGTTCATTCCTGGTGCTAGAGTCCATATGGCCAATGTCTCATGAGATAAGTTAAAGCCAGAACTGAAAGCCTTTTCTACTTCTTCTTTAGTAGAGAAAACAACCTCCTCTTGCCTTCTTATGGTTTCGAATGCCAAAGAATCTATCATACTCCAATCAGGTAGCAACAACATACCACTTTCCATAACTATCTATCTTCCTATTTAGGGGTAATGTCATCAAATATAAAATCAAACTTAGACAAGATTCTCTTAGCCAAGTCACTATTATCCAAAGGATTCATTTTCTTCCTTTCTTCCTCAAGCCTTCGGTGGTATGCAACTTGCTTTCTTCTCAAGACTAAGTCCTTGAACTCATGTGTCTTGATGAATTTATCATCATACAAAAATTGTTTGCAAGCTAGTGCTCTTACATCTCTTTTTTCATCATTCAAGACTTTTGTTGAAAGGAATAGGAGGAGCAAACATGCTTGCCAATGTTTCAATAGCTCCCATATCATCTAAAGTCTCTTCAATATCTACAATCTTCATTGGAGCTTTCCCTTTATCATGAGGGGCCGCCCTATCCTCAACAATTCTTTTAATCAAATTATTTTCTTCAAAAAAAGCCCAAGAAATTTAGGGTCCTTATTCTTCTTCTCATTTTCTGCATAGATGATTCTACACTTCTCTCTTTTCTCTTCAACCTTTGCAAATGTTGCAAAACTCCTTATAACATCCTCAACAAAATCTAGCTTATGTGGAAAAGTTGATTTTTTCACACTCAATCTCAATGAATTGATAAAACCCTCTCAATCAAATTGCTCTCTAATTGTAGCATACTTCAACCTGTAACTGTTGAGCATCGGATATATCTGATTTAAACTTTCTTTATTTGTCACTTAGAAATCTGACCACTTTAGGGCGGCAAGAAAAAGGGAACCCTTCTTCTAACCCCTAACATGTATTTTGTCCACTTCATTTAACTGCCAAAAAATTTCCAAATAAGCTATCCTTTTGGGCACATTAACAGGCAATAAGTACAGTTTCATTGTGAAACTATACACTCTGATGTATGTTGAGTATTTGTTCAGTAGCCAATCCCCCCAATTATGTTTTACTCCAACTACAGGAGTTGCCTCTTTAGGTATGAGGAAATCCCTTATTTTCAAGGGTATTCTATCTATGTGTTCACCCATGCATGCCATTAGTTTCCTTATGAAAAATTCCTCAAAAATTATGAAGTCTGAATCTAGACAATCTTTGTCCCATAAGTAAGTCCAGCACTGTACTGGCAAGGGTTGTCCCTTGAATACCACTTGAATTCAAGATTTTGACCATTCTTCAAAGCCACTATATGCTTATGCATTTCATATGCCATGTAAGAAGAAAAATAAAATTCTATGTTCACAATTTTGTCTTGGATGTCTATGGCTACATACATGAAGTGCACAAGAATTCTTTCACCTGCATCCTCTCCCAAAACCTAACATAGTGAATAGTAAGTCTTGTTGAAATAATCTTCAAAAGTCTTTATACTGAGAGGCTCCTTTTTAAAAACTTCCAACCCTCTGCCACTAGGAGTCCTTAGTCTGTGTCTGGGGATTTTGAAAGACCGATACAAGGCTCTATGTATCTCATGTGATCTCTTAAATTTATCAATGTCAATGGTTTTGTTTGTAGCTAGATCAAGACCAAAGACTTCTGCAATGTAAGGCTTAGTGAAAGAGACCATAGTACTACCATTAATTACCAATACCCTTCTTGTGCCAGCATCATATCTTCTTGCAACAAGCTGGACCATTTCTACATCAACAAATATATTCAGGACCAAACTTTGCCCAAATTGAAATTCCATGTATTACACAGCGGGGACATAGCACTCCTCTTTCTACTAATGTAGAAACAAAGACCACCCTTGTTGCAAGTATGTGCCTAATTAGTGTTGTCATTGGTGTCAATTGTTCCCTTATTTTGTTACTTGCTTGTAGATGTTGAGGATATTGAGAAAATTAGCTCATCCGGTAAAAATAGTGAATTGCAATAGAAATAGTGCATTACATGCAAAAGAATAGTCCAAAAGAATGCTCTGCATTTCTTGTAGAATGAATATATTTGCCTATGGATTGGAAGTTATTCATAAGCCTATCTAAACATGTTATATTCCAAGGTTGAGCCTCTGGAGTGAAGATTTGAGTAAGTTGTGTTCATCGGTGTGAAAACTACTTTTTCTGTATGTTTGGTGATGACAGGGAGAAAGTGTTTTGCTTCGCATTCCTCCGCATTGAAGTATTTTGGTCTACAATTCTAGAATCAAGTCTGTGATGATGTTAAGTGCCTTCAACTAAAATGGTTCATGATTTGGTGGTCCACAATCTATCTTTTGCTTATGACAGTTGTTGTTAGTGTTGTTCTTGTGCTCCGGTTTGAAGAATCTTATTGACAGAGTGATTAGAGATTGTGCAGTTGTTTCTGGTGATTACAATGTGCTTGTGGATGTCTCCTGATCATGTTCCTAACTTTGGATTGGTCTGAAAAAGAAAAAAATGGATCGTGAATGAAGTATTTTCTTGCAAACCTAGTGCTATCATCAGTCTTGGCCGACCTGGTTGAATCCATCATTTGCGGAGATACATCGAAGATTGTAGAAGTGTGTCGTGGCATGGAGGATTGTGTTTGAGTTCCAGCTAAGGCATGGCGTGATCTGCATACATTCTTACATCTTTTCCTTATCTAAATTTGTATTAGGTCTAGACCTATTTTTGTGTATGTTTGTAATGCCGACCTTGATGTACATTCCAAGGTTGATGAATTGTATAAAATTATGTAATGAAGTTGCAAAAGTGAGTGTGTGTTGTGAATATGAAGAGTTAAGTGCAAAAGTGTAAAAGAGCAAAGTAGAGGAGTCATATTGTGCTTCAATGGAACTGAACCTTGGCATAGAGTAGATGTTGTTCAATCAGTTCACCATCTTGACAATGAGCCACCCTTTGGCAATGAGTCATTCTTAGGCAGTGAGCATTTTGGGCAGTGAGCCTCTATTTTTTAGTATTGCTATAACTTATATATCTTGTGGGCTAACACCCACCGTGGTTTTTCCCTTTTAGGGTTTTCCACGTAAAAATTTGGTGTCTTCTGTGTTGAATTTGTAATTGTGATTAAGTTAATGGTTACATGCATTCATGGTTAAATCTGATTATGGATAATTAAGTTGTTGATATGCATGTGAAGCTAAGTTTTTGTGATAATTGATTCATCCCCCGTCTTAGTTGTCTGGTATATTTCAACAATTGGTATCAAAGTCTGTTCCTCTGAAGAAAGCCTAACATCTTGAGGAAGATCCGAGATGTCTTATAAGAAGGAAGCTCTGCATTTTGATGGGACAAATTATGCTCTTTGGAAGCTATGAATGAAAAGCCATCTTCTTTGTCTTGGTTATAAAGTATGGAAGGTTGCAGAAACAAAATATACCATGCCTCAATATGGTTTGATGACTAAAGATGAATTCAAAGAATATGTGGATGTCAAAGAAAAGGATGCTCTGCTAAGTTCCTTAAGTGACTCAGTGTTGAAAAAAGTTGTGAACCTTGAAGCTACAAATGAGGTATGGGAGAAGCTTAAAATCTGTATGAAGGAGATGATTCTATAAAAGAAGCCAAGCTACAAATCCTGAAAGTGAAATATGAGGGTTTGAAGATGAATTAAGATGAAAAAATAACAGCCTTTATGCAAAGAGTTGATAAACTTGTCACTAGAATAAAGGGTATGGGAGGAACTCTCGGTTATAAGGAAGTTGTGATAAAAATTCTCAGATCACTACCAAAGTCATATAGTCACAAGGTAGCTACAATTGAAGAATTCATGACTATGAAAACTATTGATAGAGATCCGTTACTTGAAAATCTTACAGCCTTTGAGATGAGAGAACTTGGTGATGCCCTGCCTAAAGTTGAATCAACTTTTAAAGCTAGTAATTCAGAAATGATCTCCAGAGCTGAGAAATACAAGGTGGATGATGACTTTGATGAAATTGAAGCTAACTTTGTTGATAGGCTACAAAGAGGCTCTGGTAAGTTCAAAGGTAAATTACCTTTCAAATTTTTCTCTTGTGGTAAAGTAGGTCATTATGCTTCCAGGTGTTCTGAAAGAATTGAAAGAAATAAGAAGAAATATGAGAGAAGGCCTAGAGTTCCAAAGAAATGCTACTATGTTAGAGATTTTGATGATGAAGGGATAACTGATGATGAATCTGATGATGCTAGGACTTGTTGATGTATAAAATTACGTGAGTTTTAGCACCAAGATGGGAAGCTTCAAGAATGTGGGATTGACTCTTGAAGCAACCTCCAGATTTTACAGAAGATGGCACTTCTTTTTTCAATGGGGTTTTGGGAAAGGGAAGAAGAAACAAGATTACATATACAATAAAATAAAACTCCTAAGGTGATGTGCCGAACTTATATTTATTCCAACAATCAGCACAGTGATTAAATCTTCATAATCTCTGTTGTATTAAAGAGCGCTGAGCATGGCTAAACCCAAAGGTTAAACTAAAAGAAATTACAATAAAGATTCAAAAAACATCATCATATAGCACAGAATAGAAGCTTTTTCATTAATGGATTCAGCAAAATACATAAGGAACAAAAACATGCACAGATCTATCTTACTTTCTTTTTGAAATAGTTGTAAAGGCAAAATGATATGTTCTAGTCACAATCAAAATCTCTCAATATTTCTATATGTTATCAGTTACAAAATTTCCCAATTTATAGAAGAAAAAATGGGGCTCAAGACACTTCTTAGCCATTAGAATTCATAACCACCTGCAACCGAACTGGAACTGATCGCACTCAGTAAATCTTTTTGAATCTGCAACTGTGTCATCCTCACAATCTGAGTGGCTAAATGTAGCAGGAAATATGGCCCTGTAACTACCAGTTCTCTTGAGATAGATGGCCCCCTCTGCAAGCTTCATAGAAAATCTAAAGTTGCCACGTGGCGCTCCTGCATTCATCAGGCTTAGTTTCCTTTATATCACAGTGAGAATGCATGCCATACCGACACTTGGCACCTTTGGGCTCCTCTTCACTTTTGATTTCGATCAAAACACATGGCAACACCCAAAAGTCTCAAAACTGGGACACATGGCAGGCTGGTGCATCTTTAAAAGTTTCCTTTATTTCTTATTCCTTAAACACCCATGGTCGCGACACTTGGTGCTTTCCACTTCACTTAGAAACTTTGCTTTAATATCCTAGGCCCACCATGTTATACTCCAGCGCTACTCAAAATAAAGAGACACACGACAGACTTTGCTTCATTTGTTCAAGGGACATGTGGCACACTGGTACTTCTTTTGGCTACCTCTTTTGTTAGCTTCTCCTTGAATCCCCACGGTAGCGACACTTGGCGCTTTCCACTGTAGATTAGAAACTTTATAAAGCACAAAGGGAAAAATACGGGCCCAGATACTTGGCACATTCCCACGACTTCAGAGTACTGTGAACTACAAAGAAGACACTTCATGCTCTCCACCGTTACTGGACACTGATCTTACTGCCTCTCTAGGCCTTACCACGTGTCAACTCCATACGTCTTTTAGAAACATCATTTCTTTCGTTCTTTCAAAATCTCGCCACACTAACATCTGGCACACACATTCCCATGTGGGCTTTACTTGCAACATAAATAGAAACATCAAGCTGATAGTAACACTATACCGCCACTATTAATTAATGCTACAAAATGTAGAGTAAGAACTCTATAGTTCTTGTACTACACTTATCAAGCTTCATGGTTTTGCTGGAAAACTTGTTTTGCTCCCGAAGGTCTTAACTCCTAGGGTCGCAGCCTTGGAAGTGGGTCGCCAACTGTCTATTATTGACAATAATTTTTCTAACAAGAAAAGAAGATTTATGATGTCCCTTGGAGTAAGGGAAAGATTACAATAGAAAAAAGAGAAACTGAGAATCTCCTGCTAAGAAAACTGGCAGTTTATGGTTTTGTAATAGTCCAGGATAAATGGAATTATGATCATGATGGTTTGTTGGCATCTTGGATCATAAATAACAAGGTTTCTATTGTTTTCATTCACGAGAAATGGCCTTTCTGGGAACAGAGAAGGTCACCACAACATGATAATCCTATGTCCTATGTAGAGCTTAAGGATCTACCAGATGAGGGTCCCAAACCATGGGAAACTTTTTACAAGAAGTAACAAGAATATGATCCTAAGAAAATTATGACATATGGTTTGAGGCAAACCCTTAATAATAAAGACTAGAGTAGTGAGAAGATAGCGGCCTATTGGAAGTATAGGCAGGAGATTGCTAAATTCACCCACACTTTTGGGGCAATTCCAACAGATGAGAAATGGGACCAAATCTGGGATGAGTATCATATGACCCTTGTATCAAGCCCATATACAAGCAATCTTTCGAGCCACTCATAGGAAACCGAGGAACCAGAAGATCCAGAGGAAACTCAGGAGGCTGAAGGAACATAGGAAGCAACTACACAAGCCCCTAAGGCCCAATGGCCTCAACCTCTTAGTACCCTTATGAAACAAAAAGTTGTATTATCACCGTCTCATGAGACCCATATAGCTTCGGCATTGGGGGGTCTTGGAGAGGCACTCTCTCAACAAGCATTGATATCTTTACAAGAAGCATCAGAGGAAGGAGATCCTGAGGATACAACAGAAAGGCCCTTGAAAAGAAGGCGTCAGCTCAAGTTGCAAGAAGAGGAGGAAGAAGGTGATGTCTTGGAGCCCCCACAACAACAAGTTTTCATAGCCACAACAACGGCCCAAGTAAGTGTTCCTCCTCCTATTTCTCCTTCTTCAGCTTCTTCTTCAATAGGGGTGGCAACCCAAATGACCTATTCTTCCACGCCTCCTACCACCTCTACTGTGCCTTTATAGTCTTTTGCCCCTACCACTAGTTCATCAGCCTTTACCCCATCACAGGCCATTTCATTACCTTTGTCTCCCCAACCATGCCCAGATGGGCTTTGCCTCAGATTGATCCTAGTCAGCAAATCACCACCATACCATATGGCCTACCACAGGGTTATCCTTTTGTTGGAGGACTCATTGCTTCTCCACCCACCTTTCAAACACAAGCAAATACTGCTTGGAAGGTGAGGGAGGCTAGGATGGAAAAGAAAAGAAAGAAGGAAAGTAAAAACCCTACTACTCCCCATATGAGGTCACTATTTAACTCAATCCAGCAGTCCCTAACCATCACCCACTTGACCCCAAATGTGGTCAAGCATGTTGAACAAATGAAGCTAGAGGACTATACCATGAATGCAGTAGCTATGGACTTAGCCCACTTCAGGCCCCAAGACAGGGTGGAGCTAATGAATAAAACTGCCATAGCTGTCACATCTGATTATCTCAAAGTGACAAGAAAGATACAAAAACTAGAGACAGAATTGGCAAAAATAAGAGCCACGAATAATAGCCTTACAGCAGAAATCAAGGTCAAAGACAAGGAAATTAACACCCTTAATAAAGATATGCAGTCTACTATGTCTTTGGAGGTGTACTAGGCATCACAAGATCAAGTTGCAACATTGCAAACTAAAATAGCACAAGCGAGGGCCACTGTGGTTGCATTAAAGCAAGAAAAAGCCATTGCTGAGAAGAAATGCCAAGATAAGATGTAAGAATTGTCTCAGCTACAACAGAACTTGCTGAGGAAACAAAATCAAAATAGCGTCTCTCAAGCTCAATTCATGGCCGAATAGGAAAAGACTAGACAATTGACTATTGAGCTGAGTCAGAGGCCTCAGAATGCAGGAGTACTAGAATTGGTCAAAGAGTTATATGTATCTATGTGGCAAAGGATCTCTGAGGAGGTCTCACAGCTTGAGCCTGCCCTTAGTTTCCTACTCAAGGCTCAGCAGCTGTGTGAAAGGGTAGGGTCCTCAGTTGAGGCAACTCTATCCACTGTTTCATTGAGAGTCTTAGATTCTCATCTTTTGCTACAAAAACTATATGATACAATAGATGAAGCCTTGTTAGCAGCAAGGGTAACTAACAGAATGACCATAGCATAGAAACTGAATGAAGTCCTAAGCTGCAATGAAGCTACTACAACTTGCAAGACACTTCTAGATAAGGGAATGAAAGGACACATTGATAAGCTGGTACAGTTGGGACTTCCATCTCCTTTCCCAGATGATAACACAGTCTTGATGACTGATGAAATTAAAGCCTTCCTGTTGACAAAGTAGAAAAATCAGACTATTTTTCAAAGTCTAAGTGACTCTTCAAGCATGAGGGAGGTGGAAACAGTTCTTATCCCTATGAACCAGCTTGAGTTTCAATTACATTCAGTGGTACAAATTTTCCAGTCCTTTTCTCACAAGGACATTATCAATTTGGATCTCGCTTTTCAAAATTTACAGAAGACACAAGGCTTGTCGGACTTAGAGTGGTCCGGGTAACACACCACCTTGCAAAAATTGTAATTTCTTAGCAGTGCCCGTACATTTTTGACTTTTTTCTTTTTGTATATTCTAGGGTTCTCTCTATGTAGGCACAGAGTCCCATATGAGTCACCAAGAACTGTAGAGTTCTTACTCTACATTTTGTAGCATTAATTAATAGTGGCGATATAGTGTTACTATCTGCTTGATGTTTCTGTTTATGTTGAAAGTATAGCCCGCACCGGAATGTGTGTGACAGATGTCAGTGTGGTGGGATTTTGAAAGAACGAAAGAAATGATGTTTCTAAAAGATGCATGAAGTTGACACGTGGTAAGGCCTAGAGAGGCAGTAATATCAGTGTCCAGTAACAGCAGAGAGCGCCAAGTGTCTTCTTTGCAGTCTGCAGTACTCTGAAGTCATGGGAATGTGCCACGTATCTAGGCCCGTACTTTTCCCTTTGTACTTTATAAAGTTTCTAAACTGCAGTGGAAAGTGCTAAGTGTCTCTACTACAGAGATTCAAGGAGAAGCTAACAAAAGAGGCAGTCAAAAGAAGCGCTAGTGTGCCACATGTCCCTTGAACAAATGAAGCAAAGTCTGTTGTGTGTCTCTTTATTTTGAGTAGCACCAGAGTATAACATGGTGGGCCTGGGATATTGAAGTAAATTTTCTAAGTGAAGTGGAAAGAGCCAAGTGTCGCGACTGTGGGTGTTCAAGAAATAAGAAACAAAGGAAACTTTTAAAGACGGGCCAGCTTGCCAAGTATCCTAGTTTTGAAGCTCTCGGGTGTTGCCACGTGTTCAGATCGAAATCAAAAGTGAAGAGGAGCCTAAAGGTACCAAGTGTCGGTATGGCATGCGTACTCACTATGATATAAAGAAAACTAAGCCTGATGAATGCAGGAGTGCCATGTGGCAACTTTAGAGTTTTTGTGAAGCTTGTAGAGGGGGCCATCTATCTCAACAAAACTGGTAGTTACAGGGCCGTAGTTCCTACTACATTTAGCCACTCAGATTGCGAGGATGACATAGGTGCAAATTTAGAAATATCTCTTGAGCGTGATTAGTTCTAGTTTGGTTGCAGGTGGTTATGAATTCTAATAGCTAAGAAGTGTCTTGAGCCCCATTTTTTCTTCTATAAATTGGGGAACTTTTTAACTGATAACATATAGAAATACTGAGAGATTTTGATTGTGACTGGAAAATATCATTTTTCCTTTACAGCTATTTCAAAAACAAAGTAAGATAGATATGTGCATGTTTATGTGCCTTATGTATTTTGCTGAATCCATTAATGAAAAGCTTATGTTTTGTGCTATATGATGATGTTTTCTGAATCTTTATTGTAATTTCTTTGAGTTTAGCCTTTGGGTTTAAATCTATGCATAATCTATTTATATTAGCCATGCTCAGTTCTCTTTAATACAGTAGAGATTATGAAGATTTAATCACTGTGCTGATTGTTGGAACAAATATAAGTCTGGCGCATCACCTTAGGAGTTTTATTTTATTGTATCTGTAATCTTATTTCTTCTTCCCTTTCCCAAAACCCCATTGAAAAAAGAAGAGTCAGCTTCTGTAAAATATGGAGGTTTCTTCAAGAGTCAATCCCACACTCTTGAATATTCCCATGTTAGTGTTGAAACTCGTGCAATTTTATACATCAATAGTACTAGTGCAAATGAATGCCTATTTATTTCTATTAAAGAAGATCCTGTGTCTACTAATTCTGAGAAGATCTTGTGTCTATTAATTATGCTAGCTATGTGAAGGAAGAAAAACTAGTGGAAGAAAGTGCTTTGGCTGTTTAGGTTGAGAAAGATAAGGATGAATGGATTATTGATAGTGGATGCTCACATCACATGACCGGTGACAAAAGTAAGTTTGTAAGTTTGGAAAAGTATGATGGAGGACTGGTTAGGTTTGGAGATAATGCAGATGGTAAGATTTGTAGAAAAGGATCTATTTCATTTGATGGAAAGCATAATACTAACAATGTTCTATATGTGAAGGGCTTGAAGCATAATCTTTTGAGCATTGGTCAGATGTGTGACAAAGAATATGATCTAAGATTTAAAGACAATGGGTGCAAGATCATGGAAAGCTTGGGAGCTATGATTTCTACTGATAAGAAGACAAAAGGTAACATCTATCAATTAAGAGGAACTAATGATTACTATTTACTAGCCCAAACAGATGAAAGTTGGTTGTGGCATAGAAGGATGTGTCATATAAACTTTGATAATCTGGTAAAGATAAGTTCAGGTCAGACTGTGAGAGATTTACCAAAACTTGTGAAACCCTCCAACATAATTTGTAAGGAATGTCAGTTGGGAAAAAAGACAAGGACAAGTTTCAAGAGCAAAGAATAATTTTCTGCCAGCTTGCTAGATCTAGTGCATACAGATCTCTGTGGTCCTACAAGGGTGAGAAGTCTACAAGGTGATAAGTACTTCATGTTTCTTATTGATGATTATTCTAGAATGACTTGGGTTACTTTTCTAAGAGACAAATCAGAAGCCCTAGAGAAATTCAAATCTTCCAAGGCAATGGTTGAAAATGAAATAGATTTTAAGAACAAATGCTTGAGGTCTGATAGAGGAGGTGAGTTCACATCAAATGAATTCAACATTTTCTGTGAAGAATATGGGATAAAGAGACGGCTGTCTACACCTAGGACTCCTCAGTAGAATGGAATTGTGGAAATGAAAAATAGGATAGTTCAAGAGGTTGTTAGGACAATGATGAAGGAAGCAAATCTACCAAAAGTATTTTGGAAAGAAGCTATTCATACTGTTGTTTACATCCAAAATAGAGTTCAAGTGAAAGGTAATGGTACTCAAACTCCTTATGAATTATGGTATGGAAAAATTCCTACAGTAAAATATTTCAAAGTCTTTGGAAGCAAATGCTATATCAAGAGAGATGAAGATCTAGGAAAGTTTGATGCAAGGTGTAATGAAGGAATCTTCCTTGGATACTCTACCAAGAGTAAAGCTTACCAGTGCTACAACAAAAGGCGTAAAAAGATTGTTGAGAGTGCAAATGTGAAGGTAGATGAAGGCAAGGAAAGAATATCAAACCTGAATTGCTATCCACCAGATGAACCTGTGACTATAATTAATGAAGAAAAAGATGAGCAAGTAGACAGTCATGATGAAGAAGAGACTCTGGAAAGTGTTGTCAAGATTCCCAGGTATGTAAGGATCAATCATTCTAAAGACCAAATTACAGGTGACAAAAACAAAGCTGTGCTGACAAGGAGAAGAGATGCAGAAGAACAAGTGAATTACTGTTTGCTCTCAAAGGTTGAAACAAAGACTGTGAATGAAGCATGTAATGATGAAAGCTGGGTAAAAGCCATGGAGAAAGAGGTAAAGCAGATAGAAAAGAATGATACTTGGGAATTAGTTCCCAAACTTGCTGACAAAAATGTTATTGGAACCAAATGGACCTTTTTAGGAATAACCTAAATGAGTATGGAGAAGTTGTAAGGAATAAGGCAAGGCTCGTATGCAAGGGATGTGCTCAGATTGAAGGAATAGATTTTGAAGAAACTTTTGCTCCAGTAGCTCGGATTGAAGCAATTAGAATATTCCTAGCATTTGCAGCCCACAAAGATTTTAAAGTGTACCAGATGGATGTAAAGTCTACATTCCTGAATAGGGAGTTGGAAGAGGAAGTCTACATTGAGCAACCAGAAGGATTTAAGTTTTTAGACCAAGGAGATGTTGTGTGCAGATTGAAGAAAGCCTTGTATGGACTCAAGCAAGCCCCTAGAGCATGGTATGCAAGGTTGGATAAGTACTTACTATAGTTAGGGTTCAATAAAGGTACTACTGATAGTAATCTTTATTTCAAGATTAATGAAGATCAAATACTAATTGTTGAAGCCTTTGTTGATCATATCATTTTTGGAGGCAATGAAGGTATGTGCATGAAATTTGCTGGTGAAATGCAAAAAGAGTTTGAGATGTCCATGTTTGGTGAGATGAATTTCTTTCTAGGTCTGCAAATAAATTGATTAGATAAAGGAATCTTCATATCTCAGTCTAAGTATGTGAAAGAGTTGTTGAAGAAGTTTGGGATGGAAGACTCTAAACTGGTGTGTACTCCCATGGTGACTGGCTGCAAGTTGAGAAAAACTAATGAATCACCTACAACTGATCAGAAAAAATACAAATCCATGATTAGAGGATTGCTTTATCTAACTCAAACCAGACCTGATATTATGCATGCAATCTGTCTTGTTGCAAGGTTTCAATTTGATCCAAGAGAATCACATGCGATGGTAGTCAAGAAAATACTGAGGTATTTAAAAAGCACTCTGAATCATATCTTATGGTATCCAAAGGACAATGACTTAACTCTCAGTGCTTATATAGATGCATATTGGGCTAGAGATGTTGATGACAAAAAGAGCACAAGTGGAGGTGCTTTCTTCTTGGGTAATAGATTAGTTTCATGGTTGAGCAAGAAACAAGATTCAATCTCTTTGTCAACTGTAGAAGTAGAGTATATTGCAGCAGCATGTTTTTGCACTCAAGTATTATGGATGAAGCAGACCTTGAAGGATATAAGAGTTGTGTATGAAGATCCAATTGCAATCTTTTTTGACAATACAAGTGCCATAAACATTTCAAAGAATCCAGTGATGCACTCAAGAACGAAGCACATATCAATAAGATATCACTTTTTGAGAGAGAAGGTGATAGAGAATGATGTAAGGTTGGAATATGTCTCCACAAAGGATCAGATTGTAGGCATTTTCACTAAGCCTCTACTTAAAGATACCTTTGAATATCTCAGAGAAAAGTTAGGGGCCATTACCCCTCCTGCCCTAAACTAAGATGCATAGGAATGCATCAATCTAGTGGAGCTCAAAGTGTCATTCTTTGATCTGGATTGATGTTCTAAAGGCTACGTCTCAGGGGGAGTAGATAGATGTTTCTGATAAAGTAAGTGGATCAAAGCAGCAACATACAAGTATGTGCCATTTGCCATTGATTTCAAAGGGGGAGAGAAATCATGTGAAAAACTCAGAGGGAGAAAGAATGAAGATGTGTAAAGAGAAAGGGGAGAACATTGTCTTGATGGTCTTTTCAATTTTTCACATCATATGTTGCCATCAATGACAAAGGGGGATATTGTTACAAGTATGTGCCTAATCGGTATTGTCATTGATGTCAACATATCTGTGTTGTCATTGGCGTCAAATATGCCCTTATTTTGTTACTTTCTTGTATATGTTGAGGATATTGAGAAAATTAGCTCATCCGGTAAAAACAGTGAATTATAGTAGAAATAGTGCATTACATGTAGCAGAATAGTCCAAAAGAATGCTTTGCATTTCCTATAGAATGAATATCTTTGCCTGTGGATTGGAAGTTATTTAGAAGCCTGTCTGAAGATGTTATATTCCAAGGTTGAGCCTCCACAATGAAGATTTGAGTAAGTTAAGTTCACTAGTGTGAAAATTGCTTTTTCTGTATGTTTGGTGATGACAGGGAAAAAGTGTTTTGCTCCGCATTCCTCCACATTGAAGTATTTTAGTGTGCGGTTCTAGAATCAGGTCTATGATGATGTTAAGTGCCTTCAACTGAAATGGTTCATGATTTGGTGGTCTACAAGCTATCTTTTGCTTATGACAATGGCTATTAGTGTTGTTCTTGTGCTCTGGTTTGAAGAATCTTATTGACAGAGTGATTAGAGATTGTACGGTTATTTTTGGTGATTACAATGTGCTTGTGGATGTCTCCTAATCATGTTCCTAACTTTGGATTGGTCTACAAAGAAAAAATTGGATCCTAAATGAAGAATGTACCCATTGCTATCATTAGTCATGGCCGACCTAGTTGAATTCATCATTTGCGGAGATACATCAAAGATTGTAGAAGTGTGTCATGGCATGGAGGATTGTGTTTGAGTCCCAGCTAAGGCGTGGCATGAATCCGCATACATTCTTACATCTTTTCCTTAGCTAAATTTGTATTAGGTCCAGACCTATTTTTGTGTATGTTTGAAATGCCGACCTTGGAGATTGATCCAATGGTTGATGAATGTAATGCCGACCTTGATGTACATTCCAAGGTTGATGAATTGTATAAAAGTATGTAATGAAGTTGTGAAATTGGGTGTGTGTTGTGAATATGAAGAGTTAAGTGTGAAAGTGTAAAAGAGTAGAGTAGAGGAGTCATATTGTGCTTCAATGGAACTGAACCCTGGCATAGAGTAGATGCTATTCAATCAGGTCACCATCTTGGTAGTGAGCCACCCTTCGGCAGTGAGCCATTCTTTGCAGTGAGCATTTTGGGCAATGAGACCTATAGGTAGTGAGCCTCTATTTTTCAGTATTGCTATAACTTATATATCTTGTGGGCTAACACCCACCATGGTTTTTCCCTTTTAGGGTTTTCCATGTAAAAATCTGGTGTCTTTTGTGTTGAATTTGTAATTATGATTAAGTTAATGGTTACATGCTTTCATGGTTAAATCTGATTATGAATAATTAAGTTGTTGATATGCATGTGAAGCTAAGTTTTTGTGACAATTGATTCACCCCCCACTCTCAGTTGTCTGGTATATTTTAACAACCCTGGCATAGGGACATGTGCATCTCTAACTTCTCCAAAATTATCCACAAATTTTTCATCTTTATTCTTTCCCAGAAGGGCTCATTTTGAGGAACCCAAAAATTGAGTGAATAAATCTTGCTCAAAACCCTTTTTCTCTAAAGTGCCTACCATTCTTTTCACAGGGCTTTACTACAAGCAAGGGTTTACTTGAAACAGAGCTAATTAAACAATTCACCCTACTATTTTTATATATTCAGCCTCTATGACCAACTTATGAATGGAATTGATAAAATTTTGCAAGGAAATGGATCAATAAGCTAGTAGGTTCACACTTGTTACTCACAAGAGAAACCCCTAGTTCTTCGATTCTTGCCTTGAGCTTCTCAATTTATGCAAGAATTGTTGTTACCAATAACTTAATTGATGGAAAACAATCAATTTTATGCATTTACTTCATGAACTAGACATGATTATGGTCAATTTTCAATCAAATCACCATAAATGAGGTCGTGTGCTACCATGTAGGTTAAGACTAGTCATTCTCCGTGTTTGAATGTGCATTGATGATCTCAATCATCTCGCAAGAGAATCAATGGTTTTGATTTGAAATTTCTATCATTGAATGTCACTTCACATGCCCCAGATGGAATAGACCAATGAGAATTATCCAACTCAGTAGAGATCCTTCCACTGTGGATCCATATGGTGGCTCATCGCAGTAGCGTAGGCCAACCCACACTATTGCCTTCGTGCTAGTGCACTAAGTGCTAGCTTCAGTGTACTTGGACTAGACGGGGCCCACGTGACATGTGTCACTCTATCGCAACATCACGTAGCATATTCCTTGGTATCTCCTAGTTGTGCACCCATGCGATCCATTAAGGAGCAAGCATGACATAGGGTTCAGCAAGTGAAGCTTTCAGCTCATCTATCTAAAAATCTATGCCCAGCGCATCAGCACAACTTTGATGGATTAGATGGATCCAAAGCTCGCGATGTTGTGATAACTGTCAATGTGATCTCATGAACCTTTAACTCAGACTTAAGAAATATTTAGACACTTCAGACTAGCCAGTAACTAGGCTCAAGGGGTTAGTTTCGAATAGGAAACAAGACTTATAAAGTTATAAGTTAGGCTTGGGGTGATTGCTAATAACAAGTCAACTCAAAAATAGGATGCAAGCATGCATGAAAAATACTAAGGGTTTAGGGTTTAAGTGAATTATACTCAAACTTAGCCATTTTAAGAGTTTTTGTCTATATAGGACAAGGGAATCACATAGGGGTTCCATCAGAACCTACTTAGAGATAAATTTATGTAACGAATTACTAGTAGGTCTATTATGTAATGAATTATTACTATTAGGTCTACCATGAACTATCTTTGTACTATCATTTATCAAGAACTATTTAGAGACAACTTTATGTAAGGAACTATTAACTTAGGTCTATTATGTAAGGAATTATTATTATTATGTCTAGCATGAACTATCTTTGTAAGTTGTCATTTATCAAGATATTCATTAGATATTCACATACTAGAACTATTCTACACATTAGATAGTTTTTCCTTTTAAATTCAAAAATGTACTTGAGATTCTAACATGTCTCGATAATAAGAGAAGTTCAATAAAGCATAAACATACTATCTAACATACTAAAATGTACAAGCATAGTCAATATATATACATAGATCTCTAAGTCCATGAAATACTGAGATATAAGTAGGACCCATGAAATGTACTAAAACATCTACTCATAGTCAGCATATAAATAAATACAAATCATAGTTCATGAAATACTGAAATATCTCCAAGTCCATGAAATATTGTTCAACATATATAGTCATAGTCCTGGTGGCATATAAAAAATAACACATCACAGTCCATGAAATAAATTGTCTATGTCCTATCATCAGTATTCAAGTCAAGAGGCCTCTTTGTTCCTTGTGAAAGAGATGGATCTACCTCATGTTGTAGAAGAGAAAGAAACTTGAAATCAGCTAAAAAAATTTAAAATGACACATGTGTGCATATGAAATTTAAATTTCATTTAATTTTAGTTGATTTAATTGAATTTAATTTATAAAATACTCATATTAAATATTTAAATCTAGATTAATGTGTGTATAAATTACCATATGATGGTGGTCATCACCTTTCACATTATGTTGCCCAGGTGACCATATAGTTGTTGGTCCTGAACCAAAAGTCTCAACTACTAATTCATAGATATTCAAATAAAGCACTCAAGAATTAGGTTAGCATCCAAATTTGACGTAATTTATAAAATTATGAAATTAAATATTTAAATCTAGGCTAAAGTGTGCAAAAATTATCGTATGATGATGCTCATCTACTCCCACATTTTGTTGTCTAGGTGGTATAATTGTTTCAGATTCTAGACCAAAAGTCTTAGCTACTAATTCCTAGAAATTCAAATAAAGAAAGTTTGAAATAGGTTAGAATATTTACCAAAACATGTAACCATATATATATACACACCTAGAAATTGCATAGAAAATTTAGTAAAGTTTAGGACCTAAAAATATGTGGATGACTCGTGAAATTGTCCCTGATCAGTATCCTAACCAATCACTATCCTAATGGCACTCCTATCATCTTACACATACATATATGGGCATATATAAATTTATACAAACTCAAAAATACAAAGTACAATTTTAGTACAATTTTTGAAAACACACACTAGGGAATACTCAGGCATAATAGATGATGATAGAGGAGCACTCACAACACCTTCAAGTGGTCAGTCGGACATGGAAACTTTCATGTGACCTCCCCGCTACAATAAAAATGTTTCACATGTATATAGTTAAATTTAATTATACACTTGTTAATTTATATATATCTCTAAGTTGTACCGATCTCTACAGCTGTCGACGCAAAACTCAGTGTACCAAATCATGTTGAGGCCCTAGAGCGACTTGATATCTACACCAAATCATTCACAATATATATAATTCATGATTAAATATAAATTTTGATATGTTCATTATGCACTTGAAGCAAAATAAAATGTGGTTCATGTACCTATGTAGGATGATCATCAGAATATAGTAGATCCAAGTATGACTCCACCTCTGATGTGGATGTAGGAGTAGGACCATAAGATGGTTGATTACAATTTTGACACAAATGTGTCATTGACATGTGTGAGGTTCTATGCTGAGATGCACCAACTCCTCCATGATGCTCTCTACCACTGAATTTGGCTACCATGTGGGTAGCTTGTTCAATGAGATTTCCTAAGAGTCTACTTAATGCTCCTAATGTCGACAACACTGCCTGGTGTTGAATGGGTGTAGCAATGGTGGGAGAAATAGGAGTAACCATAGGAGAAATAGGAATGGATCTATTGGGATCGATGCATGCCCCTGCCTTGTGTTGTGCCATGCCACCACCAACACCCTGGGATGGTCTAATATCAAAATAATTGGGTTTTAAACCCAATTGAAACTCTGCCCATAATTTTTTCAAAAAATATAGTGGTACCTCAAAATTAGCATGTGGTGGATGATCAAACACCATCCACCACCACTCCCAAAAAAGTCTCGAGATCTCCTCATGCCTACACCACTTAATTGAAATTCTCTTTTTTGTTGTAGGTATAGGTTGATTAGTTGCGGGGTCAACAAAGAATGGGCCTAATGTTTGTTTAGTAATATGTAGATCAAGGATCTCTTTATATGAGAAACCATTTGCATAAACTACATCCTCTCCTCTCGTCAAAGGTGGAATTTATCTAGGTCCACATCAATAGACCTAACAGAATCAACAATGGTTTGCATTGAAGATGCAAATTGTACTACATGGGGGAGCATCATGTGAGGCTGATTTTTAATCAAATTAATTTTTTCCTCAATTGTATTTATATTTGCATTGATGCTCTCTCACAAATGAGCATCATCAGGTGGAGGGGGTGGGGAGTTTGGAGGTAAAGGGGGTGGGGGGTTTTCAGGTGGAGGGGGTGGGGGTTTTGCAAAATATCATCTATTAAAAATTCATCCATTGGACCACCTGCATTTACAATTAGAATAAAAGTAAATAAATATTTAATTACTCATATGCAAATATCCATATCAAAAAATTACAAATGTAAGCACAAATATATCCATATTGAAAACTTAAAAATAAATATCTAAAAAAAACTTAAACTAATATCTGGAACTGTAAGTTTAAAATATCCATGAATAGAAAGCTTACAAATGTACAAGTACAACTATCCATATGTACAATTAAATTATATCCATATATTGAAAACTTACAAATAAATATCTAAATAAACATTTTTAATAAACAATTAATAAGAATTCGTGATAAATAATGAGGGTTAAACTATCCATAGGGAAAGGTTGTTGAAGGCCTATTATTTGTCATATTCTAGTCAATGGTTGTTGGTAAATTGGCTACAAATCAGTGAGCTAAATATTTTTAAGGCAAAAGAGTTATCTATCTTGTAATTTAGACTTAGGGGATATGTAATGTTCTATCTTGAATCAAATTCCATCTTGTAAATACATATAATTTTGTATTTAGTTTGAAGGAGTATCTATACATATGCATGTGTAGTTTGTTAAATCTATCAATGTCTCCATGTGTTTTGGATGAGATTTTGGGAAGGATACTTAAGTTCCTCTAATTACATTTTTTAGTGAGTATTTAAAAGTTATGGTAACTTGATAAGGGCTTATTTTATGGTAATTTATTTGTATCACCTCATAAGGGCTTATTTAATTGGTATAGTTTCTTTGATATCTAAAATCCCATCATTCCTAGGTATAATTTCATTTATATATGCATTGTTTGATGTCAATATTGACTTCATAATGAGTGTGTTTTTTGTTTTCCTATGTTGTATGGAATCAAGACAAGAAAAAATCATTGTTGGCAACTTGTTAAGGAGTGACTATTGTTGTTCTATATTTCTACCTTTTCATCTTCATCTTCCCTATTGTGGATTTTTTCAATTTCTAGTAATCTTGGTAATTGATGTATATGTTATGTTTAGGTGACATTATTGATCAAGAAAGACATTTTATTCTTGTAACTCAAGATTTGGGAACCTTTTTATTCAATTTTAGTGCTCTATTTTGGTGGAGTTTATACCTGCAAGGGGTTCCTCCATGTTGCTCTAGTTATCCTCAATTTTTATGGCATGTTCTCTCTTTAATTTTATTTCTGTGTTCAATTTAATTTTGTAAGCATTTATAGTCATTTATTATTATCATATTCTAACTCTCTAAAATCTATAATTGGTGAACTAGTTTAGAATATTTAGAGTAGTTTATGTTACAAAAATCTATATCCTACACAAGTTTACACCTTCAATGTTTTATGCTACTTTGCATAGATATTCTAAATAACTTTTTAGCACTCAATTTAACCTATTTGGTACACTAATTGACACTTAGCTTTGAACCCATTAGCCAACTACCACCACATATCATCTTAGCCTACTAATCACCTTTCCTAGCATTTTACGCACCCTGGATTATGTCATGGTTGGAATGCAACCTAGTGTGTCTCTTTCAAAATATAAATCTCTCAACTTAAAGTTGACATTCCTAAAATATGATTGTTATTTGGTTAGTCCACCCACCAAAGTGTCAAGTTGGGCATCTAAGAACATATATTTGGAACAACTCCTAGCTCATAAAGAACGTCAAGTATTAAAAGAAATATTCAATTCAGGGACACATACAAATAACAATTAATTAAAGTTACATCAATCTCAATCTCATATCAAGCTCGCTTGCATCAAGATCAGTATTTATACTTGGCATGTTTTATGGCATTATATAACTCTAAAGGGGATTGGCTATTGTTGAAACTTTTCATGGTCTTCTATTTTACCTACAAAAATCCCTATTGTGCTTTTAAGGACAACATCTTTCTAAGTAGTGAGTACAAAAGGAACAAGCAAGTATAGGAGGTTACATTATCAATAAACTAGGCTACACTAGTTAGAATAGGTTGCATGGAATTGTTTACTCCTTGACTAGGTTGCATTGAGAGGTCCTAACAAGAAACTCTAAATATCTATGTCATAGTAATTTTGGTATGTGTTCAAAAATCACATTTCATACTTCAGTTGTCTATCACATGCAAGTTCCCTTAAGATTTGGAAATGGTAAGTACATCAATGAGTTATGCAAAATAGTAGAACCTAACCTATCCTAATCTACCAAGGAACAAAAGAAGGATACTTTTAATAAACAAATTGATCATTTTAGTAAAGTATAATCAATTCCTTATTCCATTCAATGAAGAGTCAAGGTTTTAAAAAATATCTAAACACTCTTAAAAATTTAAAACAAATTACTAGTAGTACATCTAAAATCCCATCATTCTAGGGACAATATCATTTATATGCAATAAAAAGACTCAAAAAAAATCACATAACTATATCTACTTTAACAATCCATAACTAATCAATATAATCCCATATGTTATTCTAAAAGAATTCTTTGATGACTTTGAAGAAATTTTACATCTATTATAATAGTCAACTATACAATTTATTACAATATATTAGCAATTGTAACCCCATAAACATATATGTTATCCCCTTAAACTCTTAGACAACTATGCAGACATCTAGATCATGAAGAAACTTGTAATTTGCACACCATTACATAAAATATGGTAAGTGTGTTAGATGGTTGAGGTATGAGTATATTGTCTAGTTTGCATTCATGTGTGGAGTATGGTTTTTGATTGAACTACATCATTAGGGATAATAGTTGATATAATTTTGGTCACATACAATAGTTTTAGGGTTTAACATTCATAGTTTATAGTTAACTTTTAGTTTTAGGGTTTATCTAGTTCATAGTTTTAAGGTTTATAGTTAATTTTAGCGTTTTAGGATTTATAGTGAACATAGTTTTAAGGTTTATCAAAAAATACATACCATAAAAGTTAAACCCTAATTTATAAATGTAAACCTACAATCATCAAAAAATACATTAAAAACATGTATTAAACCAACCTAGAGGTCTTCAAAATGAAGATCTTGGCAGGAGGAGGTGACAGGTGCAAAAAAAAAGTCAAAAATGAGGCCAGAAATGTGTTGGCAGGGGCTTTGGTAATGAATACCCATTCTGCTCCAAATATCTCGTCATCTCTGTCTGTGGAAGAAAAATGAGCCCACAAGGGCTTTTTAAAAAAATTAAATACATTTAAGAAATGGGTGCCCATTTAGTAACACATACCTATTTAGGCTCGAGCATCCATTCCTAAATGGGTACCCGTTACTAAACGGGTACCCATTTAGGTTCACCTACCCATTCCTAAATGGGTACCCAATTCTTTTAAAACAGGTACCCATTCCTATCAGGATTTTTTCTTTTCGCATAACTTCCCCTATATGTGGACCCAACTTCTTGCGAGAACCCTAAAGCTCGTAGCCACCACTTTCTTTTTATATCTCTATTTTGTCCCTGTTGCCAAGAGGAGGACTTCACTACTACTGAAGAAGGAACAATTTCCTAAAGGACTTCTAACGGCTCATGCTAGGCACTACCACCTGATTCATATAGGTTCTTCAAAGTTTTAGTAGTAATTAGATCAAATTATACTCTTGGGAAAGTAACACATTTCTTGTTTTTCTCTTGATAGGAAATTTAATTTGCTTTCTTAGAGTAATTTTTGCATTTCAATTGATTGGATTAGTTTTACTTTCTTAGATTAATTTCATTTCATTGTATTTAGATTAGTTGCAACTTTTAATTTCATTAGATAAAAAATTGAAAATCAACCCACAAAAACACAAAAACATATTTTAGTTTGCATAAGGAAATCATATATTCTTCATTCATTTTCCCTTACTATAGAATTAAATCATTTTAAAATTCAAAGAGAAAGAACCAAAAATTGTTTTACATTCATATAGTTTGCATTCATCAAAAGACCAAAAACATTAGAAAACATAAAAAATCAAAACAAAAGATCAAGTCAAACCCTTGGTTCTATCACGAGGTCAACATCTTCAAGACATTCAACAAAATCAACACAACAAATATTTCCCCCTCTTGTCTAGCATTCGATGTGCCCAAGCATTAGGGAAGATTGGATAAAATCCATCATAGACAAGATGAGGGAGAACTTCCCTTACTAAACCAATTCAAATCTAAAAAAACATAGAATAGATAAGAGAAGCTAAAGAACACCAATAGAGAATCATTGATCATCAAGAACACATACAACAACACATTCAAAATAAGAAAAGGAGGTTAGAATGCCTCTGCATCTTGAATGAGAAAAATTATCTTCATGCTAGACTTAGGACAAGTGACCCTTCGGGTCATATCATTATCATAACAACAATAACAAAAACAACAATTGAACACTTCCATGAAAACATTCATCGAACATATACAAACACACATTGCACAAATAACCCAATTGCCATCCATGACATTCTACTCCCTCACTAATAGAACAACCTCTTGGTTGTACCTCCACTTGACTGGCTCTTACCACAAGAGAGAGAGTGACTAGGAGGTCTCCCATAAAAAGGGTATGTTGATGTGTCATGTTGGAGTCTGACTAATGATTGCCAGGTAGCACCCATAATAACACACCCTTTTTACCCCTTTTTTCCATCCTTCTTATTCTGTTGTCCTGGTAATTGCACCATAGTAGACTGATAAGATTTGTTCTAATTACATTAATGAGAGATGAATTACCAAAAGTCATGATTTTTTATTAAAGGACTAATGTGCAGCAAATTAATGGAAATATGCAAAAAATTCTCTCTTTTTGAATCTACAGGTGCAGATGTATGGGAAAAGCCAATTTTGAGTATCTCTAGAGATGGTCCTAATAGTCTCCGGAGCTGACATGAGGGATACTACACCAGTCTCCAATGTTTTTCCACTATGATTGGAGAGATTTTGAAATAGGAGGACCAAGGGTGGATCATCTCCGGAGCATGACAGAAGTCATAAGCACATCTCTAGAGCTCTGGATAAAAGTACACACCTTTGGAGCCCTCCTTAATACAATGTAAAGCATCCAGTGCCGCTATCAATCAACACTTCCGATGGCAATTGGAGTGCTCCAGGGATTACTCAGCCAACACCTGAGTGATCGAGTGAAGACTCTAGTTAACTACTAGAGGTTTAATTCCTCTTTTATTGATTTTACATGAGCTCTCAACAAACTTATTAAGTACCTATATTTCAGGGCCTCGCTGCCTAGTTGTTATATAAAACTAAGACTCTAGATTTAGTGAGACTGCTATACCACTAAAATCTATTTCAGTTGCATGATTTTACTCTGCAGTTAAACCATTGATAGAATAAGAGATTGATGCTATCTCATAGATAAACTAATAGTTAGAGTAAGTGATATCTCATCGCTTGATTGGATATATAGATATATAAGGTAGAAGCAGCAAAAAGGGAGATATAGATGGAATTATTGTAATCTCAATTTTTCATACACTTTCTGAATACAAAGCATACTGATGAAATTAGATTGAAGAAGGATTGTGAGACTATATTCCTATACTGATTTATTTCCTTACTCTTTAGTCCTGAGGGCGAGGAGCAAGGGCCCACTCCCACCATCAAGATAGGAGGCTAGTATTTGTTTGTTCATTATCTTGTTTCAGATTCTGCTTAAGAAGATAGTTATTGCTTTCACATAGATAAATGTATGTTTTAGTTGTATGGGTTAGAATAGGTCAATATTAACAATTTATTATTTCAGCTTTGTTTCCAGTACTCTCAGAATTTACTTTCATAGCAGATAAATCAGTAGTATTCATTTCCAGAGCAAATAAGATTAGCAAAATTAGTTAAATAGATTAGAAACTATAGGATCCCTAATTACAGATAGCCAAGGACACTGCCCTAGACTTAACACATGAAAACATGACTAAATGTCAAGGACCAACGACCCTTGTCATTTTTGGCATCATTGCTGGGAACCCTGTGTTAATTAGGAAAACTTAGTTAACAGTTTTTAGGTTAAATTGAATCTGTATGGTTAGATCTAGGGATTCAAAAGGTAGATACATAAAATAGACACCTGAGCAGCAAACTATAGGAGAAAGCAGTAGGGTGGCACAAGATCTTGTTGAAGAGAGGCACCTAGAACCTACCTTGGAAACTGCACCCCAACTTGATAATTCCTCAAATCCTCAAAGTCCTTCACTCTCTGAATATATCCAAGAATTGTAAGAAAGATTCCAGGCAGATCCTTTGATAGAAACTAATTCCTCAGAACCCCGCACCGAATCTCAAAGAGAAGAACCAGTATCAAACATGGATGATAATCATGATGAGGAGGATAATCAGGCTCCAAGAACCTTCTCATACCCCATTGTTCTTGCTACTGGAGATAATGCCCCTATGAATAATATTTCACCTTCACATTTGCCAAATTTTAGGGGTCTTGCTTCTGAGGATCCAGATCAGTTTTTGTTTGAATTCAAAGTGGTATGCCAGACTTATCATTATGGATTAGATAATCAAAAACTCAAACTTTTCTCCTCAACCCTAAAAGATTCTATTATGAGATGGTTCATGGGCTTACCCTAAAACTCCATCCATTCCTGGGAACAGATGAAAACATAATTTTTGGGGAAATACCAAGATTACTGTAGGGTTAGTGATAAAAATGAGGAACTGTTCAAAATTAAACAAAGAGAGGATGAAACCTTAGAGGACTATGTGGATAGGTTCAACTTTGCTTTGAGAAGGTATGGAAATCTTGTGGCTAACTCTTTGGCCAGAACCTTGTTTGTAAAAGGATTAAACAAAGAATTAAAATAGGCACTGGATCTCATGGGAAAAGGGAATATCAATAAAATGGATATGCCTGCTATAGAAGAACTCTGCAGGAACTATTCTAGAACCCAAGATGGAGTGAGAACACCCAAATATTTCAATGGGAAGAATGAAATAAGATAGTTAATGGAAGAGATTGCAAATCTTAAAATAGACATTCTAGTCCAACTGAATACCACATTAGATGGGATTTAGGAAAAAACTAGAGCAACCGATCTCAGCAGAACAACTCAACAACTCTCCATATATTATCTTAGGTGTAGGAACAAATACCTGTTGAGAGAATGCCCTTTAGATAAATCATAAATATGTCAAATCTATGATAGGGAACATCCTACCAGCCAATGTGATCAGCTTCTAGCCTTAAAAAGGCTAACTAAAAAGAATGCCATTATAGAGGAGGAGTTGAACTATGTAGGACAAAAACAAGCTGGGAATTTCCCTTATAATTAGTATCCAAATCAGGCTTCTTATAAGGGCCCTTCGAACTAGGGAAATAATCAATGGAATCCAGTGTGGCATGGGCCTTAGAATATTCCCCCTTGGGGACCACAAGATTGGCCAAACTAGCAATGGCAGAACCAACATTGGCAAAATCAGCCCCGGGGAAATCAACAATGGCCACAATAGTTTAGATAAAAAAACATGCAGCCTCATTGGGGTCCTTAATAGGGTTATAATCAACAATACTAGGGATAGCCTAGACGTTTCCAACCTCAATAGAAAGAACTACTAACTAGACCCCCCAACACACAAGGACAATCACAAAATGAGCTAGTTAACCAGCCACCTTTACCAGCCCAACCTATACCAAATTCACAAAATAAATAGGGAGCAGTTGTTTACATGACAGAACAAGAAAACATAGCTGGTATCAATGCCATATATTCCAATAATCTCCAGCTACATTCTAGGAAAGCACTACCAAAACCATCTCCTCCAATTATGGTTGAAGTAACCAATGATGTGGAACTTGAAAATCCATCCACTCAACTTCAAGAGGAGATTACTATCGAAACTATGCTAAAAGAACCATCCTTGGGTAACTCCAGAGTTCCTCCTAAAGGAACAACTCCAAAGAACACCCCTAGAAACACTTATACTAAGAACTCCAGAGTTGCTCCGGAGATAGAAAAACTAGCACCATACCTAGAACGGCTCAAATAGCATGTCCCTCAGAAAAAGGTCCTACAAAAACAAGTCCAACCTACCCTGGAATCAAAACTTCTACAAGAAATTAGACAATTGAACATTGAAATTCCACTCCTACAAGCAATTAGAGATGTGCCTGAACTAAACCAATTCATCAAACAACATTGTGTTAAAACCCAAGGAAGAAAGAAAAACTTTCCTGACACCATCTAGGTGGAAGGGAAAGTAGTAGACCTCCTAATGGGAGAAATGCTCCTCCCAAAATATGGACACCCTGGAAACCCTGTCATAACTGTCTATATCTCAGGGGTGGAAATATCTAATGTTTTGGTTGATTTGAGAGCAGCAATAAATGTAATGACTATGCACACCCTAGATAAATTAGCCCTAACAGGTGTCCAGGTGACATCCATAATCCTCCAACTGGCTGACCAGTCGGTAGAAATTCCAAAAGGGGTGTTAACTGATATCTCAGTCGTGGTAGAGTCATGGAAATTCCCAGTAGACTTTCTGATATTAGAACCTAGAAATCAGCAAATTGCATATCCATTGATATTAGGAAGGCCATGGCTAGCTACAACAATAGCATCTATTGATTGTCGAATAGGGGATATGGTCATTTCCAATTGAATAGATTTGAAGAAAATATCTTTATATCCTCCAACTAAACCATCAATACATTATTCAGGAAAAGTGTGGGTAGATGAGCCAAATAACATGGAAAACAGTGCCTCAGTAGCTATGGTTACCATCAAGGAACATTTGGGTGAGTTAGAAGAAGAAATCAACTATGATGCAACAGAAGATATCACCCATATTCTTCTTGTACCTTAGCAAACATTATTCCTTATGGAGAGACCTTTTATATAGACTTAGCCACATTCCACATGTTGCTCCCACATTCTTGTCCCCTCAATACTATGACTCCAGGATATGGATTGAATACATCTATGGATCAGATTACAAAACAGGTCATGATTTTACTTGGGAAAACACTTAATATCAACACCCAATTAGCAGAAAAATAGGAAGAAGCATTTCTCAAAATCCTAATCTCCCATTCAACAACTTTTGCTTGGGAATACCAGGATATGAAAGGCATCCCTCCTAAGTTATGTACTCATCATATATACATTGAAGATGTCAAACCTGATAGACAACCCCAGAGAAGATTAAATCCTACTTTAAAATATATTGTTAAGATTGAGATAGAGAAATTGTTGCAATCAGGGTTCATATATCCAATCTCAGACAGTCAATGGGTCTCACCCCTAGTCATGGTACCTAAAAAGAATGGGAAGTGGAGAGTGTGTATTGACTATAGAGAACTAAACAAAGCCACAAAAAAGGACTACTTTCATTTACCATTCATTGACCAAGTGCTAGACAACCTTACAAGGAGGAAGTACTTCTCATTTCTAGATGGGTTCAGTGGATATAACCAAATTCAAATAGCACCTGAAGACTAGGATAAAACCACTTTCACTTGTTCTTGGGGAAATTTTGCCTACAAAGTTCTTCCATTTGGGCTATGTAATGCCCCAACTACATTTCAGAGGCTTGTTTTAGCCATTTTTGCTGAATTAGCTAATAAGTGCATGGAAGTCTATATGGATGACTTTACTGTATAAGGAGACAACTTTGAAGAAGTTCTCATAAACCTAGAGAAGGTGCTAAAATGCTGAAAAAATTGACTATCCCTAAGCCATGAAAAATGCTTTATGATGGTAGAGGAAGGAATTGTATTGGGACACCACATCTCAGCAAATAGGATCAAAGTAGACCAAAACAAAATAGAAGTGATCAAGTAGTTACCCTCACCTAAAAACTAGATAGACGTTAGAAGTTTTCTAGGATATGCAAGTTACGATAGGAGATTTATAGAAAATTTCAGTTGAATAGTTGCTCCTATGTTCGCCCTACTTACAAAGGACACTGACTTCTTATGGACATTTGAAACCCTTAAGGAGAAACTTACTATCACACTTGTTTTAAGCGGGCCCAATTGGACTATGCCATTTCACATACAAATTGATGCTTCAAATGAGTCTATTGGGGCAGTCTTAGGATAAAAAGAGGAGGGAGAAGGTATACATGCCATATACTACATCAGTAAAAACCTTACCTCTGTAGAAAGAAACTATACCACAACCGAAAAAGAATTCTTGGTAGTCATATATGCTATAAACAAATTCAGGCATTATATCACCAGATAGAAAATATTTGTACATACTGATCATGCAACCATCAAGTACTTAATGAACAAGCTGGTAGTAGGTGCAAGGATAATTAGGTGGCTATTGCTATTGTAGGAATTTGACATTACCATAGTTGATAATCCAATGAAATTCAATTTGGTTGCTGACTTTCTATCAAGATTGCATACAGGTGGAGAAAACCAACCAGTGGAGGACAAATTTCTAGGTGAACATCTTTTTACTATCTCCTCTACTGTACCTTGGTTTGCAGACATAGCTAATCTCTTAGCTACAGGCTTGTTTCCATATCATTTCACCTCAAAACAAAAGAAGTGTTTACTAAAAGAAATCTTATCTTACAAATGGTTAAATGGTTTATTGTTTAAGTGTGGTCCTGATTTCATTTTACGCAGGTGTTTAAAAGTTGATGAAATTTTTTATGTCTTAATGGCATGTCATGATGAACCATTTGGTGGGCATTATTACTCACATAGAACCATCCACAAAATTCTGGGAGTTGGTTACTACTGGCCCTCTCTTCATAAGGATACCAAGAAGTATGTGCAATAGTGTGATCAGTGCCAAAGGATGGGGCAGCCAACCTTCACCCAGGAAATGCCACTTCATCCCCAGGTAGTGTTGGAACCATTTGAGCAATGGGGTCTAGACTTTTTGGGACCAATTTCTCCACCATCATCAAGCAAAGAATACATTCTGGTATACATAGAGTATGTAACTAAATGGACAGAGGTTCAGGCATTGCAATTTGCAAGAGAAGAAAAAGTTGTTGATTTCCCAGGAGCTATAACAGAATCTTCCTAAGGTTTGGAGCCCCAAGATCAATAGTTTCAAACAAAGGACCCCAATTCACTTCTCAGGTAATCAAAGCATTCATAGACCTATATCAAGTTAAACACAAGAAGTCTTCACCTTACCATCCCCAAGCTAATTGGCAAGTGGAAGTGACTAATAGGGAACTAGAAAATATCCTGACAAGGACAGTCGCCATGAATAGAAAGGATTGGGCTAACAGGTTACCTGAAGCAGTTTGGGCTTACAATACCACCTAGAAGTCCACAACCAAGTTCTCACCATATGAATTGGTTTATGAGAAGAAACCCATTCTATCTATAGAATTCAAATTTCAGACAATCAAAACATCATTAGATATCAGCCTACCATTGTCTATAGCACAACAGAATAGGATTCTTCAACTCAATGAGTTGGATGAAATCTGTATAGAAGTCATAAAGAAAACAAAACTTGTTCAAATCAAAGGAAACAATGGCATGGCCAACACATCAAAAGGAGGATATTTCAATAGGGTGATTGGGTTCTCCTATTGATTCTAAGTTCAAGGAGTTCAAAGGGAAGTTACAAACTCACTAGATGGGCCCTTATCAAATAAGGGAAGTTTATGAAAACAGAACAGTTTTGCTAGCACCCATTGATGGAAGCACAGATTCATTCTTAGTAAATGGCCACAAAATTTGACCCTATACAAGGCCATCAACTAAGGAGCAATTTACCAAGGACTTGTGCTTGGTTGCAGGGGTCACAGCCTCTGTCATAGTTTGAGATATTCAAAGACTGAAAAAAAAGAGAAGGTTGAAAACCAACAAATGGCAGCCTTCTTAAAAAGGGGGGGGGGAAGATGGAAAACCAATAAATGGTCATCTTTCTCAACCAAGGAGATTGAAAACCAGTAAATGGTGGTTCCCTTCTTCTTGTAGGATTTCAATAATTGATCTACGGAGCCAATCAGATGCCAGGAACTACTAAGACACATCTCCGTAACAATCTAGGAGCACCTCCAACACTTCACCAATAAGGAATCATTTCAAGGAATAAAAAAAGAGGGGACCCACCTCTCCAGGTATCAAAGTGGGGACATCATATGATGAGGTCAGCATGACTCATCCTCCACTTTTTGAAATAAACAATGCTGAGGTCAGTGCGCATGTCGTTAGCAATCAAAAAGATAATTGCTACCACATGTGTAGGCCACGTGACAATGAAGATGTTGATGCCAGTCAAAAGCCACAAAAGGGCTACTCACATGTCAGGTCACATCAAATCTCATCAAATCCACGACATAGCAGCTAAATACATCGAGCCATCATCACGAAAAGTGATCTAGGTAATTCACTCGAATTAAGTTAATTATTACTATCTTATCATTTCTATTTATAGGTGCAGTTATTTGGACACATGTCCCTACCATTATTTCCCTTTTTAACTCATGCATACTGCCTTATTTGCCACGCTGTCGACCTTTCTCTAGAGTGTCATATTACTCCTTGCAGTTATGACTGAACAATCATTTTAAACTAATCTCAAGCCACCTTCCCATAATCTAGGAAGTTGCAATTAACAGATATCAAACCCAGTTCAAAGATTGCAAAATTTCCCAAAACCTTAGAGGTAATCCTCAAGTTTTACTGCCATAGTCTTCATAAGGTAAAAAGAAAAATAAAAACTACAAAGAAAATCAAGAAAATTTAACCAGAGGAGGTAGAATAAGATAGGAGGATGAGAGTGAAAAAGAAGTTAGAACTAGAGAATGTAACAGGCCTTCTGCAAGACCAAGCTGCAGCAGACATCTTAAGGAATGCTGGATGGATGGAATTTTTGGAAAAGTTTGAAGGATTTCAGGAGGACATTGTAGATGATTTTCTATGCAACCTGAAGAATAATCAAACTACAGTAAGAAGGGTTCAACTCAATGTCTCATCCACCATTATCAGCCATATTTTAGGGCTACTGGAACAAGGTGAGAGGTTCTACCATCTAAAAACCCTATACATTGATTTGATTAAAAATTTCTCTAAAGAAGGTGAACCTAAAATATAATTGCAATTAAGCAAAAATGAAGTCAAAGGAATTGTTAGGACCTCACTCCCACAACCATGGTAATCTCTAGCTATGTGGTTAATTAAATAGTTTACATGTGATGGACAATTCTCTTTAGTTTTAGGACCAATCATGAAAATGTTAATTTTTCTAAGGCATGGGCATGCCCATCTAGAATTTAACATAAATATCCCAAATTTTTTGTATTCTTCTATTATAGCCTTAGCAGACAAGTATCAACAAGGGAAGGGTCCCATTAAAAACCACAGCCTCATTTTCTTAATTGTAATACATCACTTCATGTCCCAACCTGATGGAGATGCTTTATGGCAGACATTTTTACAAAATAAACTATAGGACAAGACACCAAACAGGGCACAGGTTATGGATGAGACTTCCTCTCCTCAGCAAGATGAGGAAGCAATGCCTTCTACCTCGTCCCCAGCTACTAAAAAGGGTAAGAGCAAGAAACAAATAATAGAGGGAACATCAACTTCTGCCCTTGTTACTAGCAACAAAAGGAAAGGGAAAGAAGTTTTGGGTGAAGCCTCAGCTGCCATAGAACAACTGAAAGACCCTATTATAGAGCAACTCTCCTATATGACCCGCTTAGTAAAATGAAATATGACCTTGGCTGAGGAGTCTATTCCAGCTAAGCAAACAAGGGAAGCTATCATTTTGGAAGAGGAAATTACACTAGCCCCTGCCCAAACTTCTGGCCACACAAAACAAAGGAAAGGAACAAGGAAAAGTAAGAAGGCAAAAAAAACTCCAAAGACACCTAAGTCCAGCAGGCATTACTAGGCTAAGGAAGAATCTGATGATTTAGATGAAGCCCCTCTGGTTAGGAAAAGAAAATAGAGAAAAGTAGTTAAGGGAACTCCCCCAGAATCACCCATTCATCCAAAGTCTCAGACTCCAGAGCCACAGCATTCCCTAGCTCTGGAGACAGTAGACAAAGAAACCTTCACTATCTCTTTGGACTCTAAGGATAATGCACCTACTTCAGAAACATAAGCTCTACCAATGCTACGAAGAAGACAGAGAATGAGATAGCCTACTCAAGTTGAAGAGGATACTACTCTCTTAGCTAAGGTACTCTTGGGTTTCCAAACTTCCATGGATGAGGTTGGGCCTTCATCAGCCCCAATATTTGCAAAAGAAAGCCAAGAGGAAATTCAGGATAAGGAGACTACAGGGGAAGATGAGAGGGAATAAGATGTTGCAGCTGATACTATGGAGCAAAGTGCTATGGAAACCCCCGATGAGGAAAGAACAGAAGGGGGAGAAACAGGGAGTTACTCTCACCCCTCTAATCAAGAGGATATAGAGGTTCCAAGAGAACAGTAGATGTTAGAAGAAATTGATAATCTAAAGAGACTATTGTGGGAGAAAAATTTAATCATCACTAACCTCAAAAAGGTCATGAGAGAGAAAGAAATGGAACAAAAGTAGATAATTGAAGGGCTACAAGTAGAACTCCAGGACAAACAAAAGATAATTTAGGACAAAGAGGTGGAAATTAGATAAAAAGAAAAAGAAGTAGCACAAAATATCAGAGAAAAAGAAGAGGAAGTAGCACAAAATATTTCTAACATTATGAAAGCTAGAGACAATAGTCTCACATTAATTGCAACACTCATTGAAAAGGCACAAAGTCAAGACAAACAATTGACATGGGCCAATAACAGGATAGATGATCAAGAAGAATACATTCATGAGCTGACTAGCCTAGTTGCAAACAGACCCATACCTAGGGCTAGTACCAATAGATATTCCTAAAGCCCTATCTCATTGGGCAAGAAGATGTCAGGAATATGAGGAATCCAAGCCAATGCTGCAATTGCAAAGAGCAATGATTGCCATGTCACAGAAAGTATAAACCTTAGAGGAAAAGGTCATTCAAGTAGCCTTCATTTCAGCTAAGATCATATCTTGCAGACCTCTCAGTGGTAGTTATGCTCTGTTTTTGCAAGAACGAATCTTCCAGAGAAAGATATCTTTGATTTTGTCTAATTTAACTAAGGATATAGAAACTAAGGTAGGCTTCATGGAGGCATACATGAAAGGTCCTGATGAGGATAAAGATTTCCTATGTGAGCTATATTTGCATGGTTTTTGCATCAATGATCATACCTTCCTTATCAATTACTTTGTAGGGGAATACCAACTCAGGGCAATCATGTCACTAATGAGAAATCACCAGATTTGGAACGAAAGGATGGAATCTTACACAAAGAAGGATACAGAAACAAGCCTCTTCCTCAGGAGGGAATGTCCAAATCCCAAGGAGTTTAAGATTCATTTCCGGGTAAACATTTACTCCCCAACAGGTAGGACAAAGATTTTGCCTCTATATTAGAAACATTTGTAGGAATGTTCTATTGATTTTAGTCTCCTCATAAATAGTTTATCTAATCAAATGCTTCCAGTGGCAAAGAGAAGGTGGAATACTTTAACTACAGAACAAAAGATGAGGGAAGTAGTGTCCCTTGCCAACCTAAGGTTGTTTATGAGGAAGGACCGAACAGTGTCCAAATTGATGAACAAATACAAACTAGATTGGAGAGGTGGATGTTTCAAACCTCATCTCATTATTGAGCCACTGCCTATATGGGCTAAACAAATGGAAGATGCCATATTTCAAAAATGGTGAAAGCAAGTTGAGCAGTTCAGGGGGAATGGAAATACAAACAACGCTACTTGGTCCACATATGCAAATGATTTCAATTTGACTAATAGAATATTCCACCTAAATACGTCCAGGATTTGAAGAGCAGGAGGACCTGCTAACCTTTAAGTTCTGGGGGATGATGAGTGCCAGGTAGCACCCATAATAACACACCCTTTTTACCCTTTTTTTCCATCCTTCTTATTCTATTGTCCTGGTAATTGCACCATAGTAGACTGATAAGATTTGTTCTAATTACATTAATGAGAGATGAATTACCAAAAGTCATGATTTTTTATTGAAGGACTAATGTGTAGCAAATTAATGGAAATATGCAGAAAATTCTCTCTTTTTAAATCTACAGGTGCATATGTATGGGAAAAGGCAATTTTGAGCATCTTCGAAAATGGTCCTAATAGACTTCGGAGTTGACATGAGGGATACTACACCAGTCTCCAATGTTTTTCCAGTATGATTGGAGAGATTTTGAAATAGGACCAAGGGTGGATCATCTCCAGAGAAGGACAAAAGTCATAAGCACATCTCTGGAGCTGCAGATAAAAGTACACACCTTCAGAGCCCTCCTTAATACAATGCAGAGTCTCCAGTGCCGCTATCAGTCAACACTTCCGGTGGCAATTGGAGTGCTCCAGGGATTACTCAGCCAACACCTGAGTGATCGAGTGAAGACTCTAGTTAACTACTAGAGGTTTAATTCCTCTTTCATTGATTTTGCATGAGCTCTCGACAAACTTATTAAGTACCTATATTTCAGGGCCTCGCTGCCCAGTTGTTATTTAAAACTAAGACTCCATATTTAGTGGGACTGTTGTACCACTAAAATCTATTTTGGTTGCATGGTTTTACTCTACAGTTAAATCGTTGATAGAATAAGAGATTGATGCTATCTCATAGATAAACTAATAGTTAGAGTAAGTGATATCTCATTGCTTGATTGGATATATAGATATATAAGGTAGAAGCAGCAAAAAGGGAGATATAGATGGAATTATTGTAATCTCAATTTTTCATACACTTTCTGAATACAAAGCATACTGATGAAATTAGACTGAAGAAGGGTTGTGAGACTATATTCCTATAATGATTTATTACCTTAGTCTTCAATCATGAGGGTGAGGAGCAAGGGCCCACTCCCACCATCAAGATAGGAGGCTAGGATTTGTTTGTTCATTATCTTGTTTCAGATTCTGCTTAGGAAGATAGTTATTGCTTTCACATAGATAAATGTACGTTTCAGTTGTATGGGTTAGAATAGGTCAATATTAGCAATTTACTATTTCATCTTTGTTTCCAATACTCTCAGAATTTACTTTCATAGTAGATAAATCAATAGTATTAATTTCCAAAGCAAATAAGATTAGTAGAATTAGTTAAATAGACTAGCAACTATAGGATCCCTAATTGCAGATAGCCAAGGACATAGCCCTAGACTTGACAATGAAAACATGATTAAATGCCAAGGACCAACGACCCTTGTCACTGACTCACTCACATTGTGTCTAATTCAAATTCTAAACAACATAGGGACTAGTTTTCTTGCAAGTTATTCTAGAATCTCAAGCCTTCTCCCATATTTCTATAGCACTTCAATACCCTACAACAACTCTAGTTCATTGGACACTTTACATTGTTATTGTGAATTTTTCTATAATCCATTAGACTCCACTCCCTTGGGGAAACTTTTTGTGCTTTCCTTTAAATTTTTTTACTATTTTATATTGTATTATTTCTTTGGCATCTATAGATTTTACATGTCCTAACTCTATTTCATACACTTAAGGATAATAGTAGATTCACTTATTATTATTCCTTTATCATTTACATTATTGTTCTTAGTTATAGATGATTTAAGATTAAGAGAATGCACAAATTCCAATCTACTTTCTATCTGACTACTTGTAGAGACTAAAAGACCATATTTGGGGCTTGACCATTTTGGCATGCTCCCAAGCATTCAATCATTTCCCTCTATCCCCACTTTAGCTACTCTTTTTAGCTCTTTTGCATGGAGGTTTTATATTCTTTATCCTTTGTTACATTTTTGTTATCTACTTTAGATTACTCTCTCTATTTTATAGAATCTATGTTTTATGATCTTTTTATAGTTTTGTTACTAGATTTTATTACTATCTCTATGTATTTCAATTCTATTTCTATAGGGTATTCATCCATTCTATGGACTCTATCTTTCTATGTATAGAGGACCACAGTGTGACTAGATAAGTGCACTATCGTCTGGGAAGTGCAATGCCATTTATACTATTACCTACTTTAGTTTCCTATTTTAGATTCCTATCTTCATCAAATTCCCATTTCTCAACTCATTTACCAAGTTCTCTTTGTTTATTTCAAAATGAATATAGTAGCATTTAACTTAATTAGACCAAATTGTTAAGTTAGTCTAATTAGAACATTAGTGTATTGTATTTAAATTAAGCTTACTTAGAATTTAAGTAGTTTAATTTACATATTACAACAATACGTGTGTACACTTGTCAATTGTGTTTAGCACTGTGTGTATCAAGGGATAAATCTCTATGTGACCACGAATTTTGTGTCTCATGGTGCAAGTTGGAGTTGAGATTCTTGTGCAAAAGTGTGGTCCAGTCTTGTGCTAAATGCCCATGAGCTGATGATAAGAATGAATTCATGAATTTGATGCCTCAATAAAGGCATTTAGCCACCATTTGTAATGAGTGGAGAGATTTGTGGTCATCTATGATTTAATGCAAACAATGGTCACTCTAGTTGAGTTGGGATATTAGATATCACATTGAATAACTAGACAAAGTTGCATGTCCTTAGCAAGGTGTTTCCTTGAATATAATGTGTTCCTATGATGATGGTTTTCATGGTGAATAAATTAACAGTGTTGTCTTGCCATAGTGAGTTGTTTCCTTATTATCAATGTGGTTCTTGTTTACTAGCCTTGAGCACAATTAGAATGGTTGCATCCCTCCAAACCATGTTTTGATTACATTTCTAACTTGGTATTTTATTGTGTTTGTATCTATAAGAATGTATGTGTTCATGTGTGAACTGGCTAAGCTATTATGTTGAGAATTGTGTGCATCTAGATCTATGCATGCATATGCATGTATGTGATCTAGTAAAGCTAGTGTGATGAGACTTGGGTTGGTGGAGTGGTGGAATGTCACATTTGCTTAGATGGGTTGGATGGTAAGGACCATTATCAATGGTTGGTTAACAAGAACTTTAGGACTATCAAGCTAGCTATAGAACATATTTATTGTCATGCACCTCACCAGCACCCTTATAAAGCTCTATATACCCACTAAAAGGGTAGTTGGGTAGAAAAGTAGACTAGATACTTTGTTGGCCACTAAGAAAAGAAATCCATATTCAGAATTCATGTTTGGTGAAATTTAACCCTTTGCCCAACTTATTTAGCTTGATGTTAGTTATGATTTTTACATTGTTTGTATTGTCCCTGGTTATTTCCTTGAGTGACCCTATGCTAGTTGTTGTAGGTATGAGAGGAAGTTGAGAATTAAAAATAGATACTAAAGGGTTTTGGAGTTTTTTATAAATCCATATTGTTTGGGAGTGAAGATGGATGATCTTTAGATTCTTGTTAAAATCTAAAACTAGTGGCCTAGGGCTGAGAGCATTAAGACCATCAGTTAGTTAATGTTGAATGCAAAATATTGGACAAATCCTTTAGCAGTCTCATGTATATTAAGTTGGTGATAAATTTTAGAAAATGTAAGTATTGTAATATTCAATTCATGGACTAAGTTGAGAATGTTTTCTTCTTGTGTATGTCATAATTGGTCTAAGGTTGTGTGTGAATCTCACTAAAAGACTTGGCATGTTAGTCTTAAAACTAAGAGAAGATCTCAATATGCTAATTAACTAGTTAAAAATGTAGATTATCCTTGAGTCCTTAGATGTATGCAAATGTAAATAGAGTAGCCAATTTAAATCTAAGTTCTTGATATTTTTGCAAGACACTATTGTATGATTTTCTTTGGCTAACCCCTAGGATACATAACATGATATCTTGATAGAAATCCATGATGAACTCCCAATCCATGTAATGGTAAGTTTGGTTCAAGAGATTAAGTCCCATATCATTGGTTGGATCCTTAGAATATGATTATAAAATGATAGAGATATCATAGGCCAAAACTGTTAGGAATTTGCAAGTCAAAAAAGCCAATTCCACATAACCCAATAGGAGAAAATGATGTAGAAATAACCATAATGTAAAGATCAAATGACAAACACAAGATAAGACAAGATATTCCTCAAGAGGGAAAAACCTCAAGAGGGAAAAAAACTAGCCTCGAAAAGTGTCCACACTTTTATGTATTAATCAGCAAAAGATATTAGAATACATGCCATGAGTCTCCATGAATACCTCCAAACCATCAAGCACCTCCAATGCATCCTCCATGTGTCCAAGCACGAATCCACACATCACCTGCCATGCTTCACAATATGCACTTATAGGAGAGAGCTCGACATAATGACAACCTCTCACAAACCTCCAATCCACCTACAATGAAATATCCAACCAACCCAACTAATGACCATGTGCTTTCTTTTATAGGCCAAGCTCACACAAATACAAGTTGTGGTATTGGACAAAACCATGTGTTCCAAAACCATGGATACACAAAATCATTGACCCCCTTATTTAATGTTGGTACTATATTTTTTTGCCAACAATTAAATAATACAAATAATAACCCAATGTTACAACATTTGCAAGTGGTGTGGTTAAACACATCAATTAAGATGCACCACAAATAAATATTTATTTTACATGAATAAAATAATACAATATTATGCAAGGTGTACAACACCTATTTCTCAACATTCTCCCACTTGTATACATTGCATAAGGGTCAATCAATGAAATACATCAACATAGGAAAACATGAAATCACATGAATCTCCAGCATGTTCTCGTGCTCCATCAAGATACCTGCAATAAAACCAAAGTGACCACCATCTCAAGCAAGAACTCCTCTCATCCTCCAACATGCCACCTATGGAAGAAAAGGAACATGCCAAGGTGAAGATGCACCAATCCAAAGAACACATGCATCAAATCCAAGTGATAACAAAAGGCTCCAAGCTACTATCAAAGGTAAAAACCCACATGACTGGAAATAGCACCCAAGATATGCTAAAACATCCAACCATCCATACCTCATAGGTATCAACAACATCAATAAACTCATGCGAACAACATATCCAACCCATATACCACAATCACAAGTTCCATGTATAAAACCTATCAATGAAGAACACATACATCCAGGAACTCCCATTGCATGGGTAATGTCAATTCTGAAAATAGATCCAAGGCATATCAAGTCTATCAATCAACACTCAAACCAAGGTGTGGCTAATCAACAAGCCAATGTAGTATTAAGAACAATCATAATGATCCACACATGCATGATCAATTGTTGCATACTCTCTCAAAACATGTCACCATAACTCTCCCAAGTCCAACCATATCAACATGATCCTCTAGGAAGTAGTAATAAGACAAAGAGAGAAAACCTGTAAATCATAATGTCCTACAAACACTTCAAAGTGCTAAGTTATGTCAAGTATGACCTCCTCTACAACCCCAAATGAAAAGCCTCAACAACACCCAACCATTCAATCTCATAAGATCAAATGAGCATATGTAACATGTAACCAACATGGATGTAAGCCTCTCTAATCAAGGTAGATCAAACTCATAACCATTCCATAACCAAGAATAATCCCAATCACATCTCCTAAACTCCTCATAATGAACATCATAAACCAAACCATATGAACAAGGAGATAACCATGCTAGCATCCCTCAAATGAACCCTCCAGAACCAATGATCATAGCTCAAGATCCATATCTATGAGAAGACAAAGCATAAATAAAAATACATCTAAAAGGATGGGCAATACCTCGTAGATGATAAACTGCCGAGTAGAGCAAGAGTGGGGAATGAGAATGCTCCTCTAGGATACACCAAACCACAATGACTCTCCCCAAGAATAATCTCCTCTAGGTCCATAATGAACTCACATCCATATCTAGGTGTAAGGCTCCTCTATCTATTTGCTGAAACCTCCAAAAAGTAACCATCTCAACAAGTGTCTCTAATCACAAGAGAACTCCAGCCTCACCTAAGTCTCCAAGTATCCATGAGCACCTCCATGATCAATCCATGTCAAACTCCAAATGCAACATCGCACTATCACGAAACTCTCAAGCAAATGATCAAAGTACTCAATACCAAGGGAACCAACTAGATCACTGTCAATGCTCCCATTGCATGTTTGCATAATCAAGAATCCAATCATGACATCATGATCTAACCATCTCCTCTAAGGAGATCACATGCACTAATGCATATATCTTGTCTCAAGAGAACTTGTATCATGCCAAAACTCTAAATCGATATCAAGAGTAAATCAAGACACAATATCAACATCTCTAAACAAAGGATAAACATGTAAAAACAACAAGTCATAAACCAGCACCTCAACCAAAGACTCAAAAAAGTCCTCCATGGTAAACCAAGATGTCACCATTTCCAATCACATGAAGATAACCATCTACTGTCAACAGAACTCAAAATTTTAAAGAACTCTCACTACCAAGAGCTCCTCCATGACACCAACATCCACTACAGAAGATCATCCATCACTAATGATGAACCCACATCATTGCCAAAGCTCCCACTAAATCATGATACCGAGCTATCCATGGAAACAAAGTAACCGTCTCCTAAATGAATATTATCCATGGCTCCAAACCAATCAAGGAATCCCACTGTAACATCAACAACTCCAAAAAGGTTGAGTAAACCATAATCTCCAAACCAAGAAGAAAAAACCATCACTATCAAAATCTCACATAAAACCATGTATCCAAACTATCCATGGCATCATGATAAACATGCTACAAGTCCCAACAACCAACTATCCAGGCATTCTAATTATCCATCCTCTCATCCCAATGCAACATACCATTGTACAAATGACCACAGACAAGGACAACTAACAAAGTCTGCATAAACACTAAATCAATCTCATGGATATAGACAATCCACATTTGAGTCATCCCACTATAGCCAAATAGGTGATTAGCCCACACAACTACATAACTCGTAGATCCAAAACAAATGTAACATGCAAACTCATCATCACACTAGTAACATGCAAACTGAGATATCAAGGAAGATAACTTGTAGACTCCAAGACTCAAACACCAAATCAATGCTAGATTCGATTTTCCAACAAGTCCACAAATGAGTAACCATAGTCAAGGAACTAATCAAGCATCTAGGAGATAAGAAAAATCCCCTAAAACAACACCACAACACTACCTATAATCATGAATCGAACATCATAGCCCATACCTTTCAATTGCATACATGATCATGTCATGTCAATGCAAAAGTGTACCTACATATCCATGACACCATAATCATTATCATCATTGTACCTGTACTCTGCTCCCACTGAAATGAGACTCCAAGTCTCACATGCATATCAAACATGTCCTCAAACCATAAGACAACCTATGTACTTGTCTCCATCAAAGTCCAAACTCTAAAAACACCTGTAAACCTGTATATGGAAGCACCAAATCTAAAATCCTGCTATACCATGTTGATGGTCTCATAACAACATGCACTCTCACAAGTTTGTGCCTGTACACTCAAAATCATGACTCCGCTTGCCTAGGGTTGTCGGGTCAGATTTCGGCATGCACATGGACCCTTCCCTCCTTACCACGAGGTGTTTCGCCACGTCACTCTCACTCTCGTGGAAGTTGCCAATCGAGAGGAGGTGAGACACGGTGAGGGTCTAGCTCATTAGAGAGCTGGAATTCATGGAGAGGGGTCAGCAAGTTCTGTGGCCTTTGTTGTTGTGTGCTAAGTTGAATATTTCATTCGATGGCAGTTGTTGTAGAGATAACCTTATGACCTGAAGGGTCACTGGTTTCTCTTCTCCTATTGGGATTTCTTCTATTCCACCTTTGTGTGGGTAAGCAGTTGCTTTTGTTTATGTCCTCTTGTCTTTCAATTAGTTGAATGAGTTCTCATTGTATTTGGAGTTGTCTTTGTTCTTCTATTAATAAGAGGACAAATGGATCTTGTTGTGGTAAAGTAAATATCTCCTGCTATTGTCGTGGATCGATTTCCTCAATCTCATTGAGGATAGCCATCACCCACTCTCCTCTTACTCCCAGGAACATTTGTGAGCCAAGATAGAGGTAAATGTGTGATGACCAACCTTAACTAGACTTAGGGTTTTGACCTAGGGTTTAGTTGACCTAGGATTTGGTTATGCTTTGACTTGTGTTTACCTTGTGATGTGATCAAGGGTTTGATTGAATCGTTTATTGTGGTAAACCTTGTGATGGTATCGAGGGTTTGCAAGTCATATATCTTTTCTAGGGTTCATATATGCATGCAAAGATAAATGAAATACAAACTTGTTTTGTGCTTTTTTAGTATTTTATGGAAATAAAGATGCCTTTTCTATTCTAATAATTGAAATATGAAATGCAAGCTAATATGACTTAAATTCCTGATGCAAATTTAATCTATGTTTTTGGGTTTGTTATTGTTTTGAAATAATCTAATCTAGAAAGGGAAATTGCTTCTACAAATAGTCTAGATCTAGGAATTTGAAAACAATTATTCTAACATGCAAGATCTAATCTATCAAGGAAAAAGCAAAGTTTTACTACTCCCAAGAGCAATTTTGATTTTCTAACTAGTATCAATTGAATAAAGCAATAAAGGAACCTAAAAGAATGAAGATTTGTGTGACTCCACTACCCTCAGAAATCCTTGATGTTGGCAACCTCGAATCCTCTTGAAGCAGCGGGAAGACCTCTTGATGACGAGATGACACAAAGAAGCAAAAAGAAGCTTGTTGAAGATTTAAAGAGCTTAATGAGAGCTTTTGATGAGCACAACGGCATTGGTTGAAGTAGTGTAATGTTGCTTGATTGAACAATGAATAAAATAAAAGGCACCTTCATCCTGTAAGAGCATTAGAATGCTAATTTGGAGAGCAAAGACTAGCACGAGTTGTGTGCACAATGAATTTACCTCCCTTTGTGCTTGAGGGAGGGGGGTAATTATAGGTTGGAAGAATGGGATTGATTGAGAAGTTAACTCAATTGACTAATGAGTTAACAAGGATTGATTAGGGAGTGAACTAGGTTGATTACCCAATGAACTCAGCTAACTAAGGAGTGATAAATCAATAATAACTTATCACTGAAGAAGAATTGGAGTTGGAAGAATGCATGAGATTGATTGAGTTGTTAGTTTTAGATCAAATGGAGTTAATTATACATGTGTCGGTGCATGAAATAGTCAACTCCATATTAGGCATCAAAAATCATGCGAACTAGAAGAAAATGGGTGAAAACAGAGATTTTTGAATGAGAAACTCAAGTATTTCTGCGGCTAGAAATGCGACAGGGTCGCCCCTTTTGCCAGTAGGGTTGCCCATGGGTGACCTTAGGTTGCCCGGGGGTGACCCTGGGTTGCCTGGGGGTGACCCGGGGGTGATCCGAGAAAAACAAGGTTTTTGAAGGAACTGCATGATGGGAGATGGTAGAAGAGACAAAAAGGAGGTGTTTTGCCTCTAGAAATAGGTCAATCATGTGCAGGAATCCCAATCTCCAATTGCACCACAGGATCTCCCCAGGGAGATCTAGAAATAATAGGGGAAGATTTCGATTGGTTGAGTGAAACTAAAAATCGAAAGTTGGAGATGGATAGGGGGCCTCTAAAAGGCTTCTAGGGGGTGCAGAGGATGAAAAACATAGGGGAAAGGTGAAAACTAACCTACAAGACACTCACAAGGCTTAAGAACAAGGTCAAAAGCTCAGAAAACGTAAATTGACAAGTGTCACAAAAGTGTCAAAAAGCATCAAAAACAGGGAGAGAGAGAAAACGACAAAGAGGAAACAACACAAGACAAAAAAGAAGACACGTCATCAAAAGGTTTGCTACTTAGAGAACATTATTTCACATTTACATGTACGTGACAAGGATTTAAATCATCATAGGGGTCCTCATGGAGGCTGTGCATGATTTTTGTGCTTACATATTTGCCCCCTCAGGGATGGTAGTCTACATGAAAGGTAGGTACCATTCTCAAACTAGGCCTTACTTGTTGATTTTCTTGCAATTGTACCTGCAATAACTAGTATTAGTCTGGCATTTAAATGTATCAAAATGAATATTAAAAACTAAAATGACGAACTTACCATGGATTGTTTGAGTTTGACTAGTTGTTCGCCTTTGTCGGTTTGGACCTATAGGAATGAATGCATGCAAAACGATGTATGAAAGATATGCATAAAAGTAAAAAACTAATCTAAAAAAATACACAAATGAAACTAAGCTAAGGGCAAACAAAGCGAGTCAAATTGTGAGTTTGGAGTGAAACGGTGATGGAATTGATCATGTGAGTAGTCATTGGAAAGGTATTGTCGAGGAGATCGTAAAGATGGCTGCCTCTTCTTCAGCCGCAAAGAATTGGGTACACAAACTATAAAAAACCCTTCTCTAAACCCTAGTTTGAATTTTGTGAAAAATCTCTTGAAATTGTCTATTTTTGTTAACTGTTTCTGTTGCATTGTCTATGTTTCATCATTTAGAGTAGGATAGGTCTTTCATTTTCTGAAATCGACAGAGCAATGGATTTTTTAGAGCAGTTTTAGTTTCAGGGATCTCCATTTAGGGTCGCCCCTTTTGTTAGGCAGGTCACCCAGGGGAGATCCTGTTTGACAGCAAGGCCACCCAAGGGAGATCCCACAGAACATCTGGGTCACTCGGGGGCAACCCTATTGAGTTGATTTTGAATGAAATTTCATGTTTTCTGCCACCTATTTCACTCTTATCTGACTTGTTTTGGCTATTGTATTCTCTTGTTTACTACAATTTTGAGGGTTTATACCTTTTTTGTGTAAGGTTTTCTACAATGTTATGATTTTTAGGGATTTTTATGAGTTTATGAGATCTAATCTAAAGTTCTTTTTTGATTTTGCAGGACATGCATATTTGATGGAATGCCTGTCGAGAGTAGAGGTGGCTCTCAGGGATGTTCACTTCACTGAGTAATGAGGACCGTGCTATTTTGAGGAGAGAAGGTATGGGTAGAGTTTGTCATGTTTCTATTATTCACCCTATATCCAGCATATGCTGTGACATTCTAACCTACTGGGATGCAGATAGAAACACATTCAGGTTCCCACAGATCTCTGGAGAGTGGACCATCACTATGTATGATGTCTATCATATACTTGGAGTTCCCGTGAGAGGACATCCTCTCGTCCTTCCTACTAACAAGGTATCATGGGCAGAGTTCATGGGGGTTAGTCACCCTGGGGATCAGACAGGAGTCTAGCTCACTTCTGTGCCTAGACTTTGCATCTCACTTCTGAGGAGATTCTTGATCGGTTTGATTACATCGAGGTTGTCTGGAGACAAGGCCTCAGCTCGTTTGAGATGGTGTTGGGCACCTATCATTCGTAATATTAAGGAGGGAATGGTCTATGCTTGGGGACCAAATATCTTGACCATGGTATACAAGGATTTCTATCATATTTCATGACGAGGGGCTCTAGCTTTTAGCCACTCTTCTTTGGTTATGACATGGATATTTGAGCACATTAGGCTCTATCAGAAGCTTATTCTGATTCCAGATAGACATTTGTTGAGAACGGCTAGGTGGATGCATGTAGGACACTTTGATGCTTCCTTACCCACTATCAGTACTCTTATTGATGAGGATATGATCTTTGATCCTTATCATGACATGGAGGGATCCTGGGCTCATGATGGTGATGTCAGAGAGCACTGCCATGGAGTATCTGAGATTTCAGATTGTAATGGTCTAGTTGAGGCCCATTATGTTGAGCGTGTTTTATAACAGTTCAGCGAGAACTTCCCCAAAGAGTTGTCCCTAGTGTCCACTTGCTACAAGATTGTTTAGGAGATGGGTGAGATTGGACAGAGGTCAGTTGTTTGGACTCCTTTGACTCTAGGAGTGTTCATTACTAGAGTTACCAGAGGAGGACAAAGGGGAGGGAGAGGGACTCCTTCTCGATCTCTCATTGTGGTTGTGGATTCAGAGTCTACTGACGAGGACTATATTCCTGATGATGATGATTTATCAGATCAGGGCTTACCTGAGGATGCATAGAATGAGGGTCTTGATGCTACTGATGATGCAGATGATGTACCTAACATCCCTGAGGGTCCTCCTGTTGTTCTCTGACCTCCTCATTCAGATGAGGTGATGCAACAACTTGACCCTAATTGGTAGCCAGGTGATCCACATGAGTTTTGTTTGTTTGTTTTTCACACTTTTGTGCTTTCTCTTTTCATGGGGAACTGACATGTCTTTCTCTTTCGATTCACTTTTTTAGGTAATGGCAAAGAGTGGAGGGATTTTGTTCATGAGATTAATGTTGGCTTGGCTTCTCCCTTCACTAGGATGACTCAAGACCATCTTTTAGATGATCCTGCTTAGGGTGACACACAGACATTTTCACTTCTATCTACCATGGATGTCAGGAGAATGCAAACTTGAAAGCCAAGATTCACACCCTTAAGGGTGAAAATCAAGTGCTCCAAGAGATGGCTTGTCTTAGTTTTGGATGACAAGATGCTAGTATGGCGGGGCCTTCACAGTCACATGCTCACAGTAGCGTGCCTCACTCCCATAGGTCTCATGGAGTGAAGAGTGGTACTCGTAGATAGAGGAGTTGAATTCCTAAGGGTTCTGTTGGAGGGAACTAACCTTGACTTCCTTTCTTGAAATCGTGCCCCCTTTCATGGGGAGCCTCTACTTCCTTTGAGAGCATTTTATCCTAGCTCTTTGATACCCTTATATATGTAAGCTTTGAATGTATCTATGAAACTTTATCCTTGTATGGTTTTTGCCTATCAGATTTGTACTCATCTCTTGTGCATGTTTGGAAGTTTTAGAACTTTCTGATTATGTTTTTGACCTTTTCATCTATTTTAATGATGCAAGTATGATAACAATGACATGTTTTTGTAATTTTTTATGACATATATATGAGATGCAATTTACGATATGATAATGCAGGGACACAAGAAATGTTGAAATGAAACATTTACTTCTATTGAACATCGTGAGGTATGACATTTGACTTTATTGCTTTGAGACTCTTTTTCTAATTTTTGGCATGAATGCAATGTGGAACAAACAATGTGACTACTCTTTAATACAATTTTCAATTCAGGGGATTGCGAGTTGTCCTGATATAAGAGACCTAATCAAGGTTGTGAGATAGGATTTTTAAACTCAAGTGGGGAGAAGGAATGAAAGTGGAGTGTTTCCAATTTTGGGCTTTTGTTAAAGGCTAAACACTAGTCCCTATCTAGATAAGACAATTTGACAAGCTTTCAACTTTAGACAAGTAACAAATTTTATAGGTGTTCACTAGACTTAGATCATAGATGGCAAGCATGGTAAACCCGGGGTAAAGGATAAATAGGAAAGAACAAGGGTCCCTTGGTAGACGATGATCCTAAAGACTAATAGACCCTTGGCTTTGCTTAGCTAGTGCATGTGTGTGCTTTGTACCTTTCCTTTTACTTTCTCTGTTAGAATGTCACCTTTGAGGCTTTGAGCTTAGACTGATCTCCACCTAAGAGTATAGACATTTAGCAATCTTCTCTCTTTCACTCTTTTTTTGTATCTCTCTCTTTTTTGCTTTTCACTTTTTTTTTGTATTTTCCTCACTTGATTTTTCTCATTTTTTTTGTAGTTTTGACTTTCATGAAATGAACGTTTTTGGAACTTTTTGATATGTAAGCTTAATCTCTCAATTCTCACTTTTCAACACTCTTATTTTGATCACTCATTTTTTTTATTCACTCAAATTTTAGATTGCTTCCTTTAGATTTTTGATCCCCCTGACATTTTTGGCCAGGAAAGATAAGGGGCTAAGCGCCACCTAAAGTTTTTGTAATCTGGTTGGACTTCTCTACTACTAGGGAAGAATTGGGAAGGCCTACCTGCAAGCTTCCTTTGAACACTGTAGGTTTGAATACTAAATTTGTTTAGACCTAACATCTTGACTTATTAAGACTGGGACCAGTGTAAAGTTAAGAGCTAGGCTCCGATTAGAATCACTGGGAATGAAAAGGGAATAATGGCAAGTGTGAAAAATGGGGAATCTCTAGGTCCTGAAAGGATGACGTATATCTAGGCAAGGTTAGACTCCTTATTGAAAAGGAAATAGTATAATAGAAAGTCACTAACTGTAATGCAAGATGAACAGAATTATGCTGAAATGCAAGAAACAAATTATTTTTGACTTTTTGATTTTTTTAATTTTTTTTGTATTTTTATGTTTTATGATTTTTTTGGTTTTTAGACATAGTATTTCTTGAGGTGAAAGGCATTGATTGTTTTGCCAAATTCCTCTCCCTCCATTGTACACAAGAGATAGGCACTGTTTCCAACATCTTCTTTGATTATGTAAGGATCTTTCCAGTATTCTAAAAAAGTTCTTTTTCATCTTCTTTTCTTATTCTTCGTGCTACCTCTTCTCAGGACAAGCTGTCCTATTCTATAGGGTTTGTCATTTGATTCTATTGTTACCAACTTGGTGGTTTCTCTTGGCAACGTGAGACGAAGTAAGTCTCGAAAGGCTTGTTGATGAGAAGGGGTCCAATACAGGACTTGACAATTTAATAACTCTGCTAACAAGTCGAACTATTCTTGAATGTAGATTTTCACATCTGGTCTCTCTTGGATTCTTTGCAAAAATTGGAACAACTCAAGGGGAGTTTGTGGCTCCCTTTGCTCATCAGGAGCGACAAAGCTTATACTTGTCCTCCCATTTGGTTCTGGTCTTAAGTCCATGGAATATATGATGTAACTCTTTGGTAGTTCAAAAATGACAGGGTCATCAACACTGACTGACACTCTCATATTCCATTCTTTATGAAAAGTACCTTCACTTTCTTTGTCTTTGTTGGGAAGTCTTTCAACCATTTCAATTTGGTCTAGAGGTGCTTCCCGCTCACTGAGTTCGTTTGATTGAACCTAGGCAAAGGTGGTTGTCTTCTCTTGTGGTTGAGACACCATGAACATCCTTATAGGTAGCATTCCTATGGCATTAGTTGATTCATTGTCAATAGAATGTGCCTCCTCCATGGGTGTCAATGGTTGATATGAGTCGTCTATTGGTGTGAGAGGCTCATAAGATTATTTTTCTTCTGGTCTCTCAAGGATACGTGATTCACTTAAGGGTGTCAATGGAGTGTAAACTTCTGTTATGTCTTCCTCAACATCTAAGAAAGTGTTCAAGTCTACATTTCCTAAATCTAATGTAGTTGCCTCAAATATTGGACCTTCAGTTCTGTGTGGTTTTTCTCCTATGCAAGGGAAGAGTTTGTAGGCCTCTTGGATGTTGATCATGAGTACCTCTAGGGGGAATTGGAGTGGTCCATCCCACTCTATCCATTCCATGATCTCAATTTTCTTTTCCTTGGGAACCGTTTCCTTTTGTTTTGGCAATGCCTCATTCTCTAAAGTTTTGATCTCCGCAGCGTTTAAGGTCTTTTCCAAGATTTCCATTTGTTTGATGCATATCAATTGAGGTGTAGGATTAGGGACGATCAATTTGTTGGTAGGGAGTTCATAGTCTATGGGGATACCTATACATTTGTTTGGTGTGTTTGATTTCAACATGCTGAAAGGTGTTGGATCTCCCTTTACGACGTATATTTTCCCTAAATGTAAGAATCGAGCTTCTTGAAATAATGTGGATGGCACAACTTTAATCATGTGTATCCATGGTCTTCCAAGAATCAAATTATATCCCATGTCTTTGTCTATGACATAGAATGTGGTAGGAATGGTTTTTGGCCCCAAGGTCATTGGAAGGGTAATCTTACCTATGGTTACAGCCTTTAGATTATCATACCCGCTTAGAGTATCTCATGAAGCAGTGATATTAGTGTGTCCATAGCCCATCCTCTCTAATAGAGAGAAATGAAATATGTTAACTGTTGCCCCATCATCCATTAAGGTTCACTTGATGCAAGTATCATAAATCCATAGTTGAAGATATAGTGTAGGGTCTCCTTTTTTACTTAATTCTGCCTCAGAAGGCATCTGTTGTAAGTCAAAGAAGAACCCTGGATCTTTGAGTTCTGAATTTGGTGGACTAATGTCATAGTCCACATGATTGATTTGATCACTAGGAGGTGGCATAATTTGGTCGAGGTATTTTAAACCTATTGCTTTTAGTAACACTGAGCGATGTGAAGGGGAGTTCCTGAGTAAGTCAAGGAATGAAATGTGAGCATATGTCTTCTTTAAATCTTCTATAAGTTCATAAGTTTTGATTGGAGCTGGTATCAGTTCCACTACCAAAATGATACCTCCATATGCTTCTATTTGTTCATTTTCATCCCCATGGTCTTCCTCTTTTTCTTCATTGTGCATAATCTCGACTAATCCCATCATCCTAGCTTCTCCTTTTTGTCCTAGTTACGGTGGGACTTCAGGGCTACTACCTTGAGCTTTTTCATTTTGGTTTGTCATTTGTGTGTCTTTATGTGAAGGGAATGGGTCCTAATAGATTCTCATGTTTGCATTTTGTGGAGCTATTGGAGCATGGTTTTGTCTTGTGTCTTTGTTATCTGGTGTGACCTCTTGTGGGTTCAAGAACATCTCTATGAACAAACATTGCTGGTCTTCTGTTAACCTTGCTATGAATCTGTTATATTCTCTACAAGATTCTATACGGTGCCCCCTTGTTCTATGAAAAGAACCAAATTAATTGAACTCGTATGGGGGTCTTTCATATCTTCCATCATTTTCATTCCCATTTCCATTGCGGTTCCAATTTTGGTAATTGTCCCTAGGGTAGTACCCGTTGTTCCTAGGTTGGTCTATGGCATTCACATTAGGAGGATAGTAATCTCTCCCATTGTAGTCGTCTCTTACTTTCTTGATTGGGGGTTGATCTATCACCCCGTCTGTGGTTGCGCTCTTATTGTTTTTAAGGATGTTAATGACAGAGACATTGTTTCCTATCTTCCTTTGTCAACTTTCCATTTGACCCATAGACCTTTCTACCACTATCAATGGAGGCTTGGTCAATCCTCAAAGCACTTTACAATGCTTCTTCATAGGATTTGTATGGCAATTTTTGAACATCTTCTCTCATGTCCTTATTTAGGGCATGTAAGAAGAGGTCGCATAGTTCTCTGTGATCCATTTTTGGGGCACTAGTGGAGGAGTAAAGGACTTGCCTCCATCAAGTTACAAAGTGGGCTACGGATTTGTTTGGCTCCTATTTCATTGTGAGGAATTCTTTGATCCCTATTTAACGAGTTTTTTCATGTCGAATTCCATGACAAACTCTCTGATTAGTTGTCTAAATGAGTGAATTGAATCTTTTGGTAAGCGATAGTACCAATCCAGAGCTATGCCTTCAAGATTTTTTGGAAAGATTTTTGCTACAACCCCATCCCCAGGGAGGAGTTCCCTTATCGTCGTGGTGTAGGCTTTAATGTGGGAATTTGGATCTCCTTCTCCTTTGAACTTCAGGAGATCTGGTAATGGCCGAGGTAGCTGCACACTCTTATGTTTTAATCCAGCGGTTCTTTCAAATACTCAAGATATGTCCCAAGAAAAGCACTTTGCGATTGTGGGGTTGATAGAAACCCTATAGGTGGGTTCTAATGACCCATTGTCAGATTTGTTTGGTTTTTCTGAACAGGGGGGTTCCCATTCATACATGTATCGTTACTGGCATTTTATGAATAGTAGTTGAGGTAGGGGGATTTTGAGATGCTCCCTGGTCCTGTTCATGAGATTTTTGCCTTCTTTTAGGAGCACCTTGCTCTGCTTCCAAGATTCTAATCCTTTGCACTAGAGTTGTGATTAAGTTTGTAGGAGTAGCAGCTATAGGTGTTTCTACATTTCTAGGATTTTCTCTTCGAGTATTTTCATGGTGGTATGCTTCTTCTCGTGCAGCATTTTCTCTTTGTTCTTCTTGCAAGGCAATTCTCAATGCCCCTTGAGTGTCTTACTTCTTGTAGATGTTTTTCCAATCATTTGACTTCCTCATCAAGATGAGTACTTGATGTGCTTGTGGAAGGTTGATCGGGTCAATGTATTTCCATCCTTATCCTTTTAGCTTTATGTGGCACATTTGGTATGGCTGGATTGTTTTCCAAAGTTGGGTTGTTGAAAGACAGAGAATTCCTGGATTCTCTTTGATCTTGTTTATAATATGAATCTTCGTAGTCATAGCAATTAGCGATTGGTGCATCAAGATGCAGCGGCACATACCTATTGAAGGAAGGTGTCTCAGGTTCTCTTGAGGGAATATTCCCTTGGTTTAAATCACATTCTGTCATATTCAGGGGTGCCATAGACACTACAGAACAAATGGAATGGATGATTGCGTAGGCGATAGAAGCTAAAGAGGCAGAAGCGGCTATGAAGAATAAAGTGAAAATATTTTGAAGCTTTTGGTAAATGTTTAAAGCATTTGAAATGGGAACACAAAATACAAAACTAAAAGATTATGTATTTCACAACGGGTTCACCAAAATATGTACGCTCAAAATCATGACTCTGATTTCCTGGGGTTGTCGGGTTGGATTTTGGCACGCACACAGACCCTTCCCTCCTTGCCACGGGGCAATCTGCCACATCACTCTCACTCTCGTGGAAGTAGCCAGTCGAGAGGAGGCAAGACATGGCGGGGGTCTGGCTCGTTGGAGAGCTGGACTTCATGGAGAGGGGTCAGAAAGTTCTGTGACCTTTATTGTTGTGTGCTAAGTTGAATGTTTTGTTCAATGGAAGTTGTTGTAGAGATAACCCTATGACCCGAAGGGTCACTAATTTCTCCTCTTATTGAGGATTCCTCTATTCCACCTTTATGTGGGTAAGCAGTTTATTTCATTTATGTCCTCTTGTCTTTCAATTCATTGAATGAGTTCTCATTGTATTTGGAGTTGTCTTTGTTCTTTTATTAATAAGAGGACAAATGGATCTTGTTGTGGTAAAGTAAATATCTCCAGCTATTGTCGTGGATTGATGTCCTCAATCTCATTGAGGATAGCCGTCACCCACTCTCCTCTCACTCCCAAGCACATTCGTGAGCCAAGATAGAGGTAAATGTGTGATGACCAACCTTAACTAGACTTAGGTTTTTGACCTAGGGTTTAGTTGACCTAGGGTTTGGTTATGCTTTGACTTGCAGTGTTTACCTTGTGATGTGATCAAGGGTTTGATTGAATCATTTATCATGGTTTACCTCGTGATGGTATCAAGGGTTTGCAAGTTTATCTATCTTTTCTAGGGTTTCTATATGCATGCAAAGCTAAATGAAATGCAAACTTGTTTTTGTGCTTTTTTAGTATTTTATGGAAATAAAGATGCTTTTTCTATTCCAATAATTGCAATATGAAATGCAAGCTAATATGACTTTTCCTAATGCAATTTTAATCTATGTTTTTGAGTTTTTGATTGTTTTGAAATAATCTAATCTAGGAAGGGAAATTGCTTCTACAAATAGTCTAGATCTAGGAATTTGAAAATAATTATTCTAACATGCAAGATCTAATCTATCAAGGAAAAAGCAAAGTTTTACTATTCCCAAGAGCAATTTTGATTTTCTAATTACTATCAATTGAATAAAGCAATAAAGGAACCTAAAAGAATGAAGATTTGTGTGACTCCACTACCCTTAGAAATCCTTGATGTTGGCAACCTCAAATCCTCTTGAAGTAGTGGGAAGACCTCTTGATGACAAGATGACACAAAGAAGCAAAAAGAATCTTGTTGAAACTTGAAAGAACTCAATGAGAGCTTTTGATGAGCACAACGGCATTGGTTGAAGTAGTGTATCATTGCTTGATTGAACAATGAATAAAATAAAAGGTACCTTCATCCTATGAGAGCATTAGAATGTTGATTTGGAGAGCAAAGACTGGCAAGAGCTGTGTGCACAATGAATTTGCCTCCCTTTGTGCTTAAGGGAGGGGCGTATTTATAGGTTGGAAGAATGGGATTGATTGAGAAGTTAACTCAATTGATTGATGAGTTAACAAGGATTGATTAGGAAGTGAACTGGGTTGATTATCCAATGAACTCAGCTAACTAAGGAGTGATAAATCAATAATAACTTATCACTGAAGAAGAATTGGAGTTGGAAGAATGCATGAGATTGATTGAGTTGTTAATTTTAGATCAAATGGAGTTAATTATGCATGTGTGGGTGCATGAAATAGTCAACTCCATATTAGGCATCAAAAATCATGCGAAGTAGAAGAAAAATAGGCGAAAACGGATCTTTTTTGAGAGAGAAACTCAAGTTTTTCCACGGCTGGAAACACGATAGGATTGCCCCTTTTTCCAGTAGGGTTGCCCCTGGGCAACCCTAGGTCACTCAAGGGAGATCTAGGCAAAAAAAGGTTTTCGGAGGAACTGCGTGATGCTAGATGGTAGAAGAGAGAAAAAGGAGGTGTTCTAGCTCTAGAAACAGGTCAATCATGTGCAAGAATCTAAATCTCCACTTGCACCACAAGATCTCCTAGGGGAGATATGGAAATAATAGGGGGAGATTTGGATTGGTTGAGTGAAACTGAAAACTAAAAGTTAGAGATGGATAGGGGGACCTCTAGAAGGCTTATAGGGGGTGCAGAGGATGAAAAACATAGGGGAAAGGTGAAAACTCACCTATAAGATGCTCACAAGGCTTAGGAATAGGGTTGAAATCTTAGAAAATGCAAATTGACAAATGTCACATAATTGTCAAAAATTATCAAAAACAGGGGGAGAGAGAGAAAATGATAGAGGAAACAACACAAGACAAGAAATAAGACATGTCATCAAGAGGTATGATGCTTAGAGGACATTATTTCATGCTTACAAGTACGTGACAAGGATATAAATCATAGGGGTCCTTGTGGAGGTTGTGCGTGATTTTTGTGCTTATAGTGCCCAAAAAGCCATTTGAATGCACTCATGATCGCACCTTGAATCTTAGGCTCCTACAAGTGATCAAACAAGTACTAGTCTCTCTCTGCACAACAAACTAAAAATCTACATGATCTATAGTACATTGCAATAGCTCTTCAATGCCTATCCGAAATCAAAAATCTGACTCCGTATGCAAAAGTTATGAGCATAAACTGTTCTGGAGCAATGCCTAGATTCAAGCACCAAATTCTGATACAAACAAAAAAATCTAATGACCAAACTTGTACCACTGCACAGTGCTCGAAGAGACCTTTTTGACGCCTATAAGAAGTCAAAAAAGTAATATCGTGGGGCAAAAGTTATGCCTCCCAGAAGAAAATGCCCTCCAAGGACTAAAAGGCGACCCCTGGCGAGACCCTCCATAACTACTAATGTCATCGCTGACTATGCACTGATGCAAGCACTGACTGGGCATACTATGATGATGTGGTGTTGGTGTAGGGTTGACTGTGATGTCATCAAGATTTGACCAGCAGATTTGTTTCATGTTTCATCAGACCCCAAGCACAAGGGGTTTAATTTTTTATTTTTAAAGGTCTGATCAAAATTAAAAATAACAACTATCATTTAAAAAAAAGATTTTAAAATGCCCGTAGGCTGGGTGGCTGTCATTTGGCGGCACCCCTATCAGACCGGCCCGGCCGATCTGCCAGAGCCGAAGGCCTTAGGGCCTTCAAGTCCGACCATCGCTTGTTGAAGGCCGACCAGGGGCCGGCAGGGCTAACCGGCACTGACACCGACATACCCTCGCTAGTACCCTCTGTGCCTTGCGTAGTACGAGGGTCTGCGGACCCCTTGCACATAATGTTTTTTAATACCTTTCAAAACAAAAATTATGTCTATAGTTTTTTTAATTTTAAATTTTTTTTTCACAAAACTATAGAAAGAAAATTTTCAGCGTAGGAAAATAAAATATTTTTTTTGTCACCATCGTACTTGGAGGGGGCCTTTTTTTCTCCTTCCAGACCCTGTGGCCAAACTATGACAAATTATATGTTTTTCTTCACCTCTCGGGGCTCCTGAATCCAACGGCGAAGTCCATTTTGTCCCAGGAAATCATCTGCAAAAACTCCCTCCACAAAACCCTCATGAAGCTGATCCAAGAAACCCTCTTCAGGAATGATTTTTCAATCACTAGATCTGCAAAATACACATCAAATCTCTAATATCCAGAACCCCAAATCTATAATACAACCTGCACAAAACTTTGTAATGTCCCCAATCCTTCCATGCATTACCATGGCTTCCATTCTGCATTTGATCTACACAAACAATGGTTATACAAATCTAGGGAGCTCACACCTCCCTCAACCATAAGCATGGCTCTGATACCACATGTTAGCAATCTGTAGGTCAAATAAAACCAATAGGAGAAAATGATGTAAAAATAGCCATAATGCAAAGATCAAATGACAAACACAAGATAACATAAGATATACCCTGAGAAAACCCTCAAGAGGGAAAAACCTAGCCTCCAAAAGCATCCACACTCATATATATTAATCAACAAAAGATATTACAATACATGCCATGAGTCTCCATGAACACCTCTGAACCATCAAGCACCTCCAATGCATCCTCTATGTGTCCAAGCATGAATCCATACATCACCTTCCATGCTTCACAATATGCACTCACAGGAGAGCTCAATACAATGACAGCCTCTCACAAACTTCCAATCCACCTACAATGAAATAGCCAACCAACCCAACTAATGGCCATGTGCTTTCTTTTATAGACCAAGCTCATAGAAATACAACTTGTGGTATTGGACAAAACCATGTGTTCCAAAATCATGGATACACAAAACCATTGACCCCTTATTTAATGTCGGTACTACATTTTTTCCCAACAATTAAATAATACAAATAATAACCCAATGTTACATACAACATTTACAAGTGGCCTCCAAATAAATATATAATGTGGTTAAACACATCAATTAAGATGCACCACAAATAAATATTTATTTTACATGAATAAAATAATACAATATTATGCAAGGTGTAGAACACCTATTTGCGAACAAAAACTATTGCACATACATCCACAAGATGATTGAATTATTAATCCAAAAGCTATTAATTTTCATTTCTATTGATGCCACGGTGACTCAACCTTCCTCCTAACCAATGGCACAATCACTCCCTAACACCCTTAGGAATGTTTGCTTGAGAGTGTGTGAGCCATTAGATGAGAAATTATTGAATGGTTCATATATGTTTAAGAGATTGATAGTCTTTGACAACACTAGGGATTGCAAAAACCACAAGATGTACATAAGATTCAACAGATGACACAACCCTAAGGACTTACAAGTTTTGACAACATCCTAGAAGTGTACAAGTTTAACACATCACCTTGCCAATATTAGAATTATATAGAGCTCATAATTTAATAAATCGAGAGGGGTAGCCCATCAAGGATGATGTGGAACACAATAGTAGTGTGACTACTCTAAGGAAACCTTCAAGAGATGCATGTCATAGATTAATTTCTAATTAGACAACCAGTGTAATCTCATGAGTTGAAGTCTCTAATAACTCCTTGGGAGTGTAGAAGCTCGCCATGTAATGCCCTACTGACATCATATTCTAGTAAGCACTTTACCCTAGATAAGCCTATGAAAATTAATCTTAGCATTAGATTAAGTCATAAAGTGTTGGGGTCTCTTGGAGGGCACCATGTGTCACCAACAAGATCCATATTTTTTTATGTTGCCTAAAGCTTGGTCCTTGTCCATTAAATTAAGTGATTTTTATAAGTAAATTAAATTAGGTTCTCAAGAATAATAATGATGCGAGAAAGGATGAAACCCCAAATACGAAAAATGTGACCCTTCAAATATAGGACTTCCTTAACAATAAAATATAAAAGGAGAATCATTTCCTTGTGAAGAAACCATCAATAGGAAATAAATCTAACAATCAATTCAAAGGTAAAGTATTATTCTCAAAAAAGATAGCCAAGAAGAGTAGCGACTCCTTCAAAAAATAGATATAAAGGATAAATCAATTCATTGACTTAAGAAAACATCACTTATCTATTGTCAGGGTATCAAGCAATCAAAATATCAAAAGTTTTCCAAGGAAGAAACAACCAATCACAACCACTCAACATAGTGGAATCTAACAATATAATTTGACTTCCAATTCTCAAATGAAAATCTAGTTGTCAGGGAAACTTAGGCATAACTAAAGATACAAAGATAGGTTAAGGTTATCTTTCAAAATTTGAGATTTAGGTACACTATGGTATCATCTTGACCTAGGATGATCAATCTCTTAAAAGCCAAAACAATAATTTTGAGACAAAAAAATTCTTTAGGAACTTACAAATTTGTAGAAATATTGGAAATTTATCGTAAGATGTTCATCAAGCTTCATCAAAGAGGAACACCATTGAAAATAAATTGTTCTATTCCTCTAGAACAAGAGCCAATGTACAAACACATGATCTATCCCACACTCATTGAAACAATGGCAATACAATCTAGTCCATACCCCATATGATCTACCTTGTAACCTATATTAAAATTGATTTAGTGAACTTTGTGTGGGGACCAAATTCACTTATATATGTAATATCTAGAGTAGATGATTTCATCCAAGGGTCTAAGTTCTTTTTCTTGATTAGAGTAACTTAGATAAATTTGATACACATCAAGTTACAACAAAGTTGTTACATATAAGCCTATGTTAAGTTATATTATGGGCCTATAACCCACAAATCCATGGATCATTCTCACCTATCAACCTTGGGATAAATTGATATTGTTTAAATAAATCAGGTACTTTCCTAAGATATGAAAATAAATTTAGTACTAAACATGGAGGTACATGTCAAAGAGGAGTGATAACCTCCAACTGAGTTAGAAGATGGAACAAGAATTGGATATTAGGTTAAACCTCTAAATTTAAGTCCTTTTATTGAATGCTAAAGTATTGTACATCTTTTATTTTATTGACTTCATCAATCCCATAAATTTGTAATTAAATATTAATTACCTATGGGTATGATAGATGTTTGACTAGGTTAAGTAATACAAAAACCCTATAAGCTCCTCATTAGAAACAAACTTATTGCAAACTTTGTTTAAATGTTTACACAAAATTAAACATACTTTATCTAAGGGAAGTTGTCATTTAAACATCTAGTTCCTTTACATGAAAGAAAAAGTGATTTTACACAAAGGAGTGAGATCTTGATATTCACAACATTCCTGCTATCCATCATGATTTTAGACTTCAACAAGGGGTAACGAAGAGTTTGTATCATTGCCTAGGATCCTTGGGGTGAGGATATGAGAGAAAACTTGTCTTAAGTAACAAGTCTTGCCAATTTTCAACTCTTGTTTTTGTTGTTGAAGAGTTATTGGGAAATGGTAAGAAGACTATTGGACAATAAATTGTCCTCATATGTTAGAGGATAGTATTGACCTTATTGATAGTCAAGTTGAGGCAAGTATATACTAACAGCTACTTTCCAAAGACATAGAGTCATTGAACATAACCAAAATAATCATCACTTGGTTTAAACTTTCCAATACCTATCAAAGTATCACAATCAAAGTTAATGACCTCACAAGAAATACAAATCTACGGGGTAGATTTAGAATCTTGGTAATTTAAAAAGTTTCTTATTTTGTGATTGCTTGAGGGCAAGCAATCTTGGGTAGGGCAAACTGTTATGCCCCTGAAATAAGAACGCAAATGGCTGACCTCTCTATAAGGATAGGCAATTGTCTAATACCAAATAGACAATTAATTGGTGCATGCCAATGATGCAGAGGCATCCACACTATAACCTTAACATACAGCATGGATGTCCGCAACCCTTCATTATCATCATCATCATCATCATCATCATCATGTTTTCCTGAACACTGTCAGCATCATCACATTTACTCTGCCGACTGATATCCTCCTGATGACAAGCCTTCGCTCTTTCGCATGTCAACAGCATCATCACGTTTGACTATCGGCAGCATCATCATATTCGGCGAGCACGAACATCCTCCTGACGTCCACTGTTCACTTCACCGACAACTTTGACCTTCACTATCTTCAGCATCATGATGTTCAACATCATGTTCATCAGCAGGATAAGAACATCCGGTTCCCTCCATATATCCTGATGATGACAAACCTTAACTCCACGCACCATCCCCTCGATGCTTACGTCACCCCGATATCCTGATGACGTATATCCTGATGACGATGACGTCACATGCAGCTCCTCAATATCCTGCTGCTCCGCAATATCCTGATGACTTATATCCTGATGATGATGACGTCATATCCTGCTGTTGGCTAAACTTAACTTTTTTCGGCCCGCGATCAACCTGATCTTCTACCTGATGCCGATACGCTCCTCCTCGGCAACTCCTGATGATGATCACCCCGACGCACTTTCATTTTATGCAACCAACCGCATCATGCTCTTCTCCACTTATCCGGATGACGATGCCCGAAGCGACTGCAGGATATTCACCAAATTATCCTGATGATGCCGTTTTGACAAACTTCCAGCCTTAGCGGATTTTCACCATTCTGATCCGCCGAACCTCCTGGGATGACTCGATCCACTTCCAGGGTGATCTTCCAAACTCTATCAGCTCGACCTAGCACATACCCATGCTAGGGTTCTCAACATCTCTCGACGGCGATCCTGCACACCTGCATGCAAATAGAAAGCAAACTAAAACCTAACCTACTGTACATAACCATTCCACCGATCCGACGAATCAACCGGTGGAATGGATCAGCGAATCCATACAGCCACCAAACCAGCAAATCGATTAACCAATGGAGACCAAACAGAAAATGAACACAACAGGATCTCTTATTCGATTTCAAAAGATGCTATTACAATACTCTGTCTCTCTCTCGCAAAGTCTGATCGATGATATATGCAATATCAACTGATCCTCATGCTTAAATAAGTTTTCCTGCGAGTACTACTGACCCGACTCCAAGCGGCTGGGAAATCTCTCCAGGCGGCTGGGAGATCCAACCGGTCCTACAGCATGACAGCTGTTCTAACAAACTAACTAAAAATAGAAAAGCATGGTCAGCATGATCTTAGTATAGTCAGCATGACCTTATTACAAGCATTGGTCTTATCAGACCTTCTTGGAAACATTAACAAGACTCAAACTAACTAACTGCCTCATGAAGGCCAGCTGTCAGGTAGGTGCTCCTGCACCAGCCAAAAAGTTCAATTTTAATATACATGTACAATGATTTAAAGGACAACAATTATTATAGACAGTGATTGGTTTTAGTAGCAATCAATAGAATGAAGGTTGTAATCTATAAGAATGGTGTGTATTAATCTTTGTTAAGCATTTAACAAAAGGTGTGATCTCCCTAATGGTGTGATCAGCTTTGGAATGGTCGTCTTCTTTATTAAGAGACATACTCTTTCATGATAGACGCTTCCTTTCTAAGAGATGCATCAGTTCACTGGAACATAGAGATATATAAGGAAAAGTCAAACCATGTGCAAAGATCATCAAGTGATCAAGGAAAGAAATATATATCAGAGATAAGTCTGTAGAATAAATAATGTTAAAACAAGGAATTTATTATCTCACTATTAAGCAGTGAATAAGATGATCAATAATTGGTATAAAGCATAATAAATGGCATTTTACTTGACTAAACTAATATCTATCTAATTGATAGGAAATAATACGTTACACATTGCTACTATTGTATACTATCCTTGCTATAATTTTGCCTATGCACAATAAAACCAATGTAATGATTCCCTTAAGGCTCCCCTCCAACTATCAATCCTTTATGGAGGATACTGCATATAATATTGCAAGTATCTAGGACTCCATTGGGACACCCCAAGTGGGGCTGGGAGGCTAAATGGCGAGTGTCATTCTGTACATCCTAGGCTGGATGGAACGGCTCGAGGTGCCTTGTATGTGGTGTTCCATAATCACGATGGGCTGCTAGATGCAAACCTTAAAATGAATTCCATAGGTGCATGCTGAATATTATAATAATGATTAGAATCATATCTATAACATCATTGGATTATATGTCTATTATCTGTTGATAACTAACATGCTTGTAGGACCTAAATCAGGTTTATCTTGCCTCAAGCATTCAATTGGTAAGTTACAACCTGAACTATATTAAATTTGTGATTCTAGGGCAAGGTTTAGGGCAATAACAAAAAGGGGACATTACACTTCACTAGACTATGAACATGTGGCATTCACAAAAGTCCTCGCATCTCATCTATAGGCCTAAATCCATCAATGAACCAAATCAAACTCTCTCTAACATCCATTATCATATCACCTTAGTATCTAAATGTTTTTTTAGACCTATCATTCCATTATAATGCAGTTAAGTGGTGAGCTCAAGTTCACCTACAAATAAATTTGATGCTCATCTGCTCATCTTGGCTATGGCCCCTCATGCTCACAAAGTTTCTACAACGAGCACATGGCTACTCAAGGATGATTTTTGTTAGTCCCTTGGACCAATCCACATCAAAATGGTGGCATCTAACATAGAGATGGTGATGAATGATAATGTGTCAAGTGTCCTCTCTATCGATTCTATAGGGATTTGATGGCTTGTCTCAATCCTATTGTTGCTTGAGTCAATTGTCTTACAATCCATTATCAGAATCATCAAGTATGAGAATTCCTTTGAATCAAAGTCAAATGACTAAGCTTGAATAATAGTTTATGACTGAGATCCCATAATGTCAATCCTTGAGATGTTTAGAATGACTTACCAAAGGAAATTAATGTCGTCATAAAATCAGGTGTCTTATTGTAGATAATATAGGCAATTTCTTAATGTTAGTTCAAAAGAATTTGGCTTGATTTTTAGACTTGTAATGGGGCATCAAAACATCTTTCATGAATTTGATTGCAATGATGATGGTTATGATCATTTTTGTAATTGGTTAGATATAGCTTCATTACTATATCTAGATGTGGAGCACATTTCTGCAAAGTTGGAGATCATTTTATTGTGCTATCTGTAGAGTTAGATTTTGTACCATACCTAGATAGAGACCTTCAACATCACATTCATATTCAAATGAAGTCTTTTTGCACTTCCTCATAGTCAGAGATTTTGTATCACTTTATGTAATGGGTGGAATCTCTTACCCTTCTCTCTCTCTACTTTTCCTTGCTTTTGGGGATAGTTGGTTTTTGAATGCAAGTTGTGGTTATGCTTATTTCGAAATGTGTGACAAAAGTTACACATTGCATTTTTCTCTATTTTGTAGGTTTCAAAGGAATACTAAAGACAAGAAGAATTCAAGAATGATCAATTACTTTACATGGATTAGATATCCTCTTACTATCTAAAAAATATTTATGTTTACATGTTGAGTACTTGTTTACTTTGACATGCATCTACTTATTAGTTTGCATGTACATTAAATGTGGGGACAAAATGTAATGGTGAAAATTTCATAGCCATACCCTTTTCCCTTATGTTTTGGGCTTGCTTTGATTATAGTGTTATAAATGTAATAATCAACTTACAAGTGGCATAATTATATGTGAAATCAGCTCATGACATCACATATTTTGATCCCTCCATCATTGATCCCTAGACCTATTTTTCACCACCCTATATTAGATTCACAAGTGCTGACTGGATCCAAGTCACTTCTATAGTAACATTTAATTGATACCTGCACTTTTAAAATTCAAAATTCAAATTCTCACCTTGCTAACCTTTGTAGTAGTTATTATGAGCCAACTTAGTGTATGTTATGTTGATTTGTGTGCTTGGTTGTTGTATTTAAGACATTAACTTGTCCATTTGAAAATCATGCAAGGACATGTCCTAGGTCGTTCACTATTGAGCACTTCTATTTGGAGAATACATAGAATCTTGTTGCATTTACATCAGAGATCACTTCATACTAACCATGTTACATGATTGCTTGTTGTCCTCGAGTTGTAAAGTTAATCTATGTAGAGGTTTGACCTAAGAAAAATTCCCTAAAAATGCTAATAAACATTCCCATCCTATCAACTCACATTTCAAGATATGGCAAGTAAATTGAATTAGACCAACTTCTATCATATCAAACCCACGCCCATCAAATCATTTTGATGTCCAAGCAAAAAACAGATCCGCACTCGCAAAGAAGTATGAGGGGTAAAGGTGAAGTAGGCTAGAATGAGACAATTAACTTTCGAGTCAGTTCCAAGTTTGCGTTTTGCTTAAAATAATGTCTTGGGTCTCCAACCTGCCATAGAAATTCCTTAATCCACTCTCACCACATCCATTATTAAATTGTAAACAATTAGAGGTTGGTGTACGTAGACAAATTGTGAATGGAGCAGGAAAAAATGAATCCCCCCAAAAACCATAAAAATGTCTTTTAGTATAGGCCTCATGGGCTCCACCATCCATATCTTCCAAGAAAACAGTACTCTACACTAAGCTACATCATTCAAATTCCACGCTCAATTTACTTTATGCGGAACAAAAGCCACGTAGAGCATTTTCAAAAGATTTTCCACAGTTATCATACCTATTAGTCGTTAAAGATCTTAAACCCGGAGAAAATAGTGTTCTAGTTTGAAATTCAAAAGTTTAGTAACTAGCTTACCGCATGAGAAAGCGCGTGCAACGTAATCAGATCAAAAAGCAACTCATACCATGACGTAGGTTAATAGCTCAGAGGAAAAACCGATGGAAATTGCCCCCAAGAAAAAACGTGGATGACGAAGAAAGTATTTCCGTATGCTTTAATGCAGAGGAGAACCAGATCTAGCTATAACCTACAAGAAAACAAGAAAAAAATATAGCCACAAGATTTCGAACGTCCCGCCATGTTGACTATTTTTTCTTCATATACTTATCCGTGTTCATACTTGATCTATGTAATTGTGGATCTTTCAAAAAAGTTTCACCATGAAATGAACCGAAATGAAAGATTTTAATGACGTCTAGGAAACCAAACAGTCTAAGGGATCAAGAATCATATGAACATGGTCAATTTTTAAAAAACTGCAATAGCGTTATATCTTATTCTGTAAGATGCAATGATATTTACAACATTAATAAAACAAAGCTACAGAAGATAAGAAAGAAAGGTGGGATCAGAATCATAAGACCCAGTCTGTCCTCTATCTCTTCGCTGATCTTCAATCTTCTGTTATGGATTTTAATCAAGTAATCTGCGAGTTCGGAACTCGGATCAGAGCCATAAGGCGCCGGCTTGTTTGAGCTTGGGCACCAAGTCACCAGCAATGTGCATGGCCATAAGACGGTCCAGGCCACCAATGAGGGTGCCTCCAACAAAGACTGCAGGCACAGGGGGATTTAGTCCAACCATCCTAACCAGAATTTTCTCCATCTCTGCTCCACCGTTCTCCTCCTCGTCCAATTCACAGACTGTAGGATTGACACCCAGACCACAGAAGAGCCTTTTCACAACATGGCACATGCAACACGACGTCCTGCTCATTATGACCACAGCGTTCTCTGAAGTAAGGCGCTGAATTTTGTGCATGGGAGACTCTGCTGAAGATTGCAACCCTCCTTGCATGGCTTCAAGTTGTGAGTAGTTCTGGTTGGGTAAGTTGGTCTTATACCTATATGAAAGCAATTGCACGGAGTGTAATGACAAGACGCTAATGGTTCCTAGGATTCCTTCTTCCTCTCATGGGTTTTATCTAACCCAGGCATTCATTCCTACCATACACTCAACGACACTCGTGTTTTCATCGTTTTATCCACTACGAACTTACGTAGACCCACGTTACACCGTCAGTTGCGGACCAAACTAACGGGCCAGAAAGAATTGTGAGTAAGGATGATGCGTCATGCGTGCGTCGGGGGGAAATGGTGGGGCCGACCGACGTTGACGGGAAAATGGAAGTGGACTATGAATGACGTCAGCCGTGCGTATTGTCGGGGGAATTGGCGCTTACCCCATGGTCACTCACACGCAACACCGCCGAGCCCATTTTAGGAAAACTGCCACCTGGCACTGGCGTCATGCTCACGTCACTCTCACGCTCCCGTACCTTTCTGTGCTACACGATACCTACGTCGGCATTGTCTCCTCTCCTCTGCTCCGCGGTCAAAAAATTGTTATAATAATAATATAAATATTATACACCTGTTGAGCGTTTCGGATGTGTGTCGTCGACCATAATTAACGAACAAGATCTCAAACTAAATCTTACGTACCACGCTGCTCTTTATTTAAGGGAGACGCAAAACACAAGGAAAACCGCTTTATTCCTCCACATCTAGTTACTCTATGCTCAAAATACTCATTGGACAACATTATTCTAATTCCCATTTTTCTCCCTAAACAATTTTCTATTCCGAACGACTTCTTCATTGGGTGAAAACTCCATTTCTTCTTGCACTTTTATGCTATTTTGTATGGGTGAAAACTTCATCTCTTCTTGCACGTTTATGCTATTTTCTATGGGTGAAAACTTCATCTCTTCTTGCATGTTTATGCTATTTTGTACGGGTGAAAACTTCATCTCTTCTTGCATTTTTATGCTATTTTGTATGGGTGAAAACTTCATCTCTTCTTACACTTTTACGCTATTTTGTATGGGTGAAAATTTCATCTCTTCTTGCACTTTTATGCTATTTTGTATGGCTGAAAACTTCAACTTCATCTCTTCTTGCACTTTTATACTATTTTGTATGGGTGAAAACTTAATCTCTTCTTACACTTTTATACTATTTTGTATGGGCGAAAACTTCATCTCTTCTTACACTTTTATGCTATTTTGTATGGGTGAAAACTTCATCTCTTCTTGCACTTTATGCTATTTTGTATGGGTGAAAACTTCATCTCTTCTTGCACTTTTATGCTATTTTGTGTGGGTGAAAACTTCATCTCTTCTTGCACGTTTATGCTATTTTGTATGGGTGAAAACTTCATCTCTTCTTGCACTTCTATACTATTTTGTATGGGTGAAAACTTCATCTCTTCTTACACTTTTATGCTATTTTGTATGGGTGAAAACTTCATCTCTTCTTGCACTTTTATGCTATTTTGTATGGGTGAAAACTTCAACTTCATCTCTTCTTGCACTTTTATACTATTTTGTACAGGTGAAAACTTCATCTCTTCTTACACTTTTATGCTATTTTGTATGGGTGAAGACTTCATCTCTTCTTACACTTTTATGCTATTTTCTATGGGTGAAAACTTCATCTCTTCTTGCACATTTATGCTATTTTGTACGGGTGAAAACTTCATCTCTTATTGCACTTTTATGCTATTTTGTATGGGGTGTAAACTTCATCTCTTCTTACACTTTTATGCTATTTTGTACGGGTGAAAACTTCATCTCTTATTGCACTTTTATGCTATTTTGTATGGGGTGAAAACTTCATCTCTTCTTACACTTTTATGCTATTTTGTATGGGTGAAAACTTATCTCTTGTACTTTTATGCTATTTTGAATGGGTATCTCCATAATATTGTCTTAGTATATAATTTTGATTGATTTGATATTTTATACTAATCTTAATTTTAAATTTAGATCGGTATTTAAAAATAAAATCTTATATTTGTTAAAAATATTTAGAGATCTTAAATAGCATTTTTTACCAAGGTAAAGGTTAAAGATTATAGTACAACTTCAAACTTGCACTTGTAGTTTTGACCCACTTTTCTCCAAATTGCAAAATTAATTATAGCCTTGAGCTTATTGAATTATAGTTGATTGTTATGTGCAAATTCCCACACCAAAAGGCTCAAATAATGCACCTAGGAAATACTGCATTTGGGTTCATTTAAATTCTCATTGAAATATGTAATGGGATTAACTTCTTGACTCAAAACTCCACCAATTGATGTCCCACTTACATCATAGTCCACTTGAAACATTGTTGAAATCCAACAATGTTAGAATTTCCCACTCTGTTAGCTTCTCCTTCAAACACTGAAAACTAATTTCTATTTTAACTATCCAATTAAATTCCTTCCTACCAACATGTGGGAATTGAATTTGTGCCACCATATCTTGGACACCTAACTTTCAATTTCAAGCTATAGTCACAATTTTTGGCACGAGAATACAAATTTGGTTGCATCGAGTATTTGCGAACAAATCAATTGTGGAAGGTGAAAATTAAAGTTTTGTTGATTGAATGAGTTGAGGCATTGTGTCATATATCTCCACATGAAATTTTAGGTCTCTCATGGTCATTTTGTGTCCATAGCAAACTTCTAGGTGAAAGCATTGATTTTAAAATTATATTGCAAGTTTTAATTCTTAAAGGGGAAATAATTTAATTTTGTTTTTAGCATGTTTGTGGGATCTATCCATGTGTATTATAAGAAGGATGCTTAAATACAAAAGGTGAATGGTAAATTATTTTATGAGGAAAATCAATTATTTTCTTATATATCTATAAATATTGAAATAAAAAATGGGAAAATTAAAATGTTTTCAGGAGAAGAAAATTATGCACCAAAGTGAAGTAAAAAATAAAAGTAGGCCCATGCTTATAGAAAAGGAATTACAAAATGAAAAGGAAGATTAATGTTTGGTAAAAAAATTGTAAGGTAACTAGATGATCAACATTGTGCACTCTCTTCTTCACTATGGTACACTGAGTTGTGAATGTTGTTGGTGTCAACCACCTCCCAGGAGCACAACTTGCAGATAAATCTTCACAGACGAGAGAAGCATAATGTTGTTTTACCAAAGATGAAAATACATATTGAGATGAGATACTTTACATAGTGTACAATGCAAATATAAATAGTATTCAGGAGTAGGTGAAAACTACTCGAATGGGTTACAGGAAATAACTTCCCAACCTAACTATTATTTAGGCCTAAGTTGCACTTAAGGGGGGGTGTTAGAGTAAATTGCATTTACCTTTCTTAAGTTTAACTTAGGCCTAAATAATAGTTAGGTTGGGAAGTTATTTCCCGTAACCCGTTCGGGTAGTTTTCACCTACTCCCGAATACATTTTATATTTGCATTGTATACTATGTAAAGTATCTCATCTCAATATGTATTTTCATCTCTGGTGAAATAGCATTGTGCTTCTCTCGTCTATGAAGATTTATCTGCAGGTTGTGCTCCTAGGAGGTGGTTGACACCAACAAATGTCAACCATCCCTAACCCAACACAAGTCCATTCACTTGGTGCAAAGACAAATGAATTCATTTCAAACTAATTCCCTTTTGAATGGTGGGCCCATAGGCATCAACTACTAGCATATTGTAGTTCCTTGGGAAAATATTAAATTGTTTCCATATGTCATGTTGGAAGCGATAGTGAATATAATTATTCTATTATTTGGGAAAAGAAAAATAATCTTATACAACCATGTAGGAAGAGAATAGGGGAGCCATAGTATAAAATAACATTGAAATAAGGAAATATTGCTTCCATCACATTAACCATTAGAGGAAACATAATGTAGCTTACATATCTAAGTAAATTTTGGTAGCATAATAGCATGTAAATTAACACTTTAAGAACATGAAAGAATAATAGAAGAAAGATAAACAAAAGAGAAGAGACACCAATATACGTGGGGAAAACCCTTTCACATAAAAAACCCCACACTCCAAAGCATCGAACTAGTGTATTAATCTGCAACAACAAACATGTTACAGTAAACTTGCAAGCTCAAATCCTTAACATGGAGATCTACATCTTTCTAAACTCTGGAGGAAAAGCTGACAGCATAAAACTCTCCTCTCCTCACAAATGACTCCTCAAGCATTCAATTTATAGGAGTTTCAATCAAATCCATCATAAAATATAAAGTTACTTACACCTGTCATAAATCACTAACTCTCCAAATATGGAACTTCATTTTTTGCTCCTAAAATCATGATTGTCAAGTTTCCAAGGGAACTCCCTCTTCCAAGCTTTTTTCCATTCTAGCAACTCTTACACACATTACAAGTTGTCATAGTTGCATTTAGAAACTTCCATGACACTAAGTGATAAATACAAATTGCCAAAATACAAAATACAAGTGACACATAGTGCACTCCAAGTGGGATGCCCAAAATAAGTGCATGCATAATAAATATAGATAAATAAACATTTCAAATATTAGGAATTGCAAGGTGTATGACACACCTAATCCCAACAGAATTCTTACTTGAGGCCTTGTTGTCTATTTTCCTTCAAACTTGGTTTTGGAGAACCAAGGGGGGCTCCACCCTAGTGTCTTAACAACCCTTCCCTTGTCCTTATTGGTTGGATCGTGAGTATCTGATCTTGTGTTGAGACAAACAATGTTGCCACATGTGTGTTGTGTGCATTGATTGACATGTGTTTCATATGTTGACTTTTATGCTAGTTGTAGTTTGATTTGTCACATGTGTGTTTTGTGCATTGATTGGCATGAGTCTAGCCATGTATTCCTTGGATTTGTGTGAGATGGCCTTGATAGCGGTGTTGCCATAATCTTTTTCACCATGGCTCAAGGGTTTCCTAGAGTGACATAGACATCTATTGCGTTCAACAATGGTAATATAGTAGGTGGTGGGTAACATTTCCCCATTGGTCCTTCAGGAAGATCTCTTGGGAGCTAGAAGAGTTACTTGTGTATTATTTCATATTTTGATCTCATGTTGTATTTCATGATTATTAGAGTGCCTTGGAGGTGGCTTATTATTGATGTATATTTATTCTTTGTATCATTTTATTATTGGAGTGTGATCCTTCCATGTTTGGGAAGTGCCATCCATCATGTTATTATTTCATTTTCTTACATCCCTATTTTCTGACTTGCTATACTTTTACTTTTTACTTGGGCATAAGTAAATTTGTTGAGATGTTATAGACTTATGACAGGATATGACATGGAATTATATTAAATATCAATTATGAAATCATGGAAATGATTATGCTATGGTCGATTTAATAACGGTATTATAAGATTTGATTTACTAGTTGAATTTATCAAATAAAGATGCATTGATCTCTTATTGTTTGATGACAAGTGAAACAGGATTACAAGTTATCGACTCTCAAAGAAGAGAGAGAGTATCTTTCGAGAAGAGAGAGATAGACCTTGGATTACGAGTGGTCAATTTGCCAAACGAGTCTAGTGTTAAATGATAATGTGAACCAATGAGTCATATGAGGTAAGTCTTGTCTTGCTAGTACTTTCGAATCTAATTGACAAGTAGTCGATATCTTGATTATCATCTAGTCAAGTCGATGGTGAGTCGACATAGTCATTTGTAAAGTAAACAACGTCATGGACGTAAAACGGTTGTGTTATTCTTCTTGTGTCGCTTGAAGTTTTCCTTTTGCTTCTTAAACGCCAAGACGTTCCCATCAGGTTAGATGACGCGAATATTTTTGACGGATTGTGATGGGGAGGTAAACTCGACCCATTCACATCATCTGAAATCCTTAGTGATCAAAATGGGACAAATAGAGGAGTTTTTAACAACTTCGGGTAGAGGTTTTTCATAGCTATGTGATAGCTAAATGAAATCTAAAATCTTATTTTACGTTACGCCCAATCCGTCGTGATTGCCATCAAAATGCGTTGATCATGTGTTGTGAATTTATTCCCTTTTGAAAATCGACGGAAGTTGAATGTGAAGTCAATATATGCTATAACTGTTTTGGTCATTATTTGGAAGGATATTCCAAAATCACTTTAGTCATAACTTGGATAACGGGAGGTATTTTCGTCAGTTTTCTTGATGTCGGTTTTCTCGTCAAGTCAAGTTGGTTTACGCCCAGGCTCTATCGTTTTGGACGTCTTCCTTTTGAATGCGCATTTTCTCTTCGAGTTTACAACTTGAGTTATCTTAAATCAAACCCATACTTTCTTACTTTAGTCGGTTTTGATTCTTTATCTCTTTTTCGACCTTGGAGCCACTTTGTGCATTTATCATTTATCCCCTTGTAAGAGCTTTATTCCTCTAGCGGTGTTAGTTGCATTTTTTTCGAAGGTTAGAAAGTCTTCTTGTGGAGGAAATGGACGAGGTTGTTATGCCACGTCGCCATTTAGAAACCTCCATCTTGATAGTGGCCGCTGCAAGTGAGGGAGTCGGGTAGCTGCAGTTATGTCGACCTCCTTTTACTAAGGCATGTCAGGGCAGTGGTGTTAATGCCCTATCTTCCATCACCGTGGGTGGTTGGGTAGGAGGTTATGTCGTTGAGATTAAAGTGTAACCGTTAGATAAATGCAGATGCTCCGTCGTCGTGGGGGAGGGAAAGGCATAAGTTTTTTGTTGATTGAAAACTGGGAAAACTGTCAAAAAAGATATCATTCTTCTTCTCCACGGTGTGCGGCCTGAGCTGGAGTCTTCGGTGGTTAAGAAACTAACGAGAGGACGAGGATAGGAGTGTGCAGAGAGTTGAGAGACTAAGAAAGGAATCTGCGGAGGTCGCCGAGAGCTTGGTGAGGACAAGCTTGCATCAGCAGACCTCTAACTCCATCAACAGGTTCCATTCTCTCTTTTTCGCAGTCTATGATCAGTATTGGTGTCTCTTCTCTGCAATGATATTGTAATACGTTTACAACGTGTCGGATGCAATAATAATGTCTTGTTACTGCAAGTTCTGTATGAGTTAAATTACATTGATTAAGTATCATTGTTGTCTTCTTAGAGTTCGAACTCATGACTGTCTTCACCAAAACAATGACATTGCATATCATGAAAGAAACCATAATGATATTAGAACACAGTCTTTGAAGTGTATACACACCAATGTTGATCATTGCATGATGCAAGATGTGAAACGGTATCCTACTAGCTATCGGCCTGATGTATGCATTGAGTCGATATTATATGACTATAACTCAGTTTAAAACTGTCTTGTGTGCACTTGAAATGATAGTTTCACAGTGAGAAACCACATTACACCACATGCCTATTGTATAAGGAAACCAAACCTCAGATTGAATGCATGTTTCGACGTAGATTTCAGATTGTTTTAATAGCCGGATGGTGAGATTTCAACTAGCTGTGGTTTCGAGAGATAAAAACCAAAGGAGGACAAGGTGTTAAAATACCTCTCTACCCAATTAGATAAAGATTCCGAAGACAAGACATTGAATGTCGACAAAAGTAACTAGCTAGTATCTTATTCGGTTTTATACCTTTAGTTAGAGGTCGACAAATGTGTTTGATCATCTCTAGTGTCGTGAGATAGATTCCAAGTCTTGTATTATCTTATTTTATGACTCTTACCTCATTGAACCATGTGAAACCATTTGATTTGGAAGGAGGTGTAGAGTTGTAGTAACAGTAATTATTCTTGGTCGAAAACCATCATGATTTTTGTAATGAAAAGATAAGGGTGGGAAACCCGTATTTTGTGTCGAAATTAGTTGCATGCGATGATTCTTGTGTCGCTATTACCTTGTAGACCCTTATGAGTCTAAAACTTTAAATTCTGGGCTTACAGAAAATTGTATTTTATACTTGAGTATGTTGTATAAACATATGGGAATTGAATAGCCATGTTAGAGACCACTTAGGAGTGGATATTTATAAACAATGTTTTATATGATTATGGGATTATGAATTGCATTACAAATGCTATCCATATAAACAATGAAATAGAAAACCCATTGTACATCGTGTGAACGGACATGAATCCATAAACTCGAGAATAGAGTAAACCTTTGCGCCATGCGTTAATGCATGAGGAAATTCAAACACCTTGAGGGTATCGAGGATGTTTTATAGAGCTTATAAGTGGGTGAACTCATTTCGTGAGTAGACATTAATGTGACGTGAGCCCTAATTTTAGTAAATGCTCATATCTATCTTGTTGGAATGAGATTTGTTACTAGTCAACAAAGATTAACCTTAGGTAGGGAAAACTCCTTTTGAGTTACAAGTTGAATTGAATTACAAGCCATGAGCCTCAGATTTTGCAAACATGCAAGAGGTACCATTAAATGGTTAAGTCAAACATTAATTCATTATACCTTTTTATCACAACTTCTCTAAGCTATTACTTGTCGACAAGGGGGTAAATCTCAAACGTTGCAAAGATGCAAAGAGAGAAACCTTAGAATGGATAGTCAATCCATAATGATTAATAGAGCAACGACAGTGTCTTGTGAATTCACCTAAGTCAGAAAGACTAGGTTTGAGTTAGGCAAAACTCATCAATTGAATCTAAATTTAACCTTGATATGGTAATTATTATAATAAGACATTGAGATCATTATTAAGATCGTGATTGAAGGGTCAAGTGCCCAGACTATGTATAATTATTCTTACATGCAAGAAGGGAATTAGATTCCTAGACTATAATGCTTAACCTGGTTAAGGTTATCATCTTAGTCATAATTAATCTATCTATAATTATTATGAGACAATAAGTCGTGGACCTCAGGAATTGTGATGATGCAATGAGAGTCCTCATAAAGAAAGAAAGTTGAATAGGTCTATGGAGTATAGACAATGAAAGAAAACATGGATGGGTCGGGAAGACTAAATTGTACAAACATCATAACTTCTTAAGTTAAAACATAGATGACCAAGTCTAACTGTAGGAATATGATAGTATCCAAGTCGAGTTGGAGTGGGTGAACATTACGACAACGTTCATTGCGAACGTCAATTATATTAAAAACTATGGCCATAGTAATGCATATGTCTCTACATGCATTGTCGATTCACTGTATCTGGATTGCACATCCTATCGAGAATCATACTTAGCTAGAGGGTATCTAGGGTTGTATGATAGATAGAGTTGTGTAAGATACAACACTATGTACTCGGAAAGGCAAATTACCACTGGTCACCTTGGTCTATACTTCTCGTGAAGGGAAGGGCCACTTCCGGTTAGGAAGGAGTGCGGGAGACCGACAGTCTGTGGTTGGAGGTAAATCACTGGAAAGACACTCTTTCTCTCTCTCGCAGAAGACATGCCGAGGCTTGTGATAAAGATATCAGATTTCTGGGTGCAGTATATCTTTGAGACTTGTGTTGATTGAGATTAAGTAAAACATTATCTGATTCAGGTATTTATAATTGATTTAGTTTTGTAAACATTGTACTTGAGAAAGACAATAAGGTTGATTGTATTTGTAATGAGATATCTTGTAATTGTAGTTACTCGACTATATGTTGAATAAAAGAAAAAAATTCTCTGTCTCATTTTTACCTTGTAAATTTACTTTATGGTGAATTTTTGGTTTTTACCATGTTTCTAGAATGTGGATGTTACACATTTGATCATTTGGTTGGAAAACTAACCTTGCTTTAGAAGGAAATTGTCATGTTGAGAAAGTTGTCTTGTTGAAAATGATTAAATTGGCATGTCGGAGCCCCCTTTTATATATGATTTTATTGCTCTATGTTATGGTTATGATTTGGTTGTATTGTGCCCACGTTATAGTTGTTATTCCCATATTTGTATTTGGCTCATCTCAACATTGGTGTCGAACAAGTGTGGCAATCCATATATTGCATTTCTCATGTTTTGCATGTATAATAGCATGAATTGGGAAATGTATATTATCTAAATTTGAATATTTATCATGATTTTGAGTTAGTTAGCATGTTGATTAATGGTTAGTAAGTAGATGCATTATGAATTGGATCCATGTTGAATGTTTCATCCTTGGGAGGCATCATGATTGATCCTCCTTTTGGCTTGTCATGCCATTTGTCAAAATTGCTTGGCTTGTTGGCCATTTATCGATGTTGGTTGTTCTCATCATGTAGATAAGTGTGTTTCTTTGTTTCCACCTTCTCTCTTGTGCCTTTGTGTGGCTAATGTGCTTGAGTGTGCAATTATGACATGTGAGTGTTACAATTACATCACGGAAATTTTGTTCATCCTATTTTCATCAGTTAATGTCCTAGTGTAAAATATGAGGAATTATAACTCCCTTTACTTGGGCAATATTAGTTCTTGTGCAGACCATGGAATATATGAGGCTTCCTACAACACTGGCACATGAAACCTTTTATATCTCTTCAAATTCATCATCTATTTAAGAATTCTTCTAGAGAAAGTCTACTGCCAACAAGTAAGGGAATGCTAATTGGTTTGTAATTCTACATGGAAAAACACTATAAAATAGTGTCAATGTACTTATGATTTAAACAAAGTTTCCTATTAGCTTGATCCTTGCAAATTTCCATAATCTTTCATATTAAAAGTACTAGATAATTTACTCTTAAGTTCCTTAATTATTCCGTTATCATCTCCAATAATTAACATGTAAGATAATGATTAGCGACCAATCATCAATTAAATTAAAATAAATGTGGTGATCAACTTCACTTCTAATAAAGTCACAGTCCAATGCAAAAGATTCAAATTTATGATACCACATTCTTCATTACTACTTAAAACCATACAAAGATGGTTTCAACTCGTAAACCAAGTGCTCTTGTCCCTTCACCATAAAATTATTAGGTTGTTTCATAAATTTTTCCTCATCAAGATCCCTATATAGAAATATTTTTTCCCTATCCTTTTTTGTACCTCTATATCAAAAGTAGTAGCAATAGTTAAAATGAATCTAATAGAGGTTAGTTTATCCATAGGAGAAAATGTATTACCAAAATCCACTCTGTCAACCTAGGAGTAACCCTTAGCAAGTAAACAAGCCTTGTACTACTCCAATTTACCATTTTCTCCTATTTTATTTTTAAATACCCATTTACATCCAATGACTTTCCTCCCCTTGGGTAGCTCAACTAGATCCCATGTGTCACATTTGTCCAAAGCTTTTATTTCATCTTTCATGGCCTCTAACTACGACTCATGCTCATCTAAATACAAAGCCTCCTTCACAAATCTAAGTTTATTGTTAATACATGATAAAGCAAATACACAAGTGTAAGTAGAAGGACTATACCTTTCAACCAAATTATGTTGTCTAGATGACCTTTTAAGAGGTGTAACAAAAGGATCATGTTGTTCCTTAGTAGAACTAAAATATGAACCTTCTCCTTCCTCATTCTGCCCATCCTATTGCTATTTTACAAGTGCATTTTCTTATAGATCACTCTTAATATCAAAATGCACTATTTTGTTAGGCTTTTCATGAGGCTATTTAACATCTTTAAATGACCTAACCTCCCTAAAAATAACATCCTTAGAATATATCATTTTTAATGCTATATGATCCCAAAGCGCATAACCCTTAATTTTCTCATCATAACCCACAAAAACACACTTGTCAGCCCTAAAATCAAGATTATAATGTTTCACTACCAAAAACTCTTAAATGAGAAACTGAGTCTTTTACATATCCATACCTCAAAGGGTGTTTTTTCAACTAGAGTAGAAGTGGGAGAGCTATTAACCAGGTAACAAGCAGTGTGTACAACTTCAACATAGAAATGTTATTCATGTTTATCACTTCTTAGCATGCTTATAGCTCTATCCATCAAAGTCTTTTTCATTCACACTGCTACTCCATTTTGTTGTGGAGTGTATGGAGTTGTCTTCTATCTAAAAATCCTTACATGCTTGCAATAATAATCAAAATCTCTAGAGAAATACTCACCACCATTATCGATTCTCAAAAAAATTACTTTCTTATCTATCTATTTCTCAATAGGTGTTTTAAACTCTTTAAACATAGAATTTAATATAGCATACTTATGCTTCAAAAAGTAAACCCATGTATATCTAGAGAAATCATTGATAAATGTCACATAGTATTGAGATTTTTCAATGGAAGGAACATCCACAAGAACAAGTTTATAAAGTTTAGATTTTTGAAATGGGAGTAACGACAGGCGGGCGGGAAAAACCTAGTGTAGGTCTGGACAGAGTAGGATAGGATTCCCAGGCAAGGTGACGTTGGAGGTAAGTAAGCCATCTTCTTCCACTGTTCATTTGTCTAATCTGGAGAGGTGAAATTGGCTAACTCAGACAGTTGGAAAGCGCTCTTCTCAAGCCTGAGAAAACTTCTAGAAAATGGAGTGGATATCATTCAGTCTGAGGCTAGGATACGCCTCAAGATCAAAAACCCCTCGCTGGATAGGACTGTGGCCAAAATGGAAAATGTTTTGGTGGGGAAGGTGTTTGGTAGGAGGCCTAACATTGAAATGCTGAGGAAGTGGGCTGCTAGTAAATGGAATATCAAAGGAAGTATGGCCATCTCCACCCTTCTAAAAGGCATTTTTTGCTTCTCCTTTAACAACTTTGAGGATTGCATGGGGGTCTTCACTGAAGGGTCCTAACTCTTTGGTCAGCAAAGCTTATCGCTCTGCAAATGGCAGCCAGGTCTCAACCTAGAGGTTGCTCTGGCGATGTCAGCTCCGACCTAGATCAAGCTCCCTAGTCTTCCCCTTGAGTTCTGGGATGATGAAATCTTTGCTACCATTGCCAACTCTTTTGGACATTTCCTATCCCTGGACAGTGTCACCAAGAACAGGAACAAATATATTTTTACTAGAATCTGTGTCAATGTTTTAGACTCACAAGGTCCTCCCCACTTCTATTGTCTTAGACTCTAAGTTTGGAGAATGGACTAAGGAGATTCTTTATGAGAACTATGCGCTCTTCTGCTAGAAATGTGGTAATACTGGGCATCTCATTAATGCCTGCAGGAAACCTAACATGGTTCTGGTGCCTGAATCCAAGGGGAAAGGGGTCAGTATGGAGGGTTTAGACTCACCTTCTGAGTCCACTGGTCTTTCTCTACCTAAGATGGACAAACTCAAGGTGATTACTAATGTTCTGCAAGATTCTCTGGTCCTGGATTCGATGACTGGAGGGACTGAGGAGCCCCTAGAGGCAACTGAACCTGTAGTCCTGAATAAGGAGGATCAAAACTCCTCTGTAGAGGTCCCAATTGAGTCTAAGGAAGGGGGCTTGATATTGGGGAAAAATACAGACATAGAGCAGCAAGCCACTCCTCAGGAGTGTGGGGTTGGTCCTGCTAAGGAAGGCGTTATACCTACACAACTAGAATCTCAAGCTGAGACTCGAGTTGATGATAACAACTTTATAAGGGATGGATTTAGTCTGGTGAAGCCCCACTCCATAAGTTTCTCTCCTCATACTTTAGTTGTGTCCCCTCTTTCTCCTCCTTCGGAGAAGAGCGCCAGAAAAATGGCAGATGTGGAAAACTCTAGGAGAGGTAGGAAACCGCTGAAGGAGACCAGAAGAAAGGAGACAGTTAAGGGATTGGCCAAAGGAAAGAAGAAAATGCTAGAGCTAATGGGCTCCAGGAGAGCAAAGAAATGATAGTAATATCATGGAACATCAAAGGGCTCAATAGCCTCCACAAGCAGCTTTTGTTAAAGAACTTCATAAAAGATATGAGACCAGATATTATACTTATACAAGAAACAAAAATAAAATAGGCAGATTTCAATAAAATCAGTAACTACATTTGGCCCTTCTCTTGTGTTGAGGCTGTCAGTGTTGAAGGGGCCTCGGGTGGTCTGGCCACCATGTGGAAGCCTCACTCCCTTGAAGGTACTGTCATTAGTTACAACAAAAACTACATAACTTTAAAGCTCAATCTCATCAACAACTCACTGAGCTAGAACTTAACCAATGTTTATGCTCCTAATAATGTGGTCCAGAGAAGGCAACACTAGACTGATCTGAAAACTGCCAAAGATTCATGGGAGAACAACAACTGGATGGTGGCCGGCGACCTCAACTCCCCTCTATACCCATCTAAAAATTTAGGTGGCATAATGGACTTCGCCGAAAGTATGATGGATCTTGACAATTTCCTCCACTTGGCAAGGCTGGTGGACCTTGATTTGGAAGGCTTCAATTTCACTTGGTTCAATAGGTAGGAGGGAAGTAATCTCATCCAGGTCAAACTTGATCGAGTCCTGGTCTCTGCGGGATGGGACATAATTGAAATATGCAAACTGGAGAACCTTTTGAGATTCGATTCAGACCACACTCCCCTAATCCTCACTTGGAACCCCGATTTATGGAGAGAAAGTCCCCCTTTTAGATTTGAAGCCATGTGGGCTAAGCACCCTGACCTCTATCAACTAGTCTCAGGCTGGTGGAACAAAAAGGTGAATGGGTCGAGCATGTTTATTATAGTTTAGAAACTTAAGGAGGTCAAGCTTCAACTAAAGGGTTGGAATAGGAACTCTTTTGGTAACATCTTCAAAAAGAAAAGTGAAATCAGGAAAAACCTTCTCATGCTACAGGGAGACATGGATAAAGGCATCATAACTGGGGGAGACAAAGAAAGAGAGAAAATTCTGTTGTCTGAGCTACATAATTTAGTGGAGAGTGAAGAAATATATTGGAAATAGAGATCCAAAGTGCAGTGGCGCAAAGAAGGGGACAGAAACACTAAATTCTTCCACCAATCGGCCATGAAACACAAGAAAAGAAACAGAATCACTGAAATTATCCTTGAAAATGGAGAAGTGGTCCAAAATGAAAACTAGATCAAAATGGAAGGGGTAAGGTATTTTGAAAACATCCTGAATAGGACTGGCCCTCAAACAGAGGATGGAAGCCAGGAGTTAAATGATCGTTTAGAAGTCATTCCTAACATCTTGAGTGAGGATGATAACCTTGGTTTGATCAAGGATGTCACTGTTGAGGAGGTGAAAGCTATTGTTTTCTCTCTCAATCCCTTCAAAGCCCCAGAATCTGATGGTTTCCCTCCGGTCTTCTTCCAGACCTTTTGGGATATAATAGGGAAGGATATCACAGTGGTTGCTAAAGAATTCATAAAAAGAGGGAGAGTCTTGAAATAAATCAACAATACATTCATAGTACTTATTCCAAAAAGAGGAGCAAACAGAATGTCCGAATTTAGACCCATAAGTCTATGTAACACTCTCCACAAGATTTTCACCAAACCTCTAGTGCTGTGTATCCAACCCTTGCTTGAAAAAATTATTCACCCAAATCAAAAGGGATTTGTCCTGGGTAAGCAAATCACCGATGCTATCATCACTGTCCATGAGAATTTACACTCTATGGTAAAAAGCAAAACGGAAAGCATGATTTTAAAACTTGATATTTCCAAAGCCTATGATATGGTTTCTTGGCACTTCCTAGAGAAAATCCTACATGGATTTGGTTTCAATCAGAGAATAATAAATATGATGAAGCACTACTACTCCAACCCTACTTACTCCATTCTCATCAATGGATCCCCCAAGGGTCACTTCAAAGCTAACAGAGGGCTAAGGCAGGGAGATCCGCTCTTGCTTTATTTGTTTATAATTCTAGTGAATGTTCTTGGAAGAGTGATAAACAAGAGCATCAACACTAGAAAGCTTAAAGGTTTCACCCCCGCCTCTAGTTTATCCCCCTCTTCTCATCAGCAATTTGTGGATGATACTATCCTTATAGGGGAAGCTTCCACCAGGGAAGCTGGAGAGTGGAATCTAATTCTCAATTCTTTTGCCACTGGATCTAGACAAAGGATAAACTTTGAGAAAAGCATAATTTACTTCTTCAACACCAATATGAGTCTACAAAGTTAACTGCTATTCTGGGGTGTCAAATAAAGGATATGCCTAATACTTATCTCAGGATGCCTCTCACTATAGGTAAGCTCCCTAAAACTTACTAGAATCTATTGATAGAAAAAATGCAGAGGAAACTGGTAGCATGGAAGGGCTCTCTCCTGAGCAATGCTGGCAAATTGCTTCTTCATGCTTCGCTCCAAAGCACCCCAATCTACATCCTCTCACTCTTCAAACTCCCCAAAGTTATAGCTGATAGGATAGAGCAGATTCAGAGAAGATTTCTTTGGAGTGGCTCAGAGGAAAAAAAACATGATCTCATTGGTGTCCTGGGAAGTGGTTTGCTCTCCTAAAAACAGAGGGGGCTTAGAGATAAGAAGAATCATAGGGCTAAATATAGTTTTGCTGGCCAAAGTTGGTTGGAGACTAATGACTGACAATAATGACTGGACCAGTATCATGAGAGCCAAATATCTAAACAATGGAAAGGGAACTATTCTAATCACAAGCAATAGCCTCCCACAGGGCTCCTCCATATGGAACAACATAATGAAATCCAAAAGCCTTCTACATACAGGGCTCCAGTGGAATGTTGGCAAAGGTACCACTGTCAGATTCTGGGAGGACCCGTGGATAAGCACTCCTCCCTTGATGTCCCGCCCTATATGTTCAGCAATTATGAATCACCTCAAGTCTAAGCTGGGAGACAAAATTTGCAACTATTGGGATACCCTCGAAGGGAAGGAGAGGTGGAACCTCAGCACTGAAGGGCTTCAACAAACTCTAGCCAGTGCAATGAGTACTCTTCTTGAAATTCTTAAGAATCACAAATTTCACAAGAAATTCTTGTCGGATCAACTGGTTTGGAAGGAAGACAAAATGGGAAAGTACTCGGTGAAGACGGGGTATAGGAACATTGATAAGGTTAATTGGGTTGGTTTCAACTGGAATCATATTTGGAATAATGATGCTATTCCCAAGGTCAAATTCTTCAACTGGACAGCCAATCACCAGAGGATTCTCACTATTGATAGCCTCCAAAAGCGTGGGTTTCAAATGCCGAATAGGTGTATTCTCTATGAGAGGGCTGAAGAGAGCACTGATCACATGTTCTTTCATTGTGACTATACCTGGAATATAAGACAGATCTTAATGAGCCTATTTCAAATCAAGTGGTCCTGGCACATGAGCCTAAGTAAGAACCTAGAAAGCTGGGGCACTCCTTTCAAGCATCCTTTAATTAAAGAACTATGGTGGCAATCTCTGCTCTACATCAGTTGGGGTGTTTGGGGAGAAAGGAACAACATGATCTTTACAGAGGAAAGAAGGGATTTGAGAACCACAGCTGAAATAACCAAACAAAGAGTAATTGAAAACATTAGGGCCTCAAACATTAAAGGCCCCCATCAGAATCCCTCCGAATTAGAAAACAAGATTGCTTCTAACTGGTGTCTATCTGATAAACTATCCCTCCCAAACTTCAGTAGGGAAATAAAAAGGAAGAACACCAAATGGCCCCCCTGATCAGGGCTGGTCGAAACTCAACTTTGATGGAGCTTCTAAGGGTAACCCAGGTCAGGTGGGAGGGGAGCTGTGATTAGAGACGACAAGGGAAATGTTAGGGGTATCTATGCAGGGAACCTTGGAATCTAATCTAACAACTTTGTTGAAGCCTATGCGGCTTACCAAGGAATTTGCCTAGCTAAAGACCTAGGTATCAAAAATCTTGTCATAGAAGGGGACTCAAAAAACATATTGGACATGATCAAGTCTAAAGTTGTCCCTAGTTGGAACATCAAGGATATAATAAACCTAAGCATTGAAGAACTAAGATATATGGACAAGGTGAAAGTGCAACACATTTATAGAGAAGGGAATTCAAGAGCAGACAGGATAGCGAACATAGGTTGCATAATCAATGGTTGCATCATTTGGAAGAGGGGTGATGACATCCCTAATAAGATCTCCAACTTCATTAATAATGACTAAAGGCCGCAAATTAAATGTTCAGCATGCTCGGATGGAGCGACAAGCTAATCACATGAACTAGAGTACTCATGGAAAGGATCCTAATCATTTCCAATTATGCATCAAGTTTGCTATTGCATTGGGAATTGTCATTTGCTTCTCAACTATTCTCTTTGTCTATCTCAGAGTGCATTACAGAGCCAAAGTTAATTACAGACAAAAGATGGGAGGTGATCTTAACCAAACAGAACCAACCCGGTATGAAAGACTGAAGGATAATGGTGAGTTGTGGATGATTTTGTAGAGAGGAGACTTCACCCCTTACATCGAAGCTATGAATGGATATGATACCATTCTGTCTAGTCAGTTTGTGAATTCTTGGAAAGCTGGGCAGGTCTATGTAAGAGGGATCACTTTTCGAGTCTTAGAAGAGTTAATTGCTAAAGCCACGAGGCTTAAGCTGGAAGGGGGCCGTATAGCTAAAAAAGTTAAAGGCAACTTCAAAGAGGACAGGTTGAAATTCCTCCAAGAGGAAGAATCGATCACTAGATTGTAGAATGGCTTCAACTGAGAAGACCTACCTGGCATCTGGAGTGAGGTGGTGGAGGTCATCATGAGATACATCATGTTGTAAGGTAGGTTTAAAAGATTTCATGCTTATCTTTTTCCCCTGCTGAATCATTTTTGTCATAATATCAGAGTCAACTTCCCCTTCCGGTTGTATACCTCCCTAGAAGACTCTGTTCAGATAGTCTTGCTTGGTGATAAGCTTCTCCCATTGCACCAGAGCCTAATTTACACCCTCTTTAAGTTTGAACAGGCTCAAACCCCTGCTTTAGGGTTTCGTCCGAGGATTTACAACCCTCAACTCATTAAAAATTTTCTAGACACAGTTGGTAAGAGTAATGAGGAGGATTCCCCTGGAAGTGGTGAGGGATCCCAGAGGGAGATCACTACTTCTGATATGGGTTCTCGGGGGGAGGGTTCCAAGGGCAATGTTATTTCTAACAAGGGCTTGTAGACTAGGAAGCAGGCTGGGTAGGGGAAGGGTAAAGAGAACGAGGGAGCCTCTGCTCCTCATGTTGATTCCTCCCAGACCAACTCTAACAAAGAAATCACTAAGGCTCCTACTCAGACTATAACAGTGAAAATGGGTAAGATGGTTCTTCGCAGTATGAGCATCCCTCAAACGGCCCATTCTCCGCTAGTGAAAGAGCAAAAAAGGAAACCCTAGGTCATACTCATGGGGGCTATGGAGGAGGGGACCCCAGGGATTAAGGGAGAGAACAAAGTCCATAAAATAAGGAATAGAGGGAAGATTATCTCTGATGATAGTTCTAATGAGGAAGTTTTCATTCTTGATACTAATACTGATACTGACCTGGTTGAGAAAGAGGACTCCTTCTATGGTAGAGGGAAAAGTACTATTCATAAGGATAAGGGAAAAATTAAGGGCCCCAAAAGGCCCAACCCGGTCATCTCCGAAGACTCCCCCAACAAGAAGACTAAGGAGACTATGGATAACACCGAGGAGAACCAGAATTCTGAGTGCAATCAATGCACTAAACTCATGGACAGAGTTGCCACCCTATATCAAGCGATGAATCTCCAAAACCAGGTTCTCAAATGGTAGCTTGCCCAACTCCATCATGCAAGGAAGAAAATTCAACAACTGGAATCCATCACTCAACTGGAAGCTGAGGAATGGCCCAAGGAAAGCAAAGATGAGCTATGTGAGCATGTGGAAAAGATGGCTTCCAAATTTGAAAAATGGGAAAGGATTAAGGAAGAAGTAGACCAAATTAAGGTGACACAGGAAAACCTGGATAAGAAAGTGTCTGATCTTGTTGACTATAGTAGGGAAACAATTAAGAACTTGGCCACTACTCTATATGTGCTGAAGGAGGAGTTGGAGAGAAGAAAAATAGTGGCTGAGGGATCTGTGGGTAAGGAGGAACATTTCAAGAAATAGGGGAATGAGGTGTAGCTTAAAGACAACACCAGTAAGGGTAAACAGGAGGATACTCAGACCCTGGGGACCGAGATTGAGCTGAGAGGCAAGCAGATGGTTCAGGCACAACTGGAGCGTGACGAAGAGGAGACCTCCTTCTTAGAGAAGCTGGAGTTCCTGAACAAAGAGTGGCATGCTATAAGCAGTCTTAAAATGATGGCCAGGTAGTAGGCTGGTCATTTGCTAGTTCTTCTTGTTTTGGCTGGCTCTACTGGCCCGTCCGTCTCTTTTGTTGTGTTGTAGTTGTTCTCTTGTTTTACGTCTTGTAAAACTCGCTCTTTTTTTCCTTTGGGGCTTCTGTATATGGGTTCGGGCCCTCTCCTGGGTACTTTAATCAAAACATCCACAAGAACAAATACATCACTATGAATAATTTGCAAAACATGTTTATCTCTAGTACTAATTTTTAAAATAAAACTCTGTTATTTTCCATACACACGGTGTTCAAAAAATAAAACTTTACAAAATAACTAGATAAACCATTGACCATATTTTTATTAATGAGGGTTTTAAGACCCTTCTCACCAATGTGACCCATGTTGTAGTGCCATAGTTTACAACAAATAGAGTTATCAATTACATTCATAGAGTTATAAAAAGTAGATGCCTCCAACATAAACAGGGTGCCACATAGATTGCCCTTAGCCAACACCGAATTCCCTTTGCTCAACCTACAACCACTCTTCTCAAAAGTAACATGCACCCTTGAATCATTCATTTTAGATACATAAATCAAACTTCTAGCTAAACCAGGCATGTGTAATATATTTGTGGGGTTTTCACCCTTCCATCAATAAAAATCAATTTTACCTCCCCTTGGTCCACAATCTTCCATGTGTTGTTGTCCTCAAGGAGAAATTCCCCATCATCATAAGTTGCATACACTAACAACCACTCCTTGTGAGGATTCATGTGGTAGGATACACCTAAATCTATCAACCAAGAGTCATCAGAAGTCATGTTATGAGAAATAATAAAAGCATCAGTAGCTTCATCATTAGAGGATTTATCAATAGAAGAATCTTCTTCTTTTTCTTATTCTAACAATATTTTTTGAGATGTCCCCATTTTACATAGTTTCAATACCTCACACTACTCTTACTGGATGTCTTGGATCTTTCCTTAGACCTAGATCTATCCTTAGACTTGTCCTTACCACCTTCATGAGCTTATCCTTACCCTTCTCTTTAGATCTTCCCCATACACGCAATGCATCCTTAGAACCATCCTCTATATATTTTCTCCACATCTCCTTTATGAGCAAGGTAGAAATGAGGTGTAATGCGCCGCCTAGGAACCTCAGAGAACAACACAACTATGTTATACAAACAGGACAATTTTTTTTAAATGATAGAAATAACAAGTAATGTTAAACATATCTATACATATCATTAAACTGAGCATTATCCTCTAAGGTTCCACAACTACATTACTTAACAACTATTAACATGATCTAACCAACATTATGAATTAACTAACAACAATAATTCATTCTAAATGTATCGTATCAAATAAATTGAGTAAACACAAATATTTCCATATTGTATCATCAGAAAGGTAGACATCAAGATCATGAATACAGGATTTCTAGTACATATACAATTTCCTTTACATGAGAGTACATCGTTACAATATTAACAATATCACTTTCCTGAATACACTGGAGTACATACGTCAAAGTTATAGTACAGTACATGTTTCCATTGATATACAAGAGTAGAATATGAACATGAATAACTGTCTCCTCAAACTAGTACAAGATCTGGAATCTATCACACAAGATACATCCTTCTCGCACACGAACAATGGCAAGGAAAATACCAATGGAGAAAAAGCACAACCACCTGACCATGTGGAACCCTAAGGTCCACCCTCTATGCTAGGAGATAACATATGGTCACTCTTCAGCAAACAATCAGTAAGATAGTAGACTAAGAGGTGCAAGGACTACACATGACTCCATTACAACACGGGTCAATTAGAACATCACAAGTAACTCAAACAACACTTCCAGAGGCAATCACACAACAAAAGGGAAAAAACACAACTAGGGAATGCTAGACTGCAGTAGGGAAGAGTGTCATCATAACCACATGAATAGGTACACCGAGCAAGGCACTAACCATCTTGCACATGAATCATACCAACATGAATAGGAGGCAATATTTCAAGAATGCATTTCATTCAACTCACATGATGCACACCTAGCCAACCCCCTCACACAATCACACCCTCCTAGGCCTCTGGAAACCATTTCCCCAAATGACACAAACACTTGACACCATTCAAACACAATGGTCACACATCACATTCACTTTCCAATGCACATCATAAAATAAGATTCTTCATCAATATTTCAATTACAACACCAGGAGTGCAACCTATGATATGATGTACTAATTATGGTTCTAAAGGAATGTAACATTCATCCAATCATGATCAATCATCTAACAAACATAAAGTGAATTCTATCTCAACAATGCAGAACAATAATTTTCTAACTACTATAAGCAGTTACTAATATGATCATCCCTATAGCATGCATCAAATGCATATGCTGAACTAAATCATGGTATGACAGATAGAAACAAAGTGTCAAACAATAACTATAACAGGGTTTGACCGACAAGCTTTGGTTAGGTCACATTGCTATAAATAGAACATTTAAACCCACATATAATTTCTTCCTAGTAACATTTACCATAGTTCAAGGAGAAAAATACTACATTAACATCTAACACTTAAGTTCTAAAGATGATTCAAGAGTATCCTCATAAAATAAGATTTACTCTTTTCATATCTAATATAAGTAAGCATAAAAAGTCTTTGAACTTGCTAAGTAAAATAATAGCAAGGATTAAGAATGCACATAAAGATTAAGCATATACATATAATAGAGATTTCAATAGGTTATCAGAAGTATCATAATACTTTTTAAACAATATGATAATGACAAGTATAATTGTATTTAAACAACAGGGAGAAAACCTTTAAATATTTAGATAAGGTTGAGAACATGAAGGTTTGGATGCCAATTCTTGTTGTAATACATGACTAACAAGTGATATCGACTTGATATTTATAAGGACTAAGGTGTTTTAATTCAATTTGACATAGTTAAAAGGTTCATAAGAGATAGGAATCAATTGTTACTGAGAATTAATAGAGTATTGCAATAATACTTGATTGGTCTTAAAGCTTTTGAACAAAACAATAACATAATAGACTCTACAATTAAGCTCCTGCAAAACTAAAATAACGCTGACAAGTTTGAAGTTATAGATATGAATATTTTATTGCGGTGTGGAACAATTTTCCTAGCACTATATAACTTTCCTAATTAAGAGCCTATCGGCCAACGAGAAAATCTTTTAGAATCACAAAGAAATAAGAAGGCACGTGGTTCAATGAGGTTAGAAGGGGCATTAAAGATAACATTCTTGGAAATTTTTATTAATAGTAAGATTACTATGGATAGACTTGGATGTGATTCCTCTTTGCAAAAGCCATCTTTTCATGGATAAGTCCACAAATTGCTAGATATAAGCGTTGAAAATGCTATGGTAGACATGCAAGCAAAAAGTGCAAGGGTAAGCGAACTAGCTGACAGGATACCCCAAAGAGATGTTATGCAATGATCACAAGATAGACACGAAATGGATTTATTGAAAAGGCTAAAGAAACTCTAAAGCAAGTGCAATCGACAGGTTAATTCATACTAACGCTTGCACCCATTGGTGGTTCAGGGAATACGCCGACAGGAACAACGAGTTTAGAAAATTTATGAAGTGAATTCCCTTTATGGCATGAGATTACCCCAAGCACCATGACATGCTCACTTGTAAAACACCTATGGAATGATAAATAACAACAACCCATTTAACTAGACACCTAAAAGGGGAAGTTCACCATGAGATGTACAATGATTGTGGCTAAATCCAAAATGGAAGGTTTTGTTTATAATATTATTGGCAAGACAACCATACAATAGATTCATTATACAGCTTAAGAGTCTTTCGAACAAATGCAATTGGCAAGTGTGAATTTCAGATGCTTCAAAATGGAAATGTAAAAAGATTTTAGAAACTTTTTGATAGCTGGGACTGCAAAGATTGCAGGATACGCACAGAATGGATTTGTAGGTTTAATAACAACAATCAAGATGGCATAGGAATGTCTATCACTAATTGATACATATCTCTGAATTGGAAAACTAGGTAATGTTAATTTTTGGATATAATTTTCATAGATAAGAGCTGAATCTTATATAAAAATATCAGAGAAACTCAGTTCGAAAATATAGAGTTATTGGTGACGCAACTAACTGTTTTAACAGAGACGAAACAGGTGAGAGGTAGACAGTCACAAAATATTCATATCTCCAAAATGGCAAACTGGGTAGGGCTAATTTTTGGATATGATTAAGATAACTAGGTCATACACCATATATAAGAATTCTAGAGGAACCCAGTTTGAAAATATAGAGTTATGGCTAACGTAACAGACTGTTAAAACAAAGACAAAATGGGTGAGAGATAGACCGTCACAAAATATTCATATCTCCAAAATGGAAAACTAGGTAGGGCTAATTTTCGGATATGATTTAGATAACTGGGTCGTACAATATATATAAAAATTTTAGAGGAACCCAGTTCGTCAAAATAAAGTTATGTCTGACGCAACAGACTAGGTTCAGAATATGCAGAAGAAAATTCACAGAATAATATAAAGCTTACATATGACAGATTCATTGAACACTAAATCTAATGCAATAATAAATCAGTTTCATATCTCAATCCATACCTGGAATATTACATCTATCACATCTTCACAAAATTTCTCAGCTCGCATCCATTTTTCTCCAAGTCATTTCTTCTGGAAGCTATGGTTTATAGTGCCAAAAGAAAAATGAAAAACTTCCTGCAAGAGAGAGAGATCCCCAAAACATAAAACATATTCTCCTTCTTTGAAATGCCCACTCCTCCTCCAAATTATGTCTTAAAATTTCAAAATAAAGTTGAGCATGCATAACCACCCCCATGATTTCTTCCAAAAGATTCTCCTTATTAAAGGCAATAAATTTCGCCTTTTATTCCTTTCTTACAATTTGCTATTTTAACTAGACAATAATTTCTCTCTGATTATATTTATTTTAGAATTTGCTATATATATAAGTTTCTATGACAACTCATAATTATCATTACAATATAGTATAGTTTATGACAACACACAAATATTATCTATTTTTATTGCCACTTAACACAACATTTAATTATATTAATTTATTTATTTATCTTTAGCTAGTATTTACATTTATTACTTTTTTTTATTATTTATTTCCATAAACCCAAATTCTCATAAAGGCATTTATATTTATTTATTTAACAAAAATGCTTTCATAACTAATAATATTATTTTAATGCAACAATTAACCAAAGCAACAATCAAACAATGCCAAACAAAATAACCCAAATGTCGAACAATACCTTACGCAAAGCATGATCGAAAGCATGATCACAATGACAGTGACTAACTATCGCGCCCATACAAACAACACTGACTGAGTGCGAAACTAGATACTCATCATTTTCAAGGATGATGGCTAACTAGGGGACCATATGGCATCTCCATTCAACAGTTTCTATTGGGTTTCAAGATACGCTCAGACCTGCCAATTCAAGTGGAGTCGTAACCTAGCACCTGTTCACTCAAGCATACCAGTTAGAGCACAAATTCTTAATAGCTAAAGCACTTGGCAAGGAACACTAACATTCATATCTCATTCCCGTATGTCCCCCATATGTTCAATGGTACGATGTTGCCCTTTCCACCTATCCTAACAACATACTACTGCATCATCTGACTATCCAAATAAATCTATGCATAATAATAATAACATAACAATATGCATTATACCCACGAAAGTGTTGGTAAATAGATTTGTCACCCTGAAGTGACCTTTGAAATTGACCCATTGCCCTTAGAGCAGTGACTAAATAGTCCCAACAGTTGGAGAAGTTGTTACTAGACTAACAACTTTCCTCTGCGTTTGAGAGGGGTAGCTCCCTCGTATGATAGGGTTGTTTGTGGTTCTTGTGTACTTTTAACCCGAAAGTACAAAAAAGGAAAAAAAGAAAAATTAACAATAAAGATGATTAACAGAAACGCTAGTAGTAGACATACGAATACTGATTCAGATTTCATAAAGTCGAAACAAGATATGAAGGGACTTCACCACAAAAGCTAGAAACTACGTTCCTGAACAAATATGATGAACTTCACAGCTAATGTCTTAACTTGCAACAATGATGAGAGAAGGATAACACATAGGTCTCGACATACGAAGAGATAGGTTACCTGAACACATTCATATCAAGATACCAAGAAACGAGTGTGCTTCACTACATCAATTTCACAGTAAAAAAATGTTTCAATGAACGACCTATGATCAACACAATGATATAGAAATATTACTAATCTAACATACGAAAAATTAGTAACAATAATGCAGAAGTAACATTGGAACACACGAACCAAATGCATTCTGTATTATTCTTTCATGAAATTATACAACTTTAGAAAGCCTTCATGTACAAAGTATTACATCAAAACTCTCTGAAAAACTTCTCCATAAGTTCCCTCTCCTTTACATTTGAAATAGCCTTATATTTATAGGCTTTTTCCCATAACCACCTAGTAACCACTTTGTAACCACTTTGAAACTACCTCAACTACCTAATAACTACCTTCTTTGAAAAATAATAGGATGATGAAATTTATTTTTGGTTATGTTTTACATCACTTTCTTGGAAATAAAGTTCATTTCTAACATTATAGTACAAAGAGTGACTCAATTTACTTTCACAAAAAGGTAACTTGAGACATAAAATTTTGACATAAAGACCAAGTTATTGGTAGTGTTGATGTAGGTACAACATAAGCAATAGCCTCATTAGGGTTTAATGCTCTTACATAGTTCCTCCCCATTAAAGAAATCTTGTAGCAAATTTTTGTGTCTTTGGAAACTTGTACTTATGAATATTGTTCTTGTTCATCTTGGCATCTCTTAAACACTTCTCGACAACCTCAAAGTATTTCCTTCTTTACCAAGGCCATGAAGTACTTTGTAGGTAATTGCATTAGGAACCAAACAAAATGTCACCATTTTTATCACATATCTTGAGAGTTTCCATCATATTCTTCTCCTTGATATAACCATCAATAAGTATGTTGAATACAAAATCGTTGACATCAACATTACTATCAAGCCTTTCAGGATTTTGTAGGAAATTAGATTTGGGGGCAAGTCTTGTGTCTAACACGCCATCATAAACCTAGCAACCCTATTGCAAGTCAATCCTCTCTATAGAATTATTAAATCTTTCATAGAATGCTTCGATAGTATCATGGCTTTTATCTTGGAAAGTATAAGCTTGAAGCTTGTGTCTTAGAGCAATACCATGGCCTTCACGACCCACACAAGTAAACCAAAACTTCTTCAACCAACTTGCTTAATTTGGCGCATGTCTTGTGCGAGTTGATTTCCACTACGAAATCCATCTACCTTTAGTCCAATCACTTCAACATGCCCGAGAGATGGAGAAAAATCATTTTTTTATGGGCAACCAAGATCACCGTCATCTTCATTCAATTAACATTTGATTTGTTTCCTAGTTACCACTATCCATTGCATTTGCTTTGAGGGTTACATATCTTTGAGCCAATCTGTCAAACAATTCATGTGCATTGGCTATGATTCAACATTTTACATATACGTCTACCAAGATAGCTTCGATTGTGCTTTCAATCATGTTTGATGGATATTCAGACCTGTTCTGAAGATCTTGATTTGTGGCGTGCAATAGAATGTTTGTAAATGTTGTGGATTACAACATAACACCTGCCAGCACCTTTTCCTAAAGATTTATGAAGACTATCCAACGAATCTATTATGTGCATAGCCCTTTGTTCTCACGTTTTGCAAAGGCCATCTACCAAAACATTAGCAACTACAATATGATCACAAACTCCTTTCATTCTACGTTAATGGATGCACAAACCCTTGTTTCAAAACTCTTAAAGTCAATTTCTCCAACTTCGCATAGATCTCTTGTGTCTATGGATGTGATCTGTGTCTTGCACCAAAAGTATTGTACCATTTTATGACTTTCAATCAAGGCTCTTGTTTAGTAACGAAGGAAAGTTCCATACATTTGCCATTCACTGAGGGTCAGCAGTTAGTCTTAATAAATTATGACAGCCAAACACCTGATTAATAATACAAGAAGAACATCTACTTACATTGATGTTCTAAATTTAGTTAAACTGCTTCCGCTCAAGCAGTAAACTCTACCTCCATTGACATGGTGGAGGGGTTCCCCACAGTTATCTTGCCTGCCTCTGACACAACTTTCATTTCCAACTGTTGTAACTGATGAACCACATAAGACATGTGTGGTCGCATGGAAGGAACATGCTAAGTACAAGTATAAGCAGGGTCAACCACCTTTTGAATTTGTCTTGCATCAGGAATGTCAGTAATGATGGGATCCAACAATTCTGTATACCAGTGGGACTGAACAAGGGGCGTAGCCCACTCAAATATAGCCTGCCAGTCCATAGATTCAACGGTTTGAACTGGTTTGTGTCCACTTACAAGTTCAAGCAACAAAACTCCAAAGCTGTAAACATCACTTTTGGTTGTGAGTTCATTCCGGTAAACAAATTCAGGAGCAAGATACCCGTAAGTGCCTACCATAACTGTTCTCTCATGTATCCCTTCCCATGGCACAAATTTGTAAAGGCCAACACCTAATAAATGTGCCCTATATTCTTCATCTAACAGTACATTGCTAGCTCGTATATCTTGGTGCACCACATGAGGCTTGACTTTGTCATGTAGAAACCTTTGTTTAGCATACATACAAATTCATGTGAGCTTTTGCATTTATCACCCACTAGGGGAACTTTTCTATTCATAACTAAAGTGCAAAACTCAGTAAGATTTGTCTTGAGGCAGGAAGAATGTGGATAGTTGAGGAAAGATGGTGCTCCAGGAAAAGCAGAGTTGTTCCAGTGGGATTGATGATCACTCCACTGCCAACTAAAACCATTTTATAAGTTAACACCACGGCCTCCAACCTAGCATCCAGTACTAACATTTCTGTAAAGAGCTTGCACGTATTGAAGTTCTTGGAGAGATGTCAATACAGCCAGATGACCACTGCAATTCTGACAGATAGCTTCTGCATCATCCCATGAACTCACATTTGGTATGAGAAGGAAACAATTTCTTTCGTTTGGTGCATAACGTGAAATCATTGAATAAAGGCAATGATATTTCTTTGAAATGGATTATTCAACCTTTTAAATGCCTTGGCCATGCGTCTACATTTTTCATATATATCTGCCAGTTGCATTTGCTTAAAAGCTTTCGAGGCCTTTTCAATGCAGCTATTTTGTGTGTGTTCTTCAACACCTTCATTTTGTCAAACGGTTTATGTACCTTCTGTATGCATACATGTCTACCAAGGCATTTACAACTGCAACATCTGACAAGAATCCGCTATCCTTTCATGCTTTGATGGATCTCCATAGGCTGCGAGGACGCTGGCAAAGATTGTGGAATTAGCTTCACATCTGCGAAGTTCATCTGCATTAAAGTATTATGTCAAACAGTTTGTGTGCCTTTCCTGCGAAGACTGTGGGGTTTGGATTTGCACCTGCCAGTTGCATTTGCTAGAAACTTTTGGTGGCCCTTTTCAACAGATCCATATTGTATGTATCCTGCAATCATTATATGCCATGAGAGCGCATTTCTTTAAGGTATTCGCAGCACCTTGTCACAGTGTGATTTCGAAGGCAAAGAAGATCCTCCGTGATGGAAATGTTGTGGAAACTTGGTGCCATAGCCCACCATATATGAAACTCCCATGGGGTTCTCTCCTAACATGTAGTCAATCTGTTTCTTTGCAATGCTTATAATGGAATCCGTAGTCAATTGAGTGCTTCCACACTGTGCCACTTTGTTGGAAGTGCTGAGGTATTTGGTGTAAGTGAATAGCAGGGAAGTCACGGACGTTACGTATTGCATATTGGCTTGATCATTATCACCGTGAAAAAGACCACTTGGAGCCTTTTGCAACTAGGCCGCTCCCCATAATAGCTCGTTTTGATACCCAAATAGGAGCAATAAAATGGACAAACAGCAAAAGAGAGGGAGTCACTGTATGCCCCTCTATATTTTTTAGCTAAATTGAGCACCTGCTTTGCCTTTCCAATAAGAGCTCGAGAATAGGAAGGATCTGTTGTCTTAAAGACAAGGGAGGCAGTTGCGAGGGCTGCAGTAGTTTCAATAGCAATACTTGAGCCCGGGTGTTGAGCATCGATACTGTAAACATTACGAGGTGTGTCCATGTCCTTCGGCCTCTCCCAACAAATCCATTATGTGCATATGAGTAGTTACAATAACTACTTCTTGAATTTGTCATCGCCCTTTTCAACAAATAAATGGAAAATACCTTGCAATCAATGCACTCGAGAGATGAAACTTTCTTGAAAAATTTAGTTATAATTGACAATTTCAAGAATATTAAAACACTTTCCCTGCATGTAGGAGAATTTGGTGGACATGGAGTAGTGAAGTTATTCTTGTTGGTAAAAAGTGAAAGCGAATTTCATTCTTTTTATCTTTCCAAACTTGAGAAATCATGCCATCGGTAAAAAGCTAAAATGTCCAACTTAGCCAAACTCACAAGTCACGCGAACTTAGTGAAAGACGGAAATTGACACAAATTTTGCAAAGAGTAAAACCCAACGCATAGTGGACTTTGCGAAACACAAAAGTTAATGCGGGCTTAGTATAAAATGAAAAATGGACGCAAAAATGAAGTATTACTAAGCCGTGAATTTTTATTTTTTTTTGCCTTGGCATAATATTGCTATTAAAGTTTTAATGGAGAGAAATAAGACAAGGAATGACGAATTATCAACATGATTTGACACATGAAACATGATGCCAACGAAATGCAACCAAAAAGATGACTTGGCACAGGTATTTAATGCATGATCAGATTTGGTCTTTTGAACACAAGAAGTTTAAATTTGGAAGTGTTGAAAACGAGGCCAATAGCTGGCTCTAACTAGGGACAAGAACTGTAAAGGATGTAGATGATCCTAGAATCCTTGGTAATGAACAATGCCTTATCCATTGGGCGGGTAGAGTCAGGAGATAACACGATGCAAAAGGGGAAAGGAAGACTCAAACGAGAGACAACAAAGAGACAAGGTAACCGACAAAAGACACACAGGAACTGAAATAAAACAGACATAACCAAAACACCTAGTTAACCTATGTACATGGTAGGTGACTCCTACCTCAAACTGCTTCCAAATGATCAAGTGAACCCATTGACAGGCTAAGAAAAATAGGCACCTGTGTGAAAAAGAGATGTGCACGGATGAGGCACCTGCAAACTTAGTAGACATTTCAGGATGATAAGAATAAAATATACGAATTGTGAGGACTCCTTGAATAGTGCACCAAATAACCATTTCTCATCATAAATCTCTAAGTCCTTTTGTATCACATTGGTATCGCCCTGTTTATTACTGATCATCTCTTTTGGCATGACATCGAGCATACCAATCTTCTCTATCTGAAGATTCTTTTGATAGCTTGAATCATAGAAAACTAAATCATGAACTGGACATCCTTCATGTGAAGTAATAAATGAAGAAAGCTCAATGCTCTGCAACTGATTCTTCTTATGAGTAATGTCCTCCTTTATCATTGAATCATCTTCTGTCAAAGAAAATTCCTCCTTTATCATTATCAACTTAGGATGTGCTTTGTCAGAGGATTCCATATGAGCGAGAGAAAAAAATGAATATGCATTATGCATCTTTCCACCTTGAAAAGTCTCTTCTACAGTTGATGAAGAGGAAATAACACGTAGCTTTTCATCAATCTTTTGAACACTTCCAATTTCATCCATGTTCCGACAAACATTAGAAATCTGATGTCCTTTATTACTATCATAAGCATTACTCATACTGCCTTCTCCAACATTATTGTATGCAGATGATGGACTAGAACATGCAATGAAATTACTCAAATAAGGATATTCAGGAATAAGTTCATTTGTAGCCTCTTTTCGTGCAGATTCACACCCGGTATCCTCATGATCTTGTTGCACATTTGGAATGGCAGTGCTCAATGCTTCATCTTGAGTAGTACCTTGGGTTCCAGTAGTTGAGGATTCTTCTTCAACAGATGATAAAGAAGAAAGGATGGCTTCTTCTTCACAAACAAAATCATCAACAGAAGTATTGAGACACCAATCTGTGATCAAAACCTCATGAGAGAGATCTTTCGGTACTATTTCATCATGATTCTCCTCTTGCTCGAATTGCATGCATGATAAGAGAACATTTCGTGACTCGTCTTCATCCTCTTTGTTTACACTTTCTGTATTTCCTCGAACATTAGGCATGCCACAGAAATCTTTCTCAGAAGATGTAGTTGTGGAACCAGAACAATTTGTCATAAGAGGCATGCCATCGTCTGGAAAACTTTCTTCTTCATTATTCCACACTTCTGTATAATCTTCTTTTTCCATCTCTATCACTTCTTTTTGTTCTTCTTTCTTCAGTGGAGATGTCCTATCATGAGAAAATGCAATAACTTCTTCTTCTCTAGCACATGCATGTTCCGATGAGCTTCTTTGATCAGAAGATGTTGCATTAAATACAGGGTCACTTGCAGGAAACACTTTTTCTTCTTCATTTCTGTCCTCGTCACGTGAATGATATGTCTCAGTATAATTTCTTTTATCTTCTGGTGCATGAATCTTTTCTGATAGGAAGTTTTGATCACGAGAAAGAAAATGAGTCTTTTTCCCATCTTTTTCTTCAATTTTCTGCAATGTTTGGAATAAGGAAGGATGAACCTGGTTGGACAAAAATTGCATGCCACCATAGAAACTCTTCAAAAACTCTATTTGCTTAGGATCATCAAGAACTTGATTTTGATGAGCAAAGGATGCAGACAAAGAATAATCTTCATCATCACTATCACTGTCTAATTCAGGAAACTGCAAGTTATGCATCTGGGTTCTTCAATACCAAACCATCTTTCAGGATTCTTCTACTAGATAGAGTCGCCAATCTTATTTTCTAGGGAGATACTTGAATATTCTTGAGGAATAAAATGGCACCAATGCTTCAGCTCGTATTCCCCAAAAGAGTCACCAAAAATTTGTTGGTAAATAGATTTGTCACCGCGAAGTGACCTTTGAAATTGACCCGTTGCCCTTAGAACGGTGACTAAATAGTCCCAACAGTTGGAGAAGTTGTTACTAGACTACCAACTTTCCTCTGCGTTTGAGAGGGGCAGCTCCCTCGTATGATAGGGTTGTTTGTGGTTCTTGTGTACTTTTAACCCGAAAGTACAAAAAAGGAAAAAAAGAAAAACTAACAATAAGGATGATTAACAGAAACCCTGGTAGTAGACATATGAATACTGATTCGGATTTCATAAAGTTGAAACAAGATATGAGGGGACTTCACCACAAAAGCTAGAAACTACGTTCCTGAACAAATATGATGAACTTCACAGCTAATGTCTTAACTTGCAACAATGATGAGAGAAGGATAACACATAGGTCTCGACATACGAAGAGATAGGTTACCTGAACACATTCATATCAAGATACCAAGAAACGAGTGTGCTTCACTACATCAATTTCACAGTAAAAAAATGTTTCAATGAACGACCTATGATCAACACAATGATATAGAAATATTACTAATCTAACATACGAAAAATTAGTAACAATAATGCAGAAGTAACATTGGAACACACGAACCAAATGCATTCTTTATTATTCTTTCATGAAATTATACAACTTTAGAAAGCCTTCATGTACAAAGTATTACATCAAAACTCTCTGAAAAACTTCTCCATAAGTTCCCTCTCCTTTACATTTGAAATAGCCTTATATTTATAGGCTTTTTCCCATAACCACCTAGTAACCACTTTGTAACCACTTTGAAACTACCTCAACTACATAATAACTACCTTCTTTGAAAAACAATAGGATGATGAACTTTATTTTTGGTTATGTTTTACATCACTTTCTTGGAAATAAAGTTCATTTCTAACATTACAGTACAAAGAGTGACTCAAGTTACTTTCACAAAAAGGTAACTTGAGACACAAAATTTTGACATAAAGACCAAGTTATTGGTAGTGTTGATGTAGGTACAACATAAGCAATAGCCTCATTAGGGTTTAATGCTCTTACATAGTTCCTCCCCATTAAAGAAATCTTGTAGCAAATTTTTGTGTCTTTGGAAACTTGTACTTATGAATACTGTTCTTATTCATCTCGGCATCTCTTAAACACTTCTCGAGAAGCTCAAAGTATTTCCTTCTTTACCAAGACCATGAAGAAGTACTTTGTAGGTAATTTCATTAGGAACCAAACAAAATGTCACCATTTTTATCACATATCCTGAGAGTTTCCATCATATTCTTCTCCTTGATATAACCATCAATAAGTATGTTGAATACAAAATCGTTGACATCAACATTACTATCAAGCCTTTCAGGATTTTGTAGGAAATTAGATTTGGGGGCAAGTCTTGTATCTAACACGCCATCATAAACCTAGCAACCCTGTTGCAAGTCAATCCTCTCTATAGAATTATTAAATCTTTCATAGAATGCTTCAATAGTATCATGGCTTTTATCTTGGAAAGTATAAGCTTGAAGCTTGTGTCTTAGATCAATACCATGGCCTTCACAACCCACACAAGTAAACCAAAACTTCTTCAACCAACTTGCTTAATTTGGCACATGTCTTGTGCGAGTTGATTTCCACTACGAAATCCATCTTCCCTTAGTCCAATCACTTCAACATGCCCGAGAGATGGAGAAAAATCATTTTTTTATAGGCAACCAAGATCACCGTCATCTTCATTCAATTAACATTTGATTTGTTTCCTAGTTACCACTATCCATTGCATTTGCTTTGAGGGTTACATATCTTTGAGCCAATTTGTCAAACAATTCACATGCATTGGCTATGATTCAACATTTTACATATACGTCTACCAAGATAGCTTCGATTGTGCTTTCAATCATGTTTGATGGATATTCAGACTTGTTCTGAAGATCTTGATTTGTGGCGTGCAATAGAGTGTTTGTAAATGTTGTGGATTACAACATAATACCTGCCAGCATTTTTTCCTAAAGATTTATGAAGACTATCCAACGAATCTATTATGTGCATAGCCCTTTGTTCTCACGTTTTGCAAAGGCCATCTACCAAAACATTAGCAACTACAATATGATCACAAACACCTTTCGTTCTGCATTAATGGATGCACAAACCCTTGTTTCAAAAATCTTAAGTCAATTTCTCCAACTTTGCATAGATCTCGTGTCTATGGATGTGATCTGCGTCTTGCACCAAAAGTATTGTACCATTTTATGACTTTCAGTCGGGGCTCTTGTTTAGTAACGAAGGAAAGTTCCATACATTTGCCATTCACTGAGGGTCAACAGTTAGTCTTAATAAATTATGACAGCCAAACACCTGATTAATAATACAAGAAGAACATCTACTTACATTGATGTTCTAAATTCAGTTAAACTGTTTCCGCTCAAGCAGTAAACTCTACCTCCATTGACATGGTGGAGGGGTTCCCCACAGTTATCCTGCCTGCCTCTGACACAACTTTCATTTCCAACTGTTGTAACTGATGAACCACATAAGACATGTGTGGTCGCATGGAAGGAACATGCCGAGTACATGTATAAGCAAGGTCAACCACCTTTTGAATTTGTCCTGCATCAGGAATGTCAGTAATGATGGGATCCAACAATTCTGTATACCGGTGGGACTGAACAAGGGGCGCAGCCCACTCAAATATAGCCTGCCAGTCCACAGATTCAATGGTTTGAACTAGTTTACATCCACTTACAAGTTCAAGCAACAAAACTCCAAAGCTGTAAACATCACTTTTGGTTGTGAGTTCATTCCAGTAAACAAATTCAGGAGCAAGATACCCGTAAGTGCCTGCCATAACTGTTCTCTCATGTATCCCGTCCCATGGCACAAATTTGTAAAGGCCAACACCCAATAAATGTGCCCTATATTCTTCATCTAACAGTACATTGTTGGCTCGTATATCTCGATGCACCACATGAGGCTTGACTTTGTCATGTAGAAACCTTTGCTTAGCATACATACAAATTCATGTGAGCTTTTGCATTTATCACCCACTAGGGGAACTTTTCTATTCATAACTAGAGTGCAAAACTCAGTAAGATTTGTCTTGAGGCAGGAAGAATGTGGACAGTTGAGGAAAGATGGTGCTCCAAGAAAAGCAGAGTTGTTCCAATAAGAGCTCAAGAATAGGAAGGATCTGTTGTCTTAAAGACAAGGGAGGCAGCTGCGAGGGCTACAGCAGTTTCAATAGCAATACTTGAGCCCGGGTGTTGAGCATCGATACTGTAAACATTACAAGATGTGTCCATGTCCTTCGGCCTCTCCCAACAAATCCATTATGTGCATATGAGTAGATACAATAACTACTTCTTGAATTTGTCATCACCCTTTTCAACAAATAAATGGAAAATACCTTGCAATCAATGCACTCGAGAGATGAAACTTTCTTGAAAAATTCAGTTATAATTGACAATTTCAAGAATATTAAAATACTTTCCCTGCATGTAGGAGAATTTGGTGGACATGGAGTAGTGAAGTTATTCTTGTTGGTAAAAAGTGAAAGCGAATTTCATTCTTTTTATCTTTCCAAACTTGAGAAATCATGCCATCGGTAAAAAGCTAAAATGTCCAACTTAGCCAAACTCACAAGTCACGCAAACTTAGTGAAAGACAAAAATTGACACAAATTTTGCAAAGAGTAAAACCCAACGCATAGTGGACTTTGCGAAACACAAAAGTTAACGCGGGCTTAGTATAAAATGAAAAATGGATGCAAAAATGAAGTATTACTAAGCCATGAATTTTTTTTTTTTGCCTTGGCATAATATTGCTATTAAAGCTTTAATGGAGAGAAATAAAACAGGGAATGACGAATTATCGACATGATTTGACACATGAAACACGACGCCAACGAAATGCAACCAAAAAGATGACTTGGCACAGGTATTTAATGCATGATCAGATTTGGTCTTTTGAACACAAGAAGTTTAAATTTGGAAGTGTTGAAAACGAGGCCAACAGAAAGTACTAACAAAAGGTTATGTTCCATCTTCATCTTCAGGTTCTTTAGCCAGACTACCTGATGCAGGAGCATCCAGTAGTGTAAGGGCAATCTTGCATCACCCAAAAAAATATTTGTTTCAAAATTGTTGATATTCTTTCCATTTATTTTCAAAATTTGTGGTTCTGGTTTCATAATCGCTTGAATAATGATGTAGAACTTTCAGTTTTTCCAAACTGTTAAAAATAGCAACCTGTTATTTTTAGAAAGTTTGCATTTGGGCATAGAATGAAGTGAAGTTTTATAGGAAGTTTCATAACTGAAAAATAAGACCTTTGGCGAAGGAATCACACAAAGATCATTTGCGAGATGAAAGATATTAAAGTTTCCGTTTCCTGAAAAAATGCCTAAAAATTATTCAAACTCAGGTTTGAGGCACTAAATGGCCCCTTACGGGCCTGAAAATGACTGGAATTGGCAAAACAAGTTCTTTATGCGTAGAGCACTCCGCGAGCTTTCCAACGCATAAAACGGTTCGTCAATCGGACACCCAGATCAATAGTTATGGCTCCCGGAAGTTGACCTATTTTTGGAGGGAGAAGCAAATTTTAAAATTAGGTTGTTGGCCGCCAAAAAAGCTATTAATAACCATTTTTGGGAACCCTGGGTAGTAGTAGAGTTAAGGGGGGAAGTGTAGACTCAAGAATAGGTGGGAAAATAGAAACCCTAGCTGATTTGGGGTTACAAAAGGCAGATGATTCTAGAGTCTGGGGTAGGAAGCTGTAATGTGTTGCAGCCTGTGGAGGGTTGATTCCTCTAATTGTATTTGAGCTTCTGTAATGTAATAAGTTGTCCAAATCAATAAAGAAATTTCTATTTTCTGTCTGCAAATTTTGTTGTTGTGAGTTTTATGGTTTACCCCCTTCATCAAGTGGTATCAGAGAAAGGGTTCCTGAGTGTGTAGACAGATCACCGACCGTGAGGCAGTTTGCACTAGGACCTGAGGTTGTGGGTTTGCTACGGAGATCAAAATGCCTCCATGAAGAAATTGTATTGGGAGGAATGCTTTGACAGAAGAGGGTTTTAGAGCCTTGCAAAGACAAATCAATGCATTGTAAGAGGAGCTACGAAGAGGGTTTGAGTCGAGAACAAGAGAAGAAAGCCAAGATGAAGAAGAACAAGAAACTGCAGGAGATCCTGCAGAGGTTAGGTTGTTGAGGGTCATTTCAAAGATCGGAAAGAGGCCCAGGATCGAAGTTTCTACCTATTCTGAAGATTTGAATCCGGAACAACTTGTTGATTGGATCAATGACATGGAGGAGTATTTCAAGTATGAAGATATGGAGGACCTAGATCGGGTCAAGTTTGCAAAAACAAAGTTGAAGGGTCATGCTAGTATTTGGTGGAAGGAGGTCCAGTTAGAGAGGAATAGAAGAGGAAAAGGAAAGATCACTAGATGGGATCGAATGGTGGAGAAACTGAAGAAGCAGTTCATTCCTGTGGACTATGAGATGGAGTTGTTGAAGAAGCTACAAGGATTGAAGCAAGGAAACAAGTCTGTTAAGGAGTATATAGAGGAGTTTTATAAAATTACTATTAGGACAGGTCATGCAGAGCCCAACAAGGAGAAGGTAGCCCATTAAATTAATGGGTTGAGGCCGAGTATTCAAGAAGAGTTGAGCCTAGTCAGAATGACCACCATAGAAGATGCATACCAATTTTCCCTGAAGGTGGAAGAGAAGCTAAATAAAAGATTTGACAAGAAGCAAAGGGGAAGAGGTCAAGGCGGAAGGACTGGTGAAAGACCCTATGGCGGGCGAAATGAAGATTCAAAGAAAAGTGAAGAAGTCGGCACCAGTCGAATTTAGAGAGGAGATAATGCCTACCGTCCTCATGACCAGAACAATGGTGAGCAAACAGGAAGAGGAAGAGGCAGACCTAGGCAATGACCTGGAAGAGGAGGTTTCAGAGGAACCTATTTCCAATGTGGAGAAGAAGGGCATCGAGCATACGAGTGTCCGCATCATCAAGGAAGGACGAATAGAAGACCTGAAGGTAATGCACGAGTTGCACATGTAGATGAAGATGTGCAGTCTGAGTGTTCTGAAGATGCTGAAAGGGGAGAAACCCTAGTGGTCAGAAGAACCTTGTTGAATGAGGAGAAAGAACCAAATCAGAGGAAGAGTTTATTTCGTACAAAGTGCAAATGTGAAGGTAAGTGTTGTGATATTATTATTGACAGTGGCAGCACTGATAATCTTGTTTCAGAGGAGATGGTTGACAAGTTGAAGCTGACAAGAAGAAAGCATCCACATCCATATCGGATTGCATGGTTGTAGAAGGACCATAGAGCTTTGGTCAATGAGCAGTGTTTAGTGAAGTTCAAGATTGGAGACTACCATGATGAGGTGATGTGTGATATCATACCAATGGACGCATGTCATATGCTGTTGGGGAGGTCGTGGCAGTATGATAGAAGCGTTGTCCATTATGGCCGTGTAAACAAATATTCCCTAACAAAAGATGGAGTTTGTCATAAATTGAAGCCATTGAAAGAGGTGGAAGAAAAGGTATGTAGTACTGCCAGAATTTGCTTGGTAGATGGTAGAAAATTTTTGGAGGGCATGAAGCATGAGCATCATTGTTTTGCATTGATTCCTAAGATTAGTCAAGAGAAATGTGAAGATGTACCAGCAGAAGTTTTAGATATGTTGGAAGAATTTTAGGACATTATCTCTGATAATGTACCAGAGGGTTTACCTCCAGTGAGGAAGATAAGTCATCAAATAGATTTGATACTAGGAGCCAATTTGTTGAATAAGGCTACCCATAGAATGACTCCAACAGAGAGTGAAGAGTTGAATAGACAAGTTCAGGAGTTGAGGAAGGGATTGATAACAGAGAGCCTAAGTCCGTGTGCAGTACTTGCAGTACTAGCACCAAAGAAAGATGGAGAGTGGAGAATGTGTACAGACTCTCGAGCCATCAATAAGATCACAATCAAGTATAGATTTCCATTGCCCAAAATGGATGACATAATCGACTGCTTGAGTGGAGCCAAGTACTTCACAAAGATTGACCTGAAGAATGGGTATCACCAGATCTGTATCAGAGAAGGAGATGAGTGGAAGACAGCCTTCAAGACAAAGGAAGGTTTGTACGAGTGGTTAGTCATTCCATTTGGGCTAACCAATGCACCGAGCAAATTCATGTGGCTCATAAACGAGGTATTGAAAGAAGTTTTGAGAAATTTTGTAATTGTTTATTTGGATGATATTTTGATTTTCAGTAAAACTTGGGATGAGCATTTGATCCATATCAGAAGAGTTTTAAAGAAGCTAAGAGAAGAGAAGTTGTTGATTAATTTGAAGAAATGTAGTTTTGCAAAGGAGTTGGTATACCTGGGATTTGTTGTCTCAGAGGAAGGTCTTAAGATGGACCCAAAAAAAGTGAGGGTTATCATTGAATGGCCTATGCCTAGGAGTGCAACAGAGGTACACTCTTTTCATGGTTTGGCAAGTTTTTACAGAAAGTTTATCAAAATTTTTAGTATCATTTGTGCACCCCTAACTAAGACAATGAGAGGGGATAGAAAAGAGTTTAGATGGACTAAAGGAGCAGACCAGAGCTTTGATACATTAAAGCAGAAATTTGTAGAACAACCTATTTTTGCACTTCTAGATTTCAATAAGGTATTTCAGGTAGATTGTGATGCTAGTGGTAGTGGTATAGGAGCTATTTTGAGTCAAGACGGTAAGCCCATTGCCTATTTTAGTGAGAAGCTTAATGATGCCAAGAAAAAATATTTTGTTTATGATCAGGGATTTTATGCAATAGTTCAGGCTTTGAAGAAATGGAGACATTATTTTTTGCCAAAAGAGTTTGTTTTATATATTGATCATCAGGCTTTGCAGTATCTTAATAGTCAAGGAAAGTTGAACCAAAGGCATTTAAAATGGGTTGAGTTTTTGCAGAGCTATACTTCTGTTTTGAAGCACAGGAGTGGGAAGTCCAATAGAGTTGCAGATGCCTTGAGTAGAAGGCAAAACTTGTTGACAGGAATGAAGATAAAGGTTGTTGGATTCAATGAGCTCAAAAGTTTGTATCCTAAAGATCTAGATTTTGCAGAGGCCTGGAAAACTTGTTTGGAACCTGTTACTTTAGACAGGACAAAATAGTTGGATTTCATAATCCAAGATAGCATGTTGTTTAGAGGAAGCCAGTTGTGCATTTTGAGGAGTTCCATGAGAGAGAACCTGATTAAGGAGAAGCATAGTGGAGGATTGGCTAGACACTTTGGTCGAGATAAAACCATTGCTATTGTTGGTGAAAATTATTATTGGCCATAGTTGCAGTAGGATGTGAGGAAATTTGTGCAAAGTTGCAGAATATGTTAGATGGCGAAAGGAGTAAGTCAGAATATAGGTCTATATCAGCCACTACCTGTACCAGAGAAGCCATGGGATGATATTAGTATGGATTTTGTTCTTGGTTTACCAAGGACACAGAGAGGACATGATTCTATTTTTGTGGTGGTGGATAGATTCTTGAAGATGGCACATTTCATTCCTTGCAAGAAGACTAATGATGCTGTCCATATTGCTGAATTATATTTTAGAGAGGTGGTGAGATTACATAGTCTACCAAAGAGCATAGTTTCAGATCGAGATACCAAGTTTGTTGGTTATTTCTGGAGGACATTGTGGAAGAAGTTGAAGACAGATTTGAAGTTTAATTCTGTACACCATCCACAGACTGATGGACAGACGGAAGTGGTGAATAGGAGTTTGGGTAAACTGCTATGATGCTTAGTAGGAGATAAGCCCAAGGGATGGGATTTGATTTTACCACAGGCAGAATTTACTTACAACAATTCTGTTAATAGGAGTGCTGGTAAATCACCTTTCCAGATTGTATATGGCAATAGTCCAAGAAATGCTTCAGAGTTAAGGAATTTGGACAAAGGAGAAAATACAAGTGTCGAGGCTGAAGACTTTGCAGACCACGTGAAGAATTTGCATGAAGAGGTGAAAAAGCACATTAATAAGATGAATATTCAGTACAAGGCTAAGGCAGATCAGAAGAGGAGATATAAGGAATTCCAAGTAGGAGATGAAGTCATGGTTCACTTGAGAAAAGAAAAGTTTCCAATTGGAACATACAATAAACTGAAAATGAAGAAATTTGGACCATGCAAAATTTTGAAGAAACATGATTTAGGAAATGCATATGAGGTGGAGCTACCGAGTGAGATCAACATTTCCCCTATTTTCAACATTGTTGATTTATCAGAATATCATGAAGGTGGAACAAAGGATTGACCAATAGAAGAATAGTGGAGTATTCTAGCATCTACTTCAACAGAGGAGATAGAAGAGATCTTGGATAGCCGTGTGGGAAGAAGTACTCAGAATAGGAAATATGAAGAATATCTGGTGAAATGGAAAGGAAGGCATGTTGAAAATTTTTCTTGGTTGTCGAAGGCAGAGGTTGACCGTTTGGGTTTTCCTCACACAAACACCTGAGACGTGACAGGGTCACTTCTCAAATTACCCTGGGTGTCTGATGCAGGAGCATTCAATGGTGTAAGATCAATCTTGCATCACCTAAAAAAAATGTTTCAAAATTGTTGATGTTCTTTCCATTTTTCTTCAAAATTTGTGGTTCTAGTTCCATAATCGCTTGAATAATGATGTAGAACTTTTAGTTTTTTCAAACTACTAAAAATAGCAACCTACTATTTTTAGAAAGTTTGCATTTAGGAACGGAATGAAGTGAAATTTTATAGGAAGTTTCATAACCGAAAACTAAGACCTTTGGTGAAGGAATCATGCAAAGATCATTTGTGAGCTAAAAGATATTAAAGTTTATGTTTCTTGAAAAATGCCTGAAAATTATTCAAACTCAGGTTTGAGGCACTAAACGGCCCCGTACGGGCCCAAAAATGGTTGGAACCAGCAAAGCTGGTTCTTAGCGCGTAGAGCACTCTGCGAGCTTTCTGACGCATAAAATGGTTCGTTAATCAGACACCTGAATCAAAAGTTATGGCTCCCGGAAGTTGACCTATTTTTGGAGGGAGAAGCAAATTTTGAAATTAGGTTGTTGGCCACCAAAAAAGCTATTAATAACCATTTTTAAGAACCCTGGGCAGTAGTAGAGTTAAGGGGGGAAGTGTAGAGTCAAGAATAGGCAAGAAAATAGAAACCTAGTTGATTTGGGGTTATAGAAGGCAGATGATTCTAAAGTCTAGGGTAGGAAGCTGTAATGTGTTGCAACTTGTGGAGGGTTGATTCCTCTGATTGTATTTGAGCTTCTGTAATGTAATAAATTGTCTAAATCAATAAAGAAAGTTCTATTTTCTATGTGTAAATTTTGTAGTTGTGAGTTTTATGATTTACCCCCTTCATCACTACCTACACAACCAAAGTGAAAACGAAGGGGCACTACATCCTCCCCCCCCCCCTAAAACTTGACTTACTCCTGGAAGTCGCAAACTAGGGTGGAAACATAACACTTTAGTACCAACATCAAAGCTGATTCATTTCATAAAAATAATATACTCTAGTTTGCTTATGGAAAGGATTTATCTCACAAAATATGAACTTATATACTTCATTTCAAACATAATCTACCCTTCTAATTTCTAATGTCACAATAGTAACACAATCAAGACTTGTATTTCAAAAATGATTCCATAGTACATAAACCACTCAAAATCCTTACATGTCAGCGTTGACACCCATTAGTTTCTTTCAGGACAAGAAAAATATTGCACTCTTTTTAATCCTAACTAGTAGAAATTCTCATATCATAAACATATAAAGTATTCAATTTCAAATGCACCTCCATTACAATTCCTCTTCCAATTCGCTGTTAAGCATTCAATACGTCAGAATGCTACATTTTCACAAAATAACAACATAATTATACACATAAAGCACACGCTTTCTAGTAAATACTCATCATTTATAAACAAGACATTCCACTTTAATCATTTTACAACACTAAATCTCATAACATATTCAGCAAAAGATCATGATTTTTTACCTTTTTGGAGCATGGAGACACAATTTATCATTTCATAAGTACTATATTCACGATTTAACATACATTCTTCACATACACACCAATTCACATTACCGGGAATCACATCACAAGGCTACACAAGGGTCCATCTGGACACCAGAAAGCAATATACTGATCCATGATACAAAATCCATGATCCAAGAGCCAAAATCCATCTCACATAATCCATACCTCACACTCAATGGTTTGTTGGTGTTAGGCCACACACACAGGATGAGACCATCCAAACAAGACCACAATGATTTCTCTCTTGTTGTATAAGGTGGTTAGCCTCCAAGAGATAGTCATCACACATAGGTGGGTAGTGGGTCCTAGCTGTATAACAGCCTCACATACCCCCATCCTCAAGGTTCCCTGCGTCTGCTTCCTCGTATACACTCACCAAGTCTGCCTCATATGTCCTTGGAGAGGAATCACAATATGACACATGGCCAACATTGAAAACAATAAGGATAAACTAGTTTAGCCACCAAAATCATAAAGAAAGATTAAATAAAAATTTAATTTCAACAATAAAGTAAGAAATGCGTGCAATTTCAACACTAAATCAAATGTAACCACGAGGGTTACTTGCAAATAAGATCACAAAGTGTGGCTAAACCATCACAATCAAATATAAACAAAGTGTCAACCTTCACAATCAATAGAAAATCATCAATAACCATAAAGAAAGTCCACAATCTTTGAAATTGCACTATACAACACTGTGTGACTAGATACTAGCCACCAAACAATGGAGGGAACAATGTTACGCTATAGCAGTAGCCCTCATGTGGTACGGAGTGAGCACGCCATCCACATGGCTCAGAGTGTACTCCTTGACTACACCCTACATCGCGTCGTCACGCGGCATGGACTAGCCAAGTGGCCCACGCACTCCTTGGCTGCCTGCATGGAATGTGCACCTCGGCCACATCCCGCATCACGTCTCAACGCGACATGGTCATATGCCAGTTAGAGAAGGCATGTACTAGTCGTATACCACATGGCAGTGTGTCTATGGCTCCACAGAAGTAGGCACGCGTAGAACACACCCCACATAGCGACACCTCATGGAAAAGGCACATGCAGGTACTCGTTGTAGCCAAAGGTATACATGGCTAGGACATATCCATATGCTAACTAACCCAAACACTATCAAAAGCAAACATGAGTATCCCTCTACAAGTGTGTGAGGCCCCATTACGCTCATCACACAAGTAGGCTATCATAACACAATCTCATAGTACACCTTCACGTGTCTATGCACGTGGCATCATGTCCTTGAGCCCAGCTCACTACCATTAGCAACACAGCATCATCACCAGCACTATGTCAGAACATCATTGAGGTGTGGCATCGTATCTATTGCATCATGTCAGAACACGTGCAGATATGGTATATATAATACATATATATGAGTATATCAATATGGGGCTACTCGAGCTTCACCTCTCATACGGACAAGGTTAACTTGCTCCTGCCACCTCAACTCCCCTACAGGCAGCTAGGCATATACTAACCAACCACTGCTGCTCTACTCAAAAATATGGGGATTAGGCTGGCACATATGGATCAAGTACCCTAATCCATCATAAGGGGAAGTAGTGAGTACTTTCCTCGAAATCGGTTGAGCTAAGACCGCTCTGCGCTGCAATATGTGTATGCTGCACACTCTACCCAAGGAACTTTGTGGCTGCTACTACCTCTTCATGGACTGAGGAACTAGAGAACCAAAAGAAGAGAATCCACGAAACTAACTTTTGGGTACTCTTATTCATAATTTTCAACCACACATGGGTTGGCCCTCAATCAAGTAACAAACATATAAGCACACATAATGGTATGGTTAATCCCACACCTAAAATATAACATATTCCCCATGGATGGGTACCCAGTATCACCATCCCATGGGCACACAAAGCAAGTACAAGGTATTCACAACACTCAACCAATGCACAATTACTGGTTTCTCACATTTACAAGGGAAAGATTACATTTACATACACAATTCCATTACTACTCAAGGATCACATACCATAAGTACATTTATTTCCATAACTAATGTGATTCCCTTTGCAAAATCATAACATTACCTGTTATCCATTTTCCCTTTTCCAGTTTCCTTTCACTCTACTTTTTCCACATGTCACATGATGCTAAATGTCAATGTCATGATCATCGTGATCACTTGTCAACTCCACTTAACAAATTTTCATTCACTTTTATCCTTTCAGTCTAACATTCTATCCTCATGACATATACATATGCAAACTAACTTTTCTTCCACCCAATAAGAATTTTACATAAGCACTATGGATTTTCTAAATGCATCCAAGAGTCATTAATATATGCATCCAGAGTTCAACAAATTGTACACAAGTTCCACATTCGCAAAAGAATGATAATAACCCTCTACTTAACTCTTGCTTCTTCTTGTAGGTCAACTCTTTCTTCATTAAAGATTATATAAATTTTCACAGAACAAGATGATTCACATTTTTGCTTCCAAAACACAATCCCACATTCTCACGAACTTAATCATAATTAAACACATGATTAGTAATCTATTACACCACCTTGCATATATTGTATCAGTCATGAAAAAACTAACCAATAAATCATTTATTAACTACCTAGGTGCTTTTCCTTAGTCTAACCAAGCAAATGCTTTTACAAGCAACACATTCTTATCATTATGAAAATGCATTGAACCACACGTGGATGTAAACACTTTTACCAACCAGCAGCACACACGAAGGGATGACACATTTAGGCTAGGATTTCCTTTCAAAACCACATAAAATACATTCCAAACTAAATTTGCACTTTTAAGAAACTGGAAGTCATGGAAATGAATCAAGGCCACACCAGGAGGATAAATTAACTACACACGTCCAAGGGATCACACACAACAGGAGAATACACGAGGCATCTAATCATCTATCCAACACAAGAGTCCCTATCACATGCATAACAAGAATTACTTATAACTAGACATGGGCAACAACATTAACCAGAAATCCCAGTGTTGCAACCTAGCTCTGATACCAAATGTAATGCCCACCTAGGAACATCAAAGAACAACACAACTATGCTATACAAACAGGACAATTTTTTTTTAAAATGATAGAAATGACAAGTAATGTTAAACATATCTATACATATCATTAAACTGAGCATTATCCTCTAAGGTTCCACGACTGCATTACTTAACAATTATTAACAGGATCTAACCAACATTATGAATTAACTAACAACAATAATTCATTCTAAATGTATTGTATCAAATGAATTGAGTAAACACATATATTTCCATATTGTATCATCAGAAAGGTAGACATCAAGATCATGAATACATGATTTCCAGTACATATACAATTTCCTTTACATGAGAGTACATCGTTACAATGTTAACAATATCACTTTTCCAAATACACTGGAGTACATACATCAAAGTTACAGTACATGTTTCCATTGATATACAAGACTAGAATATGAACATGAATAATTGTCTCCTCAAACTAGTACAAGATCTGGAATCTGTCACACAAGATACATCCTTCTCACACACAAACAACATCAAGGAAAATACCAATGGAGAAAAAGCACAACCACACGACCATGTGGAACCCTAAGCTCCACCCCCCATGCTAGGAGATAACATATGGTCCCTCTTCAGCAAACAATCAGAAAGATAGTAGACTAATAGGTGCAAGGACTACACATGACTCCATTACAACATGGGTCAATTAGAACATCACAAGTAACTCAAACAACACTTCCAGAGGCAATCACACAACAAAAGTGGAAAAACACAAATAGGGAATGCTAGACTGCAGTAGGGAAGAGTGTCATCATAATCACATGAATAGGTACACCGAGCAAGACACTAACCATCTTGCACATGAATCATACCAACATGAATAGGAGGCAATATTTCAAGAATGCATTTCATTCAACTCACATGATGTACACATAGCCAACCCCCTCACACAATCACACCCTCCTAGGCCTTTGGAAACCACTTCCCCAAATGACACAAACACTTGACACCATTAAAACACAATAGTTACACATCACATTCACTTTCTAATGCACATCATAAACTAAGCTTCTTCATCAATATTTCAATTACAATACCGGGAGTGCAACCTATGATATGATGTACTAATTATGGTTCTAAAAGAATGTAACATTCATCCAATCATGATCAATCATCTAACAAACATAAAGTGAATTCTATCTCAACAATGCAGAACAATAATTTTCTAACTACTAGAAGGAGTTACTAATATGATCATCCCTATAGCATGCATCAAATGCATATGTTGAATCTAAATCATGGTATGGCAGATAGAAACAAAGTGTCAAACAATAACTATAACAAGGTTTGACCGACAAGCTTTGGGTAGGTCACATTGCTATAAATAGAACATTTAAATCCACATATAATTTCTTCCTAGTAACATTTACCATAGTTCAAGGAGAAAAATACTACATTAACATCTAACACTTAAGTTCTAAAGATGATTCAAGAGTATCCTCATAAAATAAGATTTACTCTTTTCATATCTATTATAAGTAAGTATAAAAAGTCTTTGAACTTGCTATGTAAAACAATAGCAATGATTAAGAATGCACATAAAGATTAAACATATACATATAACAGAGATTTCAATAGGTTATTAGAAGTATCATAATGCTCTTTAAACAGTATGATAATGACTAGTATAATTGTATTTAAACAACAGGGAGAAAACTTTTAAATATTTAGATAAGGTTGAGAACATGAAGGTTTGGATGCCAATTCTTGTTGTAATACATGACTAAGAAGTGATATCGACTTGATATTTATAAGGTCTAAGGTGCTTTAATTCAAGTCGACATAGTTAAAAGGTTCATAAGAGATAGGAATCAATTGTTACTGAGAATTAATAGAGTATTGCAATAATACTTGATTGCCCTTAAATCTTTTGAACAAAACAATAACATAATAGACTCTACAATTAAGCTCCCGCAAAACTAAAATAACGCTAACAAGTTCAAAGTTATAGATATGAATATTTTATTGCGGTGTGGAACAATTTTCCTAGCACTATATAACTTTCCTAATTAAGAGCCTATCGGCCAGCGAGAAAATCTTTTAGAATCACAAAGAAATAAGAAGGCACATGGTTCAATGAGGTTAGAAGGGGCACTAAAGATAACATTCGTGGAAGATTTTATTAACAGTAAGATTACTATGGATAGACTTCGATGTGATTCCTCTTTTCAAAAGCCATCTTTTCATGTATAAGGCCACGGTTGCTAGATATAAGCATTGAAAATGCTATGGTAGACATGCAAGCAAAAAGTGCAAGGGTAAGTGAACTAGTTGACAGGATACCCCAAAGAGATGTTATGCAATGATCACAAGATAAACACGAAATGGATTTATTGAAAAGGCTAAAGAAACTCTCAAGAAAGTGCAATCGACAGGTTAATTCATACCAACGCTTGCACCCATTGGTGGTTCAGGGAATATGCCGACAGGAACAACGAGTTTAGAAAATTTATGAAGTGAATTTCCTTTATGGCATGAGATGACCCCAAGCACCATGACATGCTCACTTATAAAACACCTATGTAATGATAAACAAAAACAAGCCATTTAACTGGACACCTAAAAGGGGAAGTTCACCATGAGATGTACAATGATTGCTGCTTTAAATCCAAAATGGATGGTTTTGTTTATAATATTATTGGCAAGACAACCATACAATAGATTCATTATATAGCTTAAGAGTCTTTCAAACAAATGCAATTGGCAAGTGTGAATTTCAGATGCTTCAAAACAGAAATGTAAAAGATTTTAGAAACTTTCTGATAGTTGGGACTACAAAGATTGCAAGATACGCACAGAATGGATTTATCGATTTCATAGCAACAATCAAGATGGCATATGAATGTCTGTCACTAATTGATACATATCTCTGAATTGGCAAACTAGGAAATGTTAACTTTTGGATATGATTTTCATAGATAAGAGCTGAATCTTATATAAAAATATCAGAGAAACTCAGTTCAAAAATATAGAGTTATTGGTGACGCAACTAACTATTTTAACAGAGACAAAACGAGTGAGAGGTAGACAGTCACAAAATATTCATATCTCCAAAATGGCAAACTGGGTAGGGTTAATTTTCATATATGATTTAGATAACTAGGTCATGTACCATATATAAGAATTCTAGAGGAACCCAATTCGAAAATATAGAGTTATAGCTAACGCAACAAACTATTAAAACATAGACGAAATGGGTGAGAGATAGACAGTCACAAAATATTCATATCTCCAAAATGGCAAACTGGGTAGAGCTAATTTTGGATATGATTTAGATAACTGGGTCTTGCAACATATATAAAAATTCTAGAGGAACCCAGTTTGTAAAAATAAAGTTATGTCTGACGCAATAGACTAGGTTCAGAATATGCAGAAGAGAATTCACAGAATAATATAAAGCTTGCATATGACAAATTCATTGAACACTAAATCTAATGCAATAATAAATCAGTTTCATATCTTAGTCCATACCTGGAATATTACATCTATCACATCTTCACAAAATTTCTCAGCTCGCATCCATTTTTCCCCAAGTCATTTCTTCTAGAAGCTATGGTTTATAGTGCCAAAAGAAAAATGAAAAACTTCCTGCAAGAGAGAGATCCCCAAAACATAAAACATATTCTCCTTCTTTGAAATGCCCGCTCCTCCTCCAAATTATGTCTTGAAATTTCAAAATAAAGTTGAGCATGCATAACCACCCCCATGATTTCTTCCAGAAGATTCTCCTTATTAAAGGCAATAAATTCTACCTTTTATTGCTTTCTTACAATTTGCTATTTTAACCAGGCAATAATTTATCTCTGATTTTATTTATTTTCGAATTTGCTATATATATAAGTTTCTATGACAACTCATAATTATCATTACAATATAGTATAGTTTATGACAACACACAAATATTATCTATTTTTATTGCCACTTAACACAACATTTAATTATATTAATTTATTTATTTATCTTTAGCTAGCATTTACATTTATTACTATTTTTTATTATTATTTATTTCCATAAACCCAAATTCTCATAAAGGCATTTATATTTATTTATTTAACAAAAATGCTTTCATAACTAATAATATTATTTTAATGCAACAATTAACCAAAGCAATAATCAAACAATGCCAAACAAAATAATCCAAATGCTGAACAATACCTGACACAAAGCATGATTGAAAGCATGACCACAATGATAGTGACTGACTATACAGACAACATTGACTGAGTGCGAAACAAGATACTCATCCTTTTCAAGGATGATGGCTAACTAGGGGACCATATGTCATCTCCGTTCAACAGTTTCCATTGGGTTTCAAGGTACGCTTAGACCTACCAATTCAGGTGGAGTCATAACCTAGTACCTATTCACTCAAGCATACCAATTAGAGCACAAATTCTTAATAGCTAAAGCACTTAGAAAGGAACTCTAACATTCGTATCTCATTCCCGTATGTCCCCCATACATTCAATGGTACGATGTCGCCCTTTCCACCTATCCTAACAACATACTACTGCATCACTTGACTATCCAAATAAATCTATGCATAATAATAATAACATAGCAATATGCATCATACCCACGAAAGTACTAACAGAAGCTTATGTTCCATCTTCATCTTCAGGTTCCTTAGCCAGACTACCTGCACAACCAAAGTGAAAACGGAGAGGCACTACATGAGGGCATCCATCTTTGGATCTATTAAAGAACCACTAAGTGTAGGAATCAAATTATCCTAAGATTTATACAATGAACATAAAAACAAAATACACATATTCTCTTCCTCTATGTTCACATCTATCTACTGTAACTGACTCAATTAGATTAAATACATTTAAATGTTTCGCAATTGAGCCTCTATCTTTCATTTTAAGATAATACAGTTTTTTTACAGTTCAACAACTTATTTATAAGACTCTTTGTTTGGGAAATATCTCCTATTAAGTTCTTATATGTAGTAGTAGAAACATTCAAAAGAATGAAATCGGATAAACACAACTGAATAGTGCCATATTCTTTTTTATCAAATTTCACCCACTCTTCATCTAATAAATTGTCTGGCTTCTTTTCATTTTTCATGGAAATCCATTGATCTCTTTCTTCCGAGAGATCCTCTATCTTTAGCTTCAAAATTCAAAACTTGATCCATTGAACTTTTTGATCTCCAACTAAGATGCGATAGCATTGATTTCTATCACCCAAAACTTGAAACTGCAAGAAAACACAACACACTTCCATTGAAAAAAACCCCAATCAAACACTTTGAAAGAGGCATCCCTCTCTCTAATTAAGCCAACCATGGCTCTGATACCAAATATTGAAAATAGGGTGAAACAATACAAAAAGATATGTTGAGCTTTAGTGCATCCAAATTCATAAACAATGATAGATCATATGGAAATCGAAATCAACCATGAAAGAAAATGCAAACCATAACATGATATTTATGTGGAGAAACCCTTGTGGGACAAAATTCCAAACCCAAAGAGACCCAAGCTTGTATTAATCCTATAAATAGTTAAATAAAAACACAATCTACTTACCCCTCTAGATTCTGGAAACATAATGGTGCTCTAATGACATGCAAAATAATTGCATAATACTACCATCTCAAGGCACCAATATACAAGGGATATGAATACAAAATACCATGAATGGTATTCCAAAACAAGTGGCCAATACCACTCACCCAAATCTAGGCATCCTTCTCCTTCATGGGGAATCTCACACCTCACCAAAATTAGTCAACTGCCCTAAATAGTAGCTCCTCTGACCCACCTTATGCATCAAAAGTATCATAGACTTTGTCATAATGATCAAATTGAGCAAGATCCCAATCCTAGGCACTCCATGGGAAGATTGATCAAATCTATCATAAGATCCATTTGTAGAAGATCTTCTTACCTCCTCTTACAGATCCTAATCTTTACCTAGTTTCCAATATCTTCCCAAATGTAACTCCCAACTTAAATGCCACTACAATTACATGTGAGAGAAAAACTAATAATAAATATTTTTTCCTACCACATAGAGGATAATCCAAGTCTACCCTCTCCATGATCCTTGGAGACATAACAATTATTTATCGACAAAATTAATTAAAACACTTAAAACATGTCTAGGGATTTGCAACGTGAATGACACCTAATCCCAACAATTTTATGATCATGATTTTTTTCCTAACTTGAATTGAGTCAAGAACTTCATGTGTAATAATAATGTCATCCAAATTTGAGCTATCAAGAACAAAGCCACTTTGTTATTCAAAGATAATTGTGGGAAGGATCAATTTGAGTCTACTCATCATGGCCTTTAATATTATCTTGTAGACTATGTTGCATAGAGATATTGGGTGAAATTCTATAGAAGGAGGATACTTTTTGGGAATTAAGGCTATGAATGTATTTTTGAGATCCTTTAGAATGGATTTGTGTTTCCTTGATTTCTCTACCACGTCCCAAATATATTTCCAAGGAAATGCCACCACCTATGAAAATTCTACATTTAGCAATTGATGGTTAGCTTCTACATTCTTTTTTCTTTAAAAATTATTTTGAAGACTTGCTTATTCCATTGCTTCAAGTTAGATTTAATGAGAATCGATTTTCTATGTAAGTTGTATATTTTTTTATCTTTTCAACTTTGAAGCATTTCTCAACCAACTTTCTAGCATGGACTAAAAGTTTGGATCTCTACACCACATATTTTCAAATTTGAATGGGCATTTGAAAGAAAGCTTGTCTTCCAATATTTGAAGCTGAATAGGGAAGTCAAAATTTCAAGTTGGAAGGACAAGTTTAGCCAATGGTTATTACATGAGTTTTCCACTTCTAGTAGGAGGTGAAATTCAAATTTATTGAGATAGGTCAAGATGATATCTAGGTATTTCTTTTTGAGCTAGTTGAATATGATATTTTAAAATTTGAATAATCCCACAAGGTTACTATTCATGATGTTTCCTATTCAATGGATTATTAAACAGGTTTTATTTTGATAGTTCAATTTGGCAATTTGTTGAATGATGTAACTTTGAACTATGTGATGTAATTTGTGTAGTACACAAAAATATTATGAGCTTGTAGACTTTTGTGCATGTAAACTTGTAAACAAGTTTTTATATACAAATATGGGCTGCAAAATTTGAATGTATTTTAAGTCTTCTAATAGAAACAAGTTCACATATATGTTTGGATACATCGACACCATTATTTTGTAATTAAGAAAAACTAGTGATTTTAGAATGGACCTCAATAAGTCATTTGAAAACATATTTTTTTACAAAGGGAAATACCAACATTACATTTTTTATTGGAATCAAGCTATCTAAAAATGGTTACAGAATAGAGGACTCAAACTTTTTAGATTAATCAACTTGTTGTGTGACTTTGCAACCTTGCATTAGTCTACACACCAAAGGTCTTCTTGGATCTTAAAATGCCCATAGGGGGCATACATCCCAACTAGAGTCATTGTTGGCATTGACTTTGTTAGCGATTTCTCTTGCACCCATCAATTCTAAGGGATGAGCCACAACATCTAGACCTAGGGATTAAGTCAATCTATCAAATGGACAATCATATGCTTAAATTGAGGATCTAGTAAAACCAATTTGCTAAGAGTATTATAACTCTTCTACACTTTGAGCCTTACCAAGCATAGGAGGGTGTTCCTAAATACCTTTGTAGGATGAATGTAAATTGTCTGACCACATAGTTTAACCAAACTCTATGCACAAAGACATTCCTAAGATAGGATACCACTCCATGTCTTTATATTGGTTCACCTAACACAAAGGCCACAAATATCTCAACAAGGTAGAATACAAATAGATTAAATGATCCACTAATAACTAAATTGGTTAATAATCCCTATATGTAAAACCTTCATGACTCCTTACTTCATCACTAACCTAAAAATTATGGTATGCATAACCCTCTTAAGAATTATTAACAAACTTTCAATCTCACAAAAGATTTAATAGAGATTTATAATGCTAGATGTATGCATACTGGTGAAACATAATTTATAAATAATTTACCAGAACAAGGTGAATTATTTACATTTTAATTTCAAAATTTTGGATCAACTACAATCAATAAAGACCGGTGCCTAATCCTATAGCAACAAAGTCATATTAGAACTAAACAAAGTAATGACAAAGTAATTCACAATTCCAAATGAGCCTAATTGACTTGGCTCTATCTTGTAGAGCTTAGACCCTCAAACACCTTCTTACCCTCAATTATATATTCCATTCTTAATTATTCATTTCTAATTCAAATACCACACATATTAGGTTAGATTTTCTCTTAGGGAACTCCCAATAGAAAGATTCACAACATTCATTAAATGCAAACTAACTAATCACTAATGTAGATACAACAAATGTGCACCTAGAAATTTGCAAGATTCCTTGAAATATTTAATAGAAAATGGAAACATACTACATCATAAAAACAAAAAAGTGTCTTATATTGATTTACTAAAGAAAAATACTGTCACTATAGAGATTAAACTCAAAATAAGATAATATTCATGCTCTCCCAGAGCTTCACATGGATCCCTACACCTAATAATAGAGTTAATCACAAAGATAGACCCTAGACTCATCTAGAGGCTTAGATATTTGCTTGAGATTGAGTAGAGACCAACCCTTAACAACACCTAAAAAATACAATTTATAACAAATGAAACTACCCAAATTATACACACAATTGACACTTGGCACCATTTGAGCCCCAGACTTGCAATTACACATGGGCATATGGAAATGCCCTTATAATCTTTGAGATTCTTTCTTGCCTAGCCTTAGAAAAAAAAACATCATTTTGTCCCAAATGCTTAGCTATTTTGGCACAAATTTTACCCAATAGTAAAATAATTTTCCCCTTGCATAAAATTCACCCTACAGTAAAATATTTTGCCCCTCTTCCAACATAAAATTACTAGGCAATAAAATAAGACACTTTTAGCATCTTTGTAACCCCATGAAAATTCATTTACCCTTGTTATCTTGATTTTTTACTTGGAAGCATATAGTAGATTTGCCCCTTCCTATGCAAATATTTTGTCTCATGTTACCTGAGGCTATATACTTTACATGAATTTTATATAGGGGCAAATTTTTTAACTTATACACTTCAATATTCTCCTCTTTATATCAAATTTAAACTAAGAATATTTAATTTATTTCCCATGAGCATATTGTATAGAGCCATCCCAAATATGAATACATTGATTTCAACTCTTCTCCCAAACAATTGCATTTGGTTAAAAATTTGAAAGCACATCCATCAAGTTCATTTTGTGCTTATGCTACAACTGGAGCATTCCTTCAAGTATTTCATCAAATAGTTCACATGCATTGTCTTTGCTTCCACATTTCGCCTATATATTTGCCAAGATATTGCATCTCAACACTTTAATAAAATTTATTTCTAGTGGCCCCTTATGATTTTCTATGCTTTCATCCAAATAAATCATTGTTTTCTGTATCAACTAGCATCCTTCCTTGGCACTATTATCATAAATGGTAATGGACAAAAACTCTACAATTTTTTTTGCTGACCTCTTACATTAAATTAATCTTCACATTTCACTCCTCTGATAAACAAATTCAATCATTATGTTTTTCACCAGTGAGAGCTCATAAAATTTTCTTAATCCCACTCTCCAACCAATGCAATATATGAGAAAATAGTTCATGTGCATCCAATTTGCCTTGAAATGCATTTTTTATTTGTTTCTGATCTCACTCTGCCATTCACTTCCCTTACTTCATCTAATTGCTCCCGTAAGAAAAAAAATCTCAAATAATTTTTTTCTCCTTTGTATAACATTTTGTTTATGGCAATTTTATTTTTTTTGTGCTACTCATTTTCTGATTTGCTTAGTATATTCAACTAAAACAGCCACATACATGTCTTCCTTATTTAATAGGAAGGACAAGAATTGTCCTATGTGGAAGTCAATCCACAGATAGCCTTGAAACAAAACAACAATTATCCTCCACTTCCCATACCTCACACATCCAACGAAGGCAACAAAAAAATATGATATAAAAATGTGATGCCATGTTTAGCAAATGCCTAGTTGAATAAAACAAAGCTTTAAAAAATGCACACCTCCCTACTGCTATGGAAAATTTGTAGATTTTAATGAAAACATAGCTTCATAAACATACGAAATAAAACCATTAAAAAGCCTAGAACCTCACTCAACTGGACCCACCAATTATTTAAAATAAGGAGAAAATAATGTTTGTAGAGCCCATCACATGGAATATATAACCATTGCTAAGTGAAATGGAAAAGAAAAGATTGCTGGTTGATGTTAAGGAGGCTGGTGATGTAATCAGAGGAAACTATGTCATTCACATTTCAATTTAATATATATGATGTTGTTGCTGATTTTGAGTATTGCTGAGGATAAGAGAGACACATTAAAGTTTTTAAAATGATAAAAACTTTAAATATTATGGTGAGGTCATACATATTATGCCCCTCCACTCAGTGCTGATTTGGCAATCATTATGGACCCACTCATATTTCAAAGAGAAATGAAAGGAAATGAGATTAAAACCCATTGCCCAACCTTATACCATCACCAAGTCAATTTGGGAAGAGTAAATCCACTTTGTGATGTTGTGGTGGGCATTAATCTATTAAAATGACTTCACTTTGTGATGTTGTGGTGGGCATTAATCTATTAAAATGACTTGCCTTCCTTTTCAAATGCTCATTTCTAGACTTTCGACCACCGCGGAGTGGATAAAAAGGAAAATAGCCCACTCACCGATGCAACGATGGGATTAAAAGATATTTTTCTTTTCAATTTTCATACTCTTCCACATACTGTGCCTCTTCCCTCTTTTATGCAATTTTAGTTTTTAAAACATACTTCTAGCTTACTCGTGAAATTTTAATTTTAAATACTCGTGAAACTTTAATTTTAAACCTTTTTACCTTGAAATATTAATGCTTGGCTCTTGCGCATGGGTCCCACAGATTTTTTAAAATAATATATAATTATTTTTTCTCATTTAAAACAACGCCAACCATTAAACAATCAAATATGGATTTGACACGATTGTTGCCTAGAGCACCAATTATGCTTAAATGAGCTAAAAACTAGCTACAAGGTGCACGATATGTTTCCACTCGTCGTCCTACTTTCAGAATTTGGGAAATGAATTTTTAACTTTGAGTTGTTCACAACACTACTAGCCATTAAACTATTGCATTTGGGCACTTAATAGAATTACTTCCATGAGGTTAATTGTTACTGGACAGACTCGAAATTTAAATTGGAGATCAATGATAAACTATGTAAACTTGTTTAGTCGTGAGAATCCAAAAATTTGACCTTTAAATTTGAGCTATTTAGAAGTGTCAAGTTCGGCCAACCTAACATTTTGGGGCACCAAAAATAAAATTTTCACCCGAAATTGAGCCACATGCTTTAAATAAATCTTTCCCATCACTGTAAAAAGTTATGTACACTTGTAGCCTTTGTGTAAAAATATTTTGCTTCATACTTTACTCTGCCTTGGCTACACTATAGTTAAAATATGAATAAATAAATTATTTGCTCACTTATGTAGTGCTCATGAAAATAACTATCCCCTTCTAATAAAAACAATAGATTACTTTGCTTACATATAGGCATCTTAATCTAACAGGCAATTATTCTGATTTTTACCCTTAAACAATTGATTGCACATCCTTAGAAAATATTTGTAAAATCAAGCCCTCCCTCTCGTAAAATCAAATTCGGTACAAACCCTACATGGAACACAAGAAGAGCCAAAAATAGGCCACATGGAACAATTTGGAAGTAAAATACAACCATAGTGGAGAATCGGAGATGACTAAGATTCATATTATAAAGCATCGCACATTGCACAATGGTAGAAAAACAAGTACAACACTTTGTGATGCAAAGAACCTATGCAATGAAATTCAAACATGTCACGTCTCCACATCAGTTCCCTTGCACATTAATAAAGAAATGGGGCCATGAGGATGCTGATATAACTTGCCATTCGACCCTTAGGGATGATGTGTACATGGCTCAAACCAATAGAATGAAATATTTAGGGCACTCTAGGATGTATAATGGCATGTGGACAAATATCGCACATTGTAGAGTAGGCTAAAAGTATAGGAAACAACTTGGCAATGTGAAGGATCTACACGATGCAATAAGCACAACGCGTAGCAAGGAATGAATAAAGCTTAGATAGAGAACATCAAAAGGAAAGAAATGCATTGATAAGTGATCAATTAACTTGCAAAGAAACTTATGATGTGAAGAGCACCAACAATGGGGTTGGTCATGTTAGGAATTGCATGCAGAAAATATCAATTAAATGCAAATAAAGACTAAACAGAGGAATGAAAAATACATAGAAATAATAACAACGATAGACAATTTTTAACGTGGTTCACCCAAACTCGGGCTACATCCACCAATAGAGAGTCCAATATTATTATCCAGCAAATCAAACCGATTACAACCAGCAATCCTTGCAACTCAATACCGCTACAAATGCTATAATACAATTTCAACAGAAACCCTAACCTTTAGCCATTTTTATCAAGACTTATGTCAATTGCAAAATAGGATTTTTTTATGTCGGCCAATAGAAAAATAACTCCTGATGCCTTTATAAAATAATAAAAGTTGTTTGAGGTTTCGAGGGTGCTTCCCTTGGACCTCGCAAGGGGCGTTGCCCCTTGACCCCGTCTTGGGGGCGCTGCCCCCAAACCCCCGTTAAATAATTTGGGGGGAAACCACGCTAATAAAAGTGGGAAAATTTTAACCTCTTAGTCTAATTAGGCTCCATATAACAACAATCTCCCACTTGGAGACTGATCAGACTCCACAATATATTAGGTCAAGTGACAATGAAGGCTACATAATAATACAACTTAAAAGATTTTGACTAGTAATTACAAGTCATTGCATACAGATAACAAAAGGTAAGAAAAGCATATTGATCATAAGGCAAAGAGCCTATGCAAGGTTTAACATGGACATGGAAGCATTAGGAATGGCTGCATTTTGGGCATGAATTAGTAATTCAATGAAACGCATGGAAAAAATTAGAAAAGGTGAAAATAATGACTCATATTTGGGGGCATATGCCTCTTTCAGGCATAACAAGGTTTGAGGAATAATCTTTGGGGTGTCAATTGGTGCCTTATCCATTAGGTGCACAAATTGACTAGTATGTAAAATTTTGATTTTACCATTCTACAATCATTTCTCCATGGCCCAAGGCCCCCGAAAAATGTGAATCTAATGCCTTACTCTATCAAAAACCATATTTTTTTTATTGTTTTCCCAAAAGCTACTCTGAAAACATTATTATGGCCCAAATGCATTAACGATGATGTTGATGCATCTCACTATATATCTAAACCTACCATTGTTAGGAGATATATACTTTGACTTTGTAATCCACTATCAAATGGAATATTTTGTGATAAGGCATATATGAACTACATTTGTTAGATGTATCATGCCCATTTATATTGCAAAATTTCACATCAAAGAGATCAAAACTATACATTGTCACTAGTTTGTCAAATTGAACTGCATCTGGCAATTTCATATCAAATTTAAAACCTTCATGTCTAGTAGGTTCACAAAAAAAATACCTCGGTACCACTTGATCAGTTGTGACAAAATCATGCTTCCCATCCAATCCAAAAGAATAAGAATTGAAAAAATCATTGACTTGGGATGTGCAAACTAAATTGTAATGATCATGGTAACATGGCAATTCACTCTCTTTTGAATTAGCAACAAGGTCCTTAAGAAATGTCCCACACTCATGGGGTACAAGAAGGTACAACTGATTTAGTTTTAATTATACAGAAAAAATATATTTCTCATCCATACCCAAGTAAAAAGTTTCATTTATAACTTGTAAGCATCTTCTCAAGTTGAACTACACCTTATTGATATTCATGTTCACTTAGGTAATGTATATCAGGCCTGGAATTTGATGGTCACCCCTGCCTGTCATATAAAAATTTTATGACAGTTTGGTCATTTAACTACCTTTTAATTGACATTTTAAGAAAACTATAAGTTGTCAAAAAAATGTTGAGTGAATTTTTTTATATTGAAAGAATGCAGGTTACAAAAAAAGTAGTCTAAAGACTGCAAAAAAGAGCAACAATCAAAAACACAGTCACAAACAACAAGACCAACAACTCCCAACCATTTCAACAACTAAAAAGATGAAAGTGCCATAAAAAATTACATCCACCTGTTATCATTTCAAGGTAGAATGTATGTTTTTTTGTGGATATTGAATGGTATCAAAAGGGACATAAAGGCATATAAATTCATTTCTATTGTGTAAATTGAAGTCCTAAAAAAATTAGTAATTATAATTGAAAAGAAACACGAAGAATTTCTTTTTTCTTGAACCAAACACTCCAATACAATTCCCACTTGTAAATTCCAATCATTCAAACAAAATTTTAAAAAGAGAGAAAGCAATAAGTTTTACAAAATATTGGTTGTACCCTAAGAGCAGTCCATCCACTGCACAAACGAACTTTCCCTCCTTTTGAACTCAGAGAACTTTCAATCACCACACTATGCTTAAGACTTGACTTGTCCAATTATATCACTACTGAGAACATTTCCAATTTGGCTCTAACGTAAGCATCTTGGTGCACTGATATAAAGGTTACCTTGGCGAATTGAATGACAATGGATGAAGTAGTAGAAATTCTTTTGTATCCATGTAATTGTAAATCAGCTCTTCTTAATCTTTGTAATTGTAATTTGCAAAGTTGTAATTATTCCATATATAATAAACAATGAATAACATATTAACAAGTATAGACAAAGCAAACATTTGTTTCTAAATTAATATTAAAAATTTATTGAAGATAAACATTCTTTGAAAATGTTCTAATTTAATATATATTCTATATCAATTTTAAAAAATGTTCAAAATAAACATTGTAAAAGAAAACATCATTTATATTTCTATAACAAATTATTAAAAAATAATATATATTATATATAAGAATATTATATTATATTACGCTATAATAAAATTTTATGGTTTACGAATAATTTAAAGTGTCATATATACGGTTATGTAAAAATTTAGCAAGTCAAGTTAAATATGGTCTAATAAATTTTAAAGTTGTAAAATATGGTCTAAAATGCCAAAAATGGTTAAATAGACCATCAAATTCCAATCCTGTTGTATATCATTCATGTTATTTCATGCTCCTATGTCCCATACAAAGACTAACTTTTAGGCTTAGTAGGTTCCTTATCAATAAGTGAAGCATGACCCTCATAAGATTGGAAGGCTTCACAATCACTTGTATACTCATTAAGTTCCTAAACACAAGGATGCAAACATGCAGCATCATTACAAATGCTAATATACTCCATTTTTTTTAATCAAAACCATGATTCAAGTCATTAGTCAAACCATTAGCATATAATTCAATTTGAGACACCTCAAGAGAAGGACCATGCTCTTCAAATTGTCTCTCTATTTAAGGCTCTTGAAAACAATATGCTATAACAAAACTATTGCAACCAAACTTGTAAAAATTCTCTTCCTCTAATTGTAAGGACAATGGGGGATAAAACATCAATTTCATGAATGTTAATGCGAATAGAAACATTTGGATTAGGTCATTCATCCAAACCTACTTTGAAACCATTAGCAAATGAAGAAATATGAACTTGAGGTATGTCATTTGAAAATTTCTCCTCTTTTTTCTTGAACAAATTATGTGCATTTTCCATGTCATTAGTGCACTCATTTAGTTATAAATGAATAGTAGCACAAGTTTCTGCAACCATACTATCATTAGAATGTTCACTCACTAAAGAAATATCATTAGATTGCAAGTTATCTTGAAGCACCTGAACAGAAGGACCACATCCTTCAATTTGTTTCTCTGTTATAGGCTTTATGCTACAACCTATTGCACAATCACTACTTCTAAAAATAAATTCATAAATGATTTCATTCTCTTCGTCCTCAAGATAGGGACTCAAATCCTTCTCAAGACAAATTTATTTATAATCAACACATTTAACCAATGAGTCTAGAAATGAAATTTCAACACTATTTGCATCTACAAAAGTTAACACTTCCAACCCATGCTCTAAAAATGCACCAAGGAAAAAAATCTCATGAGAATAATCATTCAAATTAGACATACCTAGGCTAGAAACATGATTCACATAAATAACTAGGCCAAAATCAAGAAATGAAGGAACAAGAGGCATGTTAGTTATAGAATCTTGCTCGCTCACAAGAAAGCATGTGTCCTCATTAACATTCTCATCAATAAATTTATCAGCAACATTCCTCAATATCATCATCACTTTCTTGCCTCCTTTTTAGTGCTTCTAATTCCCATCTTAATATGCCAACTTTGTTGTCAACAATCATACTCAATGAATACTGTCTTTGCTGACTAAGAGCATGCAATCCAACCATGAACTTCTAAATCCCATCTTAAATATCTTCTTTATAGTCATCAGACATGACATTACATCTAATCATGAACTTCTAATTCTCGTCTTAAGATTTCATTATGAAATCATCTTTGCTCACCATAAGCATGCTCAAAACAACTTGACTAGAAACTAATTAGAGCATGACATCCAACCATGAACATTAGGATCATCACTGACTAAGGCATGAAATCCAACCATGAACATTGGGAACATCATTGCATCTCACAAGTATATCATCACCATAAACTGAGTGCTGACCTTACTCTAAGTGTTGACATCAATGACAACACATATTGCAAACAGTTATATCCCTGTTCCTCCTCCACACAATTATGCTCTTTGGTTTCTTTCCTTAATCAAATATATTTACTATTTTACATGTCATTTTCTTACTTTTTTCTTCTTATTTTCATGTTGATGCCCTGAAATTTTTTCATATGTTTTCCTTCATCTTTCCTCTCCCTTGAGAGTTTTTTGATTCCTATAATGAAAAAATAATGCAAAATTGTAGTTAGGAACAATAATCTCCAAATGCTTCTTTTCCAAGTATATCATATGCATTTCCTTCCGTTGAATAAGTCTTTCCTCCACTTTGTGTTTGTTAGATTTTGCTATGGAAATAGCAACCCAAAATCTAGAATGATAAAAGAAAGCACATAAAGAAGGTCACAAGGAAGGATGCAAAAGAGATCATATTAGAATCCATATTAGAAATCATATAAAATACCAGCTACGTAGTGAATTTATATAGACTCAAAGAGAGGGTGGAGGTGGCAAAAACAACCAATAGGGAGAGGCCACTAAGAGGCCTTAAGATAGCAAGAGCATCTTTTGGAATATATATATATAGTTGTCTTTTGTTATCAACTGATTTCTAGTTTGAAATTATTCGAGACCTGCATCATTGCTAACTTTGAAATAGAAGCTTCAATTTTAAAAAGAATCTCTTCAATCTGCACAACTTGCTTTCTAAAAATCCTTCTATTTCCCTCCAACCAAATGTTCCAAATGAGCACTGGAGGAGTAACATCCCATAAGGAAGCAAACATAGAATCATTAAATAAAGAAGGCCACCCTTGAAACATGCTTAAGAGAGAATCTTTAAATAAAAAACCTAGGAGTTCTTAAAACATTTAGGTAATCTGATCTTTTGAAATTTGTTTATTGAATTAATTTATGCTAGTTAGTTTTAGAAAACAAAAATTCTAGTCTTTTGTGTGTTCACGTCCATTCTTATGGTAAGCATAAGGGTGGGCATGACAAAAATAATCACGCTAAAAGGTCATATGTTGTGTGGCTCCAATATATAACACTCAAGCATCATGCCATGAAGCATTAATTGAATTACAATAGTTAGAATATGATATAGAAAGTAGATATTCATCATTATCACTACCACATGCAAATTGGGTTTCTCCCGATGCTTTATCATCATAGTGTGTTTTATCTTTTTGTTTGAAAGAATTTTCTATCTTATTCCATGAGAGTTTGTATTCATGGGCTTCATGACTACCTTTTCAACCATGTCATTTACAATACCAGTGGTGCCTATCATTTTGGTTGTCATGTTGTGAGTGTCCTTTGCTATTTTCACCTCCTTTACCTCTTCTTCCATTGACCTCTATCATTTCCTCAATCACTGCAACCACCTCTAGAAGAGAAGTTCTTATTAGGAGGCTTGTCCTTTTGTTAAGCAACACAAAAAATTCACCAATGCTATCAATTTTTCTCCCAAAGCCTTCTCATGTTTTGCCAACTTTTTAACCAATTGATCAAAAGCGATGGTCTTCAATTGATTACTTGCTCGAAGAGACTCCAAATAAGTTGAATGTGTTGGAAGAAGTGTCTTTATGAAGGTTGTGAGATAGATATCAATGTTTCCACTAGAAACATCAACATCTTGTTTTATAGCTCGAATTTTAGAGGCCAAACTCATGACAGTTCCATTCTTAAATTCAAGGTTAACTTCAACTGTAACTAAATGAACTCCAATTCGAAACAAGAATCATAAAGATTTCACAATTTTTGAAGGGTACCCCAAGCAAATTTACACCATTGTATGTGTGGAAACACGTCTCAATTGATAGAAACCCTTATCAAGGCTAGGGCTTTTGAATTTATATACGGCCATACTTCTTTTTCTTTAACAGTTGATATTGTAGGTTGGACATCTCCATCATAAATATTACACCATGAATAATTGAAAATAAGAGTGTTTTCTATTTTTCTATACCATTCTATCCATGTGTCTTTTCTAGTTATGGTTTCACCATTCATTAACACAATAGATTGCTTTGTCAATTGTAAAAATTACACACATTTTGTAGATTTTAATGAAAACATAGCTTCGTAAACATAGGAAATAAAGCCATTAAAAAGCCTAGAACCTCACTCAATTGCTATGGAAAATTTGTAGATTTTAATGAAAACATAGCTTCATAAACATAGGAAATAAAACCATTAAAAAGCCTAGAACCTCAATCAACTAGACCCACCTCTTATTTAAAATAAGGAGAAAATAACGTTTGTACAGCTGGAATATATAACCATTACTAAGTGAAATGGAAAAGAAAAGATCGTTGGTTGATGTTAAGGAGGCTGGTGATGTAATCAGAGGAAACTATGTCATTCACATTTCAATTTAATACATATGATGTATGTCATTCACATTTCAATTTAATATATATGATGTTGTTGCTGATTTTGAGTATTGCTGAGGATAAGAGAGACATATTAAAGTTTTTAAAATGATAAAAACTTTAAATATTATGGTGAGGTCATACATATTATGCCCCTCCACTCATGCTGATTTGGCAATCATTATGGACCCACTCATATTTCAAAGAGAAATGAAAGGAAATGAGTTTAAAACCCATTGCCCAACCTTACACCATCACCAAGTCAATTTGGGAAGAGTAAATCCACTTTGTGATGTTGTGGTGGGCATTAATCTATTAAAATGACTTGCCTTCCTTTTCAAATGCTCATTTCTAGGCTTTAGACGATCGCGGAGTGGATAAAAAGGAAAATAGCCCACTCACCGATGCAACGATGGGATTAAAAGATATTTTTCTTTTCAATTTTAATGCTCTTCCACATACTTTGCCTCTTCCCTCTTTTATGCAATTTTAGTTTTTAGAACATACTTCTAGCTTACTCGTGAAATTTTAATTTTAAACCTTTTTACCTTGAAATATTAATGCTTGGCTCTTGCGCATGGGTCCCACAGATTTTTTTAAATAATATATAATTGTTTTTTTCTCATTTAAAACAACGCCCACCATTAAACAATCAAATATGGATTTGACACGATTGTTGCCTAGAGCACCAATTATGCTTAAATGAGCTAAAAACTAGCTACAAGGTTCACGATATGTTTCCACTCGTTGTCCTACTTTCAGAATTTGGGAAATGAATTTTTAACTATGAGTTGTTCACAACACTACTAGCCATTAAACTATTGAATTTGGGCACTTAATAGAATTACTTCCATGAGGTCAATTTAATAGAATTACTTGACCATGAGGTTAATTGTTATTGGACAGACTCAAAATTTAAATTGGAGATCAATGATAAACTATCTAAACAATTGTGAGAATCCAAAAATTTGACATTTAAATTTGAGCTATTTAGAAGTGCCAAGTTTGGCCAACATAATATTTTGGGGGCACAAAAAAAAAAATTCTCCTGAAATTGAGCCACATGCTTTAAATAAATCCTTCCCATCACTGTAAAAAGCTATGTACACTTGTAGCCTTTGTGTAAAAATATTTTGCTTCATACTTTACTCTGCCTTGGCTACACTATGGTTAAAATATGAATAAATAAATTATTTGCTCACTTATGTAGTGCTCATGAAAATAACTATCCCCTTCTAATAAAAACAATAGATTACTTTGCTTACATATAGGCATCTTAATCTAACAAGCAATTATTCTGATTTTTACCCTTAAACAATTGATTGCACATCCTTAGAAAATATTTGTAAAATCAGGCCCTCCCTCTCGTAAAATCAAATTTGGTACAAACCCTCCATGGAACACAAAAAGAGCCAAAAATAGGCCACATGGAACAATTTGGAAGTAAAATACAACCATAGTGGAGAATCGAAGATGACTAAGATTCATATTAAAAAGCATCGCACATTGCACAATGGTAGAAAAATAAGGACACTGTGATGCAAAGAACCTATGCAATGAAATTCAAACATGTCACATCTCCACATCAGTTCCCTTGCACATTAATCAAGAAATGGGGCCATGAGAATGCTGATATAACTTGCCATTCGACCCTTAGGGATGACGTGTACATGGCTCAAACCAATAGAATGAAATATTTAGGGCACTCTAGGATGTATAATGGCATGTGGACAAATATCGCACATTGTAGAGTAGGCTAAAAGTATAGGAAACAACTTGGCAATGTGAAGGGTCTACACGATGCAATAAGGACAACGCATAGCAAGGAATGAATAAAGCTTAGATAGAGAACATCAAACGGAAAGAAATGCATTGATAAGTGATCAATTAACTTGCAAAGACACTTATGATCTAAAGAGCACCAACAATGGGGTTGGTCATGTTAGGAATTGCATGCAGAAGATATCAATTAAATGCAAATAAAGATTAAACAAAGGAATGAAAAATACACAGAAATAATAACAGCGATAGACAATTTTTAACGTGGTTCACCCAAACTCAGGCTATATCCACCAATAGAGAGTCCAATATTATTATCCAACAAATCAAACCGATTACAACCAGCAATCCTTACAACTCAATACCGCTACAAATGCTATAATACAATTTCAATAGAAACCCTAACCCTTAGTCGTTTTTATCAAAACTTATGTCGGTTACAAAATAGGGTTTTTTTATGTCGGCCAATAGAAAAATAACTCCTGGCACCTTTCTAAAATAATAAAAGTCGTTTGAGGTTTCGAGGGCACTTCCCTTGGACCTCGCAAGGGGCATTGCCCCTTGACCCCGTCTTGGGGGTGTTGCCCTCAAACCCCCATTAAATAATTTGGGGGGAAACCATGTTGATAAAAGTGGGGAAAATTTAACCTCTTAGTCTAATTAGGCTTCATTTAACAACAATCTCCGACTTGGAGACTGATCAGACTCCACAACATATTAGGTCAAGTGTCAATAAAGGCTACATAATAATACCACTTAAAAGATTTCGACTAGTAATTACAAGTCACTGCATAAAGATAACAAAAGGTAAGAAAAGTATATTGATCATAAGGCAAAGAGCCTATGCAAGGTTTAACATGGACATGGAAGCATTAGGAATGGCTGCATTTTGGGCATGAATTAGTAATTCAATGAAACGCATGGAAAAAATTAGAAAAGGTGACAATAATTACTCATATTTGGGGACATATGTCTCTTTCAGGCATAACAAGGTTTGAGGAATAATCTTTGGGGTGTCAATTGGTGCCTTATCCATTAGGTGCACAAATTGACTAGTATGTAAAATTTTGATTTTACCATTCTACAATCATTTCTCCATGGCCCAAGGCCCCCAAAAAATGTGAATCTAATGCCTACCTCTATCAAAAACCATATTTTTTTAATTATTTTCCCAAAAGCTACTCTGAAAACATTATTATGGCCCAAATGCATTAATGATGATGTTGATGCATCTCACTATATATCTAAACCTACCATTGTTAGGAGATATGTACTTTGACTTTGTAATCCACTATCAAATGGAATATTTTGTGATAAGGCATATATGAACTATATTTGTTAGATGTATCATGCCCATTTATATTGCAAAATTTCACATCAAAGAGATCAAAACTATACATTGTCACTAGTTTGTCAAATTGAACTGCATCTGGCAATTTCATATCAAATTTAAAACCTTCAAGTCTAGTAGGTTCACAAAATAAATGCCTAGGTACCACTTGATCAGTTGTGACAAAATCATACTTCCCATCCAATCCAAAAGAATAAGAATAGAAAAAAGCATTGACTTGGGATGTGCAAACTAAATTGTAATGATCATGGTAACATGGCAATTCACTCTCTTTTGAATTAGCAACAAGGTCCTTAAGAAATGTCCCACACTCATGGGGTACAAGAAGGTACAACTGATTTAGTTTTAATTATACAGAAAAATATATTTCTCATCCATACCCAAGTAAAAAGTTTCATTTATAACTTGTAAGCATCTTCTCAAGTTGAACTACACCTTATTGATATTCATGTTCACTTAGGTAATGTATATCAGGCCTGGAATTTGATGGTCACCCCTACCTGTCATATAAAAATTTTATGACGGTTTGGTCATTTAACTACCTTTTAATTAACATTTTAAGAAAACTATAAGTTGCCAAAAAAATGTTGAGTGATTTTTTTTATATTGAAAGAATGCAGGTTACAAAAAAGCAGTCTAAAGACTGCGAAAAAGAGCAACAATCAAAAACAGTCACAAACAACAAGACCAACAACTCCCAACCATTTCAACAACTAAAAAGATGAAAGTGCCATAAAAAATTACATCCACCTGTTGTCATTTCAAGGTAGAATGTCTGTTTTTTTGTGGATATTGAATGGTATCAAAAGGGACATAAAGGCATATAAATTCATTTCTATTGTGTAAATTGAAGTCCTAAAAAAATTAGTAATTATAAATTGAAAAGAAACACGAAGAATTTTTTTTCTTGAACCAAACACTCCAATACAATTCCCACTTGCAAATTGCAATCATTCAAACAAAATTTTAAAAAGAGAGAAAACAATAAGTTTCACAAAATATTGGTTGTACCCTAAGAGCAGTCCATCCACTCCACAAACCAACTTTACCTCCTTTTGAACTCTGAGAGAACTTTCAATCGCCACACTATGCTTAAGACTTGACTTGTCCAATTATATCATTACTGAGAACATTTCCAGTTTGGCTCTAACGTAAGCATCTTGGTGCACTGATATAAAGGTGACCTTGGCGAATTGAATGACAATGGATGAAGTAGTAGAAATTCTTTTGTATCCATGTAATTGTAAATCGACTCTTCTTAATCTCTGTAATTGTAATTTGCAAAGTTGTAATTATTCCATATATAATAAACAATGAATAACATATTAACAAGTATAGACAGCAAATATTTGTTTCTAAATTAATTTTAAAAATTTATTGAAGATAAACATTCTTTGAAAATATTTTAATTTAATATATATTCTATATCAATTTTTAAAAATGTTCAAGATAAACATGGTAAAAGAAAACATCATTTATATTTCTATAACAAATTATTAAAACATAATATATATTATATATAAGAATATTATATTATATTACCCTATAATAAAATTTTACGGTTTACGAATAATTTAAAGTGTCATATATACGGTTATGTAAAAATTTAGCAAGTCAAGTTAAATATGGTCTAATAAATTTTAAAGTTGTAAAATACGGTCTAAAATGCCAAAAATGGTTAAATAGACCATCAAATTCCAAGCCTGTTGTATATCATTCATGTTATTTCATGCTCCTATGTCCCATACAAAGACTAACTTTTAGGCATAGTAGGTTCCTTATCAATAAGTGAAGCATGACCGTCATAAAATTGGAAGGCTTCACAATCACTTGTATACTCATTAAGTTCCTAGACACAAGGATGCCAACATGCAACATCATTACAAATGCTAATATACTCCATTTTTTTTAATCAAAACCATGATTCAAGTCATTAGTCAAACCATTAGCATATAATTCAATTTGAGACACCTCAAGAGAAGGACCATGCTCTTCAAATTGTCTCTCTATTTAAGGCTCTTGAAAACAATATGCTATAACCAAACTATTGCAACCAAACTTCTAAAAATTCTCTTCCTCTAATTCTAAGGACAATGGGGGATAAGACATCAATTTCATGAATGCTAATGCGAATAAAAATATTTGGATTAGGTCATTCATCCAAACCTACTTTGAAACCATTAGCAAATGAAGAAATATGAACTTGAGGTATGTCATTTGAAAATTTCTCCTCTTTTTTTGTGAACAAATTATGTGCATTTTCCATGTCATTAGTGCACTCATTTAGTTATAAATCAATAGTAGCACAAGTTCCTGCAACCATACTATCATTAGAATGTTCACTCACTAAAGAAATATCATTAGATTGCAAGTTATCTTGAAACACCTAAAGAGAAGGACCACATCCTTCAATTTGTTTCTCTGTTATAGGCTTTATGCTACAACCTATTGCACAATCACTACTTCTAAAAATAAATTCATAAATGATTTCATTCTCTTCATCCTCAAGATAGGGACTCAAATCCTTCTTAAGACAAATTTATTTATAACCAACACATTTAACCAATGAGTCTAGAAATGAAATTTCAACACTATTTGCATCTACAAAAGTTAACACTTCCAACCCATGCTCTAAAAATGCACCAAGGAAAAAAATCTCATGAGAATAATCATTCAAATTAGACATACCTAGGCTAGAAACATGATTCACATAAATAACTAGGCCAAAATCAAGAAATGAAGGAACAAGAGGCATGTTAGTTATAGAATCTTGCTCGCTCACAGGAAAGCATGTGTCCTCATTAACATTCTCATCAATAAATTTATCTTATGAAGTGGGAAATTCCACCTTATTCTCGTGAGAGTGGACATGTGGAATAAAGATCTTATTTGAATCATTATCAACGAAGCCATTAAAGTAAGGAAGCACATCATGCATAAAGTCATGCTCATGTTCCTCAGGTTGAATGCTTGCACACCCATCTTTAGTAGTATCATTATCAAGATGTAAATTAATGTCCATGACACTATCTTTATCAACATAATCATTTTCTAGTGTAGATATATTCATCTCATCCTTATGTGTGTAAATGCTTATAGCAGAGTGAGTAGTGTCTTACAACCTTCAAAGGAAGCAAATCATGGGAGTACATCTCATAGATAATTTAGCTTTCATTCTTCTAACTAAACATTTTCATGAATTACTTTAATACGATTAGCCATAAGAGTTGATTCATTACTTTGACCACTTGTGCATATGCTTACCTCCTAATCCACAAAGCTACCATGAGGTTTAATTTCACATACCTCATCTTTCTCACCATAGCTTGTTTTTGATCTATCTTCCTTATAAGCTTCACTAACACACACTACATATTCTCTTTGGTTATTTAGAATAACTAAGCCATTACCATCAACATTTGAACATAAATGTTTTCACATACTCTTACCTTATTTCTTCAAGACAAACAACCCACTTATAGACTTGATCAAGATTAATAGGTTTCATTTCTTTGGGCACTATACTCAAGCCAGACTCATAAGCTTCACAAAATAAGTTAATACATATTGAATTCTAGGTTTGTGAAGCTTAGTGATTGTAAAAAGAGCAACTATAAATCTTGTGCAAAAATCCAATGGTTACTCACCTCCTTGCCTTTTGATATCAAATAATTATTGGACAAGAGAGGTATGGTCAACACTATATGTGTATTATTCATCAAAGGATGCAATAAGGTTCTCCCATGAAGAGAAATGATAATTTGGACAACTACTTAACCATTTTCTTGCACCACCATACAATGACATAACAAAGAACCTCATACACATGTTCTCATCTTCAGACTTAAACTCTTCCATTAAATCTGAAAAAGCATTGACATGTGCTTCCCCTTGCAAATTACCATGGCATTTGATTGCAAACTTCTTTTTTCATAAGTTTGAAATCATGGGTTACCCAAGACAAGTCTAACTACTTGTATGTAGTATTACGAGGGATATTTAAAGTCTTAGACCTATGAGTCATAGAGATTGCGATTTGGGACTTGGGTTATGATGCATCAAGTTCATAATAATCAATTGTATGAGTATTATTTGAAACATGTACATATTTTCAATCTTTTTCTATTAATTCATTCTCATAATGGCTTGACCTACATCAAACCATATTGCAACTGAATTCCATGCTAACTTTACCTTTCAATGTCTCATCATAAACTTCTTATTTTATTTTAGATTCATCATCTTCACTTAATAATATTCTTTTTTATATTCTCCATAAGGTCCTTTACAATCTGAATACCACAATAGTGAATTAACACTAGCTGCAAGTTCATTTTTGTCATAGTAATCATCCTTATTCCCTTTAACAAATTATGCATCCAAAGGGAGTGTTTCAATATTATCAATGCCCATGGACATAACACCCTTCATTATTAAAAATCTTAGATTATCATTGTAGACACTTAAAATTGTCCATGTCTTACATCACCTTGTCGATACATTACGTGAGACATCTTGTAGCATTTTGTCCTAGCCCCCTTTCATTAGCCAATTAATTAAATAAATCATATTTATTTAATTAATCTCCCACTCCTAATCTCATTTATCCCACTAGACAATTAATTAAATAAATCTTATTTATTTAATTAATTTCCCTCTCCCATTTTCCAACTAATTTAAATAAAATATTTGAATTAGTCATCACCTTTCACCACAATCCAACACATGTACCATACTACATTTTTAATTTAATGCCTTCACATGACCAACTAATTTAAATAATTCTATTATTTAAATTAGGCCAGCCCTATTCCTATCCGCACACTTGTCACATGACTACAACTCCTTGTGGAGTGGGAAAAACTATTCAATCTCAACCGTCCACATAGTTCAAATCAACTTTCAATCTTAGCCATCAATTCAAATCACTCATTTCCTATAAATCAACCCTCACCCAAGCCATTTAGGGGATCCATTCTGCAAGTAGCCTCATGCTGTCGATTTCCTCTAGAATCATCCATCATTCCTCTTTCATTCCATTGGTATGTGCCTACTGAAATAGTGAGTAATCAACATTCATCCTTCGATATTTTGCATTCCTGTGCAAGATTGAGAAGAGAAATGGAGGAGAGCCAAGATTAGCATAGAGATTTGGTTTTGGTTTGCTTTGTCATTTGGATTTCTATGTCTATCTTGTACTCCATTGTGTTGTTAGGGTTTAATGATTGTTGTTTGTGATTCATAGCTCTGATTTTTCCCCTAATACATTTTGCGAACCCAATGCGAATCTAACATTTTTTTATCAATTTTGGGAACTTGACTTTTGCAAGTTGCTCCTTGGCCTAAAACAGACCTCGTTGTTGAGTCTAGGAGGGCTCGTAGGCGAGAAATGACATATAACACTATATTTCGTTGTAAGAAAAATTTTGAATTTTTTTGAGTTTAGCCCCTATCACAGGGTCATACCTTATAGACCTGTACAGCCCCTATGTAGGGTCTCTAGTCAAATTTCTGATTTTCACTTATTTTAGTGGCTGAGATTTTGTGTTGCAGGGTTTATACTTTTGGTTGCAGGTTTGGCTTTTATTGTAGATCAATCAAAACCATAGCGCCACTCTGAAGCTCTCGTCACCACCAGTTAGTCACCCCTTGCTCAGCTCTATAACCATGTTGAAACCCTAACTTATCTTCTCTATAACCCTATTGAAACCCTAACTTATCTTCATCGTCTCTTATTCTACCTGTCGTCGCTCACAAGCTAGGCTCACCACCTATTAAAAACTGCTCTGCTGCTCCTTATGCCCATCGACACCTATCAAAATCCCTAACCGCCACCATCTATCCTCCAATCACCATCCTTGTTTTGATTCTCTCTTTCCTCTGCTTACTCGACCACCTTCCCGTTCCTATCGACTATTGCATAATTGACCTCGTCGCCTCCTTTACTTCCACTTACGACCACCTATTCACCACCCCGTCGCCTCCAAAACTGGTGGCGACCTCGTCGCCACCTTCTTACCGCCATCGACCCTCACTGTCGACCATCCCCTGAGCGGCTCATTCAACACCTCCACCCATCCTCAGAAAACCTACAGTTACATTTGTGACCAAGGGCAAGGGGAGGGGGCTTATACACCCCTTTCCTTTTTTAAAAAAAATTTTTGCTTTGACCTTGCCCCTGGTCATATGGACGACCAGGGGCTAATCTAGAGCCTAACCACAAACACTAACTGCCTCTTCATGACTACCAATGTGATCACCTTCAGCGCTAACGGCTAGTAGTCATCTCTGACCATCAAATTTATCTGTTTCCTCCTCATGCCCTAATTGGGCATTTTTTATTTTCTTCATAACTTAGTGAAAACAGGTTGAAATTTCATGAAACAAGCGGCACTGGGAAGCTGATTCACCCAGCTTCACTGTGGTGAAGTTTTTATTAGGTAATTGTATCATTACGTCAAGTTTTTTCTAGTCAAAGTCAATGCTCTTTTGCAGCTTCAAACCCTCATAACTTGGGCAATTTTTATCAGATTTTTGTGAAAAAGTTTTTCAAACTACATAGAATTTCATGAGGATTCTGATTATTAGATTTATTTTTCTATCACTATTCATTAACATCAGATTTTTATCAGATTCCTCATTTTCATCATAACACTCTTGTTTGCAAGTTTCTTGTCTTTTCTTGTTTTGGTGGCTTCTAGGTGATCACAAGGGGACTATAACAACATACACATTAGTTTCAATAGTAGATCTAGAGTGAAAGTTTTTAGGTGCATTCATTCTATTCTCTCATCTTTCATTTCATCAAATCATTTTGCTTGTCTTCACACTTCAATTTGGGGCATTAAAACGAACATCTTGCTTGCCTTCACATTTGGATTTAGGCTCTAAAACAAACTCTTGTTTGCATTCACACATTCAAATCAGGTTTAAAATGAACTAGTGTCTTCCTTCACACATTTTGGCTTTGGATTAAAAAGAACAAGTGCTTTCATTGCTTGGTGGACTTGAGTGAGAGTAAGGGTGTATATGCTCTTCTCATGCACTTCTTGCGATCTTGAGAATCAAAAACACCTATCGTCCATTCACTTTCACAACACACATTTCATTTTCTAAGGGGAATTTACTTTGTGAGTGTGAATCTAGTGTGTGTGTGTATGCTCTCTCCTCGCAGTGCAAGGTGATATTGGAGATCAAAAGCACCCATTAGATTTGGTTTTGACACCCTTCGTAGGAGGCCTTCTTGGAGACACACCACTCCAAGGGATGACCTCAACTCTAGCATTCTGACGGAGTTTAAATAGTGAGCTGTGAATCAAAAGGCACCCTCTTGGAAGTTGAAATCTTTTCATTCAGGCTAAGCCCCCAAGAACTTTATACCTTGGGGAAGTGAAGGTGAAGGGAAGATTACCCCTTTCTCCTGGATGTTTAGCATTATTTCACTTTTATTTCACGGAATTGGGCCCCCTATACCTTGAGTATATTGGGGACATCCTTAGTCAAACTTGTGCATCCTAGAGTAAGACCTAATTGGCCACACCTACTTGACTAATCCTAGGATTGTTGATGTGTTTTCAAATGTCTTCCTAATCATCACATTCAAATTTCAAATTCAAACTTGCTTGTGTCTTGTGTGTGTGAATTCATGCATGTACATGTGATATATTATGTTTGCAAAAACATTACCTAAGTCAAGACATCAACACATAAACACATCATTCTAAACATTCTTATCATCACATTCCTTCTAAGACAAGTCACCTTCATCCTAATCAAAACCCTAATCATCCTTTTCATTCACCTCACATTCTAATCATATCTTAATCACTCCACATCTTAATCATCCTACTTGTCATATCCAAGTCATCATAATCAAATCCTAACCATTACACATCATCATCTTCATTCTAATCCAATCAATTTCATCTTGATCATATCTTAATCATTCCACATCATCATCCTAGTCCTAGTCAATCACTTGTCAAAATGGTCTTGATCCTTAACAAGCCTAGTTCAAATCCAAAGCCCAAACACATACTCTAAGGAGGCTCTTCCTCTAGTACTAATTGTTATCACCTAAATATGCAACCTAACTAATTTGCAGAAATTAGTCTATTTGATGAAACATGGGAAGACCTCTAAAGCTGTGCGTCACTTTGTAAGCAGAGATCAACCTCCGACGAAGGCCGGCTTCCTAATGGGCTTCACCTATAATAACTTGCTTGGGAAAAGGATAAGAAAGATTTGCATAAACTGAATCTATAATCTAAAGGGTGATGCACCAAACTGACCTTGGACACAACCTAAATAATCAACACTTGCTTAAAAACAATTGAAATAAACTTGCACAACTCATTCTTATATGTCTTTGCATAAGTATTTCACAACAAGGTCTTGATGTTCAAACTTTTAGAAGGAAGGTGACTTCACAACTACAAGTCATTTACAAAACATGACACAAATTATGACCTGCATAAACAAATTCCTGCATAAAGGTGCTGAACATGAGACAGAAACTATAAGGAAATAATAGTACCTCACAGATAGCTCGATCAAATCATTTAAATGCACACAACAAAGCAAGGAATGAAGAAGGCAAAAAACTCCAAATGTTGTTAATAACCAAGGTCTTCTTTGCTATTCATGTCCAAAATGTGAGTTACAAACTGTCAAAATCTGAGCAAGGATTATCAAAACCACAAGTCTCCAAAATTTTGCATAATCAGAACTGAGTACAATAGAGTCACAAAAGTCACTATATCCACTACTATCCAAGTGGTTCCACAATAAAAGGAATCTAAAACTGATTGGGGTCGGATGCACCCAAAAAGCATAAAATCTAGGACCTATATCCTCTCCAAAAGTGTCCATAATACAAGAAAAAGTCCACTAGGACTTTGTCAAACATGAAGAGTCATGAAAACCACTCCTAAAGGACTCCAAAGACAATAAAAATCATCTAGATGCTCTCCAACACATTCAACTCAATCACCAATTGTCTCCAAGAATTAGTCAAACCTTCTCTCCTCCTTTGCAAAACAAAATGCTATGTCCTTGGCCTATGTATGCCACATTTTCAACATTCCAACTATATCTCCTCAAAAGCAATAAAGCTTTACTCCAGTACCCTCCTTTGCATTAAAAACAACAATATCCCCTTTTGACTTGTAATGATCATCATATGGAGGTTATTGTTTCACATTTTTTAAATATATGCAAGGAAAAGTATAGCAAAAGGCACCGAAGTGCACACTCTAATACAAGGAAATAAAAGACTTAATAAAGTCTTAACAAAACTTCAAGGCCACCTCGTGGCATTACCTAGGGAACACACTATGTAATGTGTTGGACCACGGGCCATTCTAAATGATATGCAAAAAATAAAATGCAACAAGGAAATAAAGCTCAATCGGGCTTCTAGGGTTATGAAACCCTAGATAACAAAAGACACTTTTTTGCCCTCATTTTGCATTTTCATTTTGTGCAATCTTGCTCTGCATTCTTCCTGCCACCAACAAGGGTTTGATGTTTGAGCTTCTGTAGATGATTCTGAGAGAATTCAACTGACATTTTAGACATTTTATGCTCTAGAAGCTGAAGGTAAGCATGATAAATCTGATTTTTGGGGAACAAAAATGCACATCTCATAGTTTCTGTTACTCTTCATCACTGTATATGTTGGATATCTCATTTTTTGTTATGGCTGTAATAGAGGGCTTCATTCCCTGTATATATGACTGCCCTTTTTTTCAAACCTATAAGCTACAGAAAATAATGAGATATATCATTTCTACTCAAAACATTTATGTCTGCATATGATTTTTCCTGCATATGGTTTTTACTTTTCTGGAAATGAGGCAACACAGTGAACTTTATTGTCTCATTTTTTTTAACCTAGGGTTTTAAGAAAACAAAACCCTCATTCTAAACAGCCATGGAAAAACACAGCTTTCTGGATTTTCTATGCAAGCATAAGGCATTTTAATGCGTTCCTGTCAATGAAAAATGAATCTAGGGTTTCAATGAATAAAATCTTATCTCATGAAATGAACATATTTCCTGTAGCAACTTCACTATCTTTGATTATCTGGCTTTTGACTGAAAAATATGAGGGTTTAATTTTGTTGTTCTTGACAAAGCCTATACATGACTGTTAAACCATACTGAAAATAATCTTCTTGCATTGTTCTGTTTGATTTTACCTTGCAACAAAACATAGCTACCTATACTAACTATATGGTTGTTCTTTATCTCTCTTACCAGTCTCTTATGCCACAAACAGAATCTCTCTTTGGCAATTGTAGGTTTGAACATGTCATGCACCCCTACCTCCTATAGGCTCCTTTCACATAGCTTTGATTGTCTTTTATGATCATTCCTTATGACTGTCCTGATCTTTTGACATCTCATGAATTTCTCTTTAGATATGGCTGCTACTCTTCTTTGATAACTATGTAGGTGATTATTTGTTGTTGTGTCTTCTATTCCTCTGTAGACTAGTAACAATTACCTCTTCATGACTATTGTTGACTTGTCTCTCGTGAAAGTCACTGTCTCCTTCATAACTTTCCTCATGGACCTTTGCATGACAGAGATGATTGTCCCTTTATTTGCTTTTCCTTAGCACATTCTGGTATATGCTCATTGTAGCTTCACATGACATAATTTTTGTAGAATCTTCACGACAAGTTCTTATACTCTGCATTTCTTCCAACATATACTCTTGTTTTATCTACTGTCTTATACAAGATTGTAGCTTTTCATTATGAACAAAATGTATCAAATCTGGGCATGCTTATCTTCTGATCATTATGACAGTCACTTAAGTATGAAAGATGTTCATAGCACTTCCATGATGATATACCATAAAAGTCTGTAAGTGTTGAAAATGGACAAAAAAAATGTGGAAGTTCTGAAATCCACTTCGGTATTTGTACATTGACAGTCTTATTTCTACGCTTTCTTGACTGTAACAATCATGACTTGTTCATTGTGGATTGAAGATGACTATTTTTTAAAAACTGTTATGACAGTCTTAAAAACCATCTTAGGCATGATAGCTACAGTTGTAAAACCTTTCCCTCTGTCTACAGTCGTGATTGTCACTGCTATGTATCCAAAATGTAGATGATTGTTGCAAAGTATTGGCAGACTGTTATGTTGAATGATCTTTTGGCTGATCTGTTGTTTTGTCAAGCATGACTGTTCCTCTACAAAGGTAGACTGTCTTCCTGAGGTCACTGTAAGATTGCTTTATAGTTAACACTGCTCTTTGTTCTTGATAAGGCTCTATCTACTCCTTCATTCATGACTGAAAACAACAATTTCTAACTGTTCTTATAGTGATATGACAGTCACCTCATCACTGTCATGATCTCCTAAAATGAAAACCACTGAGACCAAAAACACTGTGGATTGTTTTGTTTAAGTGTCATGGCAGAGGTATGAGTGATAATGTTACAGCCCCTATTGACTGCTCTATTGACAGGCATGACTGCCCTAAAAGAATCATGTGACTGTCTTCATTTGTCATTGATATGACTGTCTATTCAATCCTAGCAGGTTTGTGACTGTATTATTGTCTTTGCTTCATGCATCATGTTGCCTTTGACAACTGTTATGACTATCCTTTCGCAATGTTTCTCATGACTGTTATTCCTATCCTTGGTTCCACATCATGACTCGATATCTTATTCACATTGCAAAGGTAAGTATATTGATTCAAACCACATTATGAAGGAAAGACAGTCATTATCTTGGCTATGACAGGGTTAATGTCTTTAAATTGAATGTGACTTGTTCATTTGTCATTGAAAAGATTGTCCTTTCTGTCTTGTCTCCATACCTCATGTAACACTTATGAGCTAGGATCAACCCTTGTGGGAGCCACATTTTCTCCACTCATAATATAATATGATAAATCACGCAGAAACATAATTTCACCTGTATCTGCACATGAAGCAAACTTGTTAGAAAATAAATGCATACTTTGGATTGTGTTTGATAATTTGCTTGTTTTCTAGGACATCCAAAGTATACATTTCTTATTTAATGCACATTGAGACCAATATATGCATGCATAGGGTGAATGTGTATAAAATGTTGGTAATCAGCCATTGCTTAGAGCATTGTTCTAATACCATTGTTTAATTCTCTTGCAGGAATCAGGGGCTAGGAGAAATCTAGTGGCTCGGAGCTACAGAGTTCACCTACTACATCCTTAGTCAACACAGTGAACCAGTCATTTAGGCAATGACTGGTTACCTTTCCTTCTATGCACATTCATTTCTTCTCCTTACTTATTCATATATATGTTTTTCTCAATTTGTATTTGAATAAACAATAGTCAATCTCACGGCTTGTGTGAGATAATGTACATTCAATAAAGATTATTTATTTTTCAGAAAGGATTTGTATAAATATTTCTTATGTTACATGCACTTGGATAAATGCAGTAATTTGATAATCATAATCTTTTAAATTATTTCATTTATGCACTTGAATGTAATGTAAAAAGGATCAGATAAAATGTACCTTTTAAGTTTTGAATTAAAGCTCTACCTGAATGAGCTGCAGTGAAATTTAGGTAACATTTTTGGCAACATCTGCTATATGTTTGCATGCTAAACATCAGACCAGTTGCCTGAAGCATATCCATTGGGCATGGGGTCACTCAGAGACTTTGAAAACACTTGGACAAATAATTTTCTGACTTATGCAACTCAGCAGAACAAAGGTGAAACCTTAAAAACCCTACTCTACTCAACCAAAACCACAAACAACTAACTATCTGTGCAGAAACTGCACTTGGAGGAAAAGAAAACTGCACCTACTCTACCCTAACCAAGGAAGGCACTAACTCAAACAAAATCATTTACTGTTTGGGTGAAGTAGCTTCCTTTTCTGTAGAATATACAATGTTTGTTGTGCTTGAGAATAGCTAGAAAGAGAGGAAATATGAACAGAAATTCAACAAAGAGCTGTAAAACCTCTTAAAGAACATACACAAGTTCACTAACCTTTTCGGATGGAATGTAAAAATTCATGTCCTGAGGTAGAAAAGTGACTTGAATCTGCTCTTTCCTAGCTATATCTTCATGCTTGGGTGCAAGCAGGATATGAATATCCTTGTTGGCCTCCATTCTAGCTAGATGTCTAATTGGGCATCCTCTGGAAAGAGTGCTTTCAGAACTCTCCATGCTAGTTCCTTGTTGTTCCAAATCATGTAGTTGTTCCTCTTCTTGTTTTTTATCTACTACCTCAAAAGGTGCTGGCTCAATATCCAAATCTGGGCAAAAAGAGGCTTCGTCCTGAGTCAAAACAGACTTTAGATCATCCCAAAATGAAACTCCCTCATGAGCCAAAGCTTCATTCCCATATTGACTTTCACGAACCAGCAACTCATCACACTATTCAACAACCTGTAGCTGTCCTAAGTCTTGGGTTATCACAGTCATATTTTCCCCATTTTGTTCAACAACTGAAGGCAGCCCGTCATACCAAAACATATCAGTCTCATTTCCACCAAATCCCTCTTGTCAATTTATCTCCTCTACAAATTGTTCCTGCTCTTGTCCAAACCTGTGAACGCGTTGTCCTAATTTAGCATGATTTGTAACTTCTTCCAGCAAGTTTAATCTTTTGTCATCCATTTTAGAGACAAAAACTTCAAGGTCATCCCAAAATGAATCCTCACACTCTTCGTGAGATTCTGATGAAGGGGGGCTATTTTCTACTTCATAACAACTCTCAGCCAGTTGTGTAAGTTCCAAGAAAGGTTTTCTTTCACATTCTTTTATTTGATCTGAGACCTCATTATTAAATTGCTTAATTTTAATCAACAACTTCTCATATTGTTGAGCATCTTCTTGCTGGTCTGAAACTGCTAGCAAGCTGGGTACCTGAATGGTTTCCTCATCTTGTTCAACAAAAGCAAGTAATTGATCGAACAAGAAAACCAATTCTTCCTCTTCATGTGGTGCCTTCTCCAATGACACTTGGGCATCCTATCTTTGTGACTGAAGACCTTTACCTCGCGACCTCTGAATGCTGCCTTCATTCATTTTATAAATAGCATTAGAAAATTCATCAAATGAATCAAAATGTAAGGGATTCAAAGACAATCCTAATCCTACATCCTCTTCACATGTATTATGCTCATATTTCGCTAGGGACATGGTACAAACAGTAGCAACCGATTGCTCCTCTTACCATAGAGCTTCATGTTCAGACTTACCTCCTGGTAAAAAATTTGATTCTTCATCTTCCTGATTCTGGATAGGTATGGAAGGGATAGCCTTAACAAGATTTGGCATTTTATAACTAGGATACCTAGTCCAAGAAGGCTACCATGTTTTTTCAGTATTTTGATGGCTTGGTTCAAGTTCTTGGTATGACTAAAACTGAGGACTAATGGACTGGTTTGGCTGATTTTGTTCATTCATGGGCTCCTGTTGTAAAGAATATTCTTGCTGCCTCTTTATGTCATCCAGCTACTTGTCCCACTCAAACCATATCTTCTCAGTATTTGCAATCTCCATTCTCTCATCCTTTTGAAACTGATTGGGAAAGTAGTATTGCTAGCTTGGCATAAAATGAGATTCTTGAGGTTGGTAATACGCATACAATGGCTGCCATGGAGTTTGTGCATGGGTGGGAGGGTGGTAAGCATGACAAACTGGTTGGTTATCAACTGTCAATGGGTTGTTTGGACTAAGACCAACTATATGACCACTATGATACGGCTAATAAAATGATGTATGAATAGGACTTTCATGAAATGGTAGAAAGTAAGACATTTCTTTAAAAAGAAGACATACTGTGGCATTTATATGCACTAAAAACTCGTTAAAATCTTTCACAATAAAAATCAAGTCTAATTTTTAGTAAAATAAGTACACACCAGCACTTGTCTTCCTAAAACCAGTAGATATTTCTTTCCAGAGTCGCCAGGTGTGTGTTTTCCTTGCCTCCCAAGGCAGGTTTTGCTGACATACACACCAATATTAGCAATGTATAAACTGTTTTGCACTAGTTTTCACTAAACGAAGCTTCGGAGTAGCCAGGTATGTATTTAGAACACGTCAAAAGGTAGAAATCAGTTGTTGTACACATGAAACAATAGTGAAAAGTATAAAATGGACTAAGAATCAGTTCACAGTCCCACCGGGCGTGCCAAAAATTGTTATCACCTAAATATGCACCCTAACTAATTTGCAGAAATTAGTCTATTTGATGAAACATGGGAAGACCTCTAAAGCTGTGGGTCACTTTGTAAGCAGAGGTCAACCTCTGGAGAAGGCCGACTTCCTAATGGGCTTCACCTATAATAACTTGCTTAGGAAAAGGATAAGAAAGATTTGTATAAACTGAATCTATAATCTAAAGGGTGATGCACCAAACTAACCTTGGACACAACCTAAATAATCAACACTTGCTTAAAAACAACTGAAATAAACTTGCACAACTCATTCTTATATGTCTTTGCATAAGTATTTCATAACAAGGTCTTGATGTTCAAACTTTTAGAAGGAAGGTGACTTCACAACTACAAGTCATTTACAAAACTTGACACAAATTATGACCTGCATAAACAAATTCCTGCATAAAGGTACTGGACATGAGATAGAAACTATAAGGAAATAATAGTACCTCACAGATAGCTCAATCAAATCATTTAAATGCACACAACAAAGCAAGGAATGAAGAAGGCAAAAAACTCCAAAAGTCATTAATAACCAAGGTCTTCTCTGCTATTCATGTCCAAAATGTGAGTTACAAACTGTCAAAATCTGAGCAAGGATTATCAAAACCACAAGTCTCCAAAATTTTACATAATCAGAACTGAGTACAATAGAGTCACAAAAGTCACTATATCCACCACTATCCAAGTGGTTCCACAATAAAAGGAATATCAAACTAATTGGGATCAAATGCACCCAAAAAGTCTAAAATCTAGGACCTATATCCTCTCCAAAAGTGTCCATAATACAAGAAAAAGTCCACTAGGACTTTGTCAAACATGAAGAGTCATGAAAACCACTCCTAAAGGACTCCAAAGACAATAAAAATCCCCTAGATGCTCTCCAACACATTCAACTCAATCACTAATTGTCTCCAAGAATTAGTCAAACCTTCTCTCCTCCTTTGCAAAACAAAATGCTATGTCCTTGGCATGTGTATGCCACATTTTCAACATTCCAACTATATCTCCTCAAAATCAATAAAGCTTTACTCCATTACCCTCCTTTGCATTAAAAACAACAATATCCCCTTTTGACTTATAATGATCATCATATGGAGGTTATTGTTTCACATTTTTAAAATATATGCAAGGAAAAGTATAGCAAAAGGCACCGAAGTGCACACTCTAATACAAGGAAATAAAAGACTTAATAAAGTCTTAACAAAACTTCAAGGCCACCTCGTGGCATTACCTAGGGAACACACTATGTAATGTGTTGGACCACGGGCCATTCTAAATGATATGCAAAAAATAAAATGCAACAAGGAAATAAAGCTCAATCGGGCTTCTAGGGTTATGAAACCCTAGATAACAAAAGACACTTTTTTGCCCTCATTTTGCATTTTCATTTTGTGCAATCTTGCTCTGCATTCTTCTTGCCGCCAACAAGGGTTTGATGTTTGAGCTTTTGTAGATGATTCTGAGAGCATTCGACTGGCATTTTAGACATTTTCTGCTCCAGACGCCGAAGGTAAGCATGATAAATCTAATTTTTTGGGAACATAAATGCAAATCTCATAGTTTATGTTACTCTTCATCACTGTATATGCTGGATATCTCATTTTCTATTATGGTTGTAATAGAGGGCTTCATTCCCTGTATATATGACTGCCCTTTTTTCCAGGTATAAGCTACAGAAAATAATGAGATCTATCATTTCTACTCAAAACATTTCTGCCTACGTATGATTTTTCCTGCATATGGTTTTTACTTTTCTGGAACTGAGGCAACACAGTGAACTTTATTGTCTGATTTTTTTTAACCTAGGGTTTTAAGAAAACAAAACCCTCATTCTGAACAGGCATGGAAAAACACAGCTTTCTGGCTTTTCTATGCAAGCATAAGGAATTTTAATGTGTTCGTATCAATGAAAAATGAAGCTAGGGTTTCAATGAATAAAATCTTATTTCATGAAATGAACATATTTCCTGTAGCAACTTCACTATCTTTGGTTATCTAGCTTTTGACTAAAAAATATGAAGGTTTAATTTTGTTGTTCTTGACAAAGCTTGTACATGACTGTAAACCATACTAAAAATAATCTTCTTGCATTGTTCTGTTTGATTATGTCTTGCAACAAAACATAGCTACCTATACTAAATGTATGGATGTTCTTTATCTCTCTTACCAGTATCTTATGCCACAAATAGAGACTCTCTTTGGCAACTGTAGGTTTGAACATGTCATGTTCCCCTAGCTCTTGTACGCTCCTTTCACATAGCTTTGATTGTCTTTATGATTATTCCTTATGACTGTCCTGATCTTTTGACATCTCATGAATTGCTCTTTAGATATGGTTGTTGCTCTTCTTTGATGACTATGTAGGTGATTATTTGTTGTTGTGTCTTCTATTCCTCTATAGACTAGTAACAATTACCTCTTCATGACTATTGTTGACTTGTCTCTTGTGAAAGTCACTGTCTCCTTCATAACTCTCATCATGGACCTTTGCATGACAGAGATGATTGTCCCTTTATTTGCTTTTCCTTGGCACATTCTAGTATATGCTCATTGTAGCTTCACATGACATAATTTATGTAGCATCTTCATGACAAGTTCTTATACTCTGCATTTCTTCCAGCATATACTCTTGTTTTATGTACTTTATCTTATACAAGACTGTAGCTTTTCATTATGAACAAAATGTATCAAATCTGGGCATGCATCTCTTCTAATCATTATGAGAGTCACTTAAGTATGAATGATGTTCATAGCACTTCCATGATGTATATACCGTCAAAGTCTATAAGTGTTAAAAATGGACAAAAAAGTGTGGAAGTTCTAAAATCCACTTCTGTATTTCTACATTGACAGTCTTATTTATATGCTTTCTTGACTGTAACAATCATGACTTGTTCATTGTGGATTGAAGATGACTATTTTTTTAAACTATTATTGCAGACTTAAAAACCATCTTAGGCATGATAGCTACAGTTGTAAAATCTTTCCCTCTGTCTACAGTCATGACTGACACTGCTATATATCTAAAATGTAGATGATTGTTGCAAAGTATTGGCAGACTGTTATGTTGAATGATCTTTTGACTGATCTATTGTTTTGTCAAGCATGATTGTTCCTCTACTAAAGGCAGATTGTCTTCCTGAGGTCACTGTGAGATTGCTTTATAGTTAACACTGCTCTTTGTGCTTGATAAGGCTCTATCTACTCCTTCGTTCATGACTAAAAATAGTAATTTCTAACTGTTCTTATAGTATGACAGTCACCTCATCATTGTCATGATCTCCTAAAAAGAAAAACACTGAGACCAAAAACATTGTGGATTGTTTTGTTTAAGTGTCATGGAAGAGGTATGATTGATAATGTTACAGTCCCTATTGACTACTGTGCTAACAAGCATATGACTGCCCTAAAAGAATCATGTGACTGTCTTCATTTGTCATTCATATGACTGTCTATTCAGTCCTGGCAGGTTTGTGACTGCATTACTATCTTTGCTTCGTGCATCATGCTGCCTTTGACAACTATTATGACTATCCTTTGGCAATGTCTCTCATGACTATTATTCTTGTCCTTGGCTCCACATCATGACTCCATATCTTATTCACTTTGCAAAGGTAAGTATATTGATTCAAACCACATTATGAAGGAAAGATAGTCATTATCTTGGCTATGACAATCTTCTATGACAAGCTTAATGTCTTTAAATTGAATGTGACTTGCTCATTTGTCATTGAAAAGACTGTCCTTTCTGTCTTGTCTTCGTTCCTCTTGTAACACTTATGAGTTGGGCTCAACCCTTGTGGGAGCCACATTTTCTCCACTCATAATATAATCTGATGAATCATGCAGAAACACAATTTCACTTGTATCTGCACATGAAGCAAACTTGTTAGAAAATAAATGCATTCTTTGGATTATGATTGATAACTTGCTTGTTTTCTAGGACATCCAAAGTATACATTTCTTATTTAATGCACATTGAGACCAATATATGCATGCATAGGGTGAATGCGTATAAAATGTTGGTAATCAGCCATTGCTTAGAGCATTGCTCTAATACCATTGTTTAATTCTCTTGCAGGAATCAGGGGCTAGGAGAAATCTAGTGGCTCGGAGCTACAGAGTTCACCTGCAACATCCTCAGTCAACACAACGAATCAGTCATTCAGGCAATGACTAGTTACCTTTCCTTCTATGCACATTCATTTCTTCTCCTTACTTATTCATGTATATGTTTTTCTCAATTTGAATTTGAATAAGCAATAGTCAATCTCAGGGCTTGTGTGAGATAATGAACATTCAATAAAAATTATTTATTTTTCAGAAAGGATTTGTATAAATCTTTCTTATGTTACATGCACTTGGATAAATACAATAATTTGATAATCATAATTTTTTAAATTATTTCATTTATGCACTTGAATGTAATGTAATAAGGATCAGATAAAATGTACCTTTTAAATTTTTAATAAAAGCTCTACCTGAATAAGCTGCAGTGAAATTTAGGTAACACTAATGATGAGACCAACCCAAGACCCAAACTCGTACTCCGAGGAAGCCCTCCCTCTAGCTCTAATGATGAGACAAATCCTAAGCCCAAACTTATACTCCAAGGAGGCCCTTCTTCTAGTCCTAATGATGAGAACAATCCAAGACCCAAACTTATACTTCAATGGGCCCCTCCTCCTACTTCCAATGATGACAAGAATCATGTTGCATACCTGGAATAAGCCAACATGCAAAGACTTAAACACATGTGCAACTCCATGCCAACACTAGAGAACAAGATCCTAGTACCACACCTCCAATCCATCATCCAAGCACTCCACCAACTCGAACAACCCCTACACCAAAAATCATACAACAACTACAAGACATCATCCAACCACTTCAACAAAACCAATCATCTCAAATACAACTCCTAGCCCAAATCCAACAACTCATAATCACCCACCAATCCCAAACCCAACAAACACAACTACAACATCAACAAATACCACCTCAATCCTATGTGTCTTCACCATCATCATATCAACCTAGTCCATCCACCTATCATTTCAAGCCTACATCAACCTATAAATTCATTCCACAACAAGAACATTTGATCCTAAGTCACCCCTTGAAACAAGATCAAGTGTCTTCAATCCCTCATGTTACCTTTGACAAGGGGAACACCACTCTAGCTTGTGGTACCTATAGGTATATTCTACCACCATCCAATCGAATGCCTATCCTAAAGACTACTAATCCTATACCAACACCATGTTCTCATCCTAATACATTGGTCACTCCACCTTCTAATCCATTAAACCCTTCATTACCCTCACCATCATCTAATCCTCCATCAACTCCATGCCCTAAATTCAAGTATTATGAAAGTAAATGGTGCAGGAACACCTCTTCAACAAGCCAATTATGCATCTAAGGGAGAAGACTAAGGTCTTAATGTGTTGTCATATTTTGTGCATTTTTATGTTTCTTTGTGTTGTCTTGTAGGACTTGTGTTGTGATTTCATGTTTGTAATAAAAAAAACCCCATCATGTGAACCAGTGTTACCAATTTGGCATCCTGATAAGCCAATTTGAACATCTTGGGCAATTGGGGTATGTGGATGTTTAAAATCAAGTGTGTTATGTTTAGGTGTCTTGTTAATGTGTTTAAATCATGTCGCATGCAAACATGTGTCGTGTGATTAATTAGATTTTTGGTATTCCGGTTAGAAGTTGTAACTACTCCAACTTCTTGTGTTCCGATTAGAACTAAATGGGGAGAGATATAAACATATTCTGGAAAGAAGAAGAGGGGGATGAAAATTGAATTGAAGAGAGAAATTTTGTCAGTTTGTGTTTAGAAATTCTGGGTGTTGTGTAAAATCTCTTTGTATCAGACTGTTCTATGTATACTCTTTGTATCAAATTGTTCGTTACATAGTTTAGTTTTCTATTGTCGAGATGCCAGATTGAAACCATTCCACTGGTGGATTTCTTTGAAATCAGTGGAATGGATTCTGTATATAGTTTTCTATTTTGTTTTCTTTTTGTTTGTGTTTCTGACGGAATGGAACAGGGGATCCAATCTCTGGAAGAGTTGCCACAGTAGAGAGCCTAGCATCTCTATGTGCTAGGACTCAATAGACTATAGACTGTGAGTTTGGTTGCAGAGGATGTCCTCGGCATTAGATTTTGGGTGTTATTCCACTGGAGGTATATTTCTGTGTATATCGCAATTGTATACGAATATACATTTTGTGTGAAGTGTGTGAAGGTTCATCGGGTGACCGATGATAGAAGGTTAAACAATGCATATTCAAAGTTGAGAGTATTGGGTTGAAAATGTTTGATTGAACCAATTCAAGGTTCAATAGGTTCGTCGGTTCATAGGACTAAGTGGATATTGACGGGAGAAATTTGGAGTTGACCGAAGAGCATGTATTGCCAATAGTTGAACCGATGATTGAACCAATTCAATGGTTCAACGGTTCAACGGATGCAACGGGTTCATCGTCGATAGTAATAAGGGTTGTCAATAGTTGAACCAACGATTGAACCAGTTCAACGGTTCAACAGTTCACCCAATAGCTGCCGACAATGTTAAGACTGTGCGATGGAAATACATTAAACCGATAGTTGGAGGTTCGACGGGTTCACGGGTTCAATGAACTTGGAGGTTCCAAGGGGTTCAAAGGTTCAACCACTGTAATTGTTCCAGATTTTAATCTGTTTTCACCGCACCATTGCGGGCTCTGCATCAAGTGGTATCAGAGAAAAGGAGTATCCTTTGGGTAGAAGAAAAATACAAGATGTCAGAATGAGAAGGGTCAGAAGAGTACCCGACGAAGATGACCAATGTTGTGTTGGTTGTTTTAGTGAAGAAACAATTGGCAGAGAGCAAAGCCATTAGGGCTCAGAATCAGGCCTTGAGAAATGAGTTGGAGAAGTTGAGGGAAAAGGTAGAGAAGGGAGAAGAAAATTCTGGTGATGAAGAAGATGGGGATGAAGAGAAGATCCCTGGGCAGGAAGAGATGGAGGTTCTTGCAGACCAGAGACCCTTGCTCAATGCCCTCAAATCCATGGAGAGAAGGACTGTGGATATGAAACTAGACCTGCCCGTGTTTGCAAGCAAAATGGATCCTGATTCAGTAATAGAGTGGATAGACTCCTTGAATAATTTCTTTGAGACTGAGGAGATACCAAACCATCAAAGGGTGAAGATGGCACAATCCAAAATGAAAGGGGTTGCACTAACTTGGTAGACTTTCATCCAAGATGACAGGGTGAAAGAGGGAAAGAATAGAGTTGCTACTTGGAAGAAAATGATGGCTTTAGTGAAGGAAGCCTATGTTCCATTGGATTACAACATCCAATTACAGAAGAGGAAACAAAACTTAAAACAAAAGGAGTTAGATGTCAGCTCATACACTGAAGAATTCATGAAACTATGTGTCAAGGCAAAGGTAAAGGAGGGTGAGGATGAGAAGGTGGCAAGGTACCTCAATGGATTGAGGTTTAACATCCAAGAAGATTTAAATCTACATAGCCCAGATACAGTCCAAAAATGCTACCAATTGGCACTCAAAGTGGAAGAGAAATTAAAGAGAAGACAAGAGCAGAATAGTACAGGAAGAGGGAGACAGCAAAGAGGGGGAAGAAGTCCTTTCAGAGGCAGAGGAAATGGATTTGGGTACCAAGGTGAATCAAATCAAGAGAGCAGCAAAGGAGACAGCAGTCAAACTCAAGGAGGAAGTATAATCAAAGAGGAAATTTTAGGGGCAGAAGACCATCATTTAGAGGGAGATCTCAGGGCAGAGGACCTCTCAGATGTTATAATTGCAATCAAGAAGGCCACATAGCTAGCAGATGTCCAGAAAAGGCAACAAGTACAATGGGAGAAAGGAGGAAAAATCTGATTCAAGAGTCTGATTGTCAAAGTGTAACAAGTTCAAACACTTTTCAAAGTATGAATGCTCCTGACAGTTATGGATATCCTGAGAGAGGAGAAGCTTTGATGATGAGGAGAGCAATGACCACCATGAAGGTGCCTGACAAAGAACCCCCACAAAGGAAGTCTCTCTTCAGAACTACTTGCAAAGCATGAGGAAAGGTATGTAAAGTTCTGATTGACTCAGAATCTACTAAAAATTTTGTGTCCATTGAAATGGTAGAAAAGCTTAAGCTTAGAAGATTGCTACATCCATGCCCATACAAAGTCTCATGGCTTACTCAAGGTCAACAAACAGTTGTGGAAGAACAGGCTTGGGTAGAATTTCAAATTGGAACATACAAGGACAGATTATTGTTTGACATTACCAAGATGGATGCTTGCCATCTCTTATTTGGAAGACCATGGCAATCTGACTTGAAAGCACACCATGATGGAGTTAGAAACACATATTCAATCACCAGGGATGTTAAGGTGATAGAGTTACTACCATTGATGGAGAATGAGGAGGAATCAAAGGGGAAAGAAGTTAAGGTGATGATGGTAGAAGGCAAACAATTCATGAAAGAGATAGTAGAAGAAGCTGCAGTTGCATATGCTCTAATTCAATGCCTAAAGGTGAATAAGGAGCAGCAGCAAGAAGTCAAGGGAGAGAAAAGGCAAAGGTTCATAGATCCTGCTATCCAAGAGCTATTGGACAAGTACAAAGGCGTCATCTCATATGGAATGCCAAGGTCCCCACCACCTATAAGGGACATCAGCCATTGCATAGATCTGATCTTAGGATCTACACTTCCAAACAAAGCAACATACAAGCTTACCCCAGAACAGAATACAGATGTAGCAAGACAGATTAAGGAGTTGTTGGAGACAGGCCTAATTGGCAAGAGTTTAAGCCCATGTGCAGTACCGGCTGTACTAGCACCGAAGAAGGAAGGCACTTGGAGACTTTGTACTGACTTAAGGGCTATCAACAAAAAAACAATCAGGTATAGGTTCCCAATCCCTAGGATAGAAGATTTGCTTGATTCCTTGGGGGGTGCTAAATATTTCAAAAAAATAGATTTAAAGAGTGGCTAACATCAGATTAGGATTAGGCTAGGAGATGAATGGAAAATTGCATTCAAGACCAATGAGGGGTTATATGAGTGGAAGGTCATGCCTTTTGGTTTATCCAATGCCCCTAGTACTTTTATGAGGTTGATGAATGAGGTCTTGAGGGAATTCATAAGCAAATTTGTCATAGTATACCTAGATGACATCCTGATTTTTAGTAATACAAGGGAAGAGCACCTCAAACATATAGACTTAGTCCTCAAAAGATTACATGAAGAGCAGTTAATGATCAACTTGGAGAAGTGTTTGTTCATGCAGGAGGAGATCATATATTTGGGTTTTGTCATCTCACAGGGAAAACTGAAAATGGATCAAGAGAAGGTAAGTGCCATATTGTCTTGGCCAACACCTAGAACTATGAATGATGTTAGAAGTTTCCATGGGTTAGCAACCTTCTATAGGAAGTTTATAAAGGGATTTAGTCATGTTTGTGCACCCATGCTTGACACCATAAAAGGAGGACAGAAGTGCGGATTCACTTGGACAAAGGAGGCAGATGATTCATTTGAAACATTGAAGAAGAAGGTGGCAGAGCAGCCAGTCCTTGCACTTCTTGACTTCAACAAGATTTTTCAGGTAGAATGTGATGCAAGCCACATGGCAATTGGGGCAGTACTCAATCAAGAAGGTAGGCCTATTGCATTTTTCAGTGAGAAACTAAATGATGCAAAGAAGAGATACTCATCATATGATTTGGAGATGTATGCTCGAGTACAGTCACTCAAAAAGTGGAAGCATTACTTGATGCCAAAAGAATTCATAGTGTTCATAGATAATCAGGCCCTTAGTTTCATAAACAGTCAAGAGAAGCTGAACCATAGGCATATGAAGTGGGTGTAGACTTTACAAGCTTTCACCTTCACACTCAAACACAAGAAAGGGGTCAAGAACAAGGTCGCAAATGCTTTCAACAGGAGGGCTCTAACCATCAATCAAATCCAATTGGAGAGTGTTGGCATTGACTCTTTGAAGGCTATGTATGATGTTGATGAAGATTTTGGGGAGATATACAAGGTATGTATTTCCTTTGGTGAAAAATATCATGTTGAGTTCTCTGAATTTTTGATCCAAGATGGATTACTTTTTAAGGGTGGACAGTTGTGCATTCCACGGTGTTCTATGAGACTGAATATTATTAGGGAGAAGCATTGTGGGGCCATGGCACAGCATTTTGGTTTGGATAAGACTCTTGACCTTGTGAAGAGGCATTACTATTGGCCCAAGTTGTAGTCAGATGTGAGGAGATTTGTGGAGGCATGTGTGATATGTCAGAAAGCAAAAGGGAGATCCACTAATGCAGGGTTGTATCAGCCACTACCCATTCCTTCTAGGCCATGGGAGAGCATAAGCATGGACTTTGTATTGGGTTTGCCTAGGACAAGGAAGGGATATGATAGTGTTTTTGTTGTAGTAGACAGATTTAGTAAAATGGCACATTTCTTACCATGCAAAACCACTTGTGATGCTTCATATGTTGCTGATCTATTTTTCAAAGAGATAGTGAGGATACATGGATTGCCATTGAGCATAGTGTCAGATAGAGATGTGAAATTTATTAGCCACTTTTGGAGGACTCTTTGGAAGAAGCTTGGAACAAATTTATCCTTCTCATCAGCCTACCATCCTCAAACGGATGGGCAAACTGAAGTTGTTAACCATTCATTGGGAAATCTGTTAAGATGTTTGACAAGGCAACATGGAGAGAAGTGGGATAATATACTACCACAAGCAGAATTCTCCTATAATGACACCATCAATAGGAGTACAGGGAAGTCACCTTTCCAGGTAGTATATGGAATTCATCCAACAGGTATTTTGGAATTGAGAGATCTACCTATAGGAGAGTCTATTAGTGCAGATGGAGAAGCTTTTGCATCAGCCATCAAAGAGGTGCATGATCAAGTCAAGACCCAACTCCAACAAACTACATTGAAGTACAAAGCCTATGTTGATAAGAAGAAGAGAGATGTACAATTTGATGTTGGAGATTTGGTATGGGTTAATCTGAAGAAGGAGAGGCTCCCAAAAGGTAAACATACCAAGCTAATGCAGAGGAAGATTGGACCATGTCAGATTTTGAAAAAGTGTGGGCAAAATGCTTATGAGATCCAACTTCCTCCTGATCTTGGATTGTCACCCATTTTCAACGTATGTGATTTAACTCCATACAAACATAATGCAGATGTAGAACAGGAACCATTACGGGGTACAGCAGAGGATGATATTCCTAAGCATGATCCACCAACATTGAAGAAGATTTTAGACTCAAGAATGACAAAGAAAACAAGGAACAAAGAGTACATGGAGTACTTGGTAGCTTGGCACAAGAAACTTGATTCAGAGGCAGTTTGGATGACTGAAGATCAGATCACAAACCATGGTGCATACTTTCAAACTCTCATCTCAAGTGGGCTTGAGATTTCTTCTCCCGGGGAGTATGGTATTCCGGTTGGAAGTTGTAACGACTTCAACTTCTTGTGTTCCAGTTAGAACTGAATGGGGAGAGATATAAACATATTCTGGAAAGAAGAAGAGGGGGATGAAAATTGAATTGAAGAGATAGAAATTCTGTCAGTTTGTGTTTACAAATTCTGGGTGTTGTGTAAAATCTCTGTGTATCGGACTGTTCTGTGTAGACTCTCTGTATCAAATTGTTTGTTACATAGTTTAGTTTTTTGTTGTCGAGATACCAGATTGAAACCATTCCACTGGTGGATTTCTTTGAAATCAGTGGAATGGATTCTGTATATAGTTTTCTATTTTGTTTTCTTTTTGTTTGTGTTTCTGGTGGAATGGAACAGGGGATCCAAACTCTAGAAGAGTTGCCGCAATAGAAAGCCTAACATCTCTATGTGCTAGGACTCAACAGACTATAGAGTTTGGTTGCAGAGGATGTCCTCGGCGTTAGATTTTGGGTGTTATTCCACTGGAGGTATATTTTTGTGTATATTGCAATTGTATACAAATATACATTTCATGTAAAGTGTGTGAAGGTTCATTGGGTGACCAACAATAGAAGGTTAAATAGTGCATATTCAAAGTTGAGAGTATTGGGTTGAAAATGTTTGATTGAACCAATTCAAGGTTCAATAGGTTCGTCGATTCATAGGACTAAGTGGATATCGGCGGGAGAAATTTGGAGTTGACCGAAGAGCATGTATTGCCAATAGTTGAACCGACGATTGAACTGGTTCAATGGTTCAATGGATGCAGCGGGTTCATCGCCGATAGTAATAAGGGTTGTCAATAGTTGAACCGACGATTGAACCAGTTCAACGGTTCAACAGTTCACCCGATAACTACCGACAGTGTTAAGACTATGTGATGAAAATACATTGAACCGATAGTTGGAGGTTCGATGGGTTCACAGGTTCAATGAACTTGGAGGTTCCAAGGGGTTCAAAGGTTCAACCACTGTAATTGTTCCAGATTTTAATCTGTTTTCACCGCACCGTTGCGGGCTCTGCATCAGTAAACCTATGGAGTTACCCAAATCTACCCATCCATTACATCATTCATCTACCCATACACCTACAAAGGATGTGATCCAAGGGCTACTAGCAAGGAGTCAACAATGTCACCAAATTCATATCCTTGTGCCTATAAAAGAGTTTTCTAACACCATGTCTATTTCTACAAACCCATCATATAGTCCACAACCCCTTGAGCCTATTGAAGAGTCTCCCCCCATGAGTCCACGTCAAGACCCATCATACCCTCACATTCCTAACCATCTAGAACATATCGAGCCTCTCCAAGAGTCTCCCACATCCACTTCCATTCAAGAAAGTCAAGATCCATGTCAAGAGTCTAATCCTAAGCATGTGGAAACATCAAGCCCTCATTCTAATCAAGATCAAATCACTTTCATCCAACCCATCCATAACATTTATCTTTTCCATGATCAAGATATTATCTATGATGAAGAACCTATCCATGAGCAACTTGATTCTATTCATAACCCCACAATCATTCATGAGCAAGATACCCAAGACCTACATACTCCATCTAATGAAAGTCTTGTTGACCAAATTGAGCAGTCACCTCGCTTCATGGCCTTCCTTCAAAGGAAAGAAACTTCTCCTTCAATCCATGATCCACAAACATCCATTTCCCTTGATGAGACACTTGACTCCCAAGCACACATAGATGATCAAACCAATACCTTGGATCTTAGTGAACATAATAATAATCAAGATCCTAATGATCCTTCGTCATCCACTATCAACCATCTTTCAAATCCACCATCATATCTACTTGGTCTTACCGCCTTCATCCATGAGTGTTCTTCCCTAGGAAAGCAACAACCATTATCCATTATCTCACCTTCTCCATAAAATGATGAACTCAACTCTAGTTCCCAAAACACCCCTAATCCCATTGTCCATCGCATACTCCAAAACATGAACTATCAAGGTAAAGGCTTAGGCCTTCATAAACAAGGTATTTTGGAGCCTATCCATGTCAAAGTCCCTCCACACTCATATGGCCTTGGATATACACCCCAAGGAAAACAATCTCAAGATGTTGGTACTTCCTCCATGCCTCCTAAGTCCACCATTTTGCATCACAAATCCTATCATACCCCCAAAACATATGTTGCCATTCCACCTCCATTGTTCTACAAATCCCAAAAGCATGTGACCATACACCTTCCACTGTCCACTTTACCTCCACTACTTCCAACTCCTAATATTCCACCATCCACTTTACCTCCACTACTTCCAACCCTAATATCCCGTCATCCACTTTACCTCCACTTCTACCAATGCCTAATATCCCTATCATCCAATCCCCTCATCCATTTATCCAAAAACACACTTTTAATCCATCTATCCATAAGTCCTCTAAAAATCTCAATCATGATCAACAAATGCACACATCCTCTAAACATGAAGCTTCCACCATGTCCATGGGATTCAAAAGTAAAAATTTGGATGTGTCTACCTATAAAGCTAAAAATCCCAAGGATCCTAATGCCTTGGGACATCAATGCAAAAGGTCAAAACACAATCCAACTAAAAGGCTACCTAAGCCCATACCTCCAAAAGAAAAGTCCAAAAATAAAATGGTTTGGGTCCCTAAGCAAAAAGAAAGCAAGGCAAATGAATCATCCAAATCTCAAAAATCCCAACCATCCTCTTCCATCAAAATTTTCATTCCATTCAAAAATCTCAAATTCCTTCATCCCACAAGCAAAATAAAAATCATAAAAATCCTAAGTCTATGTGGGTACCTAAGTCACTAAATCACCCATCCCCTAAGAAAACATCTCCATTGCTTCCTACAACTCTTCCAAATCAAAAGCTTCAATGTTTATCATGGTGTGTGCAACCATTGGTCTTGGTTCCCTTCCATTCCACAACATTTCCACATACCTCCATCTCCCCATCTTTCATCCACTATCCTACATATGTTCCCCATCACCTTCCTATGGTTCATGCTTTTGCATAAGCCTTTCATCCATCCTATTGCATAAGTCCTACATAATCCACTATCTACCTAATCCATCTTCCTCTCATACAATCCCTTACCAACATCTATGAGCATAATGACTTGACATGGTCCATATCCGACATCTATCTCTAATGGGACTATCACCTTTCATGGAACTAGACACTTGAGTCCCTCCTATCCATATTCCACCTATCCCATCCAAATATCAAAAAGTCAAAAAAAAAAATCAAAAGAGTAAGAGAAATCCATTTTTCCAATGGTGAAACCACCCTTGTTGGCACCTTGGATAAGTACCATGATGAAAACCTGGAAAACAAATGTTATGTGTAATTTGATCTTCTCTATCACTTACACTTGGGGGTACGTTGTCTCATCCAAATTATCTATCTATTCATACCATTTCCTATCCTATCTTACCATCCTTATCCATTATACCACATAGATATCCTATTGAGTCCATCCATCCTACCTTCCTCCTTTTGATCTTGATAAAGATATGAGGACAAAATGTTGACAAATGTTTTGGATATCTCTTGATATACCTCATCTTTTCCAATTGATCCTATCATCATCCTAGCGTTATAAGCCTTGTCATGTCAAATCCTAAGCATTACACCTAGAATGGGGCATGTTATTCCTATGTGACATGGTCTTTAGAGATCACATCCTAGCTCCTTTATGATGCACCCATCCATCTCATACACTATAGTTCATCATTTTATCCATCCATCCCACCTACCTTCATCCTTGCATCTAGACTTAGTCTTCCCTTGTCATTGGTATCTAGCACAAAGGATGTCCAAATTGTCATCCAATGCCATTCTAAAACATCAAAAATACAAAAAAAAAATCATAACATTCAAAAAAAAAATTTAAAAATCAAAACATTCAAAAATTAAAAAAAAAATTTCAAAACCTAAAAAAACAAACATTTCAAAATCCAAAAAAATCAAAACATTTTAAAAACACAAAAAAAATCAAATATCCAACAAAAATCCAAGCAATAAAATCAATCAATTCTTCCAATTAATCAATCAAATCATCATTCAAATCAATTCTTCAATTCAATTCATCAAATCCAATCATCACATCAAATCACTCAAATCAATTTTTCTAATCAAATCATCAAATCATTCTAATCCAATCAAGTCAAATCAATTCTTCCAATCAATTCTTCAAATCAAATCATCATTATTCAATTCTTTAAAATCAATCCATCAAATTCCATTCAATCAATCAACCAATTCTTCAAATCAATTCTTCAAAATCAAATAAATCACTTCAATTGATCAAATCAATCCAATCATCAATTCTTCAAACTTAATCACTCAATTCAATTCATTTATCAAATCACTCAAATCATCATTCTAATCCAATCAAGTCAAATCAATTCTTCCAACCAATTCTTCAAATCAAATCATCAAATCAATCCGAGCAATGATCCAAATGCAAGTCAATCCTCAATCCATATCAATCTTGTCAAATTATCCCATTACATCAATAGTCTTGATCTTAATCTTGACGTAAACCAAATCAATCAATCAAATCCTAGTGTTGATTCGCATGGCCAACAACACTAGTGTCAATCAATCATATCAATTGTCTTATACAAGATGTTGCATCGTCGAAACTAGACCAGGTATCTTATACGACATGTTTCATTTCCTAAAACTAAACATCATTATCATCAATCAATCAATCATTGGTTTACATCTTGACAAGGGCAATACCTTGTTTGTTTTTGAATCATTTGTGCATGGTTGGTTGGTTTCTTGCGTGTGTTATCATTTTCATCTTGCATTTGTATCACATCCATATCTTTCCAACTAATATTCATATCTTGTGTATGTTGGAATAGCTTTTTGCATTATCCTTTGCATCTAAGGCCATATCATACCTTTTGTGTATTAGGACTTTAATGCTCTAAGTTTTCTTCCTCATATGTCTAGATAAGATTGTATTACGTTGAGTGCACAAGACACATTGTCACCTTGGTCCTTATACCTTGGTGCATAACATCTAGTGTTATATCAAACTTCATGGTTGCTCACCTTCATTGCAGCATAATGCATCCTTCATTTCTTCATCCTTTTCCTTGTATCTTTCTATCTTGACCAATCCCTTTCATTTCGAGAGCCTACCTGTGTTTGTCCAACCCACCTATCCTCTCGATAGGGCATCATCATCATATCCTTACATCATCATAATCATTTTCCTCTATCCATACCTTTTCTTCTTTGAAATGATGTTACTTAGTCACAAAATCATCTCAAAGAGGGGCAACATGTAGACACTTAAAATTGTCCATGTCTTACATCACCTTGTCAATACATTACGTGAGACATCTTGTAACATTTTGTCCTATCCCCCTTTCATTAGCCAATTAGTTAAATAAATAATATTTATTTAATTAATCTCCCACTCCTAATCCCATTTATCCCACTAGACAATTAATTAAATAAATCTTATTTATTTAATTAATTTCCCTCTCCCATTATCCAACTAATTTAAATAAAATATTTGAATTGGTCCTCGCCTTTGACCACAATCCAACACATCTCCCATACTACATTTTTGATTTAATGCCTTCACATGACCAACTAATTTAAATAATTATATTATTTGAATTAGGCCAGCCCTAATCCTATTCACACACTTGTCACATGACTACAACTCCTTGTGGAGTGGGAAACCCTATTCAATCTCAACCATCCACATCATTCAAATCAACTTTCAATCTTAGCCATCAATTCAAATCACTCCTTTCATATAAATCAACCCTCACCCAAGCCATTTGTGGAATCCATTCTACAAGTAGCCTCATGTTGTCGAATTTTCTCTAGAATCATCCATCATTCATCTTTCATTCCATTGTTATGCTACTGAAATAGTGAGTAATCAACATTCATCCTTTGATATTTTGCATTCTTATGCAAGATTGAGAAGAGAAATGGAGGAGAGCCAAGCTTAGCATAGAGATTTGGTTTTGGTTTGCTTTGTCATTTGTATTTCTATGTCTATCTTGTACTCCATTGTGTTGTTAGGGTTTAATGATTGTTGTTTGTGATTTATAGATCTAATTTTTCCCCTAATACAATCATCAATGTATGTAGCCATGTTACATGCTTGTTGTAGTGTTGTAGGATTTATGTCCCTCAAAAGGAAACCCATTTCTTTGTTGAATTCCCCTAAGTATAGAACTAATGCCATTGAATCATTTGGTCTTACACTCTCCAAAATGTCTCTCATAGCTTTTGCAAGCCTTAGATTGAAAACATGGACTAATTATTCCTCATCTTTTTTAATATTAATGAGTTCATTAATCAACAAATTGAGATAAACTCTTTCACCAAATGGATCAATGAAAACATCTTTGAAGTTTTCCCATGAGGAAATAAAAAGAGTTGGTAAATTAAAAAACTAATCTCTTGAATCTACTTTTAATGCTTAAACAAAGAGTTTCATTACAACATCTTCATTTTTAATTTCATAATCTTCCATCAAATTAATGAATCCTTATTCCTTGATTCAAAATTGTTACCACAAAACTTTGACAAATAGTCTCTAATTTCATTGGGAATGGAGTTGCGAAAATTAGGGATACTAGCAAAGTTAAGTGGTCTATACCTCTCAATAGCAAAAGGTGTTTTTCTAGTATATAATATGCAACCAAATTTACCTTTACAATTGTAGGCAGGGGTATTATGGGATTCATCAAAATAATGTCAGTGATATTTCCTACCATGAGGGTCCACACGTAAATGTGTAGGGGAAGGGCAATGATAATATTCTATCCTCAAAGAATTTGACTTAAAGTGCAATATTGTGCATATCTTTATTCTCTAAAATCAACAAAGCCCTCTTACAAAATATATTGTCTTCCTCCTCTAAACTCATATACATGATAAAATTTCCTCCAACATTTCTTCTTTATAACTCTTATGTAAGAACACATTAACCCATCAAAGATAAATTATGAGGGTAAATAAGAATACTCAGAAAATATTGTAGACTTCATAATGAATTTTCCCTTTGACTAAATATTTTGTAAATTAGTGCAAGAACCTTGTAAGAACAAAAGTAAATCTTTGATAATTTTTATAGTAGAGTTGTCACCTCATGAAGAGGATAAAAACTTTGAACAAATTGAATTATATTCAAAAGTAAAACAATTTCTAAGTTTGATCCACTAGCAGAGCCTTAGAATTTAATCAAATCAAAAGTGAAAATTAACACCTCCTACTACACCAACATGAAATATGACCTTGAATCACCATAGTAAACACCTCCCTTTAAAGAGGTACATCTTGAAACATAAAAATATATCCAAGGTAAAACTGATCTAGGTTCACCACCAGTAGAGTCTTCACACTCAAATGGCACAAAAGATAGCAACACCATCATTTGTCCTTGGAAATGGTGCCATTCTATTGGTGCAAGTTGATGGGCAAAGAAAAACCCTCAATGTACACAATAAAAAAATGGCATAGCTACTTGTTCACACAAACACTTCTCAAAATAGTGTTGATTGTAATGATAATGAATGTATCTGTTGGGATAAGTTGTCATTAACTTTGCAATCCTAACCAATTTCATGTGTCTCCAAAGTCCTTGGAAAGCATTCTCCAACACATAGGGACTTGAGAGATAAAATAATATTTAATTATATCACTATGACATGTTATAATTAACTCCTATTATGTAGGACCCAATTTAGGCGCCCACTTTGGAAGTGGAGCCCATGGAGACTTGGATTTGACTTTTTGAAGTCTATGTTAACTTGGTGATACTTCCTAGGAGGTGGGAGCTATTTTAGGTCGTCACTTTGGAGGTGTTTCCAATGAAGACTAGGAGTATGCTTTTTTGTTTGCATGAACGGATAATGTTGGTACACTTTACATGAATATGATGTGAGAGTTATCAATGGAGTTAGAGATGCATTATATTTTGACTAAGTTTGAATGGGATAACTTGGGAGCCCATGTTTGAGATTTGCAATTAATAGGGTTATTTCTACTATGCATCTTTGGAGTTCACTATATTGGGCATTTGGATCTTGCATGAGGATTTGTCTCATGTTATTGGATACAACTTATTGTATTTTGAGATCCATGGCTTCTATATAATGATGCCTTGAGTTGGTAGAAATGATGAGAAATTAATTATAGATGGTTATATGCAGAAAGATGAGGGACCAAAAAGATGCCACATGACTTTTTGGTCCCATACAAGTCATAACGCAAGCGCGTTATAACGTTCTAGTGTTATGGCTCAGTATTACTAAGCCTAAAACGTGAGCGCATTATAATGTGCTCACATTTTAGGCTTGGTAGCACTGAGCCATAACGCTAGTGCATTTTGTAAAAGCAAAACTCTCTCAACCTTAAACCTGAGAAACCCTAAACCTCTATCTCCCTAATCTCCATATCTCTATCATTCTGCTACCTCTCAATCTCTCTACCTATGTCTCTAGACATGTCCCTCACTCTCTATCTCCCTATCTCTCCCCTTGGTCTCCTCTATATCTCCCTATCGGTCCTCTCTCTCTCTAAACCCTAAACCCTAAACCTCTAAACTTTAACACCTAAATAATGCCCCTAACCCCTAAACACTAAACCCTAAACTTAAGCAACCCTAAACCCCTAAACCCAAGAAACCCTAAACCTCTATCTCCCTATCTCTCCCTTATCTCCCTATCTCTACCATCCCTCTACCTCTCAATCTCTCTTCCTATGTCTCTGGACATGTCCCTCACTCTCTATCTCCCTATCTCTCCCCTTTGACTCCTCTATCTCTCCCAATCTCTATCAATCCCCTCTCTCTATCTCTCTCTAAACCCTAAATCCTAAACCCCTAAACCCTAACCCCTCAACCCCAAACCCTAAACCCTAAATAAGTCCCCTAAACCCTAACCCTAAACCCTAAACCCTAAACTTGAGCAATGCTAAACTCATAAACCTTAAATAATTCCCCTAAACCCGAGCAACTCTCTCTCTCTCTCTCTAAACCCCTAAACCCTAAATAATGCCCCTAAACCCAAGCAACCCTAAACCTCTATCTCCCTATCTCTATCGTCCCTCTACCTCTCAATCTTTCTCCCTATCTCTCTGGACATCTCGCTCACTCTTTATCTCCCTGTCTCTCCCTTCTATCTCCTCTATCTCTCCCTATCTATCTAATTTCTCTCTACCTATCTCTTGCCTCTCTCTCCCCTATCATTCATCTATCTCCCTATCCCTCCCCTCTATCTCTCCCTCTCCCTTATCGATGAAGGAAATGAAAACAAGAAAACTAAGACTCTCTCTCTCCCCCCCCTATCACCCTCTCTCTCCCCTCTCTCTCCCCTCCATCTCCACCCTCTCTTCCTCTTCCTCCCTCTCCCCCTTATAGAAAAAGCAAATGTAAATAAGAAAACTAGGACATGCAAAGAGGGATGAAGATAACAAGATAAAACTAAAGTTCATTGGATGGGAAGAATGATGAGGAAAGGTGGAAAATAGTAAAATAGGGAAAAATTGGTGGGATATAAAGGGAAATTGGAAAGGAAAAAAAAAAGGAAAACTAGGAAAGCTAGGAAAAGGAAAACTAGGAGGTAGATAGGTCAAAGAGAGAGAGAGTAGTGGGTAGAGAGAGAGAGGGGGATAGGAAGGGAGAGAGAGAGAGAGAGAGAGAGAGATGTTTTAGTTTACCATAACACGCTAGTGTTATAACATGCTAGCATTATGTGAATGCACCTTGGTAATTTACAAGCCTTTGGCTTGGATTTGCCTTGGGCTTCCAACCCAAAGGCTTGGACTGTGTTTAGGACGTCCAAAAACATGTTTTTCCAGATTGTAACAAAAACCACATAATTCGAAGCATGCTCCCCATCAGGTTTACACTTATTTCAATGACAAGTTGAAAAAATACCACCATAATCTTAAGCTCTTTGTTAGCTTTCTAACCATATAATTTTTTTCACGTTTTGAGTATGTTAAGGATTTCAACTTTAATTTATTTTGTTAGTGTATCCATTTTTTGTCAAAAACTAGTGTCTAGTATTTTTGACTTTTTTTTAAACCGTTTATCAAACTTTCAAATAAATTACATTTTTAGAAACTAGACTCCATTCTACATGTATTAAAAAAAAATGATTTTCGATTAGTTTTCAAAAAATTTAGGGGGGAGCACGCTCAATTTTCTTTTCTCAGGATGTGTCCACTTTGAAAATTAGTAAAAAATCAATTATTCATGAAAACATTATCAGAAAAATCAAGGATAAACTATATGGTGTTAGCTAATTTCTCACCGAAGTTATTTTTGAAATACTTAAAAAAAAGTTAACATTTTAGGGGGAGCACACTAGACACTATATTATGTTTTTTTTTTTTAAAATAGGACCAATTTGTGTGCTCCCCCATTTTGAACCCCTTAATCTCAACCATTTTTGAAAAAAATAAGTAGTTTAGAAAATAGATTCAGAGCACTATGACTCTTGTTCTATCTTCAAATTTTGAGTGTAACTATCTTCCATTTCTCATCCAACATCAATCTTTCTTGATTTCAGAAAAAAAAAAAGTGGCATCTTAAGAACCCCTTTTGGTCCCCCATCTTTGTGCACTTACCCAGATAATGAGAAGATTTTATAGGTTGAACTAGGAGTAACGAATTGCTGCCAAAATCCAGAGAGGAATTATTGTATTGTTCAAACCATTTAAAAGTTAATACAATCATTGGATCTCTTTGGGTGTGGAGTTTTTTCCCGCAAGGGTTTTGCTAAGTAAATCTTGTGTCACATGTTATAAATAATTTCTTCATACCTTGTTGATTAAATTGGATAAACGCTAATACATCTAAATTGGATAATCTTGAAAGTAATTTTTAGATTTGCAACACCACACATGATTAATTTTTAGATTTAAAAACAAATAAAAGCAACATAGCTACAATTTTACCTTGTGTACACTCGTTTTTTCTCAACAATATCATTTAGGACCAAATCTTTTCTTCCCCAACAATGGTGTCATTCCATTTGTGTGCAAGTTGATGGGTAAAAAACACATGATTCACTAGTGTAGTTGCAAAATATTCCTCAGATGCTTAGAGGTATTTGAACAAATATCTCACAAAAATTCTTTTAACACTTAACCTTGGTGGTGCTCACCTAGGGTTAGGGTTCTGAAGTTGAGTTTCCAAGCTTCTATTTTTATTCCTTCAAACCCTTAGTGCCTTAGGTTAATTGTTCTTCAGCCTTCTGCATTGTTTTTCTATTTTGTGGTTGACTTCCTGTAGTGGATTCCTGGTTGTTTTAGCTACATCTTTATGCCTTAATGCTCATAGGTTGACCAACCCCCATCCAATGTTCTACTGCTTGTTCTTGTCGCACCTAAGAAAAAAATGCTAAGTTTCTGTAAGCACAAGTGTATGTTGATGGGCTCAAAAATGCATATCGGGCCCAGAAAAGATGCATATACATTGAGGAATCTCTCACAGATTTCGAGAATATTCCCCAAATGTATATAGGGTTTGCTTGCATGTTTGTGTTGTATGTTTGAACATACAACGGCTATATACAAGGGAAAAGATGCGAAGGCCCGACATACATTTGCTACAGTGAGGGGGAAAGCATGCAAAAGGCACTCGCTAGATGAATGTACATTAGACACATGAAATTAAAAATGTACAAGGGAACGCATATATATTTGCTACAGTGCAGAAGAGATGCATTTGGTAGGGCCCTCAAGTATATACAAGTGAGCTTGTATATGATCGGCGTACAAAGTAGATGTACATTGTCAATATGCAAAGGAGAAAGACAAAGGGTCGGGCCCACCAGTTGCATACAAAGGCAATTGTATGTTGGTGCAAGCAATCAAATATGCAAGGCCCGGACCTGAGGAGTTTTACATTCTGTTTGATACAGGTTTGAGGTCCGCAGCTTGCACGTATATGGCATTGTATATGCCAATATACAAACAAAAGGAGATACAAGGCCCGGATTTGAAACTTTTTCAAATCTAATGGATAAAATGGCTAGGGTCCGTTGTATGTATATCACATTTGTATGATGCGATATGCAAGGAAATATACAAGGAGATGTAAATGGGACCTGATTTGAATTTCAAAGCGCTTCATAATCATTTGAGGTCTGCAGAATGTATATTCCGATTGTATGTTCGCATATACAAAATGAAGATGCAAAGGTTAAAATGCAAGTTGGACTTCAAAGCGATTGCAATATGCTTCATCATAATCTGAAGTTCGTGGCTTGTATGTAAAATGTGTTGTATATGCCGAATGTGCAGAGGGGAGATGCATACAACCCGGACCTGAGTGCAGGTTCAAATTTGTTCTATAGTGTCTTGGGATCCGCCTTGTATGTAATTGATTGTATGTATATATAATCTATTTTTTCAGCTGCATATACAAGGGCGAGAAGGGCAAAATGGATGGCGGAAAAGTAAGCGATGGATGCATAGGGTGCTGACATGGCATGATATCATTGGTGGAGTACTTTTCAGTGTGTTTTGATGCCATTGATTTCAGCAATAGGAGAATAAGATCAACGGTTGTGTTTTAAACCTTCAGCAAAGGTTTTTCCTGTGCATATGCAGTCATGTTTTGAGCGAGAAAACTCCATGAACGTGCTGTTGTAAATTTCAAGAGGAGTTGCGGGTAGGTGAGCCATTATTGGCTATTTGCAGAGGCATGGTCGATGGAGTTGACGGGCTAACTACCAGATTTATGAGGAAAATCTGCGGGCGGCGGTGCAGATCCCGAGCTCACCTATTTTTCCTTCCTGTCCTGCCTGTGCTTTTAATGATTTGGGCGCCATTTTCTGGTGCATTGTATCTGGCTAAATTTTTTATTGCCATGTAATTAATTTGTTGGGTGCGTAGTCTGGCTATAAGAGGGTCAAACTGTGTCATTATGTTGTTGAAAACTAGACAAATTTTGGTGCTGTGATAAAAATACAACTTCATTGGTGGCTCTGTTCTGGTACTTTGTGAGTTTATGAATCTCATGTTGTATGTTTTATGCATAAATTCACTGGTTTCATGCTGTTTTATATGGGAAATGCTCTATTGCATGTGTTTAATCATTTGTCTCCAAGCTGTGGGCATATTTTCTTTTGAATCAAGATAGATAAGGGTTGTTTAAGATTCAGGAATATAGTTTTTCTGTATTGAATGTTTGACCCCCTACCTTTGTTCAAAGAACAAATTAAATGTTTCAGGTTAATCATTGAGAAAGTATGTTGCAACAGGGATACCATTAAGCATAAATGACTAAGCACCTAATTTTTGGGGGAAGTATCTGTAAGGCAGGTGCTAAACAAACCCCCTTGAAATCTAGTTATTGGTATACATTACATTCACTTGTGTATGTCTACTGACTCCAACCCCTAGATGGGCACCAATCTAGTCTTGTATTGAGGTTACACCCCAGGTCCTAGTTTTACATCAAAATACAAAATCAAACTCTAAACTTCAAATCCAAACCATTAGGACCTTAGAAGTAGTTTAGGACCAAAATCCTCTATCTCACAACTGAACATAGGCCCAAAGCTAGCCCCTTTGCACTTATCTCACAGTTTTGGTCTACATAAAGGAGGATTCATCTCCTTTGTGTCAACATCCCCTTGTCCACAAGCATATCTTATGGATGTTGAATAGGGAATACCCCCTTGGTTCTGCAGAGCCTAAAGAAGAAGAGGAGATATCTATAGAGTCTATCTCCTATACTGTTGGCCCATGGCCCGGGAATCTTGTTGATCAATGATGGCTACTTTGTAGGGATAACTGGGAAACATCCAGTCAGATTGAAAACCAACAGATTTGGCGACTCTGCTAGGGAGCGCTTTGTGTAAGAACCCTGATTTAAAAAAGAAAATATTTCCTAGTTATAGGTGGCGACTCCGAACCAATCTCCCAACTAGTAAAGTAAAAATTTGTATGCAAGGAAGAAGATCCCTGTGTAATCCTGTCTGAAGAGTTACCCATAAAAATGATGTACATGAAAAAGGGGACTGTTCAAGCCAGTCAAGAGGGTTCTCCCAAAAGTAATGATAATATTCAGGACAATCCAGAATCTTCAGAGCGGACAATACCATATTTTTCAAACACAGAAGTTGAAATCCAAGATGTGTATGAAAGACAACAAGGTAACAGTTTGAGAATGAGATCAGAAGTGTTCCACGAACGCCCTTTTTTGGACTCCCCTGACAGATTTGAAGAAGTTGAATCCCCAAGGGATGATGGTGATGACCAAAATTGAAAGGGACCATGCTCTTCTATGCCTAGAGATCAAGAATTAGCTGAAGAAATTAAGAACCTAAGAGCAGAGTTAGAATATTTACAAGCTATGAAAATTAGAGATGATATGAGACAAAGAGTGCAAGCTTTGAGAACTGCTCAACATGATGCAATCCCCACCCTTGATAATGCAAATGTGTTGAGAAACCAGCATAGAAATGAAATCCAGTATCAACAGAATGATCAGAGACAGAATGCAAACAATGCTAGAGTACCACTAAATAATGGAAGAAATCAAAATGCTGATAGAAATGTCCATATTAACCAGTTTGGTAGATAAGCTATGCAGCTGGATAGATGCAAACAGCTAGTTTTTTATGGCATCCCTAGTTACCCCAATCTTATTGATAAACATGTGAGGCCGCAAGTGCCAAAAAATTTAGGAAACAATATTGTGTCAGGAGAGGACCATTTAAAGGCTTTTCAGAATGTCATGGACAACTTTGAGGTTGAGCATGAAGATGTATTTATGAAATTGTTTATGCAATCCTTAGTTGATGAGGCTAGAGAATGGTACAAGGGTTTGCTTGACAAGAATGTTTCATCGTGGGATGACTTCAAGAGGATATTCAAAGAACAATATGGTGACAAAACTGATCCTAGTTTTTTCATAAATGAGTTCACTGGTATTACCAAGGGATCAAATGAGTAGGTTGTTGATTTCAATGCTAGATTCACTAAGGTATTGAACAAATTGCCACATCACCTGAGGCCTAAGGAACCAATGTGCATAGTGTTGTACATAAATGCTTTTGATGCCAAAATAACTTATGGATTGAGAGATAAGGGTCCTGCAAGCCTCAGGGATGCTTTCAAAATTGTAACAAGTATTGAAAATAACAGGAAAGCATCTAGCAAGACAAACAGAAGAGATGATGTAAAAATTATGCAAAATCCAAATACTAAATCTCAAAGTGTTCAAGGCAATGCATCTACTTTTGAGGATAAATTAGACAAGTTGACGACTATTGTCAAGGACCTGAGTTATAGATTAGCCAAAAATGAAAAAGGGATAGGTCCTGACAAGCAGGTTTACCAAAGGCAAGAAAAGAGGCCATCATTACATGATATGCCATATAACACTAATTGGCATAATGGTAATGCTAAGGAAACACCTGACCCTTTGAAGAAGGCTGTTAATATTGTTGATTACACCCCATGGTGCATCATATGTCAAATGCCTCACTCACAGTCACAGTGCATGATTGCTTAATCTTTGTACGATAATGTTGTTGCCTATGATGAATGTAATGAGCCGCATGGTATGGAGAATGATAGTGTCAATATGTTATCCACAAACAGGGAATATCCTTCTCATGATGCTGATGCAAGCATAAATAATGAGATTCAGGTCTATCAGTAGTTTCCCTGTGATGAAGATGATGAAGACAGCTATGCTTATGCTCAGGATTCACACAATTTTCTGAATAACTTGAGGAGGCCTTCTGATGAAGAGATTAGAGCCCTCATAGCTGCGTCAGTAGCTCAGGTCAAAAGCAATTACAACCTAAGAGATAAGGCTCAGGTGAGCAACTCACGCCAACTAGAGAATACTTTTGTGAGCCAGCCAGTGCACAGTTATAAAGGGGTTGAATCACAAAAGAAACAATGGAGCAATAATAAGCAAAACTTTAGACAAAAAACAGGTCATGATCCTCAAGAACCAGAGAATGAAGTTTCCCAAAACAAGGATCAAAGCAAGAATTTTCAGATCATGGATGACAGTCAAGGGGCTATAAAAATTAAAGTTGGATCATCTCAGGATAAAAATAAAAGTAAAACTGTGGATCAGGCTATAACTATTATACAAAATTATGCTTCGTTTGACATAACTCAAGTCTTGTCCCAAGTAAAAATCTATGTTCCATTGATGGAGCTGATGAAAATTGAAGAGTTCAGAAATAAGGCAGTGTCCTTAATTTCAGGAGTACCTTGCCAAGTCAAGCAAAGTATTGAGGCTCAGGGTAAGAAATAGGCCTTGTGAATTGAAGAAGATGAAATTCCTGAAGTATATTTGGGGGTGACCATGACAAAATGCCCTTCACAGGTTGAGCCATTTTATGTTTCCCTTGTTATTAATGGAAAAACAATCAGAAATTGTATGCTTGATTCTAGAGCATCAACAAATATCATGCCTTTGGCTATCATGCAACAAGCTGGATTGAAAATAGACAAGGCATGTGGAAAATGCTATGCAATGGATGCCAAGGAGGTACCGGTTATTGGAATCATGAAGGATGTGAACTTCACACTGGCAGCATATCCAGAAAAGAGATACAAAATGAACATAACAGTGGTTGACATAAAGCCGCAATATGGTATGCTATTGTCAAGAAGATGGGCAGCATTGATTGGTGGAAGTATGCAATTAGACCTATCATATGCCGTGATTCCAATGGATGGTAAGAATGTCAAACTGATCAGAGAAGAAAGGTCATTAGAGACAGTTGAGGATCAAGAGTCAGAGAAGCATATATGTTTTGTGGACACTGATTGTGAAAATTTTAGAGTCATCTCCGATGATCAGGGAGGTAAAGAAAAAAAAATTTGCATTCAAGAGCTTGACCAACAGGATTTTTGGACTATGTACTTTGATGGAGCTTGTTCAAAGGAGGGCTCTGGAGCTGGAGTTGTGTTTTTGTCTCCAGCTGGTAAGCTTCTAAAATTCTCTTTCTTGTTGAAGTTTGCTTGTACAAATAACATTGCAGAATATGAGGCTCTATTGCTAGTATTGAATATGGCTCTGAAACATGGAATTAAAATGTTAAAAGTGTTTGGAGACTCAGAGTTGATTGTTTCCCAGGTCAAAAATAAGTATGCTTCAAAAAATAAGAGGTTAAAACAATATAAGCATGTTGTGTGGGATACAATTGAATTGTTTGATGCATTTTCAGTAAACTAGATAGAGAGATCAAAAAATGTCTGGCAGATTTTCTAGCTAATGTGGCCATAAGGCCAGATGATATAACTCTGTCAGATGTTACAAATGTTGAGGTTAAACTTAGACTTGCAGTACCAAATAATGTATGCAGATGGCAAGTGTTTGATGGTGATAAGGACTTGTAGAGATTTCTACATTGCATAGATGAATATGAGAACCAGGAAGTGGATTTTCAGAACTTTGTAGAAGTTGTGGATGGAAGAGAAACTCTAATGGGGAAGGAGGTAATTCAACTCAAGACAAATAAAATCCCTAGAGGGCTGGTCGCTTTGGAGAGAGCTTTTGACAATAGGGACCAATTTGTTACAAAGGCATCTCCTACAAACAAGAATGATTTGGATGAGATAAACTTGGGTACAAGTCATGCCCCCAAAAAGGTATATATTGGCAAACAGCTCAGACCACACATTAGGAGTATGTTGATTGCACTACTAAAAAAATATAAGCATATTTTTGCCTGGTCATATGAAGACCTAAAACCTTATAGAGAGGATTTATTCCAGCATGAAATCCCTTTGAAGCCTGAAGCTAAGCCATTTAGACAAAAATAAAGACCTATCAACTCGACTTTAGCTCCTAAGATGCAGGAAGAGCTTATGAAGCTTAGGGAGGCTGGAATAATTATGCCCATCAGACACTCAACTTAGGTGTCCAACCTTGTCCCAGTTAGAAAGAAAAATGGTGACATAAGACTTTGTGTGGACTTTAGAAATCTAAATGTATCTTCTTTGAAGGACAATTATCCATTGCCTAACTTGGAGGCTATGTTGCAGAAGGTGAATGGCTGTGAACTTTTATCCATGATGGATGGATTTTCAGGGTATAATCAGGTGAAGGTAAAAGAGTCTGAACAATTTAAAACTACTTTCACCACTCCATGGGGAACTTATGTATATGTGAGAATGCCATTTGGACTGACAAATGCAAGTGCTACATTTCAGAGGGCTATGGATGTTGCTTTTGCAGGATTAATTGACTCAGTCTTGGCGGTATATCAAGATGATTTGACTGCCTATTCAAGAAATGAGGAGCAACACTGTATGCACTTAGAACAAATCTTTATTAGAACATTGGAATATGGCATCTCACTCAACCCAAAGAAATGTGCTTTTGGAGTAGTGGAAGGAAAATTGCTTGGACACATTGTTTCCAAGGATGGAGTCAGGATTGATCCTGAAAGGGTGGCTACAATTGACAAAATTCAAATCCCTAGAACAGTGAAAGGTATTCAGTCCTTCTTTGGACAAATTAATTTTGTTAGAAGATTTGTTCCTAATTTTGTAGAAACCACAAAGGACATTTCTAAGATGTTGAAGAAACTAAATCATTTCAGAACATCAAAGAGGCTATAAAGATGGCTCCTGTGTTGAAATCTCTTAATTTTTCTAAGCCATTTCAGTTGTTCTCATTTGCTTCTTTCCATACTATTGCTGCATGTTTATTGCAGAAAAATGAAGAAGGTTTTGAACAACCTATAGCTTTCTTTAGCAGGTCATTGTAGACTGCTGAGTTGAAGTATGATATCATGGAGAAGCAAGCATATGCACTAGTTAGAGCTGTCAAAAGTTTTAGGCCATATTTGGTAGGCTCTCAGATAGTTGCATATGTGCCTCATGCAGCAATTAAAGATATTTTCACTGAGCAGGAGGTAACTGGAAGAAGATGCAGATGGATAAACAAATTGCAGGAGTTCAACATTGAAATACAAATCACAAAATTGGTAAGAGGACAAGGTTTGGCAAAGTTGATAACACAGTCAAATCTAGAGGCATGCCAAGTGAATGTAGTACATAATGAGGTTATAAATATCTCAGGATCTGAATGGTACAAGGACATTATGCATTACTTGTAGAATTTGAACTGTCCTTCCCATCTCAGTGACAATCAGAAGAGGACCTTGAAATTACATGTTATTAAATACATCCTTATTCAAGGTGAGTTGTATTGGAAAAATCCTGATGGTGTGCTACTCAGGTGTGTGAATGAAAATCAAGCTAAGGATATTCTAAGTGATATGCACAAAGGAGCGTGTGGTGGACACTATACTGCCCAGACAACAGCCCACAAAATTCTTAGAGCAGGCTACTGGCGGCCAACTCTCTTTTCAGATGCACAAAGAATGATAAGAAAATGTGATCCTTGTCAAAGGTTCTCAGGAAAGCTAAAGTATGAAGGTGCATTACCCCTTAGAACTATAATTGTGGAGGCTCCATTTCAACAATGGGGGATTGATTTTATAGGGGAAATCTCAAAAAAATCAAGTGGAGGGCATAGTTGGATTTTGGTTGCTACTGATTACTTCACTAAATGGATTGAAGCCATTCCAACTAAGAAAGCTACAAGCCAGGTGGTGATGGATTTCATTCTAAAACACATTATTATCAGATTTGGAGTACCGGCCAAAGTGGTCACAGACAATGCTATGTGCTTCAGATCTGTTGAGTTTGTTGATTTTTGCAATAATTATGGGATTAATTTGTTACATGCATCACCATATCATCCGCATGAAAATGGTCAAGCAGAGTCAAGTAACAAAAGCCTCATGAAAATCATTAAAAGGATGGTAGATTAGAACAAAAGGGCTTGGGATTCAAAGCTGAAGATGGCATTATGGGCTGACAGAGTAACAGTAAAGAAAGCAGTTGGAAGGTCTCCTTTTGAACTGGTATATGGTGCAACAGCTAAATTGCCTGTAAATAATCTCTTGCCGGTTTATAAATTCATACAAGAGAACGATGAAGAGATTGAACATTCAATGAATGAAAAAATAAATCAACTGGTTGCACTAGATGAAATCAGAAGGGAGGCACAGAAAACAAACATCAAGAAACAACAAAAGGTAAAATATTTGTTTGATAAAAGAACTACATAAAGAAATATCCAAATACATGACTTGGTCCTTGTTTTGAATGCAAACAACTAGGATAAGGGCAAACATGGTAAATTTGAGCCCTTATGGATGGGTCCGTATCAAATCGTCAACACTCATGGAGAGGATTCCTACTTTCTCAAGGCCCTAAATGGTAAACTACTGGAACTGCCTGTGCACGGTCAGTTCCTAAAACCTTACTTCTCATAAACGCTTATCTTGTGTGCAAATTGTAAATAGGTGTAAATATTTTGTACATGTCTTGTATAGTCGGTCGTGTTTTGAGTTTTGTGTTTTGTCTGGTCTGCCCCGGAGTAGTTTGGTTCTCGCTGCAGTCTTGCGTCTGCACGTCCCCAGTCGGAGCCACTAGTGGTACTCACCTAGGGTTAGGGTTCTAAAGTTGAGTTTCCAAACTTCTATTTTTATTCCTTCAAACCCTTAGTGCCCTAGGTTAATTGTTCTTTGGCCTTCTGCATTGTTTTTCTATTTTGTGGTTGACTTCCTGTAGCGGATTCCCAGTTGTTTTAGCTACATCTTTATGCATTAATGCTCATAGGTTGACTGACCCCCATGCAATGTTCTACCACTTGTTCCTATTGCACCTAAGAAAAATGCTAAGTTTCTGTAAGCGCAAGTGTATGTTGATGGGCTCAAAAATGCATATCGGGCCCAAAAAAGATGCATATACATTGAAGAATCTCTCGCAGATTTTAAGAATATTCCCCAAATGTATATCGGGTTTGCTTGCATGTTTGTGTTGTATGTTTGAACATACAACGGCTATATACAAGGGAAAAGATGCGAAGGCCCGACATACATTTGTTACAGTGAGGGGGAAAGCATGCAAAAGGCAGTCACTAGATGAATGTACATTGGACACATGAAATTAAAAATGTACAAGGGAACGCATATACATTTGCTACAGTGCAGAGGAGATACATTCGGTAGGGCCCTCAGGTATATACAAGTGAGTTTGTCTATGATCAGCATACAAAGTAGATGTACATTGTCAATGTGCAAAGGAGAAAGACAAAGGGTCGGGCCCACCAGTTGCATACAAAGGCAATTGTATGTTGGCGCAGGCAATCAAATATGCAAGGCCCAGACCCGAGGAGTTTTACATTCTATTTGATGTAGGTTTGAGATCCGCAACTTGCACGTATATGGCATTGTATATGCCAATATACAAACAAAAGGAGATACAAGGCCCAGATTTGAAACTTTTTCAAATCTGATGGATAAAATGGCTGGGGTCCGTTGTATGTATATCACATTTGTATGATGCGATATGCAAGGAAATATACAAGTAAGGAGATGCAAACGGGACCCGATTAGAATTTCAAAGCGCTTCATAGTCATTTGAGGTCCACATAATGTATATTGCGATTGTATGTTTGCATATACAAAATGAAGATGCAAAGGTTAAAATGCAAGTTGGACTTTAAAGCAATTGCAATATGCTTCATCATAATCTGAAGTCCGTGGCTTGTATGTAAAATGTGTTGTATATGCCGAATGTGCAGAGGGGAAATGCATACAACCCGGACCCGAGTGCAGGTTCAAATTTGTTCTATAGTGTCTTGGGATCTGCCTTGTATGTAAGTGATTGTATGTATATACAATCTCTTTTTTCAGCTGTATATACAAGGGCGAGAAGGGCAAAATGGATGGCAGAAAAGTAAGCAATGGATGCATAGGGTGCTGACATGGCACGATATCATTGGTGGAGTACTTTTCAGCATGTTTTGACACCATTGATCTCAGCGATAGGAGAATAAGATCAACGGCTGCGTTTTAAACCTTCAGCGAAGGTTTTTCCTGAGCATATGCAGTCATGTTTTGAGCAGGAAAACTCCATGAACGTGCTGCTGTAAATTTCAAGAGGAGTTGCGGGTAGGTGAGCCACTATTGGCTATTTGCAAAGGCATGGTCGATGGAGTTAACGGGCTAACTACCAGATTTATGAGGAAAATCTGTGGGCGGTGGTGCAGAGCCTGAGCTCACCTGTTTTTACTTCCTGTCTTGCCTATGCTTTTAATGATTTGGGCACCATTTTCTGGTGCATTGTATCTGGCTGAATTTTTGATTGCCATGTAATTAATTTGTTGGGTGCATAGTCTGGCTATAAGAGGGCCAAACTATGTCATTCTATTGTTGTTGAAAATTGGACAAATTTTGGTGCTGTGATAAAAATACTTCATTGGTGGCTCTGTTCTGGTACTTTGTGAGTTTATGAATCTCATGTATGTTTTATGCATAAATTCACTGGTTTCATGTTGTTTTATATGAGAAATGCTCTGTTGCATGTGTTTAATCATTTGTCTCCAAGCTGTGGGCATATTTTCTTTTGAATCAAGATAGCTAAGGGTTGTTTAAGATTCAGGAATATAGTTTTTTTGTATTGAATGTTTGACCTCCTACCTTTGTTCAAGGAACAAATTAAATGTTTCAGGTTAATCATTGAGAAAGTATGTTGCAACAGGGATACCATTAAGCATGAATGACTAAGCACCTAGTTTTTTTGGGAAGTATATGTAAGGCAGGTGCTAAACAAACCCCCTTGAAATCTAGTTATTGGTATACATTTATGTGTACATTCACATGTGTATGTCTACTGAATCCAACCCCTGGATGGGCACTAATCTAGTGTTTTATTGACGTTACACCTGAGGTCCTAGTTTTGCATCCAAATACAAAATCAAACTCTAAACTTCAAATCCAAACCATTAAGACCTTAGAAGTAGTTTAGGACCAAAATCCTCTGTCTCACAACTGAACATAGGCCCAAAGCTAGCCCCTTTGCACTTATCTCACAGCTTTGGTCTACATAAAGGAGGATTCATCTGCTTTGTGTAAACATCCCCCTTGTCCACAAGCATATCTTATGGATGTTGAATAGAGAATACCCCCCTTGGTTCTGCATAGCCTAAAGAAGAAGAGCAGATAATTATAGAGTATATCTCCTATACTGTTGGCCTCTGGCCCGGGAATCCTGTTGATCAATGATAGCTACTTCGTAGGGATAACTGAGAAACATCCAGTCGGATTGAAAACCAACAAAGCCCAACAATGCTAGGATTTAATGATTGATTAGAACTTTAAATTAGATTCCATGACAATGATGCCATTTTGATGGTGATTTCTCTAGCAACCCTCAATTATAAAGGATGAGCCACAATATCCATACCTAGTAATTAAGTCAATCTAGATAAAGGGACAAACCTATGATTAAAGTGAGGACAAGAAAATATCAATTTGACAAGAGTGGGAGCCTTGTGATCTTAGGAGGGTCTTCATAGAGACCTTTGTAGGATAAATACAAATTGAATGGCCGTATGGTTTAACCAAACCTTATGTACAAAGACATTCCTAAGATATACTATCACTCCATGTCTTTATAGTGGTTTACTAGACTTACATGCCATAGATCTCTCAACAAGGTATATTACAAATAGGTTAATCATTGCAACATTGGATGAATAAACTAGTTAATAATCCCTATGTGTAAAACCTTCATGGGTCCTTACTTCATCACTAAGATAAAAAGTATAGTTTGCATAACCCTCTTAAGAATTATTGAAAAACTTTAAATCTCACTAAAGATTTGATAGAGATTTGTAATGCTAGATGTATGTATATTGGTGCAACATAACTTACAAATAATTTACTAAAACAGGGTGAATGATTTGCACTTTAATTTTAGAATGTTGGATCACCTATAATCAATAGAGATTGGTGCCTAATCATATAGCAACAAAGTCATACCAGATCTAACTAAATCAATGACAAATTAATTCATAGTTTTAGATGAGCCATACTGACTTGGCTCTATCTTGCAGAGCTTAGATCCTCAAATGCCTTCTTTCCCTCAATAATGCAATCCATTCTTAATTATCCATTTCAAGTTCAAATACCCCACATATTAGGTTACAAATATTCTTCTAGGACACTTAATAGAAAGATTCACAACATTCATTAAATGCAAACTAACTAATCACAAATATAGATACAACAAATGTGCACCAAATAATTTGTGAGATTTCTTGAAACATTAAATATAAAATGGAGATAGAGTACATCATAAGAACAAAAATGTGTCTATTGATTTATTAAAGAAAAATACATTGTCATTACATAAATTGAGCTCAAAATAAGACTATATTCATGCTTTCCTAAAGCTTCGCATGGATCCCTACACCTAATTATAGAGATAATTTTAAAAATAGACCCTAGATTATCGTAGAGGCTCAATGACTTGCCTAAGATTGAGCAAAGACAAACTCTTAACAACACCCATAAAATACAATATATAACAAATGAAATTGCCCAAATCAGGCATACAATTAACACTTGGTACCATTTGGAGCCACAGACTTGCAACTACACATGGGCATATAGAATATTCCCTCAAGATATTTGAGCTCCTTCCTTGCTCAACCTCAAAATAAAACACCATTCTATCCCAAATTCCCTGCCATTCTTGCACAAATTATACCTGGTGGCAAAATAATTTCCCCTAGTCTAAAATTCACCTTGCAATAAAATATTTTCCCCCTCTTCTAGCATAAAGTTACTGGTAGTAAAACCAGGTACTTACAACATCTTTCTAACCTCATGAAATTTTATTTACCCTTTCCAGCTTGGTTTTTTACTTGGTAGAATATAGAAGATTTGCCCCTTCTTGTGCAAATATTATGTCTTACATTACTTGATGTTGTATACTTTACAAAAAAATCAAATAGGGCAAATTTTAACAGATACACTTTAATATTCTCCTCTTTATATCAAATTTATAATGATAATATTTAAAATATTTCCCATTAAATGTTTTCCCCACATATTTTATATAGCCATGCCAAATATGAATACACTGATTTCAATTCTGCTCGTGGATGCAAATAATTGTATTTGATTAAAATTTTGAAAGCAAATCCATCAAGTTCATTTTTTTCTTATGCTACAACTAGAGAATTCAATGAGGTATTTCATCAAACAGTTCATGTGATTGTCTTTTCTTTCCACATTCTTCCTATTCCAAGCTATTGCATCTCAACACTTAAAAAAATTATTTCCAATGGTCCCTTGATGATCTATCAATTGGCATCCTTCCTTGGCACTATTTTCATGCATGGTAATGGACAAAAACTTTGTACCATTTTGTTATTGAGCTCTCATGCAAAGTTGATCTTCACATTTTAGTCCTTTGATAAACAAATTCAACCATTATGCTCTTCACCAACCCGTGAAATATCTCTACTCACAAAAGTTTCCCAATATCACTCTACAACCAATGCAATATATGAGACATTCTATCAAACAATTCACATTCATCCAATTTGTCTTTAGATACATTTTTATTATTTTCCCAATCTCACTCTACCATTTATTTCCCTTACTTTATTTCACTAATGTCATTTCCTTCAATCTTGCCTCTCTAGATTTAAGTGGGCCCTTTGTAACTTTAGTACTAACATTAGCTATCTTTCTAATTGCCTTTGGATCCTTAGGATCTTGGCCATATTTCCCCTTCATAGACCACAAGATAGGAGGGGATAAAAAGTTATCTTGAGACAATCTAGAAGGAACAAAAGTAGTCTCCTCACCAACCACACCTAGGATAGTGGCAAGCTTAGAAGGGTCCACTAGGGGCGAAGAGACTAAGTTCTAAAAAGGAGAAATTTGAGTGGCTGAACGCTCCACATTAGCCTTTTCTAGAGCTAGAGATTCAAGGGCACCAATTTTCTTGTGCTAGAAGTCAAAGACTTAATTGGGGTTCTCTCCCTTTTCATTTCTTCAAAGATAGAAGATGACTTTCTATTTTTGACACTTTTCTTGGGTGGGGATGAAAGAAATTTGTCTAAAAGCCTATCACCCTTGGTCAAAAGTGCCTCTATAGACCCTTGTTGAGAGGAGATCACCTCACTAATCTTTAGGTAGGATGGTGAGACCCTCTTACTAGTGTCCCTAATGTGAGGGATCTCATCATTCTTTGCATGAACAGAGTCCTTGGAGGGGGGGACTATATCTTTCTCCTTTGAACAGGATTTGAGCACCATCTCTTTGGTAGCAACTTTGGTTCCAACATATTATCTAGCATGTGATGATACAATTTCCAACTTTGCAATCAACCTTAGATTTCATAGCACAATTCAAAACCAAATGACCATACTTCTTACAAGATTGACAATAAGGAGCAACATTCTCATAAATCAATGGCTAGGTCCATTTGCTAAATTTTTAAGATAGGGTGACAATAAAAGGAATTGCCTTGCTAACTTCCACATTCACACATAAATGAGAAAATACAAGAGGTTTCTTAGAACTGGTTATGTTGTCAATTGCTAGGAACTAACCAAATGAGTTGGTGATGCCCTTAGATACCACATCTTCCCAATATTCAAGGAGTAGACTAGGTAACCTCACCCAAACAGGTTCCATCTTACATAGATTAGTCATTGGGTCAAATCTCAATTTCCATTTACTTAGAGAAAGCCTTGCTTTTCCCAAGAACCATAGACCATCCACTAAGACCTACATAAAATCTCCATTGCAAGAGAGAGAGAGAGAGAGAGAGAGAGAGAGAGAGATTCCATATTTTGGTCGACCACTTATGCACCTCGTCAATACTTGGTCTAAACCCAAAACAATTTCCAACCAGAGCATAGCTCAATCTCTCCATAGATTTGTCCATGACTTGGTTAGTAATATGGAGAAGTATCCCCTCTTCACCTTTGCTAGATTCATACTCGTAATGATTCAAATCAAGTGAGGAGTCATGAATAATATCTTAGTGAAGTTTGACTATGAAACAAGGAGTTTTAAGAGTGTCAAGTCCTTATTGCATTTCTTATGAATGGTACAATATGTATAGTTTGAAGAAAGGAACTTGATGGGTGCTCTTGATCCATCTTGATTGATGGAACATGTTAGATGAGGAGTTGTATCTAAATTTTCTTTCACAATTTTTCTAATGCTAGTAATTGTTGTCATACTATTTGACCTTGATTTTCGTAAGCCTTTGTTATCATTCACTGCAACAATCCCACCTCTTACAAATCCTTTCTTATGCCATAAAGTACTTTTAGGAATCCCAAAAGCAATATACCAAGCTTTTTGACAAACATCAATTGCATCAAACTTTATTTTGAAAGCGTATGTCTTCCTTGTTACATTGTCCCTCTTTATAGACATATTACATTAGAGTGCATTAAGCACAATATCATTTTTTGAATTCTTGTTCATACCTCAAATCTTATTCCATCCATTATTAATTCAACCCAAGGATATTTTAGATATATAATTTTATTTGCAACACTTTTTCTTCTTTAATCTAGTTATAAATTGTAATACCTCTTTGTATTGATTGCTTCTTTTTAATGATTCAATAGAAATAGATACACTAGTCCTTGGACATTTATTATGGGTGTATGCTCTTCTCACCAAAAGATTTGTTAGTGTGCATTGAGTGCCATCAAAATAAATAAAATATTCTATCTAGGAAGGGGCTTCATCCAAATCAATCCAAAGATTGGACTTGAACTCCTTAGATAATTCCTTTAATTTCATATCCATTTTTCTACCATTTAGGTAGAATAATTTGTTTGTAGGCAATTATATGAGGCAACCATTTGATAAAGAGCAGTTGTTACATAGGTATTGGTGTGTATACTATATTAATATGAACACCAAAATGATTTCCATTTAACTCAAGTTCAATTCTACAACATCCCCCTCAACTACATTTGTAATTGTTCCCTTCATAATATAATTGCTATTAGGTGAGTATGTGTGGATCAATTTCACAACTCCTCTAAACTTCAAGTTGTAATTTTGGCCATTTAATTTTGATTATCAAATTTGGTCTTCTTTTATGTTTGATGGACTCAACCCAAGGAGCTTTTAATGTAAACATTCCTTTAGTGATGATGAATCTTGTAATTTGCCAATCCCTTTAAGATTGATATTAGAACATGTAGCCTTAACACATATCTTGTCTATTGGCCAAGCTATTATTGTGTTGGGTTCATTATGAGCAATAATTACAAGTCAATAGTATTTTCTCAACAATTATACCAAACCTAAAAAGCCCTAACCTCTCTCCTTGAAATATATCATCCTCATCAACATGTGCAATAAGACCACATGCTATGCTAATATCATTTTCTTTTGAACAATTGTCTTTTAGCATCACTTCTTTCGAAACCAAATCAAACCTATCTTTTCCACTTGTATTACAAATATTATATCTTATGCCTTGTACCTTTAGCTAAATCACAACAAATTGCATCCTCTTTTGAGCATTGAGCATGCCTACAAACATTTAATTTATCCCATTGAATAAAGTATATAAAAGATCACTATGTTGTTCTCACTATGTCCTCTACCATAATCACATAAGGCAAATCAACTTTCCCATCTAAAATGGTTTGAATAGTCACAACCAAGCAATTATCTCCTATATTGTTGTTATGTATTGTCTCAAGTAGACATTGGGTCTTGCAACTTTAGAACCTTACATAAGTAAATCAACATGCTCTCCTTCGACAAATGAAAGTGACATTGTGACAATCTTCACAAGCATAACATATCATCATTAGTATTATAGACTTAGAAAAATAATACAAATTAAACTACTAAATTATCAACACTTGAATAATCACATTTTACTGTAAAGAAATTATTTGGTTTTTAAATCACTTAACAAGTATTATTACTTGTCAATTCAAATGTCATGTTGGTTGTGTTATTACTTAATCAAAATAAATTATAATTTATTGAATTAAGCTTCCCATCACTTAATGTAGTTAGGTAAGAGAAGGGAAGGCAAGGCCAAATATTTTTTAAAGTGGTGGATCTTTTTTTGATTAAGGGTAAAGGAGGGGTTTTTGAAAGGGCCCCAACCCTTTTACAACAAGGAACCAAAACAAAGTAAAATGGCTTTGCTACAGCAACACTACAACGAAACTACGACATAGAAGAAACTAGAGCTACCAACCAGAAAACAATAGCAAGAGAAACCATAAACATAGTAGACTAAAGACCCATTCAAAGTAATGGCCAGTAGGTGAGAACTAATGTCTTTGATGTTGACTGGAACCGTGGCCTTCTTTCCACCCCTCGTACATGCTAAAGGGCCCTTAGAAGACTATCCCCCTTGATAATTTTTAACTCTATCATTTAGTGTTCTTATGTTGTTTAGAGAGTTGGTAATGGTGGCCTTGTTGAAGTTCACAACTTTTTGTATATTCCCTTTTACCTCCTTGATGTCCTTCTCTAGATTGCTCAATTTCTCCTCCCTCTAAGTCATCTGCACTTTTATGCAAATGATTTCCTCCCTATTGTTCCACTCTTCATTGAGAGTGGACTGGATCCTATTCCTATTTAGCTCGATGAAAAACCACTTCAAGATTTTATGATGGTTGTGTAATTCTTTATGTAAATCATTTGCTTTGTCTATCAGGGTGTCGATCACAAAGGTGACATCATGTAGAGTGGAAGAGGGGCAATGTGTGGCATTGGACTAGTCTTGGCATTCCAAACATAAGCCTTCCACCTCCAGGTTTGTATTTTCCACATCAATATAATCATGTTTAAAAATCTTCCTTTTCCCTTTGGCTTCATTGTTGATAGTGCCCATTCTCCCCCACGGTTGGTTTCCCCTTTAGGGTTCCCCTTTTCCCGCTTATGGATATAAACCGGAGAGACATCGCCACCTTCAATAGGTATATCATCACCATAGTTGGGGTCAAATGAATCCGGGAGGCTATTCGAAGAGTGGCTTACGTGGTCAGGGGATGGCGAGGAGGGAGCAAGGGAGGGAAAAGGAGATTTTATTTTTGGTTTGTGGGCAGGGAGGGGAGAGGGGAGAGGCTCTTCTAAAGTGAGTAGTGACAATCAACTTGGGTTTTAGGTTCAGGGCATGTCTATGAAGTAGCAATATCAAGGATTGATTCAAAAGGGCCTACCTTTAATCCTCTTCGCTTCCAACACATAATACTATAAAGATGATAGAACAAAAAATGGAAAACTCACCCTCCTATTGTGTCTAAAATGGCTAAGAAGAGTGAAGTGGCAAGTATAGATGGCATTATACCTACCTTTCAGGGTAATATATCACATGATCTATAGAGTGACCTTCGACCAAAGCCCAAGAAGGGAAACCCTCACATATCTAGACTAGACCTTGTCGACCGTCTCCTCATCTCTAATGAAGATCTTGACCGTTTCATTGCAATTGCATCTATCCTTAAACATTTTCCTTCTTTCAGTAGATAAGCTAGTTTAACCATGGCCAAAAGCACCTCAAAAATGTATAGTTCCACTCCTCTCATGTTCACCAACCTTGAGTTTCAATTTTCAACAAATTCAACCAACCAAGTACTGCCAAAACTATTTAACACCTCCATATATGGCACGAGACCACTATTCTGGAGAATTTTCCATATTCTCTTATTCCTTTTCACCACTTCATAGGTAAGTGGTTCAATCCTATTGCAATCACTACCCATAATGGCTCTTCTCTATTTTTTCTCTCCCTCCTATGGCAACTTTTTGATTTTATGTCTCAGCTCTTTACACCAAACAGGAATGGAGAAAAAATAGGCTTCATGGCAAGGAAGCCTCTCAGGAATTCCAAACACCTACTGATGATGTAAACCATCATTAAGATGAAAGGTAAGGATGTCCAGAAGTCGCAAGGCATTAGCAAAGCCTTGCCATGCAATCGCTGCCACCTTGAATATAAGTGAATCATTTTGTAACCATCTTCATGCCACCTCAATCATGACCCCTTTATTATCAAAGTAGTCCACCAGTCTATTGCATTCTCTATAAACATGCCAAATTTCTACATGTGCCAATCTTGAGATGAAGGTGAGGAAGTCGATGATAAGATTGTCAATGGACCAGCTATGGATAGTTTTTCTAAGGAGACGATAATGTTTAAAGAGTCCTCCATCTCCAAAGAATTGATACCGAGGTCGAAGGTCATGGAAAGACCCCATAAGGTAGAAGAAGCTTTGGCAAAATGGCTGAACTAGACACCTATGTTGACAACATAAGCACCAGGATCTTACTACAACGATCTCTAATGACCTTGCCACCCCCAATAGGTCTAGGGTTACCCTTAGATGCCCTATCAAAGTTTAGCTTGTACGGAAGATTGGGCTTTGACCAGTGAGAAAGGTGGCGAGGGGAGGGGGATAGGGACTAAGAGGAGATATTAGGTTGCCATTTACAAATAAGCTTGACTTCGGAGGGAGAGATAGGGAGTTTGGAGGGGTGGGAGAGGAGAGGTATAATAAGTTGTGAGGAAGTTTTCTTTAATGGAGAGTGAAGAGGACAAAGCCACCATAGGCACAGGAGAAGAGGAGCTTCTAAACACCCTATTGCTTCTTTCAATCCAAAATCTCCACAAGACATGGGGCAGGGAAAGTGACTAGAGGAGTTTCAAACAAGGGATGACAAAGGGAGACAACCATTGCTCAATAAGCTTCAGGAGAGAGTGGGGAAGGACCCACGGAAGGATGAAAAGGGAAAAGCTCTGGGTCCAAATAGTAGAGATAAACTGTAGGAAACCGATAAGTGAGACACTTTCCAAATCATTACAACATAGGGAACACCTAGTTATGATGATGAGACCCCTCTTGGAAAGGTTGTCTATAGACAAAATCTTATTTTTCCCTACTAGCCAACAAAAAATATTTAACTTTTGTGTTAGCCTTCTATGTGATTATTTTACAAGGTTATTTTTCAAAATCCCCCTCCCCCACTAAATCATGCTAATACTTTGGAATCCTTAAACAATCTTATTGTCTAGGTAAAATAAAGGAATAAAAGCTTAGAACAAACCTTAAGAAAATACAATGATATCAATCAAATCCTTTGCACCTTCTATAAAATATAAAATATGAAGATAATAAAATAAAACATAGATTACAACATAATAATGTTTTAATTACATTTGAATTTCTATAATTAACTTATAATTTAGAATTTACTATTTCAAATTAATATTGTTTGTACTACAGTATAATCATATTTTTAAGTTATGTTTCATTTAAAAGTTTAATTAACAAAATCATAAAATCCTTTGCCTAACAATATAATTAAATTATACCAGGACATTTCTATTAGCGAAGGTAGGTGGGGTGCTGAGCAAGAGGAGTGGGTTAGGAACATTTGCTCCATCTTTTGATTTGAAATTGGCAAAGAGGGGGGTAGAGGCATGTGTTCCATGTCTTTATTTCAAATTTGTTGTGATAAGAGTATGTGCTCCAAGTTTTTATTTCAAATCAATAAGAGGAGGGGGTGAGGAGAGGTGGGAGCATGTGCTCCATCTATTTATTTCAAGGGGTAGGAACATATGCTCCATCTTTTGTTATAATTTGTTGGTGGGGGGAGGGGGGTAGATGGTAGGAGCATGTACTCCATCTCTTTATTTTAAACTAGTCCAGTGAAGTGGGGTTGGAGCACATTCTCCATCTCTTTATTTTAAGCATGTTCTCCATCTCTTTATTTTAAACTAGTCCAGTGAAGTGGGGTTGGAGCATGTTCTCCATCTCTTTATTTCAAATTGGTTGGGGAGAGGGAGCATTACATCCATGTGCTCCATTTCTTTATTTCAAATTAGTGGAGGGAAGAGGAGTAGGAGCATGTGCTCCATCTCTTTTATTTGAATTAGCTAGGGAAAGGGGGGAAATGGTGTAGGAACACATGCTCCATATCTTTAATTCAAATTGGTGGGGGCTGGGAGGTAGAAGCATATGCTCCATCTTCATCATCTTTTCCATTTAAATTGGGAGAGGGGGTGGGATTATGCGAGGAATGAAGGGTAGGAGCATGTGCTCTGTCATTTTATTTCAAATTGGCGAGCAGGGTAGGTAGAGGAGGGGGTAAAAACATTGCTCCCTCTCTTTTATTTGAATTGGCCAAGAGGAAGCATGTGCTCCATCACTTTATTTCAAATTGATGGGGGGTGAGGGGGTAAGAGCATGTGCTTCATCTCTCTATTTGAAACTAGCAGGGGTGGGGACCGGAGGGGGGAGGCCATAGGAACATGTGCTCTATATCTTTATTTCAAAGTGTCCAAGGGGAGTGAGGTTGAAGCATATGCTTCATCTATTTATTTCAAATTGGCTATAGGGAGGGGACATTATATGCATGTGCTCCATCTCTCTATTTCAAATTGATGGGGGGAGGGTAGGAAAAGGGATAAGAGCATGTACTCCATCTTTTTATTTGTATTGGCTAGGGGGAGGGGGATAGGTGTAAGAACATGTCCATCTCTTTATTTCAAATTGGTGGCAATAGGGGTTAGGAGCTTGTAGTCCATCTCTTTATTTCCAATTGGCGATGGTGAGCGAGGAGGGATGGGAGCACATGCTCCATCTCTTTATTTTAAATAGGTAAAGGGGACAAGTGGGGAGCATGTGATCCATCTTTCTTATTTAAATTGGCACAAGGGGGTGAGAGGGGGGGGGGGGCAGGCAAGAGACTAGGAGTAGGAGCATGTCCTCCATCACTTTATTTCAAATTGGGGGAAAGGAGGGGGAAAAAGAAGCATGTGCTCCATCTCTCAAGGGTATATTAGGAGTATGTGATCCAACTTTCTTTTTATATTGGCAAAGGGTAGGTGTGGGAGGTAGGAGCACATGCTCCATCACTTTATTTCAAATTGGCAAGCGAGATGGGTGGAGGAGGGGAATAGGAGCATGTGCTCTATCTTTTTATTTTAGATCATTAGGGGAGATAGGGGCATGTGCTTCATGTCTTTATTTCAAATTGGTGGGATGTCACATCTTGTTTGTTAAGCCTAGTTAAATATTTGATTAATATTGAATAATCACGAAATATATTTGATTATGATTATCTTTTACAAATGTTAATTGAAATTATTTCAAATAACACAAATTGTTTTATGAATAAAGTGAATGTTGAATTACATCAAAATTGTTATGTTGATTTATGGATATTATTCGTGGTTTTGATAATGACTAATTTTTCCTTTAGTTGTTTATGTGAGTGTGACAGAAAATACGGACACTTTCTCAAGTTGGAGAGAGAGTATCATCGAGGATAAGTTTCTAGCTATCTGAAGGTGACATGTCATGATGGAATCAACACACACAAACTCGTGGTTTAGGTTGCATATGTGTGTGAATGAGATTAGGAATTACGTGTTTTCATGTTTACTTATTACTAGTGCACTGGATATGCTTTAAATTAATGTGAGGAAAATATTGTTGTCTAAATATTAGGTGAGCTCTATGTTTTGATATGTTCACATCTTTTGAAGCTTTATTTTAATACCTATACATTTTAATCATTTAAAGAATTCCATATTCTACACGCATTGTGTGTAGTCCTCTACAGATGATAAGTTGGATCTATTCTAAACCTTTCCATGCAGTCCAACATGCTATCCAATCTTGATGTCTTATGATTATAGGTTTATTATTTCTTCTTTTTGTCCCAACATTGTGAGGGATACTCTTTAGTGAAGAAGATCTTTTTGTTTTTGCACTAAGTGCGGTTCTCTCGTGAAGGTCATCTCAGAAATAAATATGAGGGCGAAATCTTTGGGCTGGGTTCTATTTTGAAAGGAAATGTTCCAGTATCATCGATCCTAAAGGCAGATCTATATTCAGATGAGCTCTATCCTTCTTTGTTGAATGGCGTATCTGTAATTAGCATTAAAAAATTCTTTTCATTTATGCTTGATAGATGTCCAAAGTCATTATTTCCAATCGGGGGGTGAGGGTGGGGTGGTCAAGTAGGAGCATGTGTTACACATCTTTATTTCAAATATGTTGAAGGAGGGGGAGTCCTAGGAGTATGTGCTTCATATTTCTTATTTAAATTGGTAAAGGGTAGGGAAGGAAGGATAGGCAAGTGGCACGGGGTAGGAGCATTTGCTTGATCACTTTATTTCAAATTGGTGGTTAGGCTAAGTGGAGTATGAGAGGTAGGAGCATGTGCTCCATCTTTTTATTTCAAATTGATGGGGTTTGGGGATATGAGCATATTCTCCATCTCTTTATTTCAAATTGGCGAGAGCAGGGTGTTGTTATATGGAGCCTAATCAGACTCGAAGGTTATATTTACCCCACTTTTATCGGCGCGGTTTCCCCCCAAATTCCTACGAGGTCAAGGGGCAACGCCCCTTGCGGGGGTTTGGGGGCAGCGCCCCCAAGACGGGGTCAAGGGGCAGCGCCCCTTGCGGGGTCCAGGGGCAGCGCCCCTGGCGCGTTCCCTGTCGCGATACAGGGCGGGGTCGAGGGGCAGCACCCCCGAAACCTCACACGATTTTTTATTATTTTATAATGCACCGGGAGTTAATTTTTTTTTTCATTGGCCGACATAAGAAAACCCTATTTTGTAACCAACAAAAAGCTTGATAAAAAGCGGCTAAGGGTTAGGGTTTTGATATTGTATTGTAGCATTTTGTAGCGGTATTGAGTTGCAGGGATTGCTGATTGTAATCGGTTTGATTTACTGGATAATAATATTGGACTCTCTGTTTGGTGGATGTAGCCCGAGTTTGGGTGAACCACGTTAAAAATTTTCTCTCACTATTATTATTTCTGTGTATTTCCATTTCTCTGTTTAATCTTTATTTGCATTTAATTGATATCTTCTGCCGGCTAACCCTAACATAGGGGGTGAGAGAGGGTAGGAGCTTTTGCTTTGTCTCTTTAATCCAAATAGGTAGGGGAGCTAGGACCATGCACTCCATCTTTCTTATTTAAATTCGTAGAGGGGGACAAGGGTGGAGGAGAAGGAGCATGTGCTCCAATGCTTTATTTCACATTAGAAGGCAATGCTAATGGAGGAGTAGGGGATAGGAGCATTTGCTCCATCTCTTTATTTCAAATTGGCAGGGAGGGGGAGATGGTAGGAACATATGCTCTAATTCTTGATTTCAAATTGGCTAGGAGGGAGGGTAGTGACATGTGCTTCGTGTCTTTATTACAAATTAGTAGTTGGGGAAGATGGTAGGAACATGTGCTCCAATTCTTTATTTTAAATCAACAAGGATGGGGGAAGGGTAGGTATATTTGCTCCATGTCTTTATTTTAAATTAGCAAATAGGGGGAGGGGTTGGAGCATGTGATCCATCACTTTATGTCAAATTGGTAGGACGGGTAAGGATAGGCGCATGTGCTCCATCACTTTACTTCAAATGAGCGAGTGGGGTGTGTAGAGGACAGGGGTAGGGGCATGTGCTACATCTCTTTATTTCAAATTAGTAGGGTAGGGGCATGTGCTCCATCTCTTTATTTCAAATTGGGAGGGTAGGTGCATGTGCTCCATGTCATTATTTTGAATTAGTAGAGAGCGGCATAGGGATATGTGCTCCATGTATTTATTTCAAATTAGCAAAGTGGGGGTTGCAGGGCGGGAGGGGTAGGAGCATGTGCCCCATCATTAGTGGCCATGGTGTATAAAGGAGTCTGAATAGGAGCATTTGCTCCATCTCTTTATTTCAAATTGGTTGGGAGGAGTTGGAAGGTTAGGAGCATGTGCTCCATCACTTTATTTCAAATTGACAAGCACAGTGGGAAAGTAGGTGGAGGAAGGGAGGTTGGATCATGTGCTCTATCCCTTTATTTGAATTGGTCGCATGGGGTGTGGGGAAGGAGACGGTGCATGGGGTAGAAGCATGTGTTCCATCTCTTTATTTCAAGTTGGTGGGGGGTAGACGCATGTGATCCATCTCTTTGTTTTATATTAGGGGGGTAGGGGGAGGAGGGTGGAGTAGTAGCATGTGCTCCATCTTTCTTATTTAAATTGGCAATGGACAAGAGGGAGAGGGATGGGGGATAAGAGCATGTTCTCTATCATTTTATTTCAAATTAGCATGTGGAGCAAGTGGATGAGGGGCAAGTAAGAGACTGTGCTCCATCTCTTTATTTCAAAGAGGTGATGGGTGCACAGTGAGGGGATGGGGTCTAGGTTCTCCATGTCTTTATTGTGAATTGGTGGGGAGGTGGGGGTAAGAGCATGTGCTCAAGTCTTTAATTCATATTCGAGGTGAGGGAGGTAAGAGCATGCATGTTATCTCTTCTATTTAAATAGATGGAGGGGGTTGGGTAGGAGCATGTTCTCCTTCGCTTTTTTTTGAAATTGGTGGGGGCAGAGAAGGGTAGGAGCATGTGCTTCATCACTTTATGTCAACTTGGAGAGGGTTGGGGAGGAGGGCGAGGAGCAAGGGAGAAGGAGCATGTGTGCCATCACTTTATTTAAAATTGGTAGGTAGGATGAGCAAAGGAGGGAGATATGAGCATGTGCTCCAAGTCTTTATTTTAAATTGAGGGTAGGAGGGTTGAGGCGGAGGGAGGTTAGGAGTTCTATTATGTCTCATTTATTTAAACTAATGTAGGGGAGTCAAGTAGGAGCATGTGTTCCGTTACTTTATTTTAAATGAGCAAGGGTGCATGAAGGGCAAGAGCATATGCTCCACCTCTATATTTTAAAGTATTGCACGGTGGGAGGGATAGGAGCATGCATCTTAATTTTCTGATTCAGAACAATGGTTGCAAATATTTTATTAATTTGTGAAAGTACGTAAATTTGATTAATATAATATAATTACATTTTGTAAGGATGAATTTGAGGATGTAATATGTTAAAATTATAAAATATTTTCATATTATATTTTATTTCCATAAAAAAAAAGTAATTCAATGTTTTTGTCTTATGATTTTGGGTTAAATATATGCTTTATGTTAGGATTCAAATATGATATTACTATGGAATTGTTACAAGTTTGGAATTTTACGGTTGAAGATAGATTCAATAGAAGCCTCTTTCAATCTTTGCTATTAATGATCAACAATTTTTGATTGATCATGAAGGTTATTGAATTGGATTGTTGAGTAGAATAGTTTTTAATTTTATATTTATAGAAATATTTTACAAATCATGTACAATAATTTATGTTGTAAACAAATTATATTAATAATATAGAATTTGTTGGGTAATTCACAGTTTTTCCACCATAGATATATATTTTTATGTGTCTTATTTTCTTGTGGGGTTTTATGTTCATGTATTAAAAAGGCTTTTTATCAATGATAAAACACAGAAAAAAACCCACTTGACTATAACACTCAAAGTGCCATTAGTTTCCAAACCCAACAAAGGTTTATATAAAATCATAATATGTACTTAAAACAGTACACGAAAAAATATTGAAATGTTTTAAAAGTAAGAGACAAGTAGAATTAGAATATTATGAAACTCATGGAGAACATAATGTTTTTTTGATATTGAGGGTAAAGGTGGGTTTTTGAGAGGGACCAAACCCTTTTACAAGGGGACTGAAAAACATAATGAAAGTCCTAGACACAAAACAAGGAAGAGATTGAATTCCACAAGAGATGGAATTCCACGACACAATTCATTAGAAAGAGACTAACCAAACTATAGTATTGTAGCACAAGGACAACAAAGAAACTTAACTAGAGGACATAACTTTTAAGCCCTTGATTGCATCCCATTCCTCCTTGAGGAAGCCAAGGTGTTCCTCCAAGACCTTGTTGTCCACATTGATAACATCTTTTTCATTCTAAATAATTTTGGAATGAGTTCTTTTACTCAGACCCTCTCCATCCACCATCCTTCTCCTCTTGAGCATGCTGTTATGTAGCATAGTAATGCTAGTAGCCAAGTTTATAATGGTAGTCTTGCTAAGATTAACAATATTCTTTAGAGATATGATAACAACTCATTTTGCTTCTTCTCCACTTGCTCCATTCTCTTTCTAAGGTTAGTGATATCAACAAGCATAAGGTTGAAATTCCTTAATTTCTCTCATTCCTTCTTCGAGAACCTAACATTTATATCAACTTTGACCTCTTCACCATTGATTTGTTTGTGAAAAATGGAGATTCTTTCCTTTAGTCTTTTGTTTTTTCATTATTAAACCATGTTAAAATGTCGTGCAAATCAAAGTTGTCTTTAGTGTCCTGATTTTGGCCTCCATAACTTCATAGTTACTGCAAGTATTCTTGTTATTTCCCTTCTATTCTGTAATCCTCTAATCAACTTCCTCCATTGCAATGTTCTCAGACTCAACAATTGGGATATTAGATTCATCCCCGGAATGTTCCCCCACCATTGAGGTCTTAACTTTGTGCTTGTTAATGGGTTCTTTGGCACATTGAGTGGGGACGTCAACATAATTAGTGTTTTTAGGCCTAGAGTTGAGAGGCAAGATGCCTGCCATAATTAGCATTCTTTTCAGGTTCAAATTCTAGGGGGTTAGTAATAGGGATTTTAATTCTTACCACTTTGGGGGAGGGATTGGCTTTACTTGAATTAGGGATCGAGTTACCCCTATTGGACTTGTCATTCTCAATGATTTCTACCCAATTCATAGGTCTTGGTAAGGCAAATTTTGCTTTCTAAATTTGATAAAGCCAAAAAAATGAGGCCTTGATGAAGGGGGAGATTGGCTTTGCTCAATATGACATCATAAACAGACTATTCATAGACATTAGGAGATTAAAAGGGAAGATGATAAACCTTTTGTGTCTTATATGGTTTAGCAAGGGAAAATCGAATGAGAAAACACATTTATAGTGGCCTTCAAGGGTGAGATATTTTATCAGGATAATACTCACCTCATCCCATGTCATAGGTAAAGCCTCTCGAAGATAACTAAACTAGACTCTCACAAGTTTCTCCTTGACTTTGAGAAATGCATTAATTTGTTCTTTATTTTTAGTTTTGCTAGCTTTATGGATTTTCGAGCCCTACATAGATAGATCGATGGCAACTGCAATACCTTTTTCTAACACTTTGAAGTTGAGCCCTCTTATAGACACCATCCTAGCTTTCCATGACCTAGAAAATTCATTCAAAACAACTTGGTCATAACCATTGATACATTCAAGGAATGAAGTTAGCCCTCCTTGATGAAGAATGTTCCAAATGGTGGCTCTCTTCCTAACTTTCTCATGAGACGAAGCTTCAATATGGAGCCATTCTCCTCCCCATTATATTTATCTTGGTGATATTGTTTGTTCCTTGCTGAGTGTTGAGGATGACCCTAATAGACGATTCCAACTAGTATGTTGTAGGATATTTCTCTAGAATTATGTTGGTGTGATGGGGGCTCTTGATGTTTATGAAGGGGTGCAATGGAAGTTTTAATGCAAGCACCCAACCATGGGAGAAGGGGCAATCCAAGTGCCCATTTATCATTGCAAATCTTGTCAAGTACCATTTCAATCTTTTCCACATGAGTCAATCGATACCATACATTGAGGAGTAAACAAGAAATCATAGATTTTCAATCTTCTCCTTAATGATGCCACCCCTAATTTCCAAGGGAAGGGAATTTAATTTCTTCCAAGACAATAAGCTTTCCATCTTAACTCCAAGGTTAACACACATGTCCGCAATACCATTCCCTTCTCTATTTGTATGTGTGAGTTTAACCTTCTTAAAGAATTTTAGGAGTTCCAAAGAATCCTTGATAATATTGCAAATATTCAAAGGTGGGGGTGAGATTATCTTCAAGCAATTGGTGATAAGGAGTGAATCTCCTTCTATAACCAAGTGAGGAAGACTGAGCTCCCAAGAAAGCCTAATTCCCCCAAAAGTAAGCCATAACCTCGGCTATTTGATTGGATTGTAGGCCTAGGCCACCCATATAAGCAACAAAAAGGTTCCCTTTGTCATCCCTCAAAACTCCTCCTCTACTAGCTAGTCTAGGATTACCCTTTGTTGTGCCATCATAATTTAATTTTATCTATCTGGGGTCTAGGTGTTTCCATTTGAAACCTTTCCTCTTCTCCCTTTAGTGTTACTTATTGGGGAAATATTAATAGAAGATCCCCAATTGTTGGCAATTTCAAATTCAATACCAAGAGATTGGAATTTCGGTTCCTTTAATTTAGTGACCAAGACATTTTCCATAATGGAATGGTTGATCTTCTAGGACACCATCTCCTAGTTCCTGGTCTTGTTTTTGAAGATTCTTGCATTTCTTTCCAACCAAACACCCCAACAAAAATGTGGTAATGCTTGATGTTAAATTTCCTTAATAAGAGGGTGATGAAAAGGAGATGACCAACAAAGAGCAAGATTATGAATTGAGCCAGGTGAAGACCAACTGAGTTCAAACTTCCCAATTAGCTTATTAAAGATTTGTGTGACAAAGAAACAATCAATGAATAGGTGGGAAATCATTTTTGCTTTCTTTTCACATAGGACACACATGTTTGGGATCATAAATCCTCTCTTCATCAAGTTGTCCACAGAATTTTTTTTTACCAAATTGCACACAAGAAGAAATTCACCTTCGAAAGTAAGGAGTGATTCTAAATTAAAAATGTCATTTAAAACCATTAGAGGGCAGGTCTAGCTGTGAAGCATAACCCAAAGCAACATTGTAATCTCCTAAAGATGAGTCCATCCAAACCATCTCATCCTCATGTTCAATTGGCTTATGTGAAATCCATTTCTTCTCTTGATAAGATCTTTAAGTGCTATTTGTTCATCTAATTGTAGGGAGTAGAGAATAAATCCTTCCAAATCTTACTATTCCTACCAAGTTCCCAGTAGTCCGCCACCTTGAGAGCAAAATGATTAATAAATTCAAGCTTAATTGAGGAGCTTGGGACACAATCATTAAACCGATATTTGTCTAGCCAGGTCATCCCATAAAATAATTGTCTTTCCATTTCCAACCTTCCACTTGATTCCCTTTCTAAGTAGTTGTCTGCATTTACAAACATTATTCCATATGCACGATAAGAAGAAACTTCTAGCTTTAGGAACTTGGTAGGCAACCCATTAAAGTATTTAGCCTTCATGATGCTAGTCCAGTCATTATCTTCTTTCATAAGTCTCCAACCAATTTTAGCAAGTAGAGCTTTATTAATAAGTTTGGCTATCCTTAAGCCTAACCCACCTTAAGATTTTAGGAGACAGACCTTTTCCCAAGACACAAGGGAGATTCTATGTTTATCCTTTGTTCCCATTCATAAACACTTTCTTTGGATTTGTTCAACTTTGTTAGCCACATAAGAGGGAATCTTGAAGAGAGATAAGAGATATATTGGGATACTCTGAAGAGAACTTTTGAGCAACTAAAGCTTCCTTGCTTGGCTTAAAAGACAACCTTTCCAACTTGCTAACTTTCTCTTAAATCTTTCAAGGGAATTCCACATGGCTCTCCTCATTCTTCTTGTAAAAGTGGCATTCCTAGGTACACCAAGGGGAGCTACTTAATAGTGTAGTTTGAAATTTGGGTTGTCTAAGCTTGGTAGTCTTGCTTTGTGTTGAAGAAGAAGAGAGCACTCTTATCAAAGTTTATTTTTTGACTTGATATGGAAGCATACTTATTTAAGATATCTTCCATTTCTTAGCTTCAACTATAGAGGTCCTCACAAGGAGAATTGTGTCATTGACAAATTGGTGATGAGAAGGCCCAATAGAAGAGTAAGGGATAAATCCCTTAAGAGATCCCTCACAAATAGCCTTGCCAATACTCCTAACCAAGACTTCACCCAATAAGATAAATATATAAGGGGATAGAGGGTCGCCTTGACAAAGACCACATTTACTAGCAAAGAAGCCTATAGGACAACCATTGATAAGAACCAAGAACATAGTAGTAGTGATGTAGGCTTTCAATAGAGAAAGAAACTTACCTTGGAAACCAAATTTTGCCAATTTTGCCAATTTTTAGAAGGAATGTCCACTTGACGCAGTCATAGGATTTACTTACATCAAGTTTGAGAATCATACCTTCTTTTTTGCTTTTGTTCATAGAACATGTAACTTCATGCACCGCAATGACCACATCAAGGATTTGTCTTCCAACCACAAGGCCACTTTGATTATTGGAAATGAACTTAGAAAGAAGAGGTTGAATGCGCATGACCAAAATTTTAGACAGGATTTTGTAAATGGTATTGCATAGGCTGATTGGACAAAAATAATTAAAAACATTAGCACCCGATTTTTTTGGAACAAGGACCAAAAAATATTGTTCAATTCTCTTAAGATTTTCCTAGAGCATATGAATTCTTGAACCACCTCTATGACGTAAAGATCTATGATATCCCAAAAGGATTGAAAGATTGCTAGGGGAAAACCATTGAGGCCTAGCACTTTGAAAGGATCAAAAGAAAAAATAGCTCCTCTTACCTCATCCCTCATGGCCTTCTCACACAATCTATCATTATCTTCCCTAGAGAGGATAGAGGGAATGACATCTAAGATTTCTTCATTGGAGTGATTCTACTTCGAGGATTCAAAAGGTAGGGATTTGAAATAAACATCATCCTTCTGTATAGTCTCTTCTTCCTTGACTATACTGCCATCTTCCTTAATTAGTTCTATGATTTTATTACCTCTTTTATGTTTCATTGTAGACTAATGAAAGAACTAGAATTCTTGTCCACAACAGATAGCCAAAGAATTCTAGATTTTTGTTCTAGAAAACCTCCTCTTTGTTAATCAAGTTGTGTAATGAAGATAGGAGCTTCTTTTCTTTTTTAAGAGTATCCTAATCCATATTGTTAGGTTGGATTTCCTTTTGTAGGGCTTCTAATTCTGCAGAAACTAAATTCTTCTAGGAAAATATATTGCCAAAAGAGTTTATGTTCTAGATTTTCAATTCCTTCACATTTTTTAAAGCTTGTGGCCACTCTATGCATGACCATCCCTTTAGCTTCAATGTTCCACCATATTTTAATATTTTCTTTAAGCTTTGGGCGTGAGATCCACGTGATTTTGAATCTAAAAGGGTACTTACCGATTTTGCAATCTTGCTCCATGCTTAGAAGAAGAGGGTTATGGTCAAAACCAATTCTCAACAGAGTTGAAAGACAACTGTTGGCTAGCAGAACCCAATTTCTGGATACCAAGAACCTGTCAAGTTTAATCTGGAAACGATTGGAGCCCGTCCTTTATTAGACCATGTGAAGGGAGACCCCTTAGGTCAATGTCCATTAAGCCACCATCAACCAAAAACATAGGAAAGTCTACCATGCTATCTATAAAGTCTTCATTTCCTCCAATGTTATCTAAGGGAAGAAGTGGGGAATTGAAGTCAGTCGCTAGCATCCACTTAATGTCTTTAAAGGCATTCCTAAAAGAAAGAAGTTCTTTCCACCAATTTTTCATGTTGCCTATTAATGCAGTCAAGGACTGGGTACCCACTAAAGGGCAGCCAATCCTTGCAGCCCACTACTCATCTTACACAATTGCACATGAAAGCAAATACACAGAACAAAATTGAAAATTTTATTTTAATCTTCCTGCATCTTACTACATAATGGTTACAAAGGAATAAATTTTCACAATATGAACATTTCACTACAACAATACCAATCTTATTGATAGTGTGTTTCAAATCTGCTCCAGATATCCCTTCCAATGAATTCCAATACTTCTCTCAAACTTCTGTGAGTGTAAAACTTGCCAATACCTCTTCCAAGGTGTTTCCTCTGTGTTGGGCGGCTCCTTCCAACATGTTCTTCGCCGTTTCTCTTCTCAAATTCCTCGTTGTCTTTCTTCTCATCTTACTGAGGTGACCTCTTTCTGCTCATTTTCCAGAGTCTTTTCTTTTATCTGCCCACTCTTCTCTTTCCTGAGCGCTAGCTTTTTTCTCATTGTTGGCTGCTTCCCTAAAAACTCCACGCCCTCACCTCTATCTCCCACGCCTTACTTCTCTCTTGGAGTTTTTTTTTCATGGGCCATTTCAAATTTTTAACGCCTCCTCTTCCTTTATTAATTTCTTTATCTCTCCTGCATCTTTTGGGAGAATATCTGCAATATTTTTTTTTTTAATTTAAAGTTGCCAGCCTAATGTGGTGCCTCCTCCTTTCCTCTACATTTTGATTCCTTGCATTTATTTTGTCTTTTTTTGGTGTTGAGAATTCTGCACTTCAACGCCTCTTCTCTATTTGTATATATCATTCAAACTTTACTTTAATACCTTAATTATTTTGCTAGCAACTTCAATTAACTACTGCAACCATTTGACTTGGGTGATTTTCTTGGTCTCTGTATAATTGCGTCTATATTTCTTGAAGTGTCACCTTATTGCACAAAGCTACAAAATCTGCTCCAACGTATCAATTCAACATCATTTTATATCAAACAATTCACAAACATTCCCTGCAACTTCACATATTTTCAATTCTTTTAAGAGTACAGACACCGAACATCGAAAAACGACTTTTTTTACATAACTTTCAACTGAGTAAATAGTTTCTACTAAAAACCGACCACATAGTGTAGAATCACTTCCTTAAGCTCCCTGCAAAACCGTTTGATCTCAACCTTCATAAAACTCCAAAATTTATATTTTCCGCAAACTGCCAGATGAAAACAGAGAAAATTAATTTCTCTCAACTGGTGAAGAATCTAGCCACGAAATCTTACCACATTTGGCAAAATATATCCATAAACATCCCTATAAAAGGATTAATCTCCAATCCTCACGGATTTCTAGAAACAATTGTTTTCGTAAAACTCCCTATAGAGCTCCAAAACTATGTCGAAGCGAGATCTTCGCTTTTGCAAATTTAACCTAGAAATAAGCTTTTTCTGAAGAAATGAGATGCCAAGAGCAACAAAACAAACCAAAACTAGAAATAAAACGAACAAATGTTTTTGGGCGATGTAGATCCCCTGTGGACTTGGATGCTCCTACATCAGACACGTCAGGTAAAAAGTTTGTGAGCATGTGCTCACAAAATGAAGTTGGATAGTAGAACTACCCTTCTAGGTTGTAAACAACCTACCTCAAACTCCATTACTACAACAGAT